>OW284516.1:50397463-51877577 GCA_935413205.1 Polydrusus cervinus | reverse complement strand
TAAATTATCGAGTTGTCCAACTTATAATGAACGCTCTGTATAAAAGATTTAAAAAACATTATTGTAGATGAATATATCGTACCTTAAAGTACCCACAATGTAAATTATATTTGCCTAGGGTTAATCCACAGGTTACTGTGATTTTTTAACGATACCCTTAAAATTACTAAAATTTCGGAAAAAAATTAATTACTTGGCAACGTTGCATTTCACTTCAAAAATTTTAATATTGTTGCAACGTCCTTATTCCATTGAATCATATTCTAGAAAATTATACTGGGTGTCCCATTTAATTTTTTTTTTATTATTCAGTACCATTTTTTAGAACCCACCTGTAGATTATAAAATATTTTTAGATTATGCTTCTTAAAAAACCCTTTAACTTTTGTATGACACTTTTTCCCTATCTTTGATAGTTTAGGTGCTATCTAAGACAGACACTTTACTGATACACCCTGTATATTATTATTTTTTAACTGTCCTCGCAAGAACCAAAGTTTTATAATCGCGAGAGTTGTTTTTAAATCCGAAATCCTACCGTATCTGTCCCATTTAAAAATAATTACTAAAATTTAACTACCATGGATGTTTTACATATTTGTATGTTATGTAGTATGAGTATGAACACTCTTAAAATTAGGCAGTGTTGTTTGTTATTTTATTCCATCTTTATTTTGCAATGCATAGCTTTCCATAACAACATTTGTGTCTACCAAACTTAATGGTAAATATCAAAATACCTATTTTGGTAAACTTTCATTGCCTAATAATAAAATCATGGGGCACATAAATATTTTAAACAATACTTAACTAGCCAGTCAACTTTGCCTGTGACATAAATAATAATTATTTTTTCACACTCAACGTGGCCCGGTTCGCTTAATTCTTAATTGACTAATCAGGCGACTTTTTAAGTAAATAATTTCTCCACGACCATTACTGAATGCAATAATTCCAAAATCATGTAAATGTAAAAATTCTCGCTCTTGAGTTGGAATATTTATTCTGAAACACTTGCTTCTTATGCGTTTTGCGTGTATTTTCATTCCATAACAAGATACGGAATGAATATTCTGTAATTGATCTAAACGACATAGGTTGCCATGAATTTCGAAACTGTCAATATCAGCAGACAAATCTTAGTGCAAGTCAAAATATGAGTGAAAATCCGATGAATCAGATATGGAACTGGATAATACTCCACCTGAAATAACAAATATTGCGAATAGTATTTTTGGTCGTGGAGAAAATATAGTCTGCTACTCGGTTAGAATGAAAATTCGATACTCGTGGTTTCTCACGCTCCCTACGCTCGCGTTTGGAATCTTCCACTAGGATCAAATTTTCAGTCCAACCTCGTTACAGAATCTACTATTCTGCCACTGTCATTGATGTCACGGATCAAGAAGAGTATGAGTAAAATAAAGAACTCTGAAAGTTTGGCCAAATAGGTATCTTGATTATTCTATATCATCGTTTGCAACTTTCAAACTAATAGTACGTAGTTGCAGGTATATGAAGTCCATGTTCACTAATGCCGACGAAATGCTAATACTCGAATGTCTTCAAAACTGCGACAACAACATTCAGAAAACTACGGAGAAATTGAAGGAGATGGGATATAGCAAAAAGGAGACAGTCTCTGTGGCAAGCCCCAAGGCGGAACCTAAAGTGGTGGAAAACGAGACAGAACGTGTAGAGAGGCATAGGGCTCCATCTCCGTTACCTAAAATGAAAACTAGTGAGGAAAAACAGCAAAGTAATAATTTAATTAATAATGTACTTTTTTATTTAAGTATAAATTGATTCTTCAAATAATTTTTTAGGTTAGAATTCTTTACAATAAATAAATAATATCCAGTGTTAATAACTACTTATTATAGTCTATTTTAGAAAGGTGTAGAGTAATAAAAGCTCATTAGGTATGCAAAGTGACCCAACGAATATTTAGGCAACTTTAAAATTCTTTATTTTCATCAAGCAGCAGGTAGTACCACCCGGGCTTAGGTCAATTTATGGGTTTTGCCTATTGTTATCCATTCACAAACACTGAAAATGGTGTGACAAAGGCGTGCATTATTATGTACCTACATAGTATTAGGTATACCAATTTTTTATTAAACATTATGAAAAAATACATTATACCGAAATTAAATTATAAAAAATTATAATATTCTTCGTCATCTTAAGAACTGTCATCTTCTCTTGACGTTATAATTAACAGGTCGACGGTCCGATCGATCAGGTGGTTAAGATCCCACATTTTCTCCCCTTCTTTAATGATATGATGGACTGCTTTTTGCTAGTTCTCTGGTGTCACTTCCTTAATGGCTTGATTAAATAGTAGCTTAACGTCTTTCATTTTGAATGTTGTGTTGTGTCTTGCTACAAATCCTTTCACTTGCGCCCATATAAGTTCTATAGGATTAAGTTCACAATGATATGGCGGTGTGCGCAGCACAGTTACACGGTTTTCCAGCCATATCTTCCACGGCATATTTCATAAAACGATGTTTGTGTAAATTTGCTATAGCTAATAGTTTCTTCTTTATCAAATTATCTTCTTTTATTTCTTTGGTTAGTTATCATAAATAATTTAATGCACACAATTTGCCTGCGCCTATGGCCGACACCGAAATTGAGCCGAACTGAACGGCATTCCATTTTATTTTACTCTACACCTTTCTAAAATAGACTATAGAAGGTACCACATAAGAATGATGACAGTAGCTCTAAAAATAACTATATATTTTTAGGATTAAATACGTTTTTTAAGACAATATATATAACTCAAAATGACAATCAAAAAAACAATTCCGAACGTTCGGAAGACAATGGAGAAACTTTACTAGCTTACAACTATTCCTTACAATTCTTTCTCTGTCTAACACGTTTCATTGGCGACAACGTATTGTGCAATACAACAATGCCCCTTTATTCACCTTTATGATTATAACAAATAAATATAAAATAAAATTAGCGCGGGTAAAGATCAACCGGGTACTGTGGGTTTTACGTATCAATTTTTTTTAGTGAAATTAAAATTGCAAGAACAGTACAACGACGTACCCGAGCATCTGATATCCATAGCATTGGAGAGCGTGCATTTTGATGAAAATCGTGCCAATCAAATTCTTAAAATAATGAAACAAGAAGATTCTGAAACTGAAAATAACCAAAAAAATAAACAGACAGAGTAAGTATGTCTTTTCGAATGTAAACATTTTATTACCTGTATTAAATACAGGTTATAATGGAGAAAACGCAATATATTTAATCCGTAAGTCATATGTCAGTCCTGATATAAGAAAATGTTTCAGAAAATTATTTAAAAAAATTAATTTCCATAATAATACATCAAAATGTTTTACTTTTAGTAAATAAACTGCTGAACAATTGCTTTCGAGCAAGAAAAATGTCACCTAAATTTAACAGTTAATATTTTCTGAACCAGATATGATATCGACCTACGGTTTTGAATGGTTGATAGATTCATCCCTTGGGAAACAATTGTCAATGTTGGATTATCTTTAACTGTCAGAAAATTTTATATACAGGGTGTTAAAGAAGACGATGATTTTTGCTCCAATTTTAATGGCGTGTAACTTTCACAATAACATTTTTAAATTTTATTACTCTACGTCAATTGAATCACTGGTTCATAGCAAAGAAAGTATTTAGTCAAATTTTTGATATCGGCTATATTTTAAGAAATACCGATTTTTTTGTAAAACCTTGCTTTATTTCAACTTATTGGTAGCTAGATCTCACTGTGCGTTGTATCGTGCAAACTTTGCGAGTGATTCTTTTACCTTATGAAAAGCTTGATTATGTTCAGTAACAATAGTTGTACCTAAATATTATGATGTATAGTGGCGTACTTATAAACACTTATATGTCTATGGTTTATAAGTATAGTGTTAGTAAGTTAGAAATTAATAAATACATTTTTTCCAAAAATTAAATTAAAAAATTTATCTTTGTTAAAATTTTGTAAACACATGTATAATATACCTGTAATGCGATATAAAAAAAGAAGTAAAAATTGACCTAATCTAGGGCGAGTACTTTTCAATATAAAACAATCGTGAAGAATATAGGATAAGTACGCCACTGTACATCATAAAATTTAGGTACAACTATTGTTACTGAACATAATCAAGCTTTTCATAAGGTATAATAATCAAGTTTGTACGATACAATGCACAGTGAGATCTAGCTACCAATAAGTTGAAATAAAGCAAGGTTTCCAAAAAAATCGGTATTTCTTAAAATATAGCAGATATCAAAAATTTGACAAATTACTTTCTTTGCTATGAACCAGTGATTCAATTGACGTAGAGTGATAAAATTTAAAAATGTTATTGTGAAAGTTACACGCCATTAAAATTGCAGCAAAAATCATCGCCTTCTTTAACACCCTGTATATAAAATTTTCTGACAGTTAAAGAAAATCCAACATTGACAATTGTTTCCCAAGGGATGAATCTATCAACCATTCAAAACCGTAGGTCGATATCATATCTGGTTCAGAAAATATTAACTGTTAAATTTAGGTGAAATTTTTCTTGCTCGAAAGCAATTGTCCAGCAGTTTAGTTCTTTAAGTAGAACATTTTTATCATTTTATGTAGGTATATCATTAATTATAACTGAGTTGTCATTGTCAACTTTTTTCTTAAATACAGACCTGGATTTTTGTATTTGTACGTTTTACCTCAAATACTATATCACTCAACCCTATTTATTTACGTTTCGGAAAAAAATATTACCTCATCAGGAAAATTAGGTAAAGAAGCTTCAAAAATAGCACGTTTTCTCTAATCTAATTAACTTCATAGAAAATTACGTATCAATGTGGTCAATTAAATAGTTACCTCCTTGTATTGTACAGGGTGATTTATTAAGGTTGTCCACTGACCATATCTCGAAAATTACCAAGCATAGAAACTTAGGAGAGAAAATAATCGTAATGAAAGTGGCCGAGAGAAAATCCTGGAAATAATTTTTTAAGTTCCGCATTTTTCCGCAAGAGGGCACAACTGAAATTTTTTTTTTTAATGATAAAACACCTGCACTGTAGGAAAAATCCTTTAAGGCGCTCTGGGAGCGGTGCGAGTGCGAAAAAAGCGATTAACGTTGGTCTTGAAACGTTGAAGATTGTATTCATTGGGAAACACGACCTCAGGAAGATCATTCCACAAAGATGACGTTCTCCAGATGAAAGAATTCTTGAACAATGAAGTTCGAGGAGTACTAAGCTGAACAACATATGGATGAGCGGCAGTGGTTCGCCGTGTATTTCTATTTTGCATTGCTCTAGGTGGGATCAAGTGGGCAATGTCAGTCGAACACCTGCCATGGAAATATCTGTAAAAGAGAGCCAAATCACCAACCTGTCTTCGATGCTCCAGGCTATCGAGGGTCTTGGTCAGCTCGGGGTCGCCGATCAGACGAATGGCTCTCCTTTGAATGGAATCCAGTAACCGAAGGGTGTGCTTGGGTGCAGAGCTCCAGACATGAGAGCAATATTCTAATGATGGTCGAATCTGGGCTTTGTAGAGTGTCAAAAGTTGATGAGGTGTGTACAACCTTTTGGTGCGGAAAAGTACACCAAGTTTCTGTGAAGTTGCCTTGGCAATTGCGGCAACGTGATCATGCCAAGACATATTACCTCCCAGATTGACCCCCAGCAAATTAATTGACGGTGCCAGGGGAATTGCGTGTCCTGCCATGACTATATCCGGTTCTGCAATGTTAATTATTAAAATTCTAAATTTGTGGAATTTTCGGAGAAATTTAGAATTTCAGTAATTAATTGGCAATTGTGCCTCCTTGCGGCAGAAGAGGAACTTAAAAATTATTTCCAGGATTTTCTCATGGCCGCCTTAATTAGAAATTTTTTTCTTTGGGTTTCTATGCCCAGTAGTTCCTGAGAACATTTACATCCTGTAAAGCTATCTTACTTTTGTAGGGAGTCTATAACGCAAGACGATGCAGTACCTTCGACTAGTCAAACTATTTCTCAAATGCCAATTTCTCAGAGTAGACAGTCCATAAAATCTATACTAAAGTCGGAAAAAAAAGAGGAAATCAGCGGGTTTAGTAGGTAAGTTGTTTTACGATGTGAATTGAAGTATACAAGCGTACAAATCTATATTTAACTATCGTGATTGCTTTGTAGGGGTCATTTTTATTTGTCCAAAAAATTAGAGATCAATTTTTAAAATTATTTTATTTTATTTATTTATTATATGATATTTAAAACTTAACCTAAGATAACCCCTTTAACTGAGGATTTAATGTTATTTATGGATGTACCAATTAAGTCTCGGCTATCACAATATTTGTTTACCGTGGTTGAAACCCTGTTCATTGGACAGTGCAACAGGTAGGTACCATGCACGGCAGTAGGGGGCGTGCAGTAGGGAGTGGTTTCGAGTTTGATATGCTGGGACATGAAATAAAAATAAACTTATAGTCCGGTCACCAAAAAATGATAGTGAAGGTACATAAATCTACAACAAGCTGAAAATCAGTAAAAATGTTCAAAATAAAATTTGAAAGTTCCCCAACATTCCCGTGTATGGAAAAAATTTGACTCTAGGTCAAAGGTACTTTTTCGCGATTTTTAGCAAAACGGTAAGTTTTATCATAAAAATAGAGACAAAAATTGTAGATCATAAAATTAAAAAAATGTATAAATACTTTTTTCCTACGAGCCACCGTTTCTGAGATATAGGTAACGATTCAAAAAGTTGTAAAAGTTGTAATCGTCATTATATGCATGAGTACGCCACGTATAAACATCTCTAGAGTTGTAATATACAAAAAAAAAATTGTTAAGCCAATCTTAATAATTTCAAAAGCAAAACTTTTTATAAGGAATAACTTTTTTTCGATTCGACGATCACAATTTTTACAACTTTTTGAATCGTTATATCTCAGAAACGATGGCTCGTAGGAAAAAAAGTGTTAATACATTTTTTATAGATAATTTTATGATCTAAAATTTTTGTCTAAAGTATTTTTATGATAAAACTTACCGTTTTGACAAGTTTCTTTTTGGTATAGTTCAATTTTTAATATTGAAAATACTGCCAGGAGCACGTATATGCCATCCTAATACGATTGCTGAAAGCGCGCATGATTGTAGCCTGTGGTATTTGCTTTCATTCGATGTCAGTCGTCTGGAGATATTTAAACGCCCTAAGGCCCGTATTATTAATCTCCTGGTAACTTTACCAGCCAGATAATTTCTATGGAGACAATTGTCTTAACAATGGTTTCTTTGGAAATTATCTGGCTGGTAAAGTTACCAGGAGATTAATAATACGGGCCTTATTGGGCTTCGGGAAATCGGTCGCAAGAAATAACAGGATAGCCGGTTCTAGTTTGCACAGAAAGATAGCTAAAACATCAGTCTATAACGTATCCAAAACGTAAATCGATAGCTTTACAGACAATTTTCGACTTTTTTTCACAAGCCCTTTGTCACATTTTTCAAAAATTTTGGCATAAAACGTCGTAGCCGGTTCTAGTTTGCGCAGAAAGATAGCTGAGAAGTCGTTCTATATTATTCAAGATTCAGATCGGTATTTCTTCAGCCAATTTTCCACTTTGTTTTCACAAGCCCTTTGTCACATTTTTCAAAAATATTGGCATAAAACGTCGTAGCCGGTTCTAGTTTGCACAGAAAGATAGCTGAGAAGTCAGTCTATACCATATCTAAGATTCAAATCGGTATTTCTCCAGCCAATTTTCGACTTTTTTTTCACAAGCCCTTTGTCACATCAAAAATATTGATAACTAGACATCGAACGTGTCACATTGCCAAGCCAGGTCACTCATGAGCACCCAGAATCAGAAACAATGATGGCCTCACATTTCATTTTAAGTGAGGCAAGGAATGTTAAACATCAAATTAAATGACAGGCCGGCCAGGGTACCCCAAAACCTGATAGACGTACCCATCGGTAAACAGAAAGTTTATTGGTAGCTCTCCACGGCGCTAAGCGTCCGGGGTTTGCACGCTGTTCACCTTTTCGTCTATTACCCGCTGTCTTCTCACCTTGTCAGTGGGGAATGGCAGTTTATGAGTCCTTACATTCACTGCTAACAACGGTATGCTCTGTCTTTTTCCGTAAAACATCTTAATCCTTTCGTTGTTTCGTCCTATCTGGACTCATCAGAGACGCGCGACCATCCTGAGGCCGCGGCCCGCAAAGGATCTGCGCCTATGGATGGTCAATCGTCTGACAACTGGCGTTTTTTATCATCGTCGTGGAAGGTTTCAGTCTCCACACTCACGGACCTCCCTTTACTTGATGTTTAACATTCCTTGCCTCACTTAAAATTGAATGTGAGGTCATTCTTGTTTCTGATTCTGGGTGCTCATCAGTGACCTGACATTATGTCCAGTTAACATAATGATCCTCTAGACTCCTTAGCTCATTGTTGTCGGTGATTTATTCGACACATGAGAGGTAGGCAGCTTAGCTGCTCCTGAGTTCTAGTTAAGGGTCTTCCTTTTTGATCAAAATAAAAATGTTGGCAAAAACGTCGTAGCCGGTTCTAGTTTGAGCAGAAAGATAGCTGAGAAATCAGTCTATAACATATTCAAGATTCAAATCGGTAACTCTCCAGCCAATTTTCGACTTTTTTTCATGACCCTTTGTTACATTTTTCAAAAATTTGTATAGAAACCGTTGTCCAAAAAGTCATTTCCTCACTACTTCGTGTATGAAAAGAACGAAATAAAATTAATTCCGATGTCAATCGTCGGGAAATATTTTTTTGGCTTTTTAAATCTTTACGAAAAGCGCCTTTATTGATCTTCCGGAGATCGGCCGTAAAAAATAACTTATTTTTATAAAATTTTTCAAAATTCCCGCAAATAACCCTTTTTTTTGTCGTCATTTGATCCAAACGATAGAGCTCAAATCCGGGACACCTTGTACATATTTTTATTTAAACTTTATTATTTCAGAATCTTGGATCAGAATATTCGAAACTACAAGTCTTCAAACTTGAGTAATACACTGGGACACAATCCTGAACTGTCCAAAGGTCCAAGTGACAAACACCTACTGTAAGTTTTTTTTTTAAATAGTAACATTTTTTATTTTCACTCTTGGTTGACGTCAAGTTGTATAAAAAATTTTTTTTTAATATTCCCTGCATACATTTACTAGTTTTATTTTTTTTGTAACAAGTTTCAACGACATTTACAAGAGATATGTATAAATAACTGATAAAAATACTAAATCATAGATTGTACATTTTAATATACAGGGTGATTCCTAAGTTGATACTTTTTTTTAGCTCTGTATAGAAGGCATTAAAATAAACAACATTTTCAAAAACCATTTTTTAAAAACTCAAAAATAAGGTACTTACATTCATTTATTACACTATGGATCAAATACGGTTCTGGCTAACTTGCCCGTTGAATAACATTAGGTTAGGTTAGGTAAGAGTGGCAGACCCTTGGTTCTGACCAAACGGTCTCACGTAGTCCTGATTAGGTCCGTTGTGATACCACACGTGTTCCGTAGAACCCACCTTCATCAGATCACTGATGGTTTATGCGACGTAACCGCGGAAGGATTTTAACAACTCATTCAAACCAGCCACTACTGTTCAGAAATCTGCTCAGCCGTCCAAGTTGTAAGTTGTTTAGTTCCTCCAGGCTATCGAAAGATGATTCACCCAGAGTAGTGAACCTCCTTCTTGCGAGGCCAGGGCATTCACACAGAAAATGTTGAATACTTTCTTCCTCTTCCTCATCTCTGCAACTTCTGCAGAAGTCGTTAGTGGGTATTTGCATACGTTCGGCATGTCTACCGAAGAGGCAATGTCCGGTAACAACCGCAGTAATATTTCTCACGTCTTTTCGACTGTGTCTCAATAGCTCTGCGGTTCTCTTTTTATCGAATGTGGGCCACAGTTGCCTGGATGTACTACAGGTTGTCAACCCTGTCCATCTGTTCTGTGCAAGCTGCTTGGCCGTGTAGTCAATCTCCTCTTTGACCAATCCCAGTGGTTTGTTCACTGTATTGTCTGCTAGATCAGCTGGCATGCCTGCGCCCTCTCTTGCGAGCGCATCGGCAGCCTCGTTGCCATCTATTTTGGAGTGTCCAGGAACCCAGCACAGAATAACCCGATGTTGGTTGCCAAGTGTGCATAGATTGTTGCGGCATCGCTTTACGAGCTTTGATTTAACGCTGCTGGAACAGATTGCCTTAATCGCCGCCTGACTATCACTGAAGATGGTGATTGACGAGGCTACTCCCAAGCCAAGGTGTTCTTGCAGGATATTGACCGCCTTCTCTACTGCCAGTACTTCCGCTTGAAAAATACTACAATAGTTGGGGAGTCTATACGATTTCTGTATTTGTAAACTTTCGGAAAAGACCCCGGCTCCCACACCAACGTCCATCTTTGAACCGTCTGTGAAGATTGCGTGATCTGTTTTCGTTATATTCTGATTGCCTTCCCACTCTTCCCTACTCGGAATGAGTATAGAATACCTTCTATCGAAGCATGTTATTGGGACAGAGTAATCAGTCGGGTCTCGTAGATTATTCCCCGGGTGAATCTTTAGTATACTGCTGTGCCCGTAGTTAGTTTCCTTCCAGAATTTCGACTCTTTTAGTCGCAGGGCACTTTTTGCAGCTATACTTTTTCCATAGATATCCAAGGGGGGTATATATAACATGACCTCTAGCGCCGCTGTCGGGGTTGACTTAAGGGCTCCGGTTATTCCTAAACAAGCTGCCCATGAATAACATTAAGAAAACTTCTGGGTGTAGGATAAGCAAGGTAAAGCGTTCTGCGTATAATCTCGAAGCAGCAGTCGCACTTTGACGAAACTCACCGTAAATCAGCACCATATCTATTAGTTCATTGTTTTCAAATTTTACCATTTTCACGTGTCACCAATTTAAAATTAACTTGGCAGATTGCCAAATAACTGACCATCGACCCGTAAATGGCATGACTAATAAGAGATAAGACAAACAACATAAAGTATAGCAGGTTACGTTTTGATGACCAGACTTAGATTTTTTACTATATCTCGCCTATTTTTAAGTTTTGTACAGAAAGGTATTTGAAAATGTTGTTTATTTTAATGCCTTCTACACACAGCTAAAAAATAAGTATCAACTTAGGAATCACCCTGTACAGGGTGTTGTGGAAATTGCTAATTATGTTTAAACCAGTATCCTGATGAAAACATTGCAAAAAATAATTTTTAATATTTCTTTGCTATAAGTAAGAAAGTTTTCAATTTATATGATGTAACGCCACAAAACTATCCGTTTATGCGGAGTGACGAATCGAAGAAATAAACTTCTTTAACTAATTCTTATAAAAAGAAAGTTTTTTAGCGGCAGAAGACCGCTAAAATACTTTCTTTCTATTTACTTATACTGTCACTAAATTCTACTACTTATTCTTATATTTCAGTGAAAATTATATCCAGTGGCAAGGCCCCCAAGGTATCGCCAATGGTTCAAATAAGAAGCTTCTGTCTAACAAGATATACACGCCTTGCGGACCAAACGCCGAGTTTCGTAAGGGGCCTAAATATGGATTGGCAAAGGGCAGTATGTTCACTCAGCTAAAGACTGTCGTAGTAGGGGACTCCAGAGTGCAATAGCACCCTTGTTGTGTTCTTTAAAGGGGGTTGGTTTGCCTGTTTTTTTGTTGCTTGAGCTGTATTTGCCATTTAAATGAAAGAAGCGTAGGGGGAATGTCTATTCTTAATGAAAATGAGATAACTCTACTACTTTACATTAAGTATAGGGTACTGCTACAGCCTAGAAGTATAAAGTATAAATTTAACAAAAAAAAAACGTGTAATCGTTGAACCAACTAAATTGGGCAATAATTACACCTTAAAAAAGGAAATTTTGGATCGTATGTCTTTCTGTTCTAGTTTACGCAGAAAGATAGCTAAAAGATCAGCTATAATGTATCCAAAATTTAGATCGATAGGTTTACAGCCAATTTTCAGCTTTTTTTCACAAGCCCTTTGTTACATTTTACAAAAATGTTGGCATAAAACGTCCAAAAAAGTCGTTACAAACATCTATTTCCATGTCAGTCGTCGGGAAATTTTTTTTTAGATGTTTTAAAAAATTGTGAAAATCGCCATTATTGAACTTTGGGAGATCGACCATCAAAAATAATGGAATATCGTAGCCGATTCTAGTTTGCGTAGAATGATGGTTAAAAATCAGTCTATAACGTATCAAGAACTTCAGATCGATAGCTTTACAACCAATTTTCGATTTTTTTTCACAAGCCCTTTGTTACATTTTTCAAAAATGTTGGCCTAAAACGTCCAAAAAACTAGTTTCTTGACTAATTCGAGTATGAAATGAACGAAAAAAACATCTATTTCCACGTTAGTCGTCGGGAATTTTTTTTTTAGATTTTTAAAAAAATTGTGAAAATTGCCCTTATTGAACTTCGGGAGATCGGCCATCAAAAATAATGGAATATCGTAGCCGATTCTAGTTTGCGTAGAATGATGGTTAAAAATCAGTCTATAACGTATCAAAAACTTCAGATCGATAGCTTTACAAGCAATTTTCGATTTTTTTTTTACAAGCCCTTTGTTACATTTTTCAAAAATGTTGGCCTAAAACGTCCAAAAAACTAGTTTCTTGACTAATTTTTTTTCACAAGCCCTTTGTTACATTTTTCAAAAATGTTGGCCTTAAACGTCCAAAAAACTAGTTTCTTGACTAATTCGAGTATGAAATGAACGAAAAAACATCTATTTCTATGTCAGTCGTCGGGAATTTTTTTTTTAGATTTTTAAAAAAATTGTGAAAATTGCCCTTATTGAACTTCGGGAGATCGGCCATCAAAAATAATGGAATATCGTAGCCGATTCTAGTTTGCGTAGAATGATGGTTAAAAATCAGTCTATAACGTATCAAAAACTTCAGATCGATAGCTTTACAAGCAATTTTCGATTTTTTTTTTACAAGCCCTTTGTTACATTTTTCAAAAATGTTGGCCTAAAACGTCCAAAAAACTAGTTTCTTGACTAATTTTTTTTCACAAGCCCTTTGTTACATTTTTCAAAAATGTTGGCCTTAAACGTCCAAAAAACTAGTTTCTTGACTAATTCGAGTATGAAATGAACGAAAAAACATCTATTTCTATGTCAGTCGTCGGGAATTTTTTTTTTAGATTTTTAAATAAATTGTGAAAATCGCCCTTATTGAACTTTGGGAGATCGGCCATCAAAAATAATGGAATATCGTAGCCGATTCTAGTTTGCGTAGAATGATGGTTAAAAATCAGTCTATAACGTATCAAAAACTTCAGATCGATAGCTTTACAAGCAATTTTCGATTTTTTTTTTACAAGCCCTTTGTTACATTTTTCAAAAATGTTGGCCTAAAACGTCCAAAAAACTAGTTTCTTGACTAATTTTTTTTCACAAGCCCTTTGTTACATTTTTCAAAAATGTTGGCCTTAAACGTCCAAAAAACTAGTTTCTTGACTAATTCGAGTATGAAATGAACGAAAAAACATCTATTTCTATGTCAGTCGTCGGGAATTTTTTTTTTAGATTTTTAAAAAAATTGTGAAAATTGCCCTTATTGAACTTCGGGAGATCGGCCATCAAAAATAATGGAATATCGTAGCCGATTCTAGTTTGCGTAGAATGATGGTTAAAAATCAGTCTATAACGTATCAAAAACTTCAGATCGATAGCTTTACAAGCAATTTTCGATTTTTTTTTTACAAGCCCTTTGTTACATTTTTCAAAAATGTTGGCCTAAAACGTCCAAAAAACTAGTTTCTTGACTAATTTTTTTTCACAAGCCCTTTGTTACATTTTTCAAAAATGTTGGCCTTAAACGTCCAAAAAACTAGTTTCTTGACTAATTCGAGTATGAAATGAACGAAAAAACATCTATTTCTATGTCAGTCGTCGGGAATTTTTTTTTTAGATTTTTAAAAAAATTGTGAAAATTGCCCTTATTGAACTTCGGGAGATCGGCCATCAAAAATAATGGAATATCGTAGCCGATTCTAGTTTGCGTAGAATGATGGTTAAAAATCAGTCTATAACGTATCAAAAACTTCAGATCGATAGCTTTACAAGCAATTTTCGATTTTTTTTTTACAAGCCCTTTGTTACATTTTTCAAAAATGTTGGCCTAAAACGTCCAAAAAACTAGTTTCTTGACTAATTTTTTTTCACAAGCCCTTTGTTACATTTTTCAAAAATGTTGGCCTTAAACGTCCAAAAAACTAGTTTCTTGACTAATTCGAGTATGAAATGAACGAAAAAACATCTATTTCTATGTCAGTCGTCGGGAATTTTTTTTTTAGATTTTTAAATAAATTGTGAAAATCGCCCTTATTGAACTTTGGGAGATCGGCCATCAAAAATAATGGAATATCGTAGCCGATTCTAGTTTGCGTAGAATGATGGTTAAAAATCAGTCTATAACGTATCAAAAACTTCAGATCGATAGCTTTACAACCAATTTTCGACCTTTTTTTCACAAACCCTTTGTTACATTTTTCAAAAATGTGGGCAAATGTTGGCATAAAACGTCCAAAAAAGGCGTTTCTTGACTAATTCGAGTACGAACTGTCTTTAAAAATTATTCTTTAAACATTTTACTTGCCTGAAAAGTTTCAAATCATAAATATTCCCCCTAGTTTCACTTTGGTCTTCATATGTTAAGTTCATATATTTTGTTTTAGTGTGTGGTTCTCGTGTTGATAGAGCTTCCTATTTTTTTCTCATGTCCTGAGATCTAGAGTTAATATTTTGCGTAAAAACGCTCAATATTTGTCAATGCGCAGCCGTTACTTTTCAACAGGGCTCACGGTTTTTTATCAAGGCTCGTATTATTTGGTACTATAAAGAGACACACAAGTGTGTTATGGACAAAATAGTATAGGTTCAATTTTCCACGATTGTAAGACTTTACAGTGTGGTAATTTAAGTGTGCAACAAATGGGATTTTTTTTTAGTACTGATTTGTCATAATATTTTATTCTTATCAAAAGTTGGTGCATGTCTTAAAACGAAATTGCCTTAAGAGGAAAGTACGTTAATTATGAAAAATACAGCAACTTTTTGAAATGTTGTTTCAAACTAAAAGGTTGCAAACCTTTTAGAACTTTTTTTGATACGAGTTGGTTTAGATATTAGGGTGTCGCAGCATATTTAAACACATTTTACCCAACTTGTGGTATAATCAAAATTAGAATAGAACCCAACTCTATTCATACTACGGGAAATAATTTATTTTTAATTTTTTCACCAAGTACGCTCAATTTCCAAAACCTACTTTAAAAACAACATAAAGGCTTATAAAAAATAGAGGTTTAAGGAAAAAACAATTGAGATGCATAACTGAAAGTTCGCATTTGGACTAAGTTTTTGATTTGCAACATTGCCAAATAAAATTTAGCTGTATTTTTTATATATAATTAAGGTACTTTACTCTTAAGACAATTTCGATAAAATGGCATTTTCTCCCTTACTACCAACCATGCATGCATTAACTTTTATCAAGAATAAAATTGTCTGTCTGTTTGTTGCTAACTTATATGAATACATATTTTTATCAGGGCTCTAATTTGAGTTCTCAGTGCTCGGCTCTAGTCAATCCTGTTCTTGACGTCTACCCGATGTCTGACATCAAAGACATGTTGAATGAACAGACCTTTGAATGAGCTTTAAAAAATTTGGGAAGCTTTATTTATTGTGTTTTTTCGCTATTTTAATACGGGTACAAAAATTATTTGTCCACATTGTATCTTTTCTAATCTTTTAGGGTATGAAAAATAACTTAAACCTCAAATATATCATCTAAAAAGTCTTAAGTTAACTTTCATTTAGGATATTGAACAACGATTAAATAAAAGGTAACTACTTATCGTCTTCTAAAATTATGACAATCTTATAGAAAATTTTAGAGAAAATATCTGGTATGAAAACTATAAATTTATGTTTGGCTTTCGTATTAAAAATAAGTCATACGTTTTTTTTAACTTGTATATTTGGTTCAATAATAAATTAATGCGAAGATTACAGTGTTCACAGTGGTTTTTTACTAGTACGGCGTTGTTTAACGATTAAGCGACAACGTGATTCACAACTCCCCATCTTTATTTATTATAATGATGAATTAAAAACACAACCCAAAGTCTTCCGGGCACTATTCTATTGGCGTAATACGTCGTTGATAATGCAATATGCTAGACAGAGAAAAACTGTAAGGATGAGTTGCAAATTGATTTGACTAAACTGCTGGACAATTGCTTTCGAGCAAGAAAAATTTCGCCTAAATTTAACAGTTAATATTTTCTGAATCAGATATGATATCGACCTACGGTTTTGAATGGTTGATAGAATCATCCCTTGGGAAACAATGGTCAATGTTGGATTTTCATTAACTGTCACTGTTCACAATAATATTTTTAAGTACTTTCCAATATAAAACAATTGTGAGAAATTGTGAGATACTCGTAAACCATAGACATATAGGTGTTTATAAGTACGCCACTGTACATCATAACATTTAGGTACAACTATTGTTACTGAACATAATCAAGCTTTTCATAAGGTATAATAATCACTCGCAAAGTTTGCACGATACAACGCACAGTGAGATCTAGCTACCAATAAGTTGAAATAAAGCAAGGTTTTCTAAAAAAATCGGTATTTCTTAAAATATGGCAGATATCAAAAATTTGACAAATTACTTTCTTTGCTATGAACCAGTGATTCAATTGACGTAGAGTGATAAAATTTAAAAATATTATTGTGAAAGTTACACGCCATTAAAATTGGAGCACAAATCATCGTCTTCTTTAACACCCTGTATATAAAATTTTCTGATAGTTAAAGAAAATCCAACATTGACAATTGTTTCCCAAGGGATGAATCTATCAACCATTCAAAACCGTAGGTCGATATCATATCTGGTTCAGATAATATTAACTGTTAAATTTAGGCGAAATTTTTCTTGTTCGAAAGCAATTGTCCAGCAGTTTATTTAATTTTATTATTTTTTGAATTCTTCATTGACTTCCGACGTCATCGCTTTTTTTATTTAACTTATAATTTTTTGTGCCTTGAAAATGTATTTATTCGTAAAAATAGTTCTTTTCGGAACTTTTATTATCGCTCTCTTGTGTTTCCGGTAAGCAGGTTATGATACGTATTTATTCATTGTAAAAAGTTCTAACTTTTATTGGTATGTCGCGAAAAAAGTTACTGCGGTGGCTAAAGTCCTCTAAATGACCATATACCAAAAAAATTAATATTCATGTATACTTTGTTGATAAAAATATTGTGCAAAGTTCTTTTTAACCATCTATTAAATATACAGGGTGTTACATATTCGACATACCAGCATTGGAATCTCGAAAACCATACGAGTTAGAGAAACGGTTAAATGGGGGCAAAGTTATGCAATTCGGTGCTGATTTCAAATTTCGAATACTTCCGATTTTATTGGAAAAAACCGAAATTTTGCATAATCGTTTTTATTTTTTCCTGAGCTCATTTGAGTAACTATTTAAAAATAAATGACACTTTGTCATTGTCACTTTTTTTCCTCTACAAAATGACGTTACTAAACTAAAGATCCGCCGTTTCGTCTTCGAGCGGCCATCACCAACTTTACTTTTTTAAATACGGACCTGGATTTTTTTTAAATTCATATTTTTTACACTTCTTGTCAGTCCGGTCCTGGCAAGATATTTCTCCGCTGGATTTCTTTTTATAGGGGGATTTACAAAATGTTATTTATAAAAATGACGTAGATACCATGGAAGAACTCGAAGAACGCATAGAGGTTGCATTTGGTAGGATAAGGAGAAGATCGGTCGAAAGGGCTGTCGCCAAAATTGGAAGAACAATCGTTGTACTGAGCAAAACGGCAATCTCTTTGAACATTTAGAAAATTAGGATTTATAATTAGTAAATTTAGCATTGAGTATTAGAAAATTCTTATAAAATAAATTATATTACTTATGTATGAATGTTTTAAATAAAATAAAGTTTTTATTTAATATTGCGATTGGTTGCCAGGACCGGACTGACAAGAAGTGTAAATAATATGAATTTAAAAAAATAGGCAAGAACAATTTATCATTATGAGAAAGTAATATCGCCATTACATTTTGAGAGTAGAAGGGTTTAAAAATCGGTTAAAAAAATCCAGGTCCGTATTTAAAAAAGTAAAGTTGGCGATGGCCGCTCGGAGACGAAACGACGGATCTTTGGTTTCGTAACGTCATTTTGCAGAGGAGAAAAAGTGGCAACGACAAAGTGTCATTAATTTTTAAATAGCTTGTCAAATGAGCTCAGGAAAAAATAAAAACGATTTTGCAAAATTTCGTTTTTTTTTTCGAATAAAATCGGAAGTATTCGAAATTTGAAAACTTTTACAGCGGCATTATAATCAGCACCGAATTGCACAACTTTGCCCCCATTTAACCGTTTCTCTAACTTTTATGGTTTCCGAGATTTCAATGCTGGTATGTCGAATTTGTAACACCCTGTATGGATAACATTGATTTTGTACTTAAATTTTTGATTCAAAACTTTAAGCAACTTCTAGGAACCCGTACATCGAGACATTAGGCACATCTATTATATTTATGAAATTAGACTTTGTTTTAACCATATTTCTTCAATTTGATTCATACGATTTTAAGGACGTATGGCATGAGGCACGGGAAATCATTCACTGAGGATACTGTATAGACGTAAGCATAATATAATCTAGTTTTACCTTTATAATAATGAAAAAATACAAAAAAAAGTTTGACCAATATTTGTAACATTGACTACGATCCAGTCGCCTTAAATGAGTAGTATCACCTTAATTTTTTTGTATCAGATTTTTACCCCGCTAAGGTCGGCCAAAAAATGTCTTTACCTGTACAGGGTGAGTCAACGATAGAGTACATTTTCGCCTTTATCTTAAGAAAGATAAAAGTTTGAAATACAAAAGTTGTAGAGACCATTGAGGTGCACATTTTAAAATTATGCTGAAGTATACGGGGTGGCCCAAAAAAAGTGGCGAATATAACTTGTTTTTTTTTAATAGTCCAGTCGTCTTCAGGTGAATACTGTATTCACCTGAAGACGACTGGAGATGCTTACCAGTTGGAACATAGTGATTCTAAACAAATAAAGACAATGCAAGTCCAAAACTCTACTGCCGTTCATAATTTTAAAATGTGCACCTCAATGATATCTACAACTTTTGAATTTCGAATTTTTATCTAATTCTTAAGATAAAGGAGAAAAGGAACTTGACTCTATTGTTGACTCACCCTGTATACACATTTATTTTAGGGTTAATATAAAATAATAAAAATATCTAACAAATTTCTTCATACTATAATACTTTTCATAGCATGCTTCGTTTTATATTCTGCTATTTTGTATTTAATAATAATAAGTTTATTCCAAATATTCAACGTCCTTTAATTATGGAATAGGTAAAAAAGTACTTAAATTTCAAATGTCCATATTTTCATTAGAATTCAATCAATCCGTTTCATCTTTAGTTTATTGGATAGGCTGTCTCTTGGACCACTAAATACAATGTACGTGGCTGGACTTTGTGTCTTTTTTATACAGGATGTGAGTTAAAATATCAAGCCTTGTAATATCAATTTTAAAATCAGGAATCTTATACGGCTTGATATTTTAGCCAACAACCTATATAAAAAGACAGAAAGTAATGTCAAAAACATTGTACTAAGTAGTCCAAGAGACAGCCTACCTAATAAACTACAAATGGAACGGGTTGCTCTTATTTTAAAGAAAATATGGGTATTTGAAAATCAAGTACTATTTTACATATTACATAATAAATGTTTATAATAATACATTTTTAGATTTAATTTTTTTATTAAACTTAATTATCAATCCCCTGGAGACCTGCTTGTGAAATACGGTGATTCACGTTGAGTGGCCTATTAGAAGATATAGGAAATGAGTAACCCTATCTTCCTAAAAATTTGATAGCAGGCATAATTGGTTTTGGGCTTTTAAAACATTATATTTTGACGTTTTTATTACTTCCGGTTATACCGGAAGTTAATGCCAACTTTGCTATTTCAAATGGAATACCCCGTATATTTTAGCATATTTGATTACCTTCTTAAAATCTAAATAACTTTTGGTAATAATAATATATTCCTATCTCTAACCGTTTTTGAGATATGAATTATAAAAGGATTTTTTTGTGTAAAAACGCTCCGAGAAGAAAGTTTAGTAACTCTGAAACTAATAAAGGTAAACATTTAAAATTTTCTAAGCTTTCAAGTAATACACAGATCTTTAGTTTAAATTACTTAGGTTTCACGTTTTTTATACAGGGAGTTCTTAAAATTGTGCCAATGTTTCCATTTAAATAAATGTGCATAAGTCAATTTTTGCAAATGGAACACCCTATTTTTCAGCTTACTAACGTGTAGAGAATTAAATTTCCGATCTAAATGCCTAATATGTTACAATCTACATTTTTAGTGGTTTTGGAATTATGAGCAATTTAAATAAAAAATCGTAAAATTTCTGTTTGTGTTAATGCGACATTATTTTTGAAATGAAGGCTTCGACTGGGAGTTTCGTTTGGCTTTGAATGAGAAATAGCTAAGCAACAAACATAGGCAGTTAATAACAAATGGCAACAAAGCTCAAAGTCAAACGAAAATCCCAGTCGAAGCCTTCTTTTCAAAAATAATGTCGCATTAACACAAAAAGAAATTTTAAGATTTTTTATTTAAATTGCTCATAATTCCAAAACGACTAAAAATGTGGATTGTAACATATTAGGCATTTAGATAGGAAATTTAATTCTCTACACGTTAGTAAGCTAAAAAATAGGGTGTTCCATTTGCAAAAAGTGACTTATGCACATTTATTTAAATGGAAACATAATGGCATAATTTTAAGAACTCCCTGTATAAATAAACGTAAAACCTAAGTAATTTAAACTAAAGATCTATGTATTACTTGAAAGCCTAGAAAATTTTAAATGTTTACCTTTATTAGTTTCAGAGTTACTAAACTTTCTTTTCGGAGCGTTTTTACACAAAAAAATCCTATTATAATTCATATCTTAAAAACGGTTAGAGATAGAAATAGATTATTATTAACAAAAGTTATTTAGATTTTAATAAGGTAATCAAAAATGCTAAAAATACAAGGTATTCCATTTGAAATATCAAAGTTGGCATTAACTTCCGGTATAACCGGAAGTAATAAAAACGTTAAAATATAATGCTTTAAAAGCTCAAAACCAATTATGCCTGCTATCAAATTTTTAGAAAGATAGGGTTACTCGTTTCCGAGATCTTCTAATGGGCCACTCAACGTGAATCACCCTGTATATTAGTTGTAGAAACTATTGCATTTCCAGTTTTATGTATGTTTAAGAAAAAATGTCAGAGATATTTTAGATCATCGCAAAGTAGGTGTATTATTAATTTTGAAATGTAATTTTTACAAGTGATGAGCCTAAA
Organism: Polydrusus cervinus; assembly: GCA_935413205.1. Lineage (NCBI taxonomy): Eukaryota > Metazoa > Arthropoda > Insecta > Coleoptera > Curculionidae > Polydrusus > Polydrusus cervinus. Next base: position 51,856,032 of record OW284516.1, on the reverse strand, counting down.
TTTCTGAATCGAATGTAGTCGAATGATTTTCTTATAAGGAAAAAAAATTATTAGTGATTTCTAGGTAAGTTTATAGTTGTTGAATACAGAGTGTTCTCAATAAACGAAAGTAACATATAATTTTATGCTATGGCTATAAAAATTTTAAACGAGTAATAATTGCCCGTTGTTAAGCCAGTAGCTTGAGAACACACTGTATAAAAAATTAAAAGTGGGTATATGTGTGTTCAAGGCCGTCCCTTAAAATTGTTAAAAGTTTAGTCTCGCACTGTTATTCCATTTAAGCACTATTAAAAATTCTATTCAACACAAATACATTAGTTTTGTTTGGTATTGCTCACTAGAGCTTAGTTTGTAATTATACTGTAACAAAAATTTACAATACGGGGCAACAATTTAATTGAACCAAAGACGATTTTGGACTATCTTAAGTATATTTTCTTACATATTTTTATGGTAAATGTCTATTTTATTGCATTTGGTTATACAGGGTGTCCCACCGGGAACCGCTTCGATCTATATATGAAAAACAATACATAAGAAAATTTGACAGTATGTTAATGCTAATGGGGGCGACCGGACTAAAATATTTTCATAATGATGGCACTTCCGGTTATACCGGAAGTAAGTGTCAACTTACTTATTTTAAATAGAACACCCTATATGTATATTATTATATTTTTGCATTCTACGCAAGATTCTAGACAGTTTTTGTATATCATGTCCTGTACCTATGTCGAAGCGTTTTTGACATATTTGAATTTTTATGTCAAAAATGACGTTTGCAAGCCTTAAAATAATTATCAATTTTTTCTGTAAAGAAGCCTTATTTATTTAATTTAAGTGGGACTCCTTGTTTTAAAGGACCTGCTGTAATAGATTTTCTATAATATTTTGATAACTATTATACATTCAGGGTGGTTAAACAATAAGATTAAAATTTAAATTGAAAAAACTTCAAAAAGTCTAGATTTTCAAATGGAAACACCCAAATTTTATAATTATTTCTTATTTAGCATTAAATATGACAGTAAATTTGTATAAGGTGGTATCTCCCGAAAATTTTAAATTTTCGAAATATTGGAAATTTTTATATGGCGATTTTGCTGCAGATATTAAGTTCAGTTACTCCTAGAAGATAACTTTTTTCGGAAAACTATTTATGTTACTTTGGGGTTTGCGATCTTTCATTAGAACCACGTTTGTGAGGATGATGGTTCTAAAGATCAAAGTAATATCATGGACAAATTGCACTCATTGCTTATAACTCAAATAACCTTAAAATACCGAGTACTGACATATCTATACTGTTTTCCGCATACTTAACAGTTTTCATTCGATATAACAATAAAAAAAACGTTTTTACCTAAAAAATAAAAGAAAAATGTATTTTATGTACCAAATTTCGACTCCCGAATATCAGCGTACAATTTTTTGTGTCTCAGTGAGCGATGCCAAACCTTTATTTACACTCATCCGTCGTATTTTTAAAGTCATACTTATTATATAAATAATATGACCTATAGTTAATAAATGCATATTTTTACTGCAAATATTTTTATAAACCCACTGATTCTAGTCGCTTAAAACATATTATAATTGTTGCCTACAGATGTTTTACAATTTTCTACATTATAAACCTAGTGTGGATAAAATATTTCTCGCCAATAGAACTCAAAATTTCATTCTACAATACAAATAAAGTTTTAAAGGTATTTGGCTTATACAGGGTGGCCTGCTCTCAACGCAGGATTAGTATCTAAACTACTCAACTTTTTAATAATTTTCAAAAAGATCTACAATTTAAAATTATACAGGGTGTCCCAAAAGTCAGGGCACATCCAACATACTTTTTTACAAATGGAACACCCTATATATTATATTATTTTCTAATTCCCTATAAAATTCCACGTACATATATTTTATATTAAATATCATATCTTTAAATTCAATTGTCATCACGCGAGTTAGACTTGCCACTGCTATCAAAAGCACTGTGAAATGTTTATAAATTAGGAAATTGGTTAAAAGGCTTTTTCACTGAGTTAGGTACCAAAAACAATTTAATTTCATTGTAGATTATAAAAAGTTTAGTTCAACTTAGTGATACTTGTGTAGTTTATATGTAAATCTGTATTGTATGTACCTGTGCTTTAATAAATGTTTAAAAATATGCCCATTCTTTTTAATTTTTAATAAAAAATTGGAATCAGGATGTTATGTTGTAAGAGTTGCCTCCAGGGAACTAAGAAAGCAGATGGGAAAACAGTTTTTTTTTTGCTTATAAAAAGCCGCTTGTTATATGGTATAGCTTTTTGGACGTTCTTTAATCAAGAACTCGTAAAATCTATTTTGGTAATGCAAAAAAGGGCTATTATATCTTAGTGGTCAGAACTAGAGAGCACTGGAAACCCCTTTTTTATTGACCATAAAATACTTAATGTAATAAATCTATTCATTATGGAGCAGTGGCGGTTCGCGGTCTTTAAGAATGGTGAAAAGCTAGGTAGAGTGCGAGTACTTAAATAAACATTGACTAAAAACCTGTGTAACAAAACATCTCTCTTATCCTCATCTGTCCAACGACTAAATGGAGTTTCCAACAAATTGCAAACTATGTCATTAATTGGGTTCATTTTTAAAACTCACAACTAAGTAGACACATACACTACTGAATTAACTGAAAAATAAAAACAAAACTTTTTAATCACGCAGAAACGATATCTATAACCGTAAGTTTCGCGAAGCCTCAAAATAAATACCTTAAGGTTAGGCGAACCAATGCTAAAACAATGGTGCATACGACTGATCTATTTTTAAATTGCCCTTAATCATATTGCAAATTGTTACATACTGTTTGCGTGACTAACGTCACGTAACCAACGGTAAATATCAAAGCCATGTTGGACGATGGGTCTTCACTTGCTTTGAGCTAACGGACACGGTCGACTGGGGCGCGCCAAAATGCATGAGTGTCTATAATTATTGTACATCGGAGTAAACCATGGCCCTATTATGCCTAGATACATTCGGATTAAATTAATATTATTAATTTGAACATAATTATTTTTTAAGGGCTAAAATAGTCTGTATTGATGCATTAATATTTCATATCGTTGAAAAATTTTCCTCCTGGTTTTATTTTTTTTTGGTGAAGAGCCCCTTCACTTACTTCACCTGAACAGCCGTCACTGTTATGGAGATTGATTGTCTAGTTCATTAAGAAATACAAAAACTCTAATAACATAAAATATTCGTTATTGGGCAAGTATAGCTAATATATTCAGCTAAATATCCTTCGTATTGCCTCCAAAATAAAGTAAGAAAGATAAAATCTAAATAAAAAATACGCCTAAAATAAACATTTTAAGTTATAATAATAAACAGCATTAAAAAATTATTTCAGGTAAATTTTAAAGATTCATAGATTATTCGGTAGTTTGCCGAATATTGGCTACTTTTGAGCAAGGGCCGAGTATTCGTTATTCCCAATGGCCTAAACTACTCTTCGGGGCATCTCTAATTATATTTAAATTAAGCCTAAATAATAATAAGTTTATTTTCAATATTTATAATATAAAAAATGTGTTTATTTATCTTCCTCAATAAACTTCTTCTTTGATACCCCGAAGACGTGCTTGTTAGATATTTATTAAAACATTTCCAAAATTTTTTTAAAGTTATTTGTTTCCAATATCCACGCTTTTGTTTCGATTTTATATTTTTTTAATGAAATATATTTTTAAATTTTTGTTGGTAAATAATAGTTTAAATAAAAACATAAATATTTGAAATTTTTTTGTCCTATGGACTTATTTATTTTAGGTTTTATGGTTATTTCATTTTTATGATGTGTATTATGATTTTGGTTTTTAAACTGTACAAGATTTTTATTTTTAAATATGTATATTAAGATGTTATAAATGTAAAGTTTTCTAATATTCATTTTTTTTGTTTCAGAATATAATTTTATTGAAGGATAAAGATGATGTTTATTAAATATAATTTTTAGAAACCATTTCTGTAATATTTATAATTTTTTAGCTTAAGTTTTATTTATTATAATTTTTTTATATAAATGAGTTTTAACTAATGCATAATATAATATTTCCATGTTTTACTTTTAAAATTTTTTTAATGTTTCTAAAAATTGGTAGTAAACTTCTTAATTTTTTAATCAAATAATTCTATGTGAAAATTCCAATTTAATTTACTGTCAAAGATTATTCCTAAATATTTTACTTGATTAACTTTTAAAATTTGAATGTCATCATTTATTTTAATACTATCATATTTTGAACTAGTTTACTGGGGCCAAACGTGGCAGAAGTATATCCGGCTTGGACTAACTGTGTCTAGGGAACTAATAAAACAGAAGATTTTGTGTGCGAGAGTAGGACTATTTTTATTTACTTTTTAAAAATTGATGATTGAACTACATTCAATTTTTTAAATTAGTGTTAATAAGGTTTATAAACTTATGATATAAACAGTAAGAATCAAGAATAGCAAATGCTATAAGATTATAAACTTGCACAGTTTAACTTAAGAAGCAATAAATATCTATTTGTACAAAATTATAAAAAAATCTAATTAACATCAACTAAATTAAATTTCATCTTCATTTAATAACATATTTGGAATACCATTATTAATAGGAAACTTTCTACCACTTTCCGGACAGATCAATTCTCCATGTACTACTTCTACTTCAAGCAATGCATGATGAGCCTTTTTTAAAAAGTCCTCATTTGTTTCGTAATCTTCAGGGGTTTCTTTTGGTAGGTCTTCTGAATGCCCTATGCTTTCTGCTGCGGTATAAAGAACTGGCCAGTCTACCTTCGGTATTATTTTTGATACAAAGTCAGCATTAAAGTCGACATCACTTATTCTTACATCAGAAGCCTAAAATATTAAATACATTTAAAAAGTGTATTTTCTGATCTTAAGGAGATTACAAACTAAGGAATACTATAAATTATTCTTTTTTAATAATAAAAAAATACTTCCAATAATATATATGTATATAATAATTTTATTATGAATACTTTATCCAAATTTTATTTACACTAAGGTAAAGATGTGTGGTATAAAATTAATCCGAACGTATTATAGGATAAGTACTTATATACTTTTTAAAATTTGTGTTGTTAGTGATTTATATCCCTAAAAATGTTAAAGAATTCAGTTGTTTTGGGATATACAGTAGGTTAAATTTCATAAGGCCAACTCTACTATTTAACAAAACGTGCTTTTCACTTCACTTACATATATTTTTAAAGGATACCCCACTTCCACTCCACACTTAGCTTTTGATGTAAGAATGTTATGGGTAAGAAGTTTCATTTTACGAACATTCTGCAATAATAGAGAATGCAGGAAAATAATTTAAAATAGGGAGCTTATCTAAGTAATTTAATGGCTATTATAAATTTATAGAGCCTTTTCCTTTGAATTAATTTTAATGACTAGGAAAAGTATACATTTAAAGGGCGACTGGCTATAAATTATCTAGTAGTCACACAACTCCCAATAGCCTTATCCATTTTACTCCTTAAGAGTTAAAGTACTCGAGTAAAAAAGTAGTAAAAGTTTTTCGTAACTTCAAATAAAAACGTGAAGGTCCAAATAAGTGCACTACTTCGCTTCATTCTACTTACATTAATTTGTAAAGGATATCCAACACTGACACCTCGAATGCATTTTGAGGTCAGCATATTATGCGTAAGCAGTTTCATATTCTTTTAACACTTAAATTTGTTTTATTTAAACAAGAAACTAAAATTTTAAAAATTAAATGGTCATTAAATTCAAAAATCTATCAAAACCAAAACATCACATATGTAAAATGACAGATGACAATCACTGACAAATGACAAACAAGAACCACAGAAAAGAAAAGGGATTAGTTAGAAATATTTCACGACAAAAAAAATGGTCTTCTAGAATTCTATAAAGACAAGAAAATTCTGGCTCACTCACTCCTTTGAAATCGAGGAGGCTATGGCAAAAGATAAATCCCGATCCGGTAACTGTGGATTCGCACGGGCGGAAAAAGCCGACATAGCGAAACCTAAATTATGGATGTGATTGGTCAAAAGTCAGTTAATTGACTATCAATAATTAGCTGACTTTTGACCAACCACATCCATATTTTAAGTTCCGCTATGTCGGCCAGTGCTGATTCAGCATCTGGGTAGGTTTAGAATAAATCACGAACTTCGTTGTATAGATTGAATAGAATTAAAGTGTTTTTCCATTTATAATTAATTTAGGTGGAAAGCGAGCCATTTAATATACTTGGTTTTATTTTTATCAGGAAGAAAACATAAGAATTAGGAAAATACCTTGGACACAGAGGAATAGGAGGAAGGAAATAGGTCGTCACTGTCGCTATCCTTGGTCGGGTTGTTTGGTGCATTGCCATCTCGATGTTTAGACAAGTGAGTGAAGAATCTTTGTACTCATTCTTCGTTAAATTTAAATTCTAGACTGCCATGGTTTGGTGTTAATACTATGACGTCATCTCTGTGCATCCTGTCAAGTAAACACGGAAATACGTCTTCTGGAGACAAATCAAAAATACCCATTTTGGCCAAGGCGGCCATTTTCATTTGCTAAAGTTTAGTAATTTTTGTCCTAGGAATTTTTTGGTAATTTTACCAATTTTTCTAGCGCGGGAAATGGACAACGAAAATGAAATAGCGCACATTATTACCGATGACGACAACCCAGAAACTGAGGAGATACATGAAATAAATTCAGCAGGTCAGCTCAGTGTGATTCCTTTTCAGCTGATAAAAATAGCCAAGAATAATCCTCCAAGAGCCCCAGAGTTCGCGACTGTCGTCAAAGGAAAATATTCAAAATATTACAAGCAGACTTATCGCCCTGCATGGGAACATATGCCCGATTTTAAAGGTAACAATGACTCTAGACTCTAGAAAGAGTATGCTATGCATGAGAGTTTTATACATAGTTAATTTGAATACAGAACGTTTTATGATGTAGGGCAAAGCACCCACAACACAACCACTGATAAAAATAATGTTAAACACGATAAAATAAGAAACGAACATACAGTCAACAATTCTATTTGATTGAAGGAAGCCAGCTTCAGAACTGTTTACCAGTTAAATTGCTTTGTTTTCCACAAGTCCATGTTTCATTCTATAATATAATATAGTTATTTAGGGCTAAGTTTTTTACGAATTTCACCATAAGTGAAAACTTTGAATCTATATCTGTGGGGTTAAACACAAAGAACAAAGCTCTTTGACCTGAGTGCCCCCTTAGTTATTCCAGATTTATTTCACACAGACTGATTTGAATAGTTTGATCTACCTCCATTGTAACTTTTGACTATTTTTTAAAGGTTGGTTAAAAGGTGTAAACGGAGAACCTACAAGAGCTTACTGTATTTACTGTCAAAAAACACTTCATGCCCATAGACTCAGCTTGCTGAAACATACTTGTACAATTAGACATCAGAAAGCAGCTCAGCTTCATGGAAATCCTGGACCCAAAAAGGTAAGATATGTGTAAAGATGAAAAATTGGGCATTAGTAAGGATAGTAATTATTGTTAAATTTAAAACATTATCTAGTAGTATGATTTTCATAACTGTCCTAAACTAGAAGTTTTAAATTACTTTCTTAGACTTTTTATTTCAGGTAAACTTTAATTTGACTATGGAAAATAGGAATATTCAATCTGTAATTGTTAATGAGGAAAGCTTTACCGAGGAAGATGATAGTAATGAATTGATGCAGCCTCAAATAGTTTACACTACACAGGTTTTGGTAAGTGGAACATTCATTTACATGTGTAGAGTTTAGAAAATAATCTAAAAAGCACTTGTCTTGTCTTTAAAATATTTATTATTTGGTCCCAAGTTGGACACATATTTATAATGACTCTCATTTGAACTTGCACAACTTTCAAATCAAACAATATTGATTGGGACTTTTACCTAAAAATTATAATTAGACCTAATTTTTACATATAAAAGATACTCTTGTAAACATTATTGGGGTAATAGTTTAGGAGAAAAAAGGTTTTTATTTAAATCATTACATAAACTATTACACCAGGTGCTGCCTAAGTAGCTTCGAGTTTCAACTTCCCTTTTCTTTTCGTCGGATCCTAGCTCTAGTGATGAGTCATGATATGACGAAACGCGTCTAGAGATGGATCTGGCGAAACGAAAGGGAAAAATTACAGAATTGTTTTTAAAAATGCTTGGACGACCATAACTTTCTTTTAACACATCATCACATCAAAATAAAGATGTGTGTTCTAAGTAAAAGGTATTGCCAGAACAAAATCTTTTCTTAATTTAGGAGGAAATTGAGGAAGCAGAACAAGATCAGGACACCGAGAATGATAATGACAATGATGAGGATTCTGATGAGGGTGAAGAGTCTGCTTCTTCTGTGTTGCATGAGAATCACTCGTCAAAGGTACCAAATTATTTTTTTATTACAATTATTTGTCATCTACCGACTTACTCTGGGATATTTAATTTATTTAAGCAAATAAATATTCATAATCTCCAGCCCAAAAAATCATATTATGTTTAAACAAAATTGTACCATAAAAAGATGTTGTCCATTATATTATACCCATAACCCAGAGAAATTATTATTGGTAATTTAAAAAAAAAAAAATGGTTAAATAAAAAAAAATTATGTTGGTAATTTTTTTTGAAATTGGTTATTTTTTAAGAATTAATATTGGTATTTTTGAATGAAAATAACTTTTGATAAGATTTAATGAAAATAACTATTGCCCCTAACAAGAGTAAGATAAATAAACACATTTATTATATTATAAATATTGAAAATAAACGTATTATTAAATATTTGTAATTTTTAAGAAATAATACTTGTAATTTTTTGTAATTGTTAATTTTTTTTAATTTATTGTTTTTTTGAAAATATATCGATAATTTTCATAGCTTTTTTTGAAGAAATAAACAATTAGGTAATTTTTAAAGACATTATTGGTATTTCTTGAAGGAATATTGGTAATTGGGGATAGTGTTTTTTACTTTTTTTTTGAAGGAATAAATAGCCTGGTAATTTTTAAAGAAATAATATTGGTAATTTTTCTTAACGGTTCTTCAATATATTCCTTAGAAGCCACATGTTTCAACCACTCCCCCTATATCAACTCACGTAATCGACACAACCCGAGGTGCTCCAGTATCGGGGCTTTCCGTAAGCCTCTACAAATTAGTCGACGGAAGATGGACGTACATTAATGAAGGTTTGACTGATACAGGAGGTAGATTCAACAACTTCCTCACGAGAGCGAATTTCACTCCGGGTCGCTACAAGCTGCACTATGATGTTGACAGGTACTTTGAGGCTAGGAAATTGGAGAGCTTGTATCCATTTATCGAGGTGAGTTCCTGTTTATCTTAGGCCTGGCTTATTTAGATCTAGAGATTCTTGAAAATCTTTGTGTATTTCACTCAAAATTTTAACACTAATTCGAATAGTCAACATGATTGATTGAGATGAGTTTTTGGGGATCATGTACCCAATATTTGAATTTATTTAACACGGTGTTTGTTCTGCAAAAGAGAGCAATAAGATACATGTGTAGTGCTAAAATTATGATTCTTGTCGCTCACTATTTATAAGGCATGTAATATTGACTCTTTGCTCTATCTTTATTTTAGAGACTGCCTGTCTTATTTAGAAAAAAATATAAAAGTGAGCTGTTGTTGCCTTCTCATTATAATACGCGTCAATCTTTTTTTAAAGCTTTAATTCAATTCTTTATTGTCTAACAGACAATTATTCCACAAGTAAACAAAACTACATAAATTTATGAAAATTAAAAATAAGAAGAAATCTAAAAGTCTAACGAGTACAGTCAAATAGTGGTAATAATAAATAACTTAGTAAGTATATAATGTATCAAGCATACAATATAATAGGATAAAAAATCATTATTATAGTCTAGTCATACATGTAACAAAATCAGAATGAACTTAGAACTTACAACTATAGATTATTGGCATGATTTTTCCTTAAATGAGTTAATTGAGGTAGTAATAAAAACAATATATATTATACCGGGTCCGCCAACGTGGCGGGGATGGAAGATTAAATCATTATCGAGGAGCTTATCAAAAATACTAAACCAGCATAAGGTATCGACTTAAAAGCGGCATATTTTAAAAATATTTTACATTATACAGGGTGGCTCAAAAAAGTGTGGCGGACTAAACTTGCATTTTTTTAAATGGAACACCCTATATATTATATTATTTTCTAATTCCCTATACAATTCCACGTATATTTTGTATAAAATGTCATATGTCTAAATTCAATTGTTTTTGAGTAATTGACGTTTAAAATATGGCATTTTTTGACTTTGACAGGCTGTAACATTGGAACGGTTCATCTTAGAGAAAAATGGTTTTCACCTCCCTATCTTAGTTTTTCATTCTCTATCCAAGGAAACCAACCTCCGATTTACCATGTTAAACCAAAAAAACGGTTTTAACGGTTTCTTTGTTTTTTTGTCCTCCCTAATTATTTGTATTTTTTTTTTCTAGGGCTTTTTCATGTATTTATGTAAGCATATTAGATATTAGCAAATAGTGACTTTCTCGATAGTTATACTGTTTCCTTGCACAATAAAGTATATTTTGAGTTTGAGATTATTAAATATTGTTTCTGTTTTGTTTTAGGTTGTTTTTGACAGTTCCACGTTATCAAGATACCATTTCCCACTTTTGCTTAGTCCAAATAGCTACACAACATACAGATCTACTTACGATGATTAAAATAATTAATATAAAGCCATCAGGACATTATTAGTTAACATATTTGTGCCGGGGCAGTGGCGGATCCTGGTAAAAATTCGCAATTGCAAAAATTGCAAAAAATACTTACGCATTAATTATTTTTCAATAATAATATCTGTTAATGGTCTACCAGTGGCGGAAATGTTTTCTACAATATTAAATATTAATATACCAATATAGCTACCATTTTAGCCCTTAAAAAATAATTATGTTCGAATTAATATTATTAATTTAATACGAATGTAGCTATGCATAATAGGGCCACGGTTAACTCCGATGGACATTAATTATCCACTCTGGTGCATTTTGGCACGCCCCAGTCGACCGCCGTGTTATGTACTCAACAGCGGTAAAAGGCAAGCAGAGCTATCCAGTTAAGCGGTTTTGTTTTCTCGTCGCTATGGTTACGTGACATCACTGGCCACCGAAACGCAAGACGTCACGCGGCACATGAATAAATTTGCATTATAAAGAATTGCAATTTGAAAATAGATCAGTCGTATACCATTGTTTGATCATAGGTTCGGAACGTTCGGGTATTTATTCTTGAGGCTTCGCGTAACTTACGGTTATAGATATCATTTTTACTGTTATTTACTGTGAGATTAAAAAGTTTTGTTTTTGTTTTTTAGTTAATTCAATAGTGTGGAAGTACCTACTTGGTTCAATTGTTATTGTGTATTTTAAAAATGAACCCAATTAATGACATAGTTTGTAATTTGTTGGAAACTCCATTCAGTCGTTGGACAGATGAGGATAAGAGAGACGTTTTGTTACACGGGTTTTTAGTCGATATTTGTTTAAGTACCCGCAGTATACCTATGGTCTATTTCTTTTCGATTGCGAACGATGACAGAAACCCGTTTTACAATAAAAAAATGCAAGAATTTTCATTTTTGACAAGATGAAAAAGTAAGGTTAGGGATTTACGTCATAACTGACATTTTGTTGTTTACTGTTTATAGCGGTTAGAATTTTAAATTAACACTTGTTAAGGCCGCTTTACAGTTTGCAATTTTTCTTTCACGCAAGAAAAGATTGCCAGGGAGTATGCGCAGAACAAGGCTAATGATCAGCTGGCGCAATTTGTATTGCTTGCAAGAAATATAACTCTGACCATTTTTTTATTGCCATTGCAAGCGCAATTCTGAGGATTTTCTGGTGATTTATGAGACACCAAACTAAATATAAAAATCCCTGACATTTATTAATGTTTTTTCTAACCTAGAGCGGGTACGTTTTGTTTTTGTTGGTTTGCTTTCATGTCCTGTAATGATGTTTTGTTAAAATGAATGCACAAAAAGCGCAGGTAAGTCCTAACCAAATGTATTTTTATTTTAATGGTTGGCAAGTGGTACATCACCTACGATCTTGGCAAGTCATTGCACGCTGTAAAACGAAGTGAAATTTTTATTGCCGCAATATTAATTGCTGCAAGACAACTTGCGTGAAAGAAAAATTGCAAACTGTAAAGCGGCCTTTAAGAAGATGAATTTTTAGGTTATGTCACAATGTTTGGCGTTTGGCATGGCCTTCTATATTTTGTCGATAAATCGGGCATCCTTTTTGCTTCAACACAAAGTTGGCATAGGTTTACTATTTTATGTTGCAGAAAAACGTGAAATTAACCGATTTTATGTACAGAAAGTTAATAGATTGTTTCGTAATATAACTAGAGCTAAAAGTTATTTTTAATTGCTAAAAGGTTTATAATTAGCATATATTTGCTAGAAATCAATCGAACGGAAATTTCTTATTTTTCTTCTGTGATTTAAAAAAAAAAGACCTTTAATAAGTTGGCCATGCATTTATGTAGTGTAAATTGGTCCATGATTTATCCAATTAGGTGAATTTTTGTTCAATTTTTTTTTCTGTCATCGTTCGCAATCGAGAAGAAATAGACCATAGCTCTTCACCATTTATTTCAAGACCGCAAACCGCCCGTGGCGTGGTCCAGTTAAATAATAACTCAGCGATAGCGTGAGCCGGTTGGTTATTCCACTGGTCGACTCTACTTGCATGTTTCGGACTTCACTAGGAGCGCGTTTACAATCGTTTGTCCGGCGCGCTCTGACGAATGAATGGAGTTTCAAACAAATTACACACTATGTCATTAATTGGGTTCATTTTTAAAACACACAACTAAGTAACTACTGAATTAAATGAAAAATAAAAATAAAACTTTTTAATTACACAGTAAATCACGTAAAAACGATATCTATAACCGTAAGTTTCACGAAGCCTCAAAATAAATACCTTAAGGTTGGCGAACCAATGCTAAAACAATGGTGCATACGACTTATCTATTTTTAAATTGCTCTTCATCATAATGCAAATTGTTACATGCTGTTTGCGTGACTGACGTGACGTAACCATAGCAACGGTGAATATCAAAGCCATGTTGGACGTCGGGTCTTCACGCTTTGAGCTAACGGACACGGTCGGCTGGGGCGCGCCTAAATGCACGAGTGTTTATAATAATTGTCCATCGGAGTTAACCGTGGCCCTATTATGCTTAGCTACATTCGGATTAAATTAATATTATTAATTCGAACACAATTATTTTTTAAGGGCTAAAATGGTAGCTGTATTGGTACATTAATATTGTCGAAAAACTTTCCTCCTGGTTTTATTTTTTTTTTTGGTGAAGAGAACCTTCACCTGACGAGCCACCACTGGAAAAATGTTGTCGTAACTCGAGAATTAAGCTCCCAGAGCGTTTCCGACGTCGATCGTAAACGCGCCCTAGCAGTTTTTTTTTATCATTTACAACGTGAATGCAGAGTATTATATTATTTGCCTTTTGGTAATAAATTTTTTTTTTTTTTTTTTATGATAAAACACCTGCACTGTAGGAAAAATCCTTTAAGGCGCTCTGGGAGCGGTGCGAGTGCGAAAAAAGCGATTAACGTTGGTCTTGAAACGTTGAAGATTGTATTCATTGGGAAACACGAACTCAGGAAGATCATTCCACAAAGATGACGCTCTCCAGATGAAAGAATTCTTGAACAATGAAGTTCGAGGAGTACCAAGCTGAACAACATATGGATGAGCGGCAGTGGTTTGCCGTGTATTTCTGTTTTGAATTGCTCTAGTTGGAATCAAGTGGGCAATGTCAGTCGAACACCTGCCATGGAAATATCTGTAAAAGAGAGCCAAATCACCAACAGCACGCTCGCAATATATTTTATGTAAGATTACTTAATTATTATTTTTTGGGAGCTCTGCTGCGATTACGCACCGGCCGCCACTGTGCCGAGGTCTTGAATAAAACTTTTTACATTTTGTCGTCTTGGAATTGGATTGTTCTATGTAACATTATTTCCGAAATGCGTCCATAAGATTAAGAGATCTGTGCCCAGTAAGAATATCTTTGGGTAAAGAATGCATTTCGAAAAAATGTCACATTGTTCTGTACCAATAACTTGTAGGACTGTTCAAACTAACTTTAAGACTTATTGGTTTCTGTAAATAAAATATTATAAATTATTTGTAATAGCATACATTTATGTTTTAAATTGAGGATAAATAGATTCATTTTAATCATATTTTAAAGTTAAGTGTACAGTAAGTTTTTTTTAAATAAAATGTATTACCTGCCAAAATAGTTCGTTGTCATTAATGTAAGAGATGCATGTAACATTTAAATATATCATTTTAATAACGCCTTGTATATACATCGGAAACTGAACATATGTCTATTCATGTCCAGGAGTTTATCATCAATAAAACTAGTATTGCTAGAGTTCATACCATGAATTTTTTGCAGCTCATTAAAAACATGCACCATTTCCCCAAATTTTAAAAACAAAACTGGCGCAATTACTCGACGTCGATCCGATAAAAATTTACAGTGAGCATCGTTACCGATCTTTCACTTGTCGTGTCGGTGTTTTTCTTTGCATCCCACTTATTATGATCTTTTGATGTATTTTTGTTTAAAATGACTTATTTTTATTTATTTGCTCATAGAGCAGAAAGATCGACAATTAACTTAGGTTAGGGGGGGGGGGGGGGGGGGCAAAAGGGTAGGGAAGGCGACGAAGGTGACATTTTTTTGGTGCCACGCCCAAAAACCCAAAATTAACTATAAACTAAAAACAACATGTTTTTTTTTGCCTAAAACTAAACCGTAATTCGTCACCCGTTTTGACAAAATATATCGATTATTTTATATATCAATGTGGATTTTTTGATGAAAGCTAAAGTTGTTGTACACTCTTCGCCTGAATGGTTGGATATGTTTTTAATCTTTTTAAGTGAAAAAACTTCTTTCTGCTGAAGCTGTAGTTACTCGGAGGATGATTTGTTATTTTATTTGGCGCGTTATTGATAGCGTTGCCGTCAAAGATTTTTTATGTTGCCCAATTATATTTTATGTCTTCTTTTTTTTTCGGGGAAGGGCGGCCCCAGAGTTGCCAGATCTCACGATTATTCGTGAGATTACACGATTTTGGTTCTGACTGGATGCACGTCACAACTCGCAAATACCTAATAATAACCAACATAAACTAAGGTAGGTCTGTTAATTGACAAAATTCGATCTGACTTTGTCATTTCGAAGAACTTTAATTTCACGTGTTAAAAGTGATTTGAAAACGAAAAATAGTTAGTTGGAACATATTTATTAAAAACAGAGTGTTCATTTTGAAGCCTATTTAAATCCTGACAGAATTGAAAAATATAGGATTTAATCATACAACATGACTCCAATCATAAATTACATCAGAAGCTGCTATGTGCATCCAGCCAGTAATTGTACGGACTTTGGTCAGAGTTTAGAATATTATTTTCTTGAAAGAAAAATGCAGTACAGAACAAATAAGATTTATTAAAAATATTTAAAAAACAAATTAAACTAAACTTTTAAATTAAAAAAAAGTCCCTGTATCGTTAAAATAAAGTCAGGTTCAAAATTACAATTATTCAACAAAAAACTAATCTAACGTTTTTAGCTCAAAAAACGTATAAAAATACATAACTACCTAAGAGTACTTTAAGTCCTCTTACTTCTTCATTTTTCTCTTATGAACAGCGCATTGGATGGTTGTAGACTTGAATATATTTCTAGCTTCTCTAACTACTCTTGCTTTGTTCCCATCAACTTTTTGTTGGTTTAATTTTTTAGGACTTATTTAAAGTAGGCTAAATTTTGTTATAAGTTGGTCTAGTGATTTATCAACATTACTAACCTGAAACCATTTTTTTTTATTAACGATCGTCCATTATCTACATGCCTTGAGGACATAAAAATTCAGTATCAATGAACATAGACTTGCGCTGTGAACTAAGATATCTAATTTTCAAATTGGTATAATTAGTGACCACACTGACTGATATTTGGGGGTAGAAATGGTTGACAAATGGTCAATAAAACAGCTGCAGAAATTTAAAATGTGTATTTAGCCAACGTTTCGACCTCTATGAGGTCATCCTCAGGGCGATACAGTTATGAACTTCTTTGTTCTTAATAAAATTATTGTATACATTTTTGAGTAGCCATGGGGGACTGCTTTTTTTTTTTAATTGTTGTTATATAGCAGTAGCCACCAGCAAATGATGTCTTGCGAATGATTTTGAATTTCTGCAGCTGTTTTATTGACCATTTTCCAACCATTTCTACCTCTAAATTTCAAATAGAGTTTCCACACATATATCATGGATTTCGACCAATCTCGCCAATTTAACTATACTCAGGCGAGGCTTGTCCATAAGGTCATTTGGCCCACCTAATTAATTAATTTGTTTATTTTTCAAAACGAATTAAAATAATTATTCTTCAAAAAATGCAAATATTCCAAAATGTGTCATGCGAAAACTTCCCAATACAAATCAAATGATAAGTGCTATTTTCCCACTGCAGTGCAAAGTTTGATGCATTGCTATTTAATAATTAAACCATTATACATATACCTCAGCTCCCTGTACAATAGCAGTTTTGTAGAATTCAACTGCATTTCCAACATTACCAATGGACTGCTCAATCGCAGCCCTACATTCCCAATATTCTGGTTCATCATTGGCTTTTCTGTATTTTTCTTTTATAAGTTCTAACCAGCCCAGACTTTGGGATTCAGGATGATCCTGG
This sequence comes from Polydrusus cervinus, assembly GCA_935413205.1. NCBI lineage: Eukaryota > Metazoa > Arthropoda > Insecta > Coleoptera > Curculionidae > Polydrusus > Polydrusus cervinus. The sequence continues at coordinate 51,839,119 of OW284516.1, read as the reverse complement.
AAAAGAAAGCTTGTTCAATTTTATATTTCAAGATAGGAATGATTAAGATTTTTGCCATTCTTACTGAATTTTCCAAAATTGGGACATACAGTTTGCTTTAATTTAAACGTATTGAAAGACTGTGTTTCACATGTAACGGATTTTTAAAATAACTTTAATAGTACATATTTGAAATATATAAAAGTTGACTTCACTTTCGAATAAAGCGGAATTGGGTTTTAAGGTTTGACTTTGCCTAAAAATACTAATTAACACACTAAACTTATTGACTCCTAAGATGGCATGGCTCCCTATGGCATTTTTAGACTTTGATAGGCTGTAGAACTGGAACGGCGCATTATATAGGTACCTACAGGGTACTACAAATTCGTGTGCGTATAAGGGGATCCCGAAAACGATATAAGAGATACGAAGATGGTTAAATTGAGACAAAGTTGAGTATTTTAGGGTTTAATAATTTGGTGAAAGAAGATTCGGAGATATCCGAAGAAAAAAATAAATTTTTAGTTTTGGTTTTGATTTTTTTTGCGTCGTTGTTCAAAAATAAAGGCGCAAAAAATTATTTTTGAATAAAGGCGCAAAAAAATCAAAACCAAAACTAAAAATTAGTAAGTAAGTAAGTTTCTAAGGCATGAGAAGTAATTCTATTTTTTATTAGTATATTATTTATTTTATTAATATAACATCTTAGTCATATGGTTTTTGCCTTAGACCTAGAACGAAATACTGTAATACAGAAAAAAATTAATGCTCCTGAGTAAAGAAAAGGTAACTGGAGTGTTTGTGTCTAGTTATGTTACTGAAATGCGCATAAGTTTGTTTCAAAAACAATTTTTTTTACTGTTTACACGGTCTGATAATTCTGGCGAAACATGTAACAAAAATAAACAGACAGAAAAATATTTGAGGCAGAGACTTTTGGTCTTTTCTCTTACAAAATGTCAAATATCAGACCTTTTTGAGTAAAAATGGACGGATTTTTTAAATCAGAAATATTTTTTTTGGTTTGGCTCTAAATGTTCAGGACCGTGATGACATAAAAATATAACTTGAAAAAATATGTTATTAGATGATAAAATATTAAAATTTCAAAAACTTTAAATTGTATTAAATTTGTAAAGCTTAGAAGACCATACAATTGTATTTAAAATTCCAGGTCCGTATTTAAAAAAATTGACTTGAGGTTGGTATTTAAAGAACGAAAGGTTGAATTTGAAAACTAATAACGCAATCTTGTAGAACATAAAATACGGCTATGAAAAAGTGTTTTTTTCCCAAGTCGAAAATGAAGACCCAAAAAATTAAAAACCAAAAATAGAAATTTCGTTTTATTTTCGGATATCTCCGAAAGCATTCGGAATAATTACAATTTTCTTTTACCAAATTAATTAACCCCAAAATACGCAACTTTGCCTCAATTTAACCATCTTAGTATCTCTTACCGTTTTCGAGATCCCCTTGTACGTACACGAATTTGTAGCACCCTGTATTTGAAAGTGATAGTTCAACATGTTAAACGTTTCTTTGGAAAGAGAACAAAAAACTAAGATAGGGAAGTGAAAACCATTTTTCTTTAAGATGCACGAATACATGCCTGTAAATGCCATATTTTAAAAACTATCGAATTTCAATTTGAAAAAAAGTATGTTGGATATGCCCTGACTATTTGGGACACCCTGTATAATTTAAAATAGCTTTAGATTGTAGAATTAATGCCTCTGTTATTGAAAGCTATTAAAAACTAAAGTAGTTTGAATGCTATCGAATCCTACGTTGAGAGAGGGTCACCCTGTACATACATATATACTGGGTGTCCCGCTAAGGTCGGCTAGCGGCTGTATATTTTTAAAATAATTTAAATTCTATATTTTGTCCTGTCAGTTACGCCCTCTAGCAGCAACCGTACAACAAATAATTTCCAGTATTTTCTTTTTGCCAGTAAAAAAAAATCCCGATAATTTATGATCAATACTTTGCGAGATATAGCCGCTGGCCGACTTTAGCGGGACACCCGGTATATATTGAGGGAAGTGCAAAGGTATTTGCCGATTTTTGATATGCTTTCAGGGAGATAATAGAATTTTAATTTTTGTACCTCCTGAATTAATTCAAGCAACTCCACCATAGCCTTTTTTGCAACTTGAGAAAGTTCCTCTTCAAGACTGTCATTTTGATCCTGGATATCAATTCTACTTGATTTTGGAGTTGTAAGAATTTTAGAATTTTCTGAAGATTGTTCATTTTCTTTCTTAATTTTGATGTTTTCCTTATTCTCGTCATCAACTAGAATTACACTCGTTTTCCTTTGTTTCTTTTTACCAAAATATCTGAAATAAATATTATATTTTACAAGAGACGGCTTATGTTTGTTAACTGTTTATTTTCATACAATTAAAGGAAAATATTGCAATGGGCTTTTTCATTATAATCGAATTCATCATGTTCAGCACTAATATCCTGAACTAGAATCTACGGAAAATATATCTCAATAATAAAAATCTTCCTAGAGTATCACAAACCTTTTCTAGAAACAATTAAAAACACACTGCGAAACCTGGAAGTTTAAAAACATACGATAAAGAGATTTATGTGATCCCATTAACCGTACAATTCTTTTATTTGCCAGTCTTGATTTGTAGGCAATATGTCTAATAAATCTATTTTAATTTTGTTGTGTGTCAAGTGTAATTGGTAGTAAGGAGCCGAAACCTGACTAGCATATTCAATTGTGGTGCACACCACCACATAATAAACATCTTTTATAATACCTAAATCTCTAATGTAAATTACTCTTAATAAATTAATATAATATATACCTAACTATTTCTTATTGCATGCATTCAAGCCATTTATAAAGCAGTTAAATAAAAAGAACAATAAATTTTGTTATTAAATTGTACACTTGGTATGCTTCTATGGAAGTTTTGTTTGTTCTCCTCTTTGTATTGTGTAACTTGCCTTTTATAATTTATTTAATGTATTATAGGTATACGCTCCTTTTAATAGATTGACTTTTTAGCTTTGTTAAAGAGATTATTATTTCTTATGACAATAAAAAATATTTTGATTTGATTTGTGCACTCTGTGGAATAAATTTCAACTACTTGCTTTCTAACTGTGAGGTAGCTTTTGAGCCATTTTAAGAGTTTCCTGCAAGTTTATCAGGATAGTGATATCCTGGTTTTCATAAGATCAGGATGAGGTTCTAGGTGATGGTAAGTGATGGGGGTGAGCAAAAAGAATTGCTGTTGGTCTACTTACCAGGTTTCAAAGCTGGTTAGATGGTTGGTTTAACATATCAAATCAAATATAACCTTATTATCATAATTAAACTACCTACATTTAAATGAATGAACTAAATAATTTAGTGCCTATATTCTACCTCAAATTCTTAAAAGAAGATAAAGGTTTTCCTCTTGATTTTAACAATCTTAACAATCTTTCTTCCAAATGTTGTGTATCCGTGCAAGCAGGAGTAGAAGTGTTAAAAAGGAAACCTCTCTTACTTGAATGGGGACTAAAACTGCATGTGCTACGCCTCTCATATGCTGAAGGAGATTTAAAAATAAAATCTGTATTCTCATCTTTAATTGGTGAAATTTCAGGTGAAAAATTTGCTAAAATAAGACTAGTGTTTTTACTAGGCTGCCCACACTGTTTTAGTTTACTGCCTTTTTTATTTTGATAGTCGGCATCTGAGGATAGAGATCTCCGTACAATTTGGTGATTTGGTTTTTCAACATTATTTTCAGTCTTCAAAGTTGGTTTTTTGGTATTATTTTCTGACTTACACTGCAGGGCAATGAAATTGTTTGGTAACAAGTTGCTTTTTGTCTTAGGATACACAGAATTTTGATCTTCAATTTTGCTAGATGTGTATGGGAAACTATTTTCTGACTTTGATTTAGCAGTATTTGTGTTACTGTTACTACCAAGGCTCATTTTTGTTGTTTTTTTAAAGTGGTTGTTTGTAAGAGGTAAATTTCCAGATATAATCAATGGTTTTTTAGTCCTTACATCCGGTCTGTTAGATTTGGGTATTTTAAGAGACGGAGTCCTTATAATTGTTTTAGGTTTTTTAAATTCTTCAGTAGATGCTTTATTTTCTACCATAGCACTAGATTTAAAATTTGGTATTGCAAGATCTGTACCACTTTTTAAATTTGTACCTGCAGATCCTAATCTCAATAGTTGATCATCAATCCCTGCTTCTTGGTATTTTAATAAAGGGTTTGCTTTCAGCATTCTTTTGTAACTAGTAAGTGTGTGCCTCACGGGAGGATTGGTTTTTAATTTCTTGGTAGGTTTGGTCTCAATATTTGCCTTAGTACTCTTGGTTCTTTTTATATTTTTGCTGGAGTTTTCCATGTTTGACGAGCTTGAATGTATTGAAATATTTTTTTAATAATAATAAAAACTACTTGATTTTTTTTTCTTCTAATCGGATTACCTAAATTAACTTAATTACTTAATTACCTAAAAAAAAAACCTTATATATAACCGTTAAATTTGAGTTAAATCTTAAATCAGCTGGTTTTAAAAAAAGCTGTCAAGTGTAAAGAAATGTGCGCTAAAAATTTTGATTTGTTCATTCATTCGCGGAAATACGGATTAAAGGTGGATTTATAGTCGCCGTAACGTAAGCCGTAGGAAGTAACGTATGCCGTAAGAAAAATAAACGTATCATTAGTAACACATTCATTTATAGTTCAAAAAACTTAAGCAGTAAGAATTAAGACCAAACCGTAAGCAGTAAGGAAATGGTTTATTTTCATTCCTTACGTTACGGCTTCGGCCGGGATCGGTCATAATCGAACATAACCGCAATGAACTGTCAGGCATTTTCTTTTGATTTACAGTTGTTTTGAGTTTTAAAATTTAATTTTCTCGTACGAAACTTTGTAAAAAAGACCGACAGAAACAAAAGTTTTTAACCAAAAGCAAAACATTAAATTATAACCTAACTATTTGTTCTGTTACTTCTTAACTAATTTGATCTATAAATGGGTTTCTTGTTGCGGCTTAATTCTTACGTCTTACGGACTACTCTTACGTCTTACGGCTAAAACGCGCTAAAACTAAACAGTGCAGGCAGGCAGCTGCATCTGTTTTAGTTTTTTTAATGTCGAGTCTCTTAAAACATGTTATAAAAATAAAACCTTTGGGCATAGTTGCATTTTGTGCTGTGTGTAGTAAAAAGCGTCAAGTTTTATTCGTAGATTGGGTTTATAGCTATTGCTTTTATTATGGTTTAATTTATTTTTTAATTTAGAACAGGAAATCACGGGTTACTGACTTCAATTAATTGTCATTTTAAATAAAAACAAAACATTGCCTGGTCACTCTTTCTTAAAAACTCATGGTCAATACAGAATACTGAAAAAACAAATGGTAAATTTTCTAGATTATTATAGTAATGCGACATTTACAAATTTGTTCCCTTGAATGTTGTCAAATATAATTCGTCAACTCCATAACACCCTGTATGGAGAAAATAATTCCCCATAATTTTTTCATAAATGTAAGTGGAGAAATAGTGTCTTATTTCCTCTCATTTGAAGATTTGTATTTATTTAGATAAAATTATTTTATAGATTATAATCTGCTGATAAGTACTACCGCGTGTGCATAAAAAGGGCTAAATAGTTGTCGGAAATTAGACATTCTTTTTCTTCTTCCGTCCTAAGAACATTTACCAACTACTTATTTGTGACGTTTCCCGCCCGTAAGCTTGGCAACCCGGCTTAAAATTTGACAACAGTTAGAAAATGGCGTTTCGTGACTTTTAGCACATGTCAATTTTCTCCGGTAAGAATTTTGCAAAAAACCTAGGTATTTAGCTCCAAACTTTTCAATTTTATAGTTAATAAAGTGTGGAAAACCTTCTTAAATATAGGGGAACCCTTTTTTTACATAGGTAACAGTACCAAAGTGAATTTAATCTATGCAATGACGTAAACATTTTTGATCTTGAGTGGGTAATAATTTTGTACTGTCAGTACATTCGGAAAAATATATTTTGCAATATTCTAGTCATTTATGACCTGTGTCGTAACTGCAAAATTTTTTGTAGCTTTTATTCAGCTCTTGTTTCGATATTAAAGTCGCTGGGTAATTTTAGGTTCTGATAACGTTCTTGTGGCAAGAGGACACCCAAGAAACTTCCAAGATTTGCTTAATAACGGATTCGGTAAGTTACTTTTTACATTGTTTATACCTTCTACATCATATTACCAAAAAATATATCATAATATGAATGCAAATTCTTCTAAAATTATCTTTTGGAAATTGGCCAAAATGTGCCGATGTTTTCTGACCCGAATGGCAAAAACAATACATATATTTTATTTTTAATATTACGATAGTTTCTATCAAAACTAGGACAGTCAATAGTTATATTTTAATCTTATGATCTCAATTCTAAGTTATCTCTGTCCGAAAGAACAGTTCATACAATAAATATATTCACAAAAATAGGCTTCTTTGTAGGTATGGTACTTAGTACTAAATAAGCCATCTTAAAGGTTAATGTACATGTAGATCTATATTTGTTTCCATCAGTTATTCTAATTATATCTGAAAGATGAAATTTTATGGTTGCATTTTATTGTTTATGTTCCATATCAGTAGAGACAAGCTTTGTTGCTTATTGCAATATCTTATCAGTGTTTGACACTTTAAGAAGTAAATATTAATTAATATCTGTTATAATATTTCACTGGGTATTTATATTATTAAAATGTGTTTAATTGTTTATTAGGACTTATCAGGTCCAACATAATCAGTGTTGTAAAATTTTCTATCTAGTATACATCTTTTAATCTATATGGGTTCCCATAATATTACCCATTTATATTTTAACTTTTTAACATCAAGAAGTTTAAAGTTAGTAACTAGGTACCTATACCTACCTAACCTAGGCTTAATATACTATTAATATGTATAGGTACATTAGGTACACAGATATCATCAGTAACACATACAATAAAATTTATTATAATCTGTTATTTCCAGTAAAACAGTTTGAAGTTGTGTATAATAATGTTATTAAGTACAGATAAATATTTAGGTCAATACAAATGTTACTGTCTGATTCATTATGGAAATTAAATCACATTTACCACAGTTTTTTGATAATTAAATAAGCACATGAACATATAGTTTAGATAACACTGGCAAACAAATTTCAACTTTTTTTTTGGTTCCTAAGCAGAACCTATTTTTTTGGATTTGATTACACCCAAGTAACTAAAAATTACCGCGTCTCTTTCCTCGCCTTCATGTATGGAATCGAATTGCACATTTCTGAAAAATTTCCTTATCTGAAGACCCACAAATATTCCCTCTTTAATTTTAGCGTCACTGATTCTAAGGAACTTTTCTTTTAAATAACTAAAAGCACAATTTATATAATATGAAGTGGTGCTGGTTACATTTTTCTTTCCTGGCTCAATTCTCAAATAAATAAATAAATAAATACGAATTTCTGGGTCTCTTATCAATACGAACAGCTCTCCATTAACTGGTGGTGGAAATACAACTAACTAACAGTTTAAGATTTATATTATAATGTATTTAAACCCCTTAAAAAGTACACCTGGTATAATAAATCCAGGTATTTTTCATTTAATGGTCGAATTCTCCCATACATTAAGGGCAGGTAGGTAGTTCAACAGTTCAATAGTTCAATAGTTCAATAGTTCAATAGTTTTATTAATGTTAAAACACATAAGTGTTTACACAGGTCAAAATACAATGTATAGATATATATAGAAAAGTAAAGTACTTATTATAATAAAACAAACAATCAATAAAGTCTATCAACGTTCATAAACACAAGCGTTTACATTGGTCAACACAAAATGTATATATATATAAGTTAAACGCTTATTATAACAAAATAAAATATATAAAATATAAAATATATGCCTACTGGCGAATACAATACATCAGTTAAGTACATATTAAAATTAATTTAGTTCAACAAGGTCATAATTTAAAAATTCGTGAACGTTGTAAAAGGCATTTTGAATTAGTATTTTGCTAACACGACCTTTGAATTGCTTCAGCGGTAAGACTCTTATGCCAACAGGCAGCTTATTGAAAAACTTAGCCCCATAATACCCCTGCCCATCCTGGGATCTTTTGAGTCTACAATAATTTGTTAGCACGTTCCCCGCATTGCGAGTATTGTACCCATGAACATCCCCATGAGTCACATACAGGTCCTCATTTCTCTTCACATACAGAAGGCTTTCAAGAATGTAGACCGAAGGGAGGGTCAAAATTCCAAGAGTTCTAAAAGCGGGGCGACAATCATCCCTATAGCCAAGCTCCGCAACCAGTCTTACAGCTTTTCTCTGTAGTCCAAAGATTCTCTGAGCCTGAGCCGCATGTCCCCACGCAAGAATAGCATAGGACAAGGAACTGAAAAACGCTGAAATTCCTGAAATAGGCAGTTCTCAAAGTCGCCTGGGAAACACAACCAGCAAGGCCTCGCAGCATAAACAAAGTACTACTCAGCCTCCCAGCAACCACCCCCACATGCGCATCCCACAGCAGACCAGAATCGAGACTGACACCCAAGAACCTGACCATCCCTGTCCCAGCATTGGCAGTGCCAATATCCCGCAGCGAAAACACCATTCTGCTAGTCTTGTCTTTGTTTAGGAGTAACCTGTTGGCACTGAACCATTCCTCTACCTTATCTTGCAGTCTTATAGTTATCATAACTAGAATGGATCTGTTAATCTGGAGCCAACTGAGACTTTTGCAAGGCAAATTGCTAATTAGTATAAAAAAATACATAAGATTTTGTTATTTTGGTCTAGCAAACATTTCTGCTGTTCCCCAGTGTAATTATAAGAGAAATTGTTGCTTGTTTTATAACCACATATGGTTTTCAGTTTTTTTTCATCAGATTACAGGATTTTTATAATGTGACTAATGATATTCACATAGTTTATTGATGCGAATATTTATAATCCTACACAAGTCAATTAAATAATGAAATAGTTAAAATATTGCTAAAACCAGATAACAGGGTTGCAATAAATCACGACTTTTTGAAAAAGTCTATAAATTGATTTTTTTGATTAAATCGTGGTTTTTTGATTTTTATTAATTTATACTGATTTTTTCCTTAAATATGGCAATGAACTTTAAAATCACTTATTTTCATTATTTTGTCTCTATTCGCCCAAAAATATTTGTTGTCTAGATTTACAGTTAGAAAATCTCCTTATGGCACGAAAAATTTCGGCAGCGTGCAGCGTAATTTATGAATATTTTTTACGATGGACTGGTGACGATTAGTTATATTTTTAAACTTACACAATGTATCTAAACACTTTGTTTTAAATAAACTATCTTCTTTTTTTTTTGAATTTCCTGATTTTTGACAGCGACTTGTTTTTATAATTTGATTTAAATCACGATTAAAATTGAAAAAATCAGTGGATTTAAATGATGATTTAAATCGTCGCAACCCTGGATAACAATGTTTCAAATAAAATAAGTAAAAGGCTACCCACATCTCAAAAAAAAAAAGTTTTTTGACAGAGCGAATTTTTATTATAATTGTTTAGCAATAGTAGCGGTAAAACCGATAAGACTATTGCATCTACTTAAGTATCACATGCAAATATTACAAATATCACATTTGGTACAATTTTTCTATGTAAGTTAGATTTATGCCTGTTGGGTTATGAAAATTTTCGTAAAACTTGCTAAAAGGTAATTGATTCAGAAAATTCATTAAAAATCCTTTAAAAAATTCTGGCAATAAATTTTTTATTAGTTCCCCACAAAAAAACCTTTCCGGCGGTTCTAAAATCGTGACGTACCGCAAATCTTGACAATATTGTGTTGATGCAATGCATTATTATGATAATAACTTTGTTTGCGGTAAAGATTCTGAACCGTTTTGGAATTATTCGCATGCGCAGTTCAGATAATTCGCATGTGCAGTTAAATAATTTTGTGATCCGCGCACGCCATTATTTCAACTGTGCACGCGTATATCCCGAAATAGGTTCAGAATCCTTACCGCGAACAAAGCTATTATGAATTTATGTATGAGTCAGTAACATATTTTGCTTGAATGTTTATGGAGTTTTTTAAATTATCATTTTTTACTTTATGTTACCTTGCCTTGCCATTCTGCCCTTCTTTCGAATTAGGCTTTTTTCCTCTTCGTTCGCTGCCAGGGCCATTCCCGAGGGGACCTACAGTTTAACGTGGGTTCCGAACCACGATCCTCAGTCATGCGACACCCCCCAAGGGCTATCAACCCTTGGTTTATTGCCATTGCATGACCTACCGATTAGGGAGTGTGTACCTTCTTCCGCACCCCACGAGATGTCCGATCTCATCCGGCCTGGTTACCGGCGTGAATGGGGTGGGTTGGGAGATGATACATTTTACACTCTTCCCTGCATTCTTAAATCCACTAAATTTCGGACATACTTTTTTTATTGTACGTATGCCCACTCCGGGAATCGAACCCGGGTCGCCGCGGTGGAATGCCAGTAGCTCTACCTCTGAGCCACAACCGCGGTTTTATGTTACCTATAAAAATTAATAATATATTATTAATACCAATAATATTCTTCTTCTTCGTATGCCTATCCGGGTCGGATGCTGGCAACCATCTGAATGATCATAATTTTGTTGACTGCTTCCCTGAACAGTCCCACCAGACTCTTAGGTTTTTCAACCATGAGATTCTCCTTCTTCCTGGTCCTCTGCTTCCGTAAACTTTACCTTGTAGGATGCATTGGAGGAGATGGTATCGATTTTCATTGCGCATTATGTGCCCAAGATATTCTAATTTCCTGCATTTAACGGTGTAAAGTACCTCACGTTCCTTCCCCATGCGGCGTAGGATTTCTTCATTGGTCACCCTCTGCGTCCACGACTCTCAGCATCCTTCGATACAGCCACATTTCGAAGGCTTCCAGCTTCCTCTCAGTAGCAGCAGTCAGTGTCCAAGCCTCCACTCCGTAATACAAAACAGAAAAGACGTAGCATCTTAACAACCTGATCTTTAGGTTTATGTTCAAGTCATGGCTCTTGAAGCACTTTGTCATTTTATTGAACACTGCTCTGGCCTTCTCTATCCTGCATCTGATTTCCTGTGAATGGTCCCACTCTTCATTAACACAGGTACCCAGGTATGTGTATTTTTGTACTCTTTCCACACGTTTTCCATTTAAAATTAGGTGGTCATCCGGGATATTTCTTTTACTGATAATCATTAATTTGGTTTTGTCAACATTTATATCAAGACCATATTGCTGACTGATCAGTGTGATTTGTGTCATCAGGTTTTGCAGATCGTCTAGGTTATCTGTGAACACGACGGTGTGACCAATAATATTAATATATCCAAATAAAATAACCATTGGGTTGATACAAATTTTAAGTGGGTTCTAGAAAAAGTAAAAATGAATGCATTTAATAATTTTATTTTTATCTTAATTTCGTTTTTATATTTAAATGTCAATTAGCTCTGGCAGAAATTTATCTATTATTTGAATCAGTTTAATCTTAAGGGCAGCTTTTTTACACACTTAAATACATTTATATAAATAAGGAGACCTAGTTTCTACATACAGGGTGATCCATGATTTAGTGTGGCAAAGTATAATAGCTGCATTGTTTATTTAATTCAATACACAAAAAATGTTATAAACAGGTGAAATAAAGCGATTTGGAGCAATGGACTGCGGTGATACCTTTGGTTAACCTTGTATTTGCCCTTTTTAAATTATTTCGTCAAACAGCACAAAAAGCGTTGAACGATAAAAAAATTTTACCGGTTAGAACTGTCAAACTTGTCAGTATTTCTTACCCTATAGTTTTTTTTGTGCTTGCTTCGTAAGTTTTTGTTAGTAATTATATTGTTTTCGACAATAGTATAAATAATCATGATTTCTTCCATTTCAAATCCCAATCTCAAACACCAAAATAAAACCACAGATAAAAAGAGACAGATAATAAAAGAACAACTCTCCAGCAAGGTTGATAAAGTCAAATTTTTTTAAGAAAACGCCAAGTCACTTGTCATTTATGGCACCCTGTTGACGTCTGGTCTATTTTACGTTTAGAGGTTGGCTCAAAAGACAGGACCGGACTATTTGTATGTTCCATTAACAAACTAAAAAAATATTTAAATATTAAGTTCCTTATCTCCCATTTTAATTTATCAAAGAAGACTTTACAAATTTTTCTATTTAAATCATCGTTCTCAACGAAAGTTGTCAAGAAACTTTTGGAGATGAAATGAAATGAAATACTTTATTATCAGTCAAATTGAGTTACAAAAGAAAATGTCACAACAACTTACCAAACACGTTCAAACTTATAAATTCTAAGTCTAAGTAACAAAAAGAAACTTTTGCATCATTACAATAAAAACTCTAACAAATTAAAATAAATAGTGAAGACAGCATCTTACAATACAAAAAAAAGACAACACAGCAGTTCACAATAACATTTAATTTTTAAACACACACTATATAAACAACAGCCACAAAAATACTAAAAAACACCAAAAAACAACGAAAATAATAGGACGCGAACTGACATGTGAACTTGTTACGGTCCACACTAAATCTAGTAACTTTTCGGCGGAACTAGAATCAGCTGTGAATGTCATCTGTGGCTTTCAACTGTCGAAACGCCGTTTTCTATCGCGATATGATCTCTACTGGTTGTAGAAAAGACAGCTAATGACGTCGCGAAGGGCTTAGTGGTGACGTCATTCGTCACCGAAAATTTGTAACCATAGTCGCTACAATGTTAGTAGTAAAAACCAAATCTATTCTTGTGTGATAAATATCACTGATAATCATGTCAACCTTGATCTGAAGCCACATGTAAATATTTTGTGAACGGCAGTAGAGTTTTGGACTTGCATTGTCTTTATTTGTTTAGAATCACTACGTTTCAACTGATAAGCATCTCCAGTCGTCTTTAGGCGAATACTGCAATACTGAAGACTGAAGACGACTGGAGATGCTTACCAGTTGAAACATAGTGATTCTAAACAAATAAAGACAATGCAAGTCCAAAACTCTACTGCCGTTCAAGAAACGTCATTGTCTCCAACCTTTAAACAGATACTAAATATTTTGTGTTATTTACTAAGAAAATTTTCATACATTTATGTAAAACTTGCACATTCAAACACTGGACATTTTATAGGAAATGGTGTGCCTACAACAAGATGGCTTGCTAAAGGTTTCATTACAAGATTCCACCCAGGAGCCATATAATCTTTCTTTAACGCCCACAAAGCCTATTGATGCGATTTTCAAAGAAGTTGCCGAGAAATATGGATATCTGCCAGATGAAATTGAGATTACCTACAAAGCAGATGCCAAGGAAATTGTAAGTATTCCTATTATATTTCAAGAAAAAGTTGGCTTTAAAATTGCTACCGAAACTATGAAATAAGATATTATGTTAAGTATTTTCGGATAGATTTTTTTAAAGAATACTTAAGGGTACATAGTCCGCCCCCCGGTCTATTGGTACGGACGCAGAGGGATAAAATATCTAATCAATTTAATCTCAGACCAATTACCATTATACACAACTATTTACGTTCCCCCCCCGATGTTCACAGGATAAGAATTTACACACTGTAGTATTAGTAGATTGGGATAGCAAAACAGCGTCGTCGATCTGCACTGAATATTAGTGGTGGGTCGGTATCTGTGTAATTCCTACTTTTAAACGGTATTTTTTAATAACGTCGTGTCTCGCTCCACCTCATACAAGCAAGCAGTTACTTTGGAACTAATATAATTTCGTCCTTCACCGCTACATAGAGAAAGCGATAGCGGCCGGCCTCTTCAGCCGCGCGTTGTGGAGCGCGCAACGGCAAACGGTGTCTGGTATTTTGTCGTTGAAGATATTTTGTCATACCGCGGACGATAGGTTGCTAAAGGAACTGTTGCGGCCGCCGTTCGTGGGTATCTATATATATGTCGTGAGACTGTTTGATTTTAACGCTGCGACTCGTAGTTACGGTGCCGGTGTTTTGCTGGCGCGGTAGCCACGGTGGTATAGTATTTTTTAATAGACTCGATCTCGTGGATCCCTTGGCGTGTATCGATGATAAAAGAAATGACTCAAGATGTTGAACTTTCTGTGTCATAGGGCGTTCAATTAAAAAAAAAATATGATGGACAGGCCCTGACTATTTGGGACTACCTGTATTATTTAAAGTAATTTTAAATTGTAGATCTTATGGCTCCTTAAGGCCTTTTTACATTGGGTGCAATTGCAAGAAAAATGGCCTGGAAGCATGCGCTTCGACGACGTTTGAATCAGCTGATGCACGTTTTCCCATTTAAAACCTGCATCAGCTGTTTAAAACGTCGACAAAGCGCATGCTTTCAGGCAATTTTTTCTTGCAATTGCACCCAATGTAAAAAGGCCTTTATAACTCTGTTTTTGAAAAATATTAAAAAGTGAGTAGTTTAGATGCTATGGAATTCTGAGTTGAGAGCAGGCCACCCTGTATATCTATATAAATAGTTTTGACTCCACCTATTTTTACTAATCACTGCATTAACCATTTTTTCAATAAAAACAAACAATTATATTTTAAAACATGCATATTGTGAATATTTCGTTTTGCGGTTTTTGCAAGGTTTTTCGCTAAAGGTCACGCGACACTGGTACAGTTTCCGAAACAAAATTTAACTTGTAAATATTTGCCAAAACAATTGAAATTGGTGACGCCTACTGTTGACAAATTTTATAGTTTTTTTTAAGCTAACGAAATGTCTGATTCTGATAACAAAAATAGAACACTAAACTTTTGTAATGGACTATTAATAAATTGCTTCGAGGAACTTATTATAGATTACAAGCAATAAAATGTTTTTTTTTTGTATTAGAAATAACTGTTGGTTTTATAGATCAACATGCATGCAAAATCTAAAATTCTTGGCGACTTGACGAAGTTAATATTCAATTATTGTCTGGCGTCGTCGTCTAAAGAATGCGTTACTTAATAGCGAATAGTAAAAGAGTCCGCAAACAAACAGCCATTTGATCTGTATTGATCGGTACCATCGCTTTGGTTGTGAAATGGGCTTTTCTACTATTATCAATTTTGATAGTTTTAATATTTTTATCCTATCATTGAAGATTAAGTCATTTTTATATGATATCTTTATTAATAATTATTAACATCATAAACGTACTAAAACCTACATAACACCTTAGTTACTCATAATACATTAGTTACCATAATTTAATACGTTAGTTACGAAAGCATAATACGTTAGATACCAAATAATATTAGAACTATTTTTTATGAACATGTAAAACAATATTTTGACAGTTTTCAAATTTGATGGATACACCTTTGTCTTTAACGTCCACGATCTTAGGTATGCCCTCTGAAGACCTAATGACCGAGCAAGCACTCCTTTCGATTTCGTGCGGTTCCCCAGTGCTTAATCCACTGCCGGAAACATCGCCGATTTGAATTTTGCGAGCAATGGAAACTTTCTTGGTCACACTTTCTTCTAAATACCCTCTAGCAATCTTCGCCGATTCCCATCCACCAAGTTCTTGTAGGTTTAATATATCTCCTCCGGCATTAACAAGAAAATTTGCCGAAGATCTTCTAACGCAGTGACCAGTATACAAATTAGGATTTTCAAGTGAGAGATACTTAGCTATTTTTTGAGGTATTTTAGAGAAGAAGTGAATGCCACAGGGCTGTACCGTACATTTCCCTTTTCTATATGATACAAACAATCTTTGGTGAGTGACATGGTCTGGCCTTAACATTGCGTACTTTTTAAATAAAAGCACTGGATTGACTTCGCCGTCAAATATCACAGTGAAAATACGTTTCTTGTGGGTTTTTGAGTCGGGAATAATAACAATCAGCTTGTCCTCTAAAACGTCAACATCTTCCGTGGTCATCTTCGCTAATTCATTAGTTCGACAGGCTCCTCCAATTCCAATTAAAAAAGCCACTTTCATCATTAAAAACTTCTCGTCTGAGGCAGAACACACAAATTCGTTGACTTGTTCTCTTGTAAATACTTTTGATTTTTTTGCTTTATATCCAACATTTTTCTTCTTGATGAAACGTATTAAGGCGCCGTATTTGTCGATTTCCACTCTTTCCTTCAGTTCTAAAGTCGCTCGTAACATGGAATATTTCGGCCATAAGGATGAAGCAGAGTATTCCTCAGAGAGTTTTGCGAAATACGCCAGCAATACTGTTTCTTCTGCACCTTGAACATATACTTTGTTTCGCCACTCACAAAACTGCCGATATTCTT
This sequence comes from Polydrusus cervinus, assembly GCA_935413205.1. Taxonomy (NCBI): domain Eukaryota; kingdom Metazoa; phylum Arthropoda; class Insecta; order Coleoptera; family Curculionidae; genus Polydrusus; species Polydrusus cervinus. The sequence continues at coordinate 51,822,797 of OW284516.1, read as the reverse complement.
TTTCATAATGGATTTTAGATTTGTCCGGAAGCAAGTTCAACCTTATAATGTTGGCTGCAGCTAATATATCGTCAGGAATATCAAAATCTTGCATGATTTTAATGACTTTTTGAAATGCCAAAATGAAATGACATAAAACCTTGTTTTTATTTTCCATTCGCCGTTGTCAATGCTACGATAAAGCTTTGAATACAACTCGATTAATAGCGATTTAACACCGTCTCGGACATTGCGGGTGACTCGGCTGTTGCCTCGTCACCTAGTAATGTCCTCGACTATTATAAATCGCATAATAATCTCGTTATATTAATACCTATAATTTTATTGTTAAATCGGTGCTATATTAAGATCCGGTTGTACAATTACGGCTTAAGCTTAGTTCAGCGTTATTCCAAGCTTAAACTTCATTTGTACAACCTTAACAGGAATTTAAAGCTTCGTTCAACGCTGAACTAAAAGCCCTAATTGTACAAAGTGAGTCAACGATAGATTAAAGATAATTTTTGCCTGTATCTTAGGTATTAGATAAATAATCGAAATACAGAAGTTGTAGATACCATCCAGGTGCACATTGTAAAATTATGCTGGAGCATACGGGGTGACCCAAAAAAACGTGGCGAATAAAACTTGGGTTTTGTAAAATGGACTACCCTATACAGGGTGCTACAAATTCGTGTGCGAACAAGGGGATCTCGATAACGGTAAGAGATATGACGAGGGTTAAATTGAGGCAAAGTTGCGTATTTTGGGGCTTAATAATTTGGCGAAAGAAAATTGTAATTATTCCGAATGCTTTCGGAGATATCCGAACTAAACAGAAATTTCCATATTTGGTTTTTAATTTTTTGCGCTTTCATTTTTGACTTGGAAAAAAAAACACTTTTTCATAGCCGTTTTTTATGTTCTACAAGGTGGCATTATTAGTTTTCAAATTCGACGTTTCGTTCTTTAGTTACCAACCTCAAGTAATTTTTTTTAAATACGGACCTGGAATTTTAAATGCAGTTTAAGGGATTTCTAAGCTTTAGAAATTCAATGCAATATACTAGTTTTTAAAATTTTAACGTTTTGTCATTTAGTAACACATTTATCAAATTATCTTTCTCATTTCATTACGGTTCTGAACATTTAGAGCCAAACTAAAAAACAAAAGATTTCTGATTTGAAAAATCCATCCATTTTTACTCAAAGAGGCCTGATAATTGATATTTTGTAAGAAAAGAGCCCTAAGTCTTTGACTCAAATATTTTTATGTTTATTTTTGTTATATGTTTCACCTGAGACTAGCATCATCAGATTTTCTAAACAGTAAAAATATTTTTATTATTGTTTTTGAAATAAACATAAACGCATCACAGTAACATAACTAGGCTAACACTCCAGTTACCTTTTTTTCACTCGGGAGCATCATTTTTCTGTTTTACAGTAATTCGGTCTAGGTTTAAGGCAAAAACCATAGGACTTAAGATATACGTTATATTAATAAAATACTAACAGAAAATACAATTACTTCTCATGCCTTAAAAACTTTCTTTCTTCCTAGAGTATTGTGACGGTAAATTTTATTGAAAAAATAAACGGCCTAAACACCATAACTTCCTGTAATGTAATTTTAAGATTTAAATAATCCTAAAAATAATTGCCAGGGCCGTAATAGTAAAGAAAGGACAATTTGTAATGCTAGCGATGTGTTATTTGACGACAAAACGTTAAAATTTTAAAAACCTTTAAATTGTATTAAATTTCCAAAGCTTAGAAGTCCTTAAAACTGTTTTAAAAATTCCAGGTCCGTATTTAAAAAAAATGACTTGAGGTTGGTATCTAAAGAATGAAACGTTTAATTTGAAAACTTTTAACGCCATCTTGTAGAGCATAAAGAACGACTAAAAGAAAGTGTTTTTTGTTTTTTTCCCCAAGTTAAAAATAAAAGCGCAAAAAATTAAAAACCAAAAATGGAAATTTCTGTTTAGTTCGGATATCTCCGAAAGCATTCGGAATAATTACAATTTTTTTTCGCCAAATTATTAAGCCCCAAAATACGCAACTTTGCCTCAATTTAACCATCTTTGTATCTTTTACCGTTTTCGAGATCCCCTTGTACGCACACGAATTTGTAGCACCCTGTATAGTTATAATATAAACTTTTGCTTATGTAACTAATTCTATGATTAAAGGAGTTCATTTATTTTTCCCAGTGACAGCATTTTAATTTATTTGTTTGAAATCTTACTTTGTAGATAGTAAGATTCTCTTGTTTCAACATTGCTAGTTGTCATTCCCACTGTTTATACTTGATCAGGAGTTTAATGAGTTAGAATTAGGTTGTTAATTTTATTTGTACGACAAAATTAATCTTAGCGGTAAAATTAAATATTAAAAATAACCATAAATTACTTTATCGCCAACGACAGTAAAGCCGTACATTATCAGAGTGATTTCCGGCAGTAAACGAACACTTTATTTTATTGTAAAATAAAATACTTTATCTGCCGCATCAGGTAATTTATCTGCCGCTTATGCTTTGGAATACGCACGTGGTCGGCCAAAATTTTCTGATGTGTCAAATTATGCCAAAATGGGTTTTTTTGTCGTCGAATTGTAAAGCTATTTTAACCTTTCGAGCTTGAATATGGGATGGAATAGGTAGTATGAAACTTATACTTTACATTTTGACCAAATATAAGGCAAGAATTATTAAATATTTTACGCAGACCCGATTCTAAAATAGGTCTACAGCTCGTCTTTTCTATTAATTTAACACAGGGAAAAAACATCTATTTTCTTAGAGCGGTCTGCCTTGCATAAAACGATGATGAACGGTTGACGATAAAATTTTGTATGCACCACGTCAGTAAAGTGTCTTTATCGACTCGCCTGTTATTCGCCTCGCTCGCTTCGCTTGCTCATCTCATAATTTCAGACTCGTCCGATAAAGAATCACTTTACTGCCTTGGTACATAAATAACTATTATTTGAACCTTTTTAAATCATATATGTGTTCCTAAATGAACGATATCTATTTTATGAAAATATCTTAACTTAAAAATAATTTCCAGCATTTCTCTTGACGTCGGAAGTCAATGGACAAACTTCAAACAGTAATAAAATTAAATAGTCAAATCAATCTGCAATTCTTTCTTAAACTTTTTTTCAGTCTAGCATGTTTCATTGGCAAGGACGTCTTGCGCCATAGAATAGTGCCCGGAAGACGTTGGGTTATGTTTTTATTCACCTTTATTATAATAGATAAAGATGGGGAGTTGTAAATCACGTTGTCGCTTAATCGTTGAACAATGACGCACGAGTACAGGGTGTCCCAAATTCGAGCCTCATCATGGGGATCTCGGAAAGTATAAGAGATACAGCATCGGTCAAATGGTGGCAAAGTTGCGGAATTTTGGGCCCAGTAATATCGTAAAAAAATATTGTAGCTATCTTTTTTAGTTTTAAAAATATTTGAAAAAAACTAAAATATTGAGATTTTGTTTTTTTAAATTGGCCGACTTATTTTGGCCGCTATTAAAAAACAAACATAACATTGTTAAGGCAACTTTTCTTGCTCCATATCGTGGTGTTTTCAGAATTTCGTTGCAACGTTTCGTTTTTGTAGAACCATGATCAACTTTAATTTTTTAAATACGGACCTGTATTTTTTATTTTATTTTTTAAAATCTTTTTAGGCCCTGAATTCAATCATGTATCACACTTAATTATATCAAGACGTTTTAATGTCATCATTTCATCATCTGCAATGTGATAATTGTTTTTAAATAAATACGGCCCTGGTGTTAGTTACTTAATTATTTTTACCAAATACAACATGTAAATAGATCCGGAATTTATTAGTTATAGGATTAATTTACTTACTATACAACATAATATTTCAATTTTTATATAACAAACTATAAAATAAAACTAAACAAAACAAACGTGGCTAAGACGCGAACTTTATGAAATCATGTGACAACCAAATGAAAAAAAGGATTTATTCAACGTACGACATGAACTCTTAAGACACCTTTGTTTTGTTTAGTTTTATTTTATAGTTTGTTATATAAAAGTTGAAATATTATGTTGTATAGTAAGTAAATTAATCCTATAACTAATAAATTCCGGATCTATTTACATGTTGTATTTGGTAAAAATAATTAAGTAACTAACACCAGGGCCGTATTTATTTAAAAACAATAATCACATTGCAGATGATGAAATGATGACATTAAAACGTCTTGATATAATTAAGTGTGATACATGGTTGAATTCAGGGCCTAAAAGGATTTCAAAAAATAAAATAAAAAATACAGGTCCGTATTTAAAAAATTAAAGTTGATCATGGTTCTACAAAAACGAAACGTTGCAACGAAATTCTGAAAACACCACGATGCGGAGCAAGAAAAGTTGTTTTAACAATGTTATGTTTGTTTTTTAATAGCGGCCAAAATAAGTCGGTCAATTTAAAAAAACGAAATCTCAATATTTTAGTTTTTTCAAATATTTCTAAAACTAAAAAAGATAGCTAAAATATTTTTTTACGATATTACTGGGCATGAAATTCCACAACTTTGCCACTATTTGACCGATGCTGTATCTCTTATAGTTTCTGAGATACCCATGATGAGGCTCGAATTTGGGACACCCTGTACAGAATCACTGTGAATCCTGTATTTACAATTTTTAATTATATCAAAGGAAAAAGGCATACAATCAAAGTTCTTCATTGAAAATGTTGATAGCGTATTGGTATTTTTGTAATAAGTGATACGGCATGATCTGCTTTTACTTTAGCTCTACAAGGTGTACGATTTATTAATAAATATAATTGTATCAATAACCGTCCATTTTTCTTAAACATGTAATATTTTTTAGACCACCCTAAGTAACCTAAAAGAAAAATCCTTCTACCAGGCCGGCTTATGGCCAGTGGCGGGCGTCACGGATTGCGAGCTGGTCGTCACGCCCCCCAAAAATAAAAACATGTCGTTGTACGTCTCCGACGTTCCGGAAGACGACCTGCTGTTAGGAGCGTCCGCCAGTCCGACCACCGTCGACTTGGCCACCCGTTCTTGTGAGGATTATCCTACTGTGCAGTTTAACTATGAGTCGACTAGTTACAATCAAGGAAGGAGGATGGCTACACAACTCAATCCTATTATAGGTAAGAATGTCCAAGTATTTAAATCTATTAGATGTATTTGTACTAAGAAACCTTCTGTTTGTATTTTTCTGGATTTAGCAAAAGCATTCGATACAGTTAATCACAATTTATTGTTGGAAAAAATTGAAAATATTGGATTTAGAGGAAAACAATTTGAATTCATTAAAAATTATCTAAAGGATAGAACAATGTATGTTCAAATAGATAAAGAAAAAAGTTATCCTAAAATAATTAAATATGGTGTTCCTCAGGGAACAATTTTGGGACCATTATCTTTTAATATCTATATTAATGATTTGTTTAATGTAAATTGTGATGGAGAAATTCATAGTTTCGCAGATGATACTGCAATTTTTTATACAGATGTAAATTGGGACAACTTAAATAACAAAATTAAAAAAAATTTTAAAATCATAAAAAATTGGTTTGATAAAAATTTATTAACAATTAATTTTGATAAAACTAATTATATTCCTTTTACTTTAAATCCAACTAACATACCACAAAATATGAATAGTATTAAAATAAATGATGACATTCAAATTTTTAAGTTAATCAAGTAAAATATTTAGGAATAACCTTTGACGGTAAATTAAATTGGTATTTTCACATAGAATACTTGATTGACAATTTTGAAAGTAAAACATATGGAAATATTATATTATGCATTAGTTACTAATTTAAATTACGGGATTTTAGGTTGGGGAGGAATAAATAAAATTTTAGTTAAAAATTAGAAATATTACAGAAAAGGTTTCTAAAAATTATATTTCATAAAGATTATCTTTATCCTAAAATTATATTCTGAAACAAAAAAAATGAACATTAAACAACTTTACATTTATAACATCTTAATATACATATTTAAAATAAAAAATTTTATACAGTTTAAAAACCATAATCATAATAATACAGGTCATAAAAATGAAATAACCATAAAACCTAAAATAAATAAGTCCATAGGACAAAAAAATTTCAAATATTTATGTTTTTATTTAAACGATTATTTACCAACAAAAATTAAAAAAATTATTTTATTAAAAAAATATCGTCGATATAAAAGCATGGATATTGGAAACAGATAACTTTAAAAATTTGGAAATGTTTTAACAAATATTTTTATGAATAATATATTTTTCAAAATTTTATTATCCTATATCTTCAAAAGAAACTGCGTTTATATTTATATATGTTACCGGCCAAACCCGATTTCAGGATAAACTAGTTTGGCCTAACCCGATTTCAGGATAAACTAAATTTGCCTAGGCCTGTTCGGGTTTGTTCGTATTCTAACAAACCCGACCAGACCCGAACAACTTTTAGGATAAACTGGTTTGTCCTAGGCCAAACTAGTTTATCCTGAAATCGGGTTTGGCCGGTAACATATACATATAATTAAACGTTTTTTATTTGCAATTCAACTTTTATATAATATTAACAAATATTTTTAAAAACATATTTTAATATTCCTATATATTTATAATTTAAAATACTAAGATTTGCCCCTAACAAGCACGTCTTCGGGGGATCAAGGAAGAAGTTTATTGAGGAAGATAAATAAACACATTTATTATATTATAATAATTAAAAATAAACTTATTATTGTTATTAATATTATTATTAAAATAAGCATTTGCTTATGTTTAATTTATATAAATCTTTTTATTTTCAGAAAAATTACTCCAAATTATTAATTTAAATTTTTTTTATATAGGGTGTTTTTTAATTGAGTGCCGATACTTAAGTTTGTGAATCCTTGAGTGATTTTAAGAAGAAAAGTTAATATTAACATATGTCCTAAAGCTCATTCATTTGTTTTTTATTTTTATTTTTTTTATGCAAAAAGGGTGCATCATACGAAAGTAAGTCTATGGACCAAATTTGCTCAAAAATAAATGAGGATTTTAAATATAAGGTTGGTTTTTAGAAAAATCAGTGGCGTACCATTTTTTTCTTTAAAAATATTCAGTTCAAACCCCGTACGGACTCACTGGTAAAAATTTAAAATAATCTTTTAAGTCAAAAATGCTCCCTAATGATTAAGAGGTGTGTACAAAATTTCATAAAAATATCTAAGTGATATAATAATTATGATAAAAAAGTTATATTTTTTAAAAAATGTTAACACCCCGTCGGTCAAAAATGAAGAGTTTTAGGACATAATTATGTTAATATTAACCTTTTTTCTTAAAATCACCCAAGGATTCACAACCTTAAGTATCGACACTCAATTAAAAAACACCCTGTTTATACATTTATAATAATAATTTAGAAAATATGTGGACAGTGATACGCCACTGATTTACCGTAAAGTCATATTGAAATACCATACCGGTCTCTAGAGGGATGTTGGAAACCATTTTCATCTTCCTGTCGATCTCTTTATTCAAAGCTTTAGCCACCATCTGGTAATTTTCAATTTTTTTTGATCACCTTTGTATATTTTATGATATTTTACCTGTCAAAGTTAACCTGTCCTTCAGACACCTGTCAAAATGTCTAATGATTTTGAAGTTCTCCCAGGAGAGTCGAAATTTGTGTGTTTTGCTACCCATATGTTTGAAAATTTTGCAGTGCCACAATCTTTTAGATCATGGCTCCCTTTTGATTGGTTTTTCAGAGCTTTTCGGTATTTTTATCAAAGCTTCTTGCCTTCCAACAATGCCGCTATAACAATAGGTAAAATATGTTTTTTTTTCTCAGTTTTATAGCCAAAGCCCCGCTATTCGAATTTTCAAACGCTAATATCTCGGTATTCATTAGCTTCTGAAACCAGAATTTTGGTTCGCTAGAAAGAATGATATTTGCTGGTGATAATGAAACAGATTTTTACCAAATTGTTTGTGTAGTTACATAGAATTTTGCGCCTGAAATATCGTTTAGCGGGATTTTCGTGGGTCGCCAAAAATTGCTGTTTAATAATTAAAAGTTAATTAAAAGATTTACACTTCAAGTTTTGACTAATCAGAGGAATTTTCTCGGTATTTTCTCCAAAAAAAGTCGCACCAAAAACTTACTCTCAGAAATCTGAACTGGCATTCGGCCATGGCGGTCCGACTTCAATCCTTGGAGAGGGCATACACTTAATAAAAAAAAGTATGCTCGGAACTTTACTAGATAAAAGAATGCAGTGTGCTGCTAGATATTCCTAATATCTAAACCGAAAGGGGCGTCATGGACCTCTGAGAAAATAAAAAGGGTAAACTGGTTCATACCCGTGGTTCAGATCTCACGTTAAGCTGTAGGTCCCGTGTGACTGACATTACCCAGACGATAGGGGATACAATGGGCCTCTAAGGCGTAAGGATACGCGCTCTTCTGCCAACCCCACTTACAACGAAAAAAAAAATGTTCCACTAATAAAAAATGTTTCTGTGAACCCAACTTTTTTCTAGCGAATTTGGTTCTAAATATTTATTAAATTAACATAAAAAAGGACACTTATTGCAATATGAGACTCAATTTGTCAACAATGACATTAAAAAGTAATATTTCAAAGTGGGTAGGAATATGGAAATAGTATTTACAGCTCCTTCCTTTTACTTAGCCAATATGGTGGCCACATTTTAAATGCGTGTGTGCGTCTCTACCTTAAAGGGCATATTTGATGTATCAATAGGAGACCCTCACTATCAGCCGGAATGACAGTCCTGAATGATATCAATCCTTCGTCATTCTCGCGTCACTGTTTTTTCTTATGAGAATTTACATCAGTCAGACCATCATTCCTTGAAATTTTCCTTACACTATCAGTATGACTGTCATTCCTTTATCAATACTGTCATTCTGACTGATTGTGTAGGGTCTGCTATATGGAGATTGTATACTATTAGTCGGAATGACAGTCCTGAATGATATCAATCCTTTGTCATTCTCGCGTCACTGTTTTTTCTTATGAGAATTTACATCAGTCAGACCATCATTCCTTGAAATTTTCCTTACACTAACAGTATGACTGTCATTCCTTTATCAATACTGTCATTCTGACTGATTGTGTAGGGTCTGCTATATGGAGATCGTATACTATTAGTCGGAATGACAGTCCTGAATGATATCAATCCTTCGTCATTCTCGCATCACTGTTTGTTCTTATGAGAATTTACGTCAGTCAGATTCCTTGAAATTGGCTCTTACACCATCAGTATTACTATCATTCCTTTATCAAGACTGTCATTCTGACTGATTGTGTAGGGTCTGCAATTGACTCTTATTATTGCATGCATCAATACTTAATTTTTTTGAATTTTCTTTTAGAAAATAGTAATACATTATCGAAACTGAGGAAAAGCGTATTTTAAATTTATTATTACTAAATTCTATGCGTTGAAGTTAATAACACAAGAGTACATTGTATACCTAGTGGGAAAAGCTGAACATTCTCGGACGACCGTAAAGATTGTATGTCGAGGCGCAAGCCGAGACTAACAATACGAAGTCCGGAAATGTGGCTTTCTCTACGAGGTATACATACTATTTTTCCGTACATCGAAAATTATTAAAAGGATATAACTTATTACAAGCAACTTAAAATTTTGAAATAAATATTATTAACTTTGTTCACAAATAAAGGATGTCATTAAATATTTGTGTTGTAACTATGGAAACACAGTAATATTGAATTGTCAAGCTTAACACAGTTTACAAGTAGCCGTACAGAAATAATATTTCCTTACAGTACAATAATAAATATTTCCTAACAGTTATTTTCCGTGCCTAGCAACGACTAAGTGTAAGGAAATATTGACTTTTTCTTTCAAAAATATTATCAAAAATGTCAATATTTCCTATCGATTTTCGGAAAACAATTTTTACACAAAAGATAGTACTTAATAATAATATTATACTGTTAATTTACAGTGGAATCGTCCAACTATGTGGGTCTCGTCAATCAGGCGATGACATGTTACCTGAACAGTCTCCTTCAGGCGCTCTACATGACCCCAGAGTTCCGTAACGCCCTCTACAACTGGGAGTTCGACGGCGCCAACGAGACCAGGTCGATTCCCTACCAGTTGCAGAAGTTGTTCCTGAATCTACAGACTTCGACCAAGTCTGCTGTGGAGACAACTGACTTGACTACCAGTTTTGGATGGCAGGGTAGGTGAAAAAATTAATTTTATTAAAGATGTTTTATTATTTCTCATGCAAAAAAAATCGTATATACAGGGTGAGTCAACGATAGCGTGAAGTAATTTTGCCTTGAAGATAAGGTTTGTTGAAAATAAGCTTTTGTATTGAGGTATAGTTGGATATTTTGTACATTTTAAAAATTCTTTGAATTATACAGTGCTCTCACAGTGGCGTGCAATGCTGTTTTGATCAGTATAGGCAAAAATAGCATTTAAGAAAATTTAAAAAAATGTCTTGTTTTTGAGTTTGTGGAAAGAACACTGGCAGAAGAAGAATAAAACGACATTATTTATAAATGAGCTTAACACGGCGGTCTTTACTTAAAAATTCTTTTAAAACATGTCATAAAAATTGGTTTGCGTTTTAAATCCTGCAAAAGTCGCTCTCCAGAGAGATTATTGTTAATAAGTGTGTCTCTCCCTGTCTGTTTCATAAATATGTATGAATTCTTTTTAATCCAGAAAAGGATCGTTCTGCAGACGTGCTGCTAGCCGGAATAGTAACAATTAACGCCTCCATATTAATTTTTTTCCAAAACCCGACGGCGCGAAGTCTAGCAAAAGGCCAAAAACATAAATTAAAAATCTCGCTGTACATTAGCGTCTTATGCAAAAGCATTACTTTTATACGAGTGGAAGAAAGCGAGAGCCGGTAGGCAGTAGGGAGAAAGAGATGTAACAAATAAACCCGTAGCAACCTTCGACTTTCCTTCATCTATCAGCCCGTGCCAAGAAAGGCCGCGTTTGGTGTGTTCATTGGTGCCAATCCTCAAGTTTTACCGTAGTTTGAAAAATACTTCGCTTTCTTAATATAAAAAATCATATAATGATAAGCTTACTGATCATTAAATATTATGAACCTATCAGCAAAAATTATTTTAATTCTCACAAAAGTGCTTCTTATTTTACGATACCTTATCCGTCATCCCTTTAAAAATATCCTAACTAAACTAATAAATAATAAAACTTATAGAGGCGTGTTTCATATTTTATATTAAGAAAGCGAAGTATTTTTCAAACTATGGTAAAACTTGAGGATTGGCACCAATGAACACACCAAACGCGGCCTTTCTTGGCACGGGCTGATAGATGAAGGAAAGTCGAAGGTTGCTACGGGTTTATTTGTTACATCTCTTTCTCCCTACTGCCTACCGGCTCTCGCTTTCTTCCACTCGTATAAAAGTAATGCTTTTGCATAAGACGCTAATGTACAGCGAGATCTTTGCTTTTTTTTTTGCTGGGGTTGGCGGAAGAGCCAGTATACTTAGGCCTATATAAGGGCCCATTGTATCCCCTATCGTGGGTAATGTCAGCCAGACGGGACATACAGCTTAACGTGGAATCCGACCCACGTGTATGCACTAGTTATCCTTCCCCTCATCTATTCATTTTTCGGTCCTGTATTATTATTTATTATATTAATGTAGAGATAAATTGCGAAAGTTGGATTACACGAATAAAAACTAATATATAAAAATAAATTGTTTCTGTTTGTTATGGTAGGCAATGCTTTTTTGCCTATGTACATAGCTATACAGAAGACTGGTTTTCGCTCGAACGTCCTTCGCGTCTGTCAGGCGGAAATTTTTCCTAAACTATGCCCAAAACACTTTAAGGCCCGGTTGTACAATTACGACTTAAGCTTAGTTGTTGGTTGTCGAACTGAATTTTAAGCTTTGTTCAATTCTGAACTAAGCTTAAGCCGTGATTGTACAACCGGATCTAAAAGTAGTATCCCCTCTAAGTACTTTTATTTGTTTTTCAGGAAGTGACGCCTGGCACCAACATGACATTCAAGAGCTATGCAGAGTTATGTTTGATGCATTGGAACAAAAATTCAAAGACACCAAGCAGGCGAATCTTATTAATGATCTCTATGAGGGAAAAATGTTAGACTACGTAAAGTGTTTAGAATGTGGAACTGAGAAGTCCAGGGAGGATACGTTTTTAGATATTCCGTTGCCCGTTAGACCCTTTGGAAGTGCCGTAAGTTGACATACAATTACTTTTATACATACCAGTGTGCTTCAAAAAGCTCGCATTGTTTGAGACATTGAATAAGTAAGACTGAAAGGATGGAGTTTAAATACTAGTTTCATATTCCGACGGTTATGACAGAAATGATGTTATAGTGGCCATTTTGAAATACCGCTTTCAAATATCATTAATGTAATTGTGAGTAAGTAACTCAAGAAACAGATGGTTATTTTCATTGTGTTTCCATAGTTACAAATAGAAATTGTACTCACGAGATGACATCTACAATTAAAATTATACAGCGTGTTTCAAGTAGTCCGGGCATATCCAACATACTTTTTTTTTTAACGGAACACCCTATAGATATATTATATTATTGTTTACTTCCTTATGATTTACTTATATTTTGTATAAAATGTCATACCTATGTCTAAATTCAATCGTTTCTGAGATATGGACGTTTAAAATATGGCATTTTCAGACTTAAACAGGATATAGCATTGAAACGGCGCATCTTAGAGAAAAATGGTTTTCACCGCCGTATCTTAGTTTTTTGTTCTCTAACTAAGGAGACCAACCTCCGGTTTAACATGTTAAACCAAAGAAATGCTTTTTTTTAACAAACCAAGATAGGAGGGTGAAAACCATTTTTTTCTAAGATGCGCCATAATTCCTTCTTTGAGCTGTCACTTGCCATTTGACAATAATAAATAACCATGCCGGGACGCTTAAATTGTACAGAGTCATAGCCAACTAGGAGTAACTGACCTTAAAATCCGCTGCAAGATCACCATATAAAAATACTAAATTGGCAATATTTCGAAAATTACATTTTCAATTTCTTTTTTGAAAAAAAAAGGGTTTTATCCGCCAAACTAGAAGTTCTTGTAAAACCCTTTTAGTAAAATTTTTGTATTAAATTTTCAATTGGGCAAGCTAGGAAACGATGCGGCGTTTTACCCTGGTACGGAAGGCTCTTAAGTATGAAATTTTAAAGAACTCTGACATAGATTCATAAACTCTAATAAATAAACGTCCTGATAATTTTTTAAATGTCTCTAATAAAATCTACTGCCTCACTCTATCAACGAGCCGATGACCCGAATCGATCTATCATTAGATAGATGGATAGAAATCATATTAACCTGAAGACGACGGGAGATACTTACTAGTTGAAACGTTGTGATTTAAAGCAAATAAAGACAATGCAAGTCCAAAACTCTTCTATCACTCAAAAAAGCATATGGTTTCATGCTTTTAAACCGTTTTTAAAGCAACTTATTTTTAAATAACTTTTAGGTAGCATATAATAGCGTGGAGGAAGCGTTGCGGGCCTTTGTCCAGCCAGAAACTCTAGATGGAAATAATCAGTATTTTTGCGAAAAATGTAATAAAAAATGTGACGCACATAAAGGGTTGAAATTTACAAAGTTTCCGTATTTATTAACATTACATTTGAAGAGGTTCGATTTTGATTATAATACAATGCACAGGATAAAGCTCAATGACAAGTAAGTACAAGAAATTAATTATTGTTTAAGTTTAGATAATCTTTTTTTTTATTATTCCTTTACTCTCAACCAGATATAAAATTCATTACAGGGGATATTAAATTAACTTATTATAAGTGATAGAAATAATAAAATAAAACTGAAATAAAATAAGTTTACTTTTCCAAAAAAAAAATTCTTAATTTCTAGTGTAATCTTTTTTGGTAAAAAATAACTAAAAAATTATTACTAGTGTGAACACCCGTTCTTAATGCTAACCGCAGGAAGAAATTTGATCTTGCTGTTTGCCCAAATATAGTTTATGGATGATGTCGACTCAGGGAAAATGAGTGGAATATTAATAAAAGACTGTTTATGAGAACATTGGTAGATTTAGATTACTAAAATAGTTGTTTTGTTTTTGTTTCGTTTTTAGTTCTGGCCAGAGCATTGAATAAGCTAAACGGTAAAAGTTGTATGTTACGGCGGAGAATATACTTTTATTGAGAAATTGCCGTGTTTCATTTGAATACGCATTTAATAGTTTTTATCAGTCGTGGGATTTAAATAAAAAATACATTGTTTAATATCGGATGAAGTATGGTTTACGTATTTTTGTGCCTATTAACTGTGACAATGACGGGCAAACGAAAGGCCACTCCTCGTAGAGGTCGTAGTCGTAGTGCCTCTAGTGGTAGTGACACTGATAACCCGAAAAGAGGCAAACAAACTGAAAAACTTTGTAGTGAACGTTCTTTTACACCGGAATTACCTCATCAGAGTATTGACACACACAGTATAAACTCAGGTTTGCTAGATATAGTCAACATACTTAAGAATGAGCAAATACCGAGAATCGGCATGTCGGTAAAAGATGCTGATATTGCAGAATTTAATCCAATAATGCATAATATTAATGATTGGATAAATAAAATTGACGAATATTCTTCAATTTATCGTTGGGATGATATTAACATTTGTCATTTAGCAATAAATAAGTTACAGGGTCCGGCAGAAATTTGGTATAAAAGTCTTTCAACGGTTCCAAAATCATGGAATGAATGGAAATCTTTATTGTTAGCGACTTTTCCTTCTACTAGGGATTTGCATACATTAATGAGTGAAGTGATAGCTCTGAAACCAAGAATAAATCATAGTCATTATTATATTGTTTCGAAAAATTGTCATTAATTCGTAAAATGAATTTAAATTTGTCTGGCGCCGATGAAGTGAATCTTATAGTAGGCGGTCTAGAAAATCAAAATATTAAATTTTCAATAAAAGCAGCCAATATTATCGACCCTTCAAAATTAGCAGTATATTTAAAAGCCTTTGAGCCTTTGTACTCAGAAAGCCCAATAAAAAGACCTGATCGTATGCCTAACATTTTAAATAATAAACCTAAACCTCCAGGGCAAGTTGTTCAAATTGAAAATAAAAATGTTTGTTTTAAATGTAAGCAACCTGGACATAAACGTTTCCAGTGTCCTCAGAATTTTGTACTAAACGACAGAAGTAAATTATTTTGTAAATATTGCCGTTACAAGGGGCATACTATCGAAAATTGTTTTAAGAGAAGTAGGAGGTCCCAATATAACCAAGCGGGAGCAAGTACAAGTAATACCCAACGACAGGACAGACAGGTACTTCTAATATCACGGGAACATGACAAAAATAAATTTTATAAATCCATTCAAATTAATGAAAAATTTGAAGAACGATGTTTTGTAGATTTTGGTAGCGAATGTTCGCTGATAACGGAGAATTTGGTTAAAAAGATAAATTTAAAAAGTATTGTTTTATTAAAACCAATCATACTTACTGTCTTTGGAGGATCTGAAATTGAAGTTTTAGAAAAAGTGACTTGCAGCGTTTCAATTGACAATGTTTGTTTATATATTGATCTTCTTGTAGTAGACAAGTGTATTCCAGGTGTAGACATTGTTATTGGTCAAAATTTTACGGAGGATATGAAAATTAAATATTCCCGCATTGGAAACACGTTGCTATTTAGTGATGCATCGCTAACTGTTAATGTAATAAAACGTTTACAACCCCTTGCAGAAAATCAATTTATCAAAATAGGAGTTGATAGTTCCGAGGTGCAAGCTCAAATTAAAACTATTGTAGGGAACTTTCCAACATGTTTTCCTAGTAGTGCTTCAAAATTAGGATGTATTCCTGAAATTGAGATGACAATAAAGTTAAAATCAGAAATTCCTATTGTTCAACGACCGTATAGGTTAGCCGAAGCTGAGAAAATTATATTGCGAAAATTGATCAATGAACTTCTTCAAAATGGAATAATACGTCCATCACAGTCACCGTATGCGAGTCCAGTGATTATGGTTACGAAAAAAACAGGGCAACAAAGATTGTGTGTAGATTACAGATTGGTAAATAAACAGGTGGTTAAAGAAAATTATCCCCTCCCCTTGATAGAAGATTTAATCGACAGATTGGTTGGTCAAAAGTATTTTACCGTTTTAGATTGTCGATCAGGGTACCATCAGATTAAACTTTCCGAAGATTCCGTTCCGATAACAGCATTTATCACTCCAGAAGGAAAATATGAATACTTAAAAGTCCCTTTTGGATTAACCAATGCGCCCTATTTTTTTCAAAGGGCTATTGATATGATTTTGGGTGAATTACGCTATAACAAAGTACTTGTATATCTGGACAACATTTTGATACCTTCAGTAACCATTGATGAAGGTCTGGACACATTGAAACTAATTTTAAGCCTTCTTGAAGAAAACGGAGTCAGCCTTAATATAGAAAAATGTTATTTTCTTTCCGAAGAAATTGAATATTTGGGATATGTAATTAAAAATGGAGAAGTTAAGCCAAGTTCTACAAAACTTTTAGCAATTGAAAATTTTCCTGCTCCAAAAGATGTCCATCAGGTCAGGCAATTTTTAGGTTTAATTGGGCATTTTAGAAAATTTGTACCGAAATTTGCTCAAAAGGCTAAAGCTCTTACTATTCTGCTAAAGAAAGGCAAAGAATGGACATGGTTATCTGAACAGCAAGAAGCTTATGAATGTCTCAAAGGATATATGATGTCATCGCCAATTTTAACACTGTATGACAGTCGTAAGGACGTGATTTTGTACACCGATGCAAGTCGAATTGGTTTGGCTGGTATGCTGGTGCAGGTAGAAGATGACAGTGAAAGAGTTATTGGCTATTATAGCAAAACAACATCTCCAACAGAACAGCGCTATCATTCATTTGAATTGGAAACATTGGCTATAGTAAAATCTGTTAAGAGATTTCGGCATTATTTGGTTGGGAAAAAGTTTAAAATTTATACTGATTGTACTGCTGTTAAGAATGCCATGACAAAGAAAGATCTGAACCGACGAATAGGTAGATGGTTTCTCGACCTGCAAGAATATGACTATGAGATTTTACATAGATCAGGGACTAGAATGTGTCACGTGGACGCTCTTAGTAGAAATCCGGTTTTAGACTGCCATCAAGGAGTATATGCAACGGTGATATCTGAGGATGACTGGTTATTGGCAGCTCAGGAGGCAGACAAGGAAGTCAAAAGTATTAAGAGAATACTTCAGTCTGGTGAACGTCACGAAAATAAAGCAACTTTTAATGATTACGACCAACGAAGAGGATTGGTATATCGTAAAACTGACAACGGAAACCGTGCAGTTCTTCCAAAAGCATGTAGATGGCAGATTCTGAGATATAATCATGATGATATTGGGCATTTTGCTTTTGACAAGACATTGGAACGAATTTCTAATAGTTTTTGGTTTCCCAAAATGCGAAAATTTATTCAAAAATATGTTCAGGCATGTATTAGTTGTATGTACCACAAGACTTCATCTGGAAAACGGCCAGGATTTCTGCATCCGATAAAAAAAATCCCTCGCCCATTTCATACTTTACATATGGATCACCTAGGGCCTTTCTGCAAAAGCAAAGAAGGCAACAGTTATGTCATTGTTACTGTTGATGCATTTACAAAATTTTGTTTTATAAAGGCTGTCAAGGATACCAAAACTAAATATATTATTGAAGAGCTGGAAAATATTATCAAGGTGTTTGGTGTTCCCAAACGTATAATCACTGATAGAGGCAAGGCCTTTATTTCTAAGAAACTCAAAGAATTTTGCGACGAGAGACAAATGCATTTACATCTTAATACAGTTGGAATGCCCCGTGGCAATGGCCAGGTTGAAAGATATAACAGAACAGTTTTAGACTCTCTGGCAACAATGGGGGCAAACCAGGAGGATGATGAATGGAACGAAAATATTACCAATATTCAATTGGGGCTGAATACTACAATGAACCGAGCAATTGCAACGACTCCTAGTGAAGCGTTGGTTGGCTACCGCTCAGGCCCTCAAAATGTGGGATTTCTGGAGTCGGAAGAAGGTGTAGATGTTCTCAATCTTCGTAAAAGTATTAGTAACCAGATAGAATTGAGTCAGCAACGTCAGAAATGTAACTTTGATTCACATCGTGCAAATCCAAAGTATTTTGCTGAAGGAGAATTGGTACTGGTTAAAATATCGTCAATTGTCAGTACAGGTAAAAGCCGAAAGTTGGTTCCCAAATGGAAGGGGCCGTTCAGAGTGTCAAGAGTATTGGAAAATGATCGGTATGAGGTGACTGACATTCCAGGGTCGAAAAGATCGAGAACTCCCTACACTGGCGTATACTCTGTTGAACAGATCAAAAAGTGGATCACCTTTGGTGATATTTAATTCGGTATGTAATCGGTGCTGTCGAGACTAAGTCTCTGAGCATGTTTTTATTGCTGTCGAGATTGAGTCTCTGAGCTTATTTTGTTGCTTTGGGACTGAATCTCTGAGCATTGTTTTTGGCCGTCGAAAATGAATCTCTGGGCGTTATTGTTGGCCGTCGAGGTTTATTTTCTGGGCATTATTATTGGCTGTCGAGAATAAATCTCTGGGCATTATTGCTGGCCGTCGAGATTGATTCTCTGGGCATTATTGTTGGCCGTCGAGATTGAATCTCTGGGCATTGTTATTGGCCGTCGAGATTGAATCTCTGGGCATTGTTATTGGCCGTCGAGATTGATTCTCTGGGCATTATTGTTGGCCGTCGAGATTGAATCTCTGGGCATTGTTATTGGCCGTCGAGATTGAATCTCTGGGCATTGTTATTGGCCGTCGAGATTGAATCTCTGGGCATTGTTATTGGCCGTCGAGATTGATTCTCTGGGCATTATTGTTGGCCGTCGAGATTGAATCTCTGGGCATTATTATAGGCCGTCGAGATTGAATCTCTGGGCATTGTTATTGGCCATCGAGATTGATTCTCTGGGCATTATTATTGGCCGTCGAGATCGATTCTCTGGGCATTGTTGTTGGCCGTCGAGATTGATTCTCTGGGCATTATTATTGGTCGTCGAAATCGATTCTCTGGGCATTGTTGTTGGCCGTCGAGATTGAATCTCTGGGCATTGTTATTGGCCGTCGAGATTGATTCTCTGGGCATTATTATTGGCTGTCGAGTTCGATTCTCTGGGCATTGTTGGCCGTCGAGACTGTACTTCTCTGGGCACTGTTATTGGCCGTCGAGACTGCGTGTCTCTGGGCATTCTTATTGGCCGTCGAGAGTACGTCTCTGGGCATTGTTATTGGCCGTCGAGACTATATGTCTCTGGGCATTGTTGGCCGTCGAGACTGTACTTCTCTGGGCACTGTTATTGGCCGTCGAGACTGCGTGTCTCTGGGCATTCTTATTGGCCGTCGAGAGTACGTCTCTGGGCATTGTTGTTGGCCGTCGAGACTATAGGTCTCTGGGCATTGTTGGCCGTCGAGACTACTTCTCTGGGCACTGTTATTGGCCGTCGAGACTGCGTGTCTCTGGGCATTCTTATTGGCCGTCGAGAGTACGTCTCTGGGCATTGTTTATTGCCGTCGAGACTGCGGTCTCTTGGCGTTGTTGTTTATTGCCATCGAGCCTATAGGTCTCTGGATAAGTTATTTTCAAAGAGAATGAAGGATGTCGACAATCATCCAGTCAGGATGGCCGAATGTGAACACCCGTTCTTAATGCTAACCGCAGGAAGAAATTTGATCTTGCTGTTTGCCCAAATATAGTTTCTGGATGATGTCGAATTGTCGACTCAGGGAAAATGAGTGGAATATTAATAAAAGACTGTTTATGAGAACATTGGTAGATTTAGATTACTAAAATAGTTGTTTTGTTTTTGTTTCGTTTTTAGTTCTGGCCAGAGAATTGAATAAGCTAAACGGTAAAAGTTGTATGTTACGGCGGAGAATATACTTTTATTGAGAAATTGCCGTGTTTCATTTGAATACGCATTTAATAGTTTTTACTAGTAAAAATCTAATACTTTCAAGTTACATTTGACAATGACAAATCACAGGTTGATAAATCCAATTAATGCTGGTGTCCGCAGCATCACCTGTTGAATTCCATAGAAAAACCAACCGCAATCCTATTCAAATAATTTGAGATCACGTTGTCAAAAATTGTTCAAACTCCGCACGTGCACTCGCCACACAAAGACCCTAAAGTCTCCCTACAATCCCGCTCTAAAGTCAACAGGGGAGCAAATATTTGGACAGTTTAAAACTTGCATGGGATTTCCCATTTTTCCAACCACGATGCACCACCCGGTATAGGGTGTTCCATTAAAAAAAAGTATGTTTAATATATCCTGACTATTTGGGACACCCTGTATAATATCAAATAATTTTAGACTGTAGAACTAATGCCTTCCTATAATTCTGTGTTTAATAATAATCAATTTTTATTACCTCATTAAGCCATTTCAATACATTTATATTTTACTCCATGTTTGATAATTACAATCTAGAAAGACTATCATTGTATTAAGCTTATATTATTTAAAATTTGGTTTTTTAATTTTTTTATAAATAATTTTTAGTTGTTTCTTTTAATTTAATTCCCTAATTTATTATACTCTATTATACCTCTAAAAAATATTGATTTTTGAGTAGATTTTAAATTTGTATGATTCAAAATAAAGTTGTTTTTTCCTCTTGTATTGTGAATATGAACTTCATTAAATTTTGTTAAGAAATTTTCATAATATGGTGCTGATTTATTTAAATTTATTTTATGAATAAAAATCAAAGTAATATAATAGTATAATAAAAAGTTTTCTATATTCATTCATTCTAAATAATTTAGCATATCTGTTATCTTGGTATATTTATCACACTCCAATATTATTCTCATTGCTCTATTTTGTAACACTTGTAATCTATTTTTATCTTGTTGTGAACACATAAAATCAAACCACAAAAAACAAAATAAGGTAAAATAATACAATTAAAAATCATTTTTTACTATATGTACTTAAATATCCTCCTAATCTAATTAATACTCCTATTTTTCCACATGATCACGAAAGGTTAAATTTTGGTGTATGATAACTCCTCAATATTTAATCTTTGTTACACTTTCAATATCTTCTTTATTTATTTTAAAAGAAATATTTTGATCCTGAAATTCACTATGTTGCTTTTCAGATCCTAACAATAAACATTTTGTTTTGTCGATATCAATTTTCAATTTATTTTTATACATAAGGTACAGTTTATTATTCATGTTATCTACTATCCACATTAAATTACTACTTGAAATGTAAATCACTGTATCATCAGCAAAAAAATGATATTTGATGATATAAACCAAATCATTAATATAAATTATGAACAGCAAAGGACCAAGTATACTACCTTGAGGTACACCAACATTTTTACGCAACCTTTTTTATTTGACACATACTCATTACAAAAAGTATCAAAACTGTTCAGTAATTTGTATGCGATTGAATCCTGCGTTGAGAGTCGGCCACCCTGTATATTTTAAATACTTAAATGATGTTTATGTAAAATACCATATTAGATATACTTTTTTAGATGTCCAATGTGATTTTTTCAACTTAAATTTTCGTCCAAATACAATCCTAAGGACTTTAACCTGTAACGTTATATTTTATTTCAATTTTTTAGGGTTGTGTTTCCAGAAAAGTTAAATTTAAACTCGTTCATACCGGTAAGCCGGACCGAGAACGATCACCCCAACATTGAAGGCGAAACGGTCGTGAAATGTGATGATTGCAGCACTACGGATTCGGGATCGGCAGACGACGAGAGTTGCCAGGGAACGGACCTTTCGTCTACCGCTAATGGACAGGACGATAATTGTGCGGACAGCGATGAAGGTACGAAAACAACCATTAATGTCGTGACAAAGAAAGCGGAGACTAAGTAAACACAAACTTTGATTGGTCAGTACTTCAATGACGAACGTCATTTTCATACAAATTTTGCTAACTTCGCGAGGGATTTTCCATTCATGGGAATCTAGTTAACTGAAATAGCCTCATTTATCCAACACTTGAATGTAAAGAAGACCGAAAATATCCATGTGGGAGTAGAAAAATACTATTTCCATATTGTTACGGCTACGAAGTAACTAAATAAAGGCATAGTAGTCATTTTTTAATACCACTTTCAAATAGTTGACAAGTCAGAAGCTGAAAATGTTCTGTCGTAGTACCATAAATTTGGTTAACGAAAATGGTTAGTTGTGTAGCATGCGGCCGTTCCTGCGCCTTAACCAAAAACACGAAAGAGGAGGAAATAACGTTTCACCAGTAAGTAATTTTGTTATTGGCGAAAAGTTATCCCCTTCTTTTTTCCTGCCTAATAAACACAATACATTAAAGTTTTTCCAATCCAGATCTAACTATGAAATTAACACAAACAACCTACTTTTAACCTGAAGATGTCAAGATTAATGTCGATTTCTGACCTAACTTATCAACAATGACATTTGAAAGTGGTATTTCAAAATGTCTACTATGACGCCAATTCGCTCTTAACTGTAGCAATATGGAAATATTATTTATACTTATTCTTTTCACTTTCTTAATTCGCTGGAGTAATGCAAAAAGTAGAGGAAACGTTTTTACCAAGTTCCCGATTAAATAAATTACCTTCTAAAAATCATTATGTTTTAGGTATCGATGTCAGTTCAGGAAACAACCACCATGAAAACGAAGCCAAGGGTCCCTACGTCTACGAACTGTTCAGTATTATGATACACTCGGGTAGTGCATCAGGCGGGCACTACTACGCCTACATTAAAGACTTCGAGAAGAACCTTTGGTTCTGTTTCAACGACCAGAGCGTCAGTCCTATCACGGAAGACGATATCAAGAAGACTTTTGGAGGTGGGCCACAGAGGGCGTACTATTCTGGAGCGTATAGTTCCAGTACGAACGCCTATATGTTGATGTATAGACAGATAAATAAGGTATTGATGGTGTATAGGTGTGTGTGTACAACGTTTTTATTTTTCCAATATCTGGGGTTTTCAATTGGTGATGTGTTTGATAAATTTTTGTATGTAACTGACGGGACTTCAAAATTTGATTTGACAATTTTAACAGAAATATTTTTTCTTTTTAGGAAAGGAATTCATACGCGATGGCAATAAATGATTTTCCACCGCACATCCGCACGTTACTTTACAACATGATACAGAAAGAGGAGGAAGATAGGTTGAATAGAAAGAAAGAGGACGAGATGATTAAGATTAATGTAACGTGTATACATCCGGTGACGCGGTTACCCCAGGAATTTAAAATATCGGTAATTATTAATACAATTTATAATTATTTCTATACGGCGACCGCCAGAAAATGTACAGACATTTTTAACTCGTCCTTGTATACCATAAAACTCATTTAAATTACGGAATTTTAGGTTGGAAAGGAATAAATAGAACTTTAGTTAAAAAATTACAAATATTACAGAAAAGGTTTCTAAAAATTATATTTAATAAAGATTATCTTTATCCTTCATTAAAATTATATTCTAAAACAAAAAAAAAATGAACATTAGACAACTTTACATTTATAATATCTTAATATACATATTTAAAAATAAAAATCTTATACAATTTAAAAACCATAATCATAATACACGTCATAAAAATGAAATAACCATAAAACCTAAAATAAATAAGTCCATAGGACAAAAAAATTTCAAATAGTTATGTTTTTATTTTAACGATTATTTACCAACAAAAATTAAAAAACATTCATTAAAAAAATATAAAGTCGAAATAAAAGCATGGATATTGGAAACAGATAACTTTAAAAAACCTTTGGAAATGTTTTTATAATTAATTAATATTG
This sequence comes from Polydrusus cervinus, assembly GCA_935413205.1. Taxonomy (NCBI): domain Eukaryota; kingdom Metazoa; phylum Arthropoda; class Insecta; order Coleoptera; family Curculionidae; genus Polydrusus; species Polydrusus cervinus. The sequence continues at coordinate 51,798,839 of OW284516.1, read as the reverse complement.
TTATGAATAATATATTTTTCAAAATTTTATTATACATATATCTTTAAAAAACTTTGTTTATATACAGGGTGTCTCACCGGGAACCGAATCGATCTATATATAGAAAACTATACATAGCAAAATTTTGAAAATTTGACAGTATGCTGATGCTGATGGGGGCGACCGGGCTAAAAAAAATTCATAATGGTGACACTTCCGGTTATACCGGAAGTAAGTGTCAACTTGCTTATTTTAAACGGGACATTCTATATATTATTACATTTTTGCATTCTACGCAAGATTCTAGGCAGATTTTGTATACCATGTCCTATACCTATGTCTAAACGTTTTTGACATATTGGAATTTTGATGTCAAAAATGACGTTTGTAAGCCTTCGAATAATTATCAATTTTTTCTATAAAGAAGCCTTATTTATTTAATTTAAGTGGGATTCCTTGTTATAAAGGACCTGCTTTAATAGATTTTTTATAATATTGTGCAAAAAAACTGCATAAAGTCCAGATTTTCAAATAGAAACACCCAAATTTTATAATTATTTCTTATTTAGCATTAAAAATAAGGGTAAGTTTGTATAAGGTTGTATATCCCAAAAATTCTTAGTTTTCGAAATATTGCCAATTTAATATTTTTATATGGGGATTTTGCTCCAGATTTTAAGTTCAGTTACTCTTAGTTGGCTATGGCGGCGTTGAAAAACAATCAAATGCTAAAAAAATCTATGACGCTGTCATGTGTTTCAAAATTTTCCTATGTATAGTTTTCTATATATAGATCGATTCGGTTCCCGGTGGGACGTCCTGTATATATAGATATATACATACTTAAACGTTTTTTATTTGCAATTTAACTTTTATATAATATTAACAAATATTTAATATTATATATTTATAATTTAAAATACTAAGATTTGCCCCTAACAAGCACGTTTTCGGCGGATCAAACAAGAAGTTTATTGAGGAAGATAAATAAACAAATTTATTATATTATAAATATTGAAAATACACTTATTATTATTAATTTAATTTGTAGACCTTTTCCGACTCGACCTTTGCCGAAGTGGCCCAACACGCTTTCAACCGTTTCAAATTGGATAGCATGGCGGACGTGAAGGACTGTCGCATAGTCGTCTACAACAGGAAACATCGGTGCATCGATTGCAGTTTCGAAACTGACGAGATCAAGTTCCACGACGCGATAGAGAAATACAACTTGAATGATACGGATTGGATGTTGGAAATCAGAGAACCAGGTTTGTGACAGCAATATTGTTTTCGATTGAAATAACTTAAATTGAACGAATTTTCTTGTGTTAAAGATTCGTGGTTTTACATCACTTTAACATAAGCTAATTTCTGTTAAAACTTTTTAATAAAATTTCTTTGGATTATAAATATTAATTCATATACAGGGTGTTACAAATTCGAGTACATACATGGGAATTTCGAAAATGGTAAGAGATACGAAGATGGTTATAGCCTATTTCACAAAGGCGTAGAGTAATAAAAGGTCATTAGGTATGCAAAGGGACAACAGAATAACTCAACGAATATTTAAGCCACTTTCATTATTTGGCATTGCAAAATTATTATTTTTTTCATCAAGTGCAGGTAGTACCACCCGGGTTTGGGTCAATTTATGGGTTTTGCCTATTGTTATCCATTCACAAATACTGAAAATGGTGTGACAAAGGCGTGCATTATGTACATAGTATTAGGTACACTTATTTTTTTATTAAACATTATAAAAAAAATTCAAAATACAAAAAATACAAAATACAAAAAATACACTGTACAGAAATTAAATTATAAAAAATCATAATATTCTTCGTCATCTGAGGAACTGTCATCTCCTCTTGACGTTATAATTAACGGGTCGACGGTCCCATCGATTAGGTGGCCACGATCCCACATTTTCTCTTCTTCTTTAATGACATGATGGACTGATTTTCGCCAGTTCTCTGGTGTCACTTCCTTAATGGCTTGATCTTGATGAATGTCGTGTTGTGTCTTGCTACAAATCCTTTCAGTTGCGCCCATATAAGTTATATAGGATTCAGTTCGCAATGATATGGCGGTGTGCGCAGCACAGTTACACTATATTTTTCACGGCCTTTTTTTATAAAACAATGTTTGTGTAAATTTGCTATAGCTAATAGTTCCTTCTTTATCAAATTATCTTCAAATTCAATACTTTTGGTGGTTAAGCAGTCGATAATTTCTTGTTTTCTCCAAGATGAAGTTGGAGTCTTCTCTGTGCGTCGTGAATGGTAGCTTGCGTTATTCATAACTACTACTGAATCAGCTGGAAGATATTTTATCATTTCATCAAAATAGTCCTCAAAAACATTCGAATTAATGTCCTCGTGGTAATCTCCAGTATTGAACGACTGGAAGGTTAGCAAACCTTTTTAAAAAAATCCCTCTTCGCTTCCAATATGGCCGATTATTAGTCTCTTTCCTTTACCTGAAGGCACCTTAATACTCGTTGACAGGCCTTGCATGAAAGCTTGGCGAGCACTGGTTATATTTTTGTCTTGCCAAAATTTTTGGTACTATATAACCTTCATTAATCCACGACTCATCAAGATGGAAGACTTTCTTCGTGCACGCCTATGGCCGACACCGATATTGAACCGAACTGGACGGAATTTCCCATTTTATTACTATACAACTTTCTGAAATATACTAGAAATTACGTATTTTGGGGACTAATAATTTTGTGAAAGAAAATTGTAATTTAAAGTAGTGGACGTTCAGTGTCCATTACAATAAAATAGAAAGATAAGTTAGCGGCAAGCGGACAAAGTGGTGCATTTGTCTTTTGCATTAAAGTACACAGGTACGCCAAAACAAAAGGTTTCCTGGAGCACAGGTAGACAATGACGGCCGAATACTGGATGTGTGGACTACCGTCACTTGGTTGTTTTTAGTTCTATGATTTCACGTCCGATGGCTCTGTCTTCTGCATTCGAGTTGATTCCTGCAGATGGATATGTGGCTTTTACGCTATTTGAAAACGCCCTTTCGCTGTTTCTGTAGTTGCTACTTGGGTTATGGCTTTCTGTAGAGACCTAATAAGAACGAAACGGCCGTTGTCTTGTCTAAGTCGAAATAAGAGCATGGATATTGGAAACAGATAACTTACAAATTTTTTTGGAAATGTTTTAATTAATATTTTTATGAATAATATATTTTTCAAAATTTTATTATACCTATATCTTCAAAACAAACTGCGTTTATATTTATATACATATACTTAAACGTTTTTTATTTGCGATTTAACTTTTATATATTTAAAAGAAATATTTTAATATTCTTATATATTTATAATTTAAAATACTAAGATTAGCCCCCTAACAAGCACGTCTTCGGGGAATCGAAGACAAAATTTATTGAGGAAGATAAATAAACACATTTATTATATAATAAACTTATTATTATTATTAACACAGGCTCCAGGGAACCCATTAATGTAAAAGACAGATGCACTACTTTGTCCGCTTGCCGCTAACTTACCTTTCAAAATTGTAACTATTTCAAATTTCCAGTTTTTGTTTTTAATTTTTTTTTGAGTTTCCAGACACATGATATACTAGATCGCGTCAAATTTAAAAAAAATTATTTCGGGAATTGTTGATCAATCATACATAATTTGACAGTATAACTTGTGTATTTTAGATACCGAGTGGAAAGAATACAAAAAAGGCGGCATAAACATGAAAGTGTACCTTATTAATTTAGAAACTGAAGATATAGAGGAGCCGCAGTTAGTAAGGGTGGATGTAGGAGAAACGGTAGGAGAACTGAAAGAGGAGATAGGACAGATTTTAAATTTAGACCCTAATAATCTTAAGGTAGGTATTAAACATGTTCAAATATGATCTTTATACCTACGTCTGGAACAGAAATTTTTTTAGCTTGTTTCTTTATTTGTTCACAATACCTTCACGGACATGTAACATTTGAAATATCTTTAGCAAGAATATGTTAAAAATTAATAATTTTACAAATTGTATCGAATTAATTTTTGGAAACTATTACAGTTAGCGATTTTTTTAAAATAATGCCTAGTGTAATATTTTTCTTTGTGAAAGGTGAAAAAAATTTCCTTAACGTGGATATTTGCTGTTCCCTTTACTAAAGTGACTGAATAAGTAGACTATTCCGGTTATCTGACCGGATATAATACTCACCCTTGTTAGGATATCAAATTGACTAATCACAGTAGTCGTTATAAACTGAGAATGATGTCAAAGAAACCCAATTTACACGTAAATTTTAGGCGTCGTTTTGACACTTCAGCAAAAGTGAGGTTAAGAATAATATATTTCCAAAGTATGCAAATCTGTCTGATCTTTTATTTGAATCAATTTTTCCTAAGACGAAATTGTGCTAAAATTAAAGATAATAAAACCAAAATATATTTTTACCCAATTATTGTTGAGTATTTTGTGACCGATCTAAAAATTGCTGCACAAATGTTCAAGTGTGTTCTTGGTTGCCTGCTTTTGTAAGCAATATATTTTAAGTCGCATATTTTCAATTTAGTGCACGCCTTCTTGTCTACATGCAGTATCGTCAACTTTCTCAAGTTTTAATGATATGAGCACAATTATTGGTCATCTTTATATCCTAACAAGGATGGATATGAAATTATATCCGTTCAGTTAACCGGAATACCCTACTTACTCAGTTACTTTAATATAAAGAAAACAGCAAATATCCATGTAGGAGCAAAAAAAAAACATTTAATATGAGGCACATGGTCAACTAAATGTTTGTTTTTATATTTTAGATCGTCCTGGGAATGTACAGTAACGAACCAAAGTATTTAAAAAATGATACTGACATTGTGCAGTTTGATTCAAATTGTTGTGAATACAAGCTCTACGCGGCGTGTACAATAGATAAGGACCTTGACACAGCCAAAAGAAATGTCAAGAAATTAAAAAAACTTGTAGAAATGTACAGTTATATTATTAGTTTAGTCGTCGTGTTGCCAGATACAGATGAAGGTGAGTGTAATAATTTATTTTTCTGGTTAATGACTTTAATGTCGGGTTACAGAAAGATTTTGAATAATAATTAACTAACCATCAACTTTCACGGTGACATACATGACATTGACAGAAATACTTTTCCCACGATTAAAGCGTCCCGGTTACCTTAATTTTAATTGTTTAATTTGCTAATCAGGTACTTTGATTGTACGTTAATAATGCCTGCCAGTGTCATTTATATCACTGTCAAAGTTGGTGACTGAAATTTTAAGCTGTTAGCCCTGATGATGGTATTTACCGAAACGCGTAGGCAGTAATTGTATTTTATACAGGGTTATTCTAAGTTGATACTTCTTTTTTAGCTGTGTATAGAAGGCATTAAAATAAACAACATTTTGAAATACTTTTTTTCAAAAAACTTACTTACATTCATTTATTACACTATTGATCTAATACGGTTCTGCCTAATTTAATCCTTGAATAACATTACGAAAACTTCTGGGTGTAGGATGAGCCCGCAGGGGAAAGCGTTCTGCGTATAATCTCGAAGCAGCAACCGCACTTTGACGATAATTACCGTAAATTCGCACCATATCTACTAGTTCATTGTTTTCAAATTTTACCATTTGTGTCACCAATTTAAAATTAACTTGCTTTAGAAAAACACACCACATCATGACTAATAAGAGATAAGACAAAAACAACATAAAGTATAGCAGGCTACGTTTTGATGACCAGGCGCGCACTTAGATTTTTTACATCTGTATCTCGCCTATTAAGTTTTTTGAAAAAAGGTATTTGAAAATGTTGTTTATTTTAATGCCTTCTATACATAGCTAAAAAAAGAAGTATCAACGTAGGAATAACCCTGTATATTAAAAAAGGTGAAGGACAAAATTGCGTGCTTATTCAGTTAAAAATAACCCTTCTGGAGAGGAGATATGAATTAGTTAATCTTTTTGTGTGGACAATATTTTTTGACTCAGCTGGGCTTTTCCAGATTACCGGGCTCTGCGGTCTTTTTTTTCCTAGTCGCGTTGCAAAATTTCGGCTCATGCAGGGTTCTATCGACGATATGTTTGCAAATAAGAATATAAATAAACTCTGACTTTTTTTTAGGTACCCTAGAATCGTTATCGATCCCTTCGCTGGACTTTAACCAGAACATAGATAAGCACGAGCAAACCAGTGACCGGGGGACGAACTCGCCCAACTTGCGGGTGTCTCCCCAGCCCGGTCCTGGGGGAATGTGCGGGGACGGATACGATCAGAGCAACAGCGAGGACAGCAGTTTGAGCGACAGCGACAGGACGCTCATTGGTGATGCTCCAAGTAGGATTATATTGCTGTAGTTGAATTAAGTTGACTTGACTGTTGCGTCATTAACAATTATACCGGGCGGTCAGAAACATTTTCAACCCAAGGAAAAATTATTTGTTTTTGAAAAAAAAGTAGATTTATATGGTAAACTTACCTATCTTTTGGCTATCCAAATAGCTGTACCAATTTTCCTTTATTTCGTTAGTCTCTAGCCTTACTGATAAGCCATGATATAGCGACACACGTCTAAGGAGTGGGTTTGACGAGGAAAGTATTATAGTTTGACCAAACTATCAAGATGAACTAATTCAACTATATTTGTATGAAGAGGGTGTTTTAAAATCCTCGTCATTGGGAATTCAGAAAAAATATAAATCCAGTATTTCCTTTAATCGATTTAGAAACGTGCCTTTTTATTCTTTTTTTTACTCCGAGTTGGTTTGCTAACTGATTTTTAAATAATTTTTGAGTGTCTACCTAATTTATAGCAAATTTGGCACATAATTAAATCCATTTCTACCTATATTTTAAATACGCCGCCCTATCCGCCTGCCATTGGTTGGGATATTGACGCGAGTCGTGCCCCTAGACTAACTAAACTAACCTTATACATTTTTCTCTCTTCAGCTGATTGCATGGCGCTTCTGTCAAGTAGTTCGGCGTCGCCCGCCGACCAGCACATGGCGTCACCATCGGACCCGTGCCAGGACACGTACAATTACGACGTACTCGGCCGACCGGGCGAAGAAATGCACTGGGACGACGCCGAAACACAGATGGACGGCATCCAGAGGGCTGTTCCTCAGAACTTTTACTTTAGGGTAATATATACTATTATAGTTTTGCCAAGATTGTTGAGACTATATACAGGGTGTTATGGAATTGACACATTATATTTAAACCCGTATATCCTGATAAATAACATTCGAGGGAAAATATTTTTAAATGTCGCATTACCATCAAAAATGAGAAAATTGTTTATTTGGTTTTTTGGTATTATGGCTTGATGACGCCGTCACTGGATGAGTTCTAAAGAAAGAGTGATACGTTTGTTTTTATTTGAAATGTCAATTTATTGAGGTCAGTGACTATTACAACCATAATAAAAACAGTGACTATAAATCCAACCTACGAAAAAATTTTTGCCGCAATTTACTACATCACAACAAAAAAAACACAAAATACAACAATTTCAATGGACTTTATTGCATGTTATTAAGCAATTGGACATTAAAAACTGTTTGGTTAACCACAAACATGTATATAGTGCAAAGGTAAATAACAAACCGAACGATAAATTTGAAAATTATATTTAAGAGGGGTAGTGCCTTTGGAATTATTGGATATATTTGTGTTTGATGGTAAAATTTTGCAGCACATCCGGTTAAACCGGAAGTAAAATAGCTGTGATTTATTCATACGGAATAACTAAAAAGTATAACTCAATAACTCACCAAAATTTCATAATAATGTTTTATTTTATAAGAACAAGCTAGGCAGTAATTTGGTTGTCACCAGGTATACACATGTACTTATGTCTAGATTGTCTAGTCTTGACTATTTATTTTTCTTTTAGGTAACAAGTGTGACAGCCAACAGCTGTTCCAGTATGGGCGAAGCTTCTGACCGAACTTGTAGGGTGAGTTCGAATATAATTATAAACTTTTTGAGTTATTTTAATATTGATTGTAATACATTTTTATATTTCCTTCTTTAATTACTTTATTCCTCAATCCCATGAAGACGTGCTTGTTAGAGATAAATATTGATCCTCCCTTCAATACATTTTCGTTACGTTCTAGGTTTTAGCAGACAAAAGAATGAGCTTAGAACATTTAAAGAAACATTTAGAATTACTATTGAGGGTGCCTTCCGAGTATTTTAAAGTATTTATACGCCATCCGATATCAGACGACGAGTGGTCAAGACTGTCGGACACCTTGAGGTCGGTCAAGGACGGGGAGAAACTGACGCTGAAATTGGGTAGAGTGCTAAGGGATGACGAACATCAGTGTAAGGTAGGTGATATCTGTTAAAAATGTGATCCATTAGATAATAATAAAAAATCGTTTTATTGAACATAAGTAGTTACTTATAACAGCTCTTAGCTTCTTATATACTTTTATTACGTTTATACAACCATTATACAGGGTGATTCACGTTGAGTGGCCTATTAGAAGATTTCGGAAACGAGTAACCTTATCTTTCTAAAAATTTGATAGCACGCATAATTAGCTTAGAGCTTTTAAAACATATTTTGACGTTTTTATTCCTTCCGGTTACACCGGAAGTTAATTCCAACTTTGCTATTTCAAATGGAACACTCTATATATTTTAGCATTTTTGATTACCTTATTAAAATCTAAATAACTTTTGTTAATAATAATCTATTCCTATCTCTAACCGTTTTTGAGATATGAATTATAAAAGAATTTTTTTGTGTAAAAACGCTCCGAGAAGAAAGTTTAGTAACTCTGAAACTAATAAAGGTAAACATTTAAAATTTCATAAGCTTTCAAGTAATACATAGATCTTTAGTTTAAATTACTTAGGTTTCACGTTTTTTATACAGGGAGTTCTTAAAATTGTGCCAATGTTTCCATTTAAATAAATGTGCATAAATTAATTGTTGCAAATGGAACACCCTATTTTTTAGCTTACTAACGTGTAGAGAATTAAATTTCCTATCTAAAAGCTTAATGTGTTACAATCCATATTTTTAGTGGTTTTGGAATTATGAGCAATTTAAATAAAAAATCTTAAAATTTCTGTTCAAAAATAATGCGACTTTATTTTTGAAAAGAACTGGGATTTTCGTTTGACTTTGAGCTTTGTTACAATTTGTTATTAAGTGCCTATGTTTGTTGTTTAGCTATTTCTCATTCAAAGCCAAAAAAAGTCCCAGTCAAAGCCTTTTTTTCAAAAATAAAGTCGCATTATATTTGAACTGAAATTTTAAGATTTTTTATTTAAATTGCTCACATTTCCAAAACCACTAAAAATATGGATTGTAACACATTAGGCTTTTAGATAGGAAATTTAATTCTCTACACGTTAGTAAGCTAAAAAATAGGGTGTTCCATTTGCAAAAATTGATTTATGCACATTTATTTAAATGAAAACCTTGGCACAATTTTAAGAACTCCCTGTTTAAAAAACGTGAAACTTAAGTAATTTAAACTAAAGATCTATGTATTACTTGAAAGCTTACGAAATTTTAAATGTTTACCTTTATTAGTTTCAGAGTTACTAAACTTTCTTCTCGGAGCGTTTTTACACAAAAAAAATTCTTTTATAATTCATATCTCAAAAACAGTTAGAGATAGGAATAGATTATTATTAACAGAAGTTATTTAGATTTTAATAAGGTAATCAAAAATGCTAAAATATACAGGGTGTTCCATTTGAAATAGCAAAGTTGGCATTAACTTCCGGTATAACCGCAAGTAATAAAAACGTTAAAATATAATGTTTTAAAAGCTCAAAACCAATTATGCCGGTTATCAAATTTTTAGAAAGAAAAGTTTACTCTTTGCCGAGATCTTCTAATAGGCCACTCAACGTGAATCACCTTGTATAACTTGATGTTACCATAAGTTGCTTAAGTGTATTTTTATATATATTTTATATATATATTTTTGGTACATGATTTCCTTTTATTTTTCCTTAACTTTTCTTAGATATATCATTTGAAACCGGACAATATGGAACCAAATAATCTAGTATTTGAACATATTATTACAAAAAATCAGACTGTGGGATCTGCCAAGAAGGAAATTTTACAGAACGCCAGGAAACAAAACATTTTAGATATTCCTTACAATAGATGTAGGTTGCGAGAGAAAAGTTGGAAAAAGGTAAGCAAGGACTATTTAATTTACAATATTATTCAGGAAGTAAATACCATTATTTTAGTATGTTTGGAGACCAGTTTTTAAATTTTTTAAGCTGGTTAATTAATTTAGGTCGATAGAATAAAGATAATCCTTATTTTACTTTCGCCCTTTTTTTTTGGCGAAAGAAAAACGAGTTTTCTATACAAAGTGATTCCTAAGTTGATACTTCTTTTTTAGCTGTGTATAGAAGGCATTAAAATAAACAACATTTTTAAATATATCTTTTTTCAAAAAACTCAAAAATAAGGTACTTACATTCATTTATTACACTATGGATCAAATACGGTTCTGCCTAACTTGCCCGTTGAATAACATTAAGAACACTTCTGGGTGTAGGACGAGCCCGCAAGAGAAAGCGTTCTGCGTATAATCTCGAAGCGGCAGCTGCACTTTGACGACACTCTAAATTAGCACCATCTCTACTAGTTCATTGTTTTCAAATTTTACCATTTTCACCTGTCACCAATTTAAAATTAACTTGCTTCAGAAAAACACACCATAGCAGATTGCCAAGTAAACACTGACCCGTAAATTGCATGACTAATAAGACAAAAACAACATAAAGTATAGCAGGCTAAGTTAATGACCAGGCCCGCACTTAGATTTTTTACTTCTGTATCTCGCCTATTTTTAAGTTTTTTGAAAAAAGGTATTTGAAAATGTTTATTTTAATGCTTTCTATACACAGCTAAAAAAGAAGTATCAACCTAGGAATCACCCTGTATTCTATCGATGACCTGAAAGGGTCAAAACATTTGTCAGGCAACTGAGTAACAAACGGTTACAACTTTTGTTTGTCTTCCTTATAAATAAATTTATTTTTAGCCAAAAAGAGTGTACCTGGATGACCAAAAGTTTGTCGACGACATATCACTTCCTTACAATTTTGAAATATACCTTCAAGAACTGACTGAACCAGAGACTGTAACATCCAACAATCAAGTTGTGGTATTTTTGCGAAAGTATAGTCCGTCAACGTTAACATTGGGACCTTTTCAAGGTAACAATAAGCTTAATTACTTGTTTCTGGCACTTTCAAATTTTACTTGCAAATCTAAACAGATTATTTTTTTAGATCTGGAAATTAAAAAAAAAAACATTTATAACTTCTATAAAAATTTTCCACCACTGTATGTAACTAACTTTTTCTTTTAGAGGCTGTATTAGACCTACTAACTATGGAGGACCTTAAAACCAAAGTGTCAGAGGTCTCGGAGATCCCAGTGGAAAATTTGGACGTGGCTTATGTTAAGGGCAGTTACCCGTACGATATGCACATGTTAGAAATCCCTGAGGAACTCGAGTGGAATCCGAAGCTTTCCAGTTTAGATCAGTGGCCAATGAATGTGGAAGATGGTTGTATGTTTTTCTACAAGTAAGCATCGTTTCTGTTTTAATTATTTTCTATTTTTTAAATAATTTAAAACTTATCCTGTTTCAAATTAGAGAAAAACTGATTATATTTTTAAAAAAAGTGTCTGTTAAGAGCCTTCCATACTAGCGTGAAACGCGGCATCGTTTACTAACTTGTCTTATTAAAAATTTAATATAAAAATTTTACTTGGGGTTCGCTAGAACTTCTAGTTTGGCGGGTGAAACCTTATTTTTTTTCAAAAAAAAAAAATTGAGATTTTTTAACAAGTTTCAATTTAACTTATATATTATTTATTTCATATCCTCCTCCATGCAGAACATAAAAATCTAGATGTAAAGTTATTTTCGCAATAAATGGTTTTGACCTGTTAACTGAATGAAAAAAAAACTAAATCTTTAAATACTACTTATATTTTGAATCACAGAAGAGTTTTGTACTTTCATTGTCTTTATTTGTTTTTGAATCACTACGTTTTAACTGATAGTATCTCCAGTCGTCTTCAGTATTCACCTGTTTTTCCAACTACATCATTAACACATTTTTTATTAATTCTACAACACTATAACAAAGTCGGAGAAGGATTTTCTGACCTAACAATTGATTTTAATTGTTGCTACATGTGCTCTATAGCATTACAAATTTAATAATAAGGGGGGAGCCGTAGCACATTATGTTAAATATTAACTTTTTTTAATTCCTGAACATTTAAAATCTTATTTCAATTTAATCTTACCTAGAAATCATTATAATCCGGCCCCGAAAATAAATACTGGGGATTAACGGGTCTTTACAACCGCACTTAGCACCCATTTTATTCCAATCATTAAATCACAACCATTTATCGTGAAAAGGGTTTTAAATTATACAAAATAGTTAGATGAGTTTGAAATAACACACTACAGTGTTGTATTGTTTTCCTACGACCACCTATGAAAATGAGAAAAAAGGACGGTTAACTTGGCTCGAAAGCGCCGAATATCACACGCGTGTTGAAAAAAATATTTCAACACTAGTGTTAAAATTTAAGGCACACTATTTAATTTAAACATATGGTGCCAATTTGACAGACCACCCCTATTTATTAAAAATAAATTTTAAAAAGCAGTAATTGTAAAGTGTTTAACTTATTTATCATGTATTTGTCGAGTGATTTAGAATTAGAGTGAAAATACTCCATCTGAAATTATTAAAAATGTTAATAATATACTGGAAAATCTATTACCAGGAAAAGCAAATAGCGCTGAAGAGAGTGTCATGTATTAAACAACAAATGTTTATCGATAGCGATAGCGTAGGGAATAGAGCTCTAGCCTACAGATCGCAAGGTCACAGGTTCAAATCCCATCAGGAGTATTTGACTTTTTTTTATAAAAGCATTAAACAATTTATAGAATTAAAATCTTCCTTGTTGGGTGGATTTTTTAAATTTATGTTTAATGCATCTTTCCTTGATTAAATTTAAAATTTTTCATTCTGGTTAATCTAGAAGTCAATCCAGGATTAGTTCTTCCTATGATATATGAAATATGAAAAAATGAAAAAGTTAAACTACAAATAAAGAAAAAGCCTATTGACTAATTATGAAACCAGATATTTAGTGGAACATAATCCTAAGTATGCTAATTTCAACACTAGTGTTGAAATATTTTTTTCACAAATCAAAGGCTTTTTTAAAAATTCTTTGTGGTCGTAGGAAAAATAGTGTGCATTACTCGTGTGAAAAGGATTATTTTAAAACTCGTAGAATTTCCGCACTCGGCTGACGCCTCATGCTAAATATCTCCTCGTTTGAAAAGTATCACTTGTTATGTAATATACTACAAAATATCGATTTCCAGAGACAACAGAGAGACACCAAAAGACCTAACGCCAGAAGAAAAGAGAGAAATCAAACAGAGAGAGGACGCTAGGTTAGGTAGGCTCAGTATCAAAACCTACTCGCCAGGACGGGAGCGAGCACTGAAAATCTACCTGCTCGACACGTCACCTTCAAAAACGGAGGATGACATAGACTGACATGTCCCTAAAAATTACGACTCATTGTTTTACTGCGTCATCAGCTGAGCGAGGGTGTGGTACGCCAGGGTGTGCTGTTGCCGAGAACACCTAGGCAACGGCAAGGAGTAAGGCACGCCGTTGCCACGTCTTCGGTATTGTTGGTAGGAAAAGTTAGCTGTTTGTATTTAAAGTGTTCAATGCGCGATGAAGGTTTGATTTATATTACGGCGGATCTTTTTTTTATTATTTTAGACAGTATATATTTAATTTTTTAGTTAATAAATGATATTCTCTCTGCAGTGTGAATAAAAAAAGTTTACAGAATAGTATTTTCACTTTTACAGTTTTTAATTAACAAATAAAATCCTGGATTTTATTAAATACATATTTAATGCTATATTTTGTCTGAACCTTAGATCCGATTGTGGAATATATGTACTAGCAACTGTAACGTGGCAGTTGATAATACTCTAGCTTGATCTTTCCTTGACATTCTCATTTTTGGTTCATTTCATTATCTCTGTTATTAGCAGAGATACATTATTTTATAGCTCAACATGTTTTTATAAAATATATTAACCATGTGTTAAATGTTTTGCAAGTAGGCTGTGGCCCTTCACAAACATTTCAAGCAATCCATTAACAAATGTTTTTATTTAAAGTTACAATTAATGTCAAATGAAGTCCGCCATACTGTTTTTTTTCACGTTTCACTCGAAAATACCAACCTAACTTATATTCAGAAAAAATATAGTATAACATTATTTATGATAATGAGTAAATTTTATCCAGGAGTTTATACAGGGTGTCTCTAAAAGCTACCACAAGTTCCTGAGGCGTAAATATGACGATCTAACCCAACTTACCTTAGTCCAAAAGTGGATGATTTCGGAGATACAGAGTGTCAAAAGTTCAATTTGGTTTTCATTTTTTATACATATTTTTTTTAATAATTGGTGTATTGTCACAATATTCGGCTTGGGGGGTTTTGCGGGGTGAGAAATTAGAATCTGCTCTCATTTTTATTGTAAAGTTTGGAGGGCGCCACCTACGGTACCTTGCGGACATTTAAAACGAAATAACTTTTTTAAGCCACCCTATGTTTAACTTTTAAATAAATATTCGTATTCTCCAACTTCTTTTACCTAAAAAAGGTATACGTGGTAACAGTTGATTGAGCAGCTGTTTTTGAGATATCTGGATTTAAAAAATTCATTTCGTGCATGGCCAGGTCTAAATTATTGTAATAATTGAACACATTTGAAGCGTAGGTGGTAAATTAAAATAAAAATAGAATAAAATTAACATCACATTTATGTACCTAATTGTTTTTTTTTAGTTTTTAGTGATGTTATTTTAATTTACCGCCTACGCTTCAAATGTGTTCAATTATTACAATAATTTAGACCTGGAAATACACGAAGTGGATTTTTTAAATTCAGATATCTCAAAAACAGCTGCTCAAATCAACTCTTACCACGTATACCTTTTTTTAGGTAAAAGACGTTGGATATTCCGAATTTTTATTTAAAAGTTAAATATGGGGTGGCTCAAAAAAGTTATTTCGTTTTAAATGTGTGCAAGGTACCGCAGGTCGTGCCCTTTAAACTTTACAATACAAATGAAAGTAGATTATAATTTCTCACCTCGCAAAACCCCCCAAGCCGAATATTGTGACAATACACCAATTATTAAAAAAAATTATTTATAAAAAATGAAAACCGAATTGAACTTTTGACACTCTGTATTTCCGGAATCATCCACTTTTGGACTAAGGTAAGTTGGGTTATATCGTCATCAAGAACTTGCGGCTTTTTTTCCGCACCTTTTAGAGACACCCTGTATTTATACTAATTATTACAGCGACAGGAGTAGCTCTTGGTGTGCTACTTACCTTCTTAACTTCTCTTAGAAGGGAGATGGTATACAATTTGTTATTTAATTACCAACTAGAATTCTTCTTTCAAGTTTTTTTCTTCTTGTCTTATCTCTAATAGTGGCATGCAGAGTTTTCTTAGGACGCCATGAAGGCTTCCTTATTTATATAAAAACATAGTTCAAGGGGTCCTCAGACTACTCAGTCCACCACCCTTAAGTTAGACGTTCTTCTGGAAGTAAGGAATCTTCGGTATATACGTTGACAGTTAAAATAATTACTCTATACAGGGTGATTCACGACGGGTGTTCGTTGGAATTTTTGGGAAACCTTTTAAAAATATACTTAAGTAACTTACAATGTTCTTGTAAAAAATTAAGAGAAAAATTTTTTTTCGTAAAAATTGGATAGAATTGCAAATTAGAATTTTCCTGGAAGGAAACTAGAAAAACCTGTTTTAGCATATTCGCGGCTTTTAATTTTACCAGTGAATTTTCGTTACTTTTAAGGACTTAGACCGATTTCTTACTTTGGGTATTAGGAATTGTTACTCAGGACTCGTTACTTTATGTAAATCGTTACTTTTAACATTAAAAAAATCATGTTATTGTTATAGCTTTGATCGATTGCCAAATACTCGTGTTTTGTAGTATAAATATATTAAATCTAGGTATGATTATCAATTCTCAAAATACAATATAACAACAAATAGGAATAGATCATCGGGTATGGAATTAAAAAATAAAAATATTAATTTGTTTTCAATTTAAATAAAATATAAACAAATAACACTTCTTTTCTGCTTTTGTGCTTCTGATTCTAGGAGTCGAGTCTCCATAATTTTATAATTTTCTAAATACCAAAGTGTGCAGAGTAAACTTGACTAAACACAATTTGTTTACGCTATACAATTTAAGAAACAGAATACCCAATTTATATTACTTTTATAATATAAGTGTCTGGTAAAATTTAAAAAGAAATATAAGTTAAAAAGAAATAAGAATAAACATTGCTTTCGTCTCTCAATGATAACTTCCTGTGTTTCCCCAACCCAACAGAATTAAAACTCGATGGATAATACAATAAAAATGGGCTTCAGATCGAAAGTTCTTTCTGAATGGCTTCCCGACAACACATTTAAAAAAATATTAATACGCCATCTCTCCGGCGTACATGCAAAACGACACACCGTCGGTCGCCCGACGAGGTAAAAACAATATCCAACAGGAAAAATAATTATGATACGTTTTGTCTGTCGTCCGTTATTGGCTATCAAGTCCACGAATGAAGCCGTCCGTTGTAAAATTCTGGGTAAAATAGTTAGTTAAATTTAAATTCAGAGTAACGAAAAGCCAAAAGTAACGAGTGTTTTATAACATTAGGACTCGTCACTTAGTGATCACATAGTAACTCTTACTTTGTAACGAGTCCTTATTTATTTTACATCACTGAATTTTACATATTGTATCAAAGCTCTACCAAAATAAATTTTTTTAAAAGTTATTTTGGTTTTTTTTTTATATCTCTATCTTATACTATACAAATTTTTAGGCTCTTAAAGAAATAAAAAAAGACATACACTCTACATTAATTAATATTAAAAAACTACATTTTTGATTCTATTCGAACGTTTACGTAGCAAAAAAGAATGGATACAGATTTGTGACAATTTAATTTTTTTAATTCACTGTCACTTTGGATTATGCCATATTATATTTTCAAAAATATGTTCGGTGTATCAATGACTACTTGACCTACATTTTCATAGTGCCGCTCTGAATTTGACAGTATTGTGTTTTACCTGTATAAGTTTGCTTATAATAGTGCCGCTTTCTAATTAAAATTAAGTTAAGCCACTGAACATATTTTTAAATTTATGGTATATAAGTCTACTACCTAAATATACATGTAATTTTAATTCGCACTTTATGACTAACTCTTCCTACCAAGCCATCTTAATACTATATAAAAGGTGTATAGAGTTTTGATTTTTTTCCTCTTTAAAACTAGATAACGATAGTTGGTTTGGGCAAAGTGTTTGTGTCAAATTTACCAGAAATGTTAAAACATTGTGGCAGATGATATATAGTGAGTGGGATCAAAAAAGCATCAAAGGGAAATTTTTTTTCTCAAAATTTTTTATTCTTGATAAAAGTTGGTGCATGACTTAAAACTATAAATGCATAATTCAGATTTAACTTGCGGCTAATAGTAAGGGAGCGAATAACATTTTTTCTAAATTGATAAAAGAGTAATACGTTAATTATGAAAAATACTAAACATTTTATATGGAAATGCTGCAAATTAAAAACATAATCCAAAATATTTATTTTATATGCATTTTTTAAGGTAGTTTGTAGGTGGACTTGAGCGTATTGAGTGCAAATGACACAAATTATTAGTTATTTCTTGTAGCATGAATAGAGTATTTCTATCCTAATTTTAATTAGAACACAAGTAAAATGTGTTTAAATAGCCAGTATCATTGAAAAGGTTTGCAACTACTTAATACATTTGATAAATATGTTAAAATTACGTAAATAAAAAATCGACCAGAGGCGTACCGTTTAGGAAAAAATGGAGGTTTAAAGAAAACAATCAAATATTGAGGTACATAACTCAAAATTTGTATTTGGACTAAATTTTTAATTTGCAACATTTCTATATAAAATTTTGCTGTATTTTTCATAATTAAGGGACTTTACTCCTAAGGCAATTTCGATAAAATGGCATTTGCTCCCTTACTATTGCCCGCAGGTGAAATCTGAAACATGCGTTTAAAGTTTTAGGGCATGCACCATCTTTTATCTATAATACACTTTTCTGAGAGATCGGCAATTAAAAAATTTCTCATATCTTGCATACTTTTTTACACACACTATATAATTTTGTAGTCAAATTTTTACAAGTTTCAAATTAATGGTGTTCTTCAGTTGTATGATAACATAAGCGCTGTCAAAGTTAAAATTGTCAAGGTTGACGTTTTTCTATCTACAGACGACCGTGATACGATTTACAACAATTATGAACTTCTTCAGCTTTCCTTACACTTGTAAAGTTCCTCATGAATTTATTAGTGAATTTCTTCGTAAAGTTGGTGGTCTTAACATTGTGCAACAGCTGATTACTTTTGTTTGTCAAATTTTTAGAACAGTGTTACCAACGTAACAAGTTATCATTACTTCCATAGTTATAAAAGAAATAAATTAGTGGTTAAATAAAAGGTTCTTTTATAACAAAACCAAGAACAAATTTTGAAAAAACGTAACTTAAAGTCAACAGTTGAACTTAAAATATTGTATTTTATGCGACAGAAAATGTCTGGTAGCATGGTACGCCGTACAGGCAGTCCGATTTTGTCCAAAATTCCGATCACGGCTTGTAACAGTCAAAAATACCAGCACTTAACAGTCTGAAATAATTGTTCGTAATGCAATATTTTATTCTAAAAGTCAATTATTTGTCAACGTTGTGGGGATATCTCGGAGTGTCTCATGACGCTGTCTAAAAGTTTATGCAACCATTGCCAACTCTATGCAAACATACTTTTTTTCTTTGTGAATTATACAATGTAATTCAAAAAATTTCCATTATCCAAGTACTATTTTAGATTGTTTATGTTGTGTTTTTTGCAAAGTTGGTTGTAACATTAATTTTTAGCCTGCACCAACTTGGTAGAATGCTTAAGAATAATTTTGAGACAAAAAATGACTTGTTGCAGTATTACTGTAAGTACGAAAGAAAAAGGAAAAAAAAAATCAAAATTCTATAGACCCCCACACCCTTTTTTGTTGTAAGATATGTTAAGAGCGGTTTTGTGCATTATTTCACCTATCATTGCTGATACCCTGTATCATTTTGTATTTATTTCTTTTATATTTAAAGTTTAGTTTTACTTATATTGTTGAGTCTTCGTGGCGTTGCAAAACTGAACACACTGAAATAATAAATTATATTGTTTTTTTTTCCTTTTATTTCGGGTGGAACTTTTGTACTTTGGTTAACGCCTTTAACGGCTCGAGTTTCTAAACGGTACATTATTTATTTTTCCGCAAAAAAAGTGGTTATACAGGGCGAGTGTTCTTTGAAAGGCTTTTGAAACTTTGCTTGTTTTTATGTTTCGATTTGTCCTCCTGGACGAGATTCTTATTGTGCTGCTAAAGTAACATTCAGAGAACATATACCATTGTTATTTTAAATAACATTATTTTTTAAATTGGTATAACTGGTGACCACACTGACTAATATTTACGGGTAGAAATAGTTTGGAAATGGCCAGTAAAACAGTTCAGAAATTAAAAGTTTAAAACCCGAACAAACCCGAACATACACTCGCGTCTATATCCCAGCCTAATGGCAAGGTCAGGCGGATAGTGCGGAATATTTGAAATTTATATAGGGAGAAATGAGTTCAATTATTACATGTAAACTATGATTGATATAGCGATTAATTAATTAAATTTTTATATCACGGTATTCTATTTATATTTTTAAATCAAACACTTTATTCTTTTTTTCTTTTACGTTTTAAAAAATTCAAAGATATGGTTACCGATGTTGACAGTCTACGATTTTGTAATTCCGACTTCCGACAGTTCGGAAATTCAAAGTTTGTATTTTGTCAACGTTTCGACCTCTATGAGGTCATCCTCGGGGCGATACAGTTATGAACGTCTTTGTTATCAATAAAATTATCAGGTACATTTTGATATAACAACTGGTTCTTTGTTAAAATGTTGTTTTAAAGCATTAGCCACCAGCAAAAGTTGTCTTATAACAACATTTTAACAAAGAAGCAGTCCTCCATGGTTGTATAAAAATGTACCTGATAATTTCATTGATAAAAAAGAAGTTTATAACTGTATCGCCCTGAGGATGACCTCATATAGGTCGAAACGTTGGCAAAACACAAACTTTAAATTTCTGAACTGTTTTACTGACCATTTCCCCACTGTTTCTACCCGTAAATATTATTTTTATTGCGTTTTTGGATTGTTCTCAAGATTCTATACGTATTTGGTATAAATGGCCAAACGTCTAAACTAAATAGTTTTTGAGATATTAGCAGTTTGAAAATTACATTTTTGGCACTATGACAGGCTGTAAACACTTTTTTCTTAGAACCTTAACAATAAACGGCTTTCCTGTTAAATTTTCGGTTATGTTTTAATTTTTTGAATAATTTTGCAGAAAATTTTAAACCAACAAAGGAATATGCAAGTCGTTTTTCTCTAAGATGCACCGTTAAGATGCTAAAGCCTGGCAAAGTGCCCTTAAGTATCTCAATACTCGAGCTATTGTATTACTTGACATACAACATTTGTTTAGAATCTTGAGAAAAATAATTATATATTTAAAATAAAAAGTTAACCAGCAAGGCCGTAGCTATGCGTTGACCATGGGAGGAGTTTAGCAGGAACAGATGCAGAGAGGAATATCAAGGTGGTAGCAAAAAGCGCCGCAGGTGAAAAATTTTCGGGACCACGCCCAAATTTCTTTAAAAATTCACCCACTATAAAATTTCTTAAATTGGTTGTTTGCATATATTTTTTACTTCTTTTTTGATATTATGCCTGTGCCACGTTTGAAAATGTTTTTTTAAATAAATATTTTCATTATAAAGTTTTTATTTATTTTTACGAGCTGCGTTAATATGGGGTTTTTATTATGTCATTTGGGGGGGGGGGTAAACTCCCCCCCTCCTTTATCTACGGCTCTGTTGACAAGTCATGAAAATAACGTCAATATTTTAGTTAAAGAGGGAGGGCACATCAAATAATAAAATTCGTCAGGTTTCAAAAAAATATTTTCAGAGGTTTTCTCAAAAATTTTCATGTACGGTCATCGCCCTGTATATTTAAAACACAAAAACTTACAAGGTAAACCGGTCGCAAAAATAGCAAATAAAGACAAATGTTTATAATATGGCATACGAAGGCAATGCCATCGCCTAAAGTGACATACTGCACGTGACAAATTTCGTATTTTTACTAATATCTTCGAAAGTACAATTATTATCGAAAAACATTTCGGCTAGATTGAAATAAAGTACCGTTTGAAACGGCAGCCATTAATTTTTTATTTGCTGTTATGCATGCCAATTTTTTGAGAGGTCCCCTCTTGTATGAATGTGATGCCATTGTTATAGTACTTTATTAGGCGCTGTGTTCCCGTCTCGGCAACAAATCCAAAAAGTGGCTTAAGTTGGACTGCACAAAGATTTTTAACAATAATTAATTAATCAACAACTCACATAAATGACATTGGCAGACATAATTTCCTCACAATCGACCTGGCCTGATTAGGAAATGTGATTGTGAAGAAAGTATTTTTGCCAATATCCTGTATGTCACGTCAAAGTTGCTGGTTAGTTAATCATTATTAAAAATCTTTCTGCAAGCCGACATTGGTGTATTTTATTTTCCAAAAACAAATTATGTCCACTGAGGTATCAACCGTGTTAATAAAGCATGTAAGTCACAATGAACGTACAGGGTGAGTCGTTGTAGAGACCATTGAGATGCACATTTTAAAATTATGCTGAAGTATACGGGGTGGCCGAAAAAAACGTGGCGAATATAACTTTGCTTTTTTTAAATGGAGCACTCTTTATATTATATTCTTTTCTGATTCCCCACAAAACTCTACGCTTATTTTGTAAATGTTATATGTCTAAATTCAATAGTATTTGAGATATTGACGTTTAAAATATGGCATTTTTAGAGTTTGACAGGCTGTAACATTGGCACGGCTCATCTTAGAGAAAAATGGGTTTCACCAATTTAACACTTAAATTTTTATTCTCTATCTAAAGGTTACAACTTCCGGTTTACCATGTTTAAATGGTTTTAACAGTTTTAACATTAGGTGAAAACCATTTTTTTCTAAGATGAACCGTTCTAATGTTACAGCCTGTCAAAGTCTGAAAATGCTATATTTTAAACGTCAAATCTCAAAAACTATTAGACATATTATTATATTTACAAAATATGCGTAGAATTTTGTAGGGAATTGGAAAATAATACAATACATAGAGGGTTCCATTAAAAAAAACCCAAGTTATATTCGCCACGTTTTTTTCGGCCACCCCGTATACTTCAGCATAATTTTAAAATGTCCACGTCAATGGTCTCTACAACTTTTGAATTTCGAATTTTTATCTAATTCCTAAGATAAAGGAGAAAATGAATATTACCCTATAGTTGACTTACCCCATACATCTATAATCCACTAGCACTAAGCGAGGAATCAATAATTGAAATAAGATAATGAAAGGAAATGTCATATTTAAATCCACATTTCTTTGTAACTACTAAAGGTTTTTTTTAAACCAACATGTTTTTAGAAAACTATCGTGTAAAACATTTCTTATTGCTTATTGCGTGCAAAAAAGTTTCGTGCATTTTTACTTAAATTTAAATCTTCGTTCATTTTGCCGGATTTACTATTGATACTTTAGGATTCGGTTGTATAATTACGGCTTAAGGTTAGTTCAGCGTTTTGCCGCTATACGAGTAGTCACTTGACGTATGTCAAATCAATTTTAGGGTACCGGACATGCAGAACCAAAGTTTTTTCTGTACCTTGTTAAAATATTTTTTTTAATTTATGAAGAAAAAGTATTTTAATATGTTCTTTATTATAACTAAAACTCTAATTGCAACAACATTACGGTATGTAAAATCATTTGTCGGTAAAACTATGTAATTGCAAAAAGATCAAGGTAATAAAAAAGCGTCAACCATAACTTTAATGGTTTCAAAGAGATGTGCCTTTAAATGACACAATTTTTTTTGCGATTGCCCAATAATTATTGCTTAAATTATTTTGTTTATGGAAGTAAAATGCACTTACCAACTTTCTAGGTTTCTACGGTAGATTTTTTTTCATGTAAAATAACCATTGTCGTTTTCCCTGTCAAATCCCGTTTTTTCTAACGCAGTGGCCTATTTGGGCTAAAACTCTATAAATTTCGATAAAGTGTTGTATAGGCAACTCTGCCATCGCTTGTCGTTATACAGCTACTTTGTATAGATATTTATTTGTGACTGATGAAAAATAAAGAAAATGTTTATCTATATAATTTATGTTTTTTTTTATGTGATACCTGATAAAGTGATACGCACAGAGGCGTATTTAGGGGGGGGGGGGGGGAGGGGGGCTGCAGCACCCCTCCTCCGAGCCTAGGAGCTCGGGTCTAAAAATCTAATTGCAACCACATTTTCTTTTCTAGATTAAAAATAATGTCTTATAGGAAACGTTTAGTTTTTAAACTTTTCCTTCTAAAAGTCCTATTTTATATAGAGATTAAGGTTTCAGACGCATATCGTTTTAGTTATTGATCTTTGATGCAATTTTAAAGGAAAACAAGTAAAAAGAATAACATTTTATAGTATTTTTCCATTATATTATATCTGTTCCGTTTTCCCTTTTTTAGAGCTATTTTAAATCATCAAAAATATAACCCAAGCAATAAAATATTTTAACAACAAACCAAAAACAATTAATTGAAACATTTTTTATGAAAGAAGTTTAATAATTTATAATAAAAAAATAGTGCGGAAAGAAACGAGAATGCTTTATTATGAATATATACCAAACGGCACTTAAGGAGGAGTATTTCAAAACCTTAGCATTTGCACCAAAAACTGTTCATAGATCTACGCTCCTAAAATACATGATTTATGAAAAAATCATCAATTTTGGCGTGGTGAGCGATATTTACTTTATTTTTAATCATAAAAAACCGAGCCCGAAAAACGCTAGTTAGAGTCATATATACGTCTTATGTTAATATTATGGATTGACACCAATATTAATATTTTTCACAAATATAAAAAATGTTTTTTTTTAATAAAGAGCCAGCTAGGCCCGGAATATCAAAAAAAAAGTAAAAAAACGAGGACAAAATAATTACATTATTATTGCGATTTATCTAGCAATAAATGATTTTACTTTATCTATTTTATGATTGACATGATTCAGGACTGAGTAATACTGATCGTGTAGAGTTGGCAGGACAAAATCGAAAGAATAAGTATTGGCCGGCCGCTCATCCGCTGTTGAAGTGGTTAATTTTACATAGGTTGGTTTGTACAAAGATTTTTAATAATAATTAACTAACCAGCAAGTTTGTCTGTGACATAAATGACATTGACAAGCATTATGTACTCAATCGAAGCTGCCTAATTAGTAAATTAAAATTAAGTAACCGGGCCACTGTGATATTGTAAGAAACATATTTCTGCCATATCATATATGTCACCGTCAAAGATGCTGGTTAGTTAATTATTATTAAAAAATCTTTGTACAACCCGACAATAGCGTGATAAACTTAGACTGGATCGCGAGGAGCGTAAATTTAACATTCTATGAAATGTAATTGGTCGAAAGTAAGCTGATGGGCTGACTTTAGACCATCAATCACGTTTAACTTAAGCTCTCAAATTTACGTCTGCGCGGTCTTAATATTGGTGATATTTATTATTTATCTCGTATATTAGTAAACATTGTTTTACGTACAGTTTACTATAACAGTAAATACATTCTTACGCACAACTGTGCGCTATGATGTATAAAAACACACAACTGTGAGTTATATATGATGCCTAGTATAACAATAAAGTTAGCCTTGAACCATTCAAATCGTGACATTTATCTATTTTGCGTTTTAAATATTTGACATATATTGTCATTATTTGAGATTTGAAGTTCAAATCGATACTTGATAAATCATAAACCGATCTTTAATTTATTAGTAAGAGTCGTAGAAAAAGTATCTAATACATATTGCGTGTTGTAAAGCAATTACGCACTCATGTAATTAACACATGCGCGGCTCGTTTGCAATTTTTCCATTCGTGCGTGATTGCTTTTTACCACACTTCATACCTAATATACTATTTACCACACTTAATACGTAATAAATACTATTACGACACCAATAACCTATACATATACCTCATAAATAAATAAAATAAATAATAAGTAATTTTAAAAACATTTATTTTTAACAATAATTTACAGATTAAAAGCATTTGATTTATACATAATAGAGAATTGTAAAAGTTTATATCTACGAAACGACATTTTATTTAAAATGGACATTTATAAACGTTAAACGTTTTTATAACATTTTTGTATAGTTATAAAATATCACAAAAGGTACTACTATGTGCTATATATGTATTTTAAATACATTACAAAAACTTTTTCCTACGACCACTTAAAAAAATGAGAAAAAAGCACTGTTAACGTGGCTAGAAAGTGCTTTTATATCACAAACATTTTCAATACGTGTGTTGAAATGCACTTTTTATGGCCCTAAAAAGAAAACAGGCAACCAAAGCAACATCAGATAGGTGAGCGTACCAACACCTATCCCGATGTAACAGGATACCTGGTCCAACCCATGCGAAGGCCACAATTGGGAAACCCTCAAAAAGCTATCAACTGGAATGTTGCTTCTAACGCGTACCCAGCTAAAAAAAGTGGTTGGCCTACTAACAGGTCACTGCCACTTAAGAAAACACCTACGTCGAATAGGAATCTACAATGGTCCCATTGAATGCGGACTTTGCAGCGAAGAGGACGAAACCGCCTCACATATATAACTGCGAAGCACTGACCCGAAGAAGATTCAAAATCTTCGGAGGAATCCAATGTGATGACAACCTCCCGCAAGACAAATTTGGTTGAAATTTACTGGACCTTATAAAAGGAACACATCTTTTCTAGCAAGACAGGGGCGCACAATAAGCAACTAGGCTGCAGTGCAAGAAGCTTGGGCTGAACGCTCGACCCCCGCCTTAAACCAACCAAATGGCCCTACAATATTTGAACAGACAAATAATTCTATCTTTGTCTTTGTAGTACATCGCAGATGTCCACTATTTAATTTAAACAGATGGTGCCAATGAAAAACTATTTTTTGTTTTTTAAACAACAAACTATCGGGACCCGTGAAGGGAATTGGGGTGCTATTAGATTTTTTTATGACAAAATATAAAAATGCAAAATATTTTATGCATAGAAAATATCAAATAAAAATCAAAGGACTTTTGATTATTCTTTGTGGTCGTAGGAAAAATGGTGTAAATTACTCGTGTGAAAGTGTTATTTTAAAACGCGGAACATTTCCGAACACGGCTAGCCCCTCATGCTACCTCCTCGTTTAAAAAATACCACTTTCATCACTTTTAATGCAATATACATCCTACTAGCGTTTAAATTGGAATGTTTTCTGCTCTATATAAATAATTTATTACATATTTACAAAATATCTGTCCGAGTGTGTGGGTGTGTATTGGGGGGTTTTGGAACTGGTTGAAACCAAATGGCCAGTATATCTGTTCAAAAACCCGAGGTTTAAATTTCCCTTCAAAAATGAACGCGTGTGGTAGAAAATAGAAAATTAACGGCAGAGTAGTTTCTTTACAAGTGTTAGCAGTAACGCTGCTAAGAGTGCCTGAGTTTAACTCAAATGACAATCACGGCTTGCCCTGCCACCTGCTGGTACTTTATATGGAAATAATGTTCATTGAACTCCTACTATGGATGGTGTTATGGAATAGACGCATTATACTTAAACTTGTAAATCCTGATATGAAAACACGTTTCAGGAAAATTAATTTAATAAACTAAAATTCACCATTTTTTTGTATTTTGGCTCGATGGCGCCGTCCCTGGAGTAATTAGGATGAGTGACAAAGAACGACCGACGTGTATTTAAAAAATTGTATAATAGATGTGAAAGATACCAGCATGGCTGGAACTAAAAATAGTTAGAAAAATTTAAAGAAATTTTAGTAAAACTTGGAGAAAACAGGAGTTCCTTTTGTTAGACCTTCAGTCAACACGTGGCCAAAAGGAAAAGCTTTAATAAACCAGTGGAGAAAGACTTCATGTTTTTATTTATCCCTTAAATTTTTAGTTTTGGTTTTTAATTTTTTACGCCTTCATTTTTGACTTGGAAAACAAAATAAAAAACACTTCCTCATAACCGTTTTTTTATGCCCTAGAATATAGAGTCGACGTTTCGTTCTTTAGAACCCAAATTAAACATAATTTTTTTAAATGCGGACCTGAAATTTAAAGGCAGTTTCAGGGACTTTTAAGCTTTAGAAATTTAATACAATTTAAAAGTATTTAAAATTATTTTTGGGTTTACTTAAATATTAAAATTACATTACAAGAAGTTATGGTTATGGCCGTTTATTTTTTCAATAAGATTGGTTTTTGGCTTAGACCTAGACCGAAATAATGTAAAATAGAAAAAAACAATGCTGATGAGTAAACAAAAATTAACCGAAGTGTTGGCCTAGTTATAGCCTATGTATAGTTATTTCAAAAACAATTTAAATTATATTTACTGGTTATAAGGTCTGATGATGCTAGTTTTAAGCGAAACATGTAACAGAAATAAACAGACAGAAAAATATTTGTAGCCGAGGCTTTATCTTTTTTCTTACAAAATAGCAAATACTAAGCCTCTTAAAATGGATGGATTCCTTAAATCATAAATCTTTTTTTTTATTTCGCTCTAAATGTTCAGGACCGTAATGATATAAAAAGATAATTTAAAAAATGTGTTATTAGATGACAAAACGTTAAAACTTCAAAAACCGTTAAATTGTATTAAATTTCTAAAGCTTTTAGAGAGTCCCTAAATTGCATTTAAAATTCCAGGAACGTAATTGACTTGAGGTTGGTATTTAAAGAATGAAACGTCAAATTTAAAAACTAACAACGCCATCTTGCAGAACATAAAGAACGGCTATAAAAAAAGTGTTTTTTTCCAGCCCAAAATTAAGCCGCAACAAATTACCAGTACCATCGGATATCTCCAAAAGTATTTGGAATATTTACAAATTTCTTTCACCAAATTATTAAGCCCCAAAATACGCAACTTTGCCTTAAGTTAACCATCTCTTACCGTTTCAGATTTCTGTAAGAGCACTTGCCCGACGAACTTTATATTCGATTCATAGTCGCCCCAATCAACAGTTGATGGTGATTTATTATTATTAGAGAATAAATCATGAAAAGGGAACGGTAGACACTAAGTCAGCGTTCATGTATTGTTCTACGAGAGCTATTTATTGGTGGCTCGGGGAAGAGGAAGACTTCGATAGTTGATACACTGATGAGCGTTAGCCGTGACGGCAGCGCCCTCAACAAATTTTAGTTTAGTTGCGTCTCCCTGGAAATAGTTATTAACCCTAGATTGCCAACAAAGAAAATATATACGTCGATGCCAACAATACGTAAATTTTACGTATGTTACAAATAAGTTCAAAAATTGTCTCAAACCTTTTAAATTTTTAGGGAAAAGTAATTACTTATATTTATCCAAAACTAACAAACATTTCCAGAATCTAAAACAAACGAAATAACCAAAAAATACACATAAAAAGATTAGTTTAGAAGAACCATCCATAACACTACTATACGTAAAATTTACGTGCCAACAATCATTCTTTATTCGGTTTGTACAACCCTTAACTGCCACATCAGAAACGCGTCGGCAGCCGAATGCTGTGGTAGTGGTAGATGCACTGCTTGAGCGGCAGAACGAGGATACCAATAATGGGCTAATTGTTTCAGGTTTAAAAAAAATTGTACGTAAATTTTACGTAGGTTGGCAATCTGGGGTTAAGTTGTATGTAGCCAATTAACTAACAGTAGTTCTAAACACTATAAACTATTATATTATCTCACACATAATCTGACGGAATTGTACTGATATTCTCACTAATAGCCGCTAGCCTGGCCGTAGGCCTCCTAATCTCCGCACCGTTGGTACACTGATCCCATGACGGGGTTGTTGATATCGTTGATAGTCCGACGACTTCGTAGGCTCTCTCTGGCATCGTAGTCACAGACAAATCTGAATAATAGGCGCTGGATGGGGCACTTGACGTCGGCGCGTCCGTGTCTGTGTAAGCTGAGTTTTGGTACGCTGGAGAGTTGCTATCTGAAACAAAGTCACAGAAATTAGAGTTTGGTCGCAGCCCAGAGCTAGAGCTTACTTTCATCCTTTAGGATAAGCATTTATACAAACGCAGTGGTTGTCTAAAGTCCGCCCCCTCTCCTTGACAACTTAAAATTGACTTGACCGAGATATATTATTTAAATTCGGTCTTAGTTTGAAGAAAAAATTGTTTTGTTATTCTAGAAATGGGGATTGATTGATACCTCATTTTAAAGGACTTTTTACTTTTAATTCAACCCTGTAATGTTTAATAATCCAAAATTTGCCGGAGATTCGGAAAAAACATTAGTACACACAGCGTTGCTACCTTTTAAAAAAAAATTCCATTTTAAAAGCAAAATTCCACGAATACACACAATACGGAAAAAGTCTTTTTATAGCAACCACAAGTGATCCTAAAGAATATCCTGCGAATATAGCACTGTGTGTAAAAATTTCTCTTTTCCCGTTGGATACAGCGCCGAGCTATCATTCCTCTCTTTGTTCTCACGAATCTGAAAATTTCCCACTATTTGACAACATTGTTAAAAAATTATATTTCTCTGTGGTGTTCTTATAAAGTACTGGCCAATCCACAGTTTATTATATTTACTAAGGCTCCGCCTTCTTTTTCAAGACACTTAATTACATAATTGATATGTATTGGTACAACATATTATTTGTAACAAAATATATACGCATTTATAATAGTTTCATGTACATTATTATTGAGTTGGTTTTACCATAATTTCTAATATGGACAAAACGGTAAAGCGTCGAACTTTGGATCCAATGGTCGTAAGTCGTAAGTTTAAGCCCGGCAGCAAACTTTTTTAACATAACTTTTGTAAATTTGGTCGTAGAAAAAATATACTGTTCGAGTGGATTGTCCATATTGCACACAAGTTTGAGCACGACGCCGTAGGCGTGAGAATAGATATCATATCTATTATTGTTCTACAATAGCAGACAATACGGTGAACAAATCACTGGGATTAGTCAAAGAGGAGATTGATTCCACGGCCAAGCAGCTTGCACAGAATAGATGGACATAGTTGATAACCTGTAGTACATCCAGGCAACTGTGACCCACATTCGATAAAAAGAGAACCGCAGAGCTATTGAGACACAGTCGGAACGACGTTAGAAATATTACTGCGGTTGTTACCGGACATTGCCTCTTCGGTAGACATGCCGAATGTATGCAAATACCCACTAACGACTTCTGCAGAGGTGAGGAAGAGGAAGAAAAGTATTCAACATTTTCTGTGTGAATGCTCTGGCCTCGCAAGAAGAAGGTTCACTGCTCTGGGTGAACCAATTTTCAAAAGCCTGGAGAAACTAAGCAACTTGTACGACTGAGCAGGTTTCTGAATAGTAGTGACTGGTTTGAATACGTTGTTAAAATCCTTCTTCGGTGTACGCCGCACTAACAGATCTGATGAATGTGAGTTCTACGGAACACGTGTGGTATCACAACGGACCTAATAGGTGATACTGTTTGGTCAGAACCAAAGGTCTGCCACTCTTACCTAACCTAACCTAACCTATGCGTAGGTAGGTACCAAATTTGAATAATATATCTCAAGCCATTCCCGAGTTGACAAGAGAGAGAGAGGGCGGGAACTTTATGCAAGCAAGCACCGTATATAATGGACAACCTCTTATAGTCCTTATTCTATAGAATAAATAACATAATTTAAACACTAGTGGTTTTACAGTTAAAGTAAGAACAGCTAGAAAATATAGGTCTAGATAAATAACGCACTTCATA
This sequence comes from Polydrusus cervinus, assembly GCA_935413205.1. Classification (NCBI taxonomy): domain Eukaryota; kingdom Metazoa; phylum Arthropoda; class Insecta; order Coleoptera; family Curculionidae; genus Polydrusus; species Polydrusus cervinus. Next base: position 51,767,628 of record OW284516.1, on the reverse strand, counting down.
CCTCTATCTTCTCTATCCGAATTCTCCCTATCCAATTCCGCATAGAGAGCTTCCTCCACGTTATACTGATCCTCCATGTGCGTGTAGTGATTCTCCGCGTGCGACCCTGGGGGATTATTCAAGTTGGAGGGAGGCGTTCCGCTCCTCCTCGCTAACCAAGACCATACTCCGTTGACGTTGGGTGTCACAGGGATATTGGGGAAGGTTGCAGGAGTTATCGTGCTGATTTCCTTGTCGCTTGGGGCGTGTATTGGAGAACGGGGTGATATTCGCTGATGGAGAGATATTCCACATTCGGTTTCTGGAAATGGTAAAAAAAGTTTATAAAAATATTTGTTTAAAATACTAAAATAATATTAAATAAAAATTATTGTCATAAAATATTCCCACCAAACAACGTTTTGTTACCTCAACATTGCATTCATATAATATTGTAATTATGTGACATTCGGAGGTATGTGGATGTTATGGTGATTGTAATATGTATGCAATAGATTATGCCTTAGGTTTTAATATAACAAAGTGATACTCATAAATGGCAGGAGAGTTTTGGACTTGCATTGTCCTTATGTATTTCGAATCACAACGTTTCAACTGGTAAGTATATCCAGTCGTCTTCAGGTGAATAACTGTATTATAAGTCAATAAATAAAGACAATGCAAGTCCAAAACTCCAAGAAACGTCATTGTCTCCAACCTTCAAAGTGATATTCAATGCCAAGCAATATTACAACATATTGCAGCAACACCCATGAAATGTGTTTTTTGTTATATTGTTGTAGTATTAATTTAAAAATTTCGTGGAATAACCCGGGGCGACATCTATAGTATCGAGGGGACACTTATATTTATAGCCTATTACTTCGTGATGTTGAGGAAATATAACATTATAATATCAATCTGAAATAAGAAAAGTAATATCGTCGTCAGTTAGATAACAGTTCAGTGGCTTAGCCAGAAAATATGGCTCAGTGGGCCTAAGTAGGTAATCTTTTTTTCTGGATAGAGGGACAGTCCGAGTTACATATATTTTATGATATTGCACCTATCGAAAAAGGCGGAAAAGCGCCGCAGGCGAAACATTTTCGGGGTCACGCCTAAAGTTCGTTTAAAATTCACCTATCCACTATCAAAATTCGAAAATAAATTATTACCTCTCCCCTTCTGCAAGGTTGGATTACATTTGTTTTTGTAAAAGTTTTATTTATTTTTTTTTTGATATTCCTAGCTGGCTCTTTATTAAAAAAAAAACATTTTTTATATTTGTAAAAAATATGAATATTAGTGTCAATCCAAAATGTTAACATAAGACGTATGTATTACTCTAACCAGCGCTTTTCGGGCTCGGTTTTTCATGATTAAAAATAAAGTAAATATCTCTCATCACTCGAAAATTGATGATTTTTTCAGAAATCATGTATTTTAGGAGAGTAGTTCTAAGAGCAGTTTTTGGTGCAAATGCTTAGGTTTTGAAATACCTACTCCTTCTTAAGTGCCGTTTTGTATAATCATAATAAAGCATTCTCGTTTCTTCCCGCACTATTTTTTATATTATAAATTATCACACTTCTTCCATAAAAAATGTTTCAATTAAAATTTTTACTTTAAAAATAAATACCTAATTGTTTTCTGTTTTTTTTGTTTTTTTTTTTGTAAAAATATTTTATTGCATTGGGTTATATTTGTTGATGTTGATTTAAAATAGCTCTAAAAAAGGAAAAAACAACGGAACAGACAAGTATATAATAGAAAAATACTATAAAATATTATTCTTTTTACTCGTTTTCCTTTAAAATTGCATCATACATCAATAACTAAAACGATATGCATCCGAAACCTTAATCTATTTATAAAACAAGACTTTTAAAAGGAAACGTTTTCTACAAGACCTTTGTAATCTAAGCCAAGAATACATTATTTAAATATCTCCTAAATAGCTCCTAGGCTCGGAGGGGGGGGGGGGGGGGGGGGGGCTGCAGCCTGTCAGTTACATAGTTTTAAAATGTAACAAAAGGTACTTTTAAGCAATGTAAGCAAATGTTGTTGTAATATAACATGTTTGGTGGGTGTGTAGTTTCGTAATAATGCTAATTTTTTCTTTAAAAAGTTTATTGTTTAAGAAAGTAAAATAAGACAATATGTAGTTTCATTGCAGTTTTTATCAATCCGCTACTGGATTCTCGTGACAGTCCTGATAAAAATATGGACGGAATTGTTGTTTCTACAACTAAAAAAGCGCTCCTTCTCTGCCATAATTTATACTTTAAAGAAAAATTAATCTCGGGTGGAATTTCATTAACATTTTTATGCAAACTTAATCGAACTCAAAAGCGCTTTTTTCTCACATTCTCGCATATCTTGCGACTCGATGAACTGATGCGTTATTGTATGTTAAAGGATGGTAAACTAAATCAAGAAAGCGACTGCCGATGACTTGTTTTTGTCGCGGTTTCTTTAATTTTTAATTTATTTATATCGTTAAGCCTTTGTGAACTAGGCACTAATATTAATGAAGAAATTAAATTAGACTTACCACTTACAGACGAATTCTTTATCCTGCTGAAACAAAGGAGCGGTAATGAATAATGCATTTAAACTTATTAGGGTTTGTTAAGGCAACACATGACCGGACTTTGAACAGTAAAAATGATTTTAAAACTATTAATAAGTCACCGTAAATATAATCTTTTAATAAAGTAGTAGAGTTTAGTGTCCGTATAAGTAAAATAGAAAGAAAGTTTTTAGCGGCAGGTGGACAAAGTTGTGCATCTATCTATTGCATTAAAGTACACCAGGGACGCCAAAGGTAATGGGTTCCCTGAGGCCCAAGTAGACAATGACAGGCTGTTTCATCCTTGTTAGGACTCATCAGAAAGGCAAAACCTGTAAGCAATTCCCAATACAGCTAGCAAAAATATGATTTCAAGATATTTTTAATCTTCTAATATCGCCATGTATAGGAATCAACTCAATGCAAAAGACGTGAAAACATAGAACTAACAATAAACCAAGTACGTTAGGCCAACAAATCGAGTATAAAAAACGTTTTTACGCATCCCTACACTTTCTCTACGGGTTTGTAGATTCAAATATAGATCGCGCTGCAGTAGCACACTGGGGTAATACAATGCCGTGTTTGAAAAATAAAGTAATAGAATTTAGTGTCGGTATAAGTAAAATAGAAAGAAAGTTTTTAGCGGCGGGCGGACAAAGTAGTACATCTTTCTTTTGCATTATAGTACACAGGGACCTCAAATGTAATGGGTTTCCTAGGGAACAGGTAGAGAATGACAGGCTAATTCGTTCTTGTTAGGACTCATCACACGGCATTGTATTACGGATTGGTGCGGCACCCCAGCGGGCTACTGCAGCGCGATCTATATTTGAATCTACAAACCCGTAAAGAAAGTGTAGTGATGCGCAAAACGTTTCCTATACTGGATGTGTTGGCCTAACGTACTTGGTTTACTGTTAGTTCTATGTTTTCACATCTGATGGCTACATTTTGCATTGAGTTGATTTCTACAGATGGCGATACTAGATTTTAATCGTATATTTACTCTTAAAAATATCTTGAGAGCATATTTTCGCTGTATTAGGAATTGATTACAGATTTTTTTGGGGGGGGGGGGGGGGTACCGCTCCCAAGAAAAATCTGTTATGGAGGTGATTATTTGTAGGAAAAGTTGGTAGAATTTTTTTTTATAAATAATGATTTTAAATGTAGAAGTTGGTAAGAGAGGTTCTTAGATAAACCCGGCATTGTTCAATAGAGTTTGGATCCGGGCTATATGCACTATGCAGGCTATTTTAAATTATAACCTCATACAGGCATGGCATAACACACATGGAGCCTATGTAGGAATTTTAAATGGAAATGGACTAAGATTTCTCTGAAATTCAAAAATACGTCCTTAAAGATGTTTTATAGGCCTCGCTTTTTTCATATAAAAAAAACCACGAAGAAGGGGGGGGGGGGGGGGATGGCGCAGCCCTACACAACTTTTTTTTTCAAATTAGACCATACCACTTAGGGCACCTCTTTACAAAGCTTATTGAAAAAAGGATTTGTTCATATTTTTTTACATCTGCCAAACCATGTATCAGAAATTTCCTAAAACCCAATTATTAACGAATAAATTACATTAAAAATTACTTTAAAACTGTAATTCCACTTTTTTAGCGTAACAATTGTTGTAAATGTACCCCATTTGGGACAGGCCCACATATCGTACTTTATCCGTAAAAATACGTTTTTAACAATATCTATTTTCTTTAAAAATGGGTGTACGCTGGATATTGAAATTTTGTATTTAAAGTTTAGTACGAAACACCACCAAAAATTAGAAAACTCCGGTCCTGTGCATAAACAAAGTTAAATACCTAAAAAAGACCAAAGGACATTACCTTTTGCAATGCAACACTATTATCATAATGACCGCGCCTATTAGTGCGGAACTCAGCGAGACTATCACCAGTGTCAAGACCCAGCCAAGTTCTCCTGTCGTTTCTGTAACAAATAATTGAGAATTAGGATTTATATAATCAGTATACAATATAAAATAGAAGTCCCCACAAAAATGTACTTTTTTCACCCTAACGTTTTTAATTGAGCTTTAAAATGTACCCATTCAGGGGTAACACAAGACATTCCTAATTCTAGAAGTAAACATTTAACATTTTTAGGAGCTAACAGGTGTGTAAATTGCCATTTTACGTCAACTTTAAACCTTCAAAACCACTTCCGATTTAACCGGATGCTTAACTTTTATAAAAAAATCTCTTTTCAATGACATAATAAGTATTAGGTAAGTATACATCATTATTTTCCTACGACCACCTATGAAAATGAGAAAAAGCACGGTTAATTTGGCTAAAAAGCGCCGTATATCACACGAGTGTTGAAATAGTATATTACATAACAAGTGATACTTTTCAAATGAGGAGATATTTAGTTCCGAGTTTTAGAATAATCACTTTCATACGAGTAATGTATACTATATTTCCTACGACTACAAAGATTTTAATAATGCCTTTGATTTGTGAAAAAAATATTTCAACACTAGTGTTGATAAAAAAATATCAACACTAGTGTTGAAACTAGCATACTTAGGATTATGTTTCACTTAATACCTGTTTTCATAGTTTGTTAATAGGTCTGTCCTTTATTTGTAGTTTAACTTTTTCATTTTTTCATATTTTATATATCATAGGAAGAACTAATCCTGGATTAACTTTTAAATTAACCAGAATGAAAAATTTTAAATTTAATCAAGGAAAGATGTATTAAACATAAATTTAAAAATCCACCCAACAAGGAAGATTTCAATTCAAAATAATTCTATAAATTATTTAATGTTTTTATAAAGAAAAGTCAAATACACCTGTGACCTTGCGATCTGTAGGCTAGAGCTCTATTCTCTTCGCTATCGCTACCGATAAACATTTGTTGTTTAATACATGACACTCTCTTCAGCGCGATTTGTTTTTTTATGGTAATAGATTTTCCAATATGTTATTAACATTTTTTATAATTTTAGATGGCGTATTTTCACACTTTAATTCTGAATCACTCGACAAATACATGATAAATAAGGTAAACACTTTACAATTATTGCTTTCTAAAATTTGTTCTTTTTACTAAATAAGGGTTGTCTGTCAAATTGTACCATATGTTTAAATTAAATAGTGGGCCTTGATATTTCTACACTAGTGTTGAAATATTTTTTCACAAATCAAAGGCTTTTTTAATAATTCTTTGTGTTCGTAGGAAAAATAGTGTACATTACTCATGTGAAAGTGATTATTCTAAAACTCGGAGAATTTCCGCACTCGCTGACACCTCGAGCTAAATATCTCCTGTCTCAACAATGGCCACCTAGATAAATTTTCCTGTATTTCAAAATAATCACAATTTTGGTATCTACAACAAAGGAATTATTATAGGCCATAGAAACGTTAAAATTGTTCTTTTTCTCTGCGTTATAATATAAAATTTAGCTTGCTATAAGTTATTTTATTTACAACCTGCTTTTTAAAAGAACCAAGCGGAATTTTTCGTTTTTTTTTCAAATAGCATCTCATCTTTGTTTTATTATAATAACATTTTTTATTTAGTTTTCTTTCTAATGGCGTGTCACCAGTTAATACTATTCATTAGGTAATAGTAGAAATTAACAAGAATGATCATAAAATGTAATTTCTAGAACCGCATAAGCCATGAGAAGTGGAGAGGTGGAAAGCTATCCATTCATTTCAATCTTCGTAATTATTTTGAGCCCCATCTGACATTTTGGTTATAAAAAGCGGAATAAATATTTATGTTTTCCTCGGCATACTAGACTAGACGTTAAGCTACTGTTTGATCAAGCCATTAAGGAAGTGACACCAGAGAACTGGCGAAAAGCAGTCCATCATGTCATTAAAAAGAGGAGAAAATGTGAGATCTTGCAGGTGGTCAAGATCCCACATCGATCGGACCGTCGACCCGTTAATTATAACATCAAGAGAAGATGACAGTTCCTCAGATGACAAAGAATATTATGATTTTTTATAATTTCATTTCTGTATAATGTATTTTTTTATTTTGTATACATAATGCACGCCTTTGTCACACCATTTTTAGTGTTTGTGAATGGATAACAATAGGCAAAACCCATAAATTGACCCAAACCCGGGTGGTACTACCTGGACTTGATGAAAATAAAGAATTTTGCAATGAAATCAATGCCAAATTATGAAAGTGGCTTAAATATTCGTTGGGTCGCTTTGAAGTCCCTTTGCATATCTAATGAGCTTTTATTACTCTACGCCTTTCTAAAATAAACTATACTATAAGTAGAAAATCATGCAATACATAGTTCCGTCTACCTTTTCATTCAGAAGAAAATGTCCTCCTAGTTACGCGCCCCCCCCCCCCCCCCCGAACATATTTTCTGTTTGCGCCACTGCCATCCACCATTTTTATCATTTGACTTCAAGGATTTAATTAAGACATTCAAAAATACAATCTTTTTTAATTCAAATAACATATAATTCAACATTCCGAAACAGTCGAACCTCCATATTTGGCGTACTTGAAATCTAAAACCTGCAATCTTAATAATGACATTATTACATCTGGGACTTCAATTTATTTTTGCGCTTATTGCATAAGTAATACTTGTTTAAAGTAAAGTGGCACTGGCATTGCATGTACGAAAATGAATTTTTACCAATGATGGTGGGAAAGTCTGAACATGGTCGTACGCACAGACTGGTAAGTTTTTATTGAAAAATAAACGGGTTTTAATCACATATAATACACTATATTGCCAATACAAGCAGCCGCACGAAGCAAGAAGATACCCATCGTGCGATTCAAAATTACTTGAACTTGGGCCTGTGGCGCTTGCGCAGTAGGAAAAAAATTGGACAACCGACATGATATCTAACAGATCGTAAAGAGAACCGGCTCGTCGTTGTTTGGACATTAGGTGTTATGTGGTTGTTTTGTTTCGTTCCTTTGTGTGTGGTTATAATTTCCAAGTTTTGGGTGTTAATATTTATAAAACTTTACTTTAGACATTTTTTTTTGTTAGTTTATAAGTTGCTAGTCGTTTCCATTTTTTTTACGTTGTATTTATTCGGATCTTCCGTGTGTAATTGTGGATATTATTTTTAAGTTTTGGGTGCGAATTTAGGTATATAACTTTACCAGACATTTTGTTATTGTTAGCGACTTGTGTCTCAAGATGGGTAGAGAGAAGTGCATGATCCTTTTTTGCGGTGCAATACCAGGAATAAGGTATTTCAGTTATGTAAAATATTGGTTACTTAGTTTTATTTGACCATAAACTGTACACAGCCAAATTAAACAAGTGAATTTAAATAAAAGCTTGTAAAAATATTTTAAAAATCGGTCCTGTCAAATGTTTACATCAAAAAGCAAATTTCCGAGCTGCGCAAACTCAACGGACCCTGATCATCTGCTTACAGTGGTGTCATCATTGAATTATGATATTAGCAATATAGTGTATGTATATATGTGCTCGAAACGCCACGGTCGAATGCCAGTGTATAGCTTGCGTTTGTTCCCAGTCTAAAAAAAACCAAATATAACATATTTTTTTCACTAGTATTAAGTAATTTTGTCATTTCTGTTTAGGATAATATAAGTGGATATGAGTTTATTAAAATCCTAAAATGGAAGACCAAGATGAGACGTACCGTTTCGCTCTGTAACTGTAAACACAATATCAATTTCAAACGTCTATATAAAAATGGGATACTATACAGGGTGTCTCATAACTTATGGGCAATAGAGTAACTGGAGATACTAGACATCAAACTAAGCCGATTATGTGATATAAGTTTTTTTTGATAATTAAAATATTAATTTAATTATGTAGGTACTATGTTTTTTATGCTTTGGGATGTTTAAAGGGAAATATCTTGAAACCCGTTAAAGATATTACGATCAAGTACACCTTTTTGACTCAGAAAATGCCCTTTTTTAAGAAACTCTAATTGAAAAACACCTAATATCACAGGTAAGAAAAAAAATCATAGATTTATGAAGCCCAGTGTATGCAACTAGCGCCCTCTAGTTTGAAACTTAAAAATTTCTACAAATTCTTATTTCTTGCTCATAAAAACATAATTGCCAACAGAAAAGAAGGTTTTTTAGCGGCAGGCGGACAAAGTAGTGCATCTATCTTTTGCATTGAGTACACAGGGACGCCAAAGGTAATGGGTTCCCTGGGGCACAGGTAGACAATGACAGGCTGTTTCGTTCTTATTAGAACTTATCAGAAAGCCATAACCCGTAAGCGCCTGTTCTTGTCCGCCTGCCGCTAAAAAACCTTCTTTTCTATTTAATTATACGAACACTAAACTCTACTACTTTATTTAAAAAAAAAACCACGGCATTGTATTACGGGTTGGCAGCGCACAGTGGGTATACTGCAGCGCGAACTTATTTGAATCTACAAATCCGTAGAAAAATTGGGGGATGCGATAAATGTTGCCTATACTGGTGTGTTGGCCTAACGTATTTGGTTTATTGTTGCTGCGTCACGACTATCTTTTGGATTGGGGTGATTCCTATAGATGGCGTTACTGGGTTTTCATCGCGTTTTTATTTCTTAAAAATGCCTTGAAAGCATAGTCTCGCTGTACTGGGGGTCGCTTACAGGTTATGGCTTTCTGATGAGTTCTAATAAGAACGAAACAGCCTGTCATTGTCTATCTGTGCCCCAGGGAACCCATTACCTTTGGCGTCCCTGTGTACTCAATGCAAAAGATAAATGCACTACTTTGTCCGCCTGCCGCTAAAAAACCTTCTTTTCTATTTAATTATACGGACACTAAACTCTACTACTTTATTTTTATAATTGCCAACTTTCAATTCGATTCATTAAACCGTTTCAAAATTAGGGTTAATAGTATACTTTTTAAATGGGGTTTTCAGATCTGAGACGTAGTTATCCCGTTACTCGGTACTCCCCTCCTCCCCGTCCATAATATACATTAATTTTGAAATATTAATTAATATTGTACTCATAAGAATTATTTAGTACCTACGCCCCTGGACATAATGTGTTCATCACACAAAGCCGGAAAATAATTAGTATAAAGTGATGTCGCTCCCCACCCATCATGGTACGCTCATGTAAACGAGTTGCATGCCTAAACCGGCGGTGCCCAGAGCCAAAAAGATCGTGTTCAAAAAGTCTGTAATTACGACTTTATCTAAACCAGCGATTTTGCCACCACGTAAGGCTTAAAATTGAACAAGAGTCTACGTCGTGACTGTCGCAATATTGCTCGTTGCCAAGTTGTAAGAAAAATACCTTGACGAGCGGAATAATGTAGCATTGACGAAATCTCATCTGGTTGTCCATAAGGATCGGCTGAAAAAGGTCAAACATTTTTATTTTTTAATTTTTGAAAGGGGTTGTAAAAAAAGTTGTCTTAGCGGTGCCGAAACTTATACAAAATAACTGGACACTGTCAAAAAAAAATTAGCCCCCCCTCTAAAGGAATGAATAAAAAAAAATAAGGTAGGAAATAGTTAGTTATAGTCTATTTCAGAAAGGTGTAGAGTAATAAAAGTTCATTAGGTATGCAAGGGGACTAGAGAGTGACCTAACGAATATTTAAGCCACTTTTATAATTTGGCATTGGTTTTATTGCAAAATTCTTTATTTTCATCACGTGCAGGTAGTACCACCCGGGTTTGGGTCAATTTATGGGTTTGTCTATTGTTATCTATTCACACATACTGAAAATGGTGTACAAAGGCATGCATTATGTACATAGTATTAGGTACACTTATTTTTTATTAAACATTATAAAAAAAATACATTATACAGAAATTATATTATAAGTAATCATAATATTCATCGTCATCTGAGGAACTGTTATCTCCTCTTGACGTTATAATTAACGGGTCGACGGTCTGATCGATCAGGTGGTCAAGATCCCACATTTCTCCTCTTCTTGAATGACATGATGGACTGCTTTTCGCCAATTTTCTGGTGTCACTTCCTTAATGGCTTAAGCAAACAGAAGCTTAACGTCTTTCATTTTGAATGTCGTGTTGTGTCTTGTTACAAATCCTTTCACGTGTGCCCATATTAATTCTATAGGATTTAGTTCGCAATATTTTGGCGGTGTGCGCAGCACAGTTATACTATGTTTTTCAGCTATATCTTTTACGTCATATTTAAGCTATTTTCCTGCTTATTTTCTTTAGTAATAACGTATAAAGTAATACTATTTTTGTACAATCATAATATATTTAAAGTTAATTTAAAAAAAATTTGTTTAATTTTCATTTGCACTCGCGACTTATAATTTTTATTCTTTAGACTCACAGTTCTTGGAAGTCACCTTAAAATTGATTAAATTATAAGTTATTTTTTTATTGTTTTAAACGTTTAAAAGTTTTAAGAATCATTGAATGTATTTAATAATGGGAATTATTTTGAATAAACCTTATTATCGTTTTAAAATTTAAATTATTAAAAATTAATATTGGTATTTTGCCACTTATTTAATTTAAAATAAAAATAAATTTTTGTTATTAATTGTAATTCTTAAATATTTCTGTCCATTACAAAGGAAATCCACAACTTCCAGTGTCGCGCAACGATGTCTGGCGGCTCTCGGTTAGTTAAATTTAAAGTAATTTCATGACTTGATTCTGATGAATCTCGTATCGAATACGACAGAGAAGGAGCGAAACTGAAAGACAGATTGTCTTTACGATTATTATAGCAACGGATCCGCGACTGGATTCAGTCAATCGGATCCTTGCACTTATTAAAATCGATGAATCAAACTACAAAAAATACCCGGATTACCAATCTCAAATTAATTCATTTTTAGATTTTTTAGAAGCTATAGCGCGAGGTCTGTATCTCGTAAAAGAATAATCAAAATACTTGAAAATTCAAAGATGATGAAAATTAACAGCGCATGTTACTGAATCCTTATCAGCCCAGTTAAACTCACGTGCAATTTTAAATTTAATAATAAAAATAAAATAAAATAATGTTAGTTTACTTGTTCGCTTCCGCCCAAGGTGAAGAGGTGGCAACCTTGCGTGGCTCGTAGCACAGTAGTAGAATTTGTGACCGTCATTTTTTACACAGCAAAAGTTAAAATTGAGAAAGTCGCATTATCTTAGATATACGAACTACTGTGCACTGTGCAGGCATTACCGCTCATATCTCGGGAACTGATTTTTTGTCGTCGGGCTCATTTGAATATTATGGTTGATAAGCGGTGCAAAAATTAACGGCATTAAATTAAAAGGTAAGATAAAAATGTAGCAGATTACTGCAGGGGATAATTTAGAAGTAACTCTGCAAAACGGTATTTTTATTTCCTTTTTAAAAATATAAATGTATGTACATAATACATTATACAACGTACAACGGGACGGTATCCTAGAGCCCTGCAGGGGCCAGAATTTCACGACCCGACCCGGCCCGAGCTGGAATTTTGCGACGCGGCCCGGTCCGGCCCGTCAACCAAAAACAACCAGCATGGCAGACCCGGAAGGCCCGATAAAAATTATTTTTTAATTATTTCGTTAAAAAAAACACATAAGCAAACCAAGACTGGCTGGTCATAAAAGTCCGGCAGGCCCGTGAGGCCTGTAAAGCCCGACTGGCCCGGAAAAAAATTTTAGGGCCCTAAAACCCGAACCTTTATTGATTAAGTAGCCTGGCCCGACCTAAGTCCGAGAGTGGGGCCCCCCGACAACCTTTTTTAAAAGTCACTTTTGATCACGACATAAATTTTGACAACGAAAACGTTTTTAGTACTTTTGAAACAAAATACTTTTTCTATTTTTTACTCCCTCTCCCAAAAAAAAGTCCTCAGGACTAACGCTACTGTGTATAGGAAAACGCAGCAGACATTTTATCGTGTTCCCAACCTTGTTGTTCTGTAAAAGAATTTTTAAGGATATGTATCTCATTCTTATAATAATAACGCTAATAACGCTGATTAAAATTATAATATTTAATAATAGGCTTTGGAAATTGTTTTTAATAATAATCTAGATGAAGCTACCAGCATTGCTGGTTTGGTTGATTATCTTGTTAAGAAATGTATTTTTTATTTTGTTAAAAACGCAGTGATTTTAGTTTTAATCAGACTGATTAAAAACTTAAAAAAACAGTTTGTATATGCCAGTTAGATCCGTGCAAAAAAATAAAAGTTAATGACTATAGTCTATTTCAGAAAGGTGTGTGTCATTAGGTATGCAAAGGGACTACAGAGTAACCCAACGAATATTTAAGCCACTTTCATAATTTAGCATTAATTTCATTGCAAAATTCTTTATTTTCATAAAGGGCAGGTAGTACCACCCGAGATTGGTCAATTTATGTGTTTTGCCTATTGTTATCCATTCATAAACACTGAAAATAGTGTGACAAAGGCGTGTATTATGTACATAGTATTAGGTACACTTATTTTTTTATTAAACAATATAAAAAAATACATTCTACAGAAATTAAATTATAAAAAATCATAATATTCTTCGTCATTTGAGGAAGTGTCATCTCCTTTTGACGTTATAAATAACGGGTCGACGGTCCGATCGATCAGGTGATCAAGATCCCACATTTTCTCCTCTTCTTGAATGAAATGATGAACTGCTTTTCGCCAGTTCTCTGGTGTCACTTCCTTAATGGCTTGATCAAACAGGAGCTTCACGTCTTTCATTTTGAATGTCGTGCTGTGTCTTGCTACAAATCCTTTCACTTGCGCCCATCTAAGTTCTATAGGATTTAGTTCGCAATAATATGGCGGTGTACGCTGCATAGTTACATTATGTTGTTTAGCGATATCTTCCACAGCATATTTCATAAAACGATGTAAATGTGTGTAAATTTGCTACTTATAGCTAATGGTTCCTTCTTTATGAAAATATCTTCTTTTTTTTTGTTTGGTTAGTTATCATAAATAATTTAATGTCCAAAATTTAATTGCGCCTATGGCCAACACAGAAATTGAGCCGAACTGGACGGAATTTCCCATTTTATTACTCTACACCTTTCTGAAATAGACTATAGTGGTTGTTATGCCTGACTCTATTTAAAATAAATATCAGGGGAAGTTCTTTTCTAGAAAAATGGTTCCAATTTAATTCCTACAATAAAATGGATGCTAAGTCGTTTCGTTCGTACTCTTGAATTTACAGTACTTATAATCGGAGCCAGATTATTATGATTTCAAGGGAAAGTAGTGCCTGCTCGTGGGCATTGAGTATAGGACGGGGCAGATCTAAAACGGCAGTAGAGTTTTGGACTTGCATTGTCTTTATTTGTTCACCAGTATTCACCTAAAGACGACTGGAGATGCTTACCAGTTGAAACGTAATTTAAAACAAATAAGGACAATGCAAGTCCAATACTCTACTGCCGGTCAAGAAACGCCATTGTCTCTAACCTTTAAACAGACACGGGGAAGATCTAAATGTGCAAAAAGGATTTGTAGTAAGGCACAACACGACATTTAAAATGAAATACGTTAAGCTACTGTTTGATCGAGCCATTAAGGAAGTGACACCAGAAAACTGGCGAAATGCAAGTCCATCATGTCATTAAAAAAGAGGAGAAAATGTGGGATCTTGACCATCTGATCGATCGGACGGTCGACCCGGTAATTATAACGTCAAGAGGAGATTATTAAAATAAAGAATTTCGCAATGAAATCAATGCCAAATTATGAAAGTGGCTTAAATATTCGTTGGGTCACTCTGTAGGCCCTTTGAATACCTAATGAACTTTTATTACTCTACACCTTTCTGAAATAGACTATAACAATAGACAAGAATTAATATGGAAGATTAGCGGTTGAGTTAACTGGAATATTCTATTCATCCAGTAAGTAGTAGTAAAACAATATTATAAAAAAGTTCTTACATTTATTTATCTGTAGCCCCTTTGCATACCAGTTTTTATTACTCTACACCTTTTTGAAATCGACTATAAATATATTTACGTTAATGCAGTAACTCAAAGCTACGTTTTTTTTTGAGATACGCTTTTTCACATGCAAGACAACAATATGTTAGAATATAAAATTAAAAATTACAATAGAATAGATACGTCTATATTAGGCGTTTCTTAATTTTTTGTTACTCCCATCTTTTTGATGAGTTCATCGAACTGTATCCCATACCTATCATTACAGATACTGTATTAATAGACAGACATCCTTTTCAAAATGTAATTATTGGCCTGTCTAACAAAACAAGAAACAAATAATAGATTGATTTCCCCGGGTGTAGGAATAGCGCCTACACAAAAATGTGCTCAGGCTCTAAGTGTACGCTTTATTGGGCAAATAAAGAACTACAGCCATACATAAATCCTTTATTACGTGATACGTTTATAAATGAGAGAAAAGTTACAACAAATGTTGGATCTAAAACAGCTCAGGAACAGGGAGTAGTTTTGATAATGTAGGGTTCATTTTACATTAAAAGGCGAACGCATAACACAAGAACTTCTAGTTTGGCGGATGATACCTTATTTTTCTTTCAAAAAAAAATTAAAATGTATTTTAAAGTTTAAATAATTGACGTTCAACTTATATTATCCGCCATGCAGAACATAATAATAGAATAAACGATGCCCCGATATTATCTTAAAAGTTTTAACTAACGCCGCGCTACTTAATTCTCGTAAAATTAGTTTTTATAATATTATGTATATAAAAAAGACATTTTATTGATATCGCCAGACAAATGTATAATACGCGCGATGTGGTGGAAATGCACTATTTGTTCGTGAGGACCCATCAACTACTGTTTGCGCTTAAACATTTTTTTTGTAAAAAATTTAATTTCTTAATTTAGTAAAAAATGGTTACTTGTCAATATATAACAGCGATTTTTACCAAAATTACTTTTAACTGGTAAAGTTTGATAATTGCCGTGTCCAAGATAATTCAACAAACAGTTTTTCTATTTAAACATTTAAAAAAAATGTATTGAACAAATTCAAATAGTAACACCTGTATATTTAGATATAAAGTGACGAGTCTCGTGCTCAAAGACCTTTATTATGTCATTGTCATCTTAAAAAAAAGCCCCCCCCCCCCCCATTATGCAAGACCTGTCCATGATTATTTGGACACTGTATTTCCAGGAAAATGGATTGGTAGAAGAGACCCTTTAAATGACCACCAAGATCTCCAGATCTGGTTCCTTTGGATTATTTCCTATGGGGATAATCAAAAAGCAAGATTTTTCAGACGAAGCCCGCAAACATTGAGGAGTTGAAAGCACGAATAAGACATGGGTGTAGATAAATTTCCTCAGAAATGATTAGAAATGTTCAAAACGAATTTCAATTGCGATTAGGGTATTGCCAAATATTGAATGGAGAACAATGACGTCGCGAATTTCATGCGGTTAATTCAAATAATGGAAAATTATAACAGTCTTTTTTGATTGAAACCTATTTCTTACAATTTAAAATTTATTTTATTTTTACCAGAATAGCCTTTCGGGGAGGGGCGTCCATCAGACCCCCTGACCCCCCTCTAAATACGTCACTAGTTGTGTATGCATTAAGTATCTTAATTGCACAATTTTTAAAATCATTTTAAGTTTGGTAATGGGCTTTCCCATCTCACATTTTGATTTTAACCCTAGCGCATAGAGCCAGTAAGAAAATTTTCTGTTGTTTCAATTGTTAAATTCTCGAATTATTTACTGAAAACAAAATTAAATAAAATACGCATTTTAATTAAAACACGTGAAACCACTTACCACTCTTGCTAAATAAGAAATAATTATAAAATTTGGGTGTTTCCATTTGAAAATCTGGACCTTTGACAGTTTTTTCATTTTCATTTTTAATCTTATTTTTTAAACACCCTGTATTAATAGTTATCAAAATATTATAAAAAATCTATTAAAGCAGGTCCTTTATAACAAGGAATCCCACTTAAATTAAATAAACAAGGCTTCTTTATAGAAAAAATTGATAATTATTCTAAGGCTTGCAAACGTCATTTTTGACATAAAAGTTCAAATATGTCAAAAACCTTTAGACATAGGTATAGGACATGGTATACAAAATCTGCCTAGAATCTTGCGTAGAATGCAAAAATGTAATAATATATAGGGTGTCCCTTATAAAATAAGCAAGTTAACACTTACTTCCGGTATAACCGGAAGTGCCACCAATATGAAAATATTTTAGCCCGGTCGCCCCCATCAGCATCAGCATACTGTCAAATTTTCAAAATTTTCCTATGTATAGTTTTCCATATATGGATCGATTCGGTTCCCGGTGGGACACCCTGTAGTTTTCTAGTTGTTTTCGTCTTCACACCTATCTATACATATAAACCTTTAATTAATCGTTTTTTCTTAAAAATACGTTAATTATAGAAACGGTTCTCGTCTACGATTTACGGCCGTAGTTTTCTGTTTTCTAATATTGATATTTGTCAAAGATACGGCCGTTAACAGCAAAAGAAAACATTAACCCAAGATATCCTCGAAGATACTAGAGTGTTGTTTTCTTAGTGACTTTAAATTTTATCAATAAAACTAATAAAAGTAAATGTTATGTTTAAAAATAAAATTAAATACCTTGTACCTATTTAAGTTTAAAGTCGTATATTTAGGCAGATCTATGGACTATTTTCGTTTCGAAAAAGTTATTTTAAATTCAATAGTTGTTTTATGGAAATAAAAGCATGTTTTGGAATTTGGTAACGCAAGTGAATATTTTAAAGACGGTTCTCATTTGAAAATTAGTCAATTCCACCACATCGCCCATATTATATTTGTCAGTGTGACGTGCAATGCTGTTTTAATCAGGGTAGACGAAAATTGTATTTAGACCAAAGTTTACCTTCCGTAGTATTCAAGCATCTAAATATCAAATTTTGTCACCAAAAAATGTCTTGTTTTTGAGTTTGTGGAAAGAACACTGGCAGAAAAATAATAAACGACATTATTTGTAAATGAGTTCAACCAACAACTCCCACAAAGTTATTGGTTCAACAACGTAAAAATTCTTTTTTCTACTGACGTTTGATAATAACCTCTTTTTGATTGTCATTATGATTTTTTAATAACCTCCTTTTAGGCGCAGCGTGCTTAAAAATTTTTTAAGCACGTTACCAGGAACAACGTGCTTAAAAGTAACAAGTATAAACACAGACTATAGTTTTACCTATTTATTATAAATATTAACAGTACAGTTACTTATATTAATAAAATTAATGCTGGGGTAACCTAAAACAGTTCGTTGAGATATTTCTCTTTGTAAAATTGATGAGGAATTTGAACTTTGAATAGTAATAGAATCTGCAACAGCAATATCAATTAAACCCATGCCACTAGTAGAGCTGGTAGAACACTCGGATTCATTACATTTAACACGTTTGTTGTTAGCGTCCAAAGATTTTTGACCAAGAATTTTTTCGGAAATTTTTCTTTTATTTTCTAAAGAATCTTCTATATACTCCTCAGCCACGGTATTTGACTGCCAACCTCCATGTCGCTTTAGCATCAATATATCCGCTCCAGAGTCAACTAAAAAAGTTGCTGAAGATCTTCGAAAGCAGTTGCCTGTATATTCTTTAGCGTTTGGAAGCTCCAAGAACTCAGCTATTTTCTTTGGTGTTGCTCCAATGGTATTAATAGCTACTGGAAGTCTGGAACATTTGGAGTTTCTGTATGCGATAAAAAAATCTTTCATGGGTTATGTATGCTGGAAGTAACTGCGCGTACTTTCGGAAAATATTCAAGAAGTTGATGCCGTCAATAGAGCCTTCGCTAATTACAAAGCTTCTTGCAATATTTGTTTTAGTGTTTGGAATGGATATTTTAATTAAAGACTCCGAAATTTCGATATTATTCATATTTAAATATGTGAGTTCTTCTCTGCGACATGCTCCAGAGATTCCCACAATAAGTATGACTTTGTCCAATAAATAGTTCTTATCGTCTGCTTCTTTGACAAACCTTTCTATTTGTTCTTTAGAAAAAACTTTCGACTTTTTGGGCTTATCCCCGTATATTTTCTTTTCAAAAATGCGATTAGGTTTGTAAATATCTTCATCTCAACATTTTTATTCAAATAAACCATCGTTCGAAGCATTGAGTATACTTACTTCGCTTCGCCTCGTAGGACAATTCACGTCGCGTGCCTAAAAGACACTCATTTCGCAACTAATTATATAAATAGCTATTAAAACATCGTCATAAAAATTGGTTTTGCGTTTTAAAGTAGTTATGTTAGCGTCTGTAAATAATTTTTAAGTTGAAAAATGTTTTTGCTGGCCTACAGATTGGATTAAAATTGAAAGAGTTTTATGCCTCCGCTGGGAATCGAACCCAGAACCTCTCGATTAAATGTCAAGCGCGCTGCCAATTGCGCTACGGGGGACCTGAAATTCTCTAACCAACTTCGGTCATATAACTTATTCAATTTTATGTTAGTAGTAACAGTCTGGAATTTTCTGTGATTCACAGACCGGGGAGGGTGTTATAAGGTGAGAGAATATCAGGTCCCCAGTAGCGCAATTGGCAGCGCCCTTGACATGTAATCGAGAGGTTCTGGGTTCGATTCCTAGCGGAAGCATAAAACTTTTTCAATTTTAATCGAGTCTGTACGTCGGCAAAAACATTCTTGCGATTTAAATCCTGCAAAAGGTCGTTTTCCAGAGAGTTTATTGTTAATATGCGTATCACTCCCTGTGTATTTTGTAAATAGGTATGCATTTTTTTTAATCCAGAAAAGGATCGCTCTGTAGACGCGCTGCTAGCCGGAATTATAACAATTAACGCGTCCATATTAATTTTTTTCCCGAAACCCGACGGCGCGAGGTCTAGCAAAAGGCCAACAAAACTAATTATAAATTAAAAATCTATCATCCACCTGATTAATTGCCAATGTTTCCAAAAACGAGGTCAATTATTATGTGAAATATGATGATAAGCTTACGGATTATAAAATATTATGAACCTATCAGCAAAAATTAATTTAATTGTCACAAAAGTGCTTCTTATTTCACGATACCTTATCCGTTATCCCTTTAACTTAACTAATTAATAATAAAACTTATAGAGGCGTGTTTCATATTTTATATTGAGAAAGCGAAATATTTTCCAAACTATGGTAAAACTTGAAGATTGGCCCCAATGCATTTACCAAACGCGTTCTTTCTTGACGCGGGCTGATAGATGAAGGAAGGTCGAAGGTTACGACCCTACTGTACACTCGTACAAGAGCAGTGCTTTTGCATAAGACGCTACTGTACAGCAAGATCTTTGTTTTTAGAACGGTCTTACGGAATGCTTATACAGGGATCTAGTTTACGATATAAATAAGCAAAGAATGCGCTCGTGGAAATGATATAGGATTAATTTTTCGGTCCGATATTATTTATTTATTTATTTATTCCATACACTGTTTTACAGTTTGCCAGTTACAAAACAGGTAGAAAACAAAATTAAATTACGGAAAATGAAAGCAAATTATTTAACAAAGAACATAAAGATAAGCAATATTTAGATTTCTAAAACTAACAATACAGTGGTAATAATAGGTACCCTACAAAAGAAAAAAAAGTAATAATTTATTATATTAATGTAGAGATAAATTGCCAAAGTTGGATTAAATGGATAAAAACTAATAAACGAAAAAATTGTTTCTGTTTATTTTATTGTTACCAGGGTAGGCCAATGCTTTTTTGCCTATATTATATGCACGCCACTGGTATTTGTGTCTGGTGATGGGAATAAAATGTCCTTTTTTATATACAAAATATTATAAAAACTATTTTCACGAGAATTAAGTGCCGCGGCCATCTAAATAGCTGCATTACTACATTATTACTTGTAGCTATATTATATTCTGTTCGGGCCCAAAATTTTCGCCCATAGCGCAGTCATTGCTTAATCCGGTCAGAAGTCATAATTTGTTTTTTTAACAAAGAATAAAGCGGATTATGCTGTAGCCAGCTGTTTTTCTTTGCTTTAGGTGAATCAAGAGAGAAGCCATATACCGCGGGTTACTTGCTATACCGCTGGTTGTAGCTTATTTTTGAATCGAGCTTTTAAAGTGATAATATTTTAAAAGTATGTAAATAAAGAAAGCTTTAGGATTCGTTACATGAAAAATGTCTTAAATTGACAGTAAAGTTCAAAAACCAAAGTTGGATCGCCTGGCACCATTCTGAGTCTGTATCTCGAATGCTATAACTTTGCAGTTAAATTTATTAGTACTAAATATGACCAACAAAATTTTTTTTTTTGAAAATTCTTTATTCAATAAATACATTTTCTTTTTACATATATTTTAAATCCCCTAATCAGTGCATGAAGCACTGGTCTCGGAGATACCTACTTAATATGACCACAGCGTCATTGTACAGAAATTAGCAAGTAACATCAATAAAGAATTTAAATATTACACAACAACAGTCAGGGACAACAAAAAATGAAATAAACAGTCCATTAAACCACACTCAGTGAGTCTTCAAGACTCTTACAAATCCACAATCAGATGTTATATTTTTAATATGACTAGGTAGTTTATTATAGGTATTCGATGCTTGCGAGATTGGATTGTATAGGCCCTTACAAGTTCGAACATTGTCTAGTTATATGTTGTTACACAATCTTAGGTCATGTAAATGAATGTTATTATGAGAAATTATTTCTACATTGGTTTTTTGTCTTCCATAAATTAGCTTGTGAATTAATTTACATTGTTCAAACTGTAATAGCCTCTTTATATCATAAACACCGATGTGACTTTTTGACTAGAGTGTTTAATACTGGCAAAATATCATAGCAGCCTGTTTCTAGCGGAAAAACTCATAACATCTACCTGGACAAAATCAACAAGATGTTTTTTCACGGGCAAAATTTTAATAGATGTCACGTAAAAGCTATTTTTAGTCTGACAAATATCATCGTGGTTTAAAAGAGATAAAATAAGCAATATAAACAAAAATGCAAGGTTTGGGTGCCAATCTATCCAAGAAGTTAAAAAATCGATTGCTGAAAATATTCCACTTAACACACGGACGCCCAAGAACTCAATTTGGGAACAGTTCTCGGAGTTTCTAATGGTAAGAAATTATAAACTGGAAAAATGTCCTACTGTGATGGAACTGGCGAAAATCCTCGAAGATTACGCCTTTAATATCAAGAATGGTAATGACGAAGACTTTAAAGAATCTTCTGTAAAGACTATATGGAACACTACAGCAAAAATGATTGGCCAACAATCTATCTCTATCTATCTATATTTGAATCTACAAACCCGTAGGAAAAATTTAGTGAAGCGTAAAAGTTTCCTATATTGGTGTTTTTTTGGCCACGGTACTTTGGTTTATTAGTTCTATGTTTTCACGTTAGATGGATATATCTTTTGCATTGAGTTGATTTCTACTGATGGCGTTATTGGGTTTTCATCGCGTTTTTATTTCTTAAAAATGCCTTGAAAGAACAGTCTCGCTGTACTTGGAGTTGCTTACAGGTTATGGCTTTCTGATGAGTTCTAACAAGAACGAAACAGCCTGTCATTGTCTACCTGTGCCCCAGGGAACCCATTACCTTTGGCGTCCTTGTGTACTTTAATGCAAAAGATAGATGCACCACTTTGTCCGCCTGTCGCTAAAACACTTTTTTCTATTTACTTCCTGACGCTAAACTCTCTACTTTATTATTATATAATAATATGTGGGATACAGTTCATTGATCTAAACCTAACACACCATGCGTATGAGAATAACAAAAATTTAAGCAACGCCTAGTAATGATAGGTCTATTGTACATTTCTTCCGTACGTTCTAATTTCGGAAATAAGACCGCCCTATAATTATCGAGCAAGAACTAAAATTACCAAAAGAATAACCAAAAAGGACAAGAAGTGAATAAAACAATATAATTAATAACGCGTAAATTGAGACATTTTAGGAAGACACAAATTTATTAGATTTTTTTTATATTCATTGTTAAAGTTTCGGTGGTTTTCTAATAATTCTAAATTTACTAATTAAATCTTAATTTTCTATATATATTCAACGAGATTGCCGTTTTGCTCAATACAAAGAACGATTTTTCTTCCAATTTTGGCGATAGCCCTTTCAACCGATCTTCTCCTTATCCTACCAAATGCAACCTGTATGAATGTAAGTATGTAGTATGTATCTAATATGAACTTAAGACAAACTTCTTTATGCAACTTATTTGTAAAAGTTTAAATAAAATAAAACTTTTAAATAATATTGTAATTCGTTGCCAGGACTGGACTGACAAGAAGTGTAAAAAATATGAATTTAAAAAAATAAGAAAGGATAATTCATCATTATGAGAAAATAATATCGCCATTACATTTTGAGAGTAGGAGTGTTTAAAAATCGGTCCGTATTTAAAAAAGTAAAGTTGGTGATGGCCGCTCGAAGACGAAACGGCCGATCTTTAGTTTAGTAACGTCATTTTGTAGAGGAAAAACAGTGACAAAGACAAAGTGTCATTTATTTTTAAATTAAATTTAAAAAATTGTCAAATGAGCTTAGGAAAAAATAAAAACGATTTTGCAAAATTTCGGTTTTTTTCGAATAAAATCGTAAGTATTCGGAATTTGAAAACTTTTAAAGCGGCATTATAATAAGCATCGAGTTGCACAACTTTGCCCCCATTTAACCGTTTCTCTAACTCCTATGGTTTCCGAGATTCCAATGCTGGTATGTCGAATTTGTAACACCCTGTAGTGACACACGAAATACCTTACCGGTCATATTTATACGGAACCAACAAAACACGAAAGCATTGGACATTGTCATGTCATCTATAATATCAAGTAATACCACCAAGCTGCGGTTCAGGTTATTACACTGTCGGAGGGAAGAGAATACCTGCAGTGACGTAGCCAAAAAAATTGTTGGGGGGGGGGCGCTCCTCTTTTCTAACCACATTTTTTTAGAGTTTGGGGTTTCATGTTAAAAATAAAACCAATGCAACTCGATTACGGTGCATAGCCGGCTTGACAGATTGCTCGAGCTTAGTTGTTAGTGCCACTATGACGATCGAGAAACACTGTTGCCAGACCTAGCAAAATTCGGCTATTGATAATAGTTAATTTTGAAAATTTGTTAAAATGTAGCCGAATATAAAATATTAGTAATAGGTGTAAGACGAAAAATTAGTTTGCAATTAGACTATTAGACCCCTAGCTTCTGACCTCGAGGGGGGGGGGGGGGGGGAAAGCCTGGCAGACCCCCCTAAAACGCCACTGAATACCAGTAGGAAATTAGAAACGATAAAAGTTTTCCTCTCAGTTGTTCATATTTATTTTCCGATCAAAACCGATAAAGAAATAATCAGTTAATACTGTAAATCATCATTTTTACGGTTTACAGTTATAGGTATTTTGCCATGTTTTACATGTTTTTAATTTATCAAATCTGATGGGCTTAAATATCTGCCTATCTCTCCGCATTTCTGCGTACTTGACTTTCAACTGATCCAACCAACCACGTCGTCGCCGTACTTTAATAGATAGGCAACTTGAAACGTGAAATTATTTTATTAGATAAGAATCGAAGTTGGTAACAAAAAGATGTATGCCGGAGATTAAATAATGTAGGGGCCCTCCTAGTAATAATGTTCGAACCACGCGGGCTTTCATCCAGCGGCGGACAAGTGATATTTTCTCTTAGAATGTTCGGAACTACGAATTGCGTAAATGACGTTCGATAGAAACAGTAGCAGCTCGTGAATATTGAGTATGGGAAGGCGCAGATTATAGCAGTAGCAGTGGTGTAGCCAAAGGGGGGGGGGGGCTCAGTGGGCGTAAGGACTTCTTCTTGATATTTCTAGTTGGCTCTTTATTTAAAAAAAAACATTTTTTACATTTGTGAAAAATATGAATATTGGTGTCAATCCAAACTTTTAAAATGTATGACTCTAACCAGCGTTTCTCGGGCTCGGTTTTTCATGATGAAAAATAAAGTAAATATCACTCACCACGCCAAAATTTTTTCAGAAATCATGTATTTTAGAAGCGTAGATCTAATAGCCGTTTTTGGTGCAAATGCTTAGGTTTTGAAATACTCCTTTTTAAATGCCGTGTTGTATATTCATAATAAAGCATTCTCGTTTCTTTCCACGCTATTTTTTATATTATAAATTATCACACTTCTTTCATAAAAATGTTTCTCTTAAAAATACCTAATTGTTTTTTGTTTTTGTTGTAAAAATTGCATTGGGTTATATTTTTGTTGATTTAAAATAGCTCTAAAAAAGGGAAAGCGGAACAGACAAGTATAAGTATAATAGAAAATATGTACTATAAAATATTACTCTCTTTACTCGTTTTCCTATAAAATTGCATCATAAATCAATAACTAAAACGATAATTCGTCCGAAACCTTAATCTCTATATAAAACAGGACTTTTAGAAGGAAATGTTTAAACACTAAACGTTTTCTTTAAGACCTTCTAAGCCAAGAATACATTATTTATATATATTAATATAACGAGGTTATTATGCGATTTATAATAGTCGAGGACATTACTAGGTGACGAGGCAACAGCCGAGTCACCCGCAATGTCCGAGACGGTGTTAAATCGCTAATAATCGAGTTGTATTCAAAGCTTTATCGTATCATTGACAACGGCGATGCGAAAATAAAAACAAGGTTTTATGTCATTTCATTTTGGCATTTCAAAAAGTCATCATTAAAATCATGCAGGATTTTGATATTCCTGACGATATATTAGCTGCAGCCAACATTATAAGGTTGAACTTGCTTTCGGACAAATCTAAAATCCATTATGAAAAAGAATATCGGCAGTTTTGTGAGTGGCGAAACAAAGTACATGTTCAAGGTGCAGAAGAAACGTGTTGCTGGCGTATTTCGCAAAACTCTCTAAGGAATACTCTGTTTCATCCTTATGGCCGAAATATTCCATGTTGCGAGCGACTTTAGAACTGAAGGAAAGAGTGGAAATCGACAAATACGGCGCCTTAATACATTTCATCAAGAAGAAAAATGTTGGATATAGAGCAAAAAAATCAAAAGTATTTACAAGAGAACAAGTCAACGAATTTGTGTGTTCTGCCTCAGACGAGAAGTTTTTAATGATGAAAGTGGCTTTTTTAATTGGAATAAATGAAGAGTCCAAGCGTGACACGAAAAATTAGGTTGCAATTAGACTTTTAGACCCCGAGCTCCTAGGCTCGGGGGGGGGGGGGGGGGGGGGGTGCAGCTCGGCAGCCCCCCCCCCTAAATACGCCACTGTAGGGAATCATTGCTTCCATGACTCGTACGTCTCCGAAAAAGAATGATCAAAATCGGTTAAGCGGCTTAACCAATTAAAAATTTTGCTTGAACAAACATTAAAAAACGGCTAATGCAGATCGAATAGAGAACCTCCTCCTTTTTCGATGTCAGTTAAAAAAATAGATCACGAGTTAATTTTTCTTTGTCGAGAGGGAAAACCCATCAATATTTAAAATAAATCGCTTCAAGGCCATAAAAAACCTATTTATAATAAAACATCAAACCCTTAATTATAATAAAGTTCTAGCACTTCATTTTCAGATAGTTCCAGGCTATTTGGAACACTTCGTCTAAGGCCCCAATTATCCGTCTTTCAAATAACATTTTAACCGCGCTTAATGTCCCCTCGTTAAACGTGATAAGTAGTAATTTGGCCATCGGTTATCTCTGGTAAGAGATATCTCAATTTTTACTTTAATGAAAGAAGAGTTTTGGGCTTGCATTGTCTTTATTTGTTTTTAAATCAAACGTTTTAACTGATAGGTAAGTATATTCACTCGTAATCAGGTATTCACCTGACCCCATTTAATATTTACATGATCCACAATATGCTGTGAACTGCACAAATTATTTATTCCGGTTTAGTTCTCCATTTGGGTCACACATCTTGTATGCCATTAGAAATATCTTGAATTTGGTTAAAAGACGGGGCTCTTGAAGGGAATACCTTTAAACTCAAAAAGCATTATACAGGGTGCTACAAGTTTGTGTGCGTACAAAGGGATCCCGAAAACGGTAAGAGATACGAAGATGGGTAAATCGAGGCAAAGTAGCGTATTTTGGGGCTTAATAATTTGGTGAAAGAAAATTGTAAATATTCCAAATACCATTGGAGATATTCGAAAAAAACCGAAATTTTTAGTTTTGGTTTTTAATTTTTTGCGCTTTCATTTTTGACTTAGGAAAAAACAAAAAACACTTTCTCATAGCCGTTCTTTATGTTCTACCAAATGGCTTTATTAGTTTTTAAATTGGACGTTTCGTTCTTTAGATACCAACCTCAAGTCATTTCTTTAAAATAGGGATCTGGAATTTTTAAAACAGTTTTAAGAATTTCTAAGCTTTGGAAATTTAATACAATTTAAAGGGTTTTAAAATTTTAACGTTTTGTCATTAAGTAACACATCACTAGCTTTTCAAATTATTCTTTCTTTACTATTATTACGGCCCTGATAATTATTTTAAGGGTTACTTAAATATTAAAATTATATTACAGGAAGTTATGGTGTTTAGACGGTTTATTTTTTTTATTAAAATTTACCGTCACAATACTCTAGGAAGTAAGCAAGTTTTTAAGGCATGAGAAGTAATTCTATAATAATAATGCTCCCTAGTGAAAAAAAGGCAACTGGAGTGCTAGTCTAGTTATGTTTCTGTGATGCGCTTATGTTTGTTTCAAAAAAATTTTTTTTTTATAGTTTAGAAGATCTGATGATGCTGGTTTCAGGCGAAATATGTAACAAAAAGAAACAGACCGAAAAATATTTGAGGTCGAGGCTTTTGGGTCTCTATTTTTTACAAAATATCAAACATCAGGCCTCTTTGAGTAAAAATGAACCGATTTTTCAAATCAGAAATCTTTTGTTTTTTTAGTTTGGCTCTAAATGTTCAGGACCGTAATGAAATGTAAAATATAATTTGAAAAATGCGTTAATAGATGACAAATCGTTAAAATTTTAAAAACTTGTACATTATATTAAATTTATAAAGCTTAGAAATACCTAAAACTGTATTTAAAATTTTAGGTCTGTATTTAAATAAAATTAAATTGACTTGAGGTTGGTAACTAAAAAACGAAACGTCAAACTTGAAAACTAGCAAAGCCATCTTGTAGAACATAAAAAACGGCTATGAAAAAGTGTTTTTTATTTTTTTCCCAAGTCAAAAATGAAAGAGGAAAAAATTAAAAGCCAAAAATGAAAAGTTCGAAAGCATTCGGAATAATTGCAATCTTTTTTCAATCAAATTATTAAGCCCCAAAATACTCAACTTTGCCTCAATTTAACCATCTTCGTATCTCTTACCGTTTTCAAGATCCTCTTGTACGCACACGAATTTGTAGCACCCTGTACTATACCTCTTAAAATTTGAAAAAACTCGTTCATTGTATACTAATACATATTTTAAAAATATGTTCCTTTAAAAAGGGATGAACCACCCTTAAAAGGAAATTTTGTATTTATTCGTATCGAATCAAGTGGGGTACTATTATAGTGGGTATTATTTATTTGATTTTCAACCTTAAAATGGCGCGTCTTAAGTTGTAAAAATTTCAACAAATTGATGGTTAAAGTCATTTATACATCGTGTATACGTCTTTTCCATACCTCTTCCTTCATACGTCAAAGCATTTCCATCCTGCCACGCCCACGAACAAAGATCGCAAGTGGTGACGCCATCCGGTGTGACGTCTTCGAGGAACATCGGTCGAGGGGGTGGAGGTACGAAGCTTAAAAAACCTCCTTCGGATGAGTCGAGGGGTATTCGAGGGGGCGAATCTTCATCCCATGGCCAGAGCTCCAGGTCCTCGCTGTGGTTGGAGCCGGACGGGAGGCCCGCCTGGAAAGAAAATAAGATTTAAAATTTACGAATATAAAATGTATGGAATTGACTCTTTCATTACATTTTAATATTAGTGAAAATAAAATTATCTGTTTTTAATTTTTGATGTTTTTTGGCCATCACGGAGAAAATAACTACATAAGAACGATTGGAACAAACACACGGACTTTATCGAATATACGTCATCAAAACGGCAGCTTGACAATGTTGCCAATGCAATGTTTTCTTAAATATTTATATTTTAATAATATGATTATTGTTGCAGATAATGCAGAATATAATTTGTTAAAGAAGGAACTATTATCTATACCAAATTTACACAAACGTCGTTTTATGAAATATGCCGTGGAAGATATAACTGAAAAACATAGTGTAACTGTGCTGCGCACACCGCCATATCATTGCGAATTAAATCCTATAGAACTTATATGGGCGCAAGTGAAAGGATTTGTAGCAAGACACAACACTACATTCAAAATGAAAGACGTTAAGCTACTGCTTGATCAAGCCATTAAGGAAGTGACACCAGAGAACTTAAAAAAGGGGAGAAAACGTGGGATCTTAACCACCTGATCGATCAGACCGTCGACCCGTTAATTAAAACGGCAAGAGGGGATTACAGTTCCTCAGATGACGAAGAATATTATTATGTATTTTTTGTATTTTGTATTTTCTTATAATGTTTAATAAATAATAAAGTGTATCTAATACTATGTACATAATGCACGCCTTTGTTACACCATTTTCAGTGTGAATGGATAACAATAGACAAAACCCATAAATTGACCCAAACCCGCGTACTACCCGCACTTGATGAAAAGAAAGAATTTTGCACTGAAATCAATGCCAAATTATGAAAGTGGCTTAAATATTATTTGGTTTACTCTATAGTAGATATTCTACTGAAGTAGCCGATACTTGATGGAAATTCATTATATAATAGTTAGTTAGATTAGACCATCTGACGAAGACACTGTGTGTCGAAACAATTGTTATGGCAATTTAAAATAAATAGTGGAAATTATAACAGTTTTGTTAATCATTAATATTATTCTGTAGTCCCTTTTTATACCTAATGAGCTTTTATTATTCTACACCTTTCTGAAATAGGCTATACAGGGTGTCCCACCGGGAACCGAATGGATCTATATATAGAAAACTATATATAGGAAAATTTTGAAAATTTGACAGTATGCTGATGCTGATGGGGGCGACCGGGCTAAAATATTTTCATAATGGTGGCACTTCCGGTTATACCGGAAGTAAGTGTCAACTTGCTTATTTTAAACGGGATACCCTATATATTATTACATTTTTGCATTCTACGCAAGATTCTAGGCAGATTTTGTATACCATGTCCTATACCTATGTCTAAACGTTTTTGACATATTTGAATTTTTATGTCAAAAATGACGTTTGCAAGCCTTAGAATAATTATCAATTTTTTCTATAAAGAAGCTTTTTTTATTTCATTTAAGCGAGATTCCTTGTTATAAACGACCTGCTTTAATAGTTTTTTTATAATATTTTGATAACTATTGTAGTGTATTACATAAATTGAATAGTAAACAGATATAAATAAAGATGACGAAGACACTGTTTCCCTGCATTGCATAACGACTGAACGAGAGAGTCAGTCAATATACGACCGAGAACCAGTGAGCATCGTCTGCATAAGAACGTTGTTATTATTATATTAGAAGTGATCCAAATAGCGATAGTGATATATATAAGGATACTACAACTATTATTACAGGGTGTTTAAAAAATAAGATTAAAAATGAAATTGAAAAAACTGCAAAAAGTCTAGATTTTCAAATGGAAACACCCAAATTTTATAATTATTTCTTATTTACCATTATAATTGTACAGAGTCATAGCCAACTACGACTAACTGAACTTAAAATCCGCTGCAAGATCGCCATATAAAAATACTAAATTGGCAATATTTCGAAAAATAAAATTTTTTGAGATATACAACCTTACACAAACTTACCCTTATTTTTAATTATGAAAATATTTTAGGCCGGTCGCCCCATCAGCATCAGCATACTGTCAAATTTTAAAAATTTTCCTTTGTATAGTTTTCTATATATAGATCGATTCGGTTCCCGGGGGGACACCCTGTAGGTACTTCTTCTCGGATCTACGTCATTTATCAGACCTGTTTAGCGATTTTAAAGTTGGTTGAATTTTAACAGGCTTCTAATGATTTTTCTTTTTTTTTTATTCAATGTTCGTGTTCGCTTGCAACCCGGTCTCATATTAACAGAAAAATAAATAAGGCACTCCACCAGGCATATAAATATCAAATTAAGAAACAACATAATACGAAGTCACAAATCGATAAATCATTCCTGTCGATAGATAATAAATAAAATTAATTATCTTGTTCCTTTCTTTCCCGTCTGAAAAATGTTACTGATTCATTGCTAATTTAAACATCAAACAAACCGTATTGAGCAGATGTACCGGGATAAAAAAAAATATTTCAACCATTGTAGAGAGGAAGGAATTTAAAAATTAATTTCCTAAACTATTATCAATCATAGATACCTAATTAGAAATACAATATGGCCGAAATCGGAACGACTGCATGACTGAGTAGAAAATAATTTGATATCAAGAAATTTTTATTCATTTTTGATTCTAATGAGGATTATTTACGCATAATAAATATTCTTAGCCAACATGGCCTTCGGTCAACGTTATTTCATTTTATTCCCTATTAAGAGTCTAGTGATGCATTCGCCATTTAATTTTTTGATCAATATTTCTTATCCTTTTCGCTTTACTTAAAAAGAGGCCAAATACCCGTCCTTAAGTAGCAATTACTTATAGTTGTGAACTAAAGAAATTTTGATTATTGAATTAAAAAATGCAAAAAACGAAATTTTGTGAAATTTGTCCAATTTTCTTTTTCTGCTTTTATTACTTTATAAATTCAAACTGTTTTGACTTTTAATTGAAGGTAATTATGCGTTAAACATGGGTATTTGTTCGATTTTTGGATAAAAGGAAATAGTAGAGAAATATTGATCAAAAAATGAAATGGCGAATGCGTCACTAGACCTTACTCTTAAGAGCATAAATAAAGGGGGGTAGAGGAATAATTACATCCACATTATATTACAATTTTCGGCAAAATATTTTTCTGATTTTTTGGTTAAGTGTGTAATTTTTTATATTTTCAAGTCATCACTGAGAAGATAAATAAATAAATCAACTATTTGAACAAAAACACGTCATGAAAACGGCAGCTTGATAATGTTGCCGATGTTCTCTAAAACGTCTGATAATAATTCAATAGAAATAAGAGTCCAAAACAGACTCATAACATAAAAAAAATTATTATATTATTTCCAAAATGTTATCTAGATTTTGTCTTAAAATAAGTTATTGAAGTTCTAGGAGCAAAATATTTTATTTAACTGACATAAAAGGTTTCGCATCTGGCAACACCGAAATTATTGACAGTAGACCAAGCTTATGAAATGACAGTTTAAAAAAGTCTAACCTAAGTTATTTGTCGATCTTTCTGCTCTATGAGAAAATAAATTTTAAAAGAAGCCCGCGACAGTGGCTCAGAGATGAGGTACTGGTATTCGACCATTGCGGTCCGGATTCGATCCCCGGAGCGGGCATATGCATAATAAAAAAAGTATGTCCGAAATCTAGTGGATAAGAATATGCAGTATCCTACTAGTGATTCCTAATATCGGGACCGAGAAGGTCGTCATAGACCTCTGGGGATGTAAAAAGGATAACTAGTGCATACGCGTGGTTCGGATTCCATGCTAAGTTGTAGGTCTGGCTGACATTATTCAGACGATAGGGGATACAATAGGCCTTATGAGCCTAAGTATACTGGCTCTTCCGCTAACCCTAGCAAAAAAATAAAATAAATAAAAAGAACAGTTATTTGAAACAAAAATACATCAACAATAATTCGGATGTAAGAGGGATGTAAACAAAAAAATTCGACATGACAAGTGAAAGATCGGTAACGATGCTCCCTGTAAATTTTTATCAGATCGACGCGACGCCATAGAGTTTTAGCGCGCCAGCTTTACATTTTTAAAATTTGTGGAAATTGTGCATGTTGTCAATGAGTTGCAAGAAATTTATGGCCTAGCAATAGTTTTATTGTTGAATAACTTCTATTATAGCACCGACTTAACAGTTTAAATATCAAAACTATCAAATATGAGAATAGTGAAAGAGCCCATCGAAAAATGTAAAAACTGAAACGGATTTTTTAAAAATATTTTGTTGCTCTATATACGAAGGCGTAGAGGGACCATGTAGTTTTTTTTTCTTAAATTCCGACTTTAAACTCGGAATATTACTAAATTCCGAGTTTACACTTAGAATTTTACTAAATTCCGATTTTAAACTCGGAATATTACTACTTTTTTTCTTAAATTCCGAATTTAAGAAACAAAAACTACATGGCCCCTCTATGCCTTCGTATCTATACGATACAGGGTTGATAAAAATCATGATTTAAAAAAAAAAATCAAAATCATGATTT
Source organism: Polydrusus cervinus (assembly GCA_935413205.1). Lineage (NCBI taxonomy): Eukaryota > Metazoa > Arthropoda > Insecta > Coleoptera > Curculionidae > Polydrusus > Polydrusus cervinus. The sequence goes on along the minus strand of OW284516.1, from coordinate 51,734,699 downwards.
TTTTTAAAAAATCATATTTTTTTTTTAAAATCATAATTTTTTTGATTTTTTTAAAAATTTACCCTCTACTTCTACAAATATTATTATTTTTAACTGCTTTTATTCTGTTTTGTTAAGTAAACAAATATTTTTAGGCAGGAATAGTACAGATACGAAGCAAACCTGGAGAAGTTTTAACTTTTAACATGCAAATTTCGTTCGCGTAGTTTTTGCAAGTTTGCGCCTTTGTCGAAACTTGTAATAACTGGCAGAAAACGCCCGGCTATATAAACGATACGCACTTATTTCAGTTTTATCAGTAATATTTTTGCTCTGGGGGTTAATCTATCAAAACATTTGGAATCATATAACAAGCCGGGGCAGAAAGAAATTTAGTGTTTGTCAGCATTTTGTAAAAAATAAAGTGGTGGGCAAACTAGGTTGTAGAGCAGTATGTAAAAAGTGTGGTAAAGAATTGCAAGGTCTAGCGAACAGACTAAAAGTCATTGGAAAACCTGCAAAAGTGAAACTAGTGATATAAGCAGTGGTCTTGAAACCCTTCATGGTGATTGTCAGTCACAGCCTGGAACTAGCCAGAGTGAAATTATCCAGTAGGCAAAGAAACAGAGAAGCGATAACTGTGAAAAGGGAAGTGTAGGTGGACGTGAAAATAGTGGAAGTAGCGGTCATTTGGATTTGGATTGGAAAGCAGCTAAACTAGTATTTCTATTAGCACTTAGTTTTTTTTTATATAATATATTATTTTTATATTTCTTTTTTGTTTAAATTAAGTATTCTTTTGTATTCAAGTAGTATAAAAGCCCATTGCCATTAGTGTCACTCCTATTTAACCTACCGAAAACAATTCGTATATCAGAGGCTGTATATAATCTGTAAGTCTCTATTTTCTAAGCCTAATGCTGACTAATCTACCCATTAACAAAGTGCAGGGTTTAATGTCTTTATAAATATCCACATACACACTAAGGTTAAGCAGGTAGGTACTAATAATGTCTTTATGAAATATCTCACGCCCGTGGAACGTCTAGACGCAAACCAATTTAGATCTACTCAAAATAGCTTCTGAATTAAAGTTATTTTCGAAGAATCGGTGTCTTTACTTTTTTATACAAAAAGAGTCAATCAATAAAATTAGTGCGTGTCACTAATAATATATTAATATTAATAATAATCGGGATCTGATCCCGGGATAAGATATACCGAAAAAAATCAGATAACATTAAAAAACGTTTATTGTTTGAAATTAAAACATAAAATTCAACAAAAAAACTCCGATTCGAATTAAGTGAATTGCAAATAACAAAAAAAAATACCGCAATACTGTTAGTGCGTCTAAACTTTCATCTCCCAGCCTCAAACATATTTAATTACTAATTAAAATGATGATGGAAACAGTTATATTATCTTTATCATATACTTGTAACTTATTGTAATCTTATAAACCCCTTATACAGTGGCGGCTCGTTAGGTGAAGTAGGTGAAGGGGCTCTTCACCAAAAAAAAACAGGACGAGAGTTTTTCGACAATATTAAATATTAATGTACCATTACAGCTACCATTTTAGCCCTTAAAAATTAGTTATGTTCGAATTAATAATATACATTTAATCCGAATGTAGCTATGCATAATAGGGCCACGGTTAATTCCGATGGACAATAATTATGAACACTCGTGCAATTTGGCCGCCCCAGCGACCGTGTCTGTTAGATTTTAGATCAAAGCAAGTGAAGACCCAACGTCCAACATGGCTTTGATATTCACCATTGCTATGGTTACGTGACGTCAGTGACGCAAACAGCATGTAACAATTATTTTCATTATGATAAAGGGCAATTTAAAAATAGATCAGCCATATGCACCATTGTTTTAGCATTGATTCGCCTAACCTTAAGGTATTTATTTTGAGGCTTCGCGAAACTAACGGTTATAGATATCGTTTTTACGTGATTCACTGTGTGACTAATCAATTTTGTTTTTATTTTTCAGTTAATTCAGTAGTGTACGTACCTACTTAGTTGTGTGTTTTAAAAATAAACCCAATTAATGACACACATAGTTTATAATTTGTTGGAAACTCCATTCAGTCGTTGGACAGATGAATGTAAGAGAGACGTTTTGTTACACGGGTTTTACAGTCAATGTTTGTTTAAGTACCCGCACTATACGTAGCTCTTCACCATTTTTTAAGACCCCGAGCCGCCACTGCCCTTATAACCTTTTTATATACTTTTATTACCTTTATATAACCATTATATAACTTGATGTTACCATAAGTTGCGAAAAATGTTTATTGGGTCCCCTTTCCATTTAAGAAGTGAAACATATAAATGTTACTGTAGTAAAAAAAATACCGTTTTTTATATGACAGTAACTTCGTATAATTTATTAGTATCTTTGTTTCCTGACAGAATCACTAAATATCAATATTGAATTAACTAAATATCCCCATACTATCAACGAATAAATTAGAATAAAAAGTGACTTACAAAATTCAAAAATTTCATTAAAAACCCCGAACCTTTTTTACGATCGTTATGTCGCTATTTATTTGACACCAGATACATGTTTTCTAAAAAGTCACAAAATCCGATCTTGATGGAACCCAAAACTCGAAAACTACTTAATCGAAATTTAAGAAGACATTTTGGACACTAAAATCTAAAGGCCATCAAATCATCAAGTCAAGTGTAAAACCGCTTTATCACAATCGTGGTATTGGTATTTTGCGCGCAGTAGTTATTCCTTAGAATTGATTATATCCACAATCACTTTACATATTTAATGCCTCTTGTACTGCTATTATGTTGTTAAATGTTTCGATCACTTTGTTATTAAAATTGTCAATATTGTTTAAAAAATGTTTTTCTGCAGATAACCTTCCTAAAGCGCGTAACTCTTTCTTTTTTCATGGTATTTTTTAAAAAGGTTTTTTTCCTTGTCTAAGGTTTTTATTCATTTTAACACGCATTAACACTGACTAAGATTTAACCTAAAACAGCTGTCATCTAGTATCGGGTAGTGGTAGCAAAGACGAAGGCCTAACCCGGAACTCTGCACTCCTGACAAAATAAAGCACGTGTAAATCTTCCAATCCCGGACGGATCTGAGGATCTGGCCCGCCACAAAATTTTCGAATTCCTTTTGCGTCAGTAAGAGAGGGCGATATATCTATTATCTCTCTCGTAAGCGATAAACAGTCTGGCCTGGCCATACATAGAATTAGCCGGCGTTGGATAACGCCAGGGAATTTTCCTGGCGTCAAAGAGCTTTTGTATAAAGATACAAAGCAATGATTATGAGTGTGAGTGATTAAATAGCTTGGGGTAGGTAGGGCCATGGCACTGTGGCCCCATTGTACGAGCCGCCACTGCTTTATTGATATAAAAATGTGTTTTGATTTATTCCATAAAATAAAAACTTTTATGCGACTTTTTATTATCATAAAATAAAATAAATCCAAAATCATAAAACCGCCGTTCAAATTTCCAGCTATTACGCCTCTGATAGCGAAGTGGCAAACTAAAGCTGTTTCTATGTCTCTTCTTTGTTTCTCTTTTGTGTTGCGTTTGTTTAACAAGGAGTTCACATTTCTAACCCTATAAATTTTCTTTGCTTATTTAGTATGATTGTTATTATAATATACGAGCAGAGAAAAAGAAAAGGGGAAACAATTTTGATGCAAGAGTGATTAAAAAGATGATGCACTCTCTCCTACACAGAGCTCATACGAGAGCTTAGACAATCCCGTGCAAGTAATTTAAAAAACTTTTTAGGATGATTGATAATTATTATTTTTAAGTTCTTTTCTGAGTGCACTTCTCATATTACGTATCTTATATTCCACATATTCTACAGAAGCTTCAATATCTACTGTTTTATACAGTAAAAGTAATTCTTCGTTCGCAAAAGCTGTTGAGTCTATTATTGGCATTTCGTTTCCACAAACATTTATGTTTGCGGTACAAATAAAATACAATAATTTTAACATTTTTAAGTTCTCTCAGCCAGTTTCAATAACAAAATTTTCTTCTGAAGTAAAAGTAGGCCTGCAGTCCAATGCCTGCCGGCAAACGACTACACACGTTCAGTATTAACAACCAACAATCGCCGGCCGGCCCTGGTTCGTCATTTAACTGTGTATGTGTATTGCAGAATCGACCGGCCGACCATTAACTCTCCGGTAAATTCCGGCCGGCGCGGCCGACTGAACGTGAGTAGGCTACTTAAAAGGGTTAGAGCTTTAGAAAACAGGCATCCGCGCGCTAATGTTCTATCCCAATTCGTCCACTGATGGAACGGCGGCAACTGGTCCTAACAACAAGATCAAATTCCGATTATTTTTTCACTTTTCTTCAGACAATAGAGATTCTCCGATTACCTACCGAAAGTCATGATCCTTTTGTGTTTGGTAACTAAATTATATGTTGATTTTCGATTCTTTTAGTCTTTTGAAGGTTTTCTCGATGGCAACAGGTACATTTGGCAGGTAGTACTTAATTTTTGGTTGATAAATGACGTTATGCTGGGCAGTAATTATCTCGAAAGTGATTGAAAAAGTGCTTCAAGCACTTTTAAAATATTCTCGGTAATTGGTAGTTCAAGCCCTTTATAAAAAGTGCTTGGTAATTGAATTTCGCATTTTAAGCCATTTAAAGTGCTTGCAAGCCTTTTTCAGAATTTCCAAAGTACTTGGTGTTTGATGCGCAACAGTGGCGGCTCGCGGTCTTAAAAATAGTGAAGAGTATAGTGCGGGTACTTAAACAAACATTGACTAAAAACCCGTGTACCAAAACGTCTCTCTTATCCTCATATGACTCCTGAATGACTGAATGTTTCCAAAAAATTACACAGTATGTCATTAATTGGTTTTCATTTTTAAAACACACAACTAACTAGGTACGTACCTACACTACTGAATTAACTGAAAAATAAAAACAAAACTTTTTAATCACACAGTAAATCACGTAAAAACGATGTCTATAACCGTAAGTTTCGCGAAGCCTCAAAATAAATACCTTAAGGTTAGGCGAACCAATGCTAAAACAATGGTGCATACGACTGATCTATTTTTAAATTGCCCTTCATCATAATGCAAATTGTTACATACTGTTTACGTGACTGACGTCACGTAACCTTAGCAACGGTGAATATCAAAGCCATGTCGGGCGTTGGGTCTTCACTTGCTTTGATCTAAAATCTAACGGACACGGTCGCTGGGGCGGCCAAATTGCACATAATTATTCATAATTATTGTACATCGGAGTTAACCGTGGCCCTATTATGCATAGCTACATTCGGATTAAATTAATATTATTAATTCAAACATAGTTATTTTTTAAGGCCTAAAATGGTAGCTGAATTGGTACATTATTATTTATTACTATACGGACGCTAAACTCTCTATTTTATTAATATTCATTATTGTCGAAAAACTTTCCTCCTGATTTTATTTCCTACTTTACCTGACGAGCCGCCACTGATGCGCAATTAATTTTCCAAAGAGCTTGATGTTTGGTGCTCAAGGCACTTTTTTCGAGTGCTTTTCCCAGCTCTGTAACAGCTACAGACACACACGCTCAACAAAAGTTCTCAATCGATTAAATAGAAATAGATTCGCCATTTAGTTTTTTAATCAATATTTAGTATACTATTTACTTTATCCAAAAAGAGGACAAATATCCGCCTTTGAGTACCAATTATCTACAGTTTTACTTTAAAAAGAAATTTAGATTAATGAAAGTGAAAAGCGACATTTTGTGAAATTTGTCCATATTTCTGTTTCTGCATTTATGGATTTATAAATTTAGGCTTTGGTAACTTGAAACTGTAGGTAATTATGCCCCAAATGTGGGTATTTGGTCGATTTGGCCGGAACAAATAACGAAATAACCGGTTTTAATGGTTTAATATGGTAAACCGGAAGTTGTAATTTTTAGATAGAGAATAAAAAATTAAGATAAGGAAATGAAATTAGTATATTACATAACAAGTGATGAGATACTTTTTAAATGAGAAGCTATTTAGCACGAGGCGACAGCCAAGTGCGGAAATTGTTCGAGTTTTAGAATAATCACTTTCACACGAGTAATGTACACTATTTTTGCTACGATCATAAAGAATTATTAAAAAAACCCTTTGATTTGTAAAAAAAATATCAACAATAGGATTATGTTCCACTTAATATCTGGTTTCATAGTTTGTCAATAGGATTTTTCTTTATTTGTAGTATAATTTTTTCATTTATCTATCTACTATCGCTACCGATAAAGATTTGTTGTTTAATACATGACACTTTCTTCAGCGCGATTGTTTTTTCTGGTAATAGATTTTTCAGTACTTTAACATTTTTTATAATTTCAGATGGCATATTTTCACACTCTAAATTCTGAATCATTCGACAAATACATAAATAAGTTAAATACTTTACAATTACTGCTTTCTAAAATTTGTTCTTTTAAATAAATAGGGGTTGTCTGTCAAATTGGCACAATATGTTTAAATTTAATAGTGTACCTTGTATTTCAACACTAGGGTTGAAATATTTTTTTTTCAACAGGCGTGTGATATACGGCGCCTTTTAGCCAAATTAACCGTGCTTATTTTCTCATTTTCATAGGTGGTCGTAGGAAAACCATTTTTCTCTAAGATGAACCGTTCTAATGTTACAACAGGCGCGGATTAAGGGGATGGGGGGAGACAGTTTCGCCCCCCCCCCCTTAAGCCGCACAAAATGGGGAGTATACCTTCTTTTTTTTTCTGGAATCACTTATTTTTTAGTCCCCCCCCCTAATGGATCCGCCACTGTGTTACAGACTATCAAAGTCTGAAAACGTCATATTTTAAACATCAATATCTCAAAAACTATTGAGTTTAGACATTAACAAAATAAGCGTATAATTTTGTGGGCAATCAGAACAGCCCGGCCACAATGGGCTAATTTACAGATAAAGCAATTTCAATTTTAAAGTAACAGTTCTGTACATATGACTTATCGCCGCAAATAATAATAATAACCGGCTACATCAGACATTTATTTAACCGGTATACTCTAACAAGCAACAAAACTATACAATCAATTTCGAAATCTCTATATACACACTATAGCGTGAGCATTTCCTCGAGAATTAAATTAGCAACTTACGTTTTACAAATACTGACATTACTGACAACAGTTAGCTGTATTCCTACGATTTTAAAACAATTTTATTCAAAATAGATACGTCTATTGACTATTTATACCGTTAAATTTAATCCAATTCTGACGATCAAATGAGGCGTTAGCAGCGGAACCATGTAACGCTATAAGAATAGGAAAAAATATAGAATAGTAGATTCTTTAACGAGGCTGGAATGAAAATTTGATCCGAGTGGAAGATTCCGAACGCGAGCGTGAGGAACCACGAGTATCGAATTTTCATTCTAACCGAGTAGCAGACTATATTTTCTTCACGACCAAAAATACTATTCGCAATATTTGTAATTTCAGGTGGAGTATTATCTAGTTCCATATCTGATTCATCCGATTTTTCACTCATATTTTGACTTGCACTAAAATTTGTCTGCTGACATTGACAGTTTCGAAATTCATGGCAACATATGTCGTTTAGATCAATTACAGAATATTCATTCCGTATCTTGTTATGGAATAAAAATACACGCAAAACGCATAAGAAGCAAGTGTTTCAGAATAAATATTCCAACTCAAGAGCGAGAATTTTTACATTCTATTATCAAAAATGATTTTGGAATTATTGCATTCAGTAATGGTCGTGGAGAAAAGACATTTCTGTTTCTACTCTCACTTGGAAATGTGCTGGTTCCTTTACACTAAAGTAATTGGAAAAGTGGGCTATTCCGGTTAACTGAACGGATATCCATCCTCCTACCGCCTACGGCGACGTGCTCAATTTACTTCCTCGTGCGATATGAACATCATTTCCACTCTTGTATAGTACAAACTACTAAATTTCCATATTCCTACAGCTACGAAGGAAATGATCTTTGTTGACAAATTGAATGAAGACTTGGCATCTTCGTATATTAATGTGAATTTTGGTGCTTATTTTATAAATGGTTAGATCTAGACTAAAAAAATTTAAAAACTGAACGTTATAAGGCCTGACTTTAACAAATTTGGTGAAAGCGGCTTCGAAAAGGGTGCTTCTTGGTTAAATCGTATTCAAATTTTACTATGTACTCGCAGTCGATGGTATCGATTTGATATTCGTTTATATCGGTACATATTGCCATGACCAATGATGCGTTTTCTTCGTCGGCAAGAAGAAAATATATTTGTGACTACCATTATATGCGGGTTAAGGTATTGTCGATCAAAGCATCAATGTCACAAATTTACTGCCATGTTGCCATTCAAGCCGTTAAGTCAATCCAAGACCTTTATTTTTTAAATCAGTTTCTTGGATAGAAATATACAGTGTGCTCCAAATTCGTCGGTCGAACTGTGGTATCTGTATTAGTTTTAAGAAATTGTGAATATTTGTTTTTTGAATTTTCTTCAACCAATCTAACTGTTAAAAAAATTAGCATAACTTTATTAAAGAACGAAATGTGAAAAAACCTTATTTTATTTCAAAAAAAAAAAAAAAATAATTTTAAAATATATCATTCGCCATCCAGGATAAAAATAGAAATATTGCAGCCATTTATGTTAATTTATTATTTTCCATTAAAATTACAAACGATGCCCCGCTATTATCATGAAAATCTCCACTGAGGCCGCGTTAAAAATAAAACCATATTGATATGTTTAAGTATATATAATATAATAATGTCGGGTTGCATAAAGTTTATTAACAATAATTAACTAACCAGCAACTTTAATTGTGGCATAAATGACTTTGGCAGAAATAGTTTTCTTACAACCAGGTTCAGATAGCCTAATTCTTGATTTACTAATCAGACAACTTTGATTTTGAGAAAATAATTCCTGTCAAGGTCCTTGATGCCACAGTCAAAGTTGCTGGTTAGTTAATTATTGTTAAAAATCTTTATAATATATATAGTATAGAAGGGACCATCGAAAATTCATTTATAAAGGTTATCTACATCAAACAGCCTTAGCCAGCATCTACCTGGCCCAAAAATGGGTTATTCTAAAAGAAATTCTGTATTCCTGATCAGAAACCAGAAAGCCTGAAAAAACGTTAAAATATGTTTTTTTTTGGTGCTTGTGTAAAAATTTCTCTATCCAGAGAATTACCCGTATATTTAATATGTTTTGTCGATGGTCTTGCTCCCTAAATGACTCACACATGATGACGCAGGTGTAGATATTTCGACGAAAATGTTTTTGTCTTTTTGTTTAATTCTATACCTGTCTAATTGCATCGTTGCTGCTAGACCAAGTAGAAAAGTGAGGTGTGACCAACCGATTTCGTGGTTAGGTTCATAACTGTTTACTGTCACTGACAATTGAAAATAAATAATAATATACTAGGTTAAACCTACATTCAAAAGCTGTAAAATTCACATTTTTACTTACGGCAACTAGGATTATTTTTTCGTCACACATCTTGCAAACTACTTAGCAACGTGTTACCGGTAAATCTATATAAAACCAGTTAAGACAATAATTCACAATAATTCGGCGTTCAAACGACTAAGTGGAAACGTCGTTTTCAGCAAGCTAACGGTGCAACTCGAGTATGGTGCATAACCGGCTTGGCGGACAGCTCGAGCTTGGTTGTTAGTGTCACTATGACGATCGAGAAACACTGTTGCCAGACCTAGCAAAATTCGACTATCGATAACAGTCAATTTTGAAAATTTGTTAAAATGTAGCGGAATGTGGCCGAATATAAAATATTAGTATAAGGTGTATAACGAAAGATTAGTTTGCAATAAGACTATTAAACTCTGAGTTTCTGAGCTCGGGGGGAAGAAGGGGGGGGGGGGCGTGACGGGCTGCCCTAAATACGCCACTGATGTGTAATTTCAAGCACCCCCAGCGTATTGCCAATTACCAGGAGTTGTTAGTTGAGTCCGGTGCGCTCTAGTTACGGCACTGCGTTGGGTACTTTTCGAAGATTGCTTCGTTTTCCAATAAAACGAAGAAATAATCGAAAGAGCCATTTGAACCAGATCCTCAAGTACGAACAAATAGAGATTCTTATCTTTTAATGCTATTTGAAATTGGAATTATTAAACGAGAAACGAGGTGCTTTAGTAATATCTGGTAATTTGTACCTTTGATGGCATTTTACAAAGATTTATTACCTTTAATAGCTTGTAAGTTACAGATAAGTATATATGCTTTCTTTTGGACAATACGTAAAGTATATAAAATATCTTATACTTAAATGTAAAGAAAAAAAATTAAGCTACATTATCCATCTTGACTGACAATTTCCAATTTTTTTTTTCTTAATTCCAGGTATTTTTAAAACACTTGGCAACATGGTAAATTGTGAGGGTCATGCTACAGACTCTCGAAATACAGGTGGGGTGTTTAATTAGTAATCACTTACAGGATAGACTGTTTCTCATTGCATCACCCGGAGGTTGTAAGTCGTGTAAAATATTACCTGCATTTTGTAACTGGTAGTTAGATACTTTGTTTCTAGCGATAGAGGTAAAGAAAATGTATAATTTATGCAAACTAAATACTCAGGGCCTCCATAGAATGTGATTCAAGAAGGGGGGAGGGGGTTATAAAAGGTTCGTGGTCTTCTGCTGAATCTTCCTCTTTTAAGTTCATTTGGTGGTATAAACTTGACCCACCCAATTAATTTATTTTTCACAACAAATAACAACGATTATTTATCTTTCAAAACATGCAAATATTTCCAAATGTGTCATAAGAAAACTCCCCAATCCTGATCGAGGCGCTCCGCTCTTGGCCGTATTTTCGTTTAGCTCGCCATTGACCTTATGGGTTTATTGTGAATTAGAAGCCTACATAAATGAGTTGGAAGCTAAGAGCGAAACAAACATATGCGCTCGCGGAAGTTAAAAAGAGACAAATCCGGTCGTCCACGTCGCCACACTGCGCGTTTAATCGGCATCAGTGGTTCAATCATGTTCAATACTCATTTACGACAACACATTCCAACAGCTCCGAATCATGAAAACTTTGCGTTAGGCAAAGAAAAACTTGGAACAAAATATGCGGATGGTATTTCTAACATTTGCATAAAATATATAATCATTGCAAATTAACCGAACAAGATAGGTAGTTTCATAGAGACCCGTATAAAGGCTCTTAAGGCACGACACGTGGACACACAGAATTTATGTTTATGCAAAATTTAAAATATTAGCAGTTAAAATCGGCCATAGAGCATGGCTAAAATAAAATAAGATATAGCATCGGAAACACTCACCTGTTGTTCTAATGGGGAATCTGCTCAGCAGTTATCATGCCGGACAAAGAATAATCGGTGCATGGCTTAGAAATCTTCCACCAAAACCAAAAAAAACTGGCTCACAGCTTAAAACTCCAACAAAATGCACTGTGAGTGTGCACCTTTTGGCAGTATTGGCCTCAAAATCAAAGTGCGTGTCATTAGGAATACCAAATCGCCCTAAGTATGCCCTTAACCCTTATTTAGTTCGTTTAGGTGTGTTTTTATTTTACCTTTAAAGAACAATAACTAACAGTACAGGAAATATTAGTTTAACGCAAGCGGTGCGTTAACATTTGAAAGACCTCTTTTATATTTTTAATGACCTAGTGATAGAACATTTTTCCAAAACAAAGGGATAGAAGGATCGATTTGTTACACAAACACATAACTATATCCAGGTAAAAGAATTATATAAAAAATAATAATAATAAAGTAAAGCTGTTTGATGTAATTAAAAAAAAGTAACAGCAAAAATGCAATTTTAGTAGTTTATGTTTTTGCGGTGTTAATTGGTAGGTAAAAAATTATCCCTTGGCTAAACTATGCACTAAACTATATTTTGATTGTTAGGTTACTGACGCACCTATGGCGTATTTAACTATGTCCTTCTTTCCAAATGGCTTTAAATAAAAACGTCCCCTCTGCTTCTTTCCAAAACAGAGGTTTGTATGCAATAAAAGGGCTAAGGGGAAACAAGTGCCCTATATGCCTCCCCTTATAGACGTCCATGTAAATACTTACTATTTCTACTACAAATCGTTAAGGATATCGTGGTTTTTGGGTATTATTCACTCGCGTCTTGCATTTATAATGCTAACTCTTTTGAATAAGAAGACTGAGAGGAAGGAGTCTTTGAACAACCCCCTAGAGACCGGGATGGTATTTTAATATGGCCGACTTGTTTTCTTATTTTCTTAATCCCACCTCCCCCTCTACCCCCCCCCCCCCCCCCCCACCTACGCCAGTGCTTGTAATGCCAAAACATATATACATTTTATTTCATGTGGCCCGGCCCGTCTTCTAGCGAGAGTAACACTATGCGACCAAGACGAGGTCCTTGCCACTCTGTACATTATTTTTATATCTTCACTAGATACATAAAACATAAGGGCACCTTCTGTCTCGCAACACTAAACGTAATGTCTTACTTCTCCGTGTCCATTTTTTATAAAATTGACAATTTATGAGCCAATCGCGTGACAAAGCCTTGTTTGATTTTCATTTATATGTAAAGCGAGATTTTTCAAATATGGACGACGTTAAATACTGAATTTAAATGGTATTTATAAGAAGTTACAAGGTATAATGTTTGTGACCAGTGGCGTGGATAGGAGGGGCTCATTTTACTTATCGAGGTAAAATAAGGAAAGAGGACTAGTTTGAGAGGTCATCATCGCATGTAATTTTTATTAATAATGTTCTCAAAATTTTTGCCTGCGGCACATTTTGTCAGCGGTATTTTATTTACAATACTCTTTAAAAAAAAAAACAGAGCTGAATTTCGCGATTTTTTCAAATAGAAACCCATTTTTCTTTTAATGTAATCAAATTATAGTTTTGCATAGCATTTTGTCTTAAACTCTTTGAGTATATATACAGTAGAACCTCGATTATCAGGGCCAGCCGGGGCCAAGCCTTCGCCGGATAATCGAAAACACGGATAATCCAAAGACCTCATTTTTATTTTTTTAATAATTTATTCTAAAAAATACATGTGTTAGCACAGCATAATACTGTTACACGGTCTTTGCTTACTTTGAAACCTAAAAAAAATATTTTAAAAAGCGCTGTATGTATACACGTAAAAATATGTATGTAAAGCTAACCTGGTGCACTAGTTTCTAAGCCTGCAGCAAGTGTTTTTTTTGACATCGCTTTCCAATAAAGTCCAGTTTCGTCTCCATTATATGCTTGCTCTGGTTTTAAGTTGTGCTCCTGTATAAGGTTTTCCAAAGCATAGCAAAATTCTACCATAGCGCCATAATCAGCACTTAATTTCTCCCCTTGAACAGCTAATTCTCGTATTCCATGACGTCTTTTAAACCTGTAAAGCCAACCAGAAGATGCCGAGAAGTTTCCTTTGATTTTCAACTGCTCGTGAAACTTTTGAGCTTGCTTAGCACACATAGGTCCTGATATTGGAACCCCTTCGGATCTTTTCTGCAAGACCCACCTGGTCATAACATCATCAAGATCTCGAAAAGTAGACCCTTTTAGAGATTTTCTGTTAGAAATAGCTTTTGCACTGTCAGCTTTAGCTACAAAGCTCTGTAATTCGGCTTTCTTCTTCACAATGTCACGAACCGTTTGTTTTCCAATTTTATATGCTTTAGCCAATTCAGCAACACATATGTTATTTTCAAATTGTTTTAAAATTCCCATTTTTTGTTCAATAGTTAAAACATTGCGTTTACGCTTTACATTAGCACCGGTACGCTGCATTTTGGGCGTCTGTTTACGTTTAACTAACGAGTCGGTCGGCAGTTGGCGAAAATAAACACATAAATATTAAATGGGGTATTCCCCGAAATTTAAAATGCCGCACGGATAATCCGCCGCCCGGATAACAATTATAATGCCGCACGGAGAATCCGCCGCCCGGATAAAGCGCGCACGGATAATCGGGGTTCTACTGTATGTATATATAGTGCCGCTCAGATCGAGCGCGGGGCCCCTCTGAAAGCGGGGCCCTAGTCTCAGACCTATCGGGCCTACTGGAAAAATATGCCCTGCGTTAGAAACAGAATTAAACGATTTTTATTGTAATAAATCGAGAAATTTCGCTGTATTTTTTTTAAACAGCAAGTTGTAAATAAAATAGCCCCAGCAAATACGGTTTTAATTTCATATCATAAACTAGGTTAAAATGAATCATTTTAACGTTTTCATGGCCCATTATTTACCACTTACCTTGTTTTACCAAACCTATGGACATTTGGCAATTTACAGAATCCTAAAAAAATTAAATCTTTACTTTTTTTTGTGTCACATATTTAGGAATGAGGCAAAAATAATATCCAGCATTACTGAAAATGGACAATATTTCTGGATATCTGGCGGATATCCTAGTTATATATTTGTGTTATTTAAGTCTCCCAACGCTATCTTGTCTACGCGACTGGTTAAAAACGGTATTTAAAAGAAGTAACAAAAAATAATGTGATGCATCATCAATTAGGATTTTTTCGGATTAGGATTAAACTATTTATATTAAAATCAGAAGCTAATAGTAATTTATGGGAAATTCTAATAATAACGTACTTTTAAAATATGTTAAGCTGGATTTACATAGACAATTTTTCTTCCATTAAAAAAAATGTCTGTCTTTCAAAACCACTTATTTTGGCTTTTGAACCTCGTTGACCACGTTTGGGTGGTAGAAATCTGATTTTTGAACTTTGAATTTGAAATTATAAATTAAATTATTTTTACAATTTCTTCTGTAGTTCTTGAAATAACGATTTAAAGATTTTAAAAGTTAATAACCATTTTTGGGTCAATTAAAACTTCAAGACCACTTCTGGTGTCATCTTCCAAATTTTAAATAGAAACCCTTAATTTTTTTTCGATGCTTAGATCCTATAGAAAATTCTCTATTCAATGACATAATATATCACTTATTTCCTTTAAATTTGTTTTAGTCGCCTAGATCAATTTTTCTTTGTTTCCCAAAATGTCCATAACTTTGGTAAAACAAGGTAAGTAGTAAAGAGTGAAACATGGAAATGTAAAAAAGGTTCATTTCAACCTACTTTATAATATGAAATCGACTGGTTTGAGAAAAATGCAGATATCAGTTACGAATATTTTATGTACAACCTGCTTTTAGAAAAACAAAATGGAATTGCTCGATTTTTTTAATTAGCAACTGATATTTGTATTATTATAATAAAATTATTCGTTAAATGTTCTTTTTATTGATGTATCACAAATTAATAATTACTCATAGAAAAAATTGCAAGGAAAGGCTCAGAAAACATATTAATTAGTCCAGAACCGGCACTCGGAGTACCAAGGTGACAGTACGAGATGCCATAAAGCGATGGATCAGGGGTAAATACAAAATCCACTGAAGCAACAGACAGGGATTACACCCCAGCAAAAGCTTCATTGGGGATCCAGCCCCAAGACTTACGAAACAGCTGCTTTAAATGAACAGAAACCAGCTGAGAACTATTACAGGAATTTTGACAGGACACACGGCTGTCAAAAATCATCTGCACAGAATGCAACTGTACAGTGTAGATCTTGATTGCTTATTATGCAACAAGTCAGGGAAACTGTACAGCACATAGTTTGCCATTGCAAGTCACTAGATCGGAAGAGGCAACAAATACTCGGGCAACCAAAACTGGAACCAGAGGACATCCCTTCCTAGTTGACCTACACAAACTAGTGCAAGGAACTGGAATCACTGAGTCGGTGAAACAACCAAATAGGGTGAGCCAAACCTGGCCTAAGTGCATATAGCGCACGAATGGGCTCTCGAAAAAAAATAAATAAAAGAAATTAATGAGAAATATCATACATGTAATATCTAGACTCGTATAAGCCATAAGAAGTTTTGTCAAGACAAGTCTTAATATGCAGCAGAAAAAAAATGAGCCATTGGTTTTAAAATAAAGGACAATACATCACTAGCCTAAATCAAAACTCTTAAAAATTTATAATAAATATGCTTATTGTTTTCTAAACAAAAATTTACAACTCTCAACAAACCAAAAAATAAATAATGGAGAAATAATTGAAAGGAAATAAACTCACCGG
The DNA here is from genome assembly GCA_935413205.1 of Polydrusus cervinus. Taxonomy (NCBI): domain Eukaryota; kingdom Metazoa; phylum Arthropoda; class Insecta; order Coleoptera; family Curculionidae; genus Polydrusus; species Polydrusus cervinus. The sequence goes on along the minus strand of OW284516.1, from coordinate 51,718,566 downwards.
CGGCATTTCTGAAGCTTTTTATTGCAGAAAATTGATAAATTGCAGGACGGCAATTTTTCGAATTTATTGTTGCACAAATTGGACATAATGAGTTCAGTTCTGCCGGTGCCAAAGAAAAAAAATAGAGCGTACATAAGAAAAACTGGGTAATGATTATAAAGGTTATATTGCTCCTGAAAATAAGTCGTGATGACTTTATAAAGGTAATGGCAAATAATCGGTCGTAAAAACATACACGAGTGTACCTCAACGTTTTAGTACTTGTTTAAGCGGTACCTAACTTACCCTGCTAAAAACTAATGCCATTGGTAGAGTTATAAAATACTAGTAATCAGTTGACAGAGAATGCATATTTTAAACGCTAATACTGACTGATATTTTATTTATTTATTTATTAACGTGTCCAGCCCATTCCAAAGAAAGGTAAAAAGACCCTGCCAAGCAACTACCGACCCGTCGCATTGCTTTCAGTAATTTCAAAAGTAATGGAGAAAGCTATTAACCAACAACTCCTAAAGTACCTGGAAGGGCTTAACATTATCAGCGACCATCAATACGGTTTTCGTAAGTCCAGATCAACAGGTGACCTTATGGCATATGTCACCCATCTTTGGAGCAACACCATCGAACATCATGGAGAATCCCGGGCTGTTGCACTGGACATCTCTAGGGCTTTTGATCGTGTTTGGCACGATGGGCTTTTAAGTAAACTGCGATCCTACGGTATGCCTAATGGATTTTGTTTATGGTTAACCAGCTTCCTTAAGAACCGTTCTCTGCAAGTGGCGATTGACGGGTTTCTCTCAGACACCTTCACCATCAATGCCGGTGTTCCTCAAGGGTCCATATTGTCGCCTACCCTCTTTTTACTGTATATTAACGACCTTCTAGTGAAAACCCAAAATCCAATTTATAGCTTTGCTGATGACAGCACACTTGTCTCATCTTTTACCTTGACTCCCCAAACATCCGCTGCCGACGCACATCTTCGCAGGCAGCATGAAGTATTGCGCCTCAACAAAGACCTGGAAGAAATTTTGGCTTGGGGTGACAGTAACCAAGTCGAATTTAATGCTAAGAAAACCCAGGCAGCAGTCTTCTCCAAAAAGGTTAACATTGCAGAACCGGATATAGTCATGGCAGGACACGCAATTCCCCTGGCACCGTCTATTAATTTGCTGGGGGTCAATCTGGGAGGTAATATGTCTTGGCATGATCACGTTGCCGCAATTGCCAAGGCAGCTGCACAGAAACTTGGTGTACTTTTCCGCACCAAAAGGTTGTACACACCTCATCAACTTTTGACACTCTACAAAGCCCAGATTCGACCATCATTAGAATATTGCTCTCATGTCTGGAGCTCTGCACCCAAGCACACCCTTCGGCTACTGGATTCCATTCAAAGGAGAGCCGTTCGTCTGATCGGCGACCCCGAGCTGACCAAGACCCTCGATAGCCTGGAGCATCGAAGACAGGTTGGTGATTTGGCTCTCTTTTACAGATATTTCCATGGCAGGTGTTCGACTGACATTGCCCACTTGATTCCACCTAGAGCAATTCAAAACAGAAATACACGGCAAACCACTGCCGCTCATCCATATGTTGTTCAGCTTAGTACTCCTCGAACTTCATTGTTCAAGAATTCTTTCATCTGGAGAACGTCATCTTTGTGGAATGATCTTCCTGAGGTCGTGTTTCCCAATGAATACAATCTTTAACGTTTCAAGACCAACGTTAATCGCTTTTTTCGCACTCGCACCGCTCCCAGAGCGCCTTAAAGGATTTTTCCTACAGTGCAGGTGTTTTATCATAAAAAAAAAAAAAAAAAAAAATGCCCAATTTCACGAATAAAGTGGTAATCTTAAATCTAACGCAGAGTAACGTATACAAAATAATTAAATGTTTAGGTGAACAATAAAAAATAATAATAAGAAAAAAAACTCAAATAACCTCATAAATCGGTTTAAATATAAAGCGTGAATTCCATAACTTTCTGGTCCTCCATAACCAAAATCCTGAATACCGCCACTGCTCTCAAAAATAATATAAGTATTGAGGCTAAATTTTGAACTATTGTTATTTACATATTTCTCAAAAAACCTTTAAAATCCTTACAGGACATTCATTTCTAAAATCGTCTCGAAATATTCCATAAACCAAAACTGATTATATTTTACCGATATTTTATGGCGGAGGTTGTGAAACAAATGTCTTAAAGACATAATATGGACGTTCGTTCTCGTTGTTCTATGTTTATGTCAACAAAACGGACATAATAATAAATGAAATGGCCGCAGGACGGAATAACAATATTTTTCCGTAGATTGAAAGGTAGCATGAATAATTTTTTGGATTTTGCATACTGGTTGCACTTATGAGTGTTAACAATGTACCATATCAATGTTTTGTAATGCATATAAAGTAAGAACTTGAGGGTTGGCTGTTAGCAGTGGCGGATTTAAGATATTGGAGGCCCTAGGCAAGGCTTTTCGAGCGGCCCCTACAACCGGGATGTATTTTCTAAAATTTAACCGAAAATGGCAAGTTTTAAGGGCTATTTTAAAACAAATTAAACCTCAAAAACGAACAGAAAAATTAATTTGCGGTTGACTTTCCTTGAAATAATTATTCCATGTACGCTTGGATGTTTTAAAATCACAAGTTTGTAGCCTATCCAATTCAGAAGTTAACTACTTTAAGATTAATATTGAGATTATTTTGATATGTAAAGTGAAAAACGGAAAAAGCGGCTTTTTCACTCTATTCGGGTGAAAAGTCAACAACTCTTACTCTTAGAAGTGAAAAAGTCATTTTTTTCAATTTAGAATGTGGATTTGTAAAGTATTAACGCACAATGACAAAATGAACTACAGTATATTGTATTATGTTCAGTCAAATACAAATAAATCATATAATTTTATACCTAAACTCTAAACTTTTCTTGCTTTTTGAGCTGTAAACTCTTTAATCAGTTCATCAAAGTCCAAGTTATTACAAAGTTCAGCATTAGCTACAAAACTTGCTAAACTAGACAATCTTGCGTCAGAACTAGCATTTCGTAAATAATTTTTTATCCTTTTTAAAATACTAAAAGATCTTTCTCCAGACGCGTTTGAAGTCATCATAGACAGTAAAATTCGCAGGGTCGTGTCCAAGTTTGGGAAGAGTGTAGTTAATTGTTTGTCACGAATAAGTTGTAGGAACTCCAAAGGTAAATTTCTGTGCTTTGTCTTTTCTTTTTCTCTTTTACTTTTATCTTCTTCAAAGAACCAAAGTCCTTCAACAAAGTCCTTAAAGTGAACACATTCTTCAGCAAAATCACTCCCAATGTCTGATTGGTAAATGTTTGCTTATTCAGTTGCTTTTTCTCTTATTTCTTCGTTTGCCATTACACTTAAATTGTTCAAAAACTGGAATCTCTAAGGTATAGTACACATCTGATCTTTTATTTAATTCTGTTAAAAACCTATCAATTACACCAAGAAAGTATTAATCTTAATTTCCTCTTTCCCTCTAAACACAACTTCGGTATCACGCCCTTCTCTAACTTCATCAGCCATGGGTTTTCTTTTTGGCCGTCTCTTTGTTTCCAGATCAATAGCATAAGTTTCTGTTCTTGACAACTTAACACCTTTTCCCTCATAAACATCATAACTATCTCTCAGTCCTTCTACATATTTGTTCAAAGATTGGTACACATGACAAGTGACATTTAGGTCAGTAGTTATTTTTTGTAGAGTTTCACTGCTTTTGTTAAACCGTTCTAAAATACGATCTACAAAAATGGTCTACCCTTGCGGCGCCCTAGGGCCTGCGGCCCTAGGCGATTGCCTAGTCTGCCTAGTGGTAAATCCGCCACTGGCTGTTAGTTCATGTGAAAATCAGTAAGTTTTGATCCCTGCAGTCTCTATACCGTCTATTTAGAAAATACTGTCATACGGAGCAAACGGGATTTATTATTACTGACCATAAATTTTTTTTTTGATTCTGTATAATAATGGGCTGTTTCAGTCAATGTTGACTTTGGTTGTATTGTGTAAAGAAACAAAAAATAATTTTTTTTATGTTTGTACTTTTTGATATATTTAAGTCAACATCAATACTGAGAAAATAAATAAGTAAAAAAAGGATTAAAACAAAAACTTGGACTTTATCGAATACACGTCATGAAAACGGCATGTTGACAATGTTCTCTAAAATTTTTATATTATAATACAATGACTGAAAAGTAATCCAATAAAAATAATTATTAAAAACGGACCTATGCGGAAAAAATAACTTTTCGCCTTCACCGCATTTATTTTTGGTTGCTTCGATATATTTTAATGTAATGTACACCATGTTTCCTTCGACCACAAAGAATTTTTAAAAAAGCCTTTGATTTGGGAAAAAAAAACATTTTAATACCAGTGTTGAACAAAAATATCAACACTAGTGTTAAAATTAGCATAGGTACTAAGAATATGTTCCACTTAATATCTGGTTTCATAGTTTGTCATTTTCCTTTATTTGTAGTATAACTTTTTTATTTCTTCAATTTTATAACATAGGAAGAACTAATCCTGGATTGACTTCTAGATTAACCAGAATAAAAAAATTTAAATTTAAACAAGGAAAGATGCATTAAACATAAATTTACAAAATCCACCCAACAAGAAAGATTTCAATTAAAAATAATTCTAAATTATTTAATGTTTTTATAAAAAAAAGTCAAATACACCTGATGGGATTTGAACCTGCTCTATTCTCTACGCTATCGCTACCGATAAAGATTTGTTGTTTAATACATGAAACTCTGTTCAGCGCGATTTCTTTTTTCTGGTAATAGATTTTCCAGTATATTATTAATATTTTTTATAATTTCAGATGGCGTATTTTCACACTCTAATTCTAAATCACTCGACAAATACATGATAAATAAGTTAAACACTTTACAATTACTACTTTCTAAAATTTATTCGTTTTAATAAATAGGGGTGGTTTGACAAATTGAACTAGGATCTTCATTGATTAAAATTTTAAGCGAGGCTAGGCCTATAACTCCTCTTAATTATTGATAAAACATTAGCTTAAAACTAGTACATTATGTTCGTGTTGTGTGAGGGGTTTGAACCTGGGTCCCTTATTGTCGTGGTAGCCTGTATGGACCTGCCTAGTGTTGTGGTTGGTGGGAATAGCGGATTGGCGGGTTCTGGCTTTGTTCTGCTATGTTGAAGTAATGCTGGTGTTCGTGATGTATACTTGGATCGTTTCCATTTTAAGGTCTCTGTGTAATGTGGTATTACGTACGAACCATGGAGCGTTAGTTATTATTCGTAGCAATTTGTTTTGATATATTTGTATTTTGATTTTCCCCGTCATGCAGAGTGTTGACCATGCTTAAATTAAATAGTGTGCCTTGTATTTTAACACGCGTGTGATATACGGCGCTTTCTAGCCAAATTAACCGTGATTTTTTTTCTCATTTTCATAGGTGGTCGTAGGTAAATATAATTTCGAATGGAGCTGGTAACTTTGGAGAAGAGTTTCAAAATATTGTTCGTGGATTCATTATTTAGTAATATTCAGTTTATCTTGTGTGTGGACACGGATTAATAAGTTTAATTAAATTTTATAGTGATTATGTTTCGACTGTTTAGGCCTACGTTAATAATACAAATACTTTACATATTATATCTATTAATAGAATATTAATTATAAACCATATTAGGATAACCTGAACATTATCGGTTTTCCTTTTCTTTCATGTTTTCAAGTTTCCTTTGTTTACAAGACAACATATTGCAAACCTCGCTACAGTTCTTATAGTTTTATTTTTATAACAGACGTGTAATAATAGCTCGATTCAACTCGATAATTACAATTGTAAAGCTGAGTTTAGCTCTCATCTGCTATGCCACTGGCATGGGAAGTACCTCGAGTTGGTACTTCATATAATATTCTTCCGCGTCGTGTCTTATTTAGCAGCAGATCGAATAAGATTCTTAAGTGTTAAAAATACTTCTAGGCGCGCCTAAATGGGAACCATTTCAAAGAAAATGAAGCGACATGTAAAGTGTCTCTTTAAAATAATGCTGTGGCTGGCAACTCGCGGTCCTTTGTGTTAGTTTTCATCATATTTTTTAAGGAATTTCACTAAAAGTTTATAGTCTATTTTTCTATTTCTCTCTCTATTTTGTGCATTACATTATTTATGATAACTAACCCAAATTTTTAGAGAATTAAGTTAACGGGTATTAAGATAAAATAGTGTTGTTTGTAATAAATAAAATAGTAGAATTTAGTGTCCGTTAAAATATATAAACAAAAGAAGCTTAGCGGCAAGCGGACAGAGTAGTGCGTCTATCTTTTGCATTAAAGTACACAGGGACTCCAAAGGTAATGGAATCCCTGGGGCACAGGTAGACAATGACAGGCTGTTTCGTTCTTGTTAGAACTCATCAGAAAGTCATAACCCGTAAGCGACCCCCAGTACAGCGAGCCTGTTCTTTCAAGGCGTTTTTAAGAAATAAAAACGCGATGAAAACCCAGTAACGCCATCATAAGGAATCAACTCAATGGGGGTCGCTTACGGGTTATGACTTTCTGATGAGTTCTAACAAGAACGAAACAGCCTGTCATTGTCTACCTGTGCCCCAGGGATTCCATTACCTTTGGCGTCCCTGTGTACTTTAATGCAAAAGATAGACGCACTACTCTGTCCGCTTGCCGCTAAGCTTCTTTTGTTGTTGGTAATATTAAAATTTCAAGTAATTGCGTAAGTAAGAGGATTAGGAAAGGTATGTTTCTGGCCTGAAATAGAAATATTGCGTAGGGACTAGTTAGGTAGTAGATTAGAAAGTTACGTTTTGCGTAACTGTCGACAGGGGCGGACTGGAATCATTTGGCCCCGGTGGCTACATAGCCTCTATGTTCCCAACCCTCATTATTTTTGCTATGGTGGCCATTTCATCAGCTAGCGGATTTTATAGCGAATAAATATTAACGTATACAGAAATAATTTTAAAGCTTATTTGAAATCTAGGTAGCATAAACAAAGTTCAAAATAAGTCAATATAATAAAGAGGTAGTAATAGAGTATCTACGGTAAAGGGCAGTAATGAACAACATGGAAGAATATGTCTTTATTTATGGAAAACATTTAAAATTATAAAATTAAAAAAAAAAAATTGTTGTTTAAATGTTTGGACCAATGGCCCCCAAAAGCGTTCTGGCGCCGGTGGCGATGGCCACCCGGCCACCCGCTCCAGTCCGCCACTGACTGTCGATTGATGACTGGAGTTGGAAAGTCCAACGTTTTAAAATTATTGCGGGAGAGAAAGACAGCAGGTCAAGTGGAACCTCCCAAGAAAAGTCCAGACAGACCAGTAAAAGTCCTTGATGAAGACACCAAAAGTGTAGTTCGAAGAAAAGTTCACTCTTTTTAAAAAAGAAACCCACCCTGATGACAGTATTCCGTTGATAACTAGAAAACTTCTATGGACCACTTTAAAAAATATTGATTTTGTCTGGGAAAAGCATAAGCGTAAATCACTTTTACTAGAAAGCGATGAAATTGTTTGCTGGCGACGAAAATACTGGAGAAGTATAAAGCAGTACAGAAGAGAACAAAATCTTTTATATAGATGAGACATGGATTAAGGAAGGTTATATAGTACCAAAATTGTGGCAAGACAAAATATAACCAGTGCTCGCCAAGCTTTCATGGAAGGCCTATCAACGAGTATTAAGGTACCTTTAGGTAAAGAGAAGATACTAATAAATATTGGAAGTGAAGAGGGATTTTTAAAAGGTTTGATAATCTTTCAATCGTTCAAGTAGAGAGGAAATTACCACGAGGACATGAATTCGAATGTTTTGTAGCAAGAAACTGGCTTAAATATTCGTTGGGCTACTCTGTAATCCCCCTGCATACCTAATGAGCTTTTATTACTCTACACCTTTCTGAAATAGACTATAGTACCAGATCGATCCAGAGCCGATCATTGCGTAGATTTGATTATATTTGGTCGAGACGATATCGCCGAGACCAATGTACATTGAAGTCCGGGAATGTGTTTCTATTACAAGATATAGAAACAATAACGATACAGCTCGTTTTTCGACAATTGACATCCAGATACATGACTTCGGCCAGCTAATATAGAACCTTCAAAATTTTCCCAGATTTTGAAAGAGCCGTATTCAGGAGGGCCGAAGATACTAAATCCTACAAAAGGTCGCTCTCCAGAGATATTATTGTTAATGTCTTGTTAGTGTCTCTCCCTGTGTGTTCGTAAGTAGGGTATGCATTCTTTTTAATCCAAAAAAGGATCGTTCTGCAGACGCGCTGCTAGCCAGAATAGTAACAATTAACGCCTCCATATTTCTTTTTTTTCCGAAAACCGATGGCGCGATGTCTAGCAAAAGGGCGAAAACACTAATTATTAAAAATCTATCATCCATCTGATTAAATCAATGTTGCCAAAAACGAAGTCAATTATTATGTGAAATATGATGATAAGCTTACTGATTATTAAATATTATAAACCTATCAGCAAAAATTATTTTAATTGATACAAAAGTGCTTCTTATATTACGATCCGTCATGTCTTTAAAAATATCCTAACTAAACTAATTAATGATAAAACTTATAGAGGCGTATTTCATATTTTATATTAAGAAAGCAAATTATTTTCCAAACTACGGTAAAACTTGAAGATTGGCACCAGTGCACTTACCAAATGCGTGCTTTCTTGGCGCAGACTGATAAATGAAGGAAGGTTGAAGGTTGCGACGGGTTTATTTGTTACATCTTTTTCTACCCTACTGCCTACCGGCTCTCTCGCTTGCTTCCACTCGTACAAAAACAGCGCTTTTGCTTTTGCATAAGACGCTAATGTACAACGAGATCTTTACTTTTAGAACGGTCTTACGGAATGCTTATACATGGATTAAGTTTACGATATAATAAGCAAAGAATGAGTTCGTGGAAATGATATAGGATTAATTTTTCGGTCCTATATTATTGTTTATTATATTAATGTAGAGATAAATTGTCAAGGTTGGATTACACGGATAAAAACTAAAATACAAAAAAAATGGCTTCTGTTTGTTTTATTGTTCCCAGGGTAGGCAATGCTTTTTTGCCTATATTGTGTTCACGTCACTGGCCGCTTAAACCGATCGAGGGACCTCTATGAAAGCAAGGCTCTAGGCCAGGGCCGTAGCTAGAGGGGTGCTGGCCAGGGCGAAGCCCTGGTAAAAAAGATTTTGAAATAGAAAAAAATAAGTGTCAAAAATGTCTGCAAATTATTTGATAAGTTTAATAAAATAAAATTATTTAAGTAATTTCGTCATACGGATAGAGTCCTGTCCTGCCCCTGTCTGTTCCGTGTTCCCTTTTTAAGAGCTATTTTAAATCAACAAAAATATAACCCAATGCAATAAATAATTTTTACAACAAAAACAAAAAATAATTAGGTATTTATTTTTAAAGAAAAAAATTATAGTAAACATTTTAATTAAAACATTTTTTATTGAAGAAGTGTGATGATTTATAATAAAAAAAAATAGTGCGGGAAGAAACGAGAATGCTTTATTATGAATATACAAACCGGCACTTAAGAGAGAGTATTTCAAAACCTAAGAATTTGCACCAAAAACTGCTCCTAGATTTACGCTCCAAAAATACATGATTTCTGAAAAATCATCGATTTTGGCGTGGAGAGCGATATTTACTTATTTTTAATTATGAAAAATCGAGCTTGAAAATCGCATGTTAAAGTCATACATACGTCTTATATTAAAATTTTGAATTGACACTAATATTTATATTGTTTACAAATATAAAAAATGTTTTTTTTTTAATAAAGAGCCAGCTAGGAAAATATATAAAAAAAAACATTTACAAAAACAAATTTTAATCATTTTGATGAAATTTGTTAGTAGTTAGGTGAATTTTAAACGAACTATGGGCGTGGCCCCGAAAATGTTTCGCCTGCGGCGCTTTTCCGTCTTCTTTCCTAGGAACAATATCATGTAGTCCCAACTGTCCTTTTCTCCAAAAAAAAATGTCCTACTTACGCCCATTCAGCCCCCCCCCCCCAGTATATTTTCTGGCTACGCCACTGCTTATATTAAAAATATAATACATGCATAATATGAATGAAGCATGTCGGATGTCGTAAAAAATTCCGCAGCGTCCCATAAAAATCAAATATACAGGCCTATTGGGAAAATAGGGCCTGCCACTGCTGAAAGATAAAACTTACTAAATGAAATAATCGCCAAATCCATAAAATTTTGATAAAAAGGGCACAAAAGCTCCTTAAACCATAACATCTATTATAATAACTAAAAATCTCATAAATATGAACTTGTCTACATCCATGGGACATCCTATAAATATTTACCACCATATATTATACTGCACACGTAGATAATTATGCCTACTTAAAACTTATTTAAGTTATTTTCCCATATATTTTATTTTTATTTAATGGCATTTCCATATTTCTTTTGGTATCTCATACATTTATATTTCTTTTTTAAGCAAATCCGTCTCTTCTTATCTAGCCGCTGTTGGCGCTGTATTTAAGTAGCTTGTGCGCTTTAAAAGTCGTTAAACTTCTCGAATTTTATTTTAAAGATTATTATATGTTTGGTATCTTAATTATGGGAAAATTTATAGTACGTTCCGTACGTGTACTAATAGTCAAACACCATATTACCTAAATTTAGGTTTATTTGTTTAAAGTCAAACTTTTTTAAAAGTTCAATTTATATTATCATTTGAAATGACGAGCATTTTTGACCTATCCAGGGATAGGGTCTACTTGAGGGTCTGACATTGCAGAACCGGATATAGTCATGGCAGGACACGCAATTCCCCTGGCACCGTCTATTAATTTGCTGGGGGTCAATCTGGGAGGTAATATGTCTTGGCATGATCACGTTGCCGCAATTGCCAAGGCAGCTGCACATAAACTTGGTGTACTTTTGCGCACCAAAAGGTTGTACACACCTCATCAACTTTTGACACTCTACAAAGCCCAGATTCGACCATCATTAGAATATTGCTCTTATGTCTGGAGCTCTGCACCCAAGCACACCCTTCGGCTACTGGATTCCATTCAAAGGAGCGCCTTAACGGATTTTTCCTACAGTGCAGGTATTTTATCATAAAAAAAAAAAAAAAACTTTTGGTTACGGGGTCCTAGGCCCGCAATTTGGACCCCACACAACGTCAAGAAGTATTTTTTCTTTATAAGTTAGATAGGTACATACATATCATCAAAATATTCCATTAATCACTTTTTAACAGTTTTGACGAAAATGTTTTTGTTTTTTTTTATGCGGCTTCATCAATAAAAATGAATTTTCGATAGTCTCTTCTATACCTGTCTAATTGCATCGTTGCTGCTAGACCAAGTAGAAAAGTGAGGTGTGACCAACCGATTTCGTGGTTAGGTTCATAAATGTTTACTATGCTGTCAATTGAAAATAAATATATTAAAAATATAACCTACATTCAACACCTGTTAAATTCACATTTTTCACTTACGACAACTAGAAATATTGTTTTCGTCACACAACTTACAAACTACTTTTCAAAGTGTAACCGGTAAATCTATACAAAACCAATTACCAATCCAAAGTCACTTCTAAAAAAAATGCTATGCTATGTACTGTGTAATTTCTCCCCCGACTACAGCCACTCTAAAATGCTCTCCTGTACGTATATAAAAGTCCTTCCCCGTTCACAGTGACATTCCCTTACTCGAGCTTCTCAGCTGTGGGGGGGGGGGGGGTGCAGCCTCCTTCTAAGTACGCAACTGATAACGTACTTACCTATTACAAAACGGTTCCTTATAAAATAACATAAACTCATAACAAAAACTAAAGACCTAAGAAAATTATAATAAGACATGAACATAATCATCTTAGGTAATTTAGAAATCAAACTGGTACTCAAGCTGAGCTGATCAATCAAATCTATCAGCGAAAATTCTTTGGGTAAGAGGCTCTTGGTTGAAGAACAGTACTCTTTATTGTTACGTTACTCGTTCTTGGAGCGACGTGTATGTACATAATGTCATTCTTAAAAGACATGTTAAGTGGTTCCTAAAATGTTTATTAAGTACTTATTAATGATGTAACAGACTATTAAAAGGATCTTCAAGAGCGATGCTAGTTGCATCTATTCGTGAGAAAATATTTTTATTTATGCTATGTCCTGGGGATAACATGGAGTCAAACTAAGGAATTAATATAAACAATCCTTTTAACTACTAACTACTTTATTAAACCCCAAAACAAGGTACGGTACTAATTTCAATACGCGACTGCTTTTCTCAGCATCGATGTACTCGTCGCATTTTTACACATAAAAAACGTTACTATATAAAACGACCAGCCCAATAATGTACGGTCGAAAAGGTTATTAAAATAAACAACCTGCGAATACACTGCAATTTATATATACGGATGTTTATAAAAGTTGTGGTACCCGGTAGGTATCATCAGGTACACGATCATTGGTAGTTTTTTGCATAATACACCAAAAAATAAGGGAGTTTTACGTCTTGATCAGTTCTTGCAAGTTTAATGTCATGTCCTGACTGAGATTTGTTATTGGGAAACGGGTATAAGAACGTTTATAAAATATCAAATTTGACAACGAAGATAGTAGCAGGGGTTGGCGGCAGAAGAGTTAGTATACTTAGGCCTAAGAGGTGCATTGTATCCCCTATCGCCTAGGTAATGTCAGCCAGACGGGTCCTACAGTATAACGTAGAATCCCAACCACGTGTATATTGTCGGTAATGGATTGGTATCCTTAAGGATGGATTCCTCATCTAATACTTCGCTGTGAAGTTAGTGGAAAGAAAGTGCATAGATAAAGGACGAGAACATTTCTAGTTTCGTAGGAGAAGTCAGTAGACTAATGTTTATAAAAATAACTGTTTGTAATTGGTTTAAGAAAGGATTTCATTTTAAATAGTACATTTAGAAAGCTTTCCTCCTAATATTAATGACACTCTGACACAGCAAAATAAAATAATTGATATTTTATTTCGGAACGCTTAAGGGTCAAGACGCAAAAACTGAAAATATTTTATATTTATATTTTATAAAATTAATTGACGAAGATCTTTTCAAATGCTGTCATGCTCTACAACAAAAGCTAACGGATCAGGAAAAGAAAGAGGCTGACGTGGAAGATTGTTTTCATTAAATGAAGCGTCAAATCCCCTTGAAATTCTACAATATATATTTGAAAACAATCTAACTTCCTCTCTACAAATATTAGTTTTGCCTTAAGAATCCTCCTCACTTTACATGTGTCTTGCTTCTGGTGAGAAATCATTCTCTAAATTAAAAATTATTTGAGATCTACCATGTCATAAGAAAGATTATCTGGTTTGGCAATCTTAGCTCTAGTCTAGAGCAAGAGATACTCGATAAAATTAATTTTCAAGTTTATTTACATCATGTAAAGTATTTAAAAAACTTTTCTTTCTTCTTTTCTGCTTCTCAGTTGAAATATGCAATGTCGAGAGTCTCTCTTTATGTAAAATATCATTTTGATTTCGCTGATGATGAAGGTTTATGTCTTCGAAAAATGTTCGATATGACAATGAGATTTTTCTGAATAGAAAACCTTCTAATAAACTAGTGGAGCAGACTGTGTGTACATTTTTTTCCCCTCACTTATAATATCACCTGAGAGATGGACTACTTCCACAACATTATTATACTGATGAGTCATGATATGACGAAACGCGTCTAGGGATGGATCTGACGAAATAAAGAGAAATTCTTCTTCTGTATTCTTGTTTTCGGTTAATAAACCGATGCGAGTTAGCGCTGCCTAGCGGGACTCCTGTAATTGTGACGAATGTCTTTACAGGAGATTTCCTCTTAACATTTTTACTTATTTCTATAAGTTTGTTAGAGGTGCTGGTATGCTCAAGAGTGTCTAATAACGATACAGATGGCGCTCCGTGCCACATCTTACTGGTGTGTCCCACCACTGTGCTGCCATAAGCAGCTTTGAGTTCTCTTTGTTTCGTCGGATCCTAGCCCTACTGATGAGTCATGATATGACGAAACGCGTCTAGGGATGGATCTGACGAAATAAAGAGAAATTCTTCTTCTGTATTATTATAATTATTAAATCTGTAAACGTAATAAATTATTGGAAATCCTATTAAGTTAACACCATCGTTCGGCCTAATCGGAAGATAATTTACTTCATAACGTAACACTTGTTAGACATCACAAACCTTAACATGCTAATACGATGAGCGTTCTTCGGCTACTTAACATCGCAGGAAAAATTACGGTAAAAACACAAATTATATCATTGAATTTTAACAAGTAAATAAAAGGCCCAGAAATTTTTAAACCTGCATGATAAATCTGGTACTCCGTAAACCCTCATTAGTCGAGTGGTTCCGCTGCGGTCAGAAATAAAAGAACCGAACCTATTATTTTAGTTAAAGTTGGCCGTGGTTAGAAGGCGGCCTTGAGCTGCCAGTGAAAGAAGATGTCTTCATCAACTTAATATCGGGAGGGCCGTGGAAAAAAAACGAAGCGCGGACGAAGAAGAGCTTCGTAGATTATCGATGATCACGACGATGTTCTTTTGTTTTGAAGCAAAGGTTGATGGTATGATGTTATGGTGTGTAGGTAAAGTTTAGATATAGTCTAATTCAGAAAGGTGTAGAGTAATAAAAGCTCATTAGGTATGCAAAGGAACTTCAGAGTGACCCAACGAATATTTAAACCACTTTCATAATATGGCATTGATTTTAAATAAAAAAAAGAAAACTGTCCGACGCGGGACTTGAAACCGCGGCCATTAGTTCCAAAGTGAAGAAGCGTACTACCCCGTCAGGGTACACTTTCAACAAATTGGTCCAATGCCTGACATAACTCTAAGCGCCAAATGTGACAAATATTTGTAAAAATAAATTGAAACTGTTTATAATTACCTTATTTTCCTTAGCAATGGCATCAGCGAAGTACTAGGCAAAGATTAATTATGATTGAAAAATGTTTTTGCCGCGTACAGACACGATTAAAATTGAAAAAGTTTTATGCCTCCGCTGAGAATCGAACCCAGAACCTCTCGATTACATGTCAAGCGCGCTGCCAATTGCGCTACGGGGGACCTGAAATTCTCTCACCAACTTCGGTCATATAACTTATTTAATTTTATGTTAGTAGTAACAGTCTGGAATCTCCTGTGATTCATAGACCGGGGAGGGTGTTATAAGGGGAAACTGTGAATCACAGGAGTTATGTCACTGTCCAACCTGAGATTCTGCTGACTATGCAACTCCGCCGATAATATACCATGCAGCCAAGGAAGAAGACACCAGTCAGTTAGATGCCATCATAAACTTAACACATTTTTATTGTCAATCTTTTTAATTGATCTAAAATTGTAACTTAGTAAAATAAATGTTTTTAAAAACGGTCTTCGACGGTCTAATTAGTTAACTCAGGAGATTCCAGACTGTTACTACTAACATAAAATTAAATAAGTTATATGACCGAAGTTGGTGAGAGAATTTCAGGTCCCCCGTAGCGCAATTGGCAGCGCGCTTGACATGTAATCGAGAGGTTCTGAGTTCGATTCTTTTTCAATTTTAATCGTGTCTGTACGCCGCGCCGGCAAAAACATTTTTTAATTAAAAAATTATTTACAGACGCCAACTTAACTACTTTAAACTATTAATTATAATCCATAATTGTTAGTTAACGCCTACAACACAATATCACTTGTTTATGAAGCAAAGTATTTTGGGACAAATTAATTTTACTTACAATTTAGTAATAACTCTATCAATCAAATATTAAAAAAAACGTTCAATTTAATGTCCAAAATTACAAAGTCACACTAAAACCGATCTTAACATCGTTTAAACTACGTTAAATAAAATATCACAAATTGACGACGGCCTGAATCAGTACTGAATACGTCTGTGACAAAATCTGGGGAAATTTTGAAGGGCCTGATCAGATGGCCGATGTCATGTAGGTATCTGGATATCAATTGTCGAAAAACAAGTTCTCTGGTTATTTTTTCTATATCTAAAGTTGATAATACCACCTCAAATCATAAATAGATACAAGTTTAACCTCCAACATAAAATTTAAGTGTTTTATTACGAAGAATTAAAAAAACAGCAGATAAGCATCCCAGACGCCGTAGCTTTAATAAAATCAAAACCAGATCCTAAATCATTAAAAATTAAGCTTCCTTATCTTGCACATTATAACTTTTTATCTTCCATATCATCAAGTAAGTAATATATCAGACACCCAAGACAAAAAATGTAATCTCCCAAATCTCTTGTTCCTACAACCCGGTCGACCATAACAAAAAACAAAGGATAGAGTCACTTGGGGCAACTATGGGATTTACGGTTGCGGCAGTGTCGTATCGTGTAATAATTCGCACACATAATTCAGTGGCGACTCATGGGCAAAAATATTTTTTAGATTTTGCAAAAAGCTTATATAACTCACTAATCAGAAATTTAAAAAATCTACAGGTGTAAAGGTTATAAAAACATTAAATTTATATTCACGTGTTTCTCTTTCTTGCCCTTTTTTTATGATAATTTTATTCACACAGCGCAGGCGCAGGACTTACTTAGAGACTTTTATGAAAGGACGGTTTCTTCAATTATATTTCCCCTACGGATATACAATACAGTCCGTGCGGCAAGACACGGCGCACACTTACCCACTGCTTCTAGTTACCTCAAATGACTCTAGGGTGGTAGTGGTTGGTAGCAAAATGCGATGAGAAGTCTGGTAATATTTATCTAAACGGACAATAGATATATCCTTTTTTTTATAGAGACAATGATAGCGCACAATCACGATCTATTGTCCCACAGATGAATGCTTCTTAGCTTATGGGATGCCTTTCGTTAGGTTTATGCACTATTGTATGCGTGATGTTGGATAAAAATGTGATATATACTCTGCCATGATAATCTGCTAGGGAACTTGAGTCTGAAGTCCTAAAAGGTTCACTAAAAATAATACATTTTAACTGTTGATACTTGCTTTACTTATTTTCCACTATGGTTGAGGTCTAAAAGTTTCTTTTAAGAAAATCTACTTTTTTGGCAACTATTATATATTATTTTAATATTCTAAACATTCAGTAACATTTTTGACCGCAGCACTTTCCTTTTAGTGGCTTTAATTTGTAGATGTAGTAATAGTTGTTGTGTGGAGGCTGAGCTGCCTGGCAAGTAGACCAAAGCGATTCTTTTTGCCTTCGCCTGAATCAACCTCCAACTACTTTTAACACCTGCGCACTCGCCTACCCTTCCTGACCTCTCTATGAATGTCAGAATATCCATCCAGGCGAGGGCCGTAACTTCGTCTCTTCGGAGAAATGCCGAGCCAAAGATGTGGTGCCTCAGTCTTCCTAGCAGGGCCTCTGACGTACCCAGGAAGTGCAACGGTGTCTTCTGTTCTTCCTGATATGCTGCGTATTTCTCCACGCCAATCACGTCATATCTTTCCTCAGCCGGCAGTGCCCTGTCAAAATCCCTATTAATGAATTGAGGGCCCTCAGTAGTCTATTTCGGAGCCCCTCCAGTTTGTATTAATTTGTAGATGTAACGTACGTAGAGCTGAGTAATAATGATTTACAAAAAGAAATATACTATAAATATACTTTTTTTTTCAAAAAAATGCGGAGTTTTCTATCATGTTTGATTTCAACGACCATTCGAAATTGACTTGGAGCACTTTAAAATGATCGATTCGTGTAAATGAAGGCCAGATTCCCACCGCAAAGTATACCTAGATATGATCCCCCATAGAACCAAGGTACTCGGCGCAACAGGTAGGTGATCTGTGGTATCACCCACAAGTTTCTCGGAATGTCGCCCGACCAGCGAAATACACAATAAAATGTAACTTATGACAGCACGAGACACACTCGAGGCGCTTTGGGACGAGACAGGGTAGCAAATCATCATACAATGAACGAACGCGGGCAAGGATTGTTTTTCGAACATTCGAACAGGTACTATAAAATTCCCGTACTTAAAAAAATTAAAAATTTTTAAATTTTTAAAAAAAAATTCAAAAAATGGCAAAAATTGAAAATTTTTTTCGACCCCAAAATCGAAAATTTTGCCACTTTTTTTCTCTCATTCAAAATTCCCTCCAAAAAATTTTTATTATAGTGTTGGCAGGGACCGGTTGATTTATACTATCGATAATTCGAGTACTCAGAGTCATAGTTCAATAAGGGAATCGAACGTTGCCGTTCCTTTCAATCTATTTATTCAAAGTGAAAATATATTTAAAAATATGGGAATAATTATTTTTTAATCTATGAATTTTTCCTGCGTTTTGTCTGAATTTGGACGGTTGATAAGATCATCCTGTCTGGCGCTTAATCAAAGCGTCAGCAACCCTTGGGACTGATTTATTTACAACTTATTCAAGCTGGGTGGTAACTTAATAAAACCTTTGGCTTTTCAGGTAGATTAACCTCTGATGCTCCGAATATTCTATGGTTTGAATAAGCACAATTCACTTTTACACAAAACTCCCTTCTCCTTACTACTCAGCAAGTTAGTTAACTAATGAGGCTAATAGAGTACGAGGGTATGATCATGCTGAAACTAAACTTTCCCCCCCACCCGGTTTTCCTGGGTGGGAGAAACGAAGAATGAGTTAAAGTTCTCCACATCACCTGCAACGCACCTAAACGCCCAAACTTATCCCTTTTTTCTGTTTTCTTGGGAGAAGTCACATTCGGACAACTTTCCAGGCCACGACCTACCTCTTGACTCGAAGACCCCCTACAATTTTCCATTTTTCCCGTCCCAATATAACTAAACAGGCAAAGTGGTCGTTTTCGGCCATATACAGGTAATTGGGGGTTGTTGACACCATGCTTTGGTCGTGACTCACCTTATTGCCTCGAAATTCTTTTCAATTTTATATTTTTTCCGGCTTCAATCCGAGAAATCTTGAAAAATGGGTGGCTGAGGAGTGTGGAGAACTATAAGCATTATTTTCGTATTTTCCATCCTCGAAAACAGGGGGCAAGAAGCTTTCAGACTTCCAGTATAGCCATTCAAAAAAACAGCCAAAATGTTATTCCTTTAGTACTTACTTATTTACAAAACTATTTTTCCGTATGAAGAATGTCGATGCTTGAAAGAAGAAATAGTGGTGTGGATAGGGAATTAGAAGGGCTAAAAACAAGGTCGGATACAATCATAAGCTCTTAGAGATTATTCCAAATTTCAATATTCAAAAAATTTAAAACGAAATCAATGATTTTCAACTGACAATAAATTATAGGCAATTTAGAATATGTGGTACCTATTAGGTATTAAAGAATCTAAAAGGAAAAATTTGAGTATAATTCCATTAACAAGTTCCTGCTGGGATGTAAATAAATAAAATTGTAAATGTTCTTGTATGCATGCCAAGCAGAGTTTTTAGGGGATTGAACCCTGTTTGCATTGTGACAATATACATTAAAAAGGTGTTAAAGTATTGTATATTTTTCCATTTTAAATCAATGTTTATTTTAAATACAGCGTCAGTAGTAGATATTCAATGACTTTACAAGTTTTACTGCATATGCTTTTTAGTCCAGGCCTTTATTAGAAAAACTGAATTTTTTACTTAATTTTATGTAAATTTTTTCGTTTAAAATAACCTAAAATCCTCCAATTCAGAGCAGTGGCGGCGCCAGGATTTTTGGGATGGGTGGGCACAAGTGGGGATGATTTTAAAGTGGGCACTACCCAAATCAAAAATGACTTGAGTGATGATGAGTACAATTTCGCAGTAAACTTTTTCAGGAAACTATGAAGCGATATGATATTAAGACTCAATATACGGCTAATTATCATCCCCAGGTTAACTCCGTTGAACGTGTCCATCGAGTCCTTAAAACCAGTTATGTTGGTGACCATCATAAAGATTGGGATACATTTCTTGCAAAAGCAGGATGTGCTATTAGATCTACAAAGCATGAGGTTACAGGCCTTACGCCTAATTTTATTGTTTTTGGAAAAGAACCCAAGTTTTCGTGTACTAATTCAGTATCCTTCCAGAAAGATCCTTCTTTGGATGATTCTACGTCTAAGCCTCTAACTATTAATAAAATGTTCGCCTATCGGAGAGCTGAGCTTTGATATAACATTCGTCGATGCGATGACCGCTTTGCTCTTAATCAACAAGTCTGGAAAAAAACTACGTTATTTCCGATGCTGCTAAGCAATTTACAGATAAGTTTGCGCGTAAGTTTTCTGGGCCATTCACTATTACTAAAATACTTTCACCTTGGACATATGAAGTCTCTGATCCGTCCGGTAAGTGTTTAGGGGTTTGGAATGCAAAGGATTTGAAGCCTCATCCCTCCAGTATTGATCCTTAATATAGTCCCTTCTTTAAGTAAAGTATTAGTTCAGTATTTAGTTTAGTTTATTTTTTTTTAAATCAAGTTTCGTTGAAACTTTTTTTTAGGAAGAGGAGGTGTGTTACAGTCTCGTTTTGCCCTAGAAAAAGAAGCGATAGCGACGATCTAAACCACCTAAATTTTAGGCACGCGAAATCGGCACTGTCAAGAACTGGCTAAAGGCAGTCCATCATATCATTAAAGAAGAGAAGAAAATGTGGAATCTTGACCATCTGATCGATCGGACCGTCGTCCTGTTAATTATAACGTCAAGAGGAGATGACAGTTCCTCAGATGACAAAGAATATTATGATTTTTTATAATTTAATTTCTGTATAATGTTTAATAAAAAATAAGTGTACCTAATACTATGTACATATTGCACGCCTTTGTCACACCATTTTCAGTGTTTGTGAATGGATAGCAACAGGCAAAATCTATAAGTTGACCCAAACCCGGGTGGTACTACCTGCACTTAATGAAAAGAAAGAATTTTTCAATGAAATCAACGCCGAATTATGAATGTGGCTTAAATAATCGTTGGGTCATTCTGTAGTCGCTTTGCATACCTCTTAATATTCTACACCTTTCTAAAATAGACTATAATTGTTAGTTTTATAGGTTCAATTTTCGAAGAATTTTCCTCATTTTCTTCGATAACAAGCAAAAGAACATGATATAAAATCGAACGCAAGTCTGTCGTAAAATTGCCTTTTGTCACCTTTTGCAATCGGGAAAAAAGCTTATATTTGCCGGTTGAATAGTGAGCCGAGTCGGGGGATTGTGCTTGTCATCTTATATAAAACAATTTTCTCAGTCATTCTTATTCATTAAAACGTTCACACACATTTTACTATTTTCTTTTTCAGGGTTTTTCTTGTCTCCTTGTAAAATCTCATTTTCTGCCTCGTAATAGCCGTACAATGCTGTGTAAGTACTAAACCATAGCAAAATAAGACCATCAATTTTATCCAACCAAGCTGATGACTTTATAAAAATTATTTTAACGAGTTAATTTAGTTTAGTTTGCATTAAAACCGCAGGTATGTTTGTTTCCTGGCACCATGGTGAAAATTTAAAATGTAAATGCCTTTGTTTTGTCCGGACAGTGATGAATTCATTAGTAAATTTCTACAAATGGGCCGACAATTAATTATTTTGTTTCTAGGTATCTGACGTTGTTTTTGCTTTTTAACATCTTCGCGGATTATTTTGTTTATCTTTAAAGGCTCAGAATTGCCTGAAAGCATGCTCCTTGATGACATTTTAATCAGCTGATTCTTTTTTTGCTGGGATTGGCGGAAGAGACAGTATACTTAGGGGGGGGGGGGAGGGGGGCGGGGGGTTATTAAGTTAAAAAAAAGTTGCATTATTTGGGTGCCATGCCCTGTTAAATTTGAAAATAGCGCGGCAGGCGAAAAATTTTCGGGGCCACGCCCAAAGTTCGTTTATTCACCTAAATTCACCTATTTCGAAAATAAAATTATTACCTCTCCCACTCTGCATGGTTGGATTAAATTTGTTTTGGTAAATGTTATTTTTTACTTTTTTTTTTGATATTCCTAGCTGGTTCTTTATTAAAAAAAAAAAACATTTTTTATATTTGTGAAAATATGAACATTGATAACAAACCAAAATTTTAACATAAAATATATTACTGTAACCAGCGTTTTTCGGGCTCGGTTTTTCATGATTAAAAATAAAGTAAATATCGCTCACCACGCCAAAATTGATGATTTTTTCAGAAATCATGTTTTCATTTTAGGAGCATAGATCTAACAGCAGTTTTCGGTGCAAATGCTTATAGGTTTTGAAATACTCCTTGTTAAGTGCCGTTTTGTATATTCATAATAAAGCATTCTCGTTTCTTCACGCACTATTTTTTTAAATTATAAATTATCACACTTCTTCCATAAAAAATGTTTCAATTAATTATTTTTTGGTTTGTTGTGCAAATATTTTATTGCATTGGGTTATATTTTTGTTGATTGAAAATAGCGCTAAAAAAGGCAGAACGGAAGAGGCAAGTATATATTGGAAAAATGCTATAAAATATTATTGTTTTTACTCGGTTTCCTTCAAAATTGCATCAAAAATCAATAACTAAAACGATATGCGTCTGAAAACCCTAATCTCTATATAAAATAGGACTTTTAGAAGGAAAAGTTTAAAAACTAAACATTTCCTACAAAACCATTGTAATCTAGGCTAAGAATACATTATTTAAAGATTTAAATTAAGGGTTCAAGCGTTGAAAAATTAGGTTGCAATTAGATTTTCAGAGCCGAGCTCGGGGGGAGCTGCAGCCCCCCCAAATACGCCACTGGGTCGGACTGACCACAGAACAGGACTGACTAAAACACCCCCCCCCCTTACCTACAGCCCTGCCTATAAGGCTAGGGTTGCTACCTCTCCCGGTATTCAGGGAGGCTCCCGGAATCGGGCCTAAAAAAGCGTATCTCCCAGGTTTCATATAATTTCTCCCGGAAATCCAGTTTACTACAAAACGCTGCAAGGGCGTGATTTTTTTTTGAGGTCACTTGGACAAGACAGCAGTATTGTTTGTCTCTGCTTATTGCGTTATAGAGCGTGGGGGAGGCGGCGACCTTTTTTTTTTAGAGTCACTGGTGGGGTTTTTGTTTATTTTGTATGTAAATAAACGTATTTACCTTTAACTTTCTTTTTGGTTATTAGACTCCCGGAATAGTCGGTAAGGAAGGTGGCGGCATCCCCTCAGGGCCGGACCCAAGGGGGGGACCTCCCCCCAAAGTTATGTCAGTTGGTTTCAGTAACATAGACAAAAACGAAAGAATTCTATACGGGTATTTAATTCTTTTGTCTATGTTCAGAAAGCAACTGGCAAAATACAGGGTAATTCCCAAGTTGATACTTCTTTTTAAGCTGTGTCTAGAAGGCATTAAAATAAACAACTTTTTCAAATACCTTTTTTCAAAAAGCTTAAAAATAGCCGAATTACAGAAGTACAAAATCTAAGTGCAGGCCTAGTAATCAAAACTTAGCCATTTAATTTATATTGTTTTTCTCCGTTTTTTGTATGTGAGTCATGCATTTTGCGGATCGGTCGTCAGTTATTTATTTTGGCAATTCGCGGCGCGTTATGATTTTCTGAAGCAAATTAATGTTAATAAATTGGTGAAAATGGTAAACTTTGAAAACAAGAACTAATTATGGTGCTAACTTATTGTGAGTGTCGTAAAAGTGCGGATGTTTCTTCTCTACACCCAGAAGTTTTCTTAATGTTATTTAACGGGCAAGTTAGGCAGACCCGTATTTGATTTGTAGTGTAATAAATGAATGTAAGTACTTTATTTTTGGGGGTTTTTGAAAAAAGGTATTTGAAAATGTTTTTTATTTTACTGCCTTCTATACACAGTTAAAAAAGAAGTATCAACTTAGTATTATATAACAAGTGATAAATGTACACCATTTTTCCTACGACCACAAGGAATTATCAAGAAATCCTTTGTTTTTTATTTTTATTTTATAGTACTTATATTGTAGGTATATACACTATACAGGGTCTTAAAAAATTCAACGTACGTGCATTAGGACCTCGGAAACTATAACAAATAGAGAGATGGTAAAATTATGTATCTCTAGAACAAGTAACAATCCGAAAAAACTTATATGACTTAATCGGCTTAGTTTGATGTCTAGTATCTAGTATAAGTTTTTTTTTTGATAATTAAAATAATAATTTAATTATGTACTATGTTTTTTTTATGCTTTGGAATGTTTAAAGGCAAATATCTCGAAAACCGTTAAAGATATTAAGATCAATCAAGTACACCTTTTTGACTCAGAAAATGCCCTTCTTTAAGAAACTATAATTGAAAAACACCTAATATCACAGGTAAGTCGCATGAATGAGGATCGTGGTTCGGAACCCACGTTTAGCTGTAGGTCCCCTCGAGAATTGCCCTGGGAGCGAACGAAGAGGTAAAAATCCTAATTCGAAAGAATGGCAAGAAATGACAAAAATAAGATTCAGAACTAGCCAACTTCAGTTACATCACAGTTACATACTTTTAAAAATGTTACAAAAGTTACTTTTAAACAGTGTTACCGAATGTTGTAATGTAACATGTTTGGTGGGAATTATATCGTTTTAGTTCAGTAAAAATGAGATTCAAACCTCCTGTGACATAAAAAGTTTAAAAGAAATAATTTTTCGTCAGAAATAAGTACTTACTATTCTAGTACCAGTTTGGGCTTCTAAATAAATTCAAATTTTTCATAAAAAAAGTTAGTTTTTGATTATCATAAACAGGTAATTCCTAGTTTCCGACAAAAAGGCTTTGGTATAAAATAACAAGCAATTCCTTCATGAATGTAAAATAACCCGATCGTTTCGGTCCACTGGCACGTACGGCAGTTAAGTCCTCCATTATATCTAAATGATGGCGTTCTGACAAATAATGAGCCATTACATACCTTGTGAAATATAATAGATATTTGTATAAGGGAGAGTAAAGTAATAATGTGCAATTGGTAATTGTGTGCACCAACATATTTCAAATTTCGCGGCTTATCCAGTACTCCGCTACGGGTAGCTGAATTATTAGCGCAATAAAGTGATCATTGTTGCCAGATTCAAGCTGTTTCTAGGGTAACAAAGTTTTATGCGGAAATTTTACATGTACTTAACATATTTTTTCTCCGCCCTATATTGTAAACAACGCATCTTGACACTGTTTTGAAGGACGTAAGTAACAATAATTACCAAAAAGATATCGATTGCCCTTAACGACGGGTTGTTAGTCAATTTATCTACTTTCATTTAGTAATATGAATTTTACAGTGTCTGTTTAAAGGTTGGAGACAATGACGTTTCTTGAACGGCAGTAGAGTTTTGAACTTGCATTGTCTTTATTTGTTTAGAATCACTACGTTTCAACTGTACAACTGTTTTTACTGTACATACAGTATTCACCTGAAGACGACTGGAGATACTTACCAGTTGAAACGTAGTGATTCTAAACAAATAAAGACAATGCAAGTCCAAAACTCTACTGCCGTTCATGAATTTTACAGTTCTGTAAATCGTTTTGTAAGGGCATCTATTAAAGCACTAGTGCTGTAATAGATACCTTTACAGCACTAGTGCTGTAATGGAAAAAAACAGTTAGGTATATTAAAATTTTGCTGTTAAATAAAACCACACTTTTTAGAAGAATGATTTATTATTAACAATTATAAAATTAATTACCAATTATTAATTAAAATATAACACCTAAGGTTTATTTTAAACATTAATAATACACTTTTTACAGTTAGAAATTTGTATACCAGAAGTGGATGTGATGGAGCCCTTTACGTTCGAATTTCCAATCATTAAATCCGTGTTTGACCCGATGAGCTTCTTTGCTATTTGTTTCTTATTTTCTAAAGAATTCTCAACGTAGCCTTCTGCCGTAGAAGAGGATTTCCAGCCCCCATGACGATTTAACATCTGCATCAACCACCATCAATTAGAATGGTGGTTGAGGACTTCCTAAAACAATGTCCACTGTATCCTTCTGGATTATTCAATCCAAGTTTTGTTGCAATCTTTTTTGGTATACTTCCAAAACTATTAATTCCGATAGGCTGGGAGGTGCATTTTCCTTTTCCATAGAATACAAAGAACCGCCTGTGAGTTGCATTAAGAGGACGAAGTTTAGCATACTTTAGAAAAATACTTAAACAGTTGACACCTGTCACATTTCCTTCTGTTATAAAAAATTCTCGCATAATTTTGGTTTTCGAGAATGGAATCACAATTTTTATATACAAATCATTGTATTTAATATGATCCAACATTAACTTAGCTAGTTCTTCGCGCCGACAAGCCCCAAAAATGCCGATTATCATAACAACCTTCATAAGTAAATATGTTTCATCATCTGCAGTACTAAGAAACTTACATACGTCTTCCTTTGTAAAAACTTTGGATTTTTTGGCCTTGTAACCCTCTGAACTTCTTTCCAAAAATGCGATTAGTTGAGAAAATCTGCTTATATCTTGATTTTTCTTGACTGAAATCATAGTTTTCAACATTAAGTAGTAAATCCATAGTGTAGATGGTTTTTGGGAGCATTGCTTTACGGAAAAATAACCCAATAGGATTTTCTCAGACACCTCCTTTATGTTGTTAGCTTTGCACCAATCTTCAAACTCCAACTCATACCGCGCCTTGGATTTTGTCGGAACTAAACTTGAGATCGCTTCGTTTGCGCTGCTTCTATATCAGAGGGTAAACTTCCATCAGAATCGCTCATTTTGAAAAACGCTTTTTATATTTTTGAATTTGTTTGACAAAGTTTCGACAGTAACCATGCGAAACAGTAACTATGCGAAAGGTAACATAAAAAACTTGATTAGTAAACTTAATAGCAGGTGCATTTTTACAGGTGAATTTTTATTTTTAAAAATGCCTTTTGCCAAATATTTTTATTCATAGATGAAAGTAGATAAAATTTTGTACAATATTCTTGTTGTAAATTCATATTACTACACTCGATGTTTTATTAAACTCGGCTGACGCCTCGTTTGACAACTTTAACATCTCGTGTTGTAATATGAATCTTTACAACACTTATATCGTAAATAACTATTACCACCCTTGGGTGGTAATACTTTATGCCTTATAAAAACAATTATTTATCAAAATTGAGTAATCTTAAGTGATATGAATATTAATAGTACAATTATTACAATTATGAACATTATTTTTGTGGACGCTCTTCGCTACATAACTTTCCGCAATAGTTGCAGATTTCCATCCGCCATGTCGTTTGAGAGCTAAGACATTAACTCCAGTATTCGCTAATAAAGTGGCCGATGTTCTTCTAAGGAAGTGTCCAGTATTCTCCTTAAAGTTCTGCAATTTAGCAATTTTACTTGGAATTGAAGAAATATAGTTTTTCCCGACAGGCTGGTTTAAGCATTTTCCATTTTGATATCGCATAAAGAAGCGAGGATTAAAATTCGTCATGTGGAATCTTATATTAATGTAATTTCGAACTATTTTAAAATAATAAACCTTCTCATCGTCACTTTTAGTCACTATACATTTACGTGCCATTCTATTTTTTGAATCAGGAATAGTAACAAATATGCCTTCATGCCTTAATTCAACATTGTCCATTTTCATTGCACAGAGTTCACTAGAACGGCACGCTATAGTAATTTCCATTATCATTACAACCTTCATCATTAAATAAATATAATCGGGGGGCTTTAAACAGGAACTTATTTACATCTTCCCTGTTAAACACATTCGATCTTTTGGGTTTATATGAGTCATTTTTTCTTTTTAAAAAAGCTCGAAGTTTAGGATACTTGGAAATATTTATGTTTTCCTCTATGAAAAGGGTGAACTTCAGCATGGAATTTTCAAACCATAAGCTTGATGGAGACTTTAACACAGCAGATTTTTCATGAAAGTACGACAAAAGCCCGGTTTTTGAAACTGCAGTAGCATTCTTTGTTTGGCACCATTTTTTGAAGTATTGATACGTTGTTTCATACCTCTTCCTCGATTTTTCTGGCAGCAGTGATAGACAAGCGATAAATATGCTGATACTTCTATATCCATTTGGCTGTTATACAAATCAATAATTTTAATTTCTCTCAATTTTTGATAATAAACTGTTAATTTAACGTTGTTGATAAAATAACAATGCTTATGATGCTATAGAAACGCGCCAAAGCTGCCCATAATTTTATGCGAAAAGTATCGAATTAAATTAATAAAAATCTAAGAATAAATTCTAAGGGGAGGAGAAAAATATTATATGCTTCATGGGATGTAAGTATATTTAACAGTCTCGAACTTTATTGCCAGCCCTCGCTATCGCTCGGGCGCAAAATCGTTCTCGACTAGTAAATGTTACTTACATCCCTTGTAGTATAACATAGGAAATATTTATTTGAAAAACAAAGTATGTATGTATGTAAATACATTTCTGAGTTTGTCTATAGATAGGAACCTTCGATTTAAGGACCATATCATAGACTTGTGTCAGAGAATTTCCTCAGGTTTCCTCCGAAGATTTTGAATCTTCTTCGGGTCAGTGCTTCGCAGTTGTATATAATATGTAAAGCGGTTTCGTCCTCTTCGCCGCAAATTCTGCATTCAATGAGTCCATTATAAATTACTATTTGACGTAGGTGTTTTGTTAAATGGCAGTGGCTTGTTAGTGGGCCAATCACTTGTTTAAGCTGGGTACGCGTTAACAACATTCTAGTTAATAGTTTCTTTGCGAGTTTACCAATTGTGGCTATAACTTGGGTTTGACCAGGTATTCTGAATAATCGGGATAGGTTTTGTTGTTGCGTCCAAAGGCAATAATAATAGTAAACGAAAGAAACGAAGTAAGGCTGGTAGTTGAATGAATTTTAAACTTAATAAATACATTAAACCAGAAGAAAATTTATGTTCTAGGTCATTGACCCTATGGAAGATCCACCACTGGATTGCCCTTAAATTATTATTTTTATTAGTGAAATAAAAATACTACTTTGTAATATATTATTTGTGTTTGACCAGAGCTAAGCCACTGTATTCGATACACAACGTATAAGAAAGGCATGGTGCTTTGTATACTTTTTTTAATTGTGAGCACCACAGTCTATTTATAATGTAGGTAATGGTGAAATAACTCTGTAGATTGGTTTATTTGTATCGATCAGAAAGTGATTTTATAATAAATAAAGCCATACTTCTTTTTAAGAAAAATTGATTTTACCAAGATGACTCTGCGAATACCTTCAACACTATTGATGTGAGGTTTATCGGGATTTTACACTTAATTAGGTAAGCTTCATTTTAAAGACTTATGAATAGAGATCGGATTTCAATCGTAAATACCAGAGATAGAGTTTGTCGACCTATAGTCGATTTCAGAAAGGTGTAGATTAATTAAAGCTCAAGCAAAGGGACTACAGAGGGACCCAACGAATATTTAAGCCACTTTCATAAATTGCCATTGATTTCATTTCAAAATTCTGTCTTTTCATCAAGTGCAGGTAGTACCACCCGGTTTTGGGTAAAATTTATGGGTTTTGCCTATTATTATCTATTCACAAACACTGAAAATGGTGTAACAAAGGCGTGCATTCTGTACATAGTATTAGGTACACTAATTTTTTATTACACATTATAAAGAAAAATACATTATACAGACATTAAATTATAAAAAATCTTAATACTCTTCGTCATCTGAGGAACTGTCATCTCCTCTTGACGCTATAATTAACGGGTCGACGATCCGACCGATCAGGTGGTCAAGATCCCACATTTTCTCCTCTTAAATGACATGATGAACTGCTTTTCGCGAGTTCTCTGGTGTTACTTCCTTAATGGTTTGATTAAATAGTAGCTTAACGTCTTTTATTTTGAATGTCGTGTTGTGTCTTGCTACAAATCTTTCACTTGCGCCCATGTAAGTTCTATAGGATTTAGTTCGCAATAATATGGTAATGTGAGCAGCACAGTTACACTATGTTTTTCAGCTATATCTTCCAAGGCATATTTTATAAAACGATGTTTGTGTAAATTTGCTATAGCTAATAGTTCCTTCTTTATCAAATTATATTCTTTTTTTTTCTTAGGTTAGTTATCCTAAATAATTTATTGCACAAAGTTTACCTGGAGCCGAACTGGACGGAATTTCCCATTTTATTACTCTACACCTTTCTGAAATAGACTATACTAGACTATGCCGATAAGTACTCTAAAATTTGAACATCTCTGCGAATGTCGTCGTATATGAGTACGTAACTGTTTGACGAAAGTGACAGCTCTAACTTTACATTGTTTGTCATTGTAAAAAGCGGGGAAATTTCCACGCGTAAACGTTTGTTTTTATTCTGTGGCTTTTGTATTTTATTTTTAGTTCGGGTTCGATTAGTTATACAAGGTGATTCACGTTGAGTGGCCTATTAGAAGATCTCGGAGACGAGTAACCCTATCTTTCTAAACATTTAATAGCAGGCATAATTGGTTTTGGGCTTTTAAAACATATTTTGACGTTTTTATTACTTCCGGTTATACCGGAAGTGAATGCCAACTTTGTTATTTCAAATGGAATACCCTGTATATTTTAGCATTCTTGATTACCTTCCTAAAATCTAAATAACTTTTGTTAATAATAATCTATTCCTATCTCTAACCGTTTTTGAGATATGAATTATAAAAGAGTTTTTTTGTGTAAAAACGCTCCGAGAAGAAAGTTTAGTAACTCTGAAACTAATAAAGGTAAACATTTAAAATTTTGTAAGCTTTCAAGTAATACATAAATCTTTAGTTTAAATTACTTAGGTTTCACGTTTTTTTATACAGGGAGTTCTTAAAATTGTGCCAATGTTTCCATTTAAATAAATGTACATAAGTCAATTTTTGCAAATGGAACACCCTGTTTTTTAGCTTACTAACGTGTAGAGAAATAAATTTCCTATCTAAATGCCTAATATGTTACAATCCACATTTTTAGTGGCTTTGGAATTATGAGCAATTTAAATAAAAAAATTTTTAAATTTCTGTTTGTGTTAATGCGACATTATTTTTGAAAAGAAGGCTTCGACTGGGACTTTCGTTTGGCTTTGAATGAGAAATAGCTAAGCAACGAACATAGGCAGTTAATAACCAACGGTAACAAAGCTCAAAGTCAAACGAAAATCCCAGTCGAAGCGTTCTTTTTAAAAATAATGTCGCATTAACACAAAAAGGAAATTTTAAGATTTAAATTGCTCATAATTCCAAAACGACTAAAAATGTGGATTGTAACATATTAGGCATTTAGATAGGAAATTTAATTCTCTACACGTTAGTAAGCTAAAAAATAGGGTGTTCCATTTGCAAAAATTGACTTATGCACATTTATTTAAATGGAAACATTGGCATAATTTTAAGAACTCCCTGTATAAAAAACGTGAAACCTAAGTAATTTAAACTAAAGATCTATGTATTACTTGAAAGCTTAGAAAATTTTAAATGTTTACCTTTATTAGTTTCAGAGTTACTAAATTTTCTTCTCGGAGCGTTTTTACACATAAAAATTCTTTTATAATTTATATCTCAAAAACGGTTAGAGATAGGAATAGATTATTATTAACAAAAGTTATTTAAATTTTAATAAGGTTATTAAAAATGCTAAAATAAACAAGGTGTTCCATTTAAAATATCAAAGTTGGCATTAACTTCCGGTATAACCGGAAGTAATAAAAACGTCAAAATATAATGTTTTAAAAGCTCAAAACCAATTATGCCTGCTATCAAACTTTTAGAAAGATAGGGATACTCGTTTTCGAGATCTTCTAATAGGCCACTTAACGTGAATCACCCTGTATAGCGTACTAATAATTATTGTTAATCAAGGGATATTTATCAACTCGGTTCGGTACCCTCAACTAGGGTAGTGTTCGGTTACGTATTTGGCATTTGGCAAGCATGTAGCAGTGTTGCAGTGCCGCTGTGTTTCTTTTCTAGTAGTAATAATTAGTAAAAACATCCGCAGGCACTCAATTTTGCGTACCTAAATTTGCGCCCTCCTATACTCAATATCCGAGCCGTCACTGGTCAAATGTCGAAACACTACACACACATCTTGATTCAAAGAGTTAAAAAAAGATCAATCTTTCCCTAATTTAATGCTTCTTTTATTTGTCCCTGAATATTTTTCTTCTTCTAATGAACTTGTAGGCGCTAGACCTTAATGTCTTCTTCATCCATTAGGTGTAACGCGTAACGCCGTTTAACCGATACATGTAAATAGCGTCATTATTTTTTTCTCTCCAATAAAGGAGAACCAAAAACCCGTTTCGAAAATCTAAGAAGCAATTTTAAAGTAATTAACGAAGACCCACGTTTTCTACTGGAGGTAATTTGAAAATTCTACAAAGGAGACCGACGGAACTGGTCCTCATCGAATTATTGTCACATATATACATACATTATGTTGCTAATACCATAATTCAATGATGCCACCACTGTAAGCAGATGATCAGGGGCTGTTGAGTTTGCGCAGATCGGAAATTTGCTTCTTGATGTAAACCTTTGACAGGGCCGACTTTCAAAATATTTTTACAAGCTTTTATTTAAATTCACCCGTTTAGTTCGGGTGTGTACAGTTTATGGTCAAATAAAACTAAGTAGCCAATATTTTACATACCTGAAATACCTTATTCCTGGTATTGAACCACGATTCGTGCAAAAAAGGATCATGCACTTTTTTCTACCCAGCTTAAGACATAAGTCGCTAACAATAACAAAATGTCTGGTAAAGTTTTATACCTAAATTCGCACCCAAAACTTAAAAATAATATCCACAATCACACACGGAACAACCGAACGAATACAACGTAAAAAAAGTTTGAAAGGACTATAACTTACAAACTAACAAAAAAAAATGTCCAAAGTAAAGTTTTATAAATATTAACACCCAAAACTTGGAAATTATAACAACACACGAATGAACGAAACAAAAGATGGCGACTAATAAGAATATAACGGCGAGCCGGTTCTGTTCAAGAGACCTTGGGTTCTGTTTATGTTCTGTTACTGCGCAAGCGCGACGGCCCCCAACTCAAGATATTTTGAATCGCACGATGGGTGTATTCTTGCCTCGTGCTTGCTTGTATTGGCGATATAGTGTATGTATATATGTGATTATTGTGTGAAATATGTTATTTAAGTTGTACCTATTAGAAGTCCACATTACTACCAGTTCCTTTGAATACAGGTAGAGACAGTTAAGGTGTTGGTATTTTTTTATGGCCGATTTGTTGTCGGTGAATCAATGGCTTATGAACATTTCAAATTATACAGGGTGTCCCACAGGGAACCGCCTCTATCGAATAATTTTCTATTTACGGAAAAATAGTATGTATACCTCGTAGAAAAGGCCACATTGCCGGACTCCGTATGGTCAGTCTCGGCTGGCGCCTCGACATACAATCTTTACGGTCGTCCGGGAATGTTCAGCTACCGGTCTTATCTTACAGAGTCCCCTTGAAACGGGTATCAGTGGTGGCTCGTCAGGTGAAGTAGGTGAACCACCCAAAAAAAAAAAATCAGGAGAAAAGTTTTTCGACAATATTAAATATTAATGTATCAATACAGCTATCATTTTAGCCCTTAAAAAATTATTATAATCGAGTTCGAATAATATTAACTTAATCCGAATGTAGCTATGCATAATAGGGCCACGGCTAACTCCGACGGACTCGTGGATTTTGGCGCGCCCCAGCCGACCGTGTCCGTTAGCTCAAAGCAAGTGAAGACCCAACGCCCAACATGGCTTTGATATTTGCCGTTGCTATAGTTACGTGACGTCAGTCACGCAAACAGCATGTAACAATTTGCATTATGATGAAGGGCAATTTAAAAATAGAGCAGTCGTATGCACCATTATCTTAGCATTGGTTCGCCTAACTTTAAGGTATTTATTTTGAGGCATTACGAAACTTACGATTATAGATATCGTTTTTACGTGATTTACTGTGTGATTAAAAAGTTTTGTTTTTATTTATCAGTTAATTCAGTAGTGTACGTACTTACTTAGTTGTATGTTTTAAAATTGAACCCAATTAATGACATAGTTTGTAGTTTGTTGGAAACTCCATTCAGTCGTTGGACAGATGAGGATAAGAGAGACGTTTTGTTACACGGGTTTTTAGTCAATGTTTATTGAAGTATGCGCAGAAGACCTCTGCAATCATCTGTTTCTACTTGAGAAATGCCGCAATAGTATTTTTTGTAACAGATACTTTTTTACCCAGCCAACGGGGCGTAAGCGTCCCCTTGCCTGTTGCTTTGGTTCGGACGCCACTGTTACCGCTTCCGAGATAATTATAAATTTAAACAACATTA
Source organism: Polydrusus cervinus (assembly GCA_935413205.1). NCBI lineage: Eukaryota > Metazoa > Arthropoda > Insecta > Coleoptera > Curculionidae > Polydrusus > Polydrusus cervinus. The sequence goes on along the minus strand of OW284516.1, from coordinate 51,684,238 downwards.
TAATATAACACATCTTGCTGATACTATGGTTATACATAAGGATGGCTACCTAATAGAAGCATTGATTTGCTGCATTTGCATAGTCACGCAAGAAATAATTTGTGGCATAGAATGATAGCTTTATAAGTCTAAATTGGTTTTCTAGACACAAATAAACCAATCTGCGGAGTTATTTTGATGTTAACAGCTACCTACTTCGTTTAAGTTTCTTCAAAAAATATAAGGGCTGTCGCAATAGAATGGCAATGTTTTATTTTTTTAGATAGTTTTATAGTTTTTGATATTGAATCAACCAGTGGCGTAGCCCGAAAATATGTTCGGGGGGGGGCTCATATTTCAATGAATTTAATAATGATTTACTAATCAGACAACTTTGATTTTGAGAAAATAATACCTGCCAATGTCATTAATGCCACAGTCAAAGTTGCTGGTTAGTTAATTATTGTGAAACATTTTTATAATACACTTTAATTTTTTTATACAGGGTGGGTAAAAACTGCAAACATTTTATTTTGCTTAAGAGTAAACATACTTTATTTTGAAAGATATGAAAAAAATCCACTCTTAATAAAACGTTTTTGCTTGAATAATGAATAGGTGATACTTGTTGTCAATGTGTTTATTTAATGAAGTAATTATAATATTAATAATAATACGACCCCCATACTTGACACATTTTTCTAATTGCTTTCTCAAATTAGTGAAAGCATTTCTGATTTCTTCCTGAGATATCGATTGGACAGCCTGGATAATTCTGTCCTTGTTTTAAACGGCCCCATAAAAACATATCTGCCAAGGTTAAGTCGGGGCTTTTTGGGGGCCACAAAACTGGGCCATTCCTGCCAATCCACCTTGGACCAAATCTGCGGTCAAGCCATTCTCTAACCTTACGAGCGAAATGGGCTGGACAACCATCTTGCTGAAAATACATATTTTGTCGAAAATTAATGGTAGATTTTCGAGCTTATCATTGAAAAATATATCCAGCATTTCTAAATATGATAATTTATTGCACGTGTTATCATAAAAATATGGCCATATGATGCCATAAATGGATATCGCGCACCACATGTTCACTTTTGTGAAATATTGTCTTCTCGTCATAATTCTGAATCGGGATTGTCTAAAGCCCAGTACCTAACGTACTGGGTTACAACGGTTCCATTGGTAAAAAATTTACATTAACCAGAAAACATGATACATTACATTATTTATAAAATCAACATTTTCACTTAAAATTTTGTCTCCTATCCATAAGCAAAAATCAAGTCGTTTCGCGTCATCTCCCTCTTCCAATCTTCGATAAAGTGCGGTTTATACGGATACAATTTATTTGCTTAAGGATCTTTTGAACTTGACTTTTTTTCACAACTTCCAACTGAGTAACACGATTTCTTATGGACGTCATACGATTTTCTTCAACAGATTGAAGAACTAAAACTGTAGCAGCATCATCATGGTCGTATTACTTCTTTTTTTGTTTAGATCCAAAACCGAGTCAGTTCTCTGGAACTTTTTTGTTAACTTGCAGATTGTCATCCTAGTTATTGGGATTCCTACAAATTTCTCGGTAAATTGTTCCATGACGTAGCGGTATGAAACTTGACCATCCCCATAACATTGTATTATAAAAACGCTTTGTTCAGTAGATAGCATTTCTACTTAAAAAATAACTTCATTAAATAAATACATTGACAACAAGTACCTATCACCTTAAGTGTCATTATTATTTTAACTAGGTTCACCAGCCCAGATTCGACCATCATTAGAATATTGCTCTCATGTCTGGAGCTCTGCACCCAAGCAAACCCTTCGGCTACTGGATTCCATTCAAAGGAGAGCCGTTCGTCTGATCGGCGACCCCGAGCTGACCAAGACCCTCGATAGCCTGGAGCATCGAAGACAGGTTGGTGATTTGGCTCTCTTTTACAGATATTTCCATGGCAGGTGTTCGACTGACATTGCCCACTTGATTCTACCTAGAGCAATGCAAAACAGAAATACACGGCAAACCACTGCCGCTCATCCATATGTTGTTCAGCTTAGTACTCCTCGAACTTCATTGTTCAAGAATTCTTTCATCTGGAGAACATCATCGTTGTGGAATGATCTTCCTGAGGTCGTGTTTCCCAATGAATACAATCTTCAACGTTTCAAGACCAACGTTAATCGCTTTTTTCGCACTCGCACCGCTCCCAGAGCGCCTTAAAGGATTTTTCCTACAGTGCAGGTGTTTTATCATTAAAAAAAAAGTCAGAGGTGTGCCAGCGAATACTTTTTGGGAAATCATTTTTACATAGGTAAACCCTTTAATGAATTGTTCTACTTCGGTTTCTTGTGTAGAAAACACAGTCATTAAGAGTGACTTTTTTTTAAGTAGCTTTCAAAATAAAGTATGTTCACTCTTAAGCAAAATAACATTTTTGCAGTTTTTACCCACCCTGTATAAAAAAATTGAAGTTTTTTATGATGAATCGTATTTTCTAGATAAGCAAAAACGTTTATTAAGAGTGGATTTTTTTCGTATCTTTCAATTTTTAGTCCATTTGTCCTCTTGTAAACCCCATCCGTGGACATACTGTAGATATGCCACTGAATAGATACTGCACAACAAATAAATTAGAACTCAATAAAAAAATTGTAATATAAAATGTATATTCAAATTTAAGGAATAAATTTTAATTTCTATACAAGCATAGCTTCCGAAAAATCACTAGCCAACGATTGATTGTCCTGGAACCATTCGGGATCGATGTTCGTATTGCCAGTTAAATTCTTCATCTCTCTCAGACAAGTACTCAAAGCAATATCTTGTATTTTCCTTCTCCTTACCCAGATTTTCATATTCTTTCTCAACTCGTGCAGCTTACCTTTTAGTCTGACGTATTCCATGACATCAGGTACAGTATACTGGTTTTTAAGATTCTTACAATGCTCATATTTCTCATAAATTTCGTTTAACTCAGCTTCTGTTTCATTGCATTCGTTTTCCGTTGATTGAATTTGAGCATTCTTATATTCGATTTCTATTTTCAACTTATTGCAATCGTCTTGCTGTTTTTGTAAAAATTTCTTGTGAGTACTCAATACTAGATTCGCTCCTCCATTCATTTTTTTTAGCTCTATCAAATGATTATTTTTCTGCTCGATTTTTTCAATAAAATGCTTGTTTTCTATCTCCAATTGGTCAAAATCCACTGCATGAACATTCTCGCCAAGTTCTTGTCTTTGAATAAGTTGCTGAGATACTTTCTTATACTGTACTTTAAGGGTAGCAATTCTAAGCCTCAGTTTCTCAATTTGAAGCTGAGCGCTTTTCAGCCACTCCTCCATATACCTTACGAATTTTTCAGCTGGGATTCTTTGAGTTAGCTTATCAAGACCTTGAGTTACAACACTGAACTCGAAGATGTCGGTTGCTTCTTTTATTTCGGCTTCTCTAATGCTAAACTCTTCAAGTTCTGACTTTAAATTTCGCATTGTAATATGACTTTTTTTTAAGAAACTCTCAAGATTAGCCTGATTTTCTTCCATAGCACGCATTACCATGTCAGTCTTCTGAGACAGATTAATCTTTGGTCCCTTGCCTTCAGCGATGGACGTTATACTAGTATAAGAATCCAACCGGAATTTTTGTCGATCGAGTGAAACCGAAGGTTTCTCCTGCATGTCTCTAGATGAACCGAAAGTTAAAGATGTCCTCTTGATTAAGAAAGTCATGATATCGTCTAATCCATCTAAGAGGGAGGCATCGTTCTCTTTTAAAAAGTTCTCAAATAAGATATTTTCGAGTTCTAGATGCCTGTTTTCCATTTCCACTTCATTCACCAATTCAATCACTTGTTGATCAGTTAGTTCGTCTAAGGGATGTGCTTCAACTTCTTCTGTATCTTCGCCTTCTACTTCGTATTTCAGAGATATTTGATCTTCTGCCGAATTTGCACCGGGTTCAGAAATTCCTTGAAGTTCAGTAACATTATCAGGAGGAGAATCTTCGGATTCTTTACCAGCATCCTCGGAGCCTTCGACACCTTCAGCACCTTCTTCTGGTTGTGCGTCCGTTTTTTCTTCAGCTGGAGTTTCAGGAGTCGTTTCAGATGCAGCTTCGCCGATTTCTGAACCGGGTTCCCCCTCTTTTCCTTCTGATTCTTCGACAGTGTCCGCCGGTGGTTGATCCGTACCTAAAAAAAGTTAGTTTACCGTATCGAAGTACGTTTTTCACAATTTATGAAAAGAAAGTATGCATACACTCACTACCTTACATTTCGCATATCGTGGTTGGAAACTTAGGAAATCTCGTGCAAGTTTTAGACTCCGAATATTTGCTCTTCTGTTTACTTTAGAGCGGGGTTGTAGGAAGACCTTTTTATGACCTTTCTATGGTGAGTGCACATGCGGAGTTTGAGCAATTTTAGACAACACCATCCTAAGTTACTTAAATAGGATTGCTGTTGGTTTTTTTTTTAATTTTTGTTTTAAACTTTGCACACTAGCATAAAATTAAAATCGAAACACTTTTTTCAAATAACTTTTTGCAATATCTTGTACTCTAATACCAGATTTTCACGACAAAATATATACTTTTCAATTTTCCAGACAAACGAGTAGTCACGTGACTAATGTCAAAACAAATTTTTAGGTTACCAATCATGTAGATGCTATCAGCATAAAAAGTTTTTTTACAATTTCAATAATAAAAAAGTTTCCCATATGGGTCCAACTTCTTGCCGGTCACTGTATGAATGATATTTAGGCTTTTTAAAAGCTCGCAGTACTGTGGTGTGATGTTTTTCTACCTCTTGCCCGAGAGGTGTAGTGCTGATGTTTTTATTTTCTTCGACGTAAAGTATAAATCTATCATTGTTTTCTTAAGCTCTCTCATGATTCTGTGCTATGTATTTGCAGTTGTTATTACAATGTATTTGCCTCAAACTTAGTAATAACTTTTTGTATTGCCCACTTGGTAGAAATGGGTCTATCAGAAAAATAAACGAAAAACATATCAGATACAATACTTAAATTTGTTTCCCACTTAGTACCATTTTATCATAGTGACTTATTCTTCTATTGTGTAACTCATAATGATTTCCCAGGTAAGAAATTATTACTAAAAATATATAATACTTTCAAATTACATTTGACAATGACAAATCACAGATTGACAAGTTCAATCAATGCTGGTGTCCGCAGCATCACTTGTTGAATTCCAATGAAACACCAACCGCAATCCTATTCAAATAAGTTAAGATGGGCTGTCCAAAATTGTTCAAATTCCGCATGTGCTCTCATCGCACCTAAAAAGTATCGCTACAACCCAGCTCTAAAGTAAACAGGGGAGCAAATATTTGGATAGTCTAAAACTTGCATGGGATTTCCTATTTTTCCTCTTGCCGCGAGTTAATTTTTCTAACGCGATAATTTTTTTGTTTGAGCAGCATAATTTATATGTAATAAAATTCCATGGCAAGTTAAACTCGTAATAAATACAACTTTTAGAAGAAAAACTTTGATTTTCTATAAATGTTTATTTTCAGATTTGTAGTATTTAAATTCACATATAATAAACTTTGGAAAACCATAATTTTTAGCAGGACAAAACTAATAAATATAAAGATCAAATTATTGCCGCTCGAAGGAAAATACGGTTATAACGAAAGCAGGATTACGTCTGTACCTTCCGATTTCGGCTCTGCCTCAGAAGCAGCAATTGCTTCTCCCTCTGTAGCATCTGTTGCCTCCTGTTTACCCTCCTCAACATTTTGCTCATTCTTTTCATCGGCACCACCTTCTAGTTTCGCACCCTCTTCCGCATTTGTGAGCGTCGGCGTCGATGATTCCTCTTTTACAATATTCTCAGTTGTCTGTTCCTCGCCCTCTGTTTTCGGTATTTCCTGGTCTGCCATAGTTGTGTAAAATTGGGTAAATATTTGACAATAAAATATGTATATATGTCTGTCACCTTTATTACTTCATTGACAATTTATAGAAAAGTTTATTTAACAAAGGTAGGTATTTTGGATATATTTGTTAGATCGATAGAAGTGCTATGGTAACCATGCACAGAGAAACTTTACAAGGGTTGGTTCAGTTTTGAAGCCAAACACATTTTGGTAGTTTATGGCCTTCTAGAATTTAAGGAAGAGTGAGTGAGACCTCTCCCTCTCTTGCGAAGGCAATAGTATTTAATATATTGATTTTAATTTATTTGGCATATTCATAAATTTAAGTTAAATTTGAAGAAATTTAAAATAAATAATGACAGGATAGATATACGAAGACACGAAATTTTCTGTCAATTTTTTTTTCGGTGTTACTAAACCAATTTTGAAATGTAATATTCATGGTTTTCTAGAATTTAACGAAGAGTGAGTTAGAAACTATAACAGGCCAATTTATTTGAAAGGAGTGAGGAAATTTGACGTTTACCAGGTAGATGACGTAGGTCGCCACTTGCTGCTACTCATTGAGTAAAGATACACACCAACTGTTTAGCTAAGAAGCAAACCAAAATGGTCGTTCATTTTTTGACGTTTTCGCTAAGTTGAGTTTAAAAAAAATAATTTACGGACTTTTTAATCTTAAAGCAACCAAAAGATCACACAAAATCTAGTGTTTTTATAGGAATTGTCGCGTCTTGCTGATAATTGATAGCATTGTACCGAACCGTGTAGCTCGACCAGTTGTTTTTACGTTGTGCAGCACCTAAAATCCTAAATCGTTCCCTCCGAGATTTTTCGTTCTTTTGTTAGAAAAAACAGCAGAAACCAAATCGTTTACTGCCTTATAAAGACACCGCCATCGTTCTATTTTGCTTCCAAAACATACCAAACAGTCGTTGCAAAACAGTGCTATCCGGTCTGCACTCCCGCAGTTGCTGGACCAGACACTGGATGTACTTCGCGAAAGAATCGAAGAAGAAAGTCTTTGACCACATCACATAGTGTTCTGTGCACAACATCCTAAACATGTGCATAAACAGTCTTAACCTCTACTATTCTAAACTGTTTTTTGCAGAGTGAAAATGGAAAATAAACTAATAATTCTTTTTCCGTCGACCGTGTATTTACATCCGATATTAACGTTCCCAAAATCATTCATTAATGACCCCTATTAATGCATGATTTTCTGTAAATGCACGATTTTGGTAATTAAAATTAAAGGCAGCCATGCAAACAAATCAACAAAATAATAAAACGTCAATCCAAAACGTCGTCCGCTGTCATTAGTATTTGTAGAATTGTGAAATCTGGATTGTAAAATAAAAGTTGTTAACTGTTTTTCTTCACTTTAGTAAAAAATACGGTCGACGAAAAAACATTGTAACCAACTCTTGCATTAAAATGCGATTAATGATCTCGAACATTAACGCGTTCGCTACGCTCACGCGTTAAAATATTTCGATCATTAATTGCCATTATTAATGTACTTGTTGGTTAAATTATTATTAATTGTCTCATTCAAGTAAACAAACCGATGTCAACATCTTGTCATAACACTAACAGCACGATGTCTATCGTAAACGAATGTCAACGCCTTGTCACGATTTGACAAACAAAACTAACCTCAAATTATTTAGTTCTAGCCGCTGACATGGAGGTCTCTACTCAAGAGTAAGCCCCTCTCAAAGACGTTCCCACACTGAGATCACTCAAAGTATCCAAATAAATTGACAATAGATTCTGTCTTACTCACTCTTCTTACATCGAGAAGCAATGGCGATATTAATACAAAAAATAAGTATATTTTTATTTTCACTGGCGAATTGAACCAGTGGTGGAACTGATGATTGACAGCTGGTTGAATCACGTCATCCACCTATTGGTTAATTATTTTAGGATCTCTCTTTTTCTCTCGTTGACGTTGATAGACATCAATAGAAATCCAATAATAAATAAATAAAACTTATGTCCACTCTTTATGACCGGTAACACAATAGGCAATTTAAGAATGCGATTCGGCTCAACCGGTGCCATCGGTGGGCTTACCGGTGAAAACAAGAATATACCTTATCAAACGTGGGATTAAGATTGCGTATTACTTGTTTATTGGAGTTAAGGAAACCAATTTTAATCAATATCACTCACAGGGTATTGCAATAGTGTAACAAAGTGGCTACTTATTTGTGGTTAGAGATAATTGATATCTAGATCTAACTGGACCTCTAAGTGAAGGGAAATTTACGTCTAATGAACAATAATTCCGTTATATTAAAAACTCAAAATGTACAGGGCATCTAGCCTGGACTGAACAGGGGCCTATTTTTTGAGTTTCCCTGTATTTTTATTAAAACTTTTGGACCATAAAATGTAAAATTGCCATTGAAAAAGCGACTTAGCTTGGAACTGTGGCGTAAAGTTGTTGTTATTTAAATGGAACATCCTATATATTTTTTATTTTTATGAATGATTTTTCTTTCCTGATTCCAAAAATATAAAACTTCTTTTTCATCTTCATTGCTTCACGTTCTGACGTTTCTTACCTTGAAAGGTAAAAACAATCAATGATTTATCATTTCCGCTTATTTAAATGGAGATTTTTTAAAAACTTTAAACAGTTGCCATTTTGAAATAGCTTAACAAAATCGCGCCAAAATTTATGAGCATACTGTAGAAGATATTAGCTTTCAAATGACAAGCTGTATGTTTCCATTTCAAAAAAAATATCGATGTCGTCATATCTTTGACAAATGTCTATAAAAAAAAAACGAATGACGTCAAAATATGAGCATAATAAAAAGTTGAGGTGTCCGAGCGTTTTCCCCAAAAGTTACAGGTTAAGGCTATATTAATTTTATTTCGGACTTCTGGACAACCCTGTATACTTGGATCGAGGCGGTTCCCGGTGGGTCATCTTGTATTTGGGGAGATGGACATACAGGGTAATTTATGACAATGCAGCGTCTATTCTATCAATATGCAATATTTGGTTATCTGACTGGCCGGCGAGGCTGCGGTTATTAATATTTACCATTAAGCTCATTTTGATGTTAATAAGTTTAATAATAACTTTATTACGGGCTCAGTACAAGCATAAATTTAAAAACAAACAAAAGACTATCTACATCCGGCTTACTACATCTTCATTTAAAACTAAAATTTATACAAAACTTTTTCTGTAAAGAGGGCTTATCTCCCGATCAAAACGTATGTTAATTCATAGTTTAACTACTAACTGCCACTTTTAAATAGTCGTTTCTTAGCACATAAATTAAACCGGGATTAGAAGGTTCATTTTTTTTTGAATAATAGCTTATTTTATTAATTGCTTATATTTGAATTTATAATGGGAGTTAAGGGAGGGGAACTTCATTTACGCGCGGGTGGTGACCCCTGTTATTATCAAGAATTTACGTAGCTTATGAATATATTATATATAGACGTCGCTATAGCTCCCATCACGTAGTAATCCAAGCATCCTCTTTAATCTCATGGGTTTTGCAAAATTATTATTAATTGGGATCAGGAGTAAAGTTGTTTTTTAGCTGTTTAAATCATATTTAAGTAATAGAATACAAAAAGTTAAACTTAATACAATTTGTAGTTCCTCTAGAAGGGTTGATTATGGTATTCTTCAAGGTACTGTTCTTGGACCAATACTTTTCTTCATATACAGGGTGATTCCTAAGTTGATACTTCTGTTTTAGCTGTGTATAGGTATTAAAATAAACAACATTTTCAAAAACCTTTTTTAAAAAACGCAAAAATAAGGTACTTACATTCATTTATTACACTACGAATCGGGCCTAACTTGCCCGTTGAATAACATTAAAAAAACTCTGGGTGTATGATGAGCCCGCAAGGGAAATCGTTTTGCGCGTATAATCTCGAAGCACTTTGCCACACTCACAGTAAATTAGCACTTCATATCTACTAGTTCATTGTTTTCACATTTTACCATTTTCATGTGTCACCAATTTAAAATTAACTTGCTTCAGAAAAACCACCGCAGTAGATCGCCAAATAAATAACTTACCACCGACCCGTAAACTGCATGACTAATAACTATTAATAAGACAAAAACAGCATAAAGTATATTAGGTTATGTTTTGACGACCTGGCCCGCACTAAGATTTTTTACTTCTGTATCTCGCCTATTTTTCAGTTTTTTGAAAAAAGGTATTTGAAAATGTTGTTTATTTTAATGCCTTCTATACACGGCTAAAACAGAAGTATCCATTTAGAAATCACCCTATAAATAAACAGTTTAGTGAATGCAATTCCTAATGCGAAAATAGTCTATTTTACGGACGATTCCGTTCTTTTGATTAAGGGGTAGGTCATGGTGGCATGAAGGTTTTAGAAGTGCAGAAAGAGCTGCTACCTATGTAAAAATCTGGATGGATTATACTTTTTTAACTCTTAATGCGAACAAGATAAATTTTATGTGTTTTTGAATAATTAAGATTGGGCTGTCTAATAAAAATGAAATTACAATTTACATAATGGTTGTGACTTCTTAGAGAAATGTTCATGTGTTTAGTTTGATTAGTTTTTTAAAATGGTCTGTTCATACAGAATATGTAAAAAATAAATTAAAGAAAGTTGTTTATGAATTTTACGAATTGCGTAACACTTTAAACAGAGAGGTTATAATTCATATTTATAAACCATTGGCAGACTCTTGTCTTGCTTATGGAATAGTATGTTCAGGATCTACTCATAAAAATAATTTAACTAATATAAGTATTGCCCAAATATACATTTTAAAGTTAATTTTGTTCAAGTCTAGATGTTTTTCCTCCAAACTTTTATTTCGACAGTCTGGTGTCTTCACGATTACGCAATTATAAATAAAAAATATACTTAGATTTTCTCTCAGTAGAAATATTTTTCATAATTACATCAGTCATGATATCTTGACAAGAACAAATGTTAATCGTAACTTAACTGTGCCTGTCATAGCACTTTCATGCTACACAAATATCCATTTCATATGTAGGACATTTTGAACCTAATAACTGAGCAATTTAAAAGAAAAAAATATTATCTTTATAAAAAAGACATTAATAAATGGGTTATGAATGAATAACATTTAAATAATTAAAAATGTTATTAGATTCCTATAAATTGTAAAAAAGGCATACCGCAATTGAATATATGTATCAGGATTATAATAATATGTATCAAGTGTTTTCTGGCTTTAGGTCAGTGACTGTGTGCACAGTAAAGTGTTTAACTTATTTATCATGTATTTGTCGAGTGATTCAGAATTAGAGTGTGGAAATACGCCATCTGAAAGTATACATTTTTTTAATAATATACCGGAAAATCTATTACCAGAAAAAGTAAATCGCGCTGAAGAGAGTGCCATATACTAAACAACAAATCTTTATCGGTAGCAATAGCGTAGAGAATCGCAATAGCCTACAGATCGCAAGGTCACAGGTTCAAATCCCATCAGGAGTGTTTGACTTTTTTTTATAAACAAATTAAATAGGTTATATAATTATTTTGAATTGAACTCTTCCTTGTTGGGTGGATTTTTTAAATTTATGTTTAATGCATCAACCAGATATTAAGTAAAACATAATCCTAAAGTAGGCTAATTTCAACACTAGCGTTGATATTTTTTTTTCAACACTAGTGTTGAATTATTTTTTTCACAAATCAAAGGTTTTTTTAATAATTCTTTGTGAGGAAAAATAGTGTACATTACTCGTGTGAAATGGATTATTCTAAAATTCGGGGAATTTCCGCACTCGGCTGACGCCGCGTGCTAAATATCTCCTCGTTTCGAAACTATCACTTTCATCACTTGTTATGTAATACACTATTTGAACCAGTGGGTTTATTTTATTCGGGAAACTTAGCAATACATTTTAATACTTTGTAAAAGTATCTCAAACTTTTGTGCTGCAACAACTCCGCATGGAAAATGTGAATGAAACGCCGCGCTTGCCGAGCAACCACGTATTTCGCCTCGTTGCCCCGTATCTCTGTCGGGTTGCGTGTTGACTTTCCCCGTCTTAGTCGGCGCTCCACCGATTCGCCATTTAAAGCTAAAAAAGAACCAACTCTAGTTGTGACGTTCTCCGACCCATGCAGCGTAAAATAAGTCTTAAATTAATTTGCTTCAATATAATATCATCGTAATTAAAACGGTCATCTTTAAGAGATAGATAGGAGATCACAAGAAGTTATACCACGTAATAGCGGCGATGAAAAAGATAATTTTAACATCAATGAAAGCTAATAATAATTATTAAACCGATATTAATCGCGTTTAATAGCAAACTTTTTTAAACGAACGATCATCATTTAATAATGAAATATATTATTAAGTAGAAAAAGAGGAAGGCTTTTGTTGTCAATTAACGGCAATTTTAACAATGGAGTGTACAGCAGCTGCTTATAGAAAAATTGTGATAATCTATAGACTTTTATGATACGAAAGTAATAATTTATTAAGAAAAAAATTAGCTGTGTTGGATTGGACTTTCGTTACTTTGTAACAAACGCCTTATCGTTAACAAAGGATGCATTTTCTCGCTTATAAAAGCAAAAACATTTAACATTTTCATTTTTTGATTTTATTAATTCATTAATAAAAATTTCTTTAGTTCAAAACTGTAGGTAATTAATACTTAAGGACGGGTATTTGGCCCCTTTTTGAATAAAGCGAGAGAGATAAGAAATATTGATAAAAAATTTTAATTGCGGATGCTTCACTAGACTTCAATGTTAACTGATCGGATATAGTTTTATATTTATCCTAGTCAGGATATGAAACTGACCAATTAGAGTGGTCAATTACAAAGAAACCAAATTTACACGATGGAAATTTTACAAGTCGCTTTATGACACTTAACAAAAGTGAGGTTGAGAATATACTTCAAGAAGATGCAATTCTGTCAGATTAATGTCGGATTAGGGAATCCAAACCACGTGATTCAATATGGCGGTTGGCTGGTAAAAAGCATTGAGCCACCCGTTAAATGTCACCAGCAATATTATTTATATAGTCACGTGCACCAGAGCTGTGAGTAACTTAAGTACTTAAAGTAACTAGATACTTGGTAACTTAGTTCTTTTTTGAATCATGCCAAAAGTAATTGTAACTTCGTTACTTTTGAAAAGTAACTTGTATCTAGTTACTTTTTAGGAGTAACTATACACTTAAATGTCACCAGCAATATTATTTATATAGTCACGTGCACCAGAGCTGTGAGTAACTTAAGTACTTAAAGTAACTAGATACTTGGTAACTTAGTTCTTTTTTGAATCATGCCAAAAGTAATTGTAACTTCGTTACTTTTGAAAAGTAACTTGTATCTAGTTACTTTTTAGGAGTAACTATACACTTAAAAAGTAACTAGATTCTTTAAAAGTAACTAATGATTTTAAAGTAACTAAGTTCCTTTTAAAGTAACTAAGTTCTTTTTAAAGTAACTAAGTTACTTTTAAAGTAACTAAGTTACTTTTAAAGTAACTAAGTTAGGTACTTTTAAAGTTCCTCTAGGATACCAATAATGCACACGTGCCGTCCATCAGACGATGACCAAGGGACGATCGGCGGCCGTTAATCGAATTTTCACGAAGGGACGAAGGGACGAGCGGCGAGTCGCGAGCGGCAAACAGCAAACTGGTTGGAAAGCGAAATTTCTTGGAAAGCATTTTATTCTACTTGTTCGTTGTTCGAATTAACATTAACACTTCTTAGTTTAGTTTTCTGATTCTTCATAGTGGTAGTGTGTACAGGAAAACGAGTTTGGCTTGTTCGGCATATGATGTGATCCATTTTTTTGCTAAGGTAAGTTAGCACAACATTTTATAATTATTTATAGCGATGATACAATACTGTTGAACTAATTAATAATATTAACCAACCCAACAATTTTAGTTGTAACAACGAAATTTTATATACGGATAACTAAATATTATATGGTACTTTAAACCATACCTATTATTAGTTGTCACAACTAATGTGTAAATATGGAAAATTGAAAATTTTTTTTCAAGGCAATATTGTTTTTGTTAATGATGCAATATACAAATATTGCCAAAGCAATCATTTATTTGGGCCAAACTTGAAATTTTCATAGAGTAACAATATCGTGTTTAGTCACAACATTGTGTTTATCATCTTTTTTCTGTACTTCGCATTGCATTGCACATTAGAAAGTTTGAATGAACTGCTCATAACGCATGGCAAAATTAGCAAATTGATTTGATAGAAATAACTTAAAAAAAAGTCTGTTTCATTTCTAAAAAAAATGTCATATGTAATTTATACTTAGTAACGAAAAATATTGCTTCCTAGGTCCCCATTTAAATAAAAAAATGCCTTGGTATTACTACTCTATTAGGTATGCGTAAACTAATTGGGATAAATTATCAGGGATATTATGGTTTCTTTAAAAAAAATTATTTCCAATATCCTTGTTCTCTCATGTTCTTTATAATACATACTTATGCAATACAAAACAGAAACACTAGATTTTTAACTTATTTTACTCAACCTTTTGGGTTGTTCAATTGCTTATAGAACTGAATTGTCCTTATTTAAATTTTCTTATCTGCAACTGCGATTATTAAAAAACCAAAAATATCCCCTGGACTTTCTATTTAAAATATACAGCTATATGAAATTTGTTGTACTTGGTCAGATTAAAAAGTCATCAATATGACGTTATTTTATAGAAATGGAACATAGAACAAAAACAAAACAAAAAAAAAAATTTAAAGTTATTTCTCATCGGGTCACCTTGCCATGCTTTATAAAAATCTCATTTAAACTTTCTAATGTACAACTGCAATGATAAAAAAAAATGTTTACTTACTTATGATTTAACTTCCTTCTGCCAATAAGAACGTACACAAGAAAGACAATAAACACAAATAAATTACACCAAATATTGTCACATTCATTTTCCACACGGGCACGGCCATGAAAATGGTCAATTATTGCCTTAAAAACATGAAAAATTGGACACGAAACCGCAAAAGTACCCTTACGCTTCGCGTCGTTCAGGTCAACTGCAGTCGCGTGCGGGAAAGTATCACTTTTCGCACTTGTTAGGAAAATAACTATTTTTCTACTCACATATGGCAATTTGTTATTTCCTTTACACTTAAGTGACGAGAAAAGTAGGCTGTTCCAGTTAACTATACGGCAAAATTTCATATTCTTACTGTTCAGTGTTGCGACCTATAAAAATAAAATTTCTCATTTTTAAAGACAAATTCCACGAACGCACACAATACTGAAAAAGTCCTTTCATAGCAGATCACAACCACAACTGATCTTAAAGAATATCCTACGATTATTACACTGTGCATAAAAATGTGTCTTTTCCCTTTGGAGACAGCATCGACCTATCATTCCTCTGTGCTTTGTTCTCACGAACCCGGAAATTTCCCAATAGGAAAAAATTGTGTATGATAGACTCTGAGATAAATGTTTTAATTTAAGTTAAAAAAAAACAACAATTTTATCTAACATATTTGCATATTTTTGGAGTGTGTTCTTAACCTTACTTCTGTCAAGTGGCAGAAAACAACTCGTCAAATCTACAACATCCTAACTATGGTCTATTTCTTTTTGATTGAGAACGATGACAGAAAAAAAAATTGAACAAAAATTTTCCTGATTGGTTAAATCATGTACCATCGCGCCGATAAAAAACTGGGACAGGAAATTTTTCTATTTTCTCCTAGACTATTAAGAATAATTTTACATCAAGCCTGGTACCAGTAAAATGTCATGAAAATTTGCATGTCAATAAAGATTGTCACTTTATGATTGACTCGTCAAACATACAATCATATATTATTTGTAAATATGCCACAATTAACCCCCCAGCAAAAGGCAATTATTTATAGTCGGTTGCGAGATAGTGTTGCTATTAGGGATATTGCAGATGAACTGGGAGTAAGCAAGAATACCGTGCTATTGGCAAAACAAAAAATAGCAAGACATGGGACTATTATTAGGAATGCAGGTTCTGGTCCCCCTAAAATTTCTACTGATGATCATGATAGAAGACTGGTTAATTATCTAAGGGATCATCCCTTCGAAACTGCAATCAAGGCAAAAGAAGAGACGAATTTTCCAGGTTCTGCAAATACCGCTAGAGACAGGGTTCGAAATTCCGATATACGATGCCGTTGTGCTGCCAATAAAATTTTTTTAACGGAAATAAATAAACAGGGCAGGTTAGAATTTGCACATGAATATATTAATCAAATAAATTTATGGGAAACAGTTATATTTTCTGACGAGAAAACTTTTCAGTCATGCAATAATGGGAGAATTCGGGTGTATAGGCCTTCCGGCATGCGGTATGATGAGAGATACACCCACAAAACCAACCAAAGTGGGCGTTTCTCCATAAATGTTTGGGGCTGGATTAGCGCTAGAGGACCAGGACTTTGCCAAATCGTCGAAGGAAGACTAACTGCAGCAGTATACGTTAATATACTAAACGAAGTGATGATACCATCGGTAAACGCTGTATACGGTCAAAATTACACATTTCAGCATGATAATGCTCCAATACACACAGCGCGCATTGTACAAAATTTTCTCCAAGAAAATAACATAGCAGTTCTTCCCTGGGCTTCGAAGAGTCCCGATTTGAACCCGATAGAAAACATTTGGGGTGCCATGGTCAAATCTATGTATAAACATGATTTTCAACCTAGAAACAGGGATAAATTACGTCATAGGATAAATCAAGCTTGGGATGAAATAACTGTCGAATTATGTAGAAACTTAGTTTTAAGTATGCCACAAAGGCTCCAAAAAGTAATAAACAGAAATGGTTCTATGACCAAATATTAATTTTGTGTTGTTTTGACAAACTTTGTGTTCGCAATTTTTTTCTTTTTATTAAATGTATTTTATTACCTGTATTAGCTTTATTTATTATTTTGTGGTAATGGTAAATATAATAATTTATAAAATATTTGACTTTAAAAAAATCTAATAAATTTACTCTATCCATATTATTATATGATGTCTCTCAAATTTAACCACCCCGTATCGAAAAATACAAAACATTCCATTATGTAACCTAGGTTACTTTTTAAATTTTGAATGTTTTTCCTTTTTAGTTCTAGACACCTTTTATAGTCTAGGGGATATGTATTTCTTACATTGTTTTTGTAAATCTCTTGTCCCAGTTTTTTATTGGCACAATAGTACCAATTTACACTACATAAATGAATAGCCCACTTGTTAAAGCTCTCTTATTTTGAAATCACAGAAGAAGGATAGAAAATCTCCGTTCGATTGATTTCAAGCAGATATATGCTAATTATAACCTCTTTAGCAATTAAAAATAACTTTTAGCTCTAGTTATATTACGAAATAAACAATCTATTAGTTTTCTAAACATAAAATCGGTTAATTTCACGTTTTTTTTGCGACATAAATAATAAACCTACACCTACTTTGTGTTGAAGCAAAAAAGGACGCCCGATTTGTCAATAAAATATAGAAGCCAATGCCAAACCGCAAAAACATGACATAACCTAAAAATTCTAGTATTTTTGTGTGATTTTTAATTTTTAAAGCCTGCTATTTAAGTTTTTCAAAAACAAAAATGATAACAGAAGAGAATAATTTCGACAAGGTATAAACAACTTTTAAGTTGCCTTTTCATTAATAATGATCTGGCTTGTTAATCTTAAACTTGTTCCTCTTTGAAAACTATTGAGAAATAACTATTAGTTTTTACACTGTATTTGCATTAAATGTATGTACCTGCCTATTAACGATAGACAAAGACTTGATTCTTGACTCTTTCAAGAGCCATTTTTATTTGAAGAGAATGCAATAAAAGTTATACTAATGTTTTTTTTTTTTTCATATAAAGATTTCTCATAGGGACAGAGTAGGTTGCAAAGAAGTTTGAGTTTAATTCCAATGATCACAATCTGGAAGCATGGCATGATAAAGGAAATACATTTAAGCTTTTTAAACACCCTAGCCACAAGAATAAATATTTAATATTTAAGTTTTAATTTAAAATTCTAACCGCTGTAAACAGTAAACAACAAAATGTCAGTTATGACGTAATCCCTAACCTTACTTTTTTACTTTGTCAAAAATGAAAATTCTTGCATTTTTTTG
Source organism: Polydrusus cervinus (assembly GCA_935413205.1). Taxonomy (NCBI): domain Eukaryota; kingdom Metazoa; phylum Arthropoda; class Insecta; order Coleoptera; family Curculionidae; genus Polydrusus; species Polydrusus cervinus. The sequence goes on along the minus strand of OW284516.1, from coordinate 51,666,163 downwards.
TTGTAAAACGGGTTTTTGTCATCGTTCTCCATTGAAAAGAAATATACTATAGGATGGATATGACGTCATATCCGTTCAGTTAACAGGAACAGCCCACTTTTCTAATCACTTTAGCGTGCGTAAAGGAAACAGCAAATTTCCATGTGGCAGAAGAAAAACTGGTGTTCTTCCCTGTATAATATGAGTTAGGAATAAATTATTGAAGCGTTTCCTTATATAACGACTAATGAACGTACCTTATTCTGGCTGTCTTGTATGCAAATTAAAATGACAGCCTCTTAAGTTCTATTATGCAATTTTCCCGACGGAACAATGGCCGAGGTTTAGAGCTAAATGAAGCAACTTGGCCATATAATATTGTTTCCAATTATCGTCAATAATCTATTGAAAGTCCATCCTTAATATTCCCACACATAAACCATTATAATATATTATTATTATTATTTTATAAGAATTGATACATCAATTACTGAAATTAAAAAATTCTTCGCTATTAAAGCAGTTAAATGGCTCAGAAAATAATTATTAGCTTTCATTGATGGCGCAATTACATCTTTTTGTGCGGCGTTAAAAGCTTTTATGCGTGGAGATGTTGTGAGATAAATCTAATTTTATAAAGTAGAGTAAGTACCATAAATATAACATTGTTGTTTACTTTTTGTTCTTTGTACACAAAAATCCAGCAAAAAATGCCGCCTCCTTGTGAACAAGAAGCATATATACAGGGTGTCCCAGATAAGGATGAACCATAGAAGATACAGAGATGGGAAAATCAAGGCATTCTAGACGTATTATACTAGAATGAATACGGATTTTTAAAAATTTGATCGCTTGTACCTTAAAAACGGTTTGAGCTCAGTGGCGGCTCGCGGTCTTAAAAAATGGTAAAGAGCTAGGTATAGTGCGTACAAACATTGACTAAAAAACCCGTGTAACAAAACGTCTCTATTATCCTAATCTGAACGACTGAATGGAGTTTCCAACAAATTACAAACTATGTCATTAATTGCTTTCATTTTTAAAACACACAACTCAGTAGATACGTACACTACTGAATTAACTGAAAAATAAAAACAACACTTTTTAATCACACAGTAAATCACGTAAAAACGATATCTATAACCGTAAGTTTCGCGAAGCCTCAAAATAAATACCTTAAGGTTAGGCGAACCAATGTTAAAGCAATGGTGCATACGACTGATCTATTTTTAAATTGCCCTTCATTATAACGCAAATTGTTACATGTTGTTTGCGTGACTGACGTCACGTAACCATAGCAACGGTGGATATCAAAGCCATGTTAGGCGTTGGCTTTTCACTTGCTTTGAGCTAACGGACACCGTTGCTGGGGTGCGCCAAAATACACGAGTGTTTATAATTATTGTGCATCGGAGTTAACTGTTTCCCTATTATGCATAGCTACATTCGGATTAACTTAATATAATTAATTCGAACATAATTATTTTTTAAGGGGTAAAATGATAGCTGTTGTGGTACATTAATATTGTCGAAAAACTTTCCTCCTGGTTTTATTTTTTTTGGTGAAGAGCACCTACTTTACCTGACGAGCTGCCACTATTTAAGCTAATAAGGGTGTTGCATTGAAAAAAACACAACTTCACAGAAGAAAATCATTTTATATAAGTGAAGGTTTTATGGTGATTTTATTTTAGTTTTTTAAAAAGAAGTGGAACGCCTGGAAAAGAGAAAACGGGTTGTTTAGTTATTATGTTGTGATAGAATTCTATTCGTTCTTCACGTGGTGGATTTTTTTTAATAGAATAAAAATAAAATATTTTTATGACTAACTTATTTAGGTAATCTTGGAGAATGGGTAGACGTAGTATTCAGGAATATGTGTAGACAAAAAAAGGGAAAATATGAAATTTGCTTACACATATTCCTGAATATTCCGTCTACCCATTCTTCAAGATTACCTAAATAAGTAAGTCATAAAAATTTTTCATTTTTATTCTATTAAAAATGTTCACCACGTGAAGAACGAATAGAATTCTATCACAACATAATAACTAAACAACCGGTTTTCTTTTTTTTAATCGTTCTACTTCTTTTTAAAAAACTAAAATAAAATCACCATAAAACCTTCATTTATATAAAATATTTTTCTTATAGTTACCAATTCTTCTAATAGTTACCATGTTATAAACTGCCCATGTCACTTAAAGTGATCATATCCTAAAATGTCTTCGAATATCACAGTTACGACAACAATGATGCATCTGTCTTACCAACACTCATAATTTCTAATCTTTCTGTTCTACCACAACTTCTCAATAATACACTTTAAGTTACAGTTACTTCTCTTGATCATAACTTTTCTCATTTTTCACCCAAAAATACCATTTAACTCCCATATTTATCTTCAGTACCTCGTAGTACCATTTTTTCTGCTACTTCGATGTAAGCATTATTCTCTTCAAGTATTTAACTTCCTCAAAAGCTCTATGAGGGTGTCACTCACAATTTCCTTTATTATAACTATACTTCGCCTGAAGATGAACGTTTCTACGTTCGAAACATGTAGAACTAAGTAACTAAAAAAAATTTTCTTACTGAACATATCTTAGTGAAGGTTGACTTTGAGTATTATTTCTCCCTATTTAACTTGCCACTTCACTTCAAGTATGGACTACTTCTTCAAAATAAATAAGATGGTTATATTGGGTTTAGTAAAAATACAGGGAAACTCAAAAATGTACCCCTGTTCAGTCCTGGTTGGATGACCCTGTACAAACTACTATTGCAGGTCAACCCCTCAAAACCCTTTTCAAATCAAACTCGTGAGAGCTCACTTCGCTGCTCGAATATTTTTTTTTGCCTGGTATAATTTGCAGTATTCACCCTGTATACGTAATATAATACCCACATGTTGATATACCACGTAATTCAACGTGCATAAACGTATTACAAGTTCACATGTAACGGCCATAATTTGACTGTAAAAACTTGTCCGGCATCACGCAAATAAGAATTTTAAAAGGTCCGAAGAGGCCACTTTTTGGCTGTCATTCTCGTTGCCTTTTTTGCTTTCGATTGTTCCTCGGTGCATCTTTTTGTTTAGCCTTTATTTTCCTCTTCAAGATGATGATTTAAATTCCTTAAGGACTAATGACGGCGACAAAAACATCCGATGGTATTTCACAGGTTTATTATCAGAATTGCTGCAAAACTGCAAGACATGTTCTGTATTCTGTTACCTGGATAAAATATACCTACATATTGGCGAGTTAAAAATATTATTTTTTAAAGAAAGTTCCCACAAATGCACAAAATACTGAAATAGCTATTTATACAATTAGTTGCGAAATGAGTGTCTTTTAGGCACGCGACGTGAATTGTCCTACGAGGCGAAGCCGAGTTGGACAACACGTCAAAGTGACTAAAAGACATTGTTTCGTAACGAGTTGTATACAATATTTTTTCTACTGAGGTTTTATAATAAAAAACTTAATTTTACTAACATTTTATTACCTTACACCTTTCATGTCAAAAAAATCGACAGTTGTCAAAAAAAAATTCGATTTTTTTGTCAAAAACTGCGACAAATATAAAAGTAAAAATGAGTGATTTAGAGGACTCAGACATTGAAAATGACGCAAATGACGCAATGGTGTACCGTGTTCCCCAAAAATCAAGAAGTTTGTATGAGGGCACATACGAAAAATTCAAAAAATGGTGTGAAGAAAAAAAGGTAAAAAACTTATCAGAAAAAGTATTTTTGGCATATGTTTTACTATTATCCGATGCCTATAAGCCATCAACTTTGTGGAGTACTTACTCAATGCTTCGAACGATGGTTTATTTGAATAAAAATGTTGAGATGAAGACATTTACAAACCTAATCGCATTTTTGAAAAGAAAATCTACGGGGTATAAGCCCAAAAAGTCGAACGTTTTTTCTAAAGAACAAATAGAAAGGTTTGTCAAAGAAGCAGACGATAAGAACTATTTATTGGACAAAGTCATACTTATTGTGGGAATCTCTGGAGCATGTCGCAGAGAAGAACTCACATATTTAAATATGAATAATATCTAATTTCGGAGTCTTTAATTAAAATATCCATTCCAAACACTAAAACAAATATTGCAAGAAGCTTTGTAATTAGCAAAGGCTCTATTGACGGCATCAACTTCTTGAATATTTTCCGAAAGTACGCGCAGTTACTTCCAGCATACATAACCCATGAAAGATTTTTTTATCGCATACAGAAACTCCAAATGTTCCAGACTTCCAGTAGCTATTAATACCATTGGAGCAACATCAAAGAAAATAGCTGAGTTCTTGGAGCTTCCAAACGCTAAAAAATATACAGGCCACTGCTTTCGAAGATCTTCAGCAACTTTTTTAGTTGACTCTGGAGCGGATATATTGATGCTAAAGCGACATGGAGGTTGGCAGTCAAATACCGTGGCTGAGGGGTATATAAATTTCCGAAAAAATTCTTGGTAAAAAATCTTTGGACGCTAACAACAAACGTGTTAAATGTAATGAATCCGAGTGTTCTACCAGCTCTACTAGTGGCATGGGTTTAATTGATATTGCTGTTGCAGATTCTATTACTATTCAAAGTTCAAATTCCTCATCAATTTTACAAAGAGAAATATCTCAACGAACTGTTTTAGGTTACCACAGCATTAATTTTAATAATATAAGTAACTGTACTGTTAATATTTATAATAAATAGGTAAAACTATAGTCTGTGTTTATACTTGTTACTTTTAAGCACGTTGTTCCTGGTAACGTGCTTAAAAAATTTTTAAGCACGCTACGCCTAAAAGGAGGTTATTAAAAAATCATAATGACAATCAAAAAGAGGTTATTATAAAACGTCAGTAGAAAAAAGTTTTATTTTTAGGAGATCATAACCACAAGTGGTTCTAAAGAATGTCCCACGTAAAAACTCCCCTTGGGAGACAGTCCCTACCTAGCTTTCTACTGTGCTTTGGATCTTAATATTTTCTACTAATCCGGAAATTTCCCTGACCAATCACAGTTTGTCTTTACTGAGGCTCCGCCTTCTTTTTTATGACATTTTAATTTAATTTATTAAATTTATTATGTATAATATGTGTTATTAATTTTTTTAATAGCTATAAATATACATTTTTAAGTTGAATCGTAGAAAAAACATACTGCACGACTCAAGTGGATTGTCCATAGAAGTTTGAGCACACCCATACAGCGTTGTGCTCAAGTTATTTTTTATTTTCGAGTTAAATGGACATTTTTATTATAAATCATATTCACCTCACAAACCTTTTTCAGATTCGTTGTGACGTAGGTAAGAAATTTCTCGTAATTTTATGAGAACCCGTATTTTGTTTAATTATTTTCTCAGTAAATAACTCAAGAATTTAATAACCGAAATTTTATTTTTCTTGCCCTTTAAGCCACGGTAAAAATTTAGTGAAAAGGCTCATTGGTGAAATCAACGATGAGAAAGCAAAGATAGACCCCGCATTTCCCTTTATGACAGTAAACCGACAAGAACTAAAATTCATGCTACCACTTTGTTCCTGACGAGTTGTGAATGAAACCATATGGAAATAGTAGAATAGTTTTACGAGCGTATAATACGCTGTTGCCAAATGATTAAAAGATTCTCCTATTGTAGGTTGTTTTATTTGGGCTCAAATAGGTATATTCTCTTTTCGCCGGTGGAACTAATAAACTTATGATTGACAGCAGGTGGAATGAAGTCATAAACCGGTTGGTGAATTATTTTAAGATCTCTCTCTCGTTGACGTTAATAGAAATCACCAGAAATACACCATGAATAAAAGAACATGATTTGTGTCCAGCCGGTAATACAATAGGCAATTAAAGAACGCGATTCGGCTCAACCAGTGCCATCTGTGGACTCGTCGGTGAAAAAAAGAATATACCTAATTGAACACATCGTTGGATTGCTTAAAACATATTCTAACCTCAAACTAGTCAAAATACTAATAACGACAAACATTTCGAGACATTTTCTCATAGAATGACAGCTAAGAGAGCTTCTGTGACTGACACCAGAGGTGGTAGTCTCGTATTCCTAATAATTTACCACATTTTCATGAAGTACCTATTTACATAAATCGATCTGAATCCACGAAGCAAATTAAGAACTTCACCAACACAGATTTTGAGTTCGATTATTCAAGTTCGAGTTGGCATATTTTGTAATTGTATCCGTATCAAGATTTAAATGAAAACCGCAACAGACTCGAACTTGGAACGTAATTGTCAGTTTGACAAAACTTAACCTAACTTTTGAGCTGAACTACTGTAAAAATTAATAAAATATTTATCTTGTCAAAATGATTTGAGTATACTATATAGTCATTTATTCTTCATGAATTCCAAAAGCAAATATATATTTAAAAACCCAGCGAATCAGCATTACGATGGCATTTTATAATTACCTTTAATATACAGTCAACGAAGAGTCATAATACATTTATTCTTCGGATCGATCGTGCAAAACTTGGCAACGCTTGCCTCTTAGCCGTAGCAAGTGAAAATACAGAAATGAAAAATGACAATTTTGACATAAAGAACAATAAATTATTTATTTCCGACTTTATTAAATAAAGAGTGAGTAAGAGTTTAGTGTTTGAAAGTTTTGTGAATTAATTATAAAAAAGCAATAACGTGAGACACTGTCAGGTTCGCAAAATAACCGATTCAGTGCCTGGATTTCGTATTAGTCTACATTAACTATCGCCCTCTTAAAAACAATGAGATGTAGACTTGGCGCAAAATTAATTTTATGAATGAGATGCTGGGTCTATCTTTGCTTTCTCGTCATTGGATGAAATGATACTTTAGTTACTTTATCTGACGACCCGTCACTGCATCTAGGCAGGGGCGGATGGGCCCACCGGGATGCCGGGACATTTCCCGGTGCGCCGGTACATCAGGCGCCGCGCCGCCACAAGTTTTTCATTTTTGGTTAAAAAGAAATCTAAGCTTAAACAAAAAATTTAAAAAATCAGAGTTGAAAAAAATGTCTACTAATTTGGAAACTCTAAATCATAAACAACAGCTAAGACAAATTGAACGAAATTTCAAAAATATACAAGAAACTAGCGATATGTTTGTTAAGTGGGCAGTAACCGAATTGGAGGCTATTGATTTGGATCTAGACATTGGGGATATTGAAATTGAAATTAATTTACCAGCAGTAAGAGTAAGAAGAGTGAAAAAATGCCAGTAGAAGAATCCAAGGATGAAAAATTGAATAATGCCATTGACAGATTAAGAACAAAAACCTATAATGTGGTCCTTAATACAATAATTCAATCAATGGACGAAAGGTTCACCAAGAATTTTAACATTTGCAAAGATTTTAATATTTTAGATCCCAGAAATTTTAATGACTTAAAAGGCAAAATTCCTCGCAATAGTTTGGAGACTTTCTGAAAAGCTCATAAAAATAAATCCCCTTGCCACCTCCCAAAAACTTCAGGATGAACGTTATGGAAAACTGAGACACTTTAAAACTTAACATCGATGAATTTTAAACTTTCAATTTTAAAAGGAATCTTCTGATAATGATGATGACAATCAAGAAACCCGTATGCAATGCAAAAGTTGCAGAAATTGCACATTGTGCTGCTATTCCATCTTTTTCAAATACAATATGTGTAAAGAGGCTTACCCAATGCTGGAACAGGTTAAGAAGTACTCTTAGCCAGAACCGATTGGATTCTTTTATGCTGATGAGTGGATAATGGACATTCTAAATAAAATAGAAAATGATGAGGTCATTGATACTTTGGGAAGATCCAGCACTCTAACCAAAAAACGGTTGTATTAACATCAAAAAAGGAGTTTTTATTAAATTTAATGTTATAATTTATTTTATGGAGTAATGTGTTTTTTTAATTTACCTATAGTGTTTATTTTATTTTGTGTTAAGAATTAAGTTTGTTTATTGTGATATTTATTTGTTTTGGAAAAAAATAATTTTTTTTTGTGTTGATTATTTTATTAGTTATAAGTTTTGTTTTTAATTTATGTTCCTAAGAGTTGTTTTGGAAATCCATATTTGTTTATGTGATTTTTGTCATGTATAATAATAAAAATTCCATTATAACTTATAAAATAGTAGACTTTAGTGTCCGTTAAAATATATAAACAAAAGAAGCTTAGCGGCAAGCGGACAGAGTAGTGCGTCTATCTTTTGCATTAAAGTACACAGGGACTCCAAAGGTAATGGAAGCTACGGGCTTACGGGTTATGACTTTCTGATGAGTTCTAACAAGAACGAAACAGCCTGTCATTGTCTACCTATGCCCCAGGGATTCCATTACCTTTGGAGTCCCTGTGTACTTTAATGCAAAAGATAGACGCACTACTCTGTCCGCTTGTCGCTAAGCTTCTTTTGTTTATTATAACTTATGTTTTTTTTTAGTTAAGTGATAAGGAAGAATTTTTTTTTATTTGAGAATTATTGTAAAAAAAAATTCTTAGGTTTTTGGATCCTAATAGAAAATACACCAACCTATGTTGATCAAAGCAGATGTTCAAATTTGTTACGTAAGAATTCTTTTTCAAGATAATCATCGGTGATTCGGATCTTTCCAAGTTTCGGGTTTGAAAATTGACGGTTTTATTTTGTCCCCGAATTTATGGGTGATCTAATTATACGGCTAGTTATCTAATTAAGTTATTTTCGATACGTGGACGGTGTCTAACATTATTAAAAAAAGAAACTAAATTGAGTTGTCGTAAATCGAAGGAAATTTTGGCTATTAGCTGGTGTTTTATCGCTTCCTGTAAACAAAATTTAGATTGATATTGTAGGTTGTTGTATGGCGGTAGTTATCTGTGATTGAAGGCAAGCATTCTGTTTGAAGGTTGGAAACAATGATGTTTCTTGAATGATAGAAGAGTATTGAACGTGCATTGTTTTTATTTGTTTGACATCACCACGTTTCAACCGGTAAGTCGTCTTCAGGTGAATACTAAATAAGTTAAGTTTTTCAGCCAAGTGAATGGACTACCGAAGGGCTCATCGCACTCGCCAATATTCGCCAACATTTACATGGAATGGTTTGAATCTGAAGGAATAAAACAAGCAAAAAAGAAACCAAAAACGTGGCTGAGATATGTGGACGACACCTTCATTGTTTGGAATGGAAACGATGTCGAACTCCAACATTACATTAATAGCCTGACACCGAAAATCAAATTCACCAAGGAGAGAGAAGAAAACCATCAATTACCTTTCCTAGATGTCAACGTACAGAAAAATGGCAATATCATCCGCAGTTTAGTGTATAGGAAACCTACACTCTTAAAAATAAGATGGTGTGGATTACTAACATTTGGTTCTGACCACTATTTATTTTCGTGAAATCGGACTCAACCCAAAAATTTGTCTGTACAACCAAAAAAAATTGTCGTTATTGAACTGTTGAACAAACCCAACCTACAAATTTTAGTTGTCACAACGAAACTTTATATACGGATAACTAAATATTATATGGTACTCCCGTTTTTTAACCATTTTTTTTATATGATGAGTGTATGATAAATCAAAATAGGCGAAGATGTAGATAACAGTGTAGGTGTATGCTAGTGGTAAATTCACAATTTCGTATTCACATAAAAATCATTTATCATCTTTGCTTTGATGTTTTGAAAAATTTACATTACAATTTGTGTGAAACTGATCATTATAAGTAATTATTCTCCCATGATAGTCATATCACGTCTATTATTAATGACAAAGTAGGTAACCTCCATTTCATAAGTGGTGAAGCAAGAAATAGGAAACATTATCGAAATATTCATCTTAGATTAGGTGTTGTTAGTTATCGTTTGAAAGGAATAGCATCTCATTGAAGGATGTGACATAAAATAGAGTTAATTACATTCATATTTATTATACTGTGAATAAAAATAACTTTTTCTTAAGAGTTTGCCATCGCATGTAAACAACACCTCATAAAATTGTTGATGTAAACCCATCTTTTTTCTTTCCTCGAAAACCCTAAATTAGAAATGTATTTTTAAGAGTTATTTGAATTGATACCATTGAAATGAATATACAAACCCTTTATTTCATTGATTGATACACTTCGTTCTACTGGAAGTAGCCTTTTTGTTTCAGTTCATCATCTAATGCTTTTACAAATATTTTCTTATATTTCATTTTGTTATCGCGCCAAATTGAAAATCGGGAAATTCCTTCCAGTTCAACTCAATTTCGGTATCGGCCATAGGCGAAGGTAAATTTGGTGCATTAAATTATTTATGATAACTAACCAAAAATTTTAGAGAATTAAGTTAACGCTTATTAAGATAAAATTGTATTATTTGTAACTATAAAATTTCAAGTAATTTTGTAATTCAATTCGGGAGATTACCACGAGGACATGGATTCGAATGTTTTTGAGGACTATTTTGATGAAATGATAAAATATCTTCTTGCTGACTTAGTAGTAGTTTTGAATAACGCAAGCTATTATTTGAAGATAATTTGATAAAAAAGGAACTATTAGCCATAGCAAATTTACACAAACATCGTTTTATGAAATATGCCGTGGAAGATATAGCTAAAAAACATAGTGTAACCGCCATATCGTTGCGAACTAAATCCTATAGAACTTATATGGGCGCAAGTGAAAGGATTTGTAGCAAGACACAATACGACATTCAAAATGAAAGACGTTAAGCTACTCTTTGATTAAGCCATTAAGAAAATGACATCAGAGAACTGGCGAAAAGCAGTCCATCATGTCATTAAAGAAGGGGAGAAAATGTGGGATCTTGACCCCCTAATCGATCGAACCGTGGACCCGTTAACTATAACGTCAAGAGCAAATGATAGTTCCTCAGATGACGAGGAATATTATGATTTTTTATAAATTAATTTCTGTATAATGTATTTTTTTTATATTGTTTAATAAAACATAAGTGTACCTAATACTATGTACATAATGCACGCCTTTCTTACACCATTTTTAGTATTTGTAAATGGATAACAATAGGTAAAACCCATAAATTGACCCAAACCCGGGTGGTACCACCTGCACTTGATGAAACTAAAGAATTTTGCAATGAAATCAATGCCAAATTATGAAAGTGGCTTAAATATTCGTTGGGTCACTCTGTAGTCCCTTTGCATACCTAATGAGCTTTTATTACCCTACACCTTTCTGAAATAGATTATAATTCAATAGAGAATCCAGGATTCTGGTCTGGGGGCTGAGGTTATAAAAAACTTGTATCATCATAAGTTCATTTCATTCAGGTGCTTACTTTTTTTTTGGGGGGGAGGGGTTTTCCCTCCCCCACCAGATTCGCCTCTAGTCTATCTAATTAACATTATTTTTGGTATGGCCTTTCACACTGAAAAAACTATTCTTTTGGGAGGAGTGCATACGCCTTTTCAGAAAATTCGCATATACGGTTCTTCAGATAGCGATAGGGGCCCATCGGGATGGGACACCCTGTACAGTATTTTAAAATTTTGCCCTGGTAATAAATAATTTCTGGACTTAATTTATTAACGTAAAATTGAATATGTTGGCTAGTATAAAAAAATGTTGAGTTTAGGAGGTCAGCAAAATTTTTCTTGAAATTTTGGTATGTATCTAGGTACTGGGAAAGAAAAAATTAAGTTTTAAAATTTAGACCACAGTAACTATTGTTCGATACCGCAGTACTTTCAATCAGTGGCGGCTCGTGATAGTCGATACAGGTGGGGCCAAAATATAAAGTCCAAAATCTTTTATGAGAGTACAGGGTGTTACAAATTCGATACATTGACATTGCTATCTCAGTAACTATAAGAGATATAAATTTGGTTAGATAGGCAAAGTTGCACATTTTAATGATGAATTATTTGTTTAAAAAAAAATCCGATGACTTCCGGAGCACCCGAAAAAAAAACAAGAAAAAATTAATTTGTGTTTTTATTGTCTTTACGACAAAATATTGATTTTTTGGACAAACCAAGAGCACTTAATTAAGACAATTTTGTATGCTCTCAAAAAAATAATCTTATTTTTCAGATACGACGTTCGTTTTTTAGATACCTATATCAACTCAATTTTTTCAAATTCGGACCTGAATTTTTTTTAAATTTTTGAGTACCTAGCTTTTGACCTCTTAAAATTATTATCTTGTAAAATACTTAAGAAAGTGCCCTTGGTATTTTAAAATAATAAGGACTTTTGTCATAAAAAAATAAAAACAAGTTTTTCGTTTATTTTTTTGAATATCCCTGGAAATCATCGAAATTTGATTAAATTTCTTTTTAACAAATTGTCCAACATTAAATGATGCAACTTTGCGTCCATTTCCCAAACTATCTACTTATCTCTTGTAGTTACCGAGACAGCAATGCTAGTGCATCGAATTTGTACAACCCTGTATATATAAAAAAAATCGAAAAACTTACCGACTAATTAAATGGAGCATATGAAATAGTTGTAACAAAAAATGTTCACAAAACACTCAAATTATCTTATAAGAAAATTCTATAGGTAGGTCTTTTTGTTATTTGAAAATGATTCTTCACTTTTGTTCTTGAAGTCATCAATATTGTATACAAAATGTTTTTCAGCAGGCTACATACCTAAAGCGCTAAGTCTTTCCTCTTTTATTTTATTTATTTTAAAATTGATAAACCGGAATCAGGAATATTATTATAATCCACCGACGGACTGACCTAAACCTAACCTACAAGAATAATTTATGTTAAACAGTAAAAACTGTTTAAAATAAATCTATTTTTAAATTAATATCTGGACAGGGCAAACCGTATTCAAAACAGCTGCCATCTAGTATCAAGTAGTGGTAACAAAGACGAAGGCCCGATCCGATTAGAACGACAAAATAAGGCACGTGTAAATCCTCCAATCCCGGACGGATCTGAGGATTTGGCCCGTCACAAAATTTCTGAATTCCTTATGCGTCAGTAAGAGAGGGCGATATATCATTATCTCTTTCGTAAGCGATGAACAGCATGGCCATACATAGAAATCGCCGGCGTTGGGTAGCGCGAAGGAATTTTCGCGGCGTCGGGGAGTTTTTGCACCGTTAGGCGTTATCAGATATTAAATGAACGCAACGTCTTGAATTTTAAATTATTTGCATTTACAAAAAGAATGAAGCGTAAAGATGCAAAGCAATGATTATGAGTGTGAGTAAAAAAATAACTTGGTGTACACGTGGGTAGGGCCATGGCACTGTGGCCCTACTGTACGAGCCGCCACTGCTTTCAATGCATGTTCTAAAAAAAACGACGAAAGAAGTTACCTTCCCACGCATAATAACTAAAATAATATTTATTCATATCTCTATAAGTTGTCTAAGAATAATAACACACAACTTGAGTAAGTACAAACATGATGTTCTTATAATTGTACAGTACCTTTACAGAACCTTCGTTCTGTTAATGCAATCATATTATTTATTAAGTACTTAAGCTGCTTGACTTTGGGTTGCTATTAATTATACAAGTTGTTTTTGTGATGAGATCTTGTCATTAGCAGTAACTCTTTGTGTATCTCTGGTAGAATAACAGAAGACCGTTAATGGAACAAAAACTAAACATCCTTTGCATTATGTTTTAATAATAACTTATTTTAATTTCGTTTTTTCATGACAGGATATTCTAAATATACATATTAGGATTTGCTAATATTTGTTTTGTACGATTTGGAAAGGTCCCAACCATAGGGTTGCCAACTTTTAATTTTTAAAATAGAGGACCCAGTGGCGGATCCAGAATTTTTACAGTGGGTGGGGGGAGCAAACAAAATGTTTTCGACTTGTTTTTGGCGAAATATGAAAAACTTTTGTATTATTTAATGACAAACAATATAAACCTTTGTCGTTTTTGCTAGTTCATGGTTGGTTCCACCACCAAGACAAACAAAAAGAGTCAATAAAATAGAAAGAAATATTTGAAACAAAACAAACAATTTTCTATATAAATATAAAAAAAATATAAAAATACACATATCTATGATTCTCCTATTGCTTCCAAATATTTTTATTTTTGGCTCTTCGCTGCTTCTAAGAGTTTTTTTTGTTTTTTTTCCTCTTTGTAAAAATCACTGCAGTTATACAGGGTGCCCCGTAACTTATGGGCCGTAGAGTAACTGGAGATACTAGACATCAAACTAAGCCGATTATGTCATATACGTTTTTTGGGATTGTCACTTTTGTTTTTTTTTTGGTAATTTAATTATTTACTATGTTTTTTTATGCTTTAGGATGTTTAAAGGGAAATATCTCGAAACCCGTTAAAGATATTAAGATCAATCAAGTACACGTTTTTGCCTCAGAAAATGCCTTTTTTAGGAAACTATAATTGAAAAACAACTAATATCACAGGTAAGAAAAAAAATCATAGATTTATGAAGCCCAGTGTTTGCAACTAGCGTCCTCTAGTTTGAAACTTAAACATTTCCACAAATTCTTATTTCTTGCTCATAAAAACATAACATTGCCAACTTTCAATTCGATTCATTAAACCGTTTTAAAATTATGGCTTATTTTCGAGAATAAACTTGTACTTTCAACACCCTGTATCTCTAGAACGAGTAACAATCCGAAAAAACCTATAGGACTTAATCGGCTTAGTTTGATGTCTAGTATCTCCAGTTACTCTACGGCCCATAAGTTACAAGACACCCTGTATTTTAAATTAAAATATATTAAAAGCTCACTTTTAATTAAATTAACTGAGCATCGGTTTCGATCATCTCGCCATTTTATATTCATTACCGAAAAAACTCTTTCTGCAAAGGCGCTTGATGCAGGGATAGTAAAGAAAAAAGAAACTAGTTTGCACATGTTAGGACACTCATTTAATTTAAGTTTATTTAGCCATTTTTCACTAAGTGTTTTCAAATTTATATTTTATTCGGAAAGTACCTGTTTTAAGCATGCAATTTCTATGAATAGTTGATCCATTTTTATACCTAACTTTTCTTTTTGCCGGACCGACGAGTAACGAAAAACCATGCACTTTATTCCATTGTTGTCAAATTAATAATATTATTAGAGATTGCATCGTGGTGATATACATTATTAGATTCGGTTATTTTTTATTTGAATATTTGTCCTGAAAATTAAAATACATTTTATATTTCGAGTTTAGTAGGTAATAAAAGAGGACATTTTTTATATGTTAGAGAAAAAAGGACAGACCGATAGAAAAGAGGACTGACTGTCCTCTGGAATAGAGGACGGTTGGCAACCCTACCCAACCATCGAAAATCAAGTAACCAAATAAAAAGTTCTGAATAATTAAATATTCAAATACAGAAGAACAGTTTCCTTTCATATCGTCAGATCCATCCCCAGACGCGTTTCGCCATATCTTGCTCATCAGTAGAGCTAGGATCTGACGAAAGAAATATTTAAATGCTTAAGCTTTTATCTTCATAACTTTTAAGTCAGATCCGTCTATTTAAGGAGTTCCAAATGGATGTTGTTAAACCAAGTGACTGGATAAATGGGCTGTAGTACAGTGGCGTGCATATAATATAGGCAAAAAAGCATTGCTTATCCTGCGAACAATAAAACCAACAGAACGAAGTTAATTTTTATATATTAGTTTTTATCCGTGTAATCCAACTTTGGCAATTTATGTCTACATTGATATAATAAATAATATTATAGGACCGAAAAATTTATCCTATATCATTTCCACAAACGCATTCTTTGATTATTATATCGTAAACTAGATCCCTGTATAAGCATTTCGTAAGACCGTTCTAAAAGCAAATATCTCGCTGTACATTAGGGTCTTATGCAAAAGCAAAAGCATTGGTTTTGTACGATCGGAAGCAACCGAGAGAGTCGGTAGGCAGTAGGGTAGAAAGAAATGTAACAAATAAACTTGTCGCAACCTTCGACCTTCCTTCATCTATCAGCCCGCGCCAAGAAAGCCTGCGTTTGGTGTGTGCATTGGTGCCAATCTTCAAGTTTTAACGTAGTTTGGAAAATACTTCGCTTTCTCAATATAAAATATGAAACACGCCTATATAAGTTTTATTATTAATTAGTTTAGTTACGATATTTTTAAAGGGGTCCCGGATAAAGTATCGTAAAATAAGAAGCCTCTTTGTGACCATTAAAATAATTTTTCCTGATAGGTTCATAATATTTAATAATCAGTAAGCTTATAATATTTCACATTGACCTCGTTTTTGGCAACATTGGTTCCATCAGGTAGATGATAGATTTTTTATTTATAATTAGTATTTTCGGCCTTTTGCTAGACTTCGCGCCGTCGCGTCGGGTTTCGGGAAAAAATAAATATAGATACGTTAATTGTTACTATTTAGGCTAGCAGCACGTCTGCAGAACGATCCTTTTCTGGATTAAAAAGAATTCATACCTATTTACGAAACACACAGTGAAAGCCACGCTTATTAACAATAATCGCTTTGGAGAGCGATTTTAGCAGGATTTAAAACGCAAAACCAATTTTTATGACGATGCTTTAAAAGAATTTTTGCGTATAGACCGCCGTGTTGAACTCATTTACAAATAATGTCGTTTTATTCTTCTTAACAAGACATTTTGTGACAAAATTTGAAATTTAGATGTTTGAATACTACGGAAGATACATTTTTGTCTTAAATGCAATTTTTGCTTACCCTGATTAAAACATCATTGCACGTCACTGCTGTAGTATCAGTTAACTTTAAATTTTATATTCATTATTGTTTGGATATAAAACTGGTTAAGCACAGTGGCCAGAGCGATATAAATTGAGAATGAGGACGCCGAAATCCAATTTACACGTAAATTTCACTCATTGTTTTAACAATGAAGCAAAAGTTCGGTTAGGAATAAATTTTAAAAAGGTGCAAATCTGTCAGATTTGTTATTTATTATTTTAACCAAAACATTTATCCCAGATTTATCAAAATGAAAGTTTGTACTTGTTCTTGCAATGTAAATAATTTTCAACTGAAACCCCAATCATCGCCCTTAAAAATTTTATTATACGCAAAGAAATAGAATAATAACTGGTGAATGGTTAAAAATTATGGAGATAAAACAGATAAAATAGACAAAACTATAAAATTTGTAGAAAACAATATATTGAAATCTTTTGTCGTAGTCTTGTCTTTGTCAATTTCGTAGACGGTATTACCACTTCTCTTTCACGTTTACAGCGTTGCTGTTAGTTAGTGAATTATAGAAGCGATTATTATTTTGGAAAAATTCAAAAGTAGTTTTATATATTTTAAAACGAATTTTACAGCTATTTTGCTTATCGCCTAGCGTTATTATTAGTGCGAAAGTAGGTAACTAAGAATACATTGCTTCATACCAAACATCCAATTGGCTATCGTTCAGAAAAAGACATGTTCATTTTAATTAATAAATATATCGACTTTTGTCGAATGTGAAAGCGATAGATACGAACCTCATGTCTTTAAAGTAATTTCTGTATATATAAGAAATTACCCAAACTAACAAATATGTTGCAGTGTAATTTGGTCCTTCTTCTACAACCTTCTTCTCTGAAAAAGTCAAATACAGGGTGATTCCTAAGTTGATACTTCTTTTTTAGTTGTGTATAGGCAATAAAATAAACAACATTTTCAAATACCTTTTTTCAAAAAACTTAAAAATAAGGTACTTACATTCATTTATTACACTATGGCTCAAATACGGTCCTGCCTAACTTGTCCGTTGAATACCATTAAAACAAAACTTCTGGGTGTAGGATGAGCCCGCAAGGGAAAGCGTTCTGCGGATAATCTCGAAGCAGCAGCCGCACTTTGACGAAACTCACCGTAAATTAGCACCATATCTACTAGTTCATTGTTTTCAAATTTTACCATTTTCACGTGTCACCAATTTAAAATTAACTTGCTTCAGAAAAACACACCGCAGCGGATTGCCAAATAACAAACTGACCACCAAATTGTATGACTAATAAAAGATAAGACAAACAACATAAAGTATACCAGGCTACGTTTTGATGACCAGGCCCACACTTAGATTTTTTACTTCTGTATCTCGCAAAGCACCTCCTAAAACTTATTGAAAATCTGCGACAAAATAAAGAAACTGAGGCATCAAGCCCAGTTGGCACTTTGAGTTCCCCAGGTCTAAACTAATTTTTTTGTAGTTGAAAAAAATTGCGCAACAAACTATTTAAGAAAAAAATTCTCTTTTATTAATGCATTTTAATTTTGTCGATGTTTCGGTAATTTGATGTCTACCTTCTTCAGGGCTCATATAAGGCAGAGACGTATTTTAGAATTTAATTCACAATAGAAATGAGCTCTTGAAGATGCAGAAACCAAACTATCGAAACGTCGGAAAACATTTAGAATACATTAATAATAAATAGATAAGTACAATCTGGTCAAGACATTTTCTTTCTCAAATGACTAACTAATAACTTTTATAATTGTAATTTAGTAGTAAGTATCTCAATAACTAGTACTTACTAGGTATACTTACTATTTGTGGTAAAATATTATTAGATAAAAGTAGTTTAAATAAATTTATTTATTTTTACTGGCGTTTTGTGACCACAGTTAAGTTTATCTTTATAGAGTTTGTTGAATACTGGTCAATAATAAACCTTAGACGATCAAATTATTTATTAGGCGACGTTTCGACTAATATTAGGTCATCCTCAGGACTATAAATCTAGATCCTTCGTGTAAAAAATAAAAATAAATTCAAAAAAATGCTGGGCATCTAATCCCCATTTTTATTCGATGCTTGAGTTCTATGAAAAATTCTCTTTTCAATGACATCACACTTTATCAGTTGTTTTAAGAATGGCCGCCTATGTCAATTTTCCTTTGCTTTTTAAAATGTTCATAATTTTAATAAAATAAGATAACTGGTAAAGAGTAGGCCATGGAACTGTTGAAATATTTTATTTCAACCTGCTTTATAATATAAAATTGACTTGCTTGAGAAAAATTTGCCCGTTACGGCTATTTTATTTACAACCTGTTAAAAAAAAAAAACTTTCAAATTTTTCCAATAGCAACCCATCTTTGTTTTATTATAATAAAATTCTTTATTTAATTTCCTTTCTAACGGCGTATCACAAGTTAATAATTATTTTTTTAGGTAATAGTAGAAATTAACAAGAAATATGATAAATGTAATTTCTAGACCCATATAAGACTTAAGAAGTTATGTCAAGTATGCCGTGGAAAACCATTCTTTCATTTCAATCTTTATAATTATTATTATTTAATATCATTTGCCAATTTGGTCTAATAAATGCAGAAATATTTTTGATTTCCACGGCCTCCTAGACTGGGTTTGACCAAATTTCTTATAGCTTATTCGAGTCTAGAAATTACATTTATGATGTTTCTTGTTAATTTCTACTATTACCTAATGAATAATTTTAACTTGTGTGACATCGTTAGAAAGAAAATTAAATAAACAATATCATTATAATAAAACAAAGATGGGTTGCCATTAAAAAAATTGGAGAAATTCCGTTTTGTTTTTTTAGAAAACGCGTTGTAAATAAAATAGCCATATACCGATAAATTTTTTTCAAGCACGTCAATTTTATACTATTAAGTAGGTTAATATGAGCCATTTTAACGATTCCATGGCTAACTCTGTACTACTTACCTTGTTCTACCAAAACTATGGATATTTTAGAAAACAAAGGAAAATTGATCTCGCCTGCCATTTTTAAAACAAAAGATAAAATGTGATATGTCATTGATAATTTACCTCACATATATAGAACCAATCAGAACGCAAATTTTCATAGCAACCACCTTGGTAACGTGGTCTTACCCGATAAGACCTACGACTAGCTCGGTAAGACCACAGTAGCTTTTTGTCAAACAGTAATTTATTTTAAGAAATCAAGTTTAATAAATAAATATTATAACCCACACAACACTATTTGAGGTGATTTTAGGGCATAAACTTAACTTAATTTTGACATTTTTAAAGAAATGTTTTATGACAAAATGTATGCAAGATTAAACCCAGGTTTTCATGGCAACCGTGATGAAAATAAGCGAATTTGATTTTTGACGTTACACGCGTCTGGTTTAGTCTTGGATTTTTAATTAATTGTTAGTTGTGGCACGTTTATAAACTTAAAAGTAAATCATAATGATGTGTTTGCATATTTTCCTTTATCACAAACGGCTTTTATTTCGGGTTCAGTAAATTATCCAATAAAATCCACCTCTATAAGCGGCGTCTTATCTTCATACCGTTGTTTTTCACTCGAAACTAGAGTTTCTAAGAAAATTTTTACTCAATATAATTTTTACTTATAATCAAAGATAATACCCTCGAGCTAAAGCTCTCGGGATCTTATCAGAATATAAGTAAAAATTATATTTCGTGAAAATTATCAGAAAATCGATTTCTTGTCAAAAACAGCGGTATTACCGATAAGACGCCTCCTCTATCGGTATATTACTGTTGAAAAGAGAATTTTCCATAGAATTTAAATATAGAATAAAAATAAGGGGTTGCTATTTAAAATTTAAAACTTGACTTCACTTAAAGTTAAACCGAAAGTGGTTTCGAAGGTTTAAATTGGTTAAAAAATGGCAATTTACACACTTATTAACGTCTCATATTTTTAAATCTTTACGAAACCGGGGTTTTACCCGGTATTTATGATATCTACTATTTATAACATTACTCCATCCAAATATATATTTTACAAATCCCAAAATACAAAACCGACTAGTTTGTACTTACCTCATCCATTTTTATGTGAAAATCTTTACTTGTTCCACTTCCACTTCAATCCATATCGTCACTGAATCCTTAGATATCACAAACCACAAGGATTACACAGCACAACACTTAATCAAGTTTTTAGAGAAACATTTGGATACAAATTTTCTAACCCTTCCAATGGCCAAACAAAATATTCTTCAATATCAGCTTCTATTGTTTCAATGTTAAATTCATTTTAAAACTTAATAACAAACTGGACCTAACGGTTTTTTAAAATTTAACTCAATCAGGTTTTTCCACATACTTCGTAAGTAACAACCGATTTCTCTAAAAGTTTTCTCCGATCAAGAAATTCGACGCTAATATTTCCACACCGCGCCGCGTCTTTTTCGTTGTCGTCGTCGCGACGGCTCGGCTTCGTTCTTTCGCAACGTCACCTCGAGGACGTCTTGAGCTGGACTTACTCTTCGATTCTTCTTATTCGCGGCGGCCGGCACACCGTGTGACGTCACCAACAGGTTGGCCACTCTGGAGGTGGCCCGGCCGGCACGGCGGTCTGACTTGAAGGATGATCTGCGTCGCGGATTGAGCGATGTTAGAAAATTTGCTGAAGAGGTGCTCTAGGTATCGCTTTGATGGGTATATATGAAGAAAATAAGTTTGTCGCTAAGTTAAGCGATAACTAGATTGTGGAAGTTGTACTTGGCGTGTATATTATATTATGAAGTGTGGCAGTGGCGTAGCCAGAAAATATGGCCGGGGGAGGGGGGGGGGGGCTCAGTGGGCGTAAATAGAACGTTTTTTTTCTGGAGAGAGGGACAGTCGGGGCTACATGTATTTCATGATATTGTACCTTGTGAAGAAGGCGAAGAAGCGGGGCCACGCCCAAAGTTAATTTAAAATTCACCTAAATACTATCAAATTTCGAAAATTAAATTATTACCTCTTTACCTCTGCATGGTTGGATTAAATTAGTTTTTGTAAATGTTTTTTTTTTCATATTCCTAGCTGACCCTTTATTTAAAAAACAAAATTTTTTATATTAATTTGTGAAAAATATGAATATTGGTGTCAATCCAAAATTTTAACATATTATGTATGACTCTAACCAGCGTTTTTCGGGCTCGGTTTTTCATGATTAAAACTAAAGTAAATATCGCTTACCACCCAAAATTGATGATTTTTTCAAAAATCGTGTATTTTAGGAGAGTAGATCTAAGAGAGAAATAAATAGGATAAATCAAAGTAAAAACTTTTTATTAACGAAAAAACCTATTTATCATTGGGAGCTTTACGGATGAATTTAACAGCACATCTTTTTATGTAAATTTACCAAATTACCATCATTGGTAATAAAAGGTCATGGATCTCCAAGTAAAAAAAAACTACCAGGAAACACAATTACATTTTGAACATCTACGACCATGTATTTTTTAAATCATATAAGTATTCACTGATCTTCCATGTAATGTTACCGGGAATTTAATGGGAAAGTTATGAGTAACTACCTACCTATATTACCAAGTTATATAATTTACCGTTAAAGTGAGACCACTTGAACCGCCAGGAAAGTTAATATAATTTACTTGTAACGCTATGTAAATTAACATGAAGTTTATTAGTTTATACTATATGAATCATAAGAGATCAGTCATGTCAGAGCACCAATTCTAGCTTGTAGTATACATAAAGCCGTGTTCTCACTATTCAGATTTACTGATCAATTTTAACTGATTCAATGCTACTAAAGGAATAATAAAGGTATATTTGTTGACTGAAAATACGCTCTTACGTTAATAATTAATGTAGTAGAGTAAAAATGGACCTAACTTTTTTTTGCGCTAAGTTTTGTATTTATTTATGTTGCACTTAAAAAATCTAATGTTTTTACAAGAAACATATATTCTTAGTTGTTCACAATTTGATATAACGTTTTCGAGATAAATCGACTAAAAAACTACCTTGCATGCCAAAAAAACATTACTTACCGTTACTAGTTAATTATTTTTATAAAATAGTACATTGTATACCTAGTAGGAAATGCTGAACAATCCCGGATGACCGTAAAGATCTTATGTCGAGGCGCAAGCCGAGACTGACAATACGGAGTCCGGGAATGTGGCTTTTTCTACGAGGTATACGTACTATTTTTCCGTAAATCGAAAATTATTAAAAGAACATAACTCATTACAATCAACTTGTTAAAATTTTAAAATAAATATTATTAACTTTGTTCATAAATAAAGGATACCATTAAATATTTGTGTTGTAAATATGAAAACACAGTTATATTGAATTGTCAAGCTTAACACATTTTAGTTTACAAGTAGCAGTACAGAAATAATATTTCCTTACGGTACAATAATAAATATTTCCTAACAGTTATTTTCCGTTGCCTAGCAACGACTAAGTGTAAGGAAATATTGACTTATTCTTTCAGAAATGTTGAAAGTTTAATTTTTTTTTATTTTTACAAATTTTTCTCAAATTACGTATACGGAACATTTATCTTATTAGTTATTAAAAAAAAATTAAGTAAAACAATTTAACATCTGATGGGTTAATTTTAGGTTTTGGACCATGCAGAACTTTTTATGAAAAATAACTTTTTTTTGTAAAGTTAATAATAAAAAAGTTTCCCATATGGTGCCTACTTAAGCAGACACACTGTATATTGGAATTTAAAAAACAAAAGTCTTAATTGATTAAATAATATTTTCTAAAAAAGGTCAATATTAAATTGATATTAAATTAAAATATTTTAATTTTATTGATTTAAACATAATTTATTGAAAAATGTTTTTGCCGGCGTACAGACTCGATTAAAATTGAAAAAGTTTTATGCCTCCGCTGGGAATCGAAGTTAGTGAGAGAATATCAGGTCCCCCGTAGCGCAATTGGCAGCGGGCTTGAGGTTTAATCGAGAGGTTCTGAGTTCGATTCCCAGCGGAGGCATAAAACTTTTTCAATTTTAATCGTGGTCTGTACGCCGGCAAAAACATTTTTCAATTTAAAAATAATTTATTGTTTTAAGCTTATATTTTATTGAAACAATTTAAAGGCCAATAAAAATACTATTTGGGTATTAACACAATTTTTTTCTGTGTATAGGTATGAATAGACAGACACTACGATTTTATTATAGAACTAACAAAAGAAAACGCCGTATAAGTTAAAACTGGTAAACTAGGCCTAAAATGACTAAAAGCTGCCAACTCCGTCTGAACTCTACACAACACAAGCTGAAGCACGCCTTTGAGACAATAGAACGGGGTTAAATATATAACCAGTTATGCCTTTTAAATTTTTTTAAATAAATTTTGATAATGTTATTTAAATTCACCGAAAATTAAATAGCGTTCTGTAATTTTTTGTAAATTTATGTAATATAATGTAAAGTTACCTTTTTAATTAAAATCTGCTTATACTTTTCTATATTCTATTTCAGAAAGGTGTAGAGCTCATTAGCAAAGGGACTACAAAGTGACCCAACGAATATTTAGGCCACTATTGTTGTCCATACATTATAAAAAAAAATATAAAATACAAAAAATACATTATACAGAAATTAAATTATAAAAAATCATTCTTCGTCATCTGTGGAACTGTCATCTCCTCTTGACGATATAATTAACGCAGTCCGATCGATCAGGTGGCCAAGATCCCACATTTTCTCCTCATCTTTAATGGCATGATGGACTGCTTTTCTCCAGTTCTCTGGTGTCACTTCCTTAATAGCTTGATCAAACAGTAGCTTAACGTCTTTCATTTTGAATGTCGTGTTTTGTCTTGCTACAAATCCTTTCACTTGCGCCCATATAAAATCTATAGGATTTAGTTCGCAATGATATAACGGTGTACGCAGCACAGTTACATAGCTATATAGCTGAGAAACATGGTGTAACTGTGAAAGATATCTTCCACGGCATATTTCATAAAACGATGTTGTAAATTTGCTAGAGCTAATGGTTCCTTCTCTATCAAATTATCTTCAAATTCCATACTTTTGGTGATTAAAAAAGTCGATAATTTCTTGTTTTTTCCAAGGTGAAGTCGGAGATATTTTATCATTTTACCAAAATAGTTCTTAAAAACATTCGAATTCATGTCCTCGTGATAATCTCCCGAATTGAGTTACAAAATTACTTAAAATTTTAATATTACAAATAATACAATTTGATCTTAATAACCGTTAACCTAATTCTGTAAAATTTTTGGTTAGTTATCATAAATAATTTAATGTACAAAATTTACCTGCGCCTATGGCCGATACCGAAATTGAGTTGAACTGGACGGAATTTCCCATTTTATTACTCTACACCTTTCTGAAATAGACTATAGGTATAAAATTGAAAAGTAAGTAGGGAAATACATTTACGAAGGGGGCCCCTTGTCCCCCTTCAGACGCCCATGACACAACCCGAAGAAGAGTATACAACCTAGGAACCTTCTTATTATTCTTCCTTGTTCTTCAAGGCCGCTTTCCACTATACACTGTGCCCCGATTGATCTTGTGTGGTCCAATGAAGAAGGCAGAATGAGATTGCCCGCGTGATAAAGGCAGTCATGTCTTAACAATAGAATTTGGTGGGATTTTTTATCGGTTGTTGTTTCGTACTTGATGACTTAATTAGTTTTGTTTCTAGCTGGAATGTGGACTGGGATGAATATTGTGGTTATTCTACCAGAAAATCGGTGGTAAATGAGAGAATACGACTATAATTAGAAGAAACTAATGACTTTATTAAAAATGTTATAGTCTATTTCAGAACGGTGTAGAGTAATAAAATGGGAAATTCCGTCCAGTTCGGCTCAATTTCGGTGTCGGCCATAGACGCAGGTAAATTTTGTGCATTAAATTATTTATGATGACTGATAGAAGATAGAAAGTTAATTTGATAAAGAAAATTTACACAAACATTGTTTTATGAAATATGCCGTAGAATATATGGGTGATTCCTGAACCAATTTTAAGCCGAAAAGTTTTTATACGCATGTCCTAAAATGCTTTGTTTTCGTGTTTTTTTTTTCTCAAAGCAATGGTGTAGGTGCTGCTGCGTCTCAATACAATTTTAACCAAAAAATATGTTAAAGCTACTGATATTTTCTAAACAATTCCTTTATTACTTATCATTTAATTTTAAACAAAAAATACCTCTTTCATCTTTCTCTTTAAACTTACCGTTTGGAAGAAAATGATTGAAATAATAATTTTTATAGAGTAGACAACATTGCTTACTTTATTGTACATAATATGTTGAAAAACATAGTGTAACTGTGCTGCGCAAACCGGACCTAACACATTTCTATCAGTATACACAAAGGTTAGGGACAGGTTTTGCATAAAATTACCTATTCAATACATAATTGTAATAAACTTCCAGTTAAAAAAATATCAACAGACAGTAAACACTTTTTTTATTTTACACTATACCATTAATAACCAACAAGCTAATGATAAATTTGTTACAATTTATTAATTTAAACAAAATTAATCAATAACATTTCCAGTCGTAGGTTTTATTTTAATTTTTGTTTAAGAAGATGTTCAAACAACCCTCCGTTAGCTGACAAACAATATCCTAAATGATTTTAAAATTCCCTTGATGCGTTAGCCAGTTGGTATGGCAAGATTCTATCATAAATTGCTGAAATTAAATTTCTCAATTGTTCCAAACATTGCACAAAATAACGCACAAAGTATTTTACTTTACTACTAGGGCATTACCAAATGAAGATATGGCTAAAATTTCGATCACTTATATTTATATATTTATTTATTTATTCAGTCAAGTATCAACAGCAATTAAGCCATTAACAGATACAATCAAATTCTGTACAATTATACTATTCTAGGTAAGTATACACTATTCACCAATCAAGACATGATATGATATACTATCTAACAGTTAATCTTCTGTCCAATAATTTCTTAAATTTTTAGTTTAGACTAATAATATCTATGTCAATGTTAGATGCATACTCATTAAAGAGGTTACACGTCTGATAAATTGGAGAACTCTTGAACAGATTTGTCCTGGGAAAATCTAAATAAAATACTTTATTAGATCTAGTGTTCACACGATTTATAGAAAAAGGAAGCTGACTTAAAAACCCAATATCATCAATGTTTTCCTTTAAAAGCTTGAAGAGTGTAATTAAACATATTTTTTTCCGTCTTATCTCCAAGGACACCCTGTCAAAGATACTCAACAAATATACATGATCACAGCCTCTAGTGGGGTAAAAACCATATTTTTTTAGATACATATATTTTAAAAATTTTCTCTGTACACTATAAAATTAACCCAGACATTGTAGTAAGGGGACCATATTACACTTCCATACTCTAACTTAGGCAATATCAATGTGTCAAACAATCTAAAACATACATCTATATCAAATTTTTTTGTATTTCTAATTATAAAACCCATTATTCTTTGAGCCTCGTGTAGTTTAGCCATTATATGCCCAGTAAATGACATTTTGGTGTCAAACATCACACCCAAATCCCGCTGATTATACACCCTAGACAAACTTTGATCACCCATAGCACCATCACCATTAATCATATTATGATTCAAAGAGAAAGACATACAGGAACATTTATTCACATTAAGAGTAAAGCCATTCACTTTACACCAATCGACCACACGACACAGGTCATCCTATAACTTGCCATAATCATCCCCGGTAGAAATCTCAAGAAACAACTTAAAACGTCTGCAAATAATAAACCCTTAGAGTGTCTTGTAACGCCAACAATGCTATTTATGGCTATTAAAAATAATAATGGAGCCCTGTGGCGCTCCAGAGGTGCTTTTATACTTTGCCGATTTAGATCCCTTCAGTTCTACATACATGATTAAATTTTTAGTGACATTCATATCCTTTAGAGCCTTTATTAGCACACAGTGTCTAACCTTATCAAAAGCCTTTTCCATATCAGTGTAGACAACATCAACCTGTCGTTTGTTCTTCAATGACCAGTGAACATACTGAGCGAATGTTGCCAAATTTGTAAATGTGGAGCGCTTTGGTAAGAAACCATGTTGTACACTGGATATACTGGCTGCTACGTCATCATTTATATCCTATCAAATAATATCAACTCAAAAATCTTAGAGACGGCAGAGACTATGGTAATAGGACGATAATTTTTAATTTCTTGTCTAGATCCACTTTTAAAAATAGGAATAACCCTACTGGATTTCCATGCCTCTGGATAAATGGATGTTTTTAAGAAAATATTAAATAAGTGGCTCAATTAATAAATCTAAACACCCCTTAAAAATATAGCAAGGCACACCATCAGGTCCTATAGCTCTATTAGCCCTCAACTTTCCAATCGCCCGCTCAATTTCAAATGGTGTTATTTTTTTTTCACAAAAATGTGATTTCAAATCAGAGCCACTACACTCCGGCTCATTGTCTTTACTAAAAACAGATCCAAAAAAACTAGCAAACGCATTTGTCAAACTTTGAGTGCCCATTAACATTTCGCCTTCATATGACATCTCCGTAGGAATATCAGGACTTCTCTTCCGATATTTAAGAAAAGACAAAAAGAATTTAGGATTTTCCCTTAAGCTGTTCTGGACCTCAGATAGATAGCCACTATGTGCCATCTCTATTTCTAGTTTTATCTTCCTTCTAATTGTATTAAATTTATTTTTCCAATATAAAACCGTCTTGTGTCGCTTATATTTTCTAAAATATTTAAGTTTAATCAGCCTTATAATCTTACTTGTAACCTAAATGGTTGTGTTCAAAAGTTATTGTACAAAAACAAAAAAATTTGAAAATATAAACATTATCTAACTTGGAAATAATCTTATAATTCTTTAATCATAAAATAACTTCTATTTATATCGGCTGAGAATAAATGAGGTTACATGTTCCCATCCCTTGTGTTCATATTTTAATTGAGCATATAGATATTCAAACCAGCAAAAGGCGTCTACAATAATTATTAAGATTCTACGATTTATGGTGGAGTAGTCATACAGAAAAAAGAAAAATCCCAAACAAGCTATAAACAAGGGTACTAAAAATATGAATGTTGTTTTTTAATTGTGGCGAATTACCTCCGTTACTGCTAATTACAGAGACCTATTCGTTTTTGGTGCTGGTTTGTTACGCACAGCTGTTAGTTTCCAATAAAAGACATTTTTTTCTATAATCAAAGGTTCGTGTGAAGTAGAAGACATTTATTATTTACAGAGTATTGAAAAATATTTATCAAAAAGTAGATCTCGGACAAAATTTTCTAATCATTTATGCAGACAAATTGTAATACTCGTTTTAAAAACAAAAAGTAAAAAATAAACCAATATTTATAGCGAGAATAATAATGTGATGTGTGTATGTGGATACATAATAAGTGCCAAATTGTGCGTAATAGGCTTATTACCACACTTAGTACGTAATATACTGTAGCTTATTAAAAGCTACTTTGTTTGAAAACGGTATTTTGAAAATGGTATAAATATCATATGAAATATGATGAAAACCTTTCGTTTTCTAAATTGGGCGTTAGTATTAGGCCCTCTTAGTGTCGTATTTAGGGGGGGGGGGGGCTACCGGGTTGCAGCCCCCCCCCCCTTGCTCAGGAGCTCGGGTCTAATAGTCTAATTGCAACCTAACTTTTTGTCTCACGCTTGGCCCTTAATTTAAATAATGTATTCTTGGCTTAGATTACAAAGGTTTTGTAGTTTTTAAACTTTTCCTTTTAAAAGTCCTGTTTTATAAAGAGATTAAGGTTTCAGACGCAAATCGTATTAGTTATTGATTTATGATGCAATTTTAAAGGAAAACGAGTGAAAAGAATAACGTTATATAGTATTTTTCTATTACATACTTGTCTGTTTCGTTTTCCATTTTTTAGAGCTATTTTAAATCAACAAAAATATAACCCAATGCAATAAAATATTTTTACAAAAAAAAAACAGAAAACAATTATTAGGTATTTATTTTTAAAGAGTAAAAAGTAAAAATTTTATTTGAAGCATTTTCTATGGAAGAAGTGTGATAATTTATAATAAAAAAAATAGTGCGGGAAGAAATTAGAATGCTTTATTATGAATATACAAAACGGCACTTAAGAAGAAGTATTTCAAAACCTAAGCATTTGCACCAAAAACTGCTCTTAGATCTACGCTCCTAAAATACATGATTTCTGAAAAAATCATCAATTTTGGCGTGGTGAGCGATATTTACTTTATTTTTTATCATGAAAAACCGAGCCCGAAAAACGCTGGTTAGAGTCATACATCCTACGTCTTAGGTTAAAATTTTGGATTGGCACCAATATTAATATTTTTCACAAATATAAAAAAGGTTTTTTTTTTCTAAGAAAGAGCCAGCTAGCAATATCAAAAAATAAGTAAAAAAAAAATTCGATCTAACCATGCAGAGGGGATGAGGTAAAAATTTATTTTTCAAAATTTGATAGTAATTAGGTAAATGTTAATCGAACTTTGGGCGTGGCCCCGAAAATTTTTCCCTGCGGCGCTTTCTCGCCTTCTTCAATAGGTACAATATCATGTAGTTCCGACTGTCCCTCTCTCCAGAAAATAATGTCCTACTTACGCCCAATGAGCCCCCCCCCCCCGGGCATATTTTCTGACTACGCCACTGCCCTCTAGTGGCTACCTGAGAAACGGAAACATAATTTCCAGCTGTAAAAATAATAGTTTTGGAGATAAAGCCGCGATCCTCGCTAGCAATACTAATAAACTAATACTAGCGCGCTAGTGAACATTTTCTCTATTTTCTTTCAATCTTCTAATTGGTTGATTACACTTGGGTTATTTATTGCGGAAGCTATTTTCCATGCCTGATGATGTTTCTTAAAAAATGATCATGTTTCTATACATCTGTGTAATCGTATTAGTGTGTGGAATATAATAAATATTTTTATATGTTATTAACAATTTCAACAGTGAGTTGGTATTTTTATTTAAATAAACTAACAAGGAGGCCAACGTAACCGGTGCCGGTGGTCTAAAGCGCATTCTACCAGCTCTATGAGAAATTATATTTATGCAAAAGCATTGCGGTCTCCTTGTCCGAATCCTGACCATAATGGATTTAAATTTGGGCTCTACAGATATTAGAGAATGTGAGAAAATTATTAAACAAAATTGCCAATAATTTTTACAATACAATGAACTTTAGCACCTTTTTTAAGATTCTCGTTAGCTTAAATCTTTTTCCTCGATATATTATCTACATAAAAATAATTTTCTCGCACCCACATTTTTCTTTCACGCCTTTTCATAGGCGAAAACAAAAATTCAAAATCTTGTTTAATTTTTTTGTAATCTGGTTAAAAAACGCATTTTAAAATGGAAATTTTAGCGCGTTTGGATCCACTTAACAAAAAATTACCTCTTAACTGTCCATAACACCTTTTCGTGATTAAAATTACGAAATAAAAACACTTCTGGCCAAATTGATAATATTTTTATTGTCGATAAAAATAAAAAAAATGTGCCGTAAAAGCCAGCTGATCATGAAAATTAAACGGTGCTTTTTATCTTAAACCAGAGACGGCTCTTGAGTCCAATATAATTATAATATTTATAATAATAATAATAATAATAATAATAATAATAATAATAATAATAATAATAATAATAATAATAATAATAATAATAATAATAATAATAATAATCATAATAATAACACACACGACAAAATAGCACAACTATTCTAGATTGTAAAAGGACAAGCAGAAATGAGAGAAATGACTGAAGGACTAACATACTTACTCCCAAAAACAACACCGACCAGCAGTTACCCAGATAAATACAGACCGATTACATGTCTCCCAACCATTTATAAGATATTAACATCAATTATTACAGACAAAATATATGCACATCTAACCGAAAACAACCTATTAGCAATAGAGCAAAAAGGATGCAGAAGAAAAACCAAAGGCTGCAAGGAACGACTGATTGTTGACACCATTATAACACAACACAAAAAGAAAGAAAGAAAACCACTGTACACTGCATACGTCGACTACAAAAAGGCTTTCGACAGTGTCCCACACTCGTGGCTACTAGAAGTGCTAAAAATTTATAAAATTGATCCGTTTATTCAGAGCGTCCTGAAACAAACAATGGCTAAATGGAAAACAACACTAAGCGTAAACAACAACAAAAACAAATTCGCAATAGACAACATAGAAATAAAACGCGGAATTTTACAGGGCGATGCGCTTAGTGCACTTTGGTTTTGCATCACACATGCTAAACAAAACAAACAAAGGTACAACTATAGAAAACAACACAATAAGCCACCTCCTCTATATGGATGATCTAAAATTATATGCAGACAACAAAGAAAACATCGAAAAACTAATACAAATCACAAAAACATTTAGCGACGACATACACATGGAATTTGGACTGGACAAATGCCGAATCAATGCAATGGAAAGAGGAAAGTGGAGACAATATGAAGGGTATGACATGGGAGCAGACAAAGGACAAATAGAAGGCATGGAAAATGAAGAATTGTACAAATACCTAGGATACCAACAAGCGAGAGGAATAGATCAAAACCACAGCGAAGAAACACTAAAAAACAAATTCAAGGAAAGAATAAGGAAAATATTAAAAACAAAACTAAATTCCAAAAACATGACAAAAGAAATAAACACATACGCTATATCTATTCTAACCTACAGCTTTGGCGTTATCTCCTGGACAGACACAGAACTCGAAGAGCTCAATCGTGACATCCGTACAATGAGCACCAAATTCCGCAAACACCACCCACGCAGCTCAATAGAAAGAGTAAACATCTCACGAGAAAAAGGAGGGCAAGGAATTATCCACATACCAAGACACAACCAAAAACAAATAACGACGCTCAGAAAATACTTTAATGATGAAGCCACTAATAACCAGCTATATAAAATCCTAAAAAAACTAGACAAAAAATCAACACCGCTAAACCTAGCACAAGAAAATAACGACGAACCAGAGGAAGATAACCTCGAGGATAAGTGGAAAAGAAAAGAATTACATGGCAGATATCCAGCATCGCTGACACAACCACACATCAACAAGGAAGCATCCATCATGTGGTTAAAACTTGGATATCTATTTCCCGAAACCGAAGCATTCATTATTGCAATACAAGACCAAGTCATTGCGACACGCAATTATAAAAATTTTATAATGAAAAAACGTATCCCAACAGATAGATGCAGAATGTGCAAAGAACAAACCGAATCCATCGATCACATCATAAGCGGATGCCAAACACTAGCCCCAAAAGAATATACCAAAAGACACGACAATGTTGGCAAAGTAATCCACCAAGAGCTCTTAAAAATCCACGAACCGACAATCACTGAAACAATCCCATACTACAAATACAACCCAGAAAGCATCCATGAAACAGGAAACTATAAGATATACTGGAACAGAGAAATAATAACGGATCTTCCCTTACAACACAATAGACCAGACATGGTGTTCACTGACAAAATAAACAAACATACTTACCTGATCGACTTCTCTATCCCGCTTGCCGCAAACCTACAAAAAAAACACAGAGAAAAAATTAGTAAATACTTACCTCTTGCCAACGAAATAAAAGAAATGTGGAACCAAGAAAAAGTGATGGTAGTACCAATCATCATAGGTGCAACTGGAGAAATACCACACACACTCTTCGAAAACCTAAAAAAACTAAACATTAAAGAACAAATATACTACCAGCTACAAAAAGTTGTTCTTATAAAAACCAGCGGAATTGTCAGACGTGTACTAAACGACACCGACAACTGAAACTTGAACTTTTCCAAACCTACCAATCTACCTGCTTTCTTGCAACCAATGCCGAAACAGGATAGAAGCCATATCCAGATACAATCTGTGGAACCTGAAAATAATAATAATAATAATAATAATAATAATAATAATAATAATAATAATAATAATAATAATATTAATAATACTAATAATAAAATAGACATCCTTCCAATCATAATATCGGTGGAGGGGCTATGGCGAAAAATTACAAGCCCAAGATAAATTTCTTCTGTGTACTGTAAATAACACCAGCAATACCAACAAAAAGCTGTTAACATAACATTGAAAACATAATAATAAGGGGAACTTATTACCTTTGGCGTCCCTGTGTGCTTTAATGCAAAAGATATATGCACTACTTTGTCCGCCGGCCGCTAAAACTTTTTCTGTTTTTATATACGGACACTAAACTCTACTCCTTTATTTTTGAAACATAGCATTGTATTACGGTTTGGTGCGGCACTCCAGTATGCTACTGCGGGGCGATCTATATTTGAATCAACAAACCCGTAGAAAAAGTGTAGGGATGCGTAAAAACGTTTCCTATACTGGATGTGTTGGCCTAACTTACTTGGTTTATTATAAGTTCTATGCTTTCACGTCTGATGGCTATCTTTTGCATTAAGTTGAATACTAGGTTTTCACCATATATTTATTCTTGAAAATATCTTGAAAGCATATTTTCGCTGTATTGGAAATTGCCTACAGGTTACGGCTTTCTGAAGCGTCCTAACAAGGACGAAACAGCCTATTATTGCCTACCTATGCCCCAGGGAACCCATTACCTTTGGCGTCACTGTGTACTTTAATGCAAAAGATAGATGCACTACTTTGTCCGCCGGCCGTTAAAACTTTCTTTCTATATTTTAAAACATTTTTTATACCTTGCCGCATTTCGTTTTATTTTAGTCGATGTTCTCAAAATGATAAATCTCTTTGTATTAAACGTAATTATTATTGATATAACCCCTACTGCACCCTTTCCCCCTTGACGAGCCGTCACTGTTTATCCTCATTTTGTTGCACATCATATCTCTCCGTGCTTCTTAATCGAGCGCCCACATCGCAAATTTTCATGTATTACCGTTATCGACTTTTATAACGATAATCATCGATTAATAATAATTTTGCTAAAGAGCGGAACTGATTAACATGAAATTTTGAATATTTTTATTAAATGGTTCCGACTGGGCTAATATTTGCCTTGTTAAATTGCGGTTCATCTTGGCTCGAATTAAAAAAAAAACTAAGCCAGTTATTAATTTTTTTTCTTACCAATGGAAAGGTGGTATCTATGTGGGCGTGGTTAGTTTCACGCAGAAAAAAATTCAAAGAAACTCGAAAGGATTTTCCTAAATATGGAAATCTAGACTAAAGGACATTTTTCCAGCAGATTGAGGCCCCTTTTTACTTTGAATGAAATGTAAGAAAATTTTTAAATGTTACCTTTTTACATAGGTGGATATGACTGGACTACCAGTCCTATCCACCTATTTGATGAAATAGACTATACAAATAAAATATTTAAAAATAAGTAAGTATATCTTTTTTTAAATCGTCAATATTTTTTCTGTGTCATCATCCTTGAAACCATTTATAAGGAAGTGTGAAAACAGTTACAATTGGATCCAGCTGCGACCCTATCTCTTGCATATTATCTCTTTTTCTTTCTTCGTCCGAGAAGATTTAATAAAAACAAAAGGTGGGATAGTTTCTTAAGGCGCTATTTCCGTTACAATAAAATAACCAGCGAAACTCCAAAGGATGCAGAATAATGATTTTTACAATTTGTATGTGTGTATATAATGAGATAAGACAAAGTAGTAGGTATGTATATTATAAAGGTGGGTTTAGATTTGAAAACTTATTGTTACACTGGAATAATTTTTTTTAAAGAGTAAATACAGTAACTTATCGTATATCACGTAGGTTTCTAGAAAATATTTCCAATACACAGTTATTTAAATGATAGAAGAGTTTTCGACATGCATCGTTTTTATTTGTATTTAAATCACAACGTTTCAGCTGGTAAGTATCTCCAGTCATATTTAGGTGAATAGTAAATAAGTATAGTAACTACAGAATAATAATAATTTTTATAATGTTTAATAAAAAATAAGAGTACCTAATACTATGTACATAATGCACGCCTTTGTCACACCATATCTAGTGTTTATGAATGGATATCAATAGGCAAACCCATAAAAATTAACCCAAACGCGGGTAGTACTACTTGCACTGGATGAAAATAAAGAATTTTGCAATGAAATCAATGCCAAATAATGAAAGTGGCTTTAATATTCGTTGGGTCACTGTGTAGTCCCTTTGCATACCTAATGAGCATTTATTACTCTACACCTTTCTGAAATAGACTATAGCTGGATGACCTGCGAATGTGGTCAATCTTATATTGGTATGACCACTCGAAATAAGGATTCAGGAACACCGAAAGAATGCCCTAAAAGAACGAACATTCGGACACACTTTTTTACTGTGCGTATGCCCACTCCGAGGATCGAACTCGGAACGCCACGGTCGATTGCCAGTAGCCGTGTGACGTCACGTACTATGTCTAGCCCGCTCTCGCGCTATGTAGGTATCGTAGTACGGTTTGACGTAACAACCGCAAACTTTAATCGCTTATATTTAATCCAGGGATTAAAAAAAATTATTTTTGTGTAAACTGTGAAAAGTAATATTTTTTAAATTTAATTTTCACACCAGCTCCCTATTGTGTCACATATTTTCAAAAAATCGGGCTTAACCGGGATTTGAACCCGGGACCTCTCGCACCCAAAGCGAGAATCATACCCCTAGACCATTGAGCCGACATACCTAATTTCGTTTGGTATTTATTAATTCAAAATCAACACTACACCGAGGTATGCAGTTTTAAGTGGTTTACCTTTTTTTTGTTTATAAAACAATACAATTGTATAAATACTTACACATCGATCGTAGTATAACTTTTTTAATTAGCAATTAATCTTAAGTATGTCGGCTCAATGGTCTAGGGGTATGATTCTCGCTTTGGGTGCGAGAGGTCCCGGGTTCAAATCCCGGTTGAGCCCGAATTTTTTCAATTATTTCTTTATTGTTTTATATAAAATTTACTATTTCACTAGAGTGTTCTATACGGGCAAAATATTATAACAACGGCTTGTTTTCTAGTGGAAAAACTCTTAATTATATCTACCTGGACAAAATCAACAAGATGGTTTTTCAGCGGCAAAATTTTGATAGATATCAGGTAAAAGCTATACTTAGTCTGACAAATGTCATTGCAAGGTTTGCGTGCCAATAATCTACCCTAGAAATAAAAAAATCGATAGCTGAAAATATTCCACTTAACTGAAGTCTTAATTTGGGCACAGCTCTCAGAGTTTAATTTAGGAGAAATTATAAATTGGAAAAATGTACTACTGTAATGAAACTAGCGAAGATCCTCGAAAATTACGCCTTTAATATGAAGAAAGGTACTGGCGAAGACCATAAAGAATCTTCTGTAAAGGCTATACGGAACATTTCAGCAAAAATGATTCACGAAATGTATTTTAGGGAATTCGAAATAAAGAATGAATCTATTACGGATATTTCCTTTAAAATGTGCGAATGGCAAGAGCAGAGGCGTATTAACACTTGGAAGCGCCCAAAGCTCTGGGATATTTTTGCGCCCCCTTCTACAGTGGCGGAATTAGGATTTGTTCTAGGGGAGGGAGGGAGGGAATCTTCTTTGCGCGAAAATTTTTTGGGCGCCACACCCTTTTTTGGGTTTAAATAACCGTAGAGCTTAATCTGCGGCAATATGCCAGACTTTTGATAGCTATCGCCAAAAAAACTATTGTGTCAACTTTCAGTACATATTTGGGGGGGGGGGGGGTGTTAATTTGAAATTTGAAAGGTTGCACACCTGCTTGGTAGAGAAGTGATGTTGCCAAAGGCACTTATACACACAAATAATAAAAGTTAAAAAACAAAAAAATAGATTTTTTTTATAGAACTATAAATATTATATAGTTTCGTTAGAACTCTATGGGGGGGGGGGGTTGGTTATCTTAGTCTTGTACTATAATCAGCCTCTGGGCAAGAGGCACATAGAAAAATCAGCTCCAAAGTTTTCAGGAAAAGAGGAAAATAAGTTCAAACGCATTATCGACCAAAGTCTTACTAACAATAATGCAAAGCTACAATGAAAAAAACCCCGATAAAGCACAACAAAAGTTTTTCCATCTCTGCTTATTTGAACCAGCTTGGTGAGGCAAACTGAACCAATAAATATAAACTCTATTTTACACAGTATGAACTTATAATAACAACTATTAATATTTAGAAATTGACAATTTTTTAAAGAACTCATTTTGGGTAGATTTTGGCAGGCCCTAAAAACAAACAACTATGCGTTATGATGCCGAGTATAACAATGAAGTTAGCCTTAAACCATTCAAATCATGACTTTTATCCATCTTGCGTTTTGAATTTTTGAGAGTGACATTGTCATTATTTGAGATTTCAAAAGTTTAAATCGATAC
Organism: Polydrusus cervinus; assembly: GCA_935413205.1. Taxonomy (NCBI): domain Eukaryota; kingdom Metazoa; phylum Arthropoda; class Insecta; order Coleoptera; family Curculionidae; genus Polydrusus; species Polydrusus cervinus. The sequence continues at coordinate 51,628,097 of OW284516.1, read as the reverse complement.
CTTATAAATTATAAACCGATCTTTAATTTATTAGTAAGAACCGTAGAAAAAGCACAGTACTAATTGAGTGTTAAAAAAGTTACACACTCATGTAATTACCGCACTCGCCGCTATGCGGCTCATTTGCATTTTTTTCATTTATGATTTTTACCACACTTAATACGTAATAAACTATTACAACGTTTAAAATAATGAAAACAGATTAAAACTGAAGACATGACTAATTACGATATCGTTTTGACAAAGAAGCGTTAATTTTAACATTAGAGTTTGCGGAACACTTTTTAAGTCATCCTTGTTTTAGCCATATAAATTCATGATTTAATTCAGAAATACATTTGCCGAATATTTTTTGCGAAATAAGCAAGATTGCTTTTTTACTAGAAAAAGTGAAACCGCGTCTAAATTGTTGGGAAACGCTGGTCTATACAGGATGAACTGAATCACTAAAAATATACCTAAATAAGAAAACTACAAGGCAGTTGTTTTTCTACTCTCACATGGAAATTTGCTGTTTCCTTTACACTAAAGTGATCGGAAAAGTGAGCTATTCTGGTTAGCTGAACGGATATGATTTCATATCCGTCCTAGTTAGGATATGAAACTGACCAATCACAGTGGTCAATTACAAAGAAACGAAATTTACATGTTGTAAATTTTACGAGTCGTTTTCTGACACTTGAAAGAAGTTAGGTTAACAATATACTTCAAAAATATGCAAATCTGTCAGATAAAATTTGATCTTTTTAATTCAAAACAAAACATTTATCCCAGAGTCTGTGCATACACAATTTTTTCTTAAAGAGTACACGAAATGGTGCGAAAATGGAAGGTTTAATAACAAAAATAACAAAATTAATACCAAAATATATTTCTACCAAATTATTGTTATTTTCTGACCGAACTAAAGAATTGCGCACAGACGCACTTTCTTATTTCAAAAATATCTTTATTTCGACTCAATTTTGGACAGTTACTACAAATTAACTGGTAATTCGTCATTAAATAGTAGAACATGAAGATGAGTACATAAAACCCCATAAAACAGACGAAATTAAAGAATTCTAGAAAAAAAATTCATTATTTACTACTTAAGGTTTTAAAGTTATGTTATTTCTACTTACAGTCTGTCTTTCCACGTTAACAGTGTTGCTAGTTTGTAAATTGGCGATTATTTTGAAAAATTTTACCATAGCGAACGTTAAAAATTAATATTTATGCACAGAATTTATTTTTAATTGTTTAAAACGAATCTTCTAAGCTATTTTGTTGTACTTTCGGAGTTATAATTCTTACGCAAGCAGAAATAAACTCGGACAAACCTTTTTTTCTTCTGTGCATTTCAGTAAAACCATTAATCAAAATACCTATGGTTGAGTAAATAAATTGTTCATTTTAATTAATGTATATATCGCTTTTTGTCTGTTATTCTGCAAACAGCCAAATGTGAGAAAGATAGATAGGTATATTTAGAGTGATTTTGTTTAAATATAGGAAATTATCCAAATCAACAAATATGTTACAGTGTAATTTGGTCCATGAGTTTGCCATTAAAATTAATTTTTTTTTCAATTGTTTTCATTATTGTTCTCACAAGCTGATAGCCAACTTAAAATACATTAAAACACTAATTTAAACAAATTTTTAGTATGAAGTTCGGAAGATAAGTCGTAGAAAAAATATATTGTACAACTCGAGTGGATTGTCCATATTGCGCTAGGAAGTTTGAGCACTCCGCCTACGGCGTCGTGCTCAGTTTACTTTCTCGTGTAATATGAGCATCATATCCACTCTTGTTCTACAAACTACTATTGCCTATTTTTTGTAAAGCTAAACCTCATTCCAATCAATATTAGCATGGGTTTGACAAGAAACGGGTCATTATTGCATTTTGCACTCTTGACTAATTTTTAAACGTTATAAATAATAGGTGATATTAGCATATAAATTGGCATACTCATCGAGTTTACGAGTTATTTTAGATTAGTTCTCAGTCGCGCTGTGCAAAGTCGCTAATGGGATATTGTAACGACTTAATAAAGTAATTTTAAGATAAGGGCTGATCTTCGTTTTAACACTTATACGGTATTACTTTTCAATTATTCAGAATGTGTTTGTTAGCTTGGATTTTTTCATTTGTAAATAATTTGTCTGTCCGATACAGGCTCGGAACCAGGCGAGGCAGTCCCCCCCCCCCAGCTTTATGGTAACCGCAGCCCCAGGCCCAAAGAAATGTTGCCGCCACCACCACAGAATATCATATTAAATGTTTAACAATTTACTACAAATATTAAAAAACACAATACCTCAAGAAATAAAAAAAATGTATTCTTCAATTTCTCTGAGTTAACCATATATTTCTAAAAAAACAATATTTCAAATAAAGAAACAAAAAAAGCACAGACAGAAATATGAAAATTGTTCAAAAACCATTGCTGTGTTACGTCATTATATAACATAAATTGGTCTTATGTTTACAATACTTTGACGATACCAGTAATAGCATCATACAGGCAAAGGCAAAGCCAAAAGTAAAAATTATTAATTTTATGTTATGTAAATGCAAATTTACAAAGGTTTGCGACGTACTTTTTTCTTAGCGAAATCATCAATAACCTCATCGTAGTTAATATTATGTAAAAGTTCTGATTCCGTATGTAAAACTGCAAGATAATTAAGTTTTTCTTTTGCCATGGTTAATCTTAGATATGTTTTTATTGGTTTCAGTGCTGAAAAAGAACGTTCTGCCTAGCAGTTTGCAATAAAAGTACATAGAAAGATAAGCAAAGGTGTTTGGAAAAAGGTCAAGAACGTTTTTGTCATAAACTGCTTTGAGAAGCTCTCGGGCAGATGGCTTTGGTGAATTTAGGCAAGATTTAATGAATTCACGAAAATGTACCAATTCGTTAATCATTGACTCATCCAAGTCATTGGGGTAGCAGGCTAATAAAGACTTGCATTTATCTTTAATAATGTCAGTACTTAAAGTACATAAATTACTAAAAAAATCAAATTTTTTCTTAGAGAAATTTCAAAATTTAGTTTATCAATAATGACACTAAATACATTTATCCGAAAATTGTCTCTACCACTAAATTCAGTTACGTTATCATCACTTTCATCAAAACCGCATTTTCGTTTTACTTTTCTCTTTTTATCTGCAGAATATTGTTTTTGGCAGAAGAGTTCAATGGCTGTTTTTTCATAATCTTCGTATTTATTATTCCTTACTTCAGAAAAATAATGTTCTAATGACTTATATAGATTTGCTGCAAGTTGTAAATCTATCAACCATCTGAAGCTTTTTATTGACTGCATCTAATTTATTTAAAATATCTGTCCAAAATACAGTCCTAGAACCTATTTCTAAATTATTTGCCGCCCCTAAGAATTTGCCGCCCCAGGCCTGGGCCTGGTGGGCCTAGGCGTAAATCCGGCGCTGCCCCCAGCCTTACCAAATGGGAGCTTTTTACTGTGAGCCTTGAACATTGTAGAGTTGTCTATTAAGACGGAGTTGTTTTTTTTTATTTGCTGGAATAACATTTTCCTGAAGTGAGTAAAAAGGGACAGTTTCCCTCGTTGTTAGAGAACTACCTAAATTTAGTTTTATAATCTTAGGTCGTAAAATTGTATTTTATTCTCATTGTTATAATCTGTCATCGCTTTGCTGTTCATCAAATAAATCTCTTAAAAAATCTTTAGTGTTTCAGTGATCAGCTAGCGCACGATAAGGGCACATTAAATAGTAAAAAATAATTAATAAAATAATTAAAACATAAATCAAAACCATCTAAGGCACACATTTTCATACGCGACATTTGGTGGAGGTGTGCCGTTTTTTCTATACGAGTGTATTTTTTAATGTTCTTCTATAGTCGATTCCGTAATTTCCTTAGTTTTGTTGTTAGTTTGTTTTCACTTATAATCTCCCTAGTGCTCGAATTATTTCCGGAAATTTTTCCGAAGGAACGCATTTTTTGAAAATTTTCCCGAGTCGCAGACGAGGGAAAATTTTCTAGAAAAATGCGTGACTGAGGAAGAATTTCCGGATATTAATTCAAGGACGCGGGGGATTCGGTAAGAAAATTTCACACCTAAAATTTATTTAAAAAAAAATTAAAAGATCTGACATGTTTCATTTTGAAACTTACTTTTGCAACAATGAAGTTGGCTGGTTCTTACATTTTGACGTTTATGCGGTGGCGCATGTTTTTGTTAAACGTGACATAATTTTATGAATTTGACGTGTTTTTCTTTTCAATCAAAAATGTGATTCGTTTTCATTTACTAAACCAAAGGGAAAGCATAGTATAGTCTAGTTTAGGCTATAGTTATGCCAGATAAAACAATTTATTTATCCATAATTATGGGAATACTTAAACTTTCAAAAAAAAGTTTCCTCACCGTTTAGTTAAACGAAATGCAAAAAATATAAGTGAAAATTATCCTTTTTATTTATTTTTACTACATTTCATTTACTAAAACAAAGGGAAAGCATAGTATAGTCTAGTTTAGGCTAGTTATGCCAGATAAAACACTTTTTAAAATCTAGGTAGATAGCAAGGTCCTTAGATAGATAGGTTGTCTGGTAACTTTGGACCAATCAGATATTCGCATTTAATGCGCGGGAATGCGTCATTTAGAGGAACTTTTTAAAATCTCTTGATATACGAATGCAAGCTAAGGAGTTTGGAAATGTAATTTAAAACGTGTTTTTTTAAATATCATTTGTCGACAAATTGTGTGTAGGTGTGCCATAAATCTCTCAGCCAATATTGAGATATTGTGACTCTTTTACATAGCTTAAATTTAAAAAATATAACTTCTGGCACATGATCACGAATCACGTAGTTACCGCAACTTTAAAGAGGCAAGTGTAAATCATACATATATATAGAAATGAAGAAATATAGTCCCGATGGACGAACCCTATTTAAGAGGGGAAATAAACTGAATCTAGCCCTTAAAACGCTTTTTACAAATCATTACTATTATCGTAACAAAATATTTTTCTGTTGCGGTAATATATAAAAAAATCTTTTTATAAATACCTTATTATATTATTATTGTGATTAAATAGGTCTATCAGAAAATAGCCCCAGAAACATTATAGGTCCAAGTGCTAAAATTATTAAAAGAATTGGACTTGATAGTGCCAAAAAATGTATATTTAAAAAAAACACGTTTTATCATAAATAGGAATTGTGGAAATTGCGAGAAATAAAACTGCACTTATACCATAAATTTAAAAATACTTTTAGTGATGTACTCCATGTAAAGGGTGTAAAGGGGATGTAGTAATGATATACCAGAGTGATCTTTAAGAACTGAATTTATTCTCTTTTAAATTGTTTGTGAAGGCATGGATTTGCTAGTCTATAAAAACATTGTTTATTTTATTTTAATACCTGTTTGTTGGGTATTTCTAGTTCAGGTTAACTTAGAGATAACTATACTAAGTTAACCAACCACACCCCACCACACTTTCATTTTAAATCACTATCAAAATGTATTGGTGGTATAAAAATATTTCTGAAAATATGGTTTAATAGATTGTTTGATATTTGACAAATATATTTTTTTAAATGCATTGGTTGGAAATTCATTATCCTAGCTTGAACTTCGTCATCGTAATCGGTTAAAAGAAAATGCTTACTGCATAATCGTTTGTGTTGAGGCGTCCAATTGTCTTTTCGGCAACATTTTCTAATCCAATCTTTCAAAATATTGGGGTTTTTTGGAAATGTAAAAAAAATTATCTTTTTTCCATCTGGATCTGGCCTCTTGGAGTTACTTTTGCATGTAGCTATGCTACAAACATTGCCACCACCCATTATCTAAATAAATAATTACAGAATTCGTTTGAAACTAACAATTTAGCGTGAGAATCTAGTTTAATAAACTAACCTTAAAATACACAAAATTAAAACTTTGACCACTAAGGCCACCCAAACGAAATAGAAAAAGAAGAAGAAAACTTTGATGGAAATTCAGTATTTTTAATAGTTTTTCCACTAAATGTTATTATCAGTTCAAAAACAAATATATTCACACTTTAGAATTTAACGTTAAACACACAAATAACACTGAAACCCGCTTTTTTGCGTTGTATCTAGCTTAAAACACATACAAATCAGATGTAAACAAATGTATTAGTTCCTCGCGATGACGCGGACACCCCGCTCATCGTCGCTTCCGCCTCTATGTTACCAGACAACCTATCTATCTAAGGACCTTGGGTAGATAGTAGATACCACAGTCAAGTAGGCTTAGGCTTGTGATGTCAAAATCGTCTCTGCTATAAGTCACGTCGACATTTATTACTTAAACGTGCTTCTTTAGTTCACAATAATTAAATCATGGCAGTAAACAATCAAGAAAATAATTTTAAGCCCTACGGTGTTTGTAAATCTTGCTCTGAAATAGGGGACATTAATATGTCTCATAAAAATTTAAAGTATTTGCAATGTTTAATGGGAAAAACTGAATTAAATCCCCATCAAGAAAACCTTTTCTCAGCTATCCAGAAGATTTTGGAGGAAGATATCCCATCCTTTTTAAGAAAAACCAGAATTCAGCAGAACAAAATTGCATCCAAATATTACATCTATTATATTAAACATAGACATCTGATAGAAGTGGAAAGGGAAAATAACCATTATCCTTGTTATTCTCCATTACGAAGAGAAGAGTTCCAACCAGAATTCCAAAAATGTTTAGCTTTATTGAAAGAAATATAAATACAAGTATTTATTTACCAATCCTGAATACTGATTTTCGGATCATATGATAGCTGTCAAGAAAAAATTTCCACTTATTAATTTTGTTCGCCTAGCTTGGCAGGAGAAAAATTTCGGAAAAATTTGAAGGTTGTCATTGGTAACTGTCGAAATGAAAGTGTGTGATTGGCTTTGAATGACAGGTGTGAAATTTTCACTGAAGTTTTTGCTAAAGTAATTATTTTCTAATTATGACTATAATCTATGGAAATTAAAATTTTTTATATTTGATATTTCCGGCAAAAAAGCAATCAAAAACAGATTCAGAAAAAGACAAGAAAAATAGGAAACCTAAAATCGTTTCGAATATATAGACTAGAGGGCAAGGAAAACAGCGTAAAAAGAGTTTTAAATTAACTATTGAAAGTAGTTTTAGTTCAAATTCAAAGTCAAGTGGCGTCGAGTCCCTTTCCTTAATAAATTTATTTAATCCAAGAAATTCAAAAAGTACTGAAGGAAAATAAATTTAAATAATTCCAAGGCTTTTAAATCGTTTTTGTAACAAGACAAATCGAGAAATAAACGTCCAAGAGAACTTTGAAGGTTTTTCAAGAGAGCCGTATTTCGCAAATCAAGAGCTTCTCTCTTGTAACAAGAGAAATTCTCTTATACAGAAATTTCTCTTGCTGCTAAGAATTAACTTCCAAAAGCGCTGACTACTTTGGGCCAGAGGCGGATTATAGTACAAGCCGAACAAGCCTAGGCTTGTAGCGCCAAATCTGAAAGGGGCGCCACATTTTCCAGCGCCAAGACCCCAAGAGAGAGTAAGATAACCAATCAAGATATGAAACTAAGCGATTTCAACCGTGGTTAGAAAAAAACGGCGTTTGACCACACGCCATTTAAACCAAAAAAGAGTGTGGCACCCAAAAAAATTTTCGTCTGCGGCGCAAAAAAGCGCCCCCCCCCCCTAGAACAAATCCTAAATCCGCCACTGTAGAAGGGGGGCGCAAAAATATTCCAGGGCTTTGGGCGCTTCCAAGTGTTAATACGCCTCTGCCAAAAGCGCCTCTTTTTTCAGGGTGGGAAAATGGACAAGCGACTTCTTCCACTGCTCCTTTGCCGTACTATGCACCGCTCAAAAGTACGTAGTCGTTTGTTCTTTAAATACTAAATGTCAATGTTGTTTTTCATCGAGTTTAAAATTGTTGTTTTAATTTCGGTGTCATTAAATTGCTTATTATACATTAAAGCAAGTTCAAGGTTAACGTAGATGTTGCCATAATATAACATTGAAATCATAATACCATCAATCACCCACCATCAGTCAATGATTTAAAAATTAAGAGGAAAAGTGAAACGTTCGCCGATAGGGTTTAAATGGTTACAAATGGACCAAATAGGGAAAGATTATAAAAAAAATAATTCTTTATACAGGGTGTTCCGAAATTAGCGTGCAATATTTTTAGGGCATAAAGTACATCAAAAAGTATGATAAAAATATCAGATAAACATACCCCATGCTTCTTTAAGGGGCTAGAGCCTCTCAAAGAAGGTCAAGGGGAATGTTATTTTTTGTACTAGCATGAAAACCGTTTAAGATAATGGCATGCAAATTGGTACAACCGATAAGTTGTAAATAACAGTGAATTTAAAGTGAAAATATTTCTCCCAGTGGCGTCGCACGTAGTGGGGCTTACGGTAAATATTATCCTATATTTTTTATTTCTAAGATTTTTTAATTTAAAATGCAATTTTTTGAAAGTCCAGAGTTTGTTCTTAAAAAAAGATACTCTTGTTTTAGTTCCATAGGAAGCACATTTTTCGAGTAAAATTAATTTTAAAAATAACGCATTTTTCAAAAGGAAGGATAATCCATTGGATGAGTTCAGATAGTTCCAAAAGTTACTCTTGACAATATAGCAATATCTGAAAGGTCTTAAAATAATATATTAAGTTCCTATAAACACTGTTTCGAGTATCATAAGTTGCAAAATATAATTTTTTTTTTAATTTGAAGAAGTAGTCCATACTTGAAGTGAAGTGGCAAGTTAAATGGGTGGAAATTATCCACAGTCAACCTTCACTAAGACATATTAGATTAGAGTATTTTAAAGTGACGAAATGAGAAACGTTAGGTGAGAATGATATTGAAACTGAAAGCAACTTTAATAGTGAAGTATATTATTGAAAAAATGTTTGCTAAATGGTGTAAAATGAAAATTATATTTGCAGGTAGGAGAGATGTACTATCAGTTGTCGTACTATATGTGTATTACGACGTCTGTTAATGATAGTAGGTATGTGAAAAACCATGTATACATACAGGGTGTCCCACCGGGAACCGAATCGATCTATATATAGAAAACTATACATAGGAAAATTTTGAAAATTTGACAGTATGCTGATGCTGATCGGGGCTTCCAGGCTAAAATATTTTCATTATGGTGGCACTTCCGGTTATACCGGAAGTAAGTGTCAACTTGCTTATTTTAAATGGGACACCCTATATATTATTACAATTTTGTATACCATGTCCTATACCTATGTTTAAACGTTTTTGACATATTTGAATTTTTATGTCAAAAATGACGTTTGCAAGCCTTAGAATAGATAACAATTTTTTCTATAAAGAAGCCTTATTTATTTAATTTAAGTGGGATTCCTTGTTATAAAGGGCCTGCTTTAATAGATAAATATAAGATTAAAAATGAAAATGAAAAAACTGCATAAAGTCCAGATTTTCAAATGGAAACACCAAAATTTTATAACTATTTCTTATTTAGCATGAACAATAAGCATTTGATTGTTTTTCGACGCCGTCATAGCCAACTAAGAGTAACTGAACCTAAAATATGCAGCAAAATCCCCATATAAAAATATTAAATTGGCAATACATCGAAAACTAAGAATTTTTGGGATATACAATCTTATACAAACTTCCCTTATTTTTAATGCTAAATAAGAAATAATTATAAAATTTGGGTGTTTCCATTTGAAAATCGGGACTTTTGACAGTTTTTTCATTTTCATTTTTAATCTTATTTTTTAAACACCCTGTATTAATAGTTACCAAAATATTATAAAAAATCTATTAAAGCAGCTCCTTTATAACAAGGAATCCCACTTAAATTAAATAAATAAGGCTTCTTTAAAGAAAAAATTGATAATTATTCTAAGGCTTGCAAACGTCATTTTTGACATAAAAATTCAAATATGTCAAAAACGTTTTGACATAGGTATGGGACATGGTATACAAAATCTGGCTAAATCTTACGTAGAATGCAAAAATGTAATAATATATAGGGTGTCCCATTTAAAATAAGCAAGTTGTCCCTTACTTCCGGTATAACCGGAAGTGCCACCATTATGAAAATATTTTAGCCCGGTCGCCCCCATCAGCATCAGCATACTGTCAAATTTTCAAAATTTTCGTATGTATAGTTTTCTATATATAGATCGATTCGGTTCCCGGTGGGACACCCTGTATATGATGTTCCGAGACATCTTAGGGCAGTGGTTCTCAACCTTTTTGTGGTGGCGGAACACCACCTTTGTCAACATATTTGCGGTGAAGTTTATAAATTAGGAATATAAATATACGGCACTTAAGAAGGAGTATTTCCAAATCTAAGCATTTGCACCAAAAACTGCTCTTAGATCTACGCTCCTAAAATACATGATTTCTGAAAAAATCATTAATTTTTTCGTGGTGAGCGATATTTACTTTTTTTTTAATCATGAAAAACCGAGCCCGGGAAACGCTGGTTAGAGTCATACATACGTCTTATGTTAAAATTTTGGATTGACACCAATATTCATATTTTTCACAATTATAAAAAATGTTTTTTTTTTTAAATAAAGAGCCAGCTAGGAATACCAAAAAAACACATTAAAATTTAATCCAACCATGCAAAGGGGGAGAGGTAATAATTTAATTTTCGAAATTTGATAGTAGTTGAATTTTAATCGAACTTTGGGCGTGGCCCCGAAAATTTTTCGCCTGCAGCGCTTTTCCGCCTTCTTCGTTAGGTACAATACCATGGAATACATATAGTCCCGACTATCCCTCTCTTCAGAAAAAAAAATGTCCTACTTACGCCCCCCAGCCCCCCCCCCCCCCCCCCCCCCTTCATCGAGCATATTTTATGGCTACGCCAATGTGGTGCCCCCACAATATTTTGGGTCTAGAACCGCCCCTGTCTACAATTCTACTTTTTATTGTATTATCTGAAAGCGGAATATTTGATATTTCCTTTTGTGCTTCAGAGGCAAACATAATTTTGACTATTTCAAGATATGCTGGTAAAATAAGAGTCTCTGCAACAGTTTGTAGTTTTTGTTTTAATGCAACCAGTTCTGCTACTTTGTATGAAGATATTTGTGTTTTTGTTTTATTGTTACCATATTATGAAAATGTGTTGCTTGTTTCTCTTGCATTTCCAATAATCTTTAAAAATATTCTCTATTTTTGGATGCTAGATTAGTATGTTTTGTAGAAAAATGTCGCTTTAATTTAGCAGAAACCATTGCACTGTTGGCCAATTGTTCTCCACATGCAATACATTTCGGGATTTGACAGTCTTTATTTCCAGTCTAGGTGAAGCCAAGAAAGAAAGAAAGAAAGAAAGAAAGAACTGTTTATTTGACTACGTTTTGTTAAATTACAATTGTAGCAAGTCAATTATAAACACATATATATGTAAACTACAAACAATTTTAACGAAATATACTTGTTAGGAATATTACATAACTTTAAAACAATATATATACATACACCTATAAAAACAGTTACAATATAGCGTCCCTATTCAATTTTAAAAATGATTTATATTCATTCACACTGTAAAATGCTTGTTTGACTAAAAAGTCCTTTATTTTTAATTTAAAATATTTAAAATTTAATAATTTAATATTCTTAGGCAAAATATTATATAATTCACTATCAAGTGAATTTCTTTTTGACAGTTCAAGTCTAAATCTGGTGGGTCTAATAAGCTCAGCCGATCTTGTGCAATATTCATGGACATTTAAATTACTCTGCAATTCATTTTTTTTTGAATGAATCTCTAAAAGTTGATTCAAAATGTACATGCATGGTAGTGTAAGTATTTTTAAATCTTTAAAAAGAGGTTTACAGTGCTCTCTATACTGCGCTTGAACAATAGTTCTTAAGGCTTTCTTTTGTAACCTAAATACTTTGACCGACTTTGAAGAATTACCCCAAATATGAACTCCATACGATACATGGGAGTTAAAAAGAGAATAATATACCGTTAAAAGGGTAGCTTTATCCAAAATTAATCTTAATCTTCTAAGCGTAAAAATTGCAGAAGCTAATTTTGCAGAAATTGCATCAATATGAGGTCCCCAATTTAACCCTCCATCCAGAGTTATGCCTAACAGTTTTACCGTTTTATCATTTCTATATTCTGCCCTAGTGGAGAACATAATTTCTTGTGTTTTAGCTGTATTAAGTCTTAAATTATTTTGAGAAAACCAAGTGCCTGCAGCTTGGTTTAAATTTTCCTTTTCTTCTGCCAAATTTAAATGGTCGTCACCACTACAGCTGTAGGAAGTATCATCACAATAACATACACAATTATATGGTTTCAAAAAAATAAACAAATCGTTAATATATATAATAAAGAGCAAAGGACCTAATATGGAACCTTGTGGAACCCCACTAGTTACCTGTAATAAAGGCGATTCCCTACCTTCAATCACCACTTTCTGCTGTCTACCGGATAAATACGATGCCAATAGTTGTAAACTACTATCCCTAACCCCATACCTACTTAGCTTTTCTACCAATAACTTGTGAGATATGCAGTCAAAGGCCTTACTTAAATCGCATAACGTCAGACTAACATCTTCGCTTCTCTCGAGACCACCAACTACCATCTCAACTACCTTTGAGACCGCTTGTACCGCCGAGCGTCCTTGCATAAAGCCAAATTGATAAGAATTGATAAATTTATTAGTAATAAAATATTCTTCTAACTGTTTTTTAAGAATGCTTTCCAAAATTTTGCCAAATATTGGAATTATTGATACCGGTCTATAGTTTTCTAATAAACTTTTGTCGCCATTTTTAAATAAAGGTACAACTCTACTTACTTTGAAATAATCGGGAAAAACACCCGTATCAATACATTCATTAAATAAAATTTTCAATGGAACGACTAATTGCAAACACATATCCTTAACAATTTTGGCATTAATATCATATACATCAAAAGAGGTGGTATTTTTTAAATTTACTATGGAATCATGCACATCTCTTTCGGTAACATGAGAAAAGGCAAACAGTTTACTGGTATTAGGAATTTTTTTAATGATATCGCTTTGTGTATTTATATCTATTTTTAGAAATTTTAAAATTTGTTCTGCCACAGTTGCAAAATATTGGTTAAAATTCTCAGCTGATATCTCGCCCAAATCATCGTTTTTTATTGACTTACCCCGCTCAAAATTTACAAGTGTCCATATATCCCTTGCTCTTCTATTCGAGTTATTAATAAATCTATTGCAGGCATCCTTCTTGGCAATTTTTATATTATTTTTATAGTCTTTGTTCAATTTTGAATATAAGTCTGTGTAGTAAATATTATTTTTTGCATCTCGTAATATTTTTATAGTTGACAAAATTTCACGCTGTCTTCTTAAATCTGGACTAAACCACCTTACAGGTTGCCGCTTGTTATGAACATTTTTTAGAGGAAATTTATTTTGTATTAGAGTTTGACAGTTTTTAGCTCCAGTATTCGACAAATATTGTCGAGTCGTCGATTTCTTGTGACGTTTACCTTCACTATCGCGTGTTGGTTGCGGAGTTCCATCATTTACAGTACCACTGGTACTTGCTCATCATTAACTTTAGGTTAGTTGATATTACTAAATTATTTCGCGGAACACCTGGAGGAGGTCTGCGGAACACCGGTGTTCCGCGGAACGGCGGTTGAGAACCATTGTCTTAGGGTATGGTTCCCAGAAGTGACATGGATTGCTCTCAGCGGATACACATGTAATATGAAAATTAGTGTTGAAACGTTAAGACATTTTTTTTTAAGAACGTGAAGGTTTTATAAAAATTACATTGTTAATTGGCAAATGATGTTCAAAGCAAGTTATGGAATGGAATACGTTAGTAGTTCTCGAGAAATAACTCGATTAGGAGTAGGTGTAGGCAAATTCCATTCTTATAGTTTTCTTCAGCATTTCAATCAAAAAGCAGTCTACGCTGTGACAGCGTTTTTCACAATTTCCTAATATCTATTATATCTAACATAAGCTATACTTCTCCTGAAGATGATTGTTTATACGTTCGAAACATGTAGAGTACAAAAAAATAAAGGTTTCTTATCAAATATATCTTAGTGAAGATTGACTTTAGAGTATTATTTCTCCCCATATTTTTTTTTGTAACAGAACTTTCGGAATTACCTGATATCATATGAATTATCCTTAAATACCCTTAATTTTAAAATTAAAATACTCGAAAATGGTGCTTCCGATCGAAATAAAATAAAACTATCTTTTTTAGGAACACACTCTACTTTCAAAAAATTGCATTTAAAATTAAAAAGTCTTAGAAGAGAGAGAGAAAAAATATAGGATAATATTTACCGTAAGCCCCACTCAGTGCGACGCCACTGGTAGAAATATTTTCACTTTAAATTCACTGTAATTTAGAACTTATCGGTTATAAGGCATGTACCAATTTTCATGTCATTATTTTAAACGGTTTCCATGCTATTACAAAAAAAATTTTCCCCTCGACCCTCTTCAAGAGGGGCTAGCCCCCTAAAGAAGGATTTCTGGGGGTATGTTTATAGGACATTTTTGTCATATTTTTGAATGTGCTTTACGCCCCAGAAATATTATACTCTAATTTCATGACATCCTGTATAAGTTTTTGCTTGTTAAATAAAGGAGATTCACCTTATGAAAAATTTAATTTTTTTATACTGCCAGACTATACCCGTGTGCAACTAGAACGTCAAAAAAATTATATTTTCTGGTTGAGACTTTTAACAATACTGTGAGTATAAATAAAAATACTAAAACCTGACGATTTTCTGTAATATTTTGCCCATTGATGCATGAAAACGTTACCGTTCGTTACGGCATTGTGGAATTAATCATAATCCATCTATAATGTAAAAGAACGACAGCCAGAAAAATAGTGGCGCAACTAGAGATGGGGGCCTAGGGGGCTTAGCCCCCACCAAACTCGTTGAAGTTAGCGCCCCTAGACTGATTGGTGTTTCCTAAAATAAAAAAAGTACCTAATCATAATACCGATACTTGATTGCCAGTATTGTACTCGATTTTTCCTACGAGCACGGTTAATTTGGTTGGAAAGCACTGTATATCACACGCGTGTTGAAAAAAAAATAGAAATATCAATGCACACTATTTAATTTAAACATACGGTTCAACATCTACATGGCAGATATCCCACATGATCCCGAAAATCAACTGTTTCTGATCGCCGACGATACAGCCATGGTTACAACAGCAATATATATGAACACCATTGCAGTAAGACTCCAAAGACACATAAACGAAATAGCCAAATGGACGATCAAATGAAAAATCACCCTAAACCTACAAAAAACACAGGCCATTATATTCACCAAATCTAGAAAACCCCTACCCAGGGAAATCATATTAAATAACACCCAACTGACATGGTCCAAAAAAGCCAAATATCTGGGTTTACACTTCGACTCCAAGCTTATCTGGAAGGAACACCTGGCCCAAACATTAACCAAAGCAAACAGGCTCCTACACCAGTACTATCCACTAATACATAGAAATAGCAAGCTAAACACCCGCAACAAAGTTACCATCTACAAACTATGCATAAGACCAGCACTACTGTATGCCGCCCCATCATGGTCAACACTCTGCATGACGGGGAAAAGCGAAATACAAACATGTCAAAAGAAATTGCTACGAATAATAACTAACGCACCATGGTTTGTACGTAATACCACATTACACAGAGACCTTAAAATGGAAACGATCCAAGACTACATCACGAACACAAGCAACAATTACTTCAACATAGCAGAACAAAGCCAGAACCCGCTAATCCGCCATTCCCACCAACCACAACACCAGGCAGGTCCATACAGGCTACCACGACAATGAGGGACCCAGGTTCAAACCCCTCACACAACGCGAACATAATGTACTAGTTTTAAGCTAATGTTTTATCAATAATTAAGAGGAGTTATAGACCTAGCCTCGCTTAAAATTTTAATCAATGAAGATCCTAGTACAATTTAACAGACAATCCCTATTTATTAAAAAGAACAAATTTTAGGAAGCAGTAATTGTAAAGTGTTTAACTTATTTATCATGTATTTGTTGAGTGATTTAGAATTAGAGTGTGAAAATAGGCCATCTGAAATTTAAAAAAATGTTAATAATATACTGGAAAATCTATTACGAGAAAAAATAAAAAAGTTAAACTACAAATAAAGGCAAGCCTATTGACAACTATGAAACCAGATATTAAGTGAAACATAATCCTAAGTATGCTAATTTCAACACTAGCATTGATGTTTTTTTTCAACACTAGTGTTGAAATATTTTTTTCACAAATCAAATGCTTTTTTAATAATTCTTTGTGGTCGTAGGAAAAATAGTGTACATTACTCGTGCAAAAGTGATTATTCTAAAACTCGGAGAATTTCCGCACTCGGCTGACGCCTCGTGCTAAATATCTCCTCGTTTAAAAAGTATCAGTTTCATTCCTTGTTATGTCTTATACTAATTAAACCACGTAACTCTGCGTTGACTTTGATAAAGTATTAGATCAAGTTAACGTACTACGCGTACATATTAATAACATCATTAACTTGCCTTTTGGCAATTATATACAGGGTGTCCCAGATAAGGATGCACTCTCTATAGGGATCTCGTAAACCATAAAGGATACAGAGATGGTTAAATTAGAAAAAATTTGCGCCCCTACTATTCGTCTTATTCTAAGATTACATTTACTTAGTGAAGGTTTCCAGATATGTCTCATATCTAAAGTACAATAATCTGTGTTCTGTTTTATGGTGGCATCTTCCTTGAACTTCCTTTTCCTCCAGTGTGGTTCTCTCTGCAGGCCTTCGGCTTCTGTCCACATGATATGATGGCCGTGCGTCCAGGCATGATCAGCTGCACCTTAACGTATTGCTCCTATGTTTTTTGACCTCTATTTCGAGTGGTCTTAGTGTCTCACCATTATAAGAGTGGCCAAATTCGCAGAAAATCTGGTAGACACAGTTTTTCGTGTCATTTTGGCTTGTTGGTTTCGTCTTTGTTAGGTGGCTTTTTAAAGTGTCTCTCGAGCTGAATACTGTGTTGATGTTGTATCGTTATTCTAGTCTTCTTATTCTATTAGATACTTCTTTGATGTACGAAATTTTGAGTGTTGATCGTGTCCCTTTTTTCGCGAGTTTGGCCGATTTTTACGATTTTCCAATATTTTGTCAACTAATTTCATGGGCCATTCTTGTTGAGGTCGGTCTTGGTGCGGTTTGTTTCTCTTTTAACGGCTTTTTAGTTACAGTTACAGAGGGCAATTATTGCTCTATTCATAAGGGTTATTACTATGCCATGTTTTGTGTTGTTTGAGTGACTTGATGTATAATCAAGAGATTGACGTGTATTTGTAGGTTTCCTATACACTGAAGTTAGGATGGTAATGCCATTTTTCTATTCGTTGCCGTCCAGGATTTGTTAATTAGTTGTTTTGTTCTTTCTTCGTGGTCAATTTGATTGTCGGCGTGAAACCGTTGATTTGATGTATAATGAAAGTATTATCCACATACCATTCCATGTAAATGTTGGCGATTATTGGTGAGAGAGATGAGCCCATCGGAAGTCTATCTACTTGACTGAAGAATCTTTCTTTTTCTTGGAAATAAGATTTGTTGAAGCAGCATTCTAAAAGTTCCATTATGGCAATAATAGGTAGCGGTGTTCTTTTCTGTAGAGTCTGGTCTTCCTCAAGGGTGCTTCTGATAACCTTAAGGGCGTCTTTTACCGGAACGTTGGTATAGAGTAAAATTGAAAAGTATTACATGTATGGAAACTCTGCTTCGTCCTGTAAAATATTACTTACCGTTCTCAAAACCTAAATAACTTATACAAGCCTTGTAACCATTATCACAATTTTATTTTTTCTTCTATGGTAACAATCGTCAGTTCTATTTTCTACGGTAACAATCAAATAATCCTGATTTTGATTGGTTGGGTTTGAATTGAGTTATTTAACATGTAAATTACCAGAATTGATACTATTTTCAGAAAAACAAACTAATATATGACTAAGAAAAGAAGTCATCCTTAAAGTTGGTTATGTAGACATAGATATGGGACGGGCAAACCCTTTTGGGAGCTCAACGTTTTGAGGTGCCCCAAGATTTTTTGAAAATCAAAG
This sequence comes from Polydrusus cervinus, assembly GCA_935413205.1. Lineage (NCBI taxonomy): Eukaryota > Metazoa > Arthropoda > Insecta > Coleoptera > Curculionidae > Polydrusus > Polydrusus cervinus. The sequence continues at coordinate 51,609,926 of OW284516.1, read as the reverse complement.
GTGTTTATTTAATTTTTTATTTCAATTCTAGTTTCTTTGGTTATGTTCTAAATGGTGGAAGACTATTTAGTAAATGTCTAACAAAGGGTATAGAATAGACTCTTTGTACCTACCTACTAATTTTTTCAATACTTTGAGTCACTTGGGGCACCTTAAAATCTCAAATGACGATTTTTTTTATTTTTCGTTTTGTTGAAGAGTTAAAAAAGTAGAATATGATTTTCAGGATTGTATATCAAGACAAATTAGAATGAAGTTGAAAGTGCTGCAACAAAAATGAGAAAAGTTATTATTACTAAAGATATAATGTCTTTAATTGCAAAAAATCGGGCTCAACCGGGATTTGAACCCGGGACCTCTCGCACCCAAAGCGAGAATCATACCCCTAGACCATTGAGCCGACATACTTAAAATTAATTGCTAATTAAAAAAGTAATACTACGATCAATGTTTAAGTATTTATGCTATTGTATTGTTTTATAAACAAAAAAAGGTGAACCACTTAAAACTGCATACCTTGGTGTATTGTTGATTTTGAATTAATAAATACCAAACGAAATTAGGTATGTCGGCTCAATGGTCTAGGGGTATGATTCTCGCTTTGGGTGCGAGAGGTCCCGGGTTCAAATCCCGGTTGAGCCCGATTTTTTTCACAAGGCTTGTATACGTTATTTAGGTGTCAAGGCCACTAAGTAATATTTGACAGGACAAAGCAGGGTTTCCATAAATGAAATACTTTTTTATTTATGAATATTATTTATTATATATGCGGTCACGGAGCTGATCAATAATCATTGCTGTCTGTCTGGGATGTGATGATTGTTACTACTTACTATATATTAACGATTTAATTATTTTTTTGAAACCATATAATTGTGTATGTTATTGTGATGATACTTCCTACAGCTGTAGTGGTGACGACCATTTAAATTTGGCAGAAGAAAAGGAAAATTTAAACCAAGCTGCAGGCACTTGGTTTTCTCAAAATAACTTAAGGCTTAATACAGATAAAACACAAGAAATTATGTTCTCCACTAGGGCGGAATATAAAAATGATAAAACGGTAAAACTGTTAGGCATAACTCTGGATGGAGGGTTAAATTGGGGACCTCATATTGATGCAATTTCTGCAAAATTAGCTTCTGCAATTTTTATGCTTAGAAGATTAAGATTAATTTTGGATAAAGCTACCCTTTTAACGGTATATTATTCTCTTTTTAACTCCCATTACCCCCCCCCCCCCCCCCAACGCGTATGGAGTTCATATTTGGGGTAATTCTTCAAAGTCGGTCAAAGTATTTAGGTTACAAAAGAAAGCCTTAAGAACTATTGTTCAAGCGCATTATAGAGAGCACTGTAAACCTCTTTTTAAAGATTTAAAAATACTAACACTACCATGCATGTACATTTCGGATAAACTTTTAGAGATTCATACAAAAAAAAATGAATTGCAGAGTAATTTAAATTTCCATGAATATTGCACAAGATCGGCTGAGCTTATTAGACCCACCAGATTTAGACTTGAACTGTCAAAAAGAAATTCACTTGATAGTGAATTATATAATATTTTGCCTAAGAATATTAAATTATGAAATTTTAAATATTTTAAATTAAAAATAAAGGACTTTTTAGTCAAACAAGCATTTTACAGTGTGAATGAATATAAATCATTTTTAAAATTAAATAGGGACGCTATATTGTATATTGTATTGTATATTGTTTTTATAGGTGTATGTATATATATTGTTTTAAAGTTATGTAATATTCCTAACAGGTATATTTCGTTAAAATTGTTTGTAGTTTACATATATATGTGTTTATAATTGACTTGCTACAATTGTAATTTAACAAAACGTAGTCAAATAAACAGTTCTTTCTTTCTTTCTTTACTACGGAGGTGACGATTGTTGCCAAGAAGATGACAATTATGTTGTCAAGCAACATTTTTTTAAATTTAAAATTGCACAAGCTCTGATTCTATTGTGTAAACTACGTTTACCTATCCTTCCTGTCCTCGCTTTCGCAGGAATTTTAAAGTTGGAACCTAAATTAAAGTGCTTGGTAGTTAAGCAATCCAAGTGACAATTCCAACTACTATGTAAATGCGGCGTGGGCAAAACGGCTGAATTCTCGTCTCCCTGTTCATCTCATTCTTAAGATTCCCGCCCGCTGGTTCTGATTATTTCGCGGTTAAAAATCGCGATTTATTGTCTTGAAGAGACAAGAAGCGCCTCGAAAAAAAGAGACACAAAATCGTCGACACGATGAGACTGTCGTGTCGTTAAGGCCGCTTTTTATTTGGCTGTTTTTCATAATTTATGATGTTCAGTAATTTCCTTTAACACGGCCGTTTTGTTGGGCTTTTGTGCTGGCCTGCTTGTTACACGGCGATTAATTAAGTGAACAGGTAACATACTTGTGGTGTGCAAGCCTACGAAATGTAAGTGACCTTTTTGAATTTTTTATTGCCGCAGTTATTTGCCTTGTTCTTGTCAGTTTTATTAGGGACCCAAATTCTATGGGAACCTTTTTTTAAAACAATGATGTTTGTAATATTATTAATTCGCAGAAAATTAGCATAGATAAATAATTTTGAGCTTTTGACGCCTGTAGGTGGCAAGTGTAAGGAACATATCTTCAAAGGCGTACAGTGGTGTAGCCAGAAAATATATTCAGTAAGCGTAAGGAGGACATTTTTTTTTCTGGAGAAAGGGACAGTCGGGACTACATGTATGTTATGATATTGTACCTAGTGAAGAAAGCACCTCAGGCGAAAAAGTTTCGGGGCCATTCCCAAAGTTCGTTTAAAATTCACCTAACAACTATTAAATTTCGAAAATTAAATTATTTCCTCTTTCCCTCTGCATGGTTGGATTGAAGTTGTTTTATAAATGTTTTTTTTCCTTTTTTATATTCCTAGTTAACTCTTTATTAAAATTTTTTTATATTTGTGAAAAATAGGAATATTGGTGTCAATCCAAAATTTTAACATAAGACGTATGTATGACTCTAACCAGCGTATTTCGTACTCGGTTTTTCATGATTAAAAATAAAGTAAATATCGTTCACCACGCCAAAATTGATGATTTTTTAAGAAATCATGTATTTTAGGAGCGTAGATCTAAGAGCAGTTTTTGGTGCAAATGCTTAGGTTTTGAAATATTCCTTCTTAAGTGCCGTTTTGTATATTCATAATAAAGCATTCTCGTTTCTTCCTGCACTATATTTTATATTATAAATTATCACATTTCTTTCATAAAAAATGTTTCAATTAAAATATTTACTTTAATTTTTCTTTTTAAAAATAAATGGGTACCTAATTGATTCTTCTTTTTGTTGTAAAAATATTTTATTGCATGGGTTAGAATTCACCACAAAATAAATATTAGAAATCAAAAGATTTTGGAAATACCAATAATACATCATATAGAAAAAAAAACTCCTTTTAAATGTAATATACCGTGTGGTATGGATGCAAGTTTTAGACCGTCCAAATATTTGCTCTCCTGTTGACTTTAGAGCGGGGTTGTAGGGAGACTTTTTTATGGTCTCTGTGTGGTGAGTGCACATGAAGGGTTTGAACAATTTTGGACAACCCGATCTTAACTTATTTGAATAAGATTGCGGTTAGAAAATAATTACTAGTAAAAAATCTAAAACTTTCAAATTACATTTGACAATTACAAATCACAGGTTGACAAGTCCAATCAATGCTGCAGCAGCATCACCTTTTGAATTCCAATGAAAACCCAACGGCAATCCTAACAAAGTAAGTTAATTGGGTTGTCCTTGTTCAAATTCTGCATGTGAACTCACTACACAGATATCCTAAAAAAAGTCTCCCTACAACCCCGATTCAGTCTAAACAGTCTAAAACTTGCATGGGATTTCCTGTTTTACTAACCACGATGCACCATCCGCACTCTTAAAAATAACATGGTATGGATTACTAAAATTTGGTTCTGACAACTATTTATTCTCGTGAAATCAGACTCAACCCAAAAATTAGTTTGTACTGCCAAAAAAAAATTGTCGTTATTGAACTGTTGAACTAATTAATAACATTAACCAACTTAACCTACAAATTTTAGTTGTCACAACGAAATTTTATATAACTAAATTTATATGGTACTCCCGCTTTTAAAATTAGTTGTCACAACTAATGTGTAAATATAGGAAATTGAAAATTTTTTTTCAAGGAAATATTGTTTTTGTTAATGATGCAATCTACAAATATTGCCAAAGCAATCATTTATTTGGGCCAAACTTGAAATTTTCATAGAGTAACAATTACGTATGTAGTCACAACATTGTGTTTATTATCTTTTTTCTGTACTTTCTAATTGTAAGAAAAAAGTTGAATCATAAACAAGTAAAAATTTTATATTTTTGTCATTGCAGTTGCACATTAGAAAGTTTGAAGGAACTGCTTATAACGCATGGCAAAATTAGCAAGTTGATTTGATAGAAATAACTTTAAAAAAAGTCTGTTTCATTTCTAAAAAAAATGTCATATGTAATTTATACTTAGTAACGAAAAATATTCCTTCCTAGGTCCCCATTTAAATAAAAAATGCCTTGGTATTACTACTCCATTAGGTATGCGTAAACTAATTGGAATAAATTATCAGGGATATTATGATTTCTTTAAAAAAAAATATTCCCAATGTCCTTGTTCTCTCATGTTCTTTACATACTTATGCAATGCAAAACAGAAGCACTAGATTTTTAACTTATTTTACTCAACCTTTTGGGTTATTCAATTGCTTATAGAACTGAATTGTCCTTATTTAAATTTTCTTATCTGCAACTGCGATTATTAAAAAACAAAAAATATCCCCTGGACTTTCTATTTAAAATATACAGCTATATCAAATTTGTTGTACTTGGTCAGATTTAAAAGTCATTAATATGACGTTCTTTTATAGAAATTGAACATAGAACAAAAACAAAACAAAAAAAAATATTTTAAAGTTATTTCTCATCGGGTCCCGTTGCCATGCCTTATAAAAATCTCATTTAAACTTTTCAATGTACAACTGCAATGATAAAAAATAAAATGTTTACTTACTTATGATTTAACTACCTTTTGCCAATAAGAGCGTACACAAGAAAGACAATAAACACAAATAAATTACACCAAATATTGTCACATCCATTTTCCACACGGGCACGGCCATGAAAATGGCCAATTATTGCCTTAAAAACACGAAAAAATGGACACGGAACCGTAAAAACACCCTAACATAAACATAACCTCCTGACAGTCCTGGCTAGAATGATGTCACATGTCACCCACCGGGCAAGGGCGTCAAGTCTCTGTTGATGCCGTTAGTTATAAATATGAAGAATAATATTACTTGAAAAGAAAAGTTAGTTCTGGTAACTAAGAATGTATCTTAATCAAAAATAACAAAATGATAGGGACTACAAATTCATAATGTGTTATTATAACAAGCTTAATTGATAAATACAAGTTTGTAGGAACCTTGATGTAACATTTAAATAGGATATAGACAGAGTAAATTTCAGCTAAACAAAATATATTATTTCTGCCAACTAATATGAAAACAAGATATTTTCTTTGTTCTGATGGCATAATTTTTTGGTAAATATAACCAAGAAAAAATCTTTTTTGTTTTCCTAACTAAAAATAGTTATTTTTGGTAACGTAAACACGAGAACAAATAAAAATTAGTACCAAATACCAAGTCATTTTTAAGAGTGCGGTATGTATATGTCGTAGTTTATTTTAATAATTAATCAATTAAGGTATGAAGTTATGATGAACTTCATGGGTCGGTGTGCAATTTTAAAAACAATTTGTATTGTTTTATAAACAAAAACTATACACGGAAGCACTTATAAACTTGAACTGGAGTGGTTACGTAAATCGATGTCGATCGGCTGAGTGGTCAAGGGCATTGGCATAACTAGGACATTTAACATTGATTATCAATGGGAAGGGAGAGGGGTAATTACCCCCATTACCCCTCGTAAATCCGCCAATGCCTTTTATTTATTTAGAAGGTAAGAAATAAGAACACAAAGTCTTCCTCCACTGTTATATTAAAGACATTTTTATGGTTTAAAAAACTTCTCTACATGTTTCGAATGCAGAAACATTCATGTTCAGGAGAATAAATAAAAAAGAAGAAACTGATAGATATCACCTTAACGGAGCATCAAAATTGTAGGTTAGATGAAAACAGTTTAATGAGTAGAACTGTGAGAAAATCAATGTGCACGTTGCATTGTAAAAAAGAAAAATATATGGGATGAAGGCTTAGGGCACTATAAGAGTTTAAATGTGGAATAAAAGGTATAACATCTGTGTGTGAGAAGAACAGTAGATAGAAAGAAAATAAATTGTTGGCTGATCACAGTGGCGTAGCCAGAAAATATGTTCGGGAGGGGGTTCAATGGGAGTAAGTAGGACATTTTTTTTTCTGAAGAAAGGGACAGTCGGAACCACATGTATTTCATGATATTGTATTAGTGAAGAAGGCGGAAAAGCGCCGCAGGCGAAAAGTTTTCGGGGCCACGCCCAAATTTCGTTTAAAATTCACCTAACTACTATCAAATTTTGAAAATTAAATTATTAAAATTTGTTTTTGTAAATTTTTTTTTTACTTTTTTTTTTGAAACTCCTCGCTGGCTTTTATTAAAAAAAAATTATATTTGTGAAAAATATGAACATTGTTATCAATCCAAAATTTTAATATAAGACGTATGTATGACTCTATGAAGTAAATATCGCTCACCGATGACAAAGTTAATGATTTTTTCAGAAATCATGTATTTTAGGAGCGTAGATCTAAGTGCAGTTTTTTGTGCAAATGCTTAGGTTTTGAAATGCTCCTTCTTAAGTATATTCATAATAAAGCATTCTCGTTTCTTCCCACACAATTTTTTTTTATTATAAATTATCACACTTCTTCCATAAAAAATGTTTCAATAAACAATTTTTCTCTTTAAAAATAAATACCTGATTGTTTTTTGTTTCTGTTGTAAAAATACTTTATTGCATTGGGTTATATTTTTGTTGATTTAAAATAGCTCTAAAAAAAAGGAAACCGGAACAGACAAGTGTATGATAGAAAAATACTATAAAATATTATTATTTTTACTCGTTTTCCTTTAAAATTGTATCATAAATCAATAACTAAAACGATATGCGTCGGAAACCTTTATCTTTATATAAAACCTTACTTTTATTAAGAGTTTATTTTCAATATTTATAATATAATAAATTTGTTTATTTATCTTCCTTAATAAACTTCTTTGATCCCCTGAAGACGTGTTTGTTAGGGAAAAGTTTAACAACTAAACACAACGAGCTCCTAGACTAGGAAGGGGAACTGTAGCCTGGCAGCCCCCCTAACCCACCCTAAATACGCCACTGGCTGGTCATTACAGAAACTATAAAAAATGAAATGTGAGGAAGATAAAAATTAATAAATAGTATTAAAAAAATTTAAAGTTGTAGTTCTAATTAATAAGATGTACTAGATAAAGACCACATATTGGTAGTAAGTAACTTTTAATTATGAATAGAATTAGTATTCAATTCAATTCTTCTGCATTCGAAACGGTAGATACATTTTTTAAACCATAAGAATTTTATTAATATCACAGTGTAGGAAGACTTTGTGTTCTTATTTCTTACCTCCTGAATTTCCACTCCACTATTTCTTCAAGTTTTATTTATTTGTTACAAAAAATTTAACTGGTACCCAATATACATATGAAGAAACATTCATCTGCTATAGTTATCTTAATGTTTGTTGTGTCCACACCAATGATTTATGACCATTAAAGATGTTGAATTTATCTCTTAGATACTAAAATATTATATTAATGGCTCTTCCTCTATTAGGAGATTACACTTATTACCATTCTGCCCAAGAATCCGAAAAAACGAGATACCATAACCATAGTATACCATATACCAAGTTGGTTTTAAATGAACGTAGTTTCGGCTTTTTCTATGAATTACATTTAATTGCTACTAGATATAAATCTTACTAAACGTCGTTAAGGATTGATTTATACGCATTTTATCTTGTCGGCGACAATTCCTGAAGTAGATTTAAAAATGGTCGAAAAGTAATCCTGAAATGTCATTTATTAAGTCTTAAATGAGAGTGGTGCGTGGCTTTAAAACATACATAGTTTAAAAAAATATGTATTGTATAAATAATAGAAAGATTGCGTATACTTAACTACAAGAGGCCTGAATGATAGAAGCACTGGCGGCTCGCGGTCCTAGAAAATGATGAAGAGCTAAGTACAGTGCGGGTACTTAAATAAACATTGACTAAAATCCGTGTAACAAAACGTCTCTCTTATCCTCATCTGTCCAACGACTGAATGGAGTTTCCAACAAATTACAAACTATGTCATTAATTGGGTTCATTTTTAAAATACACAACTAAGTAGGTACTTACACTACTGAATTAACTGAAAAATAAAAATAAAACTTTTTCATCACACAGTAAATCATATGAAAACGATATCTATAAGTTTCGCGAAGCTTTAAAATAAATACCTTAAGGTGAAATGTTAAAATTAATGTTAAAACAATGGTGCCTACGACTGATCAATTTAAAAATAAATTGCCCTTCATCATAAAGCAAATTGTGACATGCTGTTTGCATAGTCCAACCATAGCAATGGTGAATATCAAAGCCATTTTGGACGTTGGGTCTTAACTCGCTTTGAGCTAACGGACACGGTCGGCTGGGGCGCGCCAAAATGCACGAGTGTTTATAATTATTGTCCATCGGAGTTAACCGTGGCTCTATTACGCATAGCTACATTCAGAATAAATTAATGTTATTAATTCGAACATAATTATTTTTTAAGGGCTAAAATGGTAGCTGTATTGGTACATTAATATATAATATTGTCGAAAACTTTCCCCCTGGTTTTATTTATTTTTTTGGTGAAGCCTACACCTACTTCACCTGACGAGCCGCCACTGGATAGAAGTGTTTTGGACTTGCATTGCCCTACAGTCAGTGGCGTAGCCAGAAAATATGCTCGGAGGGGGGGGGGGGATCTCAGTGGGCGTACGTAGGACATTTTTATTTCTGGAGAGAGGGACAGTCGGGATTACATGTATTTCATGATATTGCACCTAGGGAAAAAGATGGAAAAGCGCAGGCGAAAAATGTTCGGGGCCACGCCCCTTCATCTAACTGCTATTAAATTTCGAAAATTAAATTATTACCTCTTTCCCTCTGCATGGTTGAATTAAATTTGTTTTTGTAAATGTTGTTTTTTACTTTTTTTTTGATATTCTTAGCTGGCTCTATATTAAAAAAAAAACATTTTTTATATTTGTGAAAAATATGAATATTGGTGTCAATCCAGAATTTTAACATAAGACGTATGTATGACTCTAACCAGCGTTTTTCGGGCTCGGTTTTTCATGATTAAAAATAAAGTAAATATTGCTCACCACGCCAAAATTGATGATTTTTTCAGAAATCATGTTTTTAAGGAGCGTAGATCTAAGAGCAGTTTTTGGTGCAAATGCTTAGGTTTTGAAATACCTTTCTTAAGTGGCGTTTTGTATATTCATAATAAAGCATTCTCGTTTCTTCCTGCACTATAGGTATTTATTATTATAAATTATCACACTTCTTCCATAAAAAATGTTTCGATTCAAATTTTTACTTTAATTTTTTTAAAAATGAATACATAATTGTTTCTGTTTTTGTTGTAAAAATATTTTATTGCATTGGGTTATATTTTTGTTAATTTAAAATAGCTCTAAAAAAGGGAAAACGAAACAGACAAGTACATAATAGAAAAATACTATAAAATATTAATCGTTTTACTCGTTTTCCTTTAAAATTGCATCATAAATCAATAACTAAAACGATATGCGTCCGAAACCTTAATCTCTATATAAAACAGGACTTTTAGAAGGAAAAGTTTAAAAACTAAAGGTTTTCTACAAGACCTTTGTAATCTAAGCTAGGAATATATTATTTGAAGATTTAAATTAAAAGTTCAAGCGTGAGACAAAAAGTTAGGTTGCAATTAGACTTTTAGACCCGAGTATCGGGGCAACTCGGGGGGGGGGATTCATCCCGGCAGCCCCCCCCCCTAAATACACCACTGCCTACAATGCAAGTACAAATCATATCTACCATTTAAGAAACATTATTGTTTCCAACCTTCAAACAAATACAAGATGCCTAGGGGGCCTGCCTCCTTTCCCAGATCCCCTCCCAAGAAAAATTTGACTTATTTTCTAAAAGAACATTTTTTCTCCCAATAATTTATTAATTAAGAACGGTGTGCCTAAGGAGAAAAACGCAAGAGACCATTTTTTTCTAAAAAATACCTATATAACCGCTTCTTCATTTAAAGTTTTAAAAATTATTCTATTGGCGATAACGCTGAAACGACATTTTTCTAGCAAATTTTATCTACTTTTCGATTATGGTATCATAATTATACCGTATGATTTATTTTTTCAGAGTAAAATCAAAAAATGTGTTATTATTGCAAATTGCGCCCTCTAGCGATTTTTTTGAGAACTATTAAGGACAACTAAATACGCTTGGTAAAAGTGCATACATTGCTCTTTCAAACAGTCTTTAGTTTGCAAAAATCAGATAAGTAGTTTATAAGTTACAGCGATTTAACTGATTACACTTTCAACATCTTCCCTCCCTCTTATTAAAGTCGGTACGCCAATGAGCATAGGACCAAAATGATGCATAATTGTCCAAGATTTTTAATGGTGTTATCAAAGATATACCTTAATGTGGAATTTTCGGAGATATGTAAAATTTTAAAATTTACTTTTCTTGCGGCAAAATGCGGAACTTAAAAATTATTTCCAGGATTTTCTCATGAACACTTTAATTATAATTTTTTTCCTGAATTTCTATGCTCGGTAGTTTCCGAGATATGGCCGCTCGTCACCCTTAATGAATCACCTGATACAATCCACATACAGTTAATATTTTTAAACTTCTAAAATATCCTTTACATTCTAACTTAAATTGAGTAATACTCCCACACATTTTTTTTTTGAATGATAAATACTCTACCTATTTCACTTTCCTCACACCAAAAGATGATTTCGAAACTCAAAATTGCCTGAAAGCTTGCACAGTACCTACATTAGCTTCAAAATATGGAAGTTTAGATACTTCTTAAAAACTCTTAGTGTATACAGAACCTAGTTCAGTCTTATACTTAAATATTCAGTATCTTCTGTCCAGTCCAAATGCTCATCCACAAAACACCCAGAACTCTTGTGTTATTGGTTAAATTTATTCTTCTTTTGTTTAAAATCAGATTTTTTAATTTCTACACTAGAACGTTAATACTTTTTTGCTTATTTAGAACTAAATTATTTTTTAGAAGCCAATCTTCAGATCTTCGCAACAACTGATTTGTGATGAGAACCAGATCAGGTATATCATCTGCCATAGGTTGATCTCACCAGCATAGTTGATCGATCCTGCACGCCCCTGAATTTCAAAATCTCATATAATATTGAGTCTTATAATCTATCTTAAACTTTTTCTTTCTTCGGTCCTTCGGTGTCTTAACTCTTTAAATGTAACAGAATGAATTATAGGCTCCGATCTATCTAATCGAAGATCAAAGCTGTATACTGGTAGTCTACATTTCTAAATATCGCTGTCTGATATAAATTTAAACACAGTCATTAATGTCGTTTGCCATGTTAGTTTTATGGCGACTGATGTGAATTATGCAATGAAAGTGCTGGCGATACGAATACAAAGGTAATAGGGATTTGGATCTAGAACTTTTAAAAATTATATTTATTAATTATACAGGGTGTCCCGAAATTAGGTGACAATATTTTAAGGGGATAAAGTACATCCAAAAATAGGACTAAAATCCTCTATTAATATACCTTGAAAAACGCTTCGTTATGGGGCTAGAGCCCCCCGAATGGAAGCCATGATAAGCGGTTTTTCACAATATCTCAGAAACTGATTGAAGTATCAAAACAAAATTTAATACATGTTTTACCCATGACAAGACGCAATAAATGGTTTGTTTAGCTTAGGTGTATTTCTTCCAGTGGCGTCCCACTGGGTAGGTAGTGAGGAGAATATTGTCCTAACTTTTTTATTTGTAGGATTTTTTAACGCCAGGTGCAATTTTTAAAAGCACCAAAGTCTTCTATTGAAAAAAGATACTCTTTCTTTATTTCGGTAGGATTCACCATTTTTCAGTAAAATCGATTTAAAAATTTTCGGTTTTTTTACAAGCTAAGGTGTTTTTTTGCATATCTCAGCAAACACTCGATATTAAAACAAGAAATTTATTAGAAGTTCTACTAGCGACAAGGCATATTTATTAAAGGATGTAACATTAAAATATTTTTCTAGTGGCGTCGCACGGGGTGGAGCCTAAAGTAAATATTACATTTTTTTTTTAATTTGAGGGGCTTTCATACTTTTAATGTAATTTTTAAAAATTTTTAAATTTATTGTTAATAAAACCTTTTATTATTGTAATTTGACAGAATATAAGGTTTTCAACAGATTTGTAAAACTACACGGGAAACTAATTCTTAAGCAAATGTTCGAAATGATTTCCATTTTGTTGAATGCAAAATCTAGATCTGCGTGTTATGTTTTGTGAGGCACGGAGAATTTGAAAATGAAAAGGAAAGCCCCTCAAATAAAAAAAAATAGTAATATTTACTTTAGGCTCCAATCCGTGCGACACCACTGGAAAAATATTTTAATGTTACCCTCCGTTAATAAACATGCATTGTCGCTAGTAGAACTTCTAATAAATTTCATGATTGTTTTAATATCAAGTGTTTGCTGAGATATGCAAAAAACACCTTAGCCTTTTCAACGCCTTGTAAAAAACCGAAAATTTTTAAATCGATTTTACTGAAAAATGGTAAATCCTACCAAAATGAAGCAAGAGTATCTTTTTTCAATAAAAGACTTTAGTGCTTTTAAAAATTGCACCTGGCGTTAAAAAATCCTACAAATAAAAAAGTTAGGACAATATTCTCCTCACTACCTACCCAGTGGGATGCCACTGGAAGAAATACACCTAAACTAAACAAACCGTTTATTGCGTCTTGTCATGGGTAAAACATGTATCAAATTTTGTTTTGATACTTCAATCAGTTTCTGAGATATTGTGAAAAAACCGCTTATTATAGCTTCCATTCGGGGGGCTCTAGCCCCATAACGAAGCGTTTTTGAAGGTATATTAATAGAGGATTTTAGTCCTATTTTTGGATGTACTTTATCCCCTTAAAATATTGTCACCTAATTTCGGGATTTTACTAAATAATACGCAAGCTGCTGTAAGCCTATTAATCAATTAATAGTTCAGTAGTCCGGTCAAATTAGACCAAAAAATGATAGTGAAGGTACATAAATTTACAACAAGCTGAAAATCAGGAAAAATGTTCAAAATACAAATATAAATAAAATTTAAAAGTTCCCCAACATTCCCGTGCATGGAAAAAATTTGACTCGAGGTCAAAGGTCAAAAAAATTATTTTTTCGCGATTTTTAGCAAAACGGTAAGTCTTATCATAAAAATACAAAAATTATAGATCATAAAATTATCTATAAAAAATGTATTAACACTTTTTTCCTACGAGCCATCGTTTCTGAGATATAATGATTCAAAAAGTTGTAATCGTCGAATCGAAAAAAAGTTATTCCTTATAAAAAGTTTTGCTATCAAAATTATTAAGATTGGCTTAAGAATTTTTTTTTTGTATATTACAACTCTAGAGATGTTACTTTATCTTTATGCAGGGTGTTACAAATTCGCCGTACCAGCATTGGAATCTCGGAAACCATAGGAGTTAGAGAAACGGTTAAATGGGGGCAAAGTTGTGCAATTCGGTGCTGATTATAATGCCGCTTTAAAAGTTTTCAAATTCCAAATACTTCCGATTTTATTCGAAAAAAACCGAAATTTTGCAAAATCGTTTTTATTTTTTTCTTAGCTCATTTAACTAGCTATTTAGAAATAAATGACACTTTGTCGTTGCCACTTTTTCTCCTCTACAAAATGACGTTACTAAACTAAAGATTCGCCGTTTTTTTTTTGTATATTACAACTCTAGAGATGTATATACGTGGCGTACTCATGCATATTATGACGATTACAACTTTTTGAATCGTTACCTATATCTCAGAAAGGGTGGCTTGTAAAAGTATTTATACTTTTTTTATAGATAATTTTATGATCTACAATTTTTGTCTAAAGTATTTTTATGATAAAACTTACCGTTTTGCTAAAAATTGCAAAAAACTCATTTTTTTTGACCTTTGACCTCGAGTCAAATTTTTTCCATACACGGGAACTTTCAAATTTTATTTATAATTGTATTTTAAACATTTTCACTGATTTTCAGCTTGTTGTAAATTTATGTATCTTCGAATGTGTAATTTGACCGGATCATAGTTATATTACCACAATAGATGCATCTAAAAAATTATTTTGTATATGTATACAGGGTATTTATGAATCATACGGCTAACATTTATTGATTTTTTTTGCCATCGTCCGACACAGGTACAACATGCGCAATGCGGTGAAAACGCACGGTTTGTTCGTGATGACTCATAGCACTGCTAGCTCCTAAGATATTATAGAGATATTATACTATTGTTGAGTTGCACAAACATTTCTAAATAATAATTTACTTATCACGCTTTGATTGTGACATCAATAACACATGACATGGCTTACTCACAAAGAAAGTCTTCTGGTTAGCAAGTCAAGCATAAAGCTAACCAAACAATTTTGGTTATAAGCCAATAATCTCTGTCGATATCATTAATGTCACAGTCAAAGTTGTATGGTCTGTTAATTGTTGATTAAAATATTCATTCAACCGTTTTTTTAAAGTCGATTATGCAACCCGACAAAATATATAAATTTAAAATTTATTGAACCCAAATGCCGATTTTAAGAAATAATATTTTCCAAAAATCGTTAGGAAATATTGACATTTTTGATAATATTCCTGAAAGAAAAAGTCAATATTTCCTTACACTTAGTGGTTGCTAGGCAACGGAAAATAACTGATAGGAAATATTTATTATTGTACTGTAAGGAAATATTATTTCTGTACGGCTACTTCTATACTAAAATGTGTTAAGCTTGACAATTCAATATAACTGTGTTTTCATATTTACAACACAAATATTTAATGGTATCCTTTATTTGTGAACAAAGTTAATAATATTTATTTCCAAATTTTAACAAGTTGATTGTTATAAGTTTAATCCTTTTAAAAATTTTCGATTTACGGAAAAATAGTAGGTATGTATGCCTCGTAGAAAAAGCCACATTTCCGGACTCCGTATTGTCAGTCTCGGCTTGCGCCTCGACTCCTTTACGGTCGTCCGGGAATGTTCAGCTTTTCCTACTAGGTACACAATATACTATTACCCGATTATAATATTTTGTGAAATTAAAAAGTTGGGCTCAACCGGGATTTGAACCCGGGACCTCTCGCACCCAAAGCGAGAATCATACCCCTAGACCATTGAGCCGATATACAAACATTTTAATATCTTTAATTTAAATTATCCATCGTGCAGAACAGGTTTATTTAAATAATATCTATTTATGTGTTATATAATAATTCTAAATATTTTTATTTTTAATTATAAACAACTATTTCTATCGTTTCGATAGCATCAACACTTGACAAATGACACTCAATGAAATACGTTAAATACTTAAAATTCTTGAGATATAGATAATTTAACGATTGTTTTATACAAAATTTTAAAATATTCAGAATTTATAAAAATTAATGCATATCGTTCAATTTTAACGATAATAGGTCTATACAAATCACGACAAGAAGAAGATTTACAAATGGATATTTAGCTAAGGTTGCCTTCGAAGAAGAGCGTTATCAACCTTAGTTAAAAAATGATTATTTACTCCCTATCACGTTTCAAATATTAGAGAAGATATTTGGTTAACAGCGGAACCTCTGCAACTAACATTTTCATATTTATTTCGGTGTTCTTTAATGACACAAACGTCAAAAATACAAAAATTACTTCAGTATCTCTCAATAAACCAACATAAATAGTCTCTGTCGTTTTTGATAAACAGCGGAGAGCAAAAATGGGTTCATTTTACATGCGGTCAGTGGCGGCTCGTCAGGTTGAGTAGGTGAAAGGGCACTTCACCAAAAAAAAAAAAAACCAGGAGGAAAGTTTTTCGACAATATTAAATATTAATGAACCAATACAGCTACCATTTTAGCCCTTAAAATATAATTATGTTCGAATTAATAATATTAATTTAATCCGAATGTAGGTATGCATAAAAGGGCCACGGTTAACTCAGATGGACAATAATTATAAATACTAGTGCATTTTGGCGCGCCCCAGCCGACCGTGTCCGTTAGCTTAAAGCAAGTGAAGACTCAAGGCCCAACATGGCTTTGATATTCACCGTTGCTATGGTTACGTGACGTCCGTCACGCAAACAGCATGTAACAATTTGCATTATGATGAAGGGCAATTTAAAAATAGATCAATCGTTTGCACCATTGTTTTAGTATTGGTTCGCCTAACCTTAAGGTTATAGATATCGGTTTTACGTAATTTACTGTGTGATTAAAAAGTTTTGTTTTTATTTTTCAGTTAATTCAATAGTGTGTTCGTACCTACTTAGTTGTGTGTTTGAAAAATGAACCCAATTAGTGACATAGTTTGTATTTTTTGGAAACTCCGTTCAGTCGTTGGACAGATGATGATAAGGGAGACGTTTTGTTACATGGGTTTTTAATCAAGGTTTGTTTAAGTTCCCGCACTATACCTAGATCTTTGCCATTTTTTAAGACCGCGAGCCGCCACTGCATGCGGTGATCAACTCTTAATTTAAAATACATAGTCTGGCCCTTGCATTTATTTTACAAGATTGTTCATGATTTTGTATCGAGTCATTTTGAGACTGAAATTTAAAATTAAACATTTTTACCATATAAAAGGTTTATAACTATTATATTACAAATTAAAACCACTTTAATAACCTTCACAAATATTATACCTTCCATGGGCAATTTCATGCGGCAGTGATTCTGATTGGCCGAAGCCGATGCAGCTCCAGGGAGGCCAATTTTGTACCAATGTATCAAGAAATTATAAGCAAATATACCCATATTAAAATGTACCATTTTACTACAAACCTATAAAATACACTGCCAAACTAGCAAGTTTGAAAACAAGCAGATGTACGCCATCACTAAAGATCGGACATGAATAGTAGATATGAGACAAAACACAGGGGCGGATTTAGAAGTACAATACCCATATTTGCGGCGTGTACGACTTTACAATCAGTAGGTATTCTACTTTATGTTAAAAAAAATATAAGGGGGAGAGGGAAGGGGGGAGGGGGAGGAAGGAGGGGGAAGAAAGGAAGGGGAGGAAGGAGGGTGAGAAAGGAGGGGTGAGGAAGGAGGGGGAGGAAGAAGGGGGCGGGAGGGGGAGGAAGGGGAAAGGGTAAAGCGTGGCTCTTACCCTCTCCCTAAAATCCTGGGCAGCGTCGATCATAGCGAATCATTTCATGGAACCACGGACACAACGGTAGTAATTTACTCTATCGTCGTCCATAACTCTGGTATTTTTTAATTCTTATGCTTCTTGTCTTTGACCGCCCGTTGCAATACTTTAAAGTTCAACTTTTTTTCTCTCTCAATATAATTATTTGTTCAAAATTTCAAAAAGAAAAGTGTTTAGTAACAGTAACTACAATTTATTGTGTGTTCTTCTGGATTTACGCTGCTGTGGTAACTACTATCCAGAGAAAGTGGTCCGCCTGGGTCAGTCGGGGTTGGTGTTAACCCTTGGTAGGGAATGTTGCTTCTCAGTTAACAGTCGCAGTCGTTTCCAGTGTCGTTGCAACTTTAGTTATAAATTATGTCCACATTTTAAACTAAAAAAAACTTTAAACAACACACAACACTTTTAAACGTCTAAGCGGATGGATGGTTTGACGAAATAAAAAATTGTTTTAAACAGCCTACAGTCCTTTAATCAGAGAACACATTTTTTGTAAGAATATTAGTTTTTAAAGAGGCCTTAAAACAATTTTTGTTTCAAGGCAGTGGCGGCTGCGGCTGGTGTATAAGCACTGCAGTGCTACAGAGCTTCCAAAAAAAAAAAATAAAAAATAAAAAATAGTCATTTAACTAAAATATTATCTTTTACCAAAAAGCAAATATAATACTCGAGATTCCAATTGTAAATAATAAAAACTGCAAGCAGCGTCCGAGTCACTCAAAGTCAAAGTCGACCAGTTGAATACCCTACCGGCTCCCGTTATCCCCAAGTTATTATTTATCTATTTATCTGGGCCACACGAACGTGCTTTTCAAGCTCCTTGAAACACCCGTGCCGTAATCCGCTTCCCTCATGTTCGTCTAAAAATCAAAGCCATGATTTAAGTGGAGAGTTCGCTGCATTTAGTTTACTTATTTATCGGTTATTTGTATCGAAAACAATAATAATATAGCGCGTGTAATTCTGTTTTTGTGTATCGCCGGCAATTATTAACTATGTACAGTGGAAGTGGTTATTAATTTAATTAATGTATAGAGGTAGACCATTACCAGATAAAAAATCTGGTGTGAGTAAAAGGAAACGTTATACACGCGAGACATTTATTTAAATAATGAATGGATTGAAAAAAAGTGAATCACCGAAATAGACAATTTTAAACAAAGTAATTACAAAATTTGCGAACAGAAAAGAAAGTAGGATAACTTTTTGGAGAGTCCGTTACAAAAAATCTCAAGCTTTGCTCTCGAGCACTCATTTGATTAGGTATTTTTTAAAATAAGAGTTTTTTGCTTGATTATTTTCAACTGCGAAATTTAAGTAATTTCGTCAAAATTGTACCGAATTTAATACAATTTAACTCAATCGACGGCACCGAGCAGCTCCGTTGATTGAGACATCAAAACAATTGCGGCTCGGCAATGAGAGACGAGCTCATAATGCGAATATAACGATCTGAAGATGATGGGTGGTAAGTCTCACGTCTTCAAGCGCTCTTTTGTTCGTACCTACCACAGTATCGATATATCATAGAAGGTCGTGTCAGTAGCGTAGAAAGAAACGAAACTTGTAAGTTACGGCTATTTTAATCTTATGTTGCACTTATAGTCAGTGGCGTAGCCACCTTTAAGACGGCGTTGCATCCCTGCAACCAGTGCTGTAGCCAGAGGAAGGACAACTACCGGCCTTGTACGTTTCGTGGACATACAAGTTTTAGAAAAATGTTAGCAATGGCCTTTTTATATTTATATATTAGGGTAGTATGAAATTGGAGTATTATATTTAAATAGGTGACTTTTAGGGGTCCTACAGAAACACTATATACTTTCTTTTCTTTAAATCGACCGTCTAAGAAGGACCCATCCCTAAAATCATACCGGACGCTCATAGGAAAATCATGACCTCATGCATAATACTTTACTTAAGATTACGTTAGATTGTGTCACTGACAGGCCTCGTCACCGGAACCGATTTTAAACGAAAATAAACCACGCCATACACAGAGACACCCAAATGGAAAAGTTATCAACACATATAAATAAACTATCGAACAGTTTCTTCCAAAACTTGCAAGATAATAATAATCAAGAAATAAAACACGCGTTTAGAGAAATTCCAAACCCCAGACAAAAGTATCAAAGGCCAAGAGATCCACCACCTCAAGAAATAGATTAAGAAAGCAGAAAAGAAAAACGTTTAAAATAAAAATAAAAAACCAAAATCAAAAGAAAACAAAATAGGCAAGAAGCAAAGCAAGCAGATAAACAAAAAAGGCAAAAGGTAAAACAAGCAGAAAATAAAATAAAATAGGCAGAAAGCAAACCAACCAAAATAAAACAAAAAAGGCAAAAAGCAAAATAAGCAGAAACAAATCAAAAATGGCGAAAAGCACATGAACAACACCAAAAAACAGTAGAAAAAGAGAAATTAATCCAAGAAAATGAAAAGACAAGAAAAACAGAACAGATTAAAGTAAACAAAACAGTCCAAAAACCAAGAAAAAGAAGAAAAATCAAAAAAACAAAAAAGGAAATAATCAGCCAGAAACAGAAATTCAAAAAAACACGCCATCTAATGGGAAAAACAAAATACAAAACAGTTAATACAACGAAGTAAAAATAGTAAGAGGTCTTCGACCTAACTAAAAATGATAAATAAAATATAAGAAGAACCACGCCAGATCTCAACACTGTAATAATGGTGGTTGTCCGTTCTGTCGTGTTCGTTCTTTTTTTTAGTATTTTAGCTTATTTATCTAATATTCTATTTCTATGTTTCTATATAATTAATATAAGAAGTTACGGTTTAAAAATAATCCAGTCCATTCCATAACACCCTTTATTATGGAAGTTCAAAAAGTTTGGGCTCAACCGGGATTTGAACCCGGGACCTCTCGCACCCAAAGCGAGAATCATACCCCTAGACCATTGAGCCGACATGCATAATTATCGGTTAATTAAATAGGTATATTAAAGATTCAGGTAGTTATGCGATAAAATTAACAACAACTTAAATTGTTTTATAAACAAAAATGCCGAACCACTTAAAAATGCATATCTGAGGTGTAGTGTTGATTATAAATTAGTAAATATCCAATGAAATTAGGTATGTCGGCTCAATGGTCTAGGGGTATGATTCTCGCTTTGGGTGCGAGAGGTCCCGGGTTCAAATCCCGGTTGAGCCCAATTTTTTTTGCAATATCTCGGTAGTATTTTTAATATAAGCCAGTGCGCTGAAGGCAGTTAAGTTACAAATGTACGTAATATAAAAAAAGTCCTTAAAATATGACGTGGAATCCACACCGTATGTCTTAAGTTAGAATTTTATAGTTCTAATTTTCATTCACCTTTACCTTTTACCTAGATCTAGGTTACCTTTGAATCAACAGTAATAATTCATGACATGCAAGAGGGATTCCACTGCATACCTTGATGACTTTTTTAAATCTTAATCTTATGTTGTTTATGCGGTATACAACATAGAACCAGAAATTTACCAATTTAATTGCATGATTTTAAAAGAAACTTCTATAATGAACTTTTACCATCGCACTGTATCTTCTATTTACACTGTTCTTGTTGCTATGGAGTCATACACACATCAAAATCCACTTATAGATGAAGAAATGTCACTGAATTGGTTAGAGAAATGTCAGCTACAAACTGAAAAAAAAGGATTTATAATTTCTATTTAAGACCGCGTCATTCGAACTATAGAAACTATGAAATGGTCATCTTGAAAAGAAATGTAGAAGATGTGTGCAGAAAATGCGATTGCCCCGGAGAAACGATAGAACATATTACGGCGAATTGTGTTGCTATGGCACCCAACGCTTACCTGGGAAGGCATAGTCAAGTGGCACAAAGATCATCCACAAAGAATTGGCCCATAAACTAGGTCAAAAAAAATCTTCCACCATACTATCAATACTCACCCGAGCATATTCTTAAATTTCCTGATTATCTCTTATACTGGAACAGATCAATAAAAACGGATAGAACAGTAGATTATAACCGGCCGGATATTCTTCTTATCGAAAAAACGACAAGAAAACTTTTATAATAGATATAGGTTATTTACACCAACAAATTCAGAAAACCGTCAGTCTTCAAACCTGCCATATAGTACGAAAGTTTCTAAACAGTAAAGGTTAAGATGAATTTCTTCTCTGTACTGTTAATAACACCAGCAATACCAACAAAAAGCTGTGAAACCTACCATTGAAAATATAATAATAATACAAAATAAAGCTCAGTAAAATGGGAAGTGATTATACTTTTCGTGCCAGTATCATAATAAGTATACCCTCTGGCTGATATACGTACACTAATAATAAGTTACATAAATACCTTACAAATCCAATAAACCTACTCAAATAACGGTCCTAATTATCATTAGATATTTCACATTCGCGCAACCAAGCCGGTGGTGGGTGCACTTTTCAATACAACATTATAAACAATGAGAACCTTCGAGGAAGAGCGATAATGCGTAGGAAGAAAATAATACGGAACCATACCGGCAAGTAGTTAGGTCATATAAATTTGCGACAACACCTTCACCCGGTTACGAGGTTTCGGAAGTCGCCAAGAGAGGGCGAACGTTATTTAATTTTTTTTTTATATCATCAAGTAGAATGTTGTCTCAGCTATCTATAGGAAAAAAATCTATCTGCGGTCAGTTATTGTATAGAATACAATATGTGTTTCATTTAAAATATACAAATTTTTGTTATTACGATTTTTGGGCTACCCAGCATATGGAAAAATACTTTCTTAAATACATCCTATCATACAGTATAAGTCAGCATACAAATAAAATTTAAAATTAATTCGTATAGGAGCTATAGAAGCCCGACCCAATTTTGCAGGATCCTGTATTCTAGGTGCTTATTACACTCTTCCGTAATGATTTCTTCCAGGTACAGGTCGGAAATAAAGACTAGCTTGCAGCCCGACCCTGAAGTCGATAGAACTGCCGCTGGTCGACCCAGAAGAACAGAAACCAGTCGAATCAATCGGAGTCGTGAAATATATAGGACCTTTATCAAAGCATTTCTTTTGATCAATGAATGTGAAGATAACCCCCGCCCTAGATGGAGAATAAAGCTCCACCGAGAAATTAACAAAATACACCCGGAATGAAAAATGACTCAACAAAATGTAGCATGTCGCCAAAGAGCTATTTATACTAACCACCTGCTATTCCAAGCTGAAATAGATCAAATCCGGAGTGAAGTTGGCAGAACGTTGCACAACCTTCAGCAAGTGGAAGAGCTAACAGCACAGTAGAAAGTAACACATGAGCAAGATCCAACTATACAGTCTGATACGGGCAATACAAATAAAAAATATTTGGACAATTTGTCCCTATATATTTGAAAATAGTTACCCGACCTTGAGACCGAGTATCCCTAAGCTTAGATTCAAGAAAGGAACCCGTAAAATACTAGCGAAAGTAAACCTAGCAGCAGGGACTTTCATAATTAGAACTGAGGACCTCGAGACATTACACAGTGGGTTACATGCAGCAGCAGCACCAACTGTAATTAAAATCAATGGTCAGGGATTATATCTGAGAACTGATAACAAAAATACCAAGAAACAAGTGGTAAGATGGTAAACGTCCATCTTCGGGAGAAGTATAGTTTATGTTGAAAAATTTTTTTCTTAACCTTCAACACTGGTTTTCATATAGCACACATATAGCACTCTGAGTACAACCCATTTAACTTCTGTGAACAATACCCTGAGATGTCTCGTAATATCATGGATCATATAATTTATTTTCTTCAATAATATGCTTCATCACTAAAGTTGCTTTTAGTTTCAATATCATTTTCACCTAACGTTTCTCATTTTATCACTTTGAAATACCGTTTATCAACCATTCTCCCAACTTTATCTATATAACTTGGTAGTATGTTTTTCTCCCCTACTTCTATTTCTATTCTTCAACACTTTTCTTTCATTAATTAACTTCCTCAAAAGCTCTATGAGGGTGTCAATCACAATTTCCTAATATCTATTTCAACATAAGCTATACTTCTCCTAAAGATGAACGTTTATACGTTCGAAACATGTAGGGTAAAATAAAAGTTTCCTTATCAAATATATCTTAGTTGACTTAGAGTATTATTTCTCCCCATTTGCAAGAAATGCCTGAGCTGCAAGTAACATCCATTGATATAAGGGATGTCCCTAAGAACCTGGCTTGGTACTTGCTCCCCCCCTAAGTAAGTTACTTCGGGGAAACTCACCAGGAAGCCTTTTTAGAAATCATTTTTAGAAGGTGGGAAGATTTCAGCGTGCTACTTGTACCTCTCTCCCTAATTATCGCTGTATGGACGCCCTTGACCCTAGTATAAAGAATTTTGAAAAATGTGAATGGTTAAATATGCAGTAAGTAGTAAAGGATTCCAGTAAAAGCTATTTCTAACAAACTTGCGGCCCGAGACAAAGCCAGCCTTCGTAAACAATAGCGTTTGAAAAATGTTAAAAAATCACAGAGACTATAACCTTTGTTGTGTACATTAATAACGTCTCTAACAAGCTTGATTTTACGTACTTGGGGCTTAACTGAGCTTAACCGAAAAAAAATTGCGTTGCGAGCGACTTTGTCGTGAAAGTCACAATATGTGGCGTTGCCATGTTGTATTACAAATTTAAGAGGTTCTATCTTTTGCATTGAGTTGATTCCTACTGATGGCGTTACTGGGTTTTCATCGCGTTTTTATTTCTTAAAAATGCCTTGAAAGAACAGTCTCGCTGTACTTGGAGTTGCCTACAGGTTATGGTTTTCTGATGAGTTCCAACAAGAACGAAACAGCCTGTCATTGTCTACTTGTGCCCCAGGGAACCCATTACCTGGCGTCCCTGTGTACTTTAATGCAAAAGATAGATGCACCACTTTGTCCGCCTGCCGCTAAAAAACTTTTTTCTGTTTTTCTAATATTTTATTCTATTTTCAATTCCCTTCAGTGTTTTTTAAAATATCACAAATTTTGCTTACGCAATTCTTGTTAGGAATCGTTTAATTAGAACTACAAATGATCATGATCACGTTGCCGCAATTGCCAGGGCAGCTGCACAGAAACTTGGTGTACTTTTCCGCACCAAAAGGTTGTACACACCTCATCAACTTTTGACACTCTACAAAGCCCAGATTCGACCATCATTAGAATATTGCTCTCATGTCTGGAGCTTTGCACCCAAGCACACCCTTCGGCTACTGGATTCCATTCAAAGGAGAGCCGTTCGTTTGATCGGCGACCCCGAGCTGACCAAGACCCTCGATAGCCTGGAGCATCGAAGACAAGTTGGTGATTTGGCTCTCTTTTACAGATATTTCCATGGCAGGTGTTCGACTGACATTGCCCACTTGATTCCACCTAGAGCAATGCAAAACAGAAATACACGGCGAACCACTGCCGCTCATCCATATGTTGTTTAGCTTAGTACTCCTCGAACTTCATTGTTCAAGAATTCTTTCATCTGGAGAACGTCATCTTTGTGGAATGATCTTCCTGAGGTCGTGTTTCCCAATGAATACAATCTTCAACGTTTCAAGACCAACGTTAATCGCCTTTTTCGCACTCGCACCGCTCCTAGAGCGCCTTAAAGGATTTTTCCTACAGTGCAGGTGTTTTATCATAAAAAAAAAAAAAATAAAATAAATTACGTTATTTTCACAGCTAATATTTAATAAAAATTGAAGCCCGGCCCTGACAAAACTTTCAAATCTATAAAATGAATGTTACTAGAAAGGACGTGTGTCATCGTCGGCCATTAAAAGGTGACGTGAAATATACTATATCACAAGAAATGCGAGGGGAGGAGTAGCATACAAGAGATACGTCACTTTGGCAACGTAGCATGCATCGCAGCATGTCTCTAGAATTAAGACTACCAAGCTTTAGACGAAAGTCGCTAGCATACCTAAAAGAAGGACAATGTCCAATTCTTTCAATTCTTAGTAGGAACACGACCAATGTGCGGCATGCGTTACTTAAAGGCCAAAGGCCGTAGGCATAATTTTCTTCAAAACTCTGTTGTACTTGTCGCGTTTTACTATGCGACTTTTGTTCTATGTGTTCCAGTGGCATAGCCAGAAAATATTCTCCAAGGAAGGGCTCAGTGGGCGTAGGTAGGACATTTTTTTTCTGGACAAAGGTCGGGACTACATGTATTCGATGATATTGTACAGGAACATTATTTTAAGTGTCTCACCCGATTGGCGACTTTGCTATCAACCACAATAAAAAAACAATTATGTATTCCTTAACAGCTTTTAGTGAAGAAGCCAGATTTGATGTCAAAAAAATCTATGTTTACAAATTTGACAGATACGACGCCATATTGGATTTTCTTAAATGACAACCCTACCTTATAGTAAGCCAGCTGCATTCGCCTATTTGTTCCAACATTAAAAATGTATAATTGTCAATACTTATTTTTAGCCGTTCCGGAGATACGAGGCTTCGAAGTTGGTGATTTTGTTATCATCGAATTAACAGAAGCTTTGAGATTAGAAACTCAATTTTTTCTGGAGATACGTAATTTCTTATGGTGGAGCCACCCATGCTATTATCATATATGCCAGATGTCAAAAAATGACAGTTAGACGCCATTTTGAATTTTTTTAAAATGGCAACCCACATTTATAACTACGTCAGTGTATTGCATTTCGCAGTCCGATTTCAGAAATATATAGTTGTCGATATTTATTTCCAAATTTACGGACATACGACCGTATCAAAAACTGTATCGTACGATTATGTGTTTTTAAGTATCTCACCCCATTAAAAAATAGAAGCTTTGTAATTAAAAAATCGATTTTTTCTGGAGATACGTAATTTCTTATGGCAATATATGACAATAGCATGGGTGGCTCCGCCATAAGAAATTACGTATCTCCAGAAAAAATTGAGTTTCTTATCTCAAAGCTTCTGTTAATTCGATGATAATCTCCAGAAAAAATTGATTTTTTAATCACAAAGCTTCTATTTTTTAATGGGGTGAGATACTTAAAACACATAATCATAAGAATGCAGTTTTTGATACGGTCGTATTTTGGTAAGTGTTGGAAATAAATATCGACAACTATATATTTTTGAAATCGGATCGCGAAATACCATACACTGACGTAGTTATAAATGTGGGTTGCCATTTAAAAAAAATTCAAAATGGCGTCGTAACTGTCATTTTTTGTCATCTGGCATATATGACAATAGCATGGGTGGCTCCACCATAAGAAATTACGTATATCCAGAAAAAATTGAGTTTCTAATCTCAAAGCTTCTGTTAATTCGGTTATAACAAAATCACCAACTTCGAAGCCTCGTATCTCCGGAACGGCTGAAAATAAATATTGACAATTATACATTTTTATTGTTGGAACAAATAGGCGAATGCAGCTGGCTTACTATAAGGTAGGGTTGTCATTTATATCCAATATGGCGTCGTATCTGTCAAATTAGTAAACATAGATTTTTTTGACATTAAATCTGGCTTCTTCACTAAAAGCTGTTAGAGAATACATGATTGTTTTTTTATTGTGGTTGATAGCAAAGTCGCCAATCGGGTGAGACACTTAAAATAATGTCCCTGTACCTAGGGAAGAAGGCTGAAAAGCGCCCCAGGAGAAAAATTTTAGAGGCCACGCCCAAAGTTCGTTTAAAATTCACCTAACTACTATCAAATTTCGAAAATTAAATTATCACCTCTCCCCACCTGCATGGTGGGATTTATAGGCGTAGTTAGACGGTCAACACTGGGGGTGCTGAAGTAAAAATAGGTTAGTTCTAAAATTAGCATATGGCCTATATATTGTAAATGTAAATTTTTTTTTGGGGGTGCTATTTTAGATTTCAGGGGTGCTGAGCACCCCCAAGTACCCCCCTAACTACGCCTATGGTGGGATTAAATTTTATTTTGTAAATTTCTTTTTATTTTTTTTTGGATATTCCTAGCTGGCTCTTTAATAAAAAAAAACATTTTTTATATTTGTGAAAAATATGAATATTGGTGTCAATCCAAAATTTTAACATAAGACGTATGTATGACTCTAACCAGCGTTTTTCGGGTTCGGGTTTTCATGATTAAAAATAAAGTAAATATCGCTCACCACGCCAAAATTGATGATTTTTTCAGAAATCATGTATTTTAGGAGCGTAGATCTAAGAGCAGTTTTTGGTGCAAATGCTTAGGTTTTGAAATACTCCTTCTTAAGTGCCGTTTTGTATCTTCATAATAAAGCATTCTCGTTTCTTTCCGCACTATTTTTTTATTATAAATTATCACACTTCTTCCATAAAAAATGTTTCAATTAAAATTTTTACTTTAATTTCTCTCTTTAAAAATAAATACCGAATTTTTTTCGTTTTTGTTGTAAAATGCATTGGGTTATTTTTTTGTTGATTTAAAATATCTCTAAAAAAGGGAAAACGGAACAGACAAGTATATAATAATAGAAAAATACTATAAAAAAATATTGTTCATTTTACTCGTTTTCCTATGAAATTGCATCATAAATCAATAACTAAAACGATATGCGTCCGAAACCTTAATCTCTATATAGAAGAAAAAGTTTAAAAACTAAACGTTTCGTATAAGACCTTTGTAATCTAAGCCAAGAATACAACGAAAAATTAGATTGCAATTTGACTTTTAGACCCAAGCTCCTAGGCTCGGGAGGGGGGGGGGGGGTGCAGCCCGGTAGCAGCCCGACAGCAGCCCCCCCCCCCTGTTCCTAAATACGCCACTGTTTTGTTCTATGGTCGATGTATTTGTAGCCATTTTTTGCATTGCACTTACTAGTATTGTTTTCTGTTTGCGTATAATGCACATGTTAAATATTAGCCAGTTCTTGCCAGCCACCAAAATCCCGCTAAACGCTATTTTAAACGCGAATTTCTCGGAGCCACACAAAATATTTGGTTAAAACGTCGTTCATATTCAGCGACAAATATCATTTTTTCTAGCGAACCGTGCGAAGCGTAAAATGCGACATGGTTTCCTGGCTTGTCTAATTGAAAATTTAATGTAAAAATTTCATTAAGGTTCACAAGAACGTCTGGTTTGACGGATGTTCTAATTTTTTTTTGTCAAAAACAGTTTCAATTATATAGGTTCAAATTACATTATCCGCCATACAGAACATAAAAATAGAAATATTATACGGCTATTCGTGTTAATTTCTTATTTTCCATTAACATTACAAACGATGGCCCGATATTATTTTCTAAACCTCCATTGACGCTGCGCACCTTAATTCTCGTGAAATTCGTTCATATAATATTTTGTTTATAAAGAACGAAATTGTATTGCCAACGCCAGAGGGACAGTATGCACGTGATGTATTTCACACAAGTATATGTTCGTAATGACTCATCGACTACTGTTTGCTTTTAAGGAGTCAGTGGACGCGCCAGAAAAATTGTAATGGGTGGGCCCAAGCGGACCCGATATTTTTAGGAAGGGCATATACTTCAGCTATACTTCCCGATCAAAAGTAACTACTACAAAATAAAAAAAATGTATCTCCCTCCGTAAAACTCCTCCCCAGTATCTTCAGTATCTTCCTCCCAATATAATACCTCATACGGTGCACATAAAATAGGTCAATTAATCCCCTAAACGCAATTTGGGGCACTCGGGTGGGCACCTTTAGTTTCAGGGTGGGCCAGTGCCCACTGTAGCTATCCCCTGGCATCGGCGCTGCTGAAAGGTAGTTTTTTATAAATATCATGTTTATACCAGCGTGAAGTACTGATACTCCTAGTCATATAAATAAAATTTAATGTCATTGAGATACGTCACATAAGTTATCACTTATATGACGTTTGAAAAAAATTATATATTATACATTTTTTAAATATAACTTATATTTATTTATATGTTATAATGTTATTCTATATCTAGTTCTGGTTCGCCGTTGAGTTCCTCAAATGGATTATAATCGGTTTATTTGTATCATGCAGAGTAACATATGAATTTCCTACAGTAATTACATGATGGATTGAATTTTTCTAACTACCTGGGGAAATATCATTAACAATTTTTTTTTTAATTCTACAACACTATAACTTAACGTCCGAGAAGTATTTTCTGTCCTAACAATTGATCTTAATCGACGCCACATCCGCTCTATGGTATTAGAAATAAATGATATTGCAATATAACTGAACACTTCCCCTGAGAAATAAAGACCGACATTCAATCTTTTAAAGTTATAGGGGAATTTCTAAACATTTAAAATGGTCTTATTTTGATTTAACCTTACCGCAATCATTATAATCTGGGTCCGAAAATAAATACTAGGGATTAACGGGTATTTACGACAATACTTAGCACCCATTTTATTGCAGTTATTTAATCCGAATCATTTATCGTGAAAATCACTTTTTTTAAAATTTATCTCAAGATGTTGAAAGATTATTAAAATTTACAATGTTTCTTGGGAGGAGCATAATTCTTTCACACCTAACATCTCATCTCAGCATACTATTTCCTTTTCTTATATTTAAAATAAAAGACCGATACACTGAAAAAATAATTTATTTAATCTAAATAAAAATGGAGTTCGCCGAAACAAATATTTATTTCCTATTGACTGAACAAATATTTATTTGAAAGTATGTACAAAATTATTTGACTGCTGATAGTAAAATTTATTATATTTAAACAAATATTATTTGATTTAAATAATTCATTTATTGCGCTTCAAATATGTGGTATTTGATTAAAATAAATGTTTGTTTGATAGAGAAAACAAGTTTTTATAGCAAATAATAACTTATTTCTATCAACAAAATATTTATTTGTCAGCAAGCCTGCGATATTTAATCCAAACAATGGGTTGTTTCTTATAAATCATATATATTACTATTAAATAAATATTTATTTGGCATAACAAAATAATTATTTCTTTTAAATAATTTTTCAAATTGTACCTAGTTCCTGTTATTTAATTGAAATAAAATATTGTTTATCACAAATAACACTGTTTTGCCCAAATAAATATTTATTTGGATTAAATAGGTGGGATTTAAATAAATAATAAATAATATTTTCGTTGAAATATATATTTATTTAAGCCAAAACATGGTTTATTTATATACAGGGTGACCTTACTCTTCTTAGCATTGGCATATTCAGTGTTTACTTTTAATTTTATAGGATATACTTATATATAGATAGGAAAATTCAACAACTGATGACACAATGGTACCGGGTTGAATTGTGGTGGCTAATGGAGTTTCCAAAGTTGTAACAGCTATGGGCTGATTGCTGAAACTTTGTGGTTGATCGTCATTTAAAATAAGTATATCACTGATGTTTGTCACAATATCATTGTCTTGTAACATTTTCTTACTAGGGGGAGCTTCGTCGTCATACTAAAATAAGAATCTTAATTTATTTGATTTTTTTAACAATATAGAGCACTGAGTGGGTTAGTAGGCATAAATATAGAGTATAACTTATATTTTACTTTTATCTTACCTCTTAAGTCAGAGTTTCAATTTGTCGTCTAAGACGAATTTTATCATCAAACACTTTTTGACATAATGTTTCAATTTCTTCATCTTTTAATTGTTTTACGACTTCCATCTCATCTATGTTATTTCCTAAAAAAATGATCGCTGTCAACTTAATGCAAATTTGGGAGATTTTCTCATATTTATATATATATAATGGAAGATAATAATAGTTTTGAGAGACTATTTAATCAACAAACAAAAAACTCTTGGGGTAAAAAAAAACGAGTAGACTTTAAAAATTGCTTTAGTTAATTTTTGCTATTTATTTCGTTAATCGGTATATTGTTTCTAGTGTGGAAAATTTATTCTATTTAAAACACATAGTATTTCCTTCAAACAAATCCATATTTACCTGCAGTAACTAAATGTTTACATTAAACAATATTTTATTTGGATCAAATAAATTAAATTAATCATTAATAAACAATAATTTGTCACAAATAATTAAATGTTTGTCTTAAATATCCATGTATTTAGGACTAATAAATAGATATGTATAAATAAATTGGGCAGCAGGTAACGCAAATATCTGGGGCCATTTTGTTTGATCTACAACTTGCCAAAATAGTGAAAACATAAGAAAATAGGTATGGTTATGTAGTTTTTACATATCAAGAAGTTAAAATAATTTTACTATTAATATCACCGTTTTTTCTATACATAATATTATCGTTGTCGTTCAATTTAACTTAAAATGCACCTGTTTTGTATTTATTTATTATTTTGACAATATAGATATATATGAAAAAATTAACTTACCTTCAAGTAAAGGCCACAGGTGGTCAAGATTGTGGTTTAAAAGCCAATTTTCAACTTCCATTGCACTTATTTCCAGCACTAACACAAAATACAAATTACTCGACAGGGACCTCGAACTTGTCAGGGTGGCGGGCTACTAGCGACTGGTCATCTGGCAAACCCTTCCCGTCGTCCTAATTTCGCGGAATCCAAAAGAACCGGTAGCCAAATATATAATTATTTACTACAAATAAATATTCATTTAAGATTTCAAAACACTGTTAAGTTTTAAAATAGCAAATAAATTTTATTTGAGGTAAATAATTACTTAGCAAACAAATATCATAGCAAATTCAAATAATCCTATTTATTTAATACAAACAACATTTGTGTCAGACAAATAAAAATTATTTGGTCCCAATAAAAATAAGTCAAACAAATCATTTATTCGGCCTAAAACCAGCATTTTTTTCAGTGTACTTATATGCAAGGAACTGGTATCTTCTTTTCGTGGGTTGGGCCGTTGGAGTCGAGATATATTGCTTTGTATTTAATTACATCGAGAGTAATAATTTTCAGCTATTGTTTTTATGTCATATTTCCAATTTGCTTTTGCCTAGTTGGTATTTTTGCGTGGGATTTGCAAACATTCGCATTATTCTTCTTAAAATGCAAATCAGTGTCGGGTATTGGCATTATATTGTTGAAAATGTACTCTAGATAATTATCTACGTGAGAGAAAATTGCTAAAAGTGGCTAAAAACAGTGGCGGCTCGCGGTCTTAAAAAATGGCGAAGAGCTAAGTATAGTGCGGGTACTTAAACAAACATTGACTAAAAACCCGTGTAACAAAACGTCTCTCTTATCCTCATCTATCCAACGACTAAATGGAGTTTCCAACAAATTACAAACTATGTCATTAATTGGGTTAATTTTTAAAACAAGTAGGTAAGTACACTACTGAATTAACTGAAAAATAAAAACGAAACTTTTTAATTACACAGTAAATCACTTGAAAACGATATCTATAACCGTAAGTTTCGCGAAGCCTCAAAATAAATACCTTAAGGTTAGGCGAACCAATGCTAAAACAATGGTGCATACGACTGATCTATTTTTAAATTGCCCTTCATCATAATGCAAATTGTTACATGCTGTTTGCGTGACTGACGTCACATAACCATAGCAACGGTGAATATCAAAGCCATGTTGGGCGTTGGGTCTTCACTTGCTTTGAGCTAACGGACACGGTCGGGTGGGGCGCGCCAAAATGCACGAGTGTTTATAATTAGAATCCATCGGAGTTAACCATGGGCCTATTAAGCATAGCTTCATTCGGATTAAATTAATATTATTATTCGAACATAATTATTTTTTAAGGGCTAAAATGGTAGCTGTATTGGTACATTAATATTTAATATTGTCGAAGAACTTTTCCCATGGTTTTATTTTTTTTTTTGGCTAAAAGTAATGTTATAATTATAAAACTCGTTACTATTAATATTGAACACCTGTATTGACGAAAAGGGTTTAAAAATTAGACCATCGAAATATTTAAATCTAAGTATAGTCCCACAGTTATGTTTTCACCGTGGGATTATTTTATATGATGTATGACGCTTTTGTGTTAATTTGATTATTTTGTAATTAAATCGTCTTTCCGATAAATAATTTGACCGGAAAGTTGTTGCAAATAAATTTTTAGTTCTATTAAAGAATACAAACTTTAATAGTATATAATTACCTAAGGTTTAGACAGCCATCATTATTGTCTGAGCGTCGAGTTTAAATCAGGAGGAGCGAAGTGACGTGGTGTGTTTTATTTGAAAATATTAGTTAACCAGTATATAATGTATCTGTTTAAGATTTTTAAAAAGCCTACCGTTTGTAAATTACATCTGACAATGACAAATTACAAGTTGACAAGTCCAATCAATGCTGGTGTCCACAACATCATCTGTTGAATTCCAATGAAAAACCAACCTCAATCCTATTCAAAAGGGTTAAGATCGGGTTGTCCAAAGAATTCAATTTCGGCATGTGCACTTACCACAACCTAAAAAGTCTCCCCACAACCCAGCTCTAAAGTCAACAGGGGAGGAAATATTTGGACAACTTGTAATGATCTCACCAATGGGATTGGTCAGTTTCATATCCTAACAAGGATGGGTAATATGAAACAATATTAATTCAGTTATAGTCTATTTCAGAAAGGCAGGTATATGTAGAGTAATAAAAGCTCATTAGGTATGCAACGGGACTACAGAGTGACCCAACGAAAATTTAAGCCACTTTTATAATTTGGCATTGATTTCATTGCAAAATTCTTTATTTTCATCAAGTGCAGGTAGTACCATCCGGATTTGGGTCAATTTATGGGTTTTGTCTATTGTTTTCCATCCACAAACACTGAAAATGATGTGACAAAGGCGTGCATTATATACATAGTATTAGGTACACTTGTTTTTTATTAAACATTATGAAAAAAAAATAAAAGAATACATTATACAGAAATTAAATTATAAAATATCGTAATATTCTTCGTCATCTGAGTCATCTTCTCTTAACGTTATAATTAACGGTCTGATCGATCAGGTGGTCAAGATCTCATATTTTCTCCTCGTCTTTAATGACATGATGGACTAATTTTTCGCCAGTTCTCTGGCGTCACTTCCTTAATGGCTTGATCAAACAACAGCTTAACGTGTTTTATTTTGACTGTCGTGTTGTGTCTTGCTACAAATCCTTTCACTTGCGCCCATATAAGTTCTATAGGATTTAGTTCGCAATGATATGGCGGTGTGGGCAGCATAGTTACACTATTGTCTGTTTAAAGGTTGAAGACAATGACGTTTCTTGAACGGCAGTAGAGTTTTGGACTTGCATTGTCTTTATTTGTTTAGAATCACTACGTTTCAACTGGTAAGTATCTCAAGTCGTCTTCAGGTGAATACTGAATAAGTACGGTAACTACAGCTCTATTTATACTAGTCAGGTGCTGTGACGCATGACTAGTGGGCGGAGTCATGCGTGTTGCTAGGTGATGACGCATAACTGGATGAGTCATGCTTGATGAGTCATGCTCGATGACGTCATGCTCGATGAATCATGCGTTTAACTCTTGGGTGGTCTTATTCTAAGATTACATTTA
Organism: Polydrusus cervinus; assembly: GCA_935413205.1. Classification (NCBI taxonomy): domain Eukaryota; kingdom Metazoa; phylum Arthropoda; class Insecta; order Coleoptera; family Curculionidae; genus Polydrusus; species Polydrusus cervinus. The sequence continues at coordinate 51,574,912 of OW284516.1, read as the reverse complement.
CTTAACAAGGGTTTCCAGACGTTTCTCATGTCTAATGAAGGCTTACTAAAGCAACCTGGATTTTGGTGTATGGTAGCAGCTTCCTTAAACTTCCTCTTCCTCCAGTGCGGTTCTTTTTGCAGGATTTCCGCTTTTGTCCACATGATATGATGGCCGTGCGTCCAGGCGTGGTCAGCTGCACCTGATTTTTCGGTCTCTCCTTTTCGGGTATTATTCCGATGTTCTTTAATCCTTACTTCTAGTGGTCTTAGTGTCTCACCAATGTAAGACTGGCCGCATTCGCAGGGGATCTGGTAGACACAATTTTTCTTGTCTTTCTGGCTTACTGGTCTCGTCTTCGTTAGGTGGCTTCTTAAAGTGTCTCTAGAGCTGAATACTGTTTCGATGTTGTATCGTTTTCCTAGTCTTCTTATTTTCTCAGATACTCCTTTGACATACGGAATATTGAGTATTGGTTGTATCTCTTTCTCTGCTTTACGTGTGTTTGGCCGATTCTTGCGATTTTCCAATATCAATCAATCAGTTTCATGGGATAGCCATTCTTGTTGAGGTCGGTCTTGATGTGGTTAGTTTCTGTTTTGAGAGCTTCGTTTGCACAAATAATAGGAGAAAAGGAAGTACAACCAGGAGACCAACTGGTCAGCTGTGACGTCGAAAGTCTTTACACCAACGTCCCTATAAAAGACGCACTTAAGGTCATCAGGAGCAGACTTGAGGAAGACTTGACCCTACAAGAAAGAACACCGCTACCTACAAATGCCATCATAGAACTATTGGAATGCTGCCTTCACAATTCTTATTTTCAAGAAAAAGATAGATTCTTTAGCCAAGAGGACGGACTACCAATGGGCTCATCTCTCTCGCCCATAATCGCCAACATTTATATGGAATGGTTCGAATCCGAAGCAATAAAACAAGCAAAGAAGAAACCAAAAATATGGCTTAGATATGTGGATGACACCTTCATTATTTGGAACGGAAACGAGGACGAACTCAGAGAATTCTTACATCACATTAATAACTTTGCACCGACAATTAAATTCACCATGGAAAAAGAAGAGAACAACCAATTACCTTTTCTAGACGTCAATGTAGAGAAAAATGGCAACACCTTCCTAACCTCAGTGTACAGAAAACCTACACATACAGGGCAATATCTCAATTATACATCAAACCACTCAAACAACATAAAACATGGCATAGTAAGAAACCTTGTGGATAGAGCAATTACTCTCTGTAACTCAAACGAAGCTCTCAAAAGAGAAACTAACCACATCAAGACGGACCTCAACAAGAATGGCTATCCCATGAAACTGATTGACACAATATTGGAAAATCGCAAGAATCGGCCAAACACACGTAAAGCAGAGAAAGAGATACAACCAATACTCAATATTCCGTATGTCAAAGGAGTATCGGAGAAAATAAGAAGACTAGGAAAACGATACAACATCGAAACAGTATTCAGCTCTAGAGACACTTTAAGAAGCCACCTAACGAAGACGAGACCAGTAAGCCAGAAAGACAAGAAAAATTGTGTCTACCAGATCCCCTGCGAATGCGGCCAGTCTTACATTGGTGAGACACTAAGACCACTAGAAGTAAGGATTAAAGAACATCGGAATAATACCCGAAAAGGAGAGACCGAAAAATCAGGTGCAGCTGACCACGCCTGGACGCACGGCCATCATATCATGTGGACAAAAGCGGAAATCCTGCAAAAAGAACCGCACTGGAGGAAGAGGAAGTTTAAGGAAGCTGCTACCATACACCAAAATCCAGGTTGCTTTAGTAAGCCTTCATTAGACATGAGAAACGTCTGGAAACCCTTGTTAAGTAAATGTAATCTTAGAATAAGACCACCCAAGAGTTAAACGCATGATTCATCGAGCATGACGTCATCGAGCATGACTCATCAAGCATGACTCATCCAGTTATGCGTCATCACCTAGCAACACGCATGACTTCGCCCACTAGTCATGCGTCACAGCACCTGAGTAGTATAAATAGAGCTGTAGTTACCGTACTTATTCAGTATTCACCTGAAGACGACTGGAGATACTTACCAGTTGAAACGTAGTGATTCTAAACAAATAAAGACAATGCAAGTCCAAAACTCTACTGCCGTTCATAGTTACACTATGTTTTTCAGCTATATCTTCCACGGCATATTTCATAAAACGATGTTTGTGTAACTTTGCTATAGCTAATAAATCCTTCTTTATCAAATTATCTTTAAATTTAAAACTTTTGGTGGTTCATCAGTCGATATTTTCTTGTTTTCTCCAAGATGAAGTTGAAGTCTACTCTGTGCGTTATCCATAACAACTACTGAATCAGCTGGAGGATATTTTATCATTTCACTAAAATAGTCCTCAAAAACATTCGAATTCAGGTCCTCGTGGTAATATCCCGAATTGAATTACACAATTACTTGAAATTTTAGTATTACAAACAATACTATTTTATCTCAATACCCGCTAATCTAATTCTCTAAAATTTTTGGTTAGTTATCAAGTTATCATAAATAACTTAATGCGCAAAATTTACGTGCGCTTATAGCCGATACCAAAATTGAACCGAACTGGACGAAATTTCCTATTTTCTTACTCTACACCTTTCTCAAATACACTGTAACCGGAATGGCTTACTTATCCAATCACCTTGGTATAAAGGAAACAGCACATATCCATGTGGGATATTGACAATATTTACTAATTTTCAAGAATAAACTCTAATAAAAAATACGCAATAAGGCTCAACACAAACGAACAAACCTCCCGTAGCTGATCCACTTGACGCGCAAGAATCTCGTCCATTCCTAACGTCGAAAAATATAAATCAAAGCGGCGATTGTCTCCCGCATAATGGCCTACCATTTCTCGGTCGAAACTTTACATAATCTCCGTTAAGACCCATTGTGGGTACATCTAAGGCCCATTGTGGGAACATAACATGTTCATTATGACCATGTTAAGGAAAAAGAGGCAGTAACAGAGGTGTCAAATGAAATATATTTGATGGTTGTGGCGAAATGCGGCCTCGGAAGACAATGGGTGATTATTTGGTGTACCGTGAAGTGAACGATCGGCATTTTATCGACCAAATTGCTTATCAATAAGAAAGTTTTAATATTGAGATCAGGTTGAAGAACTAAGTAGTTTTAAATGTAAATATTGCTATGTAAATAAGTTATTATAAATTAAATTGCGGGTGTTGGTGTGCTGGACCACTGCAATCCACATTTTATTAATTAGAGAATTTTGACGCTGCCATTACTATTTATTTTGCACCAATTAATTGAAATTCATAATAATAATAATAATTTTCAACTTAATTCAGATATTCACCACTATGGTACCAGGTCGGCTAATTTTATTAGACCAAACAGGTATAGACTTACTAAATCTGTAAATAATTCGCTCAAAATAGAGCTTTACAATGTGCTTTCTGCAACGGTTTAAAACTGCAATGAAAAAAAAAATTAAAATTGTGGTTAAGAAATTTCTTGAATCACATGTTTTTTACTTAGTGAAAGAATACTTTGATGCTGTTAATTCAGCTTCCATGATGAAAAAGACAAAAAAAAAACACTCGAAACAAGGATCAAGAAAGACAGAAATAAGGGGAGACCGAAAAATCAGGTGCAGCTGACCATACCTGGACACACAGCCATCATATAGACTGGAACCACACTGGAGGAAGAGAAAATTCAAGGAAGCTGCTACCATACATAAAAACCCAGGTCGTTTTACTAAGCCCTCATTAGATATAAGAAATAATATAAAATATCTGGAAACTCTTATTAAACAGATGAAATTTTAGAATAACACCGCGCACGGACTAAACACATGACCCACCCACCCATCTCAGTCATGCTCCAGTGGATCTAAATAGAGCTGTAGGCTGTAGTTACCATACGTGTTTAGTGTTCACCTAAAAGACTACTAGAGATACTTACCAGATAAAACGTTGTGATTTAAAAGAAATAAAGACAATGCAAGTCCAAAACTCTTAATTGAGAACTATGTCAAAGAACCCCAATTTAAGTGGCGTATTTAGAAGGGGTGGGGTGGGGTTACAGCCCCCCCCCCCTTCGAATCCCTGCAGGACCAAAGAACATGATATACCTTGGCAAGTTGTACCAGAATTAAACCTTCTTAATTAAGCTCCAAAAGTGAAAATATTAATTTGCATAGATATACAATATTTAAATGTATTGTTAATTAACACTCAGTGTGTGGGAGAATTTTATGATCTTGCTATTTTTAATTATTGCATAAAAATGTCTGGAAATTATACAGTGGCGTTACTGATTATATTGTTTCATTGAGCTGAATTGGTATCGGCTATAATCAGTAGCGGCTCGTGGATATTGAGTATGGGAGGGCGCAAATCTAGGTAAACAAAATTGAGTACCTGCGGATATTTTTACTAATTTTTAAGGAAATGTCCAAAACTCATAATGCAAAAATTAGCTAGGAATTTATGCCACGATGTGATTCACGTTCGCATTACATAAAAGCGCGTAGATTCGTAGGTAACGAAGGTAGTAAGAGGCTTACAGGCGGTGTTGCCAATCCTTCTGAATTATCAGTAGTCTACCAAATTTATGTATTTTTTCCCAATTAATTAAACAATAAACATGACGAAAGAAAATTATAGTATTTGTGACAGGAGTCGCGAATGGCTATGTGCATAGTTTGGTCCGGATACATTAGGGCAGGGGTTCCCAAACTTATTTTGTCTACTGCCCACTTGAATTATTTTTTAGCGCCCCATTTTTTCACCTACTTAAAAACCACTATAACTTCAAATTAAATTAATTAATTATTGTAAGCTATATAAGCGGAGATTAAACATTCATTCTAAACGAGTCTTTTACTGTAACCCGCAAGAGTTAACTTGATACCTTAGCGCAGTAGATAGTACACAACGGCGCTCAGATCTCAAGTTAACTCTTACGGGCTACACCTGCCAATGAAATGCAATGCAACAAACATAATCGATTCTCATATAAAAATTAATGTGAAGGATGAATCTGATGCTGTTTAATAAGTTTGTTGATATCAGGTTCCAATTTACTCAAGAACAGCCGCATTGCTACAGGAATGCACAAATCGGGTTATTTAACAAAAACTTGTTAAAACATGATTGCCCGCTGTCTATTATCTACGAAAATTACCTATCTAGGAATACTAATAACTATTAAAATGCAAAAGTGTGTCTGTTGTCTTTTTATTTGTTTGTTTGTATCTACTTTCATTTCGAAACGGAGCGACCGATTGACATGATTCTTATTTTATTTGTTCAATAAAACAGGTCAGATATATGAACTACGCGGAGAGAAATATCGAACCTAGTTTGAGCAATCTCTTAATTAATATTAGTTGATGTTCACAAGTTGTAGTCGAGAGCTCAGTCGGTGTCTAAGAGTCCTCCTAGCTAGATAAAATTACAAATCGCCCCCCAAGCCTCTACACAACACCCCCTTTTTTTTTCTGGGTCGCTTACCGCCCCCCTTTAGGCCTGCAGCGCCCACAAGGGTGCTGTATCGTCCACTTTGGGAAAGACTGCATTAGGGTCACAATTAAGTATTAGGTAGGTATATTATTATTTATTTATACATTCAATATCCGAAGTAAGCTTATAAAATTATTTTTTTATAAACTAGAACTCTGCTTAAAAACTGGTCTATTGTTTTCTGAACGCTAGAAGCCGCCACCAGCCACCAGTGGCGGCTCGCGGTCTTAAAAAATGGTAAAGAGCTGGGTATAGTGCGGGTACTTAAACAAACATTGACTAAAACCCCGTGTAACAAAACGTCTCTCTTATCCTCATTCATATGTCAAACGACTGAATGGAGTTTCCAACAAATTACAATCTATGTCATTAATTGGGTTCATTTTTAAAACACACAACTAAGTAGGAACGTACACTACTGAATTAACTGGAAAATAAAAACAAAACTTTTTAATCACACAGTAAATTACGTAAAAACTATATCTATAACCGTAAGTTTCGCGAAGCCTCAAAATAAATACCTTACGTTAGGCGAACCAATACTAAAACAATGGTGCATACGACTGATCTATTTTTAAATTGCCCTTCATCATAATGCAAATTATTACATACTGTTCGCGTGACTGATGTCACGTAACCATAGCAACGGTAAAAATCAAAGCCATGTTGGGCCTTGGGTCTTCACTTTTTTTGAGGTAACGGGCATGGTCGGCTGGTGCGCGCCAAAATGTACGAGTGTTTATAATTATTGTCCATCGGAGTTAACCGTGGCCCTATTATGCATATCTACATTCGGAAAAAATAAATATTATTAATTTGAACCTAATTATTTTTTAAGGGCTAAAATGGTAGCTGTATTGGTACATTAATATTTAATATTGTGGTAAATTTTCCACTACAAAGTACGTTCACAAACGAAATAATATTTCTATATTGCTTGATCGTCGTTGTTTATTATTAGTTTTAAACAGCAAAATATAGGTTGTACGCCAATGGATCGCCACGACGATCGGCATCATTTAGGGTGAGGACTTAAAATTTAAGTTTTATAGCCCCCTTATAAACAGTTTTATTGAGGGACACTTTATTTTTCTTATTTAAGTGACAAAACCAACCTGTCAGATCGAGTGGGATTAAGATATAATCGCTTCTCACTCCACTCGATCGGAAAATATTTTGTACCTAGGAGAAACCGGGGTAAGACGGTAATTTTGTGATAAAATAGCCAATTTGGTTTATTAATGTTTCTTGTATTTGAAAACACAACGGTTTTTTTAAATGGATCTCGCCCACACTAGTGGGTATTTATGTGCTATCATTTTCCGAATCTGAGGAGTGCAGACTGTTTTGGTGAAGCGTAAATTGTCAGTTCTTATAGTAGATCTGTGGTGTACCTTTGTGTTGTTTTTCTTTTTAGGTCATAATTCTAGTAGATTTGTCATTTACATTAAGTTAATTTCTACGAGATGGCGATGAAAAGTTACCCGGTTATCAGGTTATGACTTTCCCCAAGCGCGGATCCAGGGGGGAGGTCATGACCTCCCCCTCTCGCCCCCCCAAACAGAGAAACACAAACAATTTTTTATTGTTTTGACTAACTCTGCAGCTTTAACACAAGATCCATCATAGAAAATAAAAAGTTTTTGTAAAAACAAGAGATATGATGAGAGTCTGTGATTCAAATTTTGTAATTTAAGAAGCAATGCTTTTTTGTCGTAAAATGTTTATTTATATTTTTTATGATTTTATCGAGTGTAGAATTTTTTTGTGTTCTTAATACTGGATATCAATATTTAAAAAAAATATTAATGTCGATAACGAACTTAACAATTATTCTTATTAAATCATTTTTTGTCTGTGGCGCATTTCTTGTCGAACATTGGGCGCAGCCCCAAAATTTTTTTCATTGCGTTTACATGATTTGACACCCCCCCCACAACATCGTCCGCTAGCAGCTAATTCTATTTTTTAGTTATAAAATAACATTAATTACAAGAAACGTTTTATATATATAGCTTGGAAAGATAAGTTCGTTTTTGATGTTTATTTTACAGGATGGCCCAGATAAGAATATAAAGATCTCGTAAACCATGATGCTATACAGAGAAGGTTAATTTTGATAAGAGTTGCGGCCTACTAAATTATGCAACATTGTTTATAAACTCCAAATCCTTCTGAAGATATTTGGGCAAAACCGAATTTTCCCGATTTCGTTTCTATTTTTTGCTGACTCTATTTGAAGAGATATGTAAAATCAAGTTTACATTATCATTACCATTTTTCCTCCCCTACACGTTGGTGTAATTTGATTTTTAGTCCGGTTTTTCATAACCATCATCAAACTTTGCTTTTTTAAATTTTATTTTATAATTTTTAAATTCATCTCCTCCTTGATAATTCAATGACGAATCACACCTAGTATTAATAATACGCTTTGGACTTAAAAATCCATTAATAAGAATAAGTGCCAATTCATCTTATTTGAAACTATTTTATTTTCATCTCCCCGTAATCTAATATAATTTTCATATGTCTGAACTTTGACTGGCACTTGTTTAAATAAATTATAAATACTTGTCAAATGACAGATTAAGTAAATCAAATGGTTTATTGGAAATTAACTATTATCTAATTAGAAGGAAAGAAATAAGAACACAAAGTCTTCCTCCACTTTTATATTAAAGAAATAATTAAGGGTTGAAAAATTCTCTACATGTTTCGAACGCAGAAGCATTCATCTTCAGGAGAATAAGTAAAAAGAAAAAATTATTAGATATCACCTTAACGGAGCATCAAAATTTGTAGGCACAAAGAAACCGGTTCAATGAATAGAACGGAGAAAAAGTCATAATGTAACTTGCATTATGAAAAGGAAAGAAATAAGAATGTAAGGGTTTATGGCTTAGGGCACGTAAGAGTGCAAATGCAGAACGAAGGGTTCAGCATTTGTATAAGAGAAAACTAAAGGTAGATTATATTGAACGAGATGTACAATTGAAGAATTATTTAAGAAAAATCATTATGAAAACTGTGAAAATGGAAGTCTGAGGAAGAAAAACTATATTAATTGTTCTAACCTATAGATGCGAATCTCATTTCATTATAAAAGTGGAGGAAGACTTTGTGTTCTTATTTCTTTCCTTCTAAATTTCCACTCCACTTCAAGTATGGACTACTTCTTCAAGTTATTATCTAATTTCTTTGAAGTAAAAATTTTGTTGTTGAGGAGTTATGTATTTGATTTTGACGTGCTGGAGTAGGACATTGAGCCCAAGCTTCCTGCACTGCAGCCTAGTGGCCAATTGTGCGCCCCTATCTTGCTAGAAAAGAATTGTTCCTTTTATAAGGTCCAGTAAATTCCTAAGTTTGTCATGTGAGAGGTTATCCCCACATTCCATTCGGATTCCTCCGAAGATTTTGAATCTTCTTCGGGTCAGTGCTTCGCAGTTATATATTTTGATTGCCATTGAATGCAAAGTCTGCATTCAATGGAACCATTGTAGATTCCTATTCGACGTAGGTGTTTTCTTAAGTGGCAGTGGCCTGTTGTATGCCATTTGTCTTAGCTGGGTGCGCGTTAGAAGCAACATTCCAGTTGATATTTTGGAGGGTTTCTCAATTGTGTCCCTCGCTTGGGTTTGACCAGGTATCCTGTTCCATCGGGATAGTGTTGTTATTGCTCCCACCTCTCTGATGTTGCTATGGTTGCCTGTTTTAATATGCCAAGGGCGGGTTCAGGGCCCCTGAGTTTTTGAGATGATCCGGCTTTAGCCAGTTTATCGGCCTTTTTGTTGCCCGCTATCCCCGAGTAACCAGAAAGGTGTAATATGTGATTGAATTATTAAGAAGGAGAAGGAGAATTTAAAAATAACAAAACATAATTTCCCTACTATTTAAAAAAGCAGATTTAAGGATGCGTTTGAAAAAACAAAATATTGGATTACAAATCTAAATTAACCATTTTTTAGAGAAGAAAAAATGGTAATCAGAATGTAACCTTTATTTTTAAATTTAACCAGCTTATATGGTTTACAAGATCCATGTAGAGTGCATCTTTATCTGGGACACTCTGTTATACCAAAATTTTTTTTAAACCACGAAGGACTTGGTCTCCTTAAATCTGATCTCCCCTAAAATATTTCAAGGAATTATTTTTCTCTTAATTACTCGAACGCATAAATTACCACATACGTGTTTTTCAGGGGGCTTAAAAAATTGGACGTATTTGTTAATGACAAGTTGTTAACTGTAAAGGGTATTATATTTTTTAAATCTTCAAATATATCGATAGTTCTTTAATACTTTAATACCCCGTTACGGGACATTATTTAAGAAGTTTGACTTATTACCGCATCTTGAAGAGTAAAAATGCGGGTGAGTTGCTCCTACATGATCACTTTTATGTATCAGGTGCTTCTATACTTTTTTCTACTCCCACATGGAAATTTGCTGTTTCCTTTACACTTAAGTGGCGAGTAAAGTAGGCTATTCCAGTTAACTGTGCGGGAATATATCATATCCATCCTAGATAGGTAATGAAACTGACCAATCACAGTAGTCAATTACAGAGAAGCCAAATTTACATGTTGTAAATTCGTTTTCTGACAGTTGAGAGAACTTAAGTTAACAAAATGCTTCAAAAATATGCAAATCTGTCAGATGAAATTGGTTCTATTTATATCAAAACATTTATCCCAGAGTCTATGGTGCCCTCTCGGGTTGAAAAAGTGAACCAAGGCTATGTAGCGAAGAACCCCTGTCTCCGGCATTGAGCGACCGTAAGCAAATTTAGGTGCCACCCTGTCAATCGGGTGCCACAATCAAAAGAAAAGCGAAAAATTTTCATTCCGCTTAGAAGTCTGAGTTTTAGCATTCTCACACAACTGTTCTTGCAACCTATCGACTGTTAAAATTCTTGTTTTTTTATTGAAAGTCATCATACTAAAACGACATGATTCCTTACTACTAAGGGTTGCTCTTTCACTGTATGTTTTCTGTAATTAAAATTGTTTGTTTTTGATGTGCATGAAGCTAAGCCGTTAGGAGTGGTACGCTGTAATAGGAATATTTTCACTCTTAAAACAGCAAAATAATTTTTTTCTACTTCCACGTGGAAATTCAATGCATTCGGAAAATTTGCTGTTTTCATTACACTTAAGTGACGAGAAGTAGGCTATTCCAGTAAACTGTACGGCAAAATTTCATATTCTTACTGTTTAGTACTGCACAGCGCTGCGACCTTTGAAAATAAAATTTCTCATTTTTACAAAAATTTTCCACGAATTAATACAATACTGAAAAAGTCTTTTTTCAGCAGATCACAATCACAAGTGATCCTAAAGAATATCCTACGAATATAACACTGTGGGTAAAATTTCTCTTTTCCCTTTGGAGACAGCACCGACCTATCATTTCTCTGTAATTTGTTCTCACGAATCCGGGAATTTTCCATTAGTTGACAACATTGTTATAAAATTTAGATTTCTCTGGCACTCTTATAAAGTACTGACCAATCACATTTCTTGTATTGAAGTACTCGGTCTATTTTCGCAGTAAAAAACTGTTCCCACCTCAATTTTAATTCATACATATAAAGAATAAAATAAAACAGTAATTTTCTAACTTCTGCTCTCCATTTTTATTTTTTAATTTGCGACTAATTTACTCGTAAAAACAGAAAAAGACCGTAAAAATAAATAGAATGTATCTAACAGATCGAAATAAACTCCTTTGCTGACAAGTGACCGATAAACGCGGTTATTTAAGATGTTATATAGTGGTTACCTTAACCTTTCTGTTACTTCCGGTTACATAACTTAAACTTATATAGCGTTACTAAACAATGGTTTTCGCCACCTTTAAAAACGCCCCATTTAAGTTCTTTAAGGGGTGTATAAGAGTAACTAAAATATTTTTCTACTCCCACATGAAAATTTGCTGTTTCCTTTACACTTAAGTGGCGGGTAAAGTAAGCTATTCCAGTTAACTGTGCGGCAAAATTTCATATCCATCCTAGTTAGGTTATGAAACTGACCAATCACAGTAGTCAATTACAGAAAAGCCAAATTTACATGTTGTAAATTCGCTTTCTGATAGTTGAGAAAAGTTAGGTTAACAAAATTCTTCAAAAATATGCAAATCTGTCAGATGAAATTTGTTGTTTTTAAATTTAAATCAAAACATTTATCCCAGAGCGTGTATACACAATATTTTCCTAAAGAGTACACGAAAGGGTGCAAAAATTGAAGGTATAATAACAAAATTTGTACCAAAATATATTTCTATCAAATTATTGTTATTTTCTGACCGAACTAAAGATTTGCACACAGACGCACTTTCTTATTTCAAAAATATCTTTATTTCCACTCATTTCTAGACAATTACTACAAGCTTTGCATAAAATGTACTCTGTACCTACCAAATGAATGTTTTCTTACTAACCTTGGTTATTTTTTTCCATATAAATAATATATATTATTATAAATATTTGTGCACGGGGATATAACCCGATAAAACAGACGAAATTATAAGATTTCTAAAAAAAAATCTATTTTTTACTAACATTTTTAAGGGTAGATATGTTATTTCTAGTTACACTATTGCCACTTTTTTTCCACGTTAACAGTGTTGCTAGTTTGTAAATTGGCGATTAGTTTGAAAAATTTGACCATAGCGAACGTCAAAAATTCATATTAATGCACAAAATCCATTTTTAACTGTTTAACACGAATTCTACCACTATTTTGTGGTACGTTCGGAGTTATAATTCTTTACGTAAGCAGAAATAAACCCGACAAACCTATTTTTCTTCTGTGCATTTCAGTAAAACAATTATTAATCAAAATACCTGGTTGAGAAAATAAATTGTTCGTTTTTATTAATATCTACATATATCGCTTTTTGTCTGTTATTCTGCAAAAAGCCGAATGTGAGAAAGATAGATATATTCAAAAGTAAGTTTGTATAAATATAGGAACTTACCCAAATCGATAAATATGTTACAGTGTAATTTGGTCCATGGGTTTGCCATCAAAATGAATTTTTGTTCAATTGTTTCTTATTACCGTTTTTGCAAGTTCATGGCCAACTTAAAAGACAAGTTATGATGCCTAATTTAAATAATTTTTTAAAATTCTTAGCATGAAGTTCGGAAGTTAGGTCGTAGAAAAAATATACTGTACAACTCGAGTGGATTATCCATATTGCACTCAGAAGTTTGCTTCCTCGTGCGATATGGACATCATATCCACTCTTGTTGCACAAACTACTATTCTGTTACTATTGGTTATTTAGAGTAGGTGATATAGCATTTACGGTAAATATTATACAACCAAAAATGTTTATTGTAAATCGACTTTATGTAATAATTAATCCTAGCCTGTTATTGTTCAATATTCCATAGTACCACTCTCATTTTCTTACAGTGGTGTTTCGGGGAATCCAGTAAAGTTACGAGTGAAATTCTCTACATATTAGGGCGTTTAAAAACTTGCACGGATGTTAAGCGACTGTACGTGAGTCCGCTAACTCGGTTGATGATGCTTTAGTGCTTATTTAGTGGTGTAACTTGTTTTTTTATCGGTTCAGGGAAGGAAGAGGTTGACATACGTTTTAAATTGCAAAAATCGCTTTGAATTAAATTTTATTTAATCTTCTGTATAATTCGTGATAAGCTTATCAATGGGTAATTGGGTTTCTTATTTTATTTTGACATGACGTGAGAGATTTTTGGTCGACCGATGAGATTCAAACGTTTTTTTTAAATCTCAATTGACAAAAATTAAGAAATATAGGTATAAAATTAAAGAACGTGGGAAGAAAGCTTTTTTAAAGTATACCTAGATAATTTATAACATCAACAAATTAAACTTATTAATCTAATTTTTATCATAACAATGAATAAATTAATTAATTCTTTCCTTGAAAGTGTTTTAAAACAAGTGGTAAAAGATTTCTGTAATCTTAATAACAGTGGAGGAAGAACTTGAGTTCTTATTTCTTTCCTTCTAAATATCCACTCCATTTTAAGTATTTACTATTTCTTTAAATTAAATAACCATAATGTTATATTTCGTCTAACATTGTTAGACTGAGTTGTCAGATTTTTTCTCTTCCGCAAAAATTGATCTCAGGTGGAAACGAACTTCTAAAAGAAAGGTATTTATGCTGGTAATATTCTAATCGTTCCCCCAGAGCAGTTAACCTTCTTGCAAGGCCAGGGCATTCACACAGAAAATGTTGAATACTTTCTTCCTTTTCCTCATCTGTGCAACTTCTGCAGAAGTCGTTAGTGGGTATTTGCATACGTCCGACATGTCTACTGAATAGGCAATGTCCGGTAACAACCGTAGTAATATTTCTCACGTCTTTTCGACTGTGTCTCAATAGTTCTGCGGTTCTCTTTTTATCAAGTGCGGGCCACAGTTGCCTGAATGTACTCTATTGACTCTGTCCATTTGTTCCGTGCAAGCTGCTTGGCCGTGTAATCAATTTCCTCTTTGACTTATCAGAGTGGTCTGTTCACCGTATTGTCTGCTAGATCAGCTGGCATGCCTGCGCCCTCTCTCGCAAGCGCATTGGCAGCCTCGTTGTCATCTATTTGGAGTGTCCAAGAACCCAGCACAGAGTAACCCAATGTTGGTTGCCAAGTGGGCATAGATTGTTACGGCATCACTTTACGAGCTTTGATTTGACACTGTTGGTACAGATTGCCTTAATCGCCGCCTGACTATAACTGAAGATGGTGATTAACGAGCCTACTCCCAGGCCAAGGTGTTCTTGCAGGACATTGACCGCCTTTTCTACTGCCAGTACTTCTGCTTACTACAATACTACAATAGTTGGGAAGTCTATACGACTTCTTTATTTGTAGACTTTCGGAAAAGACTCTGGCTCCCACACCAACGTCCATTATTAAACAACCAGAAATAATTAATTGTTTAAACTAAACAAACAATTTAAGAATAATTCAGTAGCTATGCATTTTACACAAAAAAATAATTATTAAGATTAAATAAGTTAGCGATTGCTTCAAATCAGGAATTTTTGTCCCAAATAAACACGTTATTTGTGTCATTTTAAAAACTTAAAATATTTAGTCATATGATCATACACATACACATTTTATCCCAGTTTATCCCAAACAAATGATGTAACATTTTTGAACAAATATTTATTTGCCACATACGGAACAAATTTTTGATTGTCTGGACTCCATTTTTATTTGAGGCAACTGATCCTTTTTGTCAGTGAGCGGGTGAGTCCCATCATCTCATACATAATATGGAAAAAATATTACTACTCTAACATTTTCTCTTTGAAAGTTAGTTTCATGTATTTCCTGGATTTTATAATTTCATTTTTGTTTAATTTTACGAAGCTTGATGAGATAACTCTCGGTTGGGAAAAAAGTCATAAATTTGAAAAGGAATTTTAAGAGTCAAAATTAAAAAAAGACAGTGTGTTAGCATTCCGTGTAAAAATTCTCATTATTTTTAATGACCACTAGCTTCTACATACCATAAAATTTTTTATTATTTATATATCTTCGCTACTATCTGAGGTACGGACTAACTATAAATTTAGAAAACGGTAAAAAATAACATTTATATAGAGACATGATTCTAGGCATAAGGATTGTCGTTATGGCCGCCAAACTAATGAAGAAGCGTTAATACTTTATGTTCCTAATAAAGCCACTAACTTTATAAGTATGTCTATCTCACTAATTATTTTGATACAGAGTTGTATTATGCCAGTGGTGACACCATGTACAGGGTGATTCCTAAGTTGATACTTCTCTTTTAGCTGTGTATAGAAGGCATTAAAATAAATAACATTTTCAAATACCTTTGTTCAAAAAACTTAAAAATAGGGGAGATACAGAAGTAAAAATCTAAGTGCGGGTCTGGTCATCAAAACGTAGCTATTAAAGATTCTTACCTAAAATAGTAGTAGAATATATTATAATCCGGTGCGAAAGGCCAATTTTAATTTCACCTGAAAAAAATACTTCTGTCTTGTCAAATCTATTTATTCGTCATTAACTTTTTTTAAATTGTTTGTAGCTGGTATTAACAGTTTTGATTTTAAAAAAAATATAATAAAAAGTACTGTAGCATTCTCCCCCCACAATTTTGTAGCCACCTCCAATCGGCAAATTCTCGCTACTGGTCTCTTTAAAATGGTCCCATTTAAAAGTCGAACATCAACAACTCTTATTTGTCCATCTTTTCCAGGATATGTACGAATTATCCTTCCTTTGAGCCATACGTTTCTGGAACTGTTTGGATTAACAATTATCACCACATCTCCTTCTTCTACAGGTTTCCTTTCCTTATGCCATTTAGTCCGCATTACCAGAAATGGCATATATTGTATTGTCCATCAGTTCCAAAAAAAAAATCGGCCAGTTTCTGGGCTGCTTTCCATTTTGATAGAAGATTTAAATTAGTTTCTTCTATTTTTGCACAGTATAAACGTACGTAAGACGGTCCGATGAGAAAATGGTTCGGAGTTAATGGTTCCATATCTTCTGAGTCGACAGAAATATGATTCAAAGGTCTTCAATTCAGAATATTTTCCACTTCTGCAAAAACAGTCCAATAATACATATTCTTGTGGGATTCTATTCTCTAACATTTCCTTCATTACCTTCTTTACGATTTGTATAAGTCGCTCCCATGCTCCTCCCATAAACGGCGCCAATGGTGGATTAAAATACCATTTAATATTTATTATTGTACAACATTTTTTTACTTCAGTTTGATTTAATTCCTGGAGGGCATTTGTTAGTTCCTTGTCAGCTGATTTGAAGTTGCTCCCGTTGTCGCTATAAATTTCCTCGGGAAATCCTCTTCGACATCCAAATTGACGTAATACGTGTATGAAACTATTTGTTGTCAAATCTTGAGCTATTTCTAAATGTACAGCCCTTGTAACCATACGTGTAAATATTACGCCGTATCTTTTTTCACGGCTTCTTTTTACCGCTACCTGTATAGGTCCAAAATAATCTATCCCGGTTTTAATAAAACACCTTACAGTTATTTCTAATCTGCAAAGAGGCAATTGTCCCATTAACGATGCTTCTGGTTTATATTTCTTGTTTTTACACTTTTGACAGTTTTTCCAAATATTCTAGACGGCTTGCCGAACATTTAAAATCCAAAAGTTTTCTCTCAATTTACTAATGACTATTTCTTGGCCTTGGTGAAAGAATTGTTCGTGGTAGTATCGAATGATTAGTTTGGTAATACAGTGTTTAGGATCCAATATTATTGGTCTCTAGAGATTTTCATCACTTTTGAGGAGGTCTAATCGTCCACCAAGTCTTAAAATTCCATCCTGGTCTAATTTCGGTGTTAATTTATACAGTCTATTTTTCTTGTCCACAAACTTATTTTGCTTTAAATTTTCTATTTCGTCTAGAAATGAGTCTTGCTGTAAATCAATAATTTCAATTTCTCTCAATTTTTGATCAGCTTAACGTTGTCGATAAAATAACAATGCTTATGATGCTATAGAAACGGGCCAAAGCTGCCCATAATTTCATGCGAAAAGTATCGAATTAAATTAATAAAAATCCAAGTATAAATTCGGCGGGGAGGAGAAAAAATTTTATTTACTTGCTTCACGGGATGTGAAGAACTCGAACCTTATTGCCAGCCCTCGCTATCGCTCAGACACAAAATCATTCTCGACAAGTAAATGTTACTTACATCCCTTGTAGCATAATGGTATATTACATAACAAGTGATGAAAGTGATATTTTTCAAACGAGGAGATATTTAGCACGAGGCGTCAGCCGAGTGCGGAAATTCTCCGAGTTTTAGAATAATCACTTTCACACGAGTAATGTACACTATTTTTCCTACGACCACAAAGAATTATTAAAAAAACCTTTGATTTGTTACAAAAAAATATTTCAATTCTAGAGTTGAAAAAAAATATTTCAACTCTAGAGTGGAACTACAAGGCACACTATTTAATTTAAACATATGATGCCAATTTGACAGACCACACCTATTTATTAAAAATAATAAATTTTAGGAAGCAGTTTAGTGTTTAACTTATTAATCATGTATTTGTCGATTGATTTCGAATTAGAGTGTGAAAATACGCCATCTGAAATTATAAAAAATGTTAAGAATATACTAGAAAATCTATTACCAGTCAAAACAAGCCCCGCTGAAGAAAGTGTCATATATTAAACATAAAATTTTTATGTGTAGCCATAGCGTAGAGGTTAGAGCTATGGCCTACAGATCGAAGGGTCACAGGTTCAAATCCCATCAGGAGTATTTGACTTTTTTTAATAAAAAAAAATTAAATAATTTATAGAATTAGGTATTTTTTAATTGAAATCTTCCTTGTTGGATGAATTTTTAAAATTTAACCAAGGAAAAATACATTAAATATAAATTTAAAAAATTCATCCAACAAGGAAGATTTCAATTCAAAATACCTAATTCTATAAATTATTTAATGTTTTTATAAAAAAAAAGTCAAATACTCCTGATGGGATTTGAACCTGTGACCTTTCGATCTGTAGGCCATAGCTCTAACCTCTACGCTATGGCTACACATAAAAATTTTATGTTTAATATATGACATGTTCTTCAGCGGGGCTTGTTTTGACTGGTAATAGATTTTCTAGTATATTTTTAACTTTTTTTAAAATTTCAGATGGCGTATTTTCACACTCTAATTCGAAATCACTCGACAAATGCATGATAAATAAGTTAGACAATAAACTGCTTTCTAAAATTTATTCTTTTTAATAAATAGGTGTGGTTTGTCAAATTGGCACCATATGTTTAAATTAAATTAAATAGTATGCCTTGTATTTCCACTCTAGAGTTGAAATATTTTCTTTCAACACGCGTGTGATAGTCGGCGCTTTCGAGCCAAGTTAATCGTGCTTTTTTTCTCATTTTCATAGGTGGTCGTAGGAAAATAACTATTATCATTAAATAGGTATATTACGGCCCAGTACCATCACCTCCTATATCGTAATGTCAAATAACGAGGTACCTACTGTATATCGTTCTAAATTGTAGATAAATTTTATAAAATTTATGACGAATATAAAAGACAAGAAAAAATCGATTCCCTAACTACCTTTGATCAATTTATTGAGAAGCTATGATGCCTGTTGATTAGCCTACAAATTGAAGAGATTGAAGATTTGATGGGCCATTATTATTCTTGATGGTTGTTGGATGATAAAGGTTTTCATACTATAATTAGCAGTTAATGTGAATTTAACATTTTTTATTGTTCGAAATTTTCTACCATCGATTATTATGGTAATCTTAGACTTAGAACTGTTCATTTTCCATATATTTATATTTTATTCTCAGAATAAATATTTTCTTCTTGTCAAATCGAGTCCTAGACGCGTTTCGCCATATCACGGCTCATCAGTAGGGTTCTGGATTCTTCCAGAAGTTTTTTGTGAAATCAATCAGCAAGAAGTTGCATGTAGCGACATCTAGTCCCGTTGCTTAATACTCTTAAGATATACCGTCACCCCTAACAAACTCATAGAAAGTTAAAATGTTCACCTTCCACTCCTGTTATTGTGACGAATGTCTTTATAACATTTTACTTACTTCTATAACTTTATTCGAGGTGCTGGTATGCTTTAAAAGTGTCTTACAACGGCACTCGGTGTCACTACATGCAACATCTTGATTACTGATTAGATATTACAGTATATCCGCTCGTCCTACATTACTATTATGGTCTATTTCAGAAAGGTTTAGAGTAATAAAAGCTCATTAGCTATGCAGAGGGACTACAGAGTAACCCAACGAATATTTAAGCCACTTTCATAAATATGGCATTGATTCATTGCAAAATTCATTATTTTCAATTCAATTTATGGGTTTTGCCTATTGGTATCCATTCACAAACACTAAAAATGGTGTGATAAAGGCGTGCGTTATGTACATAGTATTAGGTACACTTATTTTTTATGAAACTTTATAAAAAAAAATAAAAAAAATACATTATACAGAAGTTAAAATAGAAAAAATCATAATATTCTTCGTCATCTGAGAAACTGTCATCTCCTCTTGACGTTATAATTAACCGGTCGACGGTCCGATCGATCAGGTGGTCAAGATCCCACATTTTCTCCTCTTCTTTAATGACATGATGGGCTGCTTTTTGCCAGTTCTCTGGTATCACTTCCTTAATTGCTTGATCAAACAGTAGCTTAACGTTTTTCATTTTGAATGTCGTGTTGTGTCTTGCTACAAATTCTTTCACGTGCGCCCATATAAGTTCTATAGGATTTAGTTCGCAATAATATGGCGACGCCGACGTGCACAGCATAGTTACACCATGTTTTTCAGCTATATCTTCCACGGCATATTTTATAAAACGATGTTTGGGTAAATTTGCTATAGCTAATAGTTCCTTCTTTATCAAATTATCTTTTTTTTTCTTTGGTTAGTTATCATATATAATTTAATGCACAAATTTACCTGTGCTATGGCCGACGCCGAAATTAGGCCAAACTGGATGGAATTAACCATTTTATTACTCTACACTTTTCTGAAATGGACTATAGTCCTTAGTAATGACGAGAGGAGGGTAAGATTTTTTCATAATAAAACCGAGGGAGCAGGCCCGGACTGGGATCATTTGGGGCCCTCGGCTAAAACCTGTAAATGGGCCCTCTACGGGGGGGGGTCTGGGTGTTAAAAATTAGGTGCTTGAAAATAATGAAAACGCGTTTTTATTGCGTATTGCGTATTTTAGCACTTATAAAGAAGAATAAATTCAGCTAGGATTTTATACGAATATTATGATTTTCGACTTTTGTTAACTTTATTATTCATTAAAATAAGAAATTCACAGTATTTTTAAGATCCCACAACAGTACAAAACGCATGCTGTAGAACTGCTAATAATTACAACGGAGTTCAAAATAAAGTGCAGTATTTTGTTCACCCCAAAGTATTAATGAATTATGTCAAAATTATTTGTGTAATAAAAATAACGACAAACGGATTTTAGGGCTTAGAAAAATAATACATGTTTAAAAAATCCTGTGTTTACAATGTTGTTATACTAGAATAGAAGGGACTTAAATTAACTGAGATGATTCAACATTTTACTTTCCTAGGCCTAAAGTAACAGCTTCTTTGTAAGCAACTTACTTGAAAGCTACTTCGCATCTATTATTTTATTTTTGTCCAAATAATATGATAAATCCCTCTCAACATTAATAAAAAGCAGACTGGACCTAAGGTCTTGGCCTAAAGACGACCGAAGTTGATTTTTAACCATTTCAAGTTTAGAAAAAACTCGTTCATATGTGACTTGGGTAGAAGGTATACTTGGGTAGAAGGTATGGTAAGAACAAATTTATATACAATATCCTACAGGTTGGTAAACAGTCCAGATTGAGTAAGTTCAAACAGAACAGAAAAAGCACATTTCAAACACTGGACACATTGTCTATTTTCATTCTATATTTTCCGCTTCTTCGGTTGGGTCAAAATCGTCTTCTTCGTCACTGCATCTGTCTTCGTACTCCGTAGTTCTTAGTGGACTCTGTCGCTATGAAGTGGCTGTAGTGTTATGCAAACTGTCGCAGCTCTATCAGCAGCCGACTTCTTTCAATTTAACACAGTTTAAAAACACTGTGCAGGGCCCATTTGAGGCCCCTCGGGCCCGGGGCCCTCCGCGATCGCGGACCTGCGGACCTGGCCAGTCCGGGCCTGCGGACCTGGCCAGTCCGGGCCTGCGAGGGAGTGTCAGTCGACTTTGAGTGTCAATTTTCTTAAATTTATACCATTTCTTATTGATGATGATGGACGATAAAATATTCGCTATTGATTTTGGTATCACAGGAGCTATAAAGAAATATTTAAGTATAAAAATACTCAGGAAATTATTGATAAAAAGCTTTGGTTATAATAAGCATCTTTGTCATCTCCTCGGGCGTAATGAATGATATATTTACGACCAAAATACCTTAACAAAAATCATTATCTAAAACAAGTTATACCCAATAACTTAAACCTCCTACTTAAAATTTAACTGTCCGAACAGTTTAATTTGTCCACACCTAAATTTATCGAAACCAATCATCATTTCTCTAGTGGCTAGTGGCATCATGGCTAACTCGAAAAAAGATATGGGGGTAAAGGCTATTTGCGCGAGGTAAACAGTTTTTATCTACTTTCATTTAGTAACATGAATTTTACAGTTCTGTAAATCGTTTTGTAAGGGCATCTATTACAGCACTAGTGCTGTAATGGAAAAAACGGTTTTATTAAAATTTTGCTGTTAAATAAAACCACACTTTTTAGAAGAATGCTTTATTATTAACAATTATATCTTGATTTTTCTTGACTAAAATCATAGTTCTCAACATTGAGTTGTGAATCCATAGTGTAGATGGTTTCTGGGAGCGTTGCTTTACGGAAAAATAACCCAAAAGGATTTTCTCAGACACCTCCTTTATTTTGTTAGCTTTGCACCAATCTTCAAACTTCTGATACTCCAACTCATACCGCGCCTTGGATTTTGTAGAAACTAAACTTGAAATCGCTCATTTTGAAAAACGCTTTTTATATTTTTTAATTTGTTTGACAAAGTTTCGACAGTAACCATGCGAAACAGTAACTATGCGAAAGGTAACATAAAAAACTTGATTAGTAAACTTAATAGCAGGTGCATTTTTATAGGTGCATTTTTATTTTAAAAAATGCCTTTTGCCAAATATTTTTATTCATAAACGTAGATAAAATTTTGTACAAAATTCTTGTTGTAAATTCATATTACTACACTCGATGTTTTATTAAACTCGGCTGACGCCTCGTTTGACAACTTTAACATCTCTTGTTGTTATATGAATCTTTACAAAACTTATATCGTAAATAACTATTAACAGGTTTTGTAACTATCTAACAATTTAATAGATGGCGCATCCAAATCGTATGTACTCTCCAAAAGGGTCATATTTCAGTGGCGGGTCGTCAGGTGAAGTAGGTTAAGGGGCTCTTCACCAAAAAAAATAAATAAAACCAGGCTAACATTTTTTCGACAATATTAAATATTAATGTACCAATACAGCTACCATTTTAGCCCTTAAAAAATAATTATGTTCGAATTAATAATATTAATTTAATCGGAATATAGCTATGCATAATAGGGCCACGATTAACTCCAATGGACAATAATTATAAACACTCGTGCATTTTTGCGTGCCCAGCCGAACGTGTCCGTTAGCTTAAGGCAGCAAGTGAAGACCCAACGCCCAACATACAGTCAAGTGGCTTTAATTTTTACTGTCGCTATGGTTACATGACGTAAGTCACGCAAACAGCATGTAACAATTTGCATTAAGATAAAGGGCAATTTCAAAATAGATTAGTCGTATGCACATTTGTTTTAGCATTCGTTCGCCTAACCTTAAGGTATTTATTTTGAGGCTTCCCGAAACTTACGGTTATAGATATCGTTTTTATGTGATTTACTGTGTGATTAAAAAGTTTTTTAAAAATTAGTCAATGTTGTTTAAGTACCCGCACTTCAGTATTTTCTAAGATCGCGAGCGCCCCTGTCATATTTAACCGAGAAGAAAGAAGCAAGTTTTGCCCTTTACCTTCTTTATTTATATAAAATATTAAAACTGTCTGTGGGTTTTGGTCACAGTCCATTCTCAGGCATGCCAGTGACGGTAAAAATCCTGATTAGGATATGAAACTGACCAATTACACTGCTTGATTACAAAGAAACCGTAGTCTGACACTTGACAAAAGTGAGGTTAAGATTAAACTTCAAAAATATGGAAATCTGTCAGATAAAATTTGTTCTTTTTTAATTTAAATCAAAAAATTATATTTCAGAGTATATACATAGTCAATTTTTTCCTAAAGAGTGCACGGAATGGTGTCAAAATTAAAGGTATAATACCAAAATATATTTCTACCGAACTAAAGATGTGTGCAGATGCATTTTTTTATTTTAAAAATCTCCACTTTACCACTTAGTTTTAGACAATTACTACAATATTTGATGCATAACATGTACTATATACCTCCAAGAGGAACGTTTTTTACTAACCTTGGTTGATTTTTGCCATGCAAATATTTGTACACCGCGATATTTTCTAATATATTTTGAATGAAGACCCAAACCCAATCGACCTTGAAACTTTTATTATTCGCAACAGACATAAACAAATTAACTCGTAATTCTTCCTTAAATGGTGAAACATGAAGATGAGTTATGTATATCACAGCTTAGTTTTTTAGACGGACACGGGTACTGCGAGGGTATTTTTAGCAGCTCGCAATTCACGATCGCGTGGCCCAGATGAATAATAACTCGTGAATAGCGTGAGCCCGAGGTTATTCCACTGGTCGACTTTCCTTCCGTGGTTAGGACTTCACTAGAAGCTTTTTATCAAATTACAACGAGAATGGCGCGTATTATGATATTTGATTTTTGGTTACCGCCGCGCGCCAACGACTTATTTTTTGATGTAAGTCGTAATAGGTGTTAACATGTAAATTAATTCTTCGATTTACGACGATGCCGATGTTTATTGGGAGGTAAGCTATATTGAAGAATGAATTAAATTGTTCTGGTGGGAGTGGTGCCCCCGAGAAAAAATATTGCAAACATGAAGAGGAATTCAGATATAAGTATGTCGTTATTTTATCTATGTGCTTGCGATAAGAACTGGTCATCTCTGCTCTTCTTACAAATTAGGTTTTTTACTCATGTGACACCCCCTCCCCCTTCCAAGGGCTATCAACCCTCGGTTTCTTGCTACTAATGGTTAATTGCCGTTTTCCAACGTTTGACCATTTCATACCGATTGGGGAGTGTGTACCTTCTTCCGTACCTCACGAGATATTCGATCTCATCCGGCCGTGTTAAATTGCGGTTCATCTTGGCCCGAATTACAAAAAAAAACTAAGCAAATCATTGCTTTTTTTCATCAATGGAAAGGTGCCATTTTTGTGGGTGTTAAATATATCGGTCTTTGTCTCTTATTCTGCAGGAGGTCGAATGTGATAAAGATTTTTGGGTAAATGTAAGAAATGACCCAAATCAACAAATATGTATAATTTGATCCATGGATTTGACAACGAGTTTTCCTTCAATTGTTTTTATTATCTTTCTCATAAGTTCGCGGCCAACTAAAAAGACAGGTTATAATGCCTGATTTAAATAATTTATTTTTATTTTTAATATGAAGTTAAGCCGTAGTATACTGTACAACTCGAGTGGATTGTCCATATTAAGCTGAAGTTTGCTTCCTCTTGCGATATGAGTATTATTTCCACTCTTGTTGTACAAACTACTATTAACAGGGTTGCAATAAATCACGATTTTTTTGATTTTTATTAATTTATACTGATTTTTATCTTAACGATGGCAATAATGAACTTTAAAATCACTTATTCTCATTATTTTGTCTCTATTCGCCCAAAAATATGTGTTGTCTAGATTTACAGTTAGAAAATCTCCTCGGCGACATACAAAATAACTTGTATTGACAAAATTTTCGGCAGCGTGCAGCGTAATTTATGAATATTTTTAACGCAGGACTGATGACGATTAGTTATGTATTTACACTTATATAATGTATCTAAATACTTCGTTTTAAATAAACTATCTTCCTTTTTTTTGAATTACCTGAAGAGTGTTTTGTTTCGGCTACTTGTTTTTACAGCAATTTATAATTTGATTTAAATCACAATTAAAATTTAAAAAATCAGTTGATTTAAATCGTCGCGTCGCCGCCATGACTAATAATGATATGTCCCATTTGAATAAATTCAGTGGCGGCAGAGGCAGCCATGATTTTTGGGATTGGTGGACACAAGCGGGCGCGATGATTTTTGAGTGGGCACTACCCACGGTTACTAAAAAGAACGGTTGTCTGGTAACTTCTGACCAATTAGAGCCTGCCTGCTGATGACGTCACAAAACGTCTTTGTTATACGGGTCTATTATGAATGCAACAGACAAAGAGAGACAGATACGCCTTTCTATGAAATGAACAGAGCACGGTATATATATTTGATCGTTTTTAGAAAATTTTAGTATTTATGGACCTAATAAATTAGTTTTCCTATTTCTGGAAGCGAATTTTATAAAAATAAAATTGAACTGAAACCTAGACCGTAATTTTAAATATTCAGTTTTCTGTTTTTCTTTTCATATAAGTAGATAAGTCTACAAATACAGACCGAGCACAGGGGGCAATTTCACTTTACTAACTTTAAACTTTACTTTAAAAAAACGCATGTGTATGTAGCTGCTGTTTTCAATGTTTATTTCAGAAAATATATATATAACTTTTGTTTATTTCTTATAAAACATATATATTATTGTTCTGTACACATAAAAAAGTAAAAAATTATTGTTTGAATATAAAATACATATTTTTACTAAAACAACTTTAATTTATTACAAAGAAACAAAAGGTAACAGTTATAAAGATCAAACTTAGGACTCAGTTAAGCTAAATTATAAGGGAAACTACATAGCTTAACGCAAGTAATAAACTATATAATAATAATAATAATAATAATAATAATAATAATAATAATAATAATAATAATAATAATAATAATAATAATAATAATAATAATAATAATCAATTTTTATTAGCTCATTGAGCTATTTCAATACATTTACATTTTATCTTTTTCTTCATTTTCTTCTTTTTTGATAATTACAATCTAGAAAGACTATTATCGTATTAAACTTATATTATGTAAAATTTGTTTTTTTAATTTTTTTATAAATAATTTTAAGTTATATGTTTTAATTTCATTCCCTAATTTATTATATTCTATTATACCTCTAAAAAATATTGATTTTTGAGTAGATTTTAAATTTGTATGATCCAAAATAAAGTTGTTTTTTCCTCTTGTATTGTGAATATGAACTTCATTAAATTTTGTTAAAAAATTTTCATAATATGGTGCTGATATATTTAAATTTATTTTATGAATAAAAATCAAACTACGAAATAATAAAAAGTTTTCTATGTTCATCCATTCCAAACAATTTAGCATATCTGTTATCTTGGTATATTTATCACACCCCAATATTATTCTCATTGCTGTATTTTGTAAAACTTGTAATCTATTTTTATCTTGTTGTGAACACATAAAGACGGTCTTGTAAAAATTCCCTTTAACAACGTCGAGGTTACATGATTCGCTGGCAACTGAGCATCATGAGATCTAACTACAAAAAGGAAAGAAACATATAAAAATAACAACACCTGCATTATAAATGTTTTCTTTTTAATACTCTGGAATCATCTTTGGTATTTAAATATTTAATTCCTATAGATACCCGTTGTCTCGCAAAAGAATATACTAATTTAAAGGGATATTGGAAACTTTTCGAAATATAATTTTTGCAGTTCGTTTTATAATGTTTGTTTAAATTTAAAGTTATTACAATTCAATTTATTAAACCATTTGTCCATTTCTTCTACACTTTCCTTCCATGAAATTGAAGGATCAGTTAAACCCCCAAAAGAAAGACTATGAACTCAAGATGGCATAGCATACGAATGCATTTTTTGGCTCATTCTCATAATTGTAGCAACCCATCTTAGGAAACCGTTTGCGATTTTTTCGTGCTAAAAAGCTTGCCACATACACTAACCCATCTTTTTCACATATATTTGTAGCAGATCTGCCTGATGAAGTATCACTAATTTAGTCACTTTATGCTAGCCTTTATAACCAGCCCGGTTTAAGGCAGTAGACAAGATAAATTCTTCACTTTGCTCCCCCTCAACATTAGTATTTCTTTGTACCATTCCGGGATTTTTGCCAAGTACTATTATTCTTATTCTATCTATAGCATTAAGGGGTGCCGGGTGGTCATGAACGAAGGACCCCCTCGTTCTTATCTAAAATTTAAAAAAATTAAAATATATAGGTAAACAAAAACATGTAGGTAGGTATTAAGATTTAAAGAGAATAATAATTAATTACCTTTTATTGTACTGTATTGATTAATTTATTGATAAAATATCTCTTTATCTTTAAATATAAGTCTCTAAAACACCTTACAACTTTGAAAATTTGCTGAAAACCACTTCAAAAACAGAAATAACAGAATAAACAATGCTAATTCTGTATACAAATGTCTGAAAAGACGTTTTGTGACGTAGGCGATGACGTTTCGCCCGCCATGACACCAAGCTTACAAGGCAACCTATCTATCTAAAGACCTTGGGCACTACCTAAATCAAAAGTGACTTCTAAAAAAAAAAAAAGATCGCCGCCTCCCTCTACGCTCTAGTTCTCTTCAAATAACATAAAACATCATTCTTCTTTTCTCATCCAAGCTTTCCAATCCAACAATTTTGGCATTGGCACTGGCCCACCCTATAAACAGCAATGCCCACTCTGGTGCCTCCCCCCCCCCCCCCCTGTCGCCGCCGCTGGGCAGAGGGCAAGAAATTGGACTTCCACGACCACTAAATCAATCTCTTGGTAACTTTACCAGCCAGATAATTTTTATGAAAACAATTTTCTCAAAAATGGTTTCTTTGGAAATTATCTTGTTGGTAAAGTTACCAAGATAGTGATCTAGCGGACTTAAATGTTCTGGTTCATTAGCTGATCCATTACAGAAATTCCTTAAATTAACTAAGTGTTACCGTTTAACCATTACCAAAATAATTCCAACCAAGTTAAAAGAAAAACACAACAAGGAACCGGATCTTTCGAATATTCGCATGCTACTTTAAATCAGCGAGGCGCAACAAGAGTTAGTGAACATTTATAATTTACTTAACGCCATTCGGTGCAGCAGATACGAGTTAATTTAGTTAGGCCGGTCGAGCGGTTAAGGTTAATTACTGGGACAATTATTTATCGGTCTTCGTAATGGATGATCGAGAAATTGGGATAAAGTTGGGGAAAACTGGTAAATTTTGACGTCCTAAAGCAAAAGGGCGTAATATCTCAAACTTTTAACAAATTATCTGTTTGAAGGTTAAAGATGTTTCTTGAATGATAGAAGAGTTTTTGACTTGTATTGTATTCATTTGTGGTAATTTTGTTTTATTGGAAAATCGCAAGAATCGGCCAAATACACAAAAGAAGCAAGTAGAGTCACAATCAACACTTAACATTCCGTATTCTAAAGGAGTATCTGAGATAATTAGAAGACTAGGACAACGATAGAACATCAATACGGACCGTCCCTAGGGGGGGGCAGACGGGGCGACTTGCCCCAGGCCCCGCGCTTGGAGGGGCCCCGCGCTCAGGAACATTTTTCTCTTCCTTGAGAAGAAATTTTTTTCAATACATTTTGCAACTGCAGAACATATTTTTTTCTTTTTTGCCCAACATAAAGTACATTTCGATTGCAATCAAACTATTCCTTTTTTTCTGTCTCGGGATGAGTTTTGAAAGATATCGATAATTTCTATCGATAAACTCTGTTCGACAGCTATCGATTGTTCGCGACTTTTTTTATTGTTGACATCATTCGCTGACGTTTCGCACGAAATATTGGTCTGTGAAACTTCTTCCGCGTTTATGAATAGTGATTTTTCTATATACACCTGACGTCTCCTCAATATATAAAAACGCTACAACGATGCGATATGGAAAATATTATGCATGAGTTTGCCACAAAAAAAGCTAGGAAAATAGCATTCGCTTGAATTATTGTAACCATTATAACAATCGCTCTTGATGATTATAATTAAAATTATACGGCAATGTTGAAAAAGTGTATTTATTATCAAAATCTAGATCTTATAGTCATGAAATTATCATCATAACAACATTTTCTTTAGGGGCCCCACCTGAAATCTTCGCACCAGGCCCCGCAAAACCTAGGGACGCCCCGGACCGTATTATACGGTATTCAGCTGGAAAGACACTTTAAGAAGCCACCTGACGAAGACGGAACCAACAAGTCAAAAAGTCAGGAAAAACTCTGTCTACCGGATCCCCTGCGAATGTGACCGATCTTACATTGGTAAGACTCTAAGGCCACTTGAAACTAGGATCAAGGAACACAAAAAAACACGCTTAAAGGAGAAACCGAAAAATCAGGTGAAGCTGACAATGCCTGGACACACATCACATCAAGTGGACAGAAAACTCAAATCCTGCATAAGGAACTACATTAGAGGAAGAGGAAGGAATCTGCTACGATATACCAGAACCCAGATTGTTGTAGCCCTCATTAGATAAAAGAAATATCTGGAAACCTTTGTTAAGTAGATGTAAACTTAAAATACCGCACACGAACTGAATGCATGATTGCACCCATCTCAGTTATGCTCCAGTGCATCTAGCTAGTATAAATAGAGCTGTAGTTATTTTACTTATTTAGTATTAATCTGAAGACGACTGGAGGTATTTAACAGTTGAAACGTTGTGATGTAAAACAAATAAAGACAATGCAAGTCCAATATCCTTCCAGGATTCATCATTACATCATTATTCTTTAGGATTAGTGCGGAGATATCGAATGCAAATATCCATGTCAACAAAACATCGATGTTAGGGAACGTCGATGTGTGTTCTTACTTCCCCAACATTTCTTCCAGAAGTGATTTCTAAGAAAAAACTATTCCTTGCCACCAATTCTTTTCTCCGATTCAAAGTGACTTTTAAAAAATAGATTTTCCTGTCACACAACTTAGTCCTCAGTTATACATGCCTACCAAATATTGAAACTAAAAGTCAAACATAGATGTTTACATCAATCTCTGCATGTGACCCTTAATATCGATGGCAAAAATTAAATATCGGTAACAAAACATCGATGAACATCGCCCATCACGACCTAGGATAGTTGGGACTCTTTATACATTTCTGAAGCAATATTCTAATACTGACAAAAATAAACATATTCCATGAATTGAACAAAACAGTGTATTTGTTTGTCTCCCCCAGCCTCCAGTCCTAATTCTTGACGAAAAGTTGCACATTGCGCAACCACAAATATTTATAATAAAATTATATCAAAATCTTTCAAATTCCATTAAACAGGCTTAAAGGGTTTTGTTGGTTAAATTTGTTCAAGTATTTTTAAAATCATATTAAAAATGAGCTCTCTATTTTCTGTGTATTGCTGCCAAGCATATATTATAAAAAACGGCTTCTTTCTAAGCGGTCGCTAAGCGTAAAGGAAAATAATTAGTCGCTGTGAGTTTGAGACACGTCGACAAGCTCGCCAACAGGGATAGAGTTCACTGTGGGTGGTTTGTATCATTTTTTAATATTCAATTACAAAATAAAGAACCAAGAGCCACCTAGGAACATAAAAAAAGTAAACGAAATATGCAAACAACAAAGTTTAATCCAAAAACATCTGTAGC
The DNA here is from genome assembly GCA_935413205.1 of Polydrusus cervinus. Taxonomy (NCBI): domain Eukaryota; kingdom Metazoa; phylum Arthropoda; class Insecta; order Coleoptera; family Curculionidae; genus Polydrusus; species Polydrusus cervinus. Next base: position 51,544,029 of record OW284516.1, on the reverse strand, counting down.
GGTAATTATTTAATTTGAAAATTTATGAAAATTAAGACAATTTAATGTTTTAAAAAGCCATAGCATTTGTTACAAACTTATTATATTTAATCATAACCATAGAAATAGGGATAGGCGTAAATCGGATATATATAAAAAATTTAAAAATAGCTCTGCAGACAAGAATGACTTTGGTCATTAACCCCACTTTACCCCTCCCCCCCTTAACTCCAAATCCACTTTAAGCTTAAGGGGGTATTACATATAATACTCTTTCCAATAATGTAGTTAGGTGGAATTGTGAAAAATATATTTTAACTTCCCCACCCTGGTCTTGCCATTGCTCGATCACCAGTAAATGGTAAGGTAACATGTGGTTCTAAAGAGGGGGCTACATTTTTTTTACTTAAAAAACTAATTGTTAGAAATACCTTTTAGTAGATACAAAATTGCTATAATTGAAAAAGGATAATGTATAAAATTAACGAAGCCCTATCTACTCTCCAGAAGGGACATGGTAGTATAGAATACGAAACAGAAAGCCCTATCAATCAAATACAACTTGCCATTTGTTCTCTTACAGTATGCCCTGATGATGGCCTAGTGGCCGAAACGCTTAGGTCCTGATTTTTATCAAATAAATTTGTAAGAAGAAAGATTGCTAACCACCACCAACAATTTTATATAATGTAGGGATATAAAATTGTTGGTGGTACAACGTTTGAAAATTACATTGGAAATAAAAATAAAAGTCAAATCTGCCCAATAATTTTCTTTTTTGAAACAATATTGCTGGATGTGTCTACCATAATTCATAGCTATAACATATTATTTACTGGATACTGTGGATGCCCTGCACCAACATGTATAATACTTGTGGGTGCTTTGGTCCCATCGCACTTACGAAGTCGCGGACACTGAATTTGTCCACAGGATGTTTACAACATACAGCATATTCCTGATATGTAAAATTGTGGAAGAACGGTAAAAATCTGATTAAAAACAAAAAAATTATAACGGATTAAACGTAGCAAAATATTTAGGGTGCATGCGGTTTTTACCGGAGTACCTAATCACTGTAAGTAAAATAAACCGATTTTTTGTCCCCTGCTGTTACTGAATTTTTCCAGGCGGCAGATTTTAGAGCAATCGATGCTCATCGGTTTTTATTGAAATATTCTCAGTAAGATTTAAAATCGACGGTAGTTCGGCAGTACGCTGTTTATATTATTAGGAAGACACCACTCTCCCCTAATTACTGAATCAATTATTTATCGGCCTTCAAAATGGCCAGTCGAAAGAATTATCGCATACAATTACCAGCTCGCCTCTTAATTGGCTCATGATAGTTGAATCGACTATGTAATTAGTCATTTTATTTGCATTTTTTAACAACTTTTAGGTATGAGATTTTTTAAGCTTGGAATTGCCACCTTGGTGTTTACACCTGGTGGAAGACCCATTAGTGGAAACGCTGGTGCTATTAATTAAATATTTTTTATTCCCTTTTTCAGAGCCCAGATAACTTTTTCAAATTTATGAAGAAAAATAAGTCAGATAGAAAGTCCAGATGTACAGCATGGCTATCATGTAATAGTTTTTAAGAAAGCTATAGGTACTAGAAAGTTTCAAGAAAATCTGAAATATTATGAACAATAATTGAAAAACATTTCTTATTGAAATTGACCATAGATCTTGATTGGCTTGCTTACAAGACCACTAGACTTGATGTGTCCAAAAAAAGTTTAATAGCGTATAGACTTCTTAATTATCAAGTCAATATAAAATATAAAGGTTGGAGACAATGAGGTTTCTTGAGCGGTAGAAGAGTTTTGGACTTGTATTGTCTCTATTTATATTGAATCACAACGTTTCAAGTGGTAAGTATCTCCACAGTCGTCTTTAGATAAGTAAGTAAATAAGTAAAGTAACTACAGCTCTATTCATAGATGCACTGGAGTATAACTGAGATGGGTGCAGTCATGCGTTCAGTTGATGAAAGGAGAAATCTAAAAATCAGGTGCAGCTGACTATACCTGGATGGTCATCACATCAAGTGGACAGAAGCTCAAATCCTGCATAAAGAACCATACTGGAGGCAAAAGAAGTTCACTACTTCACTACCATATACTCGAACCCAGATTGTTTTAGTAAGCCCTCCTTAGATATTGTCTTGAAACCTTTGTAAAGTAGATGTAAATACCACATACGAACTGCACGCATGACTGCACCTATCTCAGTTATGTTCCAGTTCATCTAGCTAGTTTAAATAGAGCTGCAGTTATTTTACTTATTTAGCATTCTCCTGAAGACGACTGGAGATACTTGTACCATTTAAAACGTTCTGATGTAAAGCAAATAAAGACAATGCAAATCCAAAACTCTTCTATCATTCAAGACAACACAGTAATTTTGTCAGGAATTTTGTTTATTGATGAAGCTAATGTTGGATTACACCAATTTGAACAAAGATTTTAAACAATTTTCAATTTTAATCAATAATATTGGGGGAACTGATTTACTTATAAGTTTAGCCGATCGATTAGTAAATCAAGAATTAGGCTAACCGTGATATTTTAATTTTGAAACTTTATTGCTACCAATATCATTTATGTTTTTTGGTTAGTTAATTTATGACAAAAATCTTGGTGCAATCTAGTAGTGAAACAGCATGACGAATGCTCTTTCTGGTTTGAGTATCTCAGAGATTAAGTAATGCATTCAGTATTAGCGTATAAGCAAGACAAGTGCTCTCATTTATATTCGCATGTTATAATGTTAATATATTAAATATTTTGTGTCAATTACTTTATCAAGAGCAACCACAAGGATCAAATTTACAAGTACCAACAAACTTCGTTATAAATTCTCTTAAACGTTGCGCCTTCTCTTGAACAGCCTTTTGGACTTCTTGGTGATTCGGTTCTGATTCATCATTATAATCCGCTATAGCCACATTGGTGATCATACTGAACCCAAATACCTTCATCCCGCAGTGCTTGGCTACTAAAACCTCTGGAACCGTAGACATTCCTACGGCGTCTACCCCAAGGGTTCTAAGTGCCAAAATTTCGGCTATGGATTCATAGTTTGGACCACCTATCATAGCGTATACACCTTCGTGAAACGATGATTCTATTCCCATCTGTTTAGCTATTTGTTTGGCATTTTTTATTAGTTCCTTGTCATACGCTTTATTCATTGGAAAAAACCTTTCACCAAATTGTTGATCGTTTGGTCCTCGAAGAGGATTGTGGCCACCAAATCCTATGAAGTTCACGTGATCTTTGATAACCATAATATCGCCAACTTTATATTTGGTGTTGCATCCTCCAGCAGCGTTGGTTACAATAAGTAGCGAAACACCTAGTAGCTTGGCTACTCTTATGTGCATGGTGGTCTTCTTCAAGGAGTTTCCTTCGTAAAAGTGAAACCTTCCTTTCATGCACATGACTTTGCTTCCGGAAAGACCACCAAATATTAATTCACCAACATGACCTTCAACAGTAATCTTAGGAAAATTAGGAATTTCTTCATATTTCAAGCATATGGGTCCTTCCAGAGAGTCTCCTAGAGCTGATAGTCCTGAACCACAGACAATTAGAATTTTTGGGGTGAATGGAACTTTCGATTTGATGTATTCTACTGATTTGGAAAGATATTGGGTGGTGAACAATTCATTATCATCGGCCATTAAAATGATGGAATGAAAGTTTACTGAGGATTTTGATGATTATTTTTGAAAAACGAAATAATGAGTTTACAATTTTGAAAATATTATGTCATTGTCAGAATTGATAAAGTCTTTTGTTAAGACATTTGATGTAGGCTAAGTGCTCGTTTAGTCGAAACTGATTACCTAGGTAGTTTAATCGTTCATGATTAATACCGGTTTAATTGAGATTATATTAAAAAGTAGTTTTCGTTGTAACTACAGCCTTCCTGGTCTAAAAGTTATTTTATACCAAAAAACCTTTGCTTTTGGTGTTTTTAAATCATGGATATTAAAGATAATATTTTTTGAACGACGATATGTGATAATCAGGATATTTTTAACATGGTTTTCTTGTTGCATTTCACTGTATCGTTTACTCGAAAAACCTCGACATTTTATCTAAAAACGACACGATGGCTAAATCGAAGTTCCGTTGGTTGTTGGTTAAAGACTGCTATTATATTATTAATCATAATATCGAATATGGATTGGTATCCTTAAGGATGGATTACTCATCTAATACTTCGCTGTGAAGCTAAGACTCTTAATGGGTGATAAATAGGTATAGTGGAAAGAGAAAACATTTCTAGTTTCACATCTAAGCTACCCGTTCCAGACGCCTACCATTTTGATACGCGACAATATCTGAAGAGAGTTGTTTCTTTCATAAGGTCAAATAGATTCTATCAAGTTTGCCATTTAAGAAGTCATCGCTTTAGGTTTTTGAATATTTTGCATCTTTTACGGCTCTGTAATATGATATACGAAGCGGTTTCATCCTCTTCGCTACCAAGGCTACATTCAAAGGGTTCCAAATTTTTCGCATATCGGGAAGATATCTCGTAGAAAGATGTTTGCTATTCGAAAATACAAGGCGCTGCGCTAGTGGAAAATATCCAAAAGCGATGATAGCAGTGACGGCTGATAGTTGAAACAGGTGGAGCCAAAATATCCAAATCAATAAAAATGGGCAAGGAAAATAGGATAAAAAAACTTACCGAATAGTAATTAAATAGAGCATATAATAACAACATTGTCTAAAATCACAACATATTAGACAGTGTTTTTCTCGATATTTCAGTAGTTCTAAAGAAACAATAAAAAGAAAATGTTTACTAAACACTTAAATTTTCCTATAGGAAAACTCTATTCGTTTTTCTTTTTTATTAGAAAATGTTTCGAACAATTTGTTAATAAAATTGTCAATATTGTTTATAAAATGTTTTTCTGCAGACAACATTCCCAACGTGCTTAAGTCTTTCTTCACACTGACTAAGATTTAACCTAAACCTAACCTACAAAAGTAATTTATGTCCTATACTTAGACGAGGACAGAGAGCTAAGGTCCCATAGTAAAAACTGTTTAAAAGAAATATATGTTAAACATATTTCGACAGAGTAAACCGTATTGAAAACAGTTGCCATCTAGTATCTGGTAGTGGTAGCAAAGACGAAGGCCTAACCCGATTGGAACTCTGCACTCCTGACAAAATAAAGCACATCTAAATATTCCAATCACGGAGGGATCTAAGGATCTGGCCCGCCACAATATTTTCGAATTTCTTATGGGTCAGTAAGAGAGGGCGATATATCTATTATCTCTTTCGTAAGCGATAAACAGTCTAGCCATACATAGAATTTGCGGCGTTGGGTAGCGCCAGAGAATTTTCGCGGCGTCAAAGAGTTTTTGCACCGTTAGGCTTTATCAGATATTAAATGAACGCAACATCTTTAATTTTAAATTATTCACATGTACAAAAAGAATGAAGCGTAAAGATACAAAGCAATGATTAGGTATGAGTGTGAGCAAATAAATAGCTTGGGTACAGGTAGGTAGGGCCATGGCACTGTGGCCCTACTGTATGAGCCGCTACTGGATGATAGCCCTTCTAAGGATTATTGAGGTTTTGAAATACTAAATATGTTTTTTGTTAGGCCGGTGCGGCACGCCAATTCTTTAGTATAGTACAGACCAAATTGATTCTGTCTAATAAAGAAATTAAAGTGGGATGTTTAAATTAAACACTTTAATTTACAAGAGGTCAAACATGCCGATTTAATAACGAAATATTCAAATTTAATAACACGACTTCCTTATCGGGCTAATGCATATTTTTTCAATAAATTTCTTCGGCCCTAATACAGACTCAGTACCCGTCAGTCATCTATTGCATGACTGTCACGATTTTTTACTACCATTTCTTAGAACTTCGCAATGTTGCCAGATACTCAGCATGCTTGGGTGGAATTAGAAAAATCATGTATAGCCTTTACTGTACAAACCTTTTAACATAAGTGGTATGAAAAGGTTATATAGCTATTAATAAAGCAAAGAGTTTGTTTGACAATTTTATTATTCAACATAGTCTCGCATAAGTGTGCCACCATATTCTATAGGACGTGGTTCAAATTAGTAAATTAAGTATTTAATATTTATAGATTAGATAGATATTTTTATTATCTATTTAATGTTCTGTTCTATTTAGTTCATAGATATTTTTAATGTAAGTGATATTTATCTGATTAAAAAAAGTCGAATGATTGCAGGATTCGTCATCGGCACACATTCATAGACATACAAAAGGCCTTCTATTACTATTTTAAGTTCGTTCTTCTCTTTGATCTTCTTATATTTCTTCTTTTTTATTTTTCTTCTTAGCGCCACTGTGCTTTCTAACTATTTAAAGTGTTCTTTGTTTAGTTAATGCGGTTAGACAAGGATAGTCGGTAACCGTTGACTGGGAACCTGTTATGTAGTAACACTCACTGCTACCATGTCTTTCATAGTCTCATATTTTCTGTTTATTCTATCGGCTTATCTTTCGTCGACACTGTTTGTTATAACACCACCGTCGACTAGTCTGACATCAAGGTCTTAGTGGCCGAAGCATGTCCGGTGACTGATCAATCATTCCCATTAAGGCCTTCTAGAATATAAGGAGACTGAGTGTGAAACTATACAGACCAGTTCATTGAAGAAAAGTGGGGGAAATTTTGACGTTTACCACGTAGATGACATAGGTCGTGGCTTGCTGCTATACATTCTTACATAAACAAACCAATGTCAACGTCTTGTAAATTGACAAACAGAACTAACCTCAAAATACATTTAATATATCAACGCCTTGGCGCCTTGTCATAGTTTGACAAACCAAACTAACCTTAAAAACATTCTTGTCATAATTTGGCAAAAAAAAACTAACCTCAAATTATTTAGTTCTGGCCACTGATATGGAGGTCTTCACTTAACTTTAGGTGTGTTTTGTATAGAGAATCATCTAAATTATCGATTTTTTTAACATCTAGGTATTTCGGGGCGCATAGGTGGATCTTTTTGAAATTTTTCTCCATACCTTGAAATCCAAACCTGCGATCTATCGCAATACCAATACTTAAACCTACTAAAATCCTGAACATACTTTTTTTTATTTTGGGTATGACCACTCTTAGGATCGAACTTGGACCGCCCGTTTTGTCAAATGCAGGTAACTGAACCATGAAGCTACCACCGCCCACCGCACATAAATTGGTTTAAATTTCAGTAGCTGAAAACAATTGAAATTATTATGTTATTATATTATTATGTATGAAAACTTAATAGTACATCATTTTCACGAACGCATTTTTGCTTATTATATCGTAAACTAGATCTCTGTATAAGCTTTCCGTAAGACCATTCTAAAAGCAAAGATCTCGCTGCACATTAGCGTCTTATGCAAAAGCAAAAGCACTGCTTTTGTACGAGTGGAAGCAAGCAAGAGAGCCGGTAGGCAGTAGGGTAGAAAGAGATGTAACAACCAAAACAACAACTTCTGAAACGACGATCGCGCGACGATCTTCGTAGCCTATTTCACGACGCGTTGGCAAACCTGCACGATTGTGACTGTCACAACGAAGGCGGTTGTTAAATTTTCCATCTTCTAAAGCTATAATCTTCGAAAAGGTACAACAAATACATAATCGAGCTCAGCGGGGGCAGACCCCCCTGTCGGTGCGGACATGCAGACAACCTTATTATTGAAACAACCGACGAATAAAGATATAGTTAAATTATTATGGTTCCACTAAAGACATTTATAGCAAGAAAATTGTCAAGTCATTCGGCCGAATGGTCACTTCATCATCCGTTAAATTCGAACAATTTTAATTTTAATTCAGAAAGGAAACCTTAAATAATCCAATTTCTTAAATAATTTTGCTTCTTTGCAGGCAGTGCTAAGGCCCAAAGAAAAAAGTTCACGGCCAAATCTTCAAAATCTTGATGGAACCAGATGTTCTAGGTATGCCACGTACATTTATGCTTTTGGCCATTCTATGCAAAATCTATTATCCACGATTTACATATTATATTATTTTTAAAATAATTACGTTTAATATAACACGGGCGTGCAACGCTGTTTTAACCAGGGTAGGCAAAAGTTGCATTTAAGATAAAAACTTACTTTCCATAGCATTCAAGCATCTAAATTTCAAATTTTGTCACAAAATGTCTTGTTTTTGAGTTTGTGGAAAGAACACTGTGGCAGAAGGAGAATTTTGTTTTATGATAAAACACCTGCACTGTAGGAAAAATCCTTTAAGGCGCTCTGGGAGCGGTGCGAGTGCGAAAAAAGCGATTTACGTTGGTCTTGAAACGTTGAAGATTGTATTCATTGGGAAACACGACCTCAGGAAGATCATTCCACAAAGATGACGTTCTCCAGATGAAAGAATTCTTGAACAATGAAGTTCGAGGAGTACTAAGCTGAACAACATATGGATGAGCGGCAGTGGTTCGCCGTGTATTTCTATTTTGCATTGCTCTAGGTGGGATCAAGTGGGCAATGTCAGTCCAATACCTGCCATGGAAATATCTGTAAAAGAGAGCCAAATCACCAACCTGTCTTCGATGCTCCAGGCTATCGAGGGTCTTGGTCAGCTCGGGGTCGCCGATCAGGTGAACGGCTCTCCTTTGAATGGAATCCAGTAGCCGAAGGGTGTGCTTGGGTGCAGAGCTCCAGACATGAGAGCAATATTCTAATGATGGTCGAATCTGGGCTTTGTAGAGTGTCAAAAGTTGATGAGGTGTGTACAACCTTTTGGTGCGGAAAAGTACACCAAGTTTCTGTGCAGCTGCCTTGGCAATTGCGGCAACGTGATCATGCCAAGACATATTACCTCCCAGATTGACCCCCAGCAAATTAATAGACGGTGCCAGGGGAATTGCGTGTCCTGCCAAATGACGAAATTATTAATTTTTTAAAGTCCCGAACATTTTTTGAAATATATGGTATTCTTAAAGTTTATTATTCAATTATAATTTATTATAAGATGTACTAGTTGAATGTTATACAGGGTTAGTAAAGTACATTTTTCATTTTAAAAAATGGATAAAAATCTTAAATACAAAAATTCTAGAAATTCCTAAGATGCATATTTATACCACCACATCTTCTCTCATTTGTAATAATGGAAAAATTGGATACCATGTAGACTGTAAGTATATAACCACTTTTTAAACTACCGAACTGTCTTAAAATCCAATTATTCAAACGTTCTAGAGTCATTATAAAAATTTGTCATTAACAAAATTACTCAATTTATAATTCCACAAGCAGGACACACCTTAGCATCCAAATATTCTAAATAATTCTTAAAAATCGCCGTCATCTTTAATATACGAGGTATTCGATATTAAGAATGTCCCTTGTAATTCAGAGATTACAAACACATTAAAAAGACCGTAGATAGAATTTATCATCTTTTATATTCATAAAATTACCATAACAACGAATGTATAATTAAATTTGTTGAATAGAACTGACATAATTTGTTAATTTTTCTTTATTTGGAGTATGTAGTGTAGACGATTAATTTTTAGACGGTTCATTACAATAGAGGCTATATTTTAATAATTTAATTGCGCTTTGCTACTAAAATTTTTTTGTATTTTTACAATTTTCTTTGCGGTTTAAAAATAATATTTTTACTACTCCTATATTAGTAAACACTGTTTTACGTACAGTTTACACTCTAAGTAAATTCATTCTTAGGCACAACTATGCGTAAAGAATAAAAACGCACAACCGTGCGTTATGATGTATAAAAACACACAACTGTGCGTTATGATGCCTAGTATAACAATCAAGTTAGCCTTGAACCACTCAGATCGTGACATTTATCTATCTTTCGCTTTGAATATTTGACCATGACATTATTTGAGATTTGAAGATCAAATCGATATTTTGCTGTTGCACTGAACATCTCTAGGGCTTTTGATCGTGTTTGGCACGATGGGCTTCTAAGTAAATTGCGATCCTACGGTATGCCTAATGGATTTTGTTTATGGTTAACCAGCTTCCTTAAGAACCGTTCTCTGCAAGTGGCGATTGACGGGTTTCTCTCAGACACCTTCACCATCAATGCCGGTGTTCCTCAAGGGTCCATATTGTCGCCTACCCTCTTTTTACTGTATATTAACGACCTTCTAGTGAAAACCCAAAATCCAATTTATAGCTTTGCTGATGACAGCACACTTGTCTCATCTTTTACCTTGACTCCCCAAACATTCGCTGCCGACGCACATCTTCGCAGGCAGCATGAAGTATTGCGCCTCAACAATGACCTGGAAGAAATTTTGGCTTGGGGGGTGACAGTAACCAAGTCGAATTTAATACTAAGAAAACCCAGGCAGCAGTATTCTCCAAAAAGGTTAACATTGCAGAACCGGATATGGTCATGGCAGGACACGCAATTCCCCTGGCACCGGCTGTTAATTTGCTGGGGGTCAATCTGGGAGGTAATATGTCTTGGCATGATCACGTTGCCGCAATTGCCAAGGCAGCTGCACAGAAACTTGGTGTACTTTTCCGCACCAAAAGGTTGTACACACCTCATCAACTTTTGACACTCTACAAAGTCCAGATTCGACCATCATTAGAATATTGCTCTCATGTCTAGAGCTCTGCACCCAAGCACACCCTTCGGCTACTGGATTCCATTTAAAGGAGAGCCGTTCGTCTGATCGGCGACCCCGAGCTGACCAAGACCCTCGATAGCCTGGAGCATCGAAGACAGGTTGGTGATTTGGCTCTCTTTTACAGATATTTCCATGGCAGGTGTTCGACTGACATTGCCCATTTGATTCCACCTAGAGCAATGCAAAACAGAAATACACGGCGAACCGCTGCCGCTCATCCATATGTTGTTCAGCTTAGTACTCCTCGAACTTCATTGTTCAAGAATTCTTTCATCTGGAGAACGTCATCTTTGTGGAATGATCTTCCTGAGGTCGTGTTTCCCAATGAATACAATCTTCAACGTTTCAAGACCAACGTAAATCGCTTTTTTCGCACTCGCACCGCTCCCAGAGCGCCTTAAAGGAGTGCAGGTGTTTTATCATAAAAAAAAAAGAATAGTACGTATTGCGTGTTGTAAGGCAATTACGCATTCATGTAATTACCGCACTCGCCGCTACGCGGCTCGTTCGCAATTTTTCAATTCGTGCGTAATATGTTTTTTACCAGACTTAATACGTAATATACTATTACGTCACAAGTCCGGTAAATAACTTATTATAGTACGAATTGTTTTACGGATGTGTAGAATAATTAAAAGTGACAAGTCCTAGTAAAATAAAAAGTTCATGTTATTGTCAAAGCCGCCTACATGGATAACCAAAAGCGTTACGAAAGTAAAGGAATCGCTTCGAAAGTGAAAAAAATCGTCCCGAATATAGCTACTTTCAGTACCATTTGTGTTAAGTGGTACTTTTTAAATTTTATTTTCGAGACGACTGCAGAAAAATGACATTAGGTATTTATAATTATTTCATGAACTAAAAATAATATGTGGATGACACCTTCATTATTTGAAATGGAAACGATGACGATCTCAGGGAATTCTTCTACTTTACATCGATACTTAAATTCACCATAAAGAAGCAAAAAAAGTCAATTACTTTTCCTAGACGTCAACGTAGAGAAAAATGGCAACATCATCCATACTTCAGTGTATAGAAAACCTACTTACACGTACATGTCAATATCTTAATTATACATTAAATCACTCAAACAACACAACATGGCATAGTAAGAATCCTCGTAAATAGAGCAATTATTACCCTCTGTAATCCGAACAAAGTAGAGTAGCTAACCACATCAAGATCGATCTCATCAAAATTAGCTACCCCGTGAGATTAGATGACAAAATATTGGAAAATCGTAAGAATCGGTCAAACACACAAAAGGTAAAAAAGATACCCAACCAAAACACAACGTTCTTTATGTCAAAGAAGTATCTAAGGCAGTGGTTCTCAACCTTTTTGTGGTGGCGGAACACTTTTGGTAGCAATAGGAAAATGGCGGAACACCATCTTTGTCAACATATTTTTTTTTCCAAAGTCCCGTCCATGCGCCGGATGCACTTAGGCCAGGTTTGGCCCATTGTGCTCACTCTGTTTGGTTTTAACACTCACTCCGTGATCCCAGTTCCTTGCACTAGTCTGTGTAGGTTAACTGGGGAGAGGATAAGGATGTCCTCTGGTTCCAGTTTTGGTTGCTCGAGTATTTGTTGCCTCTTCTGATCTAGTGACTCGCAATGGCAAACTATGTGCTGTACAGTTTCTCTGTCTTGTCCGCATAATCTGCAGTCAAGGTCTCCATTGTACAGTTGCATTCTGTGCAGATGATTTTTAACAGCCATGTGTCCTGTCAGAATTCCTGTAATGGTTCTCAGCTGGTTTCTATTCATTTGAAGCAGATGTTTCGTAATTCTTGGGTCTGGTTCCGCAATGAAGCATTTGCTCCTTGCTAATCCCTGTCTGTTACTCCAGTGGATTTTGTATTCATTCCTGATTCATCGCTTTATAGCATCTCGTTCCGTGCACCTTGTCACTCCGAGTGACGGTTCTGGACCAATAAATGTATTTTCGGAGCCTTTTCTCGCAAGTTTATCGGCTTTTTCGTTCCCTGTAATACCTTTGTGGCCTGGTACCCACTGCAGCATCAATTTCTTTACTTTTGCCAGGGTCTCCAGTTCTTCCTGATATTCCCACACCAGTCTTGAGGTTACCTTGTATTAGCGATCTGGCTCTCTGACTGTCAGAATATATATGAATCTGCTTATTGAGGTAAGCCCTCCTATTGTTTACGTTCGCATATTGCAATATGGCGTAGATTTCTGCTGGGAACACTGTGGGAGACTTTCCCAGAGAGAAAAACGAATTTTTCTCCGGTCTTACTCAGTGTCAACATATTTGCGGTGAAGTAATCAGTTTATAAAATACTAGATCTTATGAAATAAATTTAAAAGAAATAATTAAATCACATGTTTGATAAAAAAAATTAAAGGTATTCAATGCAAGAAAATAAGAATCAGAGCTATTCAATGTAAAAAAAAACTTTTAACATTACTAAATTATTTCGCGGAACACCTCGAAGAGGTTTGTGGAACACCGGTGTATCGCGGAACGGCGTTTGAGAACCACTGATCTACGGGAATAAGAAGACTAGAACAATGATAAAACATCAATATAGTATTCAGCTCGAGAGAAACTTTAAGAAGCCACTTGACGAAGACGAACCAAACAAATACTGTATCTACCGGATCCTCTACGCATGTGGTCAATTTAAAATCCTCTTAAACTTAAGTTTAAACCTAGGTTTAAACCGAAGAATAGTTCTAAAATCGTAGAAATGTCAGAAATGGTCAATTTATAATGTTGGATTGATAGCAAAGTTCAATTTAAGAATAATCAACCTGGTCATAACTTGTTATGTTATTTTACATTATATTAGGTTATGATCACTTTGAACTCGAACTTTATTGTCTAGCTCACATTATAAATTACCATTTTTGAAATTTATTCGATTTAAACTGGACCTCGGTTCAAATCGACTTTATAAAATTTGGCAAAAGAACATCTATGATATATGAACTTGACATAATGTAACATACCATAACAAGTTATGATTGCTCTTAAATTGAACTATGCTGTCAATCCCACATTATAAATCGACCATTCGGGAAATTTCTACGATTATACTCTTCAGTTTAAACTTATCTTAAGGAGGACATTATAAAATTAGGCCTTAGACCATTTAATATAATCAAAAAGGACCAGTTTCGTCTATCATCTTGTCAGTAGCACTTTTTCCTACTGAAATATATCATTCAACACTTAACATCTCTCGAATAGAACCTTAATCATCCTTTTCATGTTTCATTCGACAGGTGGAACTTGTTTTATTGTGTGACTAGAGAGATATTTTTGAGATAATACATTAAGTTAATTAATTAAGTGTACACCTTTATGAATGTATCTCCGCTTTGGATGGAGATATCGACCTTCTGTTTAATGGTTAAGCCAATAAAGCAATAGAAACAAATTTTGAGAAAATATTTTTGTGAAGAAATTTGTATGTTTCTATATTTATGAGATGAAAACTTTAAGTAAGTAGATTTCAATAACTTTCTACAGGGATCGCCAACTTGCGTCTGGTAAATCGGAGGCGTATAATAAAAAATCGATTTTTACGAATATAATCGATTATATAAAAATCCTGGGGCACTTCTAAAGCTAGATTTATAAACTCTTCCTGGCGTTGTCGTTAGCACATGATGTACTGCTTTTTGCCAGTTCTCTGGTGTCACTTCCTTAATGGCTTGATCAAACTGTAGCTTAATAACGTCTATTGTTTTAAATGTCATGTTGTATCTTGCTACAAATCCTTTCACTTGTGCCCATAAGGGTTCTATAGGATTTAGTTTGCAGTGACATGGTGGTGTGCGCAGCACAGTTACACTAGGTTACACTATTTCATAAAACAATGTTTGTATAAATTTGCTATAGCTAATAGTTCCTTCTTTATCAAACTATCTTTTTTTTTCTTTGGTTAGTTATTATAAATAATTTAATGCACAAAATGTACGTGCGCTTATGGCCGATACCGAAATTGGCACGAACTGGACAAAATTTCCCATTTTATTAAAATGTAAACCGATTTCTGAAATATACTATAGAAGTTAAAACAATAGAATTATAATAGAGCGGTTTATAAACTTCGCTGGCGTTCGCGTTGGTGCCAGCAGCCGACGACCAATTTTAACTGTTCGGCGCTGGCGTTCATAGTAGTATAGTTGATTTTTTCCGGGGTTGGCGGAAGAGCCAGTATACTTAGGCCTATATGAGGCCCATTGTATTCCCTATCGTCTGGGTAATGTCTGCCAGACGGGATCTACAGCTTAACGTGGAATCCGAACCACGTGTATGCACTAGTTATCCTTTTTACGCCCCCAGAAGTCCAGTCCATGACTCTCTTCTTGGTTCCGTCATTAGGAATCACTAGTGACATACTGCATTCTTAAATCCACTGAGTTTCGGACATATTTTTTTTATTGTACGTATGCCCACTCCGGGAATCGAACCCGGGTCGCCACGGGCGAATGCCAGTAACTCAACCTCTGACCCACTGCCATGGTTATGACGTCTAGTTAATTAGGGAATTCAAATCACATGATATAATTGGCGGTTGGATGGCAAAAAGCATTGAGTCACCCATTAAATGCCACCAGCAATAATATTTTATGGTCACGTGTACCAATTACAAAGCCATATTTGCCATCCAGCCGCCATTTTTGACACATCGTTGGATTGCCTAATTAGGCAAAAATGGCGGCTGGATGGCAAATATGGCTTTGTAATTGGTACACGTGACCATAAAATATTATTGCTGGTGGCATTTAATGGGTGACTCAATGCTTTTTGCCATCCGACCGCCATATTGAATCACGTGGTTTGGACTTCCTAATAGTATTTTAATATTTATATCACGTCAAGTTGACAGTTGTTAAAATGGGTTATTTTGACAGTGTCGAGCGTATTTCGAACGGGAACGACGCCGACACCAAATCCGGCGAGAGTCTATAAATCCAGCTTTAGTCGAACGGCTGTCGGCGCTAACGCGGACGCCAGCGAAGTTTATAATACGCTGTATTATAATTCCATTGTTTTAACTTCTTGCGCCAATGCCAGCGTAAACACAGATGTGAACTTAGAGTTTATAAATCCAGATTTAACGTTGAGCTACCTAAAAAATAATTCACAGTTGCTTTCAGAAATACTCTTATAAGCTTTTCTCAGGTACCTATTACTACTAAAAAACTATCTACTTAAATAAAGCCTTTTTCGCATGTCTTATATAAACTTCCTGAATAGAAATTAGCTGACAAACCGTTTTTTAAAGATACCTCAAACGTGTTTTCTTAACGTTCCTATTTTTATTTAAACTGCAAGTTAAATAACTACTCGATATGTATGCATACTGACGTTGAAGATGGCGAAACTACCACGACAAGAAAGGCATAAATACTTCGAAGATGTGTTCCATATTGTGTTTCTCGTTTCGCTAAAAAAAATCTTTAATTTATGAAGTAGTTCAGAGATCATAGAGTAAAAATTATAAATAAAATCGGTCTACTGAATATGAATAATCGATGAGAAGGGACTTTTTCACTATTCTCGTATTTGATATTTTGATATTTAAATTCTTTGTCGTATCATTGAAGATTAAGTCATTTTTATATGATATCTTTATTAATAATTATTAACATCATAAACATACTAAAACCTACATAACACCTTAGTTACTCATAATACATTAGCTACCATAATTTAATACGTTAGTTACGAAAGCATAATACGTTAGATACCAAATAATATTAGAACTATTTTTCATGAACATGTAAAACAATATTATGACAGTTTCCAAATTTGATGGATACATCTTTGTCTTTAACGTCCACGATCTTAGGTATTCCCTCTGAAGACTGATTAATGACCGAGCAAGCACTCCTTTCGATTTCGTGCGGTTCCCCAGTGCTTAATCCACTGCCTGAAACATCGCCGATTTGAATTTTGCAAGCAATGGAAACTTTCTTGGTCACACTTTCTTCTAAATACCCTCTAGCAACCTTCGCTGATTCCCATCCACCAAGTTCTTGTAGGTCTAATATATCTCCTCCAGCATTAACAAGAAAATTTGCCGAAGATCTTCTAACGCAGTGACCAGTATACAAATTAGGATTTTCAAGTGAGAGATACTTAGCTATTTTTTGAGGTATTTTAGAGAAGAAGTGAATGCCGCAGGGCTGTACCGTACATTTCCCCTTCCTATATGATACAAACAATCTTTGGTGAGTGACATAGTCTGGCCTTAACATTGCGTACTTTTTAAATAAAAGCACAGGATTGACTTCGCCGTCAAATATCACAGCGAAAATACGTTTCTTGTGGGTTTTTGAGTCGGGAATAGTAACAATCAGCTTGTCTTCTAAAACGTCAACATCTTCCGTGGTCATCTTCGCTAATTCATTAGTTCGGCAGGCTCCTCCAATTCCAATTAAAAAAGCCACTTTCATCATTAAAAACTTCTCGTCTGAGGCAGAACACACAAATTCGTTGACTTGTTCTCTTGCAAATACTTTTAATTTTTTTGCTCTATATCCAACATTTTTCTTCTTGATGAAACGTATTAAGGCGCCGTATTTGTCGATTTCCACTCTTTCCTTCAGTTCTAAAGTCGCTCGTAACATGGAATATTTCGGCCATAAGGATGAAGCAGAGTATTCCTCAGAGAGTTTTGCGAAATATGCCAGCAATACGTTTCTTCTGCACCTTTAACATGTACTTTGTTTCGCCACTCACAAAACTGCCGATATTCTTTTTCATAATGGATTTTAGATTTGTCCGGAAGCAAGTTCAACCTTATAATGTTGGCTGCAGCTAATATATCGTCAGGAATATCAAAATCTTGCATGATTTTAATGATGACTTTTTGAAATGCCAAAATGAAATGACATAAAACCTTGTTTTTATTTTCGCATCGCCGCGCCGTTGTCAATGATACGATAAAGCTTTGAATACAACTCGATTATTAGCGATTTAACACCGTCTCGGACATTGCGGGTGACTCGGCTGTTGCCTCGTCACCTAGTAATGTCCTCGACTATTATAAATCGCATATTAATCTCGTTATATTAATAGCTATAAGTCAGTGCCATACTAGGAGTTTACCATCAATAAAACTGTTACTAGAACATACTACTAATTTTTTTACAGCTCTTGAAAACATTTATAAATTCTATAAATTTTAAAACTGCGAAATGGGCACGATGGCTCGAGAATGTCGATTCGATAAAGAATTACAGTGAGCATCGTTACCGTCATTGTCGCTTGTGATGTCAGTGTTTTTGTTGAGCTAGGTTTCAAAAAACTTTCAACCATTGTTTTCAAACGACTGCTGCGAATTTAATCCTATTGTTTTTTATTATTTTTAATCTTATCTGTGGTCCTTCTTTCCCCTAACGTATTGTTCTCCTCCCTTTCTCTTGTCCGTTTTCCCCCTTTCCTTCCCCTTTTCCACTCTTCTCTATGTCATCTTCTGCCTTATCTCCTATCTTATCTTCCTATAAGGGTATAGCAGTTGAGTGCTCTACGCTGAAACTCTACTTCAAACTCTTGCATGTCGAAAACATGATTTTTTGGGAACATTGATATCAGTCAAATAGCATCTTGTTTCACAAGGTTCCATTTTCCATGAAGAATCGGCTAGAATTTTGTCATCATCGAACGTAGCTTCATTCTTGTGGCTTATAATCAGATTTAAATCAGTGCTATTCATTTGACAGGTTGGACGGTCTTGTCCCGTGAACGCGAATGGTATTAAGACTTGCCAATACTGGTATTTTGTAATGAAATTATTATACTGACAGTATGACAGTCATCTAGCTATTAAGAGAAGATTGAGAAGATTAGACACTTGTTTTAATCTTCGTTTTAAATATATTGCCGAGTGGAATTTAGATCAGTGTTATTGATTTTCAATTACGATCATTATGTAGTACCGCGTGACAGCGCTTAGTAGCTGCGTGTTAATTGTATTTTAGTCAAAATTTTTTAAGTTGGGTGGAAGGAACAAACCTGAACAATTTTTATACCACTTCTGGTTTTCGGGACTTCGACACCAGTTAAGAATTTTTAATAGAACTCTGTATTATTTTTCTTAGAGTTTTATTGATACTAATTGTATTTTTTTAATGGAATACATAAATGTCGACCATAACCCTCAATAATAGACTTTTGTTTAAGATCTACAAAGCAAAAAATAAATTAATTTTTCTTATTAATTTTTACTTAGATTGTCACAAATTTTAGATTTTAAGAAAATTGATCTTAAATTTTGTAGAAAGTTTAAATAAGAAGGGGTACTAGAACTAGCTTTAAAGTGTATTTTATTATCAGAAAGAAAGAAGACACAATAAAGAAATAGGAGGAAATAGTACATTGTATACCTCGTAGGAAAAGCTAAACATTTCCGGAAGACCATAAAGATTGTATGTCGAGGCGGAATTCGGAGTCAGGGAATGTGGCTTTTTCTACGAGGTATACATACTATTTTTCCGTGAAAAGAAAATTATTAAAAGGACATAACTTATTACAATTAACTTGTTAAAATTTTGAAATAAATATTATTAACTTTATTCACAAATAAAGGATGCCATTAAATATTTGTGTTGTAAATGGAGACACAGTAATATTGGTTGTCAAGCTAAAATGTGTTTAGTTTGCAAGTAGCCGTACAGAAATAATATTTCCTTACAGTACAATAATAAATATTTCCTAACTTTAATTTTTCGTTACCTAGCAACGACTAAGTGTAAGGAAATATTGACTTTTTCTTTCATAAATGTTATCAAAAATGCCAATATTTCCGATCGATTTTAGGAAAAAAATACTTTTCAACCATTAACCTATAAAACAGTTACTATTGAGAGATATATTCTCTACCTTAACAATTATTATTGACTATGGTTAATAATGAAAACAACCGCGGCTGTGGCCCAGAGGTAGAGCTACTGGCATTCGACCGCGGCGACCCGGGTTCGATTCCCGGAGTGGGCATACGTAAAATAAAAAAAGTATGTCCGAAATTAAGTGGATTTAAGAATGCAGGGAAAAGTGTAAAAGGTATCATCTCCCAACCCACCCCATTCACGCCGGTAACCAGGCCGGATGAGATCGGACATCTCGTGGGGTGCGGAAGAAGATACACACTCCCCAATCGGTAGGTCATGCAATGGCCATAAACTAAGGGTTGATAGCCCCTGGGGGGTGTCGCATGACTGAGGATCGTGGTTCGGAACCCACGTTAAACTGTAGGTCCCCTCGGGAATGGCCCTGGCAGCGAACGAAGAGGAAAAAAGCCTAATTCTAAAGAAGGGCAGAATGGCAATAATGAAAACAATCTATTTAAAAGCAGTTTTGATTCAACAATAATAATTGTGGTCCTAGGAAAAATAGTGTACATTAGGTACTCGTGTAAAAGTGATTAAGTATTCTAAAAATTTGGAGAAGTTCCGCACTCAGCTGACGCCTCGAGCTAAATATCTCCTCGTTTGAAAAGTATCACTTCCATCACTTGTTATGTATATGCTATTGCAAAATTCTAAAAACAAAAATTTGTTTATTGATTACTGCGATTTATGCACCTATATTGTTATTCAAATCACCTAACGACATTTAGTCACAACAACTGCTAAAAATTATTACATCCACAAACTGATAATCTAATTAAATATTTATAAATTCCTGTTTTAACATGGCGTGGCCGTCGATTTCTCCATTAGGCATTTCATTTACATTACTGCCCATAACGTGTTGCTTTTGAGCTATCTGCTATCTTTTCAAACAGTAACTAAATATACTGTTTTGTTCCTAAATATTTAGAAATAAATTAAAACTCATTGATAAGAAATTATTTTATAGGTTAGATTATAAGATATTATAACATATAATAGTTTATAAAGTATTGTAAATACCTTTTTTACTTTTCATTTGCCCTAAATTTTTCTTTCAAGTTCATTGGTCTGGAAGAATCCTTTCTCCACGACCATTACTGCATGCAATAATTCCAAAATCATTTTTGATAATAGAATGTAAAAATTCTCGCTCTTGAGTTGGAATATTTATTCTGAAACACTTGCTTCTTATGCGTTTGCGTGTATTTTTATTCCATAACAAGATATGGAATGAATATTCTGTAATTGATCTAAATGACATAGGTTGCTATGAATTTCGAAACTGTCAATGTCAGCAGACAAATTTTAGTGCAAGTCAAGATATGAGGGAAAAATCGGATGAATCAGATATGGAATTGGATAATACTCCACCTGAAATTACAAATATTGCGAATAGTATTTTTGGTCGTGGAGAAAATATAGTCTGCTACTCGGTTAGAATGATAATTCGATACTCGTGGTTCTCCACGCGGATCAAATTTTCATTCCAACCTCATTACAGAATCTACTATTCTGACTCATTTACCTTTTCTGGTCATATTCCTTAATGATCTCTTTCTTGATCACTTGTTTAAAAGATCCCTTTTCAAGTTCATTTGTCTTAATGATCCCTGTCTGGTAAAAGGTCATTTTTTAGTCCACTGCCTTAAAGATCGCTTCCCAGTCTAGTACCGTAAAGATCCTTTTCTAGTTCAGTGCCTGAAAGGTCTGTTTCTAGTCTAATGCAATTAATATCTCTTTCTATTCAGGTGCCTATAAAGGCACTATAAAAGGACCCTTAAGCCACTTGCTGTGTGGTCCAATGAATGGCTCAGAAAATACATTCATTGGTCCAGAACCAGCACTCGGGGACCAAGGTGCAATGTACAAAATGCCATAAAGCGATGGATCAGGGGTGAAGACAAAATCCACTGGAGCAACAGACAGGGATTACACCACATCAAGACTTACGAAACAGCTGCTTTAAATGATGATGAATCAGCTGAGAACTATTACAAGAATTCTGACAGGACACCTTAAGAACCATCTACACAGATTGCAACTGTAGAATGAAGTCCTTAACTGCAGATTATGCGTACAAGTTAGGGAAACTGTACAGCACATAGTTTGCCATTGCGAGTCACTAGATCAAAGAGCAATTAAAACTCGAACAACCAAAACTGGAATCAGAGGATATCCTTACCCTCTCCCTACTGGACCTACACAAACTACCTCAAGGAACTGTGATCACTGAGTGGATGTAACAACCAAATAGGGCAAGGACAATGGACCAAACCTAGTCTAAGTGCACCCGGTGCACGAACGGGCCCTCGAAAAGAAAGGCACTTTCTTTTCCATGACCTTAAACGGTTCCTTCTAGTCCACTGCCTCAAAGATCCCTTTCTGGTTCATTTGACTTAAAGAACCCTTTCTGGTTTGGTTTTCCCTAAATATCCCTTTTGGGTTTATTGGCCCTAAATACAGTGGCGGCTCGTGATAGTCGATACAGGTGGGGCCAGTGTTGCCAGGTCTACCGTTTTAGCGGTAGATCTACCGTTTTGATGTATGAGCTACCGTGCTGCCGTTTTTGATATAATTTCTACCGCTTTTTATACGACATGATTAAATTTATTTCCCCGAAAATAGGTCCTATTTTGAACGTAAAATCACTAGGGTTGCCATTTATCCAGGTTGAGTGTTGTTGTGGCGGCGACATTTCACATTTGATTGCGGGAAAATAATATAAAAAGCCCTTCACGGAACGGCTGGCGACCTTTTTTTTTTTAGAAATCACTTTTGATTGAAGGGGAAATAGCATATCTACCGTTTTATTTTTAAATCTACCGCTTTTCTTATGTCCAGTTTCTTTATTTTGAACTTGGCAACACTGGGTGGGGCCAAAATATAAAGTCAAAAATGTTTGATGAAAGTACAGGGTATTATAAATTCGATACATTGACATTGCTATCTCAGTAACTAAATTTGGTGGAATGGAGGCAAAGTTGCATATTTTAATGATGCATTATTTGTTTAAAAATATCCGATGACTTCCGGAGCATCCGAAAAAAAAACAAGAAAAAATTAATTTGTGTTTTTATTGTCTTTATGACAAAATATTGATTTTTTGGACAAACCAAGAGCAAGTTTTTCGTTTATTTTTTCGGATAACTCTGGAAAATGATCGAAATTTGATTAAATTTCTTTTTAACAAATTGTTCAGTATTAAAATATGCAACTTTTGCCTTCATGTACCAACCATGTATATAAAAGAAATCGAAAAACTTACCGACTAATTACATTTAATTATCCATTGAGCAATTGCGATAGTTGTAACAAAAAATGTTCACAAAACACTTAAATTATCTTATAAGAAAACTCTATAGGTACCTACGTCTTTTTGTTATTTAAAAATGATTCAATCACTTTTGTTCTTGAAGTCATCAATATTGTTTACAAAATGTTTTTCG
The DNA here is from genome assembly GCA_935413205.1 of Polydrusus cervinus. Lineage (NCBI taxonomy): Eukaryota > Metazoa > Arthropoda > Insecta > Coleoptera > Curculionidae > Polydrusus > Polydrusus cervinus. Next base: position 51,521,052 of record OW284516.1, on the reverse strand, counting down.
GCAGGCTACATACCCAAAGCGCTAAGTCTTTCCTCTTTTATTTTATTCATTTTAAAATTTATAAACCGGAATCAGGAATATTATTATAATCCACCGACGGACTGACCTAAACCTAACCTACAAGATTAAAACTATTTTAAAGTTATTTTAAAATTAATATCTCGACAGGACAAACCGTATTCAAAACAGCTGCCATCTAGTATCAAGTAGTGGTAACAAAGCCGAAGGCCTGATCTGATTGGAACGACAAAATAAAGCACTTGTAAATCCTCCAATCCCGGACGGATCTGAGGATCTGGCCCGCCACAAAATTTCTGAATTCCTTATGCGGCAGTAAGAGAGGGCGATATATCATTATGTCTTTTGTAAGCGATGAACCTTCGATGAACAGCATGGCCATACATAGAAATCGCTTGCGTTGAGTAGCGCGAAGGAATTTTCGCGGTGTCGGGGAGTTTTTGCACCGTTAGGCGTTATCAGATATTAAATGAACGCAACGTTTTGAATTTTAAGTTATTCACAGTTACAAAAAGAATGAAGCGTAAAGATGCAAAGCAATGATTATGAGTGTGAGTAAAAAAATAACTTGGTGTACAGGTAGGTAGGGCCATGGCACTGTGGCGCTACTGTACGAGCCGCCACTGTCTAAATATTCCTTTTGGGTTTATTGGCCCTAAATATCCCTGTCTTGTTTATCTTATAAAGAGTACCTGGGTCGTAGTTATTCTAACAACATAAAAGAGCTCACTTTTTGTTATTTTCACATTATGTATTTATTTAAAGCCTAAGCCAACGGACCCAACCCACCAACTCGACCAGCTGGACGTGCTAATGGTCAATATCAGTTGTAAAGTCATTTATAATTTTGATTACAAGTGTCTCAAAGTTTATGACCATTTTACATATGGATGATTGTAATCTAAACGGTCGAAGAAGCGCAGAACGTAACGCGAAGCATTATTAATTTTTACAGGCAACATGCCTGTATGATAAGATTATTAATTAAAATAGTTCGCAGTGCAGTTTCAGTGGCGTGTCTTCAGAAAATTAACAAATCAAAAATATCTTTGATCTTGTCGTAAGCTACAAGGAATACTGAAAAAGGTTATGTCAAAAAGTCTTGTTAACCTTACATGAAGTAGCGGACATATTTACAAAAATAGAAAAATTGGTCCAATTTGAAAGTTATGGAAATTTTGAAAAAATTGTACAAAATCTATTTTGTATATTTACTCAGATATTTTCACCACTCATAATTTTCTGTAAAGGGTTACGCCAAAGGTTGCCTGTAGTAAATATTTATCGAATTCGAATACCCATTTAAGTCACTTCGCTTCTCGGGATTTAAGTCGCGGTCTTGTAGCTTGATGTAGCCCCTTTAGATTATACGTCTAGACAGTAGACTATTTAGGGGGGGGGGGTGCGGGCTACAGGAGGCCCCTCCCCTTCCCCCTCCCCCGAGCCTTGGAGCTCGGGTCTAAATGTCTAATTGCAACCTAATTATTCGTCTCACGCTTGCACTCTTAATTTAAATCTTTAAATAATGTATTCTTGGCTTAGATTACAAAACTCTTGTAGGAAACGTTTAGTTTTTAAACTTTTCCTTCTAATAGTCCTGTTTTATATAGAGATTAAAGTTTCAGAAGCATATCGTTTTAGTTATTGATTTATGATGCAATTTTAAAGGAAAACGAGTAAACAGAATAATATGTTATAGTAATTTTCTATTATAGACTTGTCTGTTCCGTTTTCCCTCTTTTAAAGCTATTTTAAATCAAGAAAAATATAACCCAATGCAATAAAATGTTTTTACAACAAAAACAAAACACAATTAGAAATTTATTTTTATAGAGAAAAATTAAAGTAAAAATTTTAATTGAAACATTTTTTATGGAAAAAGTGTGATAATTTATAATAAAAAAAAATAATGCGGGAAGAAACGAGAATGCTTTATTATGAATATACAAAACAGCACTTAAGAAGGAGTATTTCAAAACCACCAAAAACTGCTCTTAGGTCTACGCTCCTAAAATCCATGATTTCTGAAAAAATCATCACTTTTCGCGTGGTGAGCGATATTTACTTTATTTTTAACCATGAAAAAGCGAGCCCGAGAAACGCTGGTTTATAGTTATACATAAGTCTTATGTTAAAATTTTATATTGACACCAATATTCATATTTTTGACAAATGTAAAAAATGTGAATAAAGAGCTAGCTACTTCAGCTAGGAATATCAAAAAAAAGTAAAAAAAAACATTTTCAAAAACAAATTTAATCCAACCATGCAGAGGGGGAGAGGTAATAATTTAATTTTCGAAATTTGATAGTAATCAGGTGAATTTTAAACAAACTTTGGGCGTGGCCCCGAAAATTTTTCGCCTGCGGCGCTTTTCCGCCTTCTTCACTAGGTGCAATATTATAAAATACATTTAGTCCCGACTGTCCCTCTCTCCAGAAAAAAAATGTTTTACATGTTTCAAATGCAGAATCATTCATCTTCAGGAGAACAAATGAAATTAGGAAGAAAATGGTAGATATATTATAATCTCCGTTATGATGATATCTACCCTTTTCTTCTTAATTTCATTTGTTCTCCTGAAGACGAATGCTTCTGCATTCGAAACATGTAGATACTTTTTTGTGGAGGAAAACTTTGCGTTCTTATTTCTTTCCTTCTAAATAAAAACCAGTTTTTAAAACGAAATCGTTATTCAACGAGACATAAAATCAAATTCTAAATAAGAACGCGACAATAGTTGTTTGTTTTTATATAAATATATTTTAAACGAAATCCAAAAAGCTAAAAATGTAGTTTCTGACGAACCTTGTATTGTAACCGCAAATCTAATATTCAAAATTGTAGTTTGAACACAAGAGGAATTAAAAATTAGAATTGAAAAAAAAATCCAAAAAACTAAAAATGTTGTTTCTGACAAAACCCTGTATTCTAATCACAAATCTGATATATGAAATTGTAGTTTCAGCACAAGCAGACGTTTTTATAACGAATAAATTTTTCTTCCCTACCTACCAATAAAAATGTTTTTCCCCTTCCAAACTCTGTCCGTGGATACACTGTATAGTAAATTAGTTTTGTGTGTAATGTTTTTTAATGAATTTTTAAACACTTTATGCTAAATCTATTACCACTAGAAAATATAAAAATTTATAATGTAGATACTGGATAGCTACTTATACAAAACCAATAAAACTGTAAGTCTTAAATAAAATCACAAACCAGCCCTAGTCTTTTCCTATGTGTTTTCCCTTTTATAGTGGTCTTCATCCCTTGTATTTCTTAAAAAAAGAGTCGCCCTGACAGACCCCAGGGGCGTGAAGCGTGTATCCGGGTTTGATTGTTAGAAACTTTCTTTACTTTGTGACTAGTTGTATGGCTAGTTAGCAGTGGCGTCTATCCGTACGGGCCCGCCGGGCCCGGGCCCAGGGCCCCGCTGTCTTGGAGGCCCCAGCATAGATATAAGGAATTCTTGTCTGCGCTAACATCAATTGCTGAAGATGATGATCAATCGAAAGAAACTAGATGTGAAGCAGTTGGCATTTTCAAAAAAATGCAGAAGTTGGAAATAATTGTTCTTAAGGAAATATGGAATAATATATTAACAACCGTAAATAAAGTAAATATTAGTTTACAAAGTAGATCTCTTACGATGGAAGTAGCAGTAAAGTTATTGAAATCACTCATTAAGTTTCTGAATAATGAAAGAAATTATTTCGAAAAGTACTATAGCATTGCTAAAGATAAATTTCCAGATAGTGACTTCAAACAGAATACACAACGTAAAACTGAACGGAGTTCGAGAATCAAATTTTTTGATGGACCAGCTGAAGAAGCCCAATTTAGTGGCAAAGAAAAATTTAAAATTGAAGTTTTTTTTCCAATTATGGATTTGTTAATAGCTGAACTTAACCGGCGATTTGCTGCATACGACAGCATTTTCAATCGGTTTAGTTTCCTAACAATTTTAAAAACAATCAGTCAAGTCGATTTGCACCTTAGTTGTTCAAGATTTGTAGACAATTACAGTTCTGATGTAAATGGAAAAGAATTCGAGTTGGAATGCATTTTTTTGGCAGAATATTTAAATTCAGACGAAAAATATAAAACCCAGGAAATCAGTTTATTGGACCTATACAATATTTTAACAACTAACAAATTAGAGGATACATTTCCTAACGTTGCCATTTCGTTGAGAATATTTGTATCATTAATGATAACTAATTGCAGTGGAGAACGTTCATTTTCTAAATTGGCCAGAATCAAAAACGAACTGAGGACTACCATGCTGCAAGAGAGACTAAACAGTCTATCGTTAATGTGTATAGAAAATGAGATCTTACTAGAAATAAATTTTGATGACATAATAGACGATTTTGCACACCTCATATCAAGAAAACAATCATTTACATAGCGCGGATTATTTACAGTTATTAATATTAATAATATTAATGTTTTAGGATGAGATTTTATCTTTATATTTTAGTTAGAAGAAATAGTTTTATTTTAAAATAAATGTTTTGACGAAGATTTTACTCGTGGAACCTAGTATTTAAAAATAATTATATTTCTGGTTGAATTCCTAACTAACACCCTAAAAGGGGCGTGGCACCAAAATTTTTTTTCCCAGGGCCCCATTTCTGCCTTGGGCCCAGGGCCCCAATCATATGAAAGACGGCGCTGCTAGTTAGCCAAATGCCTATTTAAAAAAATAAAATACATAAATTGAAACTGCATTCGCAGACTGCCAGGTTTATTATTTAAAACCTTTATGCCAACCAAAATTAGTTTGTTGTTACGAATAAATATATATAAAACGCTACAAATGTGCGTTTAAAGCAGATCGTTTTCTAAGAGTTTAATTCCTTATTAGTACACCAGCTGGCAGCACAAACCGGATCAGGAAAATTTCTCTTGCAGGTGCCTCCTGCACTGCTGTTGTTACAGTTGCTTGTATATTGTATTGTAGCAGCAGGCTGCTAGAGGACTCTGGTAATTGAACAATGATATCTTTCCATATTTAGTAAAGGAATTGATTTTTCAGATTTTCTTTTAGAATAGTAAAATAATTTTTTTAGAAACAAATTTTAATTTTGATTGAAAAGAAATGTTAAGAAAATTGCTTTAATTTTTTTATATCTATCAGATTTTTGTTACTAAACTTCACTCTTAACCAGGATGGTTCTAAATATGGAAAATTTTAATTAATTGCTGAATATTTTTAAAATAAATATTGGACTTTGGATATAGTAGGTACTTTCATTTAAAATCGAATTAATGAAATTATTTATTTAAAACATTTTTTTATTTTTTCTGAAAATTGGAATACCTATTTAAATTTGCCGTTCTGCCCTTCTTTCGAATTAGGCTTTTTTCCTCTTCGTTCGCTGCCAGGGCCATTCCCGAGGGTCCTACACTTTAACGTGGGTTCCGAACCACTATCCTCAGTCATGCGACACCCCCCAAGGGCTATCAACCCTTGGTTTATTGCCATTGCATGACCTACCGATTGGGGAGTGTGTACCTTCTTTCGCACCCCACGAGATGTCCGATCTCATCCGGCCTTCTTAAATCCACTAAATTTCGGACATACTTTTTTTTAAATAAAGAGAAGCTTAGCGGCAGGCGGACAGAGTAGTGCGGCTATCTTTTGCATTAAAGTACGCAGGGACGCCAAAGGTAATGGGTTCCCTGGGGCACAGGTAGACAAGTCATAACCTGTAAGCAACTTCCAATACAGCGAGACTGTTTTTTTTCAAGGCGTTTTTAAGAAATAAATACGCGATGAAAACCCAGTAACGCCATCAGTAGGAATCAACTCAATGCAAAAGATAGCCATCTAACGTGAAAACGTAGAAATATAATTATAATTATTAATTATTATTCTACGTTTTCACGTTAGATGGCTATCTTTTGCATTGAGTTGATTCCTACTGATGGCGTTACTGGGTTTTCATCGCGTATTTATTTCTTAAAAACGCCTTGAAAAGAACAGTCTCGCTGTATTGGAAGTTGCTTACAGGTTATGACTTTCTGATGAGTTCTAACAAGAACGAAACAGCCTGTCATTGTCTACCTGTGCCCCAGGGAACCCATTACCTTTGGCGTCCCTGCGTACTTTAATGCAAAAGATAGCCGCACTACTCTGTCCGTCTGTCGCTAAGCTTCTCTTTATATATTTTAAACGGACACTAAATTCCACTGTTTTATTTATACTTTTTTTATTATACGTATGCCCACTCCGGGAATCGAACCCGGGTCGCCGCGGTCGAATGCCAGTAGCTCTACTTCTGAGCCACAGCCGCGGTCTATTTAAATTTCATTTTTAATTTCCGGCTTTTCTAATAATTATCTATAGCTTGACTTAAACAAATTTTATGTTATTTATCTACAAAAAACTACTTTATACCCAATTTCAAAAATATTTTTTATAATACAAATTTTTTTTTACATTATTGGTATAATTTATATAATTAAAAAAAAACGACAAATTACAAATTAATTGACAAAACAAGATGCCAACTTTAAATGTAAGCCATTGAACCTGATTTTGCCGTTTATTTTCTATTGTTTACATTTTTTAAATCTCTATTTTGTGGCGTTGATCCAAAATTTTTAGTAGTTTAGTAAAACTAATGAAAATAATTGAAATTTGGAATTCAATCAAGCATGTGAGATAGGCGCCCGCCGTATATTTTATAAATAACTTTTAGAAACAACAATTCAATTTAAAACTTGTGATATTTTGTTCACATCACATCGCACTTTCTATAAAAAATTAATATAAACGAAACGCATTTACAATATAGGTTTTTTATTATGAACATAATATTTTTCTACTCCTGCATGGATATTTGCTGTTTTCCTTACATTGAACTGATTAGATAAGTGGGCTATTTCTGTCAACTGAATGGATATAATGTCATATCCATCCTAGTACGGATATGAAAGTGACCAATCACTGTGGTCAATACAAAGAAACCAAATTTACACGTAAATTTTAGAAGTCATTTATGACACTTATAAAAATTGAGATTAAGAATATACCTACTTAAAAAAGATGCAAATCTGTCAAATCAAATTGTTATTGTTTATATTTGAATCAAAACATTTATTTCAGGGCCTATGGATACACCAATTTTTCCCGAAGAGTGCACAAAATAGTGCGAAGATTGAAGAAATCAAAATATTTTTTTATCGTACCTACTATTGTTAAGTATTTTCTGACCGATCTAAAATTTGTGCACAACTTCACTTTTTATTTTCAAAAATCTCCAGTTTTCCACTCCTTTTTAGACAATTACTACAAGATATTACGCATAAAATGAACTTTAATATTTACTTGCCCTGTTAATTTTTTACCCTAATCTCCTTTTTTTTTTTTACGGTTCGCCGACTACGTAGGCCATCTTGAACCGGTCATCGACCACAAAATGTGATCTACCGACTGGGGAGTGTGAAACGGCACCTTCATCCTACGAGATATCCGATCTCATCCGGCCTGTCCGGCGTGAATAGGATGGCTAGGTGTCGATTCATTTTACACTCTTCCCTGAGGCAAGAGCACGCCGTGTTCCCAAGCGGTCACCCGCCCAAGTACTAACCGCGCTCGACACGGCTTAACTTCGGTGATCTGCGGGAACCGGTGCTTAATATGTCGATAGGCCCTTGCCCACCTAATCTCCTTAAAACCTTTATTATACAGGTAACAGGTATAGAAAAATAACTGGCTAATCTTCAGGAAAGAACATAAAAACCAGATAAAATAGACGAAATTATAAGATGTTTAGAAAATAATTAGTGTCATTTTTTAAAGTGATTGTCATTTCTCGATTTAAGGTCATAATATTTCATTTTGTTTTGCACAGAAGAAGTTCGGATTTGTGATGCAAGCAAACAAAGCATACATTTCAGCAGAACAATAAATAATTAATCAAATTGGCCACGATTTAAATAAATAAATTGTTCATTTTTATTATTAAATGTATTTTTTTTTGGCTTTTATTCTGCAAACGGCCGAATGCGAGAAAGATGATGAAGAAGATGAGATTTTGAGTAAAAATAAAAAAAAAATCGACAAAAATGTTATAGTGTAAGGTGGTCCATGGACTTACCAACGAAATTAATTTCTCTTCAATTGTTTTTTATCATCTTTCTTACAAGTTCACCGCCAACTAAAAAGACAAGTTATTATGCCTGATTTAAATAAGTTTTTAAATATTTTTAGTACCTATAAAGTTCAGAAGTTGAGTCGTAGAAAAAATATACTGTAAACTGTACAACTCAAGTGAGCTCGGAAGATTGAGTACTCCGTATACGGCGTCGTGCTCAATTTACTTCCTCGTACATTATGTACATCATGTCCACTCTTGGACCACAGTAGACTTTTGGACTTGCATTGTCTTTATTTGTTTTGAATCACAACGTTTCAACTGGTAAGTATCTCCAGCAGTCTTCAGGTGAATACTGACTTGAACCTGAAGACGACCGGAGATACTTAACAGTTAAAACGTTGTGATTCAAAACAAATAAAGATAATGCAAGTCCAAAACTCGATTGAACGTCATAATCAAATAATTATTTGTATTTTTAATCTAATATTTAAACTTTTACTATACTTACTTTATCGTAAGTTAAAATTTATAAAACCTTTGTCAAGATGTCGATAATGATGTTTCTTTCTGACATTAAAGCATAATAATTGACTGTAGAAGCTCTATCGACTGATTTGCGTTGGAAGAACTGATTGTAGCACATTGCAAAATATCTCCAATATTCGTGAATAATGACGCAACCGGTTTCTACAATGCGTTAAGTTGCAAAATATTACGAAACTTTAAATCAGCTGTTTCTAATGAGAACAGCATGGGTTGCACGTTGCACCTTTAATTTTTTTTCCAATGTTTAATTCTCGAAACTTAGCTGGTCTGCGTGCATATTGTCTTGAATACCGTGCAGTGTTGCCGTTGTTAGCTGTTAGTAATCCTGGAAGCTACGTGTTGATTGTCATTCTTTATGTTTTGTCCTGAAATTATATCTATATGTATACCGAATACCTATTATTTTTCTAATTTTAACTATGCGAATACTCTATGCGAATTTATATCGATATAAATATTAAATTAGAACAAAAACATTGCGCTCTCTTGGAGCGAATCCTGAACATGTGTATTAATGGATTTTTAAAAACTTTGTAAATTTGAACTCTACAGATATTTGGAAAGTGTTGAAAAGTTATTTTAATTAAAAACAAATTTTTAATATTTCACATTAAACTTTAGTAATAATTTTTATGATTTTTATTGGCTTGTACCTTTTTCTTTAAATTTTTTTTCTGCCGGAAAGTAAATTTCCTACATCAATTTGCCGGGGTGCAGACGGTATTAAAATTAAAAATGCTTTATTCCTCCGCTGGGAACCGAGGCCAAACCGTCACGACTAAGGCCCTATTTCCACGGGCCACTTTTTGAAGTTGACATCGACCACAAAAAGTGGTTCGTTTGTGGTCTACTGTCGCCAGCTTGCAGTTCCATTAAGGGCAAAAAAAAATAAAAATAAAAGGTTATATTTTTGTTGATTGAAAATACCGCTAAAAAAGGCAGAACGGAAGAGACAAGTATATATTGGAAAAATGCTATAAAATATTATTCTTTTTACTAGGTTTTCTTCAAAATTGCGTCAAAAATCAATAACTAAAATGATATGCGTCTGAAAACCCTAATCTCTATATAAAATAGGACTTTTAGAAGGAAAAGTTTAAAAACTAAACGTTTCCTACAAAACTTTTGTAATCTAGGCTAAGAATACATTATTTAAACATTTAAATTAAGTGTCCAAGCGTTTAAAAATTAGGTGACAATTAGATTTTTAGAGCCGAGCTCGGAGGGACCTGCACCCCCCCCCCCCCAAATACGCCACTGGGTCGGACTGACCACAGAACAGGACTGACTAAACGCACTTGTCGGAAATGGAAGTTGTCCAACGGATGGACAAATAAAATTGTTAGTAAATCTTAAGGTGATGAATGAGGTAAAGCGAACGTGGAAGGACACACCTTGATTCATTTAGGTAATATTGTTTTTAGTACCTATCTAATATATTTTAGTAATATTTTTTTTAGAAAAGAATCTTTTCTATCTTCTCTAGTAAGGGGGACGATTTTTGAGTTGGGTAGTTCAGTCAAGTAATATATCATGGGAGGGGGGCCCTGCATGTATTGAACAAATGATCTTACGGGGGAGCTGCTCCTGGTATTTGAAAATAGTATTTATTGTTTTTGGCGTTCGGCTGTTACGAAATATCATCATCTAAAATCTAGAGAAAAAAAGACTGGACTCGTATTTTTACATGAGGTAACCAATAACTATCCAGCGATTCGTAGGTAACTCCGTCCTCTTGGCAACGTCGCCAGTCTGGCGTTCTTCAACCCCGATTTATCACCAACGGAATCCCCTCGATTCCATAAATGTTCTGACTCACTCGCACCCGTGTTCCAGAAGCATGCGCTCGAATAGAATGGATTTTCTCTCTCATCCTTTTTATATTGTGGTGGAAGGTCACCTTGAGTCAGTCATTCATAGAATACAGCCGTGGTAGCGTGTGCATTACACATCCAGTGTTTTTAGAGACTGAAATTTCGAAGGCGGGTCTTTTTGAAATTTTGAATTTGTTTTGCAGAACGTTGATTGGTGCGATTTGTTGTTATTGCATTAAAACGGTGAGGACAATTTGTATTATTGTTTTAATTGTAATAGTTTCAGTTTGCAATAGTTTTTGTTTTTAAGTACTATGCCATGCCGGTAAGGTGTTGTACTTATTGTATTAATTTATTCAAGGGATTTAAAATATGGTAGATAAAGTATTTTAGTTGTATTTTTGTGATTAATTATTATTTAATAGCTTGAAAAATTTGCTAAAAATTGTAATATTTATGTGGATCTAGAAATAGCTAATTTTAGGGAATATGTTTTTAAGAAAAAAAATATCTGAAATATCAAAAATTATTTTACATACATACATTTTTTAGATTTAAATTCTAATATTTGGATAAATATTAATAATTTTTTATTAAAAAAATCCTTTATTTGGATTTTTTTCATACATTTAGCTCATTTAAAATAATGTGCATTTCTAATAATACTTATACAGGGTGTTCCTTAATGATGTGCTAATATTTTATTAGGGTGTGATTCCTAAAGTCATTTTATGAAGAAAAGTTTATATAAACATAATTATGTTTTAAACGGCTTAAATTTTTTGTTATAGGGTGTTGAATTAATTTTTTTTAATGCGTTTTTTGTAATATCTCCGAAAGGACATAAAACCACATGTTTTAGTTATAAAAGTTATTTTGTATTATCAATGTTAATAATAATAAATAGTAGGGCTAATTTAATTATTTTAATTAAGAACGGTGTGCCTGAGGAGAAAAACGCAAGATACCATTTTTATGCAGAATTGACCAGGCTAATCAGAAATGATATCCACATGGAAAAATGTCAGTGGCGTACCACTTTTTTTTTTTTAAATATCTCAGGAAATGTTTGCAAGGACGCCACGGATGGGACAAAAAAAAAATCGGAGATATTACAAAAAACGAAAAAAATAATTCACACCCTGTAGCAAAAAATTTAAGCCGTTTAGGACATATGTTTATATGAACTTTTCTTCATAAAATAATTTGAGGAATCACACCCTAAAATAAGAGCCATATTAATATTAATCATTAAGGAACACCCTGTTTTTGAACTGAATATACCGGGTGAAACAGGTAGTAAATAAAATAACCTTAACAACAAATACATTTTTCTCAAGCACGTCAAACTTATATCATAAAGTAGGGTTCAATTTTAACGTTTCCATGGCCTACTCTTTACCACTTACCTTGTTTCATCAATGTTATGGACATTTTAGAAAACAAAGGAAAATCGATCTAGGCGACCAATTTTTAAAACAAATGATAAAAAGTGGCGCGTCATTGAAAAGAGAATTGTCTATAGATTTTAAATATAGAATAAAAATAAGGGGTTTCCATTTCAAATTTAAAAGTTGGCTTCACTTCCGTTTAAACCGGAAATGGTTTCGAAAGTTTAAATTGGTCGAAAAATGACAATTTACATACTTGTTACCGTCTAATTTTTTAAAATCTGTAGGTACTGCTAAAATTACGGAAATTTTTTTTGTAGCATATATTGATCTTGTGTCACCCGTTATAATTAGTTCTAATAGAAACTTTTATTAGTTACTATAATTATTTAAAAAAAATGAAAAGCCCACATATATTCATATCGAATTCTGGATAACTACGAGCTCAGGTTGATTTGAGGTCACATTGGAAATTTATATTTTTCGGAATTTGTCATATCTTTAGTTATTTAAGATAAGGTATATTAAAAAAAAACATTTATGAATATTTTATAGAGTACACACACACACCTAAAATTTTGTGCAAGGTTTGCATGAATTTACTTTTTATTTAAACCCACCTAATTTATTCCCACTTGACATCTGCTGGACAATTCAAGCGGACCGAGCTAATTGTTGGGTGAACTTTGGAGTAAAATATTTTACGAACGAATAAAGCTATCGGTGCGCGGTTTGCAAAATTTAAAAGAGAATTTAATTCTTAATATGCACTTTTTTCCGATTTTTTTTTACTTCTAACCTTTAACTGTCTACAGGGTTCAAAGAGAAGTATGTTTTTTTTTACCAAAGTTTCTAAGTACCGGATTTCCACAAAAATAATTTCAAACTATTTTGGATGGCATTTTCTTTATCTCCTATTTATAGAGAAGAAAATAAATTCTCAAATTTTTGATATCCCTCTTTGTTCATGAAATTTCGATTTTTTTCTCAACCCCTGTAAATTTCAGGTATTTTTGTCATTAGGCCTTACAATGTTTTGTAAGAACGGGTTTTGGTAAGTGATTATAACTTCTTAGGATCACCTCTTTTGCAACGAGAACATTTTAAGTTCTTGCGTTTCGTCGTGAGCAGTTATCCTGGCACGAAACACACGATGTGTGGAAATGGAGGCATATAAAATGAAATAAATAAAAATAAAACCGATTATGGGTACGCCACTGCTCACGACGAAACGCAAAAAATTAAAATGTACTCGTTGCAAAAGAGGTGGTCCTAAGAAGTTATAATCACTTACCAAAACCCGTTCTTACAAAACATTGTAAGGCCCAATGACAAAAATACCTGAAATTTACAGGGGTTGAGAAAAAAATCGAAATTTCATGAACAAAGAGGGATATCAAAAATTTGAGAATTTATTTTCTTCTCTATAAATAGGAGATAAAGAAAATGCCATCCAAAATAGTTTGAAATTATTTTTGTGGAAATCCGGTACTTAGAAACTTTGGTAAAAAAAACATACTTCTCTTTGAACCCTGTAGACAGTTAAAGGTCAGAAGTAAAAAAAATCGGAAAAAATGTGCACATTAAAAATTAAATTCTCTTTTAAATTTTGCAAACCGCGCATCGATAGCTTTATTTGTTCGTAAAATATTTTACTCCAAAGTTCACTTAACAATTAGCTCGGTCCGCTTGAATTGTCCAGCAGTTTACTTAAGTATTCTTTGTACATTTGACTTTGTGCTAAAGCCTAGATAAATATTACAAAAATACTTGCAAGCTTATTATATCAGACCATTAAAATTTAATAAAACAATGATTTTGATGTTAGGGCTTTCATTGAGAGACAATAATTTCTAAAGAAAACCAATTTTTATAATATACTAGAGTCTAGTCTATTTCAGAAAGGTGTCAGTGGCGGATCCAGGGGCGGAGGGGGACGAAGGCAGTCCCCCCCCCCCTGAGCCTAACAGAATGGGTGCTTTTTACCTTGGGCCTTGAAAATTGTAGGCCGTGTGAAGGGTCAGAAGTTTTTTTAGAAGTCACGTTTGAGAGCAGGAAGATTTTTAGAGCCGGTATACGCTCTTTTGTTTTTAGAAGTGATTTTTTTAAAAATCGCCCCCTCAACAAATTCCTGAATTCGCTAATGAAAGGTGTAGAGTAATGAAAGCTCATTAGGTATGCAAAGGGACTACAGAGTGACCCAACGCATATTTAAACCACTTTCATAATTTGGCATTGATTTCATTGCAAAATTCTTTATTTTCATCAAGTGCAGGTAGTACCACGCGGGTTTGGGTCAATTTATGGGTTTTGCCTATTGTTATCCATTCGCAAATACTGAAATTGGTATGACAAAGGCGTGAATTCTGTACATAGTGTTAGGTAGGTACACTTATTTTTTATTAAATATAATAAAAAAATACAAAATACAAAAATGCATTATACAGAAATTAAATTATAAAAAATCATAATATTCTTCGTCATCTGAGGAACTCTCACCTCCTCTTGACATTATAATTAACGGGTCGACGGTCCGATCGATCAGGTGGTCAAGATCCCACATTTTCTCCTCTTCTTTAATGTCATGATGGACTGCTTTTCGCCAGTTCTCTGGTGTCACTTTCTTAATGGTTTGATCATGGGGCCCCCCTATATCTCAGCTCAAAAAAACTACGTACAGTGACCGGAGGGAATTCTTGCTCTATATGGAAACGTTTTTATTATTGATTACACAGAAATTTTTATTCTGGATTAAAGTTTCTGCGTCCCGTAAAACTTTAAAAAAGCTCTTTTATTAAATTTTGATTTAGGTTGTGGTGTATAAAGTTACAAACAATACAATTTCCTGTGTTTGTACTTTTTGATATGTTTACGCCATGCATCACTGAGAAACTAATTAAATAAAAAAAACTATTGAAACAAAAACATGAACTTTATCGAAAGTACGTCATGAAAACGGCAGCTTGACAATGTTGCCAATGTTCTCAAAATTTTGTATATTATAATACAATGACAAAGTCTAAAAAGTAATCTAATAAAAATAATTGTCCAAAATGGATTTATGCAATGAAAAAATTATCATATTATTTCCAAAACGTTATCTATAGTATTTTGTCTTAAAATAAGTATTGAAGTTCAACTAACAAAATATATTATTTAACTAAACATAAAAGGCTTTACATGTGGCAACACCGAAATTATTGACAAGAGACCAAGCTAATGAAATGACAGGTGAAAAAAGTCTTTGTCGATCTTTCTGCCCTATGAGCAAATAAGTAAAAAGGACAGTTATTTTAAACAAAATCCCTCAACACATCGAATGAAAGTTGGATGTAAAGAAAAACACTGACATGACAAGTGAAAGATTGGTAACGATGCTCAATGTAAATTTTTATCGTATCGACGTCATCGAGTAATGGCGTCAGTTTTGCGTTTTTAGAATTTGTGGAGATTGTTCATGTTTTCAATGAGCTGCAAAAAGTTCCTCCTATTTCTCTCCTCCTAAATTCTCTTTAACCTTAAAAAGGTACTTTTCCATACTTTATGTCCTCATTGTATATCAAAGCAAAACAAATATATCGAATAACTGTACTTTCTACTTCATAAGAAAGTAATCTATGACAGTACGCAATATAACAGAATTAGATACTTCTGATGCAGTCAAATTTTAGTTGCAAGGTCAAGTTATTTTATCAAATTTTAACACTATTAACTAATAATTATGCAATTGATTATGTTATTATGTCTATAATCTAGCCGCAAAAATGTTAAGATAGTTCTAATAGTAATTTTGGGAAATTGATTATAACATTTGTATCTCTATATACAATTCCAGTTTCAACTGGTTCCCTGCAATATCACTTATCAGCTAAAATATAAAAACACATTAAATCTTGTCTGTTGCCTAACTTGTATGCATGGTAATAATTGCAGTTTTTATACTAAATATGCAGCCTAATACATTACAAACGAAGTTAAAAAAACTAGGGCTCAACCGGGATTTGAACCCGGGACCTCTCGCACCCAAAGCGAGAATCATACCCCTAGACCATTGAGCCGATACATCTAATTATCAATTAATTAATTAAATATTGATTCTAATTTGATTGTTTACATTCCACTTGTAGGTACTACAATATATTTGTTATGCTATTATGCATGTGTTGTGTTGCTGCACCAAATTGTAATGCTCACGACATCTCTGTTTATACTTTATACATTTACAATGTAAAATATGAAAATACATATATTCTATAAATTAAATTAGTAATACCTACCTAATTTTTTTTGCAGAAACTAAAATCATTATAAAATGGACACAAAAGATGCCCTTTTGTCTCTCATATCCCAGCCAGCTGAGGACTCAGGGAGCAAAGTGACCGTTGTAGGTGTTGGACAAGTTGGAATGGCTTGTGCTTTCAGTATTTTATCCCAGGTAAGACATATTATAGTTCAAGTAGGTGCTTGAGATTGATAAAAGGTAACCTAAAAGATAGAAGTAAATGGTTCCAACAATATAGGTCAGGAAATAAGTAATATTTTCCCGGAAAAGTCGAAAGTAGAATCGGTAGATCGGTTCTATAGTCTATTTCAGAAAGGTGTAGAGTTATAAAAGCTCATTAGGTATGCAAAGGGACTACAGAGTGACCCAACGAATATTTAAGTCACATTCATAATTTAGCATTGATTTCATTGCAAAATTATTTATTTTCATCAAGTGCAGGTAATACCACCCGGGTTTAGGTCAATTTATGGGTTTTGCCTATTGTTATTCATTCACAAACACTAAAAATGGCGTGACAAAGGCGTGCATTATGTACATAGTATTAGGTACACTTATTTTTTATTAAACATTATAAAAAAAATACAAAATATCTCTTGACGTTATAATTACCGGGTTTACGGTCCGATCGATCATGTGGTCAAAATTCCACATTTTCCCCTCTTTTGGACTGATTTTCGCCAGTTCTGTGGTGTCACTTCCTTAATGGCTTGATCAAACAGTAGCTTAACGTCTTTCATTTTGAATGTCGTGTTGTGTCTTGCTACAAATCCTTTCACTTGAGCCCATATAAGTTCTATAGGATTTAGTTCGCAATGATATGGCGGTATGCGCAGCACAGTTACACTATGTTTTTCAGCTATGTCTTTCACGGCACATTTCATAAAACGATGTTTGGGTAAATTTGCTATAGCTAATAGTTCCTTCTTTATCAAATTATCTTCATTTTCTTTTCTTTGGTTAGTTATCATAAATAATTTAATGCCCAAAATTGAGCCCAACTAGACGGAATTTCTCATTTTATTACTCCACACCTTTCTGAAATAGACTATAGTTCTCTTAAATGCCTTCGATTTTTTTTTATCTTTAAATGCTTTTTTACATTAGGTGCAAGTGCAAGTAAAATTGCTTAAAATTATGCATTTTAATGACTTTTTAATCATCTACCCATTTAAAACTAACTAACCATTTCCTTGCATTGCACGAACTTGCGTTTTAATGTAAAACGGCCTTAAGAAGTTCACTGTTTGGGTTAAGGCAGAGTTGGTCTACGACATAAGAATAAATTCAAATTGTAGGTTTGTGTATCGTGTATGCATACCTTGAAACCTGTTTAACTACCTCTATTCTTGATCCGAGACAAGGGACTGACTACTGACTTATTCGTTACTATTACATCATAAAAAAAAAAATTTAAAGGCATGTTTTGGATCGTTGAATTTGGTTAATAAACCCAATTTCGTCTTCCGCTACCACTGGACATACGATTTCCTACAGTTTGAAAGACGCATTCTTGATATAACTTATACAGTAATTTCCGTCTAATCTAATGCCGTAATGTGACCAGTGGTGGAGGGGGGGGGGGGCAGCCGGGCTGAAGCATCCCCCCCCCCCTAAAAGTCTAGTTGCGACCTAATTTTTCGTCTCATGCTTGGACTCTTAATGTAAATTTTTAAATAATATATTCTTGGCATAGATTACAAAGGTATTGTAGGAAACGTTTAGTTTTTAAACTTTTCCTTCTGAAAGTCCTATTTTATATAGAGATTAAGGTTTGGACGCAAATCGTTTTAGTTATTGATTTATGCAATTTTGAAGGAAAAGGAATAAAAATAATAATATTTTATAATATTTTTCTATTAAATACCTACTTGTCTGTTCCGTTTTCCCTTTTTTAAAACTATTTTAAATCAACAGAAATATAACTCAATGCAATAAAATATTTTTACAACAAAAACAAAAAACAATTAGGTATTTAATTTTAAAGAGAAATATTACAGTAAAAATTTTAATTGAAACATTTTTTATGGAAGAAGTGTGATAATTTATAATAAAAAAAATAGTGCGGGAAGAAACGAGAATGCTTTATTATGAATATACAAAACGGAACTTGAGAATTAGTATTTCAAAACCTAAGCATTTGCACCAAAAACTGCTCTTGGATCTACGCTCCTAAAATACATGATTTCTGAAAAAATCATCAATTTTAGCGTGGTGAGCGATATTTACTTTATTTTTAATCATGAAAAATCGAGACCTAAAAACGCTGGTTAGAGTCATACATACGTCTTATGTTAAAATTTTGGATTGACGTCAATAATCATATTTTTCACAAATATAAAAAACCTTTTTTTAAAATAAAGAGCCAGCTAGGAATATAAAAAAAAACATTTATAAAAACACATTTAATCCAATCATGCGGAGGGGGAGAGGTAATAATTTAATTTTCGAAATTTGATAGTAGTTTGGTGAATTTTAAATTAATTTTGGGCGTGACCCCGAAAATTTTTCGCCTGCGTCGCTTTTCCGGCTTCTTCGCTAGGTCCAACATCATTAAATACCTGTAACCCCGACTGTCCCTCTCTCCAAAAGAAAAATGTTGGTATACTAAAGATACGGAGTTAGAACTATAGATTTTTATTATAATTGGAAAATAGTAAACATTTTTAGTCTCCATATTTTGGCAAATAATTTTATTAAAAAAAAAATCATTTCTTTTAGGGAGTTTCCAGTGAAGTTGTATTAGTTGACGTAATGGCGGACAAATTAAAAGGAGAAATGATGGATCTTCAACACGGGGCTCTCTTCCTCAAAAATGCCAAAATTCTGGCTGACACAGATTACTCAGTGACTGCCGGATCAAAACTATGCATTATTACTGCTGGTAGGTGAAGTGTTAATTTTTTTTTGACATTATTCCAGTTAAATATAAAAATAAGTACAAGAGTGAATATGATGTCCATATTGCACAAGAAAATGAATTGAGTATGAGTTTTAATACTTTTCGCACAGCTGTGCGCTAATTTTCTCCTAAACTAAAATATTAACATGTTTTTGTCACTTCCAGTTATACCGGAAGTAGCTTAAACTTTAATTTTTTATATACAATATATCAGGAACTAAGGTAAAAAATATATGAATTGCTAATTGCAGAAAGGGGACATCTCCATTTTTTTGGTAAATTGACATTTTTGTATATTTCGCTTCTAGAATCTTAAATACATCGTTTACTGCAAAAACGGGATATTTTGCATACCCACCCTTGTTACTGTTAAGCGATTAAATTCTCGTTTACAGCAGAAAGGAGACATATCCGGGAGATGTCCCTTTCTGCGGTAAAGTACCGACATCGACATCCGATATGCAGCCAAGGACGCCAATTCAGTCGAACAGTTCGTTGGTCACTATAACACACCGAAGTTATAGTTTTATGGAGAAGCGGTAAAGGAGCCAATGACGTGTGCTCCTTTGTCAAACATTATCTGGATCAAGAAAGCCTACAGAAGTATAAAAAACTGCATATTTTCTGCGATAACTTTTGTGGACAAAAAAACAAAAACAACACCATGATCCGGTTTTTAATGAGCTTGGTTGAGCTTAAGAGATTCAAATATACTTTTCCATGAGAGGACATTTATTTATGCCCTGTGACCGCGACTTTGGTCTCATTAAACGGCAGCTTAATAAAACTGAAAGATTTTACACTATCGAAGAGTATAGCGGAATAATCTCCAAAGCGTTCAAAAATTAGCAGCAATTCTCAGTTGTTCGGGTTTCTACCGATTTAGTTTTTGACTATAAAAACTGGTGGCTAGGATTTTACAAGAAAACATGCCTGTCAAATGAATCTTACGGGAAAAATGTGCCACGCCTTCAAAGGAAATCTTTTGCCATTGCTTCCTTTCACCATTTCACTATTTCTTCGGGTAACGAAATAGTTTGCAGAGAATTTATAAATTGCCCTGTAGTTGACACTTACCGACTGAGGAATACAGAGAAACAAATAACTTACTGCACAAAAAGAGCTTACACCGACCAACTGCCTATTAACAAAAAAAAAAAAATGACAGACATATTAAACACAATAAAATTCATACCCGAGGAATATCTGGACTTTTGGAGGGAAATTACAATGTGGCCAACCGATGAAAAGGAAGGCGACATCGAATAGGCTCTTTTATGTTACTTATTTTTTGTTTTTGCGGAAAAATTTCGATCGAAATAAAAAAAAATGTCAAAATTATCACTTTTAGTTTTCTTTTACTGCAGAAAGGGGATATGTCCATGCGTCAAATTTGACAGTCTTTCAGAGGTAATAAACAACAACAAACAATTTTCTCGTTAGTTAGTTAAAAGGTATTCTAAATAATATACCAAGAAAAAAATGGATTTGAAATACTCTTTCTTTAAAAAAATATGAGGTTTTCTTCGTTTCCTGAACAATTTTAAAAATGTGACATGTCCCTTTTCTGCAATTAGCCATTCATATGCCGATAATTTCATCGCTATGCATTTACGAAATAATTACAAAATATGCAGATATCTCAGAAATTAGTAGACTTAGGTAAAAAAATGTGTTTCATAAAATATTAGTTTCCTCAAAAGTTCTAATGAAAGCTCGTCATGAATCACACGGTATATAGTAAAAAAAAATCTTGTTTATACGGGGTGTCCGGTAACTTATGGGCCGTAGAGTAACTGGAGATACTAGACATCAAACTAAGCCGATTATGTAATATAAGTTTTTTCGGATTGTTACTCGTTCTAGAGATACAGGGTGTTGGAAGTATATATTCTCGAAAATAAGCTATAATTTTAAAACGGTTTAATGAATCGAATTGAAAGTTGGCAAAATTATGTTTTTATGAGCGAGCAATAAGAATTTGTAGAAATTTTTAAGTTTCAAACTAGAGGGCGCTAGTTGCATACACTGAGCTTCATAAATCTATGATTTTTTTTCTTACCTGTGATATTAGGTGTTTTTCAATTGTAGTTTCTTAAAAATGGCATTTTTGAGTCAAAAAGGTGTACTTGACTGATCTTAACATCTTTAACGGTTTTCGAGATATTTCCCTTTAAACATCCCAAAGCATAAAAAAACATAGTACATAATTAAATTACCAAGAAAAAAAAGTGACAATCCGAAAAAACGTATATGACATAATCGGCTTAGTTTGATGTCTAGTATCTGTATGGTCTATTTCTTTTCGATTGCGAACGATGACAGAAACCCGTTTTAAAATAAAAAAATGCAAGAATTTTCATTTTTGACAAGTTGAAAAAGTAAGGTTAGGGATTTACGTCATAACTGACATTTTGTTGTTTACTGTTTATAGCGGTTAGAATTTTAAATTAACACTTGCTAAGGCCGCTTTACAGTTTGCAATTTCTCTTTCACGCAAGAAAAGATTGCCCGGGAGTATGCGCAGAACGAGGCTAATGATCAGCTGGCGCAATTTGTATTGCTTGCAAGAAATATAACTAGGACCGTATTTTTATTGCCATTGCAAGCGCAATTCTAAGGATTTTCTGGTGATTTATGAGGCACCAAACTAAATATAAAAATCCCTGACATTTATTTATGTTTTTTCTAACCTGTAGCGGGTACGTTTTGTTTTTGTTGGTTTGCTTTCATGTCCTGTAATGATGTTTTGTTAAAATGAATGCACAAAAAGCGCCGGTAAGTCCTAACCAAATGTATTTTTATTTTAATGGTTGGCAAGTGGTACATCACCTTGGCAAGTCATTGCACGCTGTAAAACGAAGTAAAATTTTTATTACCGCAATATTAATTGCTGCAAGACAACTTGCGTGAAAGAAAAATTGCAAACTGTAAAGCGGCCTTTAAGAAAATTAATTTTTAGGTTATGTCACAATGTTTGGCGTTTGGCATGGCCTTCTATATTTTGTCGATAAATCGGGCATCCTTTTTGCTTCAACACAAAGTAGGCATAGGTTTACTATTTTATGTTGCAGAAAAACGTGAAATTAACCGATTTTATGTACAGAAAGTTAATAGATTGTTTGTTTCGTAATATGACTAGAGCTAAAAGTTATTTTTAATTGCTAAAAGGTTTATAAATTAGCATATATGTATTCGCTAGAAATCAATCGAACGGAAATTTCTTATTCATCTTCTGTGATTTAAAAAAATGACCTTTAATAAGTTGGCTCTGCATTTATGTAGTGTAAATTGGTCCATGATTTAACCAATTAGGTGAATTTTTGTTCAATTTTTTCGTTCGCAATCGAAAAGAAATAGACCATAGTTACTCTACGGCCCATAAGTTACCGGATACCCTGTATATGTAGGTTAAAAAAATATAGTAAATACTACCATCATTTTTTACAATGCATTTATAAAATAAACTTGAAAAATTACTGTCTCGAATTCTATTATCCTCAAATTAATTATACATGATTACAGGTGTTAGACAAAAAGAAGGCGAGACTCGTCTCGACCTTGTCCAACGTAATACAGATGTCCTGAAACACATCGTCCCAAAACTGGTACAATATTCCCCAGACACCATCATCCTAGTTGTGAGCAATCCAGTCGACATTTTGACGTACGTAGCGTGGAAACTCAGTGGTCTTCCCAAGAATAGGGTCATTGGATCTGGAACCAACTTGGATACTTCTAGGTTTAGGTTTTTGATTTCCCAAAAACTTGGTGTAGCCCCTGGTAGTGTGCATGGGTGGATTATTGGTGAACATGGTGATTCTAGTGGTAAGTAGTCAGTGGGGTGCAATGCTGTTTTAACCAGGATAGGCAAAAATTGCATTTAAGACAAAACTTTACCTTCCGTAACATGCAAGTTACGTCAAAATTCTTTTAAAACATCGTTATAAAAACTGGTTTTGCTTTTTAAATCCTGCAAAAGGTCGCTCTCCAGAGAGATTATTGTTAATTTACTTAAGCGTGTCTCTCCCTGTGTGTCTCGTAAATAGGTATGAATTCTTTTTAATCCAGAAAAGGATCGTTCTGCAGACGCGCTGCTAGCCGAAATAGTAACAATTAACGCCTCCATATTTATTTTTTCCCGAAACCTGACGGCGAGAAGTCTAGCAAAAGGCCGAAAACACTTATTACAAATTAAAAATCTATCATCCACCTGACTGAACCAATGTTGCCAAAAACGAAGTCAATTATTATGTGAAATATTATAAGCTTACTGATTATTAAATATTATGAACCTTTTGGCGAAAATTATTTTAATTGACACAAAAGTGCTTCGTATTTTACGATACCTTATCCATTATCCCTTTAAAATTATCCTAAGTAAACTAATTAATAATAAAACTTATAAAGGCGGGTTTCATAAATAATATTGAAAAAGCCAAGTATTTTCCGACTACGGTAAAACTTGGAGATTGGCACCAATGCACTTACCAAACGCGTGCTTTTTTGGGGCGGGCTGATAGATAAAGGAAGGTCGAAGGTTGCGACGAGTTTATTTGTTACATCTCTTTCTACCCTACTGCCTACCGGCTCTCTCGCTTGTTTGCACTCGTACAAAAGCAGTGCTTTTGCATAAGACGCTAATGTACAGACAAATCTTTGCTTTTAGAACAGTCTTACGGAATACTTATACAGGGATCTAGAGATAAATAAATAAATAAACAAAATTGTCTAAGGTGGATTACACTAATATATAAAAATAAATTGTTTCTGTTTCTTTTATTGTTCCCATGATAGGCAATGCTTTTTTGCCTATATTGTATGCACGCCACTGTAAGAATTGATTATTTTAGAAGATAGGGTGTCAGTACCTTCTCTTGTTCCCAAACAAAGCCTATGTTTGTATTGGTTTGTCTTGATCCACAATTCGCATCGTCTCGAGACCCAATATTTAATTAAAACCTTTAAATTTTAGAATTGCCAAAAAGTCCTTAGTTTTAGTAACTCGAAGTAACCTAAAGAAACGCTCTGTCTCGCCATGTATTAAAGTAAATTTAATATTCCCACAGCGTCTTGTTTATTTAAAAAATTATTGATGTTTACAAAATATAACACAATAATACTATCTAATTTTTACCAAACAAATAATTACAGATTAAGTCGGGCGTAAAATTTTTATTATGTTTGATAACGATATCGATGTTTGGTGTCAAAGTCTCTGTTTAATTTGTTCGGTGTCCAAATAAAAATAATTAAGATATGTATGTTTTCTTATAACATCCTGCAATAGTGCGTCAGGCTTCTCTAGCTCTCGTATGAATTAGGCTAGAAATTTCAGACTTATACTGTATTCTAGGGTGCATTTCAGGAAAATATTTTTCCATCTACAGGGTAGTCCAAAAAAGTGTAATAACAAAAAGTTGTATTTTTTTAAATGGAACCCCCAGTGTTTTATTGCATATTTAGGTTCGTATTAGAGTCTTTTATAATTGTATACAATTTTATTCATTTTGCTTCAGTAATTTAAGAGTAATAAATTAAAAACTAAAAAAATTAAGTTTTACGGTTCTGAAAAAAAAACTCTAAATTCATTTTTTTTTACCATGAGATTGAGTGAAATTTATAACAAGGGCTCTAGAAATATTATAAATCTAATAGTGTTTATGTATTTATTTTATACAGGGTATTCGTAAGAAAGTTTCAAAACCGACACATGTTAAATTAATTTTTCTCAAGTTTTTCAAATGGAATACTCTGTATATTATTTGACTATTTAATGTATAATTCTTAAGCAATTATTTTTTGTACTACAAGCATATAAGTGGATCGAAGAGAATAAGGCTAATATCGCCTTAACCAGAACTCAGGATCCAGTAAAACAAACTGTCATCCTCCCAGGTGTCGAATAAATCACCGACATCACCGGGCTAAGGAGTCTGGAGAACCAATTATGATATTGGACATCGTACGCGTCACATTGCCAAGCAAAGCCACAGATGAGTCGCCCGAGAACGTCGCAAACCTCTGATCAACAACTATGATATTAACTGGCTCACCGTTTTTTGTCCTTGCGACAGGCGAGCTAGGCTGCCGCTGAGCGAACGATCCGAATATGATCAATGGCTTTACTAGCAGATTATGCGTGCTCACTCAATAGCCAACCCTGCCTAGACCCTTGAAGGGAGGTCCGCGGCGGTGGAAACCGAAATTCCTTCGACGATGATGGATAACGCAATAGCACACAAACGTCAGACGATTAACAGCCATAGGCGCAGACTTTTTGCAAGTCGTGGCCTCAGGTGTCGCGCGTCTCTGATGAGTCCCAGTAGGACGAAACGGCTGATCATGGACTATGGAAAGACAGTGAACGCTTCAGTGTTTGGGGAACGGTATAAACCCATAACCCTCCGACCCGGTTGTTAGGCCGCGGTGCACTGAGGAATAGACGAAGGGGTCCACAGCGTGGAAACCCCGGACGCTCTTGACATTGACAATACAGGGCTCCCTTGTTGGTGGGAGGTATTCCTCCCATCTCCGATGAGGTGGTCTGCCTCGTATAAGGTTTTTCACGCCTTGACGTGGACGTTGGTTAAAGTGCCTGTGTCATGTCATGACTGTCAGTTAATATCATAGTTGTTGATCAGACGTTTGCGCCGTTCTCGGGCGACTCATCTGTGGCTTTGCTTGGCAATGTGACGCGTACGATGTCCAATATCAAGCATATAAGTTATTTTCAACGTTTTCCGAAAAAATTGCAAATTTCCTAAATTATGTTTTAAATAAAGGGAAAAGCGTGGTGAATATAGTATTTACCTGAAGACGACTGGAGATACTTACCAGTTGAAACATTGTGATTCAAAACAAATAAAGACAATGCAAGTCCAAAACTCTACTACCGTTCAATATATTGTCGGTTCAACAAAATCAATTAAATAGCACAATATTATCATTAAATCTAAAGTTTGGACGCTTTTTTTGAGCTTCTTAGCATGCTTTTTGAAGCAGACTCTGACGCATCTCTCGTAATAGTCCAGCATTAGGCTGCTAACATCTCACAGTTTAATTTTCTCTACATATTAAAAATATTCAGGTGAAACATCTCACCGTGCTCGTTACTTTACATCACCACAATTTGTCCGAAAAGTAATCCAGATGAGAATCCAGGAACTAAATTTTCAACGACATATTACACCCTAGGGTTTGGTAACACAAAATAAGTCGGACAACCAGTTCTTTATTATAGTCTTCTACTTTTATGTTTCCCAAAAAATTTGGTGCAGCCATTTTAAAGGCATGCCAAGCATCTTTTTACTTGCCGTCCAGTATGGAATCGAATTGCGGATATCCGAAAGTTTCCTAAGCTGGAGACACACACAAATATTCCCTCTTTACTCGTACGCGATTGATATACATTGCATATAAATGGTAAAAAGTTTAAGAATCGCTTACTACCGTATATATTGTTACACAATTTTTTTAAATTCTAGTTGCGATATGGTCTGGTGTAAACGTAGCCGGCGTTCGCCTGCGTGAAATAAACCCCAAAGTCGGCACTGAAGAAGATCCCGAACACTGGAAGGACATCCACCAACAAGTCATTAGATCAGCG
Source organism: Polydrusus cervinus (assembly GCA_935413205.1). NCBI lineage: Eukaryota > Metazoa > Arthropoda > Insecta > Coleoptera > Curculionidae > Polydrusus > Polydrusus cervinus. Next base: position 51,494,376 of record OW284516.1, on the reverse strand, counting down.
TATGATGTCATCAAGCTAAAGGGATACACGTCATGGGCGATAGGGCTCAGTGTAGCGTCATTGTCTTCCAGCATTTTAAGGAATTCGAATAACGTGCATGCAGTGTCTACGTATGTAAAGGTAAGACGGTGTTAATGATCTATGTACACTTTGGTCAAGAAAACAGAAAATTGACCCTGTAAATCATAGTCCAAATGCTTATTACTAAAGCTGCTTTTTTAGCTTTGTTATGGTTTGGTTGCTTGCAGACTTATAGTGCAATTCTGAAATCTGTCTTACATTTTCTATAAATATATGGTGACTTAATCCAGTGGCGGCTCGTCAGGTGAAGTAGGTAGTAAAAAAAAAAAATCAAGAGGAAAGCTTTTCGACAATATTAAATATTAATGTACCAATACAGCTACCATTTTAGCCCTTAAAAAATAATAATGTTTGAATTAATAATATTAATTTAATTCGAATGTAGCTATGCATAATAGGGCCACGGTTAACTCCGATGGACAATAATTATAAACACTCGTGCATTTTGACGCGTCACAGCCGACCGTGTCCGTTAGCTGAAATCAAGTGAAGACCCGCACGCCCAACATGGCTTTGATATTCACTGTTGCCATGGTTACGTGACGTCAGTTACGCAAACAGCATGTAACAATTTTGCATTATGATGAAGGGCAATTTAAAAATAGATCAATTTTATGCACCATTGTTTTACCATTGGTTCGCCTAACCTTAAGGTATTTATTTTGAGGCTTCGCGAAACTTACGGTTATGGATATCGTTTTTACGTGATTAACTGTGTGATTAAAAGGTTTTGTTTTTATTTTTCAGTTAATTCAGTAGTGGACGTACCTACTTAGTTGTGTGTTTTAAAAATGAACCCAATTAATGACATTTTATAATTTGTTGGAAACTCCATTCAGTCGTTGGACATATGAGGATAAAAGAGTCGTTTTGTTACATGGGTTTTTATTCAATGTTTGTTTAAGTACCCGCACTATACCTAGCTCTTCACCATTTTTTAAGACCGCGAGCCGCCACTGACTTAATCTCGATAAACGAGCCATAACCCAGTAAAAAATTGTCAGCTGACAAACGAATTTAGTCTAGGCGCATATATTTTTAATTATTGATCCTTTTTCAACTTTTGTATTGTTGTTTTAATTCTAAACAACTTAAATAAAAATTCTATCTAAAATGAAAAAATAAGAGTACTGTACTCTTGAGCCATTTAAAAAAAATTGTATCTTCCTCTCCCTTTTCATGAGCGCTGTTTTTAATTTAAGGGGACGTAGAAGCTTTTATCAGAAATATAATCAAAATCAGTAATAAAATGGTTTCCATATGCATCCAGAAGTCTGCCGGACACTGTATAATAATAACAAATTATATTAATATTAATAATAATAAAATAATTTTTAATTAAGCGTAAAGACTCGCCGCATGAAATCAAAATTGAGTCAAACCTAGTCTTAGCCTTTTCCCGCTTTTTGTTTAACATTTTCCTGTGTTTTTCTTATAATTTAAGTGTTTTGACAGGCTTGGTTAATTGTTTGTGCTTCTTTATAGTGAACTTGTGCACTGCATTTTCCTGGCTACAAAAAATAGTTGACCTTTGCTTGCTTTAATATTGCTTATATAATTCTTTGTTTTAAATACGAGGTGCAATACAATAGTTTTCTTTTTAATAATACTACAAAAACCTTTAACTTGGTGGTGCAATCTCTTTATTCCATAAAACTCCTCTCGGTCGATCGAAATCAGGATTATCGCTCAGCTGCTTCTTTCGAAAAGTGATTGTTCCTGGATCTCGGTAATGTAGGTACCCATGTTTCATAATACAGGGGGACTCCTAAGTTGATACTTCTTTTTTAGCTGTGTATAGAAGGCATTAAAATAAACAAAACTTTTAAATACCTTTTTTTGGGAAAAGTAAGTTTCTTATTTAGACGACAATCAATTGAAAAGGGGGAATGAATTGATGCCTATTTTGGAGGTAAACAGGAACCTTTTTTTCTAATGGAATAAAGTGAATTGAAATGAACGGAAATTATGTTGAAAAATATATTATTCATAAATATAGGTTTTTTTTCTTGTTTAAAAGAAAACTTTTTAACTGCTCCTCAGTACCAGACGCAAAATTGGCATAGAAATAAACTTAATAAACCTTAGAAAGGTTGTAGATAAGAAACGATCGATGTAACAAGACTGGTAAGGAACTTGTTACATAAAAGGTTTAGATGTTTCTGACATCCCGAATTTCTAAACAAGTGTTATCACTTTACTAATAATTACAACAATTTATATTTTACTGTGGACTATTTGTTTTCGAACGGTTGAAAATCCGTGTAGGAATGCTCTTGGCTCATTCACTTAGACTACTGATAGTCAAGGACTGTTCTTGGCTAGTGTCAAAACGAACCATATAATTTACGTACAAGGTACCTTTATCAAAATACTAATAACCTAGGCGTCGAGACGGTGCAATTTTTTCTATATGTAACAGATTTATTGCACATAAAATTTGTTTTGTGTATCAAAATAATAAACACACTGAAGAGACAAGTTTAAAGAAATTTGTTGCAAGAAACAGGAAATTTGTTTCATTATCACATAACCCAGAAATATTTTCAAAGGAACCGGAACACACTGACGTTCCTGAAATAGAAGAAACGTCAGTGTGTTCTCATTTAAATTTATTGGTTTGACTATATACCTCCCCCTTCCTCCAACCCGTACTCTTTTTTTCTTCTTTTATAACTTGGTACAATCATAATAATAAATTGTTTTTTAACCGTGGCAGTGCCTCAGAGGAGAGGTACTGGCATGTGACGGTCCAGGTTCGACCCCCGGAGGGGGCATACGCTTAATAATAAAAAGTATGTCTGAAAATAAGTAGGTTTAGGAATGCAGGGAAGAATGTAAAATGTACCAACCCACCCCATTCACGCCAGTAACTATCAGGCCGGATGAGAACGGACATCTCGTAGGGTGCGGAAGAAGGTACACACTCCCCAATCGGTAGGTCATGTAATGGAAGAAACCAAGGGTTAATATCCCTTGGGGGGGGGGGGGGGGGGGGTCGCATGGCTAAGGAACCCACGTTAAGCTGTAGGTACCTTCGAGAATGGCCCTGGTAGCGAACAAAGAGAAAAACATGTTGTTTTTCAGGGAAAAATACATTTTTGTAACTTTTTTTCAAATCTTACTTTATTCTGTAGGGAAAAAATATTTTAAGATACCATTAGGTCAAAATCTGATCTCTTTTTAGAACTTATTATGCTAGCGGAACGAAAACAAATATACGGCGTTTTTGCTGACGGTAAAAAAGAATTCGGTATTTTTTTAAACTATAGTAGAAATATCCTGCTGACTTTTATTGTTAAAGTAAAATATTTGAATATTTAAAAGCTACCAATTTTTGCTGGTTTAACCTATACGGTTGTATGCTGGGATGCCTGTGCGCAATATTATGAACCACTTTTTTTAAAAGATCTTTTAGCTGTCCCACTCCCTAGAAACGTCTATGACGAGTTGTGTAATAATGAAACAAATTTCCTGTTTCTTATAACGAATTTCATAAAATTTACTCTTCCAGAGTACGTCATCCTCCTTAGGTAAATGTAGTTATTCTGAAACCGTAAAAAAGATAATGGAAAATGACGATGAAGTTTAAAAACTTATTCCAATTTTCGGAAAGCTGCAATTTAGAAATAGCCTTTTAAATAAATAATGTTCACAATAATATTAACATTTAATTTTATACAACAGTAACAGTATAAACAGTAGAACCCAATAAGTACACATAATTGTACATGTAGGTAAAAATGTAAACAATACCCTTAAAAAAAGCTTTAAATTTAGTGTTTTATAAGTGTTTTTCATTTCTGCCTGCGACAATGTGCCTTAATAAATCGTGTATAATAATGTGAACACTACAATAAAGACAGTGTAAACAATTACCAAGCCTTCAAGATATCTCCTCTTCCGACCTTACTTTCATCACAATGTTTCGAATATTTTCATCTTCAGGGTATGCACGGAATGGAAAACGACGTGTTCTTGTCAGTACCCGCCGTTTTAGGAGGTCGAGGAATCTCACACGCCGTCACACAGAATTTAAGCGAAGACGAACGATCTGCTCTACAAAAATCAGCTGTTTTAATGGAGGAAGTACAAATAGGTTTAAAGTTTTAAGAAAAATAATTCATTTAGGTTAATTGAAAGGTTTTTCTATAACCGTGCGGTAATCTACACTTTTTCGCAGAATTCCTGTTGAGTAAGTCAGATGTTACTGAGCTAATAGTGCAATGTTTATATTACAATTGGTAATATCTTAGTTACTTAACCAAATAAAAATATTGCTAGATTTCATAATGGCATGGTTCTAGAAAAACAGGAAGTGTGGTAAAAATGTCTGTAGGTTGCGATTGGTACTGCAAGCAACGTTCACTCAAGCGTTCGATAATGGCATATTTACCGCACTCATGTCTATTAAAAATGTTTTATTCGAGACTAATACATATCTTTCTGCCTTTGGATATATATAAACTTTGTAAGACTGCACATAAAATATTAGTTTATATTCTGCTTGGATGCATGTCATTTATATTTATACAAAAAATACTTCTAACTATAAAGTAATGGTTTAAACAGCACAAAATACTACAACGGATGATCATTCACTTCTCCTAAACCGAAAATAAAGTGGCCATTAGAACGCGGCATCAAGTAAACAAATAATCTTATCGATAATATATTTCCATTTTTTTTTAAAGTCTGCGTTGTCAAAACCCAAATTGTATTAATTGTTGCTAGAAGGGCCAGTTTTTTTTTTGATTTCTAGATTACCGAAATACTGGGTCGTAGTCCACTTTTTTATGCCCTTTCCAACGGGTTATCACGATACATACCTGTACATTTGAAAAAAAAGTTAATTGCGATTTCTACAAAAAAAAATAATTACGCCAAACTAAAATAAAACGCAGCCTATAGCAGTATATTTTTAGCACAAGATGAGGCTTCCTAATACTGAATTTATTCCAGTTAACAATTCACCTTGTATATTTTAAACTATAGTGACAAAATTTTAACCAAAAAATAAAATGTCGAATTCGTCACTAGTTCTAACTTTTAATTAAATGGTTTATTTATAGAAATTGTATATTTATGCTCACCATTCATTGGAGAATTGTTTGTTTGTTTGTTTGTTTGACGTCATATTTTCTAACCCGTTTTTTTTTAGGGTTCGGGGTTTCAAGTTAAAATAAAACCACATTGATATGTTTATTCATATTATAATAATGTCGGGTTGCATACAATTTTTTAACAATAATTAACTAACCAGCAACTTTGACTATGGCATATTCGGCTTGGCGAACAGCTCGAGCTTAGTTGTTAGTGCCACTATGACGAACGAGATATAATACTATTGCCAGACGTACTAAAATTTGACTATTGATAATAGTAAATTTGGGAGAAATTCTTAAAATTTAGCGGAATGTGGCCGAATATAAAATATTAGTAAAAGGTGTAACACAAAAAATTAGTTTGCAATCAGACTTAATAGCTGTAGAGCATCTTAGAGCTTCTGAGCTCGGGGGGGCTGTAGCTCGGCAGCCCCCCCCCCCTAAATGGGCCACTGAAGTACTACATTATATAATCTGTCTTAAAAAAATTTAAAAAAATTTTAACCATACTTATTAAGTTTAAAAGGTTGTTATATTTTTTAAGAGAACTCATATTATGGTTTCTAAAAGTACTTGTGTGGCAAACATCGTTTTAAATTTCCTTTATTATAAACTCAATACATTATTAAATTTGTGTATTAAATAATAGAAAAATGTAATATTTTTATGTAATAATTTTTCAAAATGCCCAAGTTATCTTGCTTATTTTATCATACTTTATCAGTACTAGCATTTATAGCATCACATTTTTCTTCATTCAATTGAGAAACATGATGTTTCGCAAAAGTAGGCTGATAACCATTAGTAAAATAAAGTGCATATTTATTATTTTTTGAGTGAGTTGCAATAATTCTAAGTGATAAATGAAACAAATTTTGATAACCTCAAAAATTCTAAAAATATTTTCAGGTCACATTTTACGGATATCACTCAAAATTGTTGCTTTACAGTGTATCAGGCTTTTTCCCTATTTTAGATTATTTTAATAGTATTAAAGTCGGAATTTAGTAAAATTCCAAGATTAAACTCGGAATTTATAGTAATATTCCGAGTTTATGAAAAAAACTACATGTCTCCTCTACGCCTTCGTACAATAGAACTATTTTATGTGCCAAAAAATTACTTGCCGTATTTGTGTTATACGTTGCATAAATTTGTTGCACCATTGTAAAATTTCATAACTAAATGGATTAACTTCATATTTGATATATGTATAATTAAGTATAATGTGTGTGTACCTATTTGTTTTATGGCTCTGGTTGAAACCAAATGGCCAGCTTTAGAAATAACTATATTATATTTATGACAAATTAATTATTTTTGACCTATTAGATAACCTCTTTTGTATTGTATACATAATATTTTAATGGAGTTATTTAAATATGACTTTACCTAATTAGATTTAATTATAGTTTATCTAAAAATGATAACGATATTTATATTTTGATAAGATATTTCTCGAGTTACTTTTTAACTAGAAAATCACAAGCATAATGAACTTCTTCGATCAATATTATGTGCCAATGTGATTGCTAAAGAAATATGTATTCTCTCTCTCTACTATCTATCTATTTAAGCATCGACAAAAATTAGCAAGTTTATATTTAAAATCTAAAAGTTGACTTCACTTCTGGTGAAACTGAAAGTGATTTTGGTTTGAATTTGAATTTAAACACTTATTAACTTTAAAATTTTACTTTTAGAATTACGAAAAAAATTCTTGTGTGTCACCCTCAACCTATTTTATAGTATACTTCAGGAAGGTGTAGAATAATAAACGCTCATTAGGTATGCAAAGGGACTACAGAGTGACCCAACGATGATTTAAGCCACTTTCATAATTTGACATTGATTTCATTGTAAAATTCTTTATTTTCATCAGGTGCAGGTAGTAGCACCCGGGTTTGGGTCAATTTATGGGTTTTGCCTATTGTTATACATTCACAAACATTAAAAATGGTGTAACAAAGGCGTGCGTTATGTACATAGTATTGGGTATACTTATTTTTTATTAAACATTAAAAAAATACAAAATACAAAAAATACATTATACATAAATTAAATTATGAAAAATCATAATAATCTTCGTCATCTGAGGAACTGTCATTTTCTCTTGACGTTATAATTAACAAGTCGACGATCCGATCGCTCAGGTAGTCAAGAGCTCACATTTTCTCCTCTCCTTTAATGACATGATGAACTGCTTTTCGCCAGTTCTCTGGTGTCACTTCCTTAATGGCTTGATCAAACAGTAGCTTAACGTCTTGTATTTTGAATGTCGTGTTGTGTCTTGCTACAAATCCTTTCACTTGCGCCTATATAAGTTCTATAGGATTTAGTTTGCAATGATATGGCGGTGTGTGCAGCACAGTTACACTATGTTTTTCAGCTATATATTTCACGGCATTTTTCATAAAACGATGTTTGTGTAAATTTGCTATATAACTAATAGTTCCTTCTTTATCAATTTATTATTTTTTTTTAGTTAGTTCTCATAAATAATTTAATGCACAAAATTTACCTGCGCCTATGGCCGACACCGAAATTAAGCCGAACTGGACGGAATTTTCCATTTTATTACTCTACACCTTTCTTTAAGTTTATATAATAAACATAAGAAAATTTAATTAGATTGCGACTTTGAGTTTTGCGCTCTCTATAACATCAGGTCTCTTTGAGAAATGAATTACTTCTTTGATGTTTATTTTTGATTTATAATTATATAAAAAAACTTGATACAAATAGGTAAGGGGATTCATTTTTATTTGTATCAATTTATTTTCAAATACTTTATTCTCAAGTATTTACAATAAAAATTCTTTGTTGTACCGCTTTTTTCGTAAAAATCATTTACTCACATTGAAAGGTTTCATTTATTCGAAAGAAAGAGGATTAGAAATGTTTTTAAAATTACTTGGCTCTTTCTTGTGATAACTTACCTTTTCCGCAAAAGTTGCATTTTTCACGCATTCCTTCTTCTAGCTTAAAATAGGCTACGTGTGATTATATAGCCTAGTTGATGACAGAATCTTAAGTCATAATAATTTTATTGTTTAGATAATTTAGCTTATTTTTATATAAAAAGAAATATATTTTTGTGTGTAGGTAGTTAGGTTAATTTTTAAATTTTGGTTATAAAACGGGCGTATTTAATTCACATCACATTCATGCATCATATTTTTCTCGATAAGCTACTTGTGATTATAGCATAGCTTAGCTATCCACTAAGGCTCATGTGTAATGTATTTATTTATTTTTTAAATCTAACTGTTCCGATTACTTTGTTTAGTTAAATCTCTTTTACTTTTATATAAATTATAGAAATGTTAGTTTGTTTGTGTACAATTTTTATTTTGTTTATTTTAGGTTTTTATTTGTGTATTTCTATTTTAATAAATATTTTAAACTTGTTGGTTTTATTTCATTCTCTTTTCCTATCAATGGCGTAGCTAGAGGCCAGAGCTCCCACATACCTTAACTCAAGAAATAATGTACAGGGTGTCCAACAGGGAACCGCCTCAATCTATATATGAAAAACTATACATAGGAAAATTTTGAAATGTTTGACAGTCTGCTAATGTTGATGAGGGCAACCCAGCTAAAATATTTTCAATATGGTAGCACTTCCGCAATTTCCTATGTATAGTTTTTTATATACAGGGTGGCCCATTTGTGTGACAAAGTAATATACCGTCTCTACTATTAAAGATATAAAAAAAAAGATTTGTAAAATTCATAAAAACGGTAAAATAGGTACAAAAAATTACAAAATTATTTTTAAATATACAGGATGGTCTAGAAAAGTAGGACAATACAAATATATATATATTTTTAATGAAACATCCTATATATTTCAAAATTTTTTTTCCTCACAAAATTATTCATATGACGCCACAATTATTTTTTTTGCGACGTTGCCGAACTAAATTCAAAATTCTTAATATTTTGGAAAACACATGTATGCTGCACTGCAAGTGATCTTCTCTGGCATTTATCTTATTTTAATAAGCTTTGTTAGAGGTGCAGGTACAGACCGTATCCCTTTCCTCGTCGATTTCTTCTAAACTTAATAAGCCATGATATGGCGAAACGCGTTCAGGGATTAAGTTTGATGAAGGAAGGGAAACAAATTTCTTTTCATTTCAAATTTTTTACGTTGTTAAGTTGTGTGATTGTAGTTTTTTTTTAAAATCAAAATGATGATACATTATTTAAGAGAAGAAAAATGAGATATGATTTATTGTTGACTTCCATTATTTCTAGTTTGTTTGACAACCATAGAAAGTTGATAGATACAAGATGAATTTGCACTTATTCTTATTAAAGATGGATTTTTAAATCCAAAACGTATTATTAATACTACGTATAATACGTCGTTGAATTATAAAGGAGAAGGGAATTTTTAAAAATAATAAAAGAATTTCCCTACTATTTAAAAAAGCAAAGTTGATGATTTTGAAAAAATTAAACGTTGGATTAAAAATCTAGTTATACCAACTTGTAGAGAAGAAAAAATTAAAATAAGAATGTAAACTTTATTTTAACATATATCTTTAAATGGAGTCAGAAAAAAATAAAATCATAACGCGAAAATTCGGTTTTGCCCAAATATCTTCGGAAGAATTTTTTAAATTTGATACAATAATAATGCAGAATTCAGTGGGGCAAAACTCTTTTCTAATTATATGGTTTACGAGATCCCTATAGAGTACATCCTTATCTGGGACACCCTGTATAAATGGTATAGAGAGTTTTAAAAAACGGCTATAGCATAAGCAAGAGCTACGAAATGTGATAATTCAGTGACACAACAATACACATTTTGTTCGGGTTTTGTTATTCGGGAAGAAAGAGACTTTGCACTATAGCGTATGTCAAGACGTATTAATTATTGTGTGTCCTTATTTCCAGGGCCTTCACGATATTGATCAAGAGGTATTTCTATCAGTCCCTGCAGTCCTAGGGGAAAATGGCATTTCCAGTATTGTCAGACAACCGTTAAAACCTCAGGAACATGAAGCTCTACTTAAGTCTGCTGCTCTGATGGGTGAAGTGCAAAATGGGTTAAAATTTTAAATTGTACTTCTACTATCTTTCCTATTCGCTTTATAACTTAACAATAGAAAGTATAATCTTTATAACTTACTTATAATCCTTAAGGTGCATATCTGAACTTCACGATTGCTGTCTATTACTTTAGACGTGCTCATGTTTATCTTACTTGCATTAATACTCTTGGAACAGTGCTAGTACAGTATTGGTCCATTGTGAGGGCGTGAGAGTCGAACACGCAGGAAAATAAAAACTCAGGTTTATTATATTATAAAGTCAAAATCATAAATATATTTTTCTTTACTTAGATATAATATGATATAGTATCTGTGACCAAAAGGATTAAATTAGAGAAGAGTACTTCACTTAGGTTGTGCTGCTTAAAGAATTTTAACTATAATTAACTAACCAGCAACTTTGTCTGTGTTATAAATAAAATTGGCAGGCCTTATTTACTCACAATCGATGTTGCCTGATTAGTAAGTTAAAAATTTAAGTAACCGGGCCACTTTGGTTGTAGGAAAAGTATTTTGCCATTATCATGTATGTTACCGTCAAAGGTGCTGGTTAGTTAATTATTATTAAAAATCTTTAACTGCAACCCGACCTAAGAAAATTAAATTATCGTAATCAACTTTTTTTTTGAGTTTTTTAAAAACAGTTATTTTAAAATTTTGTTTATTTTAATGACTTGTATACACAGTTAAAAAAAAGTTATTTACTGTATAAGTGTTTCTTTATTGTATTTCCAAATTTTTTTAACAATTGTATTGTTATTATGTTCGGGTTTTTTATAATGTTTGTAAAATATTTTTATATGTTGTTTTTGTTTCCTTTTTATAGGCTATGAATGTTATATAAATTAATTGAAGTTGGCTACCATTTAAAATGTCTATAAAAATTATTAAAATCTCCGTTAAAAATTATAGTTATTTTTATTTACTGTAGTTGTAAAATCATATACATTTATCTCCGGAATTATCATGCAGGGACGGTCCTAGCGGGGGAATAGTAAAGTACCTGGGCGGCCAAATGATCAATAACTTATATATATAAAATATGAGCTGAATGTAACAAAAAGTTTAGTCCATTTATTTCAAAGAAAACAAAGTATCCTTAGATCCGGTTGTACAATAAGAGCTTAAGTACGAGTTTTGTAAAGCTCGACCTAAAATTGAACTCGATTCTACTGAGGTTTTATTCTTCAGTAAGTGGTCAATTTTCTAGTCTTAAGTTATTAATGTTTGATGGCATATAACAAACATTATAAATTCTAAAAAAAAAGTTTTTAAGCGGCAGGCGGACAAGTGGTGCATCTATCTTTTGCATTAAAGTACACAGGGACGCCAAAAGTAATGGGTTCCCTGGGGCACAGGTAGACAATGACAGGCTGTTTCGTTCTTGTTAGAACTCATCAGAAAGCCATAACCTGTAAGCAACTCCAAGTACATAGAGACTGTTCTTTCAAGGCATTTTTAAGAAATAAAAACCGCGATGAAAACGCCATTAGTAGGAATCAACTCAATGCAAAAGATATATAAGCAATAATATATAAGATATAAAGATAACGTGAAAACATAGAACTAATAAACCAAAGTACGGTGACCAACAAACACCAGTATAGGAAACTTTACGCTTCACTAAAATTTTTTCTACGGGTACAAACCCTGTACATCATAACATTTAGTTACAACTATTGTTACTGAACATAATCAAGCTTTTCATAAGGTATAATAATCAGTCCCAAAGGTTGCACGATACAACGCACAGTGAGATCTAGCTACCAATAAGTTAAAATAAAGCAAGGTTTTCCAAAAAAATCGGTATTTCTTAAAATATAGCAGATATCAATCAGATCACAAATTACTTTCTTTGCTATGAACCAGTGATTCAATTGACGTAGAGTGAGAAAATTTTAAAATATTATTGTGAATGTTACACGCCATTAAAATTGGAGCAAAAAATCATCGTCTTCTTTAACACCCTGTATATAAAATTTTCTGACAGTTAAAGAAAATCCAACATTGACAATTGTTTCCCAAGGGATGAATCTATCAATTATTCAAAACCGTAGGTCGATATCATATCTGGTTCAGAAAATATTAACTGTTAAATTTAGGCGAAATTTTTCTTGCTCGAAAGCAATTGTCCAACAGTTTATAACGGAATTACCTTTTTGAACCAAGTTCAACTAAGCTCTTATTGTACAACCAGATCTCAGTCAGCAGTTGTAACCGCTGTTTATAAAGCGGCTTTGTTTCCGTCGAATGCGTGTCTGGACAGCGGATGTTAAGTCAATAAAGTTCAGTAAAGGTTATATTTGTTGATTAATGACTGTTTTAGCTTTAGTAATAATCCAATAATTTTGAAATGTTAACTTTCTATGCTGAGCAAAACAGTCAGCGGCTCTCTAAGCAGCGGTATATTCAGCTGGGCTTCTTAATAAGCAGTTCAGCCGCTGGGACCGCCGCGCCGGAGTGTACCCATTGACAATTGGTATTTTTATCCAAAGCGTCTATTATCATTGCTGTAGTGTGTCGACGTATTAAGACACTATGGAGGTCATCGATGCATGCGTTTAAAAAAGGTTCAACGAAAATGCATGCACACTTAACACATGAACGTCCGTGTAAAGATATTATAGCTGATTTAAAGGTATATACCAGCAGTTCATTATTTACCTTTATCAACCAAGTTTTGCCACCAAGCAGTTAATTAAAACTATTTGATTTGCAGCAAAATGTCATTATCGACATTATCCCTCGGATTCAGAGTTTTAAGCCACTCTGCTAGATCCAATCAAGCCACATATAACTCGCCCAGATTATTTGCTAGAGTATGCTCCACAAAGAGTTGTTTAAAGATGGGTACCAAAGATCAGCTTTTCAACATGGTTGCCGAACCATGCCACATCAATTCGGATAAGGTCACAGTTGTAGGGACTGGAGATGTTGGAATGGCTACTGCGTTTAGTCTTTTAGCTCAGGTAATATTAGATAATTTATCTCTGAAGCCATTAAATGCCTTTTTAAAAGCTGTGCACATCATGCTGATGCGGGTTACATCTGCGGCCGCTCCCTACAGTTGAATTATATAATAAATCTGCCAATATATTATGCTCTTTGTACTAACTAACGGGATACTTAAAATGATTTTTTATTTTGTTATGTGTGTTATGATCCATTTTAGGGAATCAGTAGCGACGTGGCAATATTTGATATGAACAAAAACAAAATGAAAGGCGAGTTGTTGGACCTGCAACATGGATGTTCCTTCCTGAATGCCAAAATATCTGCAACTTCCGATTATACCAGCACTACAGGGTCAAAAGTTTGCGTTATAACTGCAGGTAAGAGAAAAATCTCCTCCTTTTTGAAATCCGGTAAAAATCACTTCAGATTAGCTTCTTGAGATTTATATATAAATTTACTTTTTGCTAATCAGTATGGGTTTCCCAGATCTAAAGATTCAAAAATAGTTGCAGGAGATATTATAATAGATATTTTAGTTAAAGTTGACGGAAATAAAAAATGCTGTTTGCTATCTTTAGATCTGTGTAAGGCTTTTGACACAGTAAATGAAGTAAATGATAATATTACGTAATTAAATTGTATCAACATCATTTCACTTTGTTTTTGTTTATTTTATTTTCTATATAATACTGTTTCCTATATTATTATATTGCAATTTTATCTAATGAACTATACGTATGATAGTTAGTTTGGAATAAAGGCATTTTAAAGTAAAAAACACAAAAAAACCGTTGTTTCAATTGTTTTAAAAGATATTAGCAACAAACTTCTCTAGAGGGAGATAGTGTGGTATCATTAATGGAATCATTACAATGAAGTTTTGAATTAAATGGATACTTTTCTTAAGATATTCTATCAAAATCTTGATTTGTACAACGAAAAATATATAACGTTTTATTTGATTTCGTAACGTTATATTTGAATTTTTTTAGGAGCAAGACAGAAAGAAGGTGAATCCCGTTTGGCTCTGGTTCAAAGAAACGCGGACATCCTCAAAGGAATAATTCCGAAATTATTGAAGCATTCCCCGGATGCAATTTTGCTCATAGTCACCAACCCTTGTGACATCATGGCGTGGGTTGCATGGAAAGTAAGCGGGCTTCCGAAGAACAGAGTCCTGGCTTCTGGAACCTCTTTGGATACGTCCAGATTTAAGTTTTTTATTAGCAAAAAATTCGGAGTGTCACCTGAAGCCGTGCACGGATGGATTATTGGGGAACATGGAGACAGCAGCGGTAAGTTAAAGAGTATATTTATTTGTCGATCATATTTTGAATATTAATGCTGAGGAGGATTTAGTGTACAGGATGGTAACTGTGGAAATATCCACCCTTAACATTTTTCATTTATCCATTTAACCAAAGGATTCTGGTAATGTCAGAAATTAAGCATTTTTAAGCTTATTTATGGATCAGAAAATTAGTCCGTCTAGATCGGGAGATAACACGTTTTAGTTAAAACTTCTTTTTTTTGAGTTACGCTTTGAATGAAAATACTGATAGAAAGAAATTTTTCAACAACCCATTCCAGACAGGAATGGAATTTCAATATGTCCGACCTATTTTCAGTGGATCAATAGCCATTATCATTGTAATAAATGTAATAGTATATTACGTATTAGGTGGTAAAACGCATATTACGCATGAATTGAAAAATTGTGAACAAGCCGGGTAGCAGCGAGTGCGGTAATTACACGAGTGCGTAATTGCTTTACAACACGCAATAAGTACTATACTTTTTCTACGACTTTTATTAATAAGTTAAAGATCGGTTTATAATTTATAAAGTATCGATTTGAACTTCAAATCTCAAATAATGACAATGTCACTGTCAAATATTCAAAAGGCAAGATAGATAAATCTCACGATTTAAATGGTTCAAGGCTAACTTGATTGTAGTACTAGGCGTCATAACGCACCGTTGTGAGTTTTTATTCTTTACGCACAGTTGTGCGTAAGAATGGATTTACTTATAGAGTAAACTGTAGGTACGTAAAACAATGTTTACCAATATAGGAGTAGAAAAATACATTTTTGTGTTGCAATTACGCACTCAAGTAATTACCGAAGCAATTTTTCCGTTCGTAATATGCTTTTTACCACACTCAATACGTTATATAATATTTTCAATTCAGACTCAATAACTTGTCAACAATCTAGTAGGTATAGGAAACGTTTGTGCATGCCAACACTTTTTCTACGGGTTGGTATATTCAAAAATAGATCGCGTTGCAGGTAGTAGCTCACTGGGGTGCCACACTAATCCGTAATAGATGGCACCCCAGTGAGCTACTGCAGCGCGATCTATATTTGAATCGACAAACCCGTAGAAAAGTGTAGGGATATAATATAACGCTTCCTATACTGGATGTGTTGGCCTACCGTACTTGGTTTATTGTTATTTCTATGTTTACACGTCTGATGGCTTTATTTTGCATTGAGTGGATTCCTACAGATGGCGATACTAAGTTTTCATTATATATTCATTCTTAAAAATATCGTGATAGCATATTTTTGCTGTATTGAGAATTGCTTATAGTTTACAGATGAGTCCTAACAAGGACGAAACAGCCTGTCATTGTCTACCTGTGCCCCAGGGATTCCATTACCTTTGGAGTCCCTGTGTACTTTAATGCAAAAGATAGACGCACTACTCTGTCCGCTTGCCGCTAAACTTCTTTTGTTTATATATTTTAACGGACACTAAATTCTACTATTTTATTTATACTTACACAAGGCATTTACGGAATAGGGCTGCAAAACCAGTGGGTGACTGCAGCGCGATCTAGATCTGAATCCACAAAGCTTGGAGATGTATGGAGAAGCAAAAAATGTTTCCTATACTGATGAAGTGGCCGTTCCGTGCTTGATTTATTTATATTTATTTATATTTCTACATTTTCACGATGGCTATATCTTTTGCATTGAGTTGATTCCTTATGATGGCGTTACTAGGGTTTCGTCGCGTTTTTATTTCTTAAAAACGCCTTAAAAGAACAGGCTCGCTGTACTGGGGGTTGCTTACGGGTTATGACTTTCTGATGAGTTCTAACAAGAACGAAACAGCCTGTCATTGTCTACCTGTGCCCCAGGGATTCCATTACCTTTGCCTTCCCTGTGTACTGTAATGCAAAAGATAGATGCACTACTTTATCCGCCTGCCGCTTAAACTTTCTTTCTATTACCCATTATTTTAATTTGCAGTTGCTGTCTGGTCTGGAGTAAATGTCTGCGGAGTACGTCTGAAGGACCTTAGCCCCAACATAGGCACGCCAAACGATCCAGAAAATTGGAAAAACCTGCACGAAGAAGTTATCAAGGCGGCTTATAACGTGATTAAGCTAAAAGGTTTTACCAACTGGGCTATTGGCTTGAGCTCGGCTGCTATAGTGAAGAGCATTTTAAGAAATTCCAATAATATTAGATCCGTGGGAACATACTTGAAGGTAAAAAAGAAAATATAAATTTTTGCGACCTATACAAAGTATCAAAAAGAATACTGAAATATTTAAGGAACTGAAGGTTCTAGATACAGAAGACTGTAAGTCAACTGAACAAGAATTGAAAGTAAATGTGTGGAGTTGGTTGTATACTGTGTTCTGAAGAAAGGAAACACGTTGTATTTCAGTGTAACTGTTTATTTACTGACGCCAAGCGCTTTCGGCCTTATTTACTTAAGTCCATCATCAGGGCTTAACCTAGTCAAAAAGAGTTTTGAAAGCAATGCTTAAAAAGTTTGTACCACAAAAAATTCTCAGTGAATGATTACCCGTCCGTAATAACTTAAAAGAGAAGTTGTCTAATTTCATAAATATTCTAATAGATGCGCCTAAAGTCCTGATGTACGGGTTTCTAAAAGTTGTTTAGTACAAAACCAATGTTATCCATACATTTAATAGATCATTCAGAAGCACTTTGCACAATATTTTTATCAACAAAGTATACATGAATATTTAGTTTTTTATTATATCTTCATTAAGAGGACGTTAGCTACCGCAGTAATTTTTATTGTGTCATGTCATTAAAAGTTAGAACTTTTTACAATTAATAAATACAGCTCATAAACTACTTACCGGAAATACAAGAGAACGATAATAAAAGCTCCAAAAAGAACTATTTTTACGAATAAATAAATTTTCAAGGCACAAAAATATAAAATAATCATAAGTAAAAATGACAATAAAAAAAAAACGATGACGTCGGAATCAATGAACAAACTTCAAAAAATAATAGTCAAATCAATCTTCAACTCTTCTTTACAATATTTTCTCTGTCTAACACGTTTCATTGGCCATGGTAGTGCGCCATAGAATAGTACCCGGAAGACGTTGGGTTATGTACTTACCGTTATTTTCATATTAAATAAAGATGGGGAGTTGCAAATCATGTTATCGCTTAATCGTTGATTAATGACACACGAGTAAACAACCACTGTGAATACTGTACACTCACCCGGTCTCTATAAAGTATACTAAAAATTAGATTGATATCAGTGAATAACCAGGCGTCGCGACGCCATTAAAATGTTCATCGATGGCAGGTACATTATATTTTAAAATATCGTTAAATTCTAATCGATTTTTGTACGATGCCCAAATTTGATATCAATCGGGCCAATAACCCATTTATTTGATGATCCCATTTAGAGAAATAACAAAATAGAGGATGATTATTAGCTGTCTATAGAAGGCATTAAAATAAACAACTTTTTCAAATACCTTTTTTCAAAAACTCAAAAATAGGCGAGATAGAGAAGTAAAAAATTTAAGTGCGGGCCTGGTCATCAAAACGTAGCCCGATATACCTTATGTTGTTTTTTTATCTCTTAATTGTCATTCAATTTACGAGTGGTGTTGACCATTCTTCTGCGGTGTGTTTTTCTGAAGCAATTTAATTTTAAATTGGTGACATGTGAAAATGGTAAAATTTGAAAACAATAAACTAGTATAGATATGGTTCTGATTTAGGGTGAGTGTTGTTAAAGTGCAGCTGCAACGAGATTATATGCAGAACGCTTTCCCTTGCGGGCTCATCCTACACCCAGAATTTTTCTTAATGGTATTCAACGGGCAAGTTAGGAAGAACCGTATTTGATTCGTAGTGTAATAAATGAATGTAAGTACTTTAATTTTAAGTTTTTTGAAAAAAGGTATTTGAAAATGTTGTTCATTTTATTGCCTTCTATACACAGCTAAAAAAGAAGTATCAACTTAGGAATCACCCTGTGTAAACAAAAATATTTTATCGTAATTCAATTTTAAAATTTTAATAAGCTTTTCATCTGTATTCGATCATTAAGGTAAATTTTGTTAAGTTGGCCTATCATAAGGGAATTGAGGGAATGAGTTTGCACGAGCCTGTGAATTAATATTGATTGGGATGCTATTTTTAGGGTATTCACAACATTGAACAGGAGGTCTTTCTGTCAGTTCCTGCTGTCATCTCGGAAAATGGCGTGTCCAGTCTCGTTATCCAGCAATTGTTAAAGGAAGAACACGATTGCCTTTTAAAATCCGCCGCCATTATGGGCGAAATTCAATCCGGGGTAAAACTATAGATAGTGTCTACCAACAATTACCACTGTCTAGTATTATTCTTTAATTTGATCATAGCCGGTTTTTATTCATCTTCTTAATAATAAAACAGCTTTATAATGCAAGCTAAAGAATTGTTCATCTAAAAAATGTGGTTATGGTTCATTATAAAACTTTAGAGTGTACAAAAAATGTTATAAATGGGAGATCTTTGACTTTTCATCTTCAGTTTTTAAAAATTTGAAATACTGTTTTATGAAGGATGTATACATACAAAAATGCTCACATTTTGCACGAACAAGGACTTGTTTGTGCATTAAAAAACACAATAAACTTAAAAAATCGGCTTTAAAGGTTTAGTTTAAAATAATATAATATAAATAACGAACAGGTCCTTCATGGTGTTATATTGGCAATCTACGTAGGAATCTGTTTTTTATATTGAACAGCCTTCGTCATTAGATCAATCGTTTTGTATTCCTTATTCAATATTAACTAATTTAAATCTGTGCTGTACAAAAATTTTAAACAATAACTATAACCAGATATAAAAGGAAGAAATCGGTTGTAAGTCGATTTTTCAATGAAATGAGAAGTTTTTTTCGTATTCAGCGTACATTTATTTTTCTATTGCCTAGCGTTTTCGGCCTACTGGAAGGATATCTTTAGGGCTTAGGTTCTGCAAGAAGTACATATTCAAAGGTAAAAAACATTACTTATAGGACTAATGTCGGGTTGCACAAAGAATTTTAATAATAATAATTTAACCAGCAAGTTTGACTGTGACAGACGTAACATTGGCAGAAATAATTTTCTCACAATCATACTGGCCCGGTTACCTTAATTTTTAATTTACTAATCACGCACCTTTAAATGTGAGTATATAATACTCTCAAAGTCATTTATGTTACAGTCAAACTTGATGGTTAGTTAATTATTGTTACAAATCTTTGTGCAACCTAATGTATGTGTTGGTAATATAAGAATAAAATATTTCTTTAAAAAGTAAAGCTGAAAATACTCACTTGTCAAATCCAGAGGCCATAGAAAAATAAATTTACGCTGAATACGAAAAATATTTCACAGTCAGAGTCGTCTGGTTAGTTAATTATTGCTTGAAATCAATATGCAATGTAATAACTTTCTATTAAAATTTATAAGTGAACAATTCTTTAACGGAAAAAACAATATTGCACTACAGAAATATACAACGTTACCATTTTACCAATATGAAATGTGTAAAAAACTTTTTACAAAATTCTTTGTGTTTTTTCTTACTTTAATTTTTAAGTATGTCTTTTTATACTTATACTTGTATAACTTATATATTTTAACTAGCCAAATTTTATGAGTGTCTTCTATTAAGACTGATATGTAATTATTATTTATATAATTTTATTTTGTAGTATTTAGGTTATTATTAAAATATATTTTTACAATATGTTTTAAATTAATTTTTTCAATTGTTTTCCTTTCTTTTGAGGTTTTTGTTTATACCAGAGCCAAGTGGCCCTTATGTTGTTTCATTGTTCGGAAGAAACCTTTTCAAGTGTGAACAATCATATTATTAATTATATTATCAATAGACCTCTAAATTTAATCGGTTCAACTATCCAACAAATTTTGGGCAGGATTTCGCTTGGATATAGTTGAAGGCACAATTGGCGGTTTCGTGTTTACGAATAATTAAATTTTCAAGGCACAAATATGTAAAAAAAATTATAAGTCAAAATGACAATCAAAAAAACGATGACGTCAGAAGGCAATGGTCCCACTTCAAAAAATAATAAAATTAAAAAGTCAAATCAATCTTTTTCTCTGTCTAGAACGTTTCATTGGCAACGACGTATTGCGCCACAAAATAGTGTCCGGAAGATGCTGGGTTATGTTTCTATTCGCCTTTATTATTACAATAAAAAAATGGGGACTTGTACATCACGTTGTCGCTTAATCGTTAAACAATGAAGCTGTGAATACTGTAACGAAGTGTCTAACGAATCCTCAAACTAAAAGTCGAACGAGACAAAGGCGTTTTCGTGCGAAAAAAACTCGCACTGAGCACTCCAATTTGTGTTTTTTAAAACAGTAAACTAATAGAATTGAAGTACTTAATTAATAATAGGTCGCGTATTGACATTGTACGAAGATAATATCGCTTGTTTTGCTTCTGTGCCAAGAATCGTTTCTCACAAATTCGCGTTGCTCTAAGGCCCGGTTTTATAATTACCACTTAAGTTTAGTTTAGCGTTGAACCAAGCTCAAACTTCATTTTGACAACATCTAGACATTGCCTTTAAATAGTTTTAATTAAATATAAGCTTAAAACAATCATTTACATTTAAATCAATAAAATTAATAGTAATTTAACCAACAAGTACATTAATAATGGCGATTAATGATCGAAATATTTTAACGCGTGAGCGTAGCGAATGAATGAATGAATGAATTTCTGCTGTACGCAGATGACCTAAAATGTTTTAGAATAATCAGGGTGCCAAAGGACTGCAATAGGTTGCAGGATGATCTTAATGCTTTGGTAAGATTCTGCGAAAGTTAATCTAGATAAGTGTGTAAATGAAATACGTGATTTGGGTGTTATAATGGACACTAAGTTAATTTTTGCACTCATATTAAGCAGGTTGTTAATAAGTGTAACCGATTCTTAGGGTTTATTATAAGAAACAGTTTAAATTTTCAAAATCTCAAACAATTCTAAACTTGTACTAAACGCGTTTATATTTAGTAAACTTAATTTTGCATCAGTTGTTTGGAGTCCTCAGTACGCGATTTACCAGCGGAGGCTGGAAAGTATTCAAAATTAATTTTTACGGTTCTTATCACATAAGACGGATGTACCTATAGTAAATAGCAATTATAAACCCTTTATGGAAAAGTTTTCAGTAGTAACGCTTGCTGGAAGACGGACAATTTCTGATCTTGTTATGATTTATAAACTGGTTAACAGTCTTGTTGATTCGCCAATACTTAGATCAAAGCTAAGCTTTAATGTACCGGTTAGGGACTTAAAGCTTCAAAATACTTTTAACATTCCACTTTGAAACACAAATTCAGGTCAAAATTGTCCTATCTATAGAGCGACACGTACAGTTCTGTTCAATGAAGTGTTGTACGTCGATTCTAACATCTTGTAAATAAGACTTGTTGAAACAGATTATTAAAACTTTTTACTGACATTGGCTGTCAATCAGTCATAATAGAAATAAGAATCTACCAATACATTGAACATTGTACCAGCGCCCATTATTTACGACATTCTTGTACAACACTTTATTGAACTTAAGAAAATGATAGGCAGTTTCACAAAACACAAATGCTGTACAACACTTCATTGAACATAACTGTACCTATAATGGCCTTTCCTTGAGTATGGAAATGTTCGATATGTCTATAGTAAGATTTAAAAAACATGTCAGATCATTGTTGTGATTTTTTAAAAACTTTTTGTAAGGTTTTATATTTATATTTTTGTTTGTATAATTCAAACATTTAATTCCCCCTAGCTATCCCTACTTGTAAATAAATAAATAAATAAATTAAAACAAATATAACAGTTTATTCAGGGATAGCAAATACAGTCTACTATTGATTTAATAAGTTTCTCTTTGATACCATAATAGTGTGTTCTCTGTGCTAGCCCATTGGGAAAATAAGCCGTGCCTGCGACCGAATGCCGTAGCACCATATCGTGACGGTATATATTTTACCTATAACGTGAAATTTATTGTTACTGGACCTTACCGGTATTCATTTTACTGTTTTACCAGCACTTATTGCCACCAAGCAATTAGTAAAAACGTTTTATCCTGGAATAAAATGTCATTTTCGACATCTCCTTGGATTGAGAGGTGCCAAACATTCTGTTAAACAAGCATTCTTTCGACAAGTATAATCCTCTGAGTACTTTAACATGAGTACCAAAGATAAGCTCTTCAAAATAATCACTGATCAATGCCCGACCAATACAGACAAAGTTACAGTTGTCGGAACAGGAGATGTTGGAATGGCTGTCGCTTTTAGCATTTTGGCTCAGGTAATAATGAATTTCTTATTAAAAAAAATCTATTTGAGAAGACAGAGGGCAAAGCCTAATTTCTAAACACGGCGTCGAATTAAAAATTGGTTAATTTCCTGGATTCCCGGCTATTATTTTGGAAGAAAATCATCGAAGAAAAAAAATGCTAAACAAATAATTTGTTTGCAATTTGGAGACAATGATGTTTCTTGAATTCATTTAGTATTCATCTAAAGATGACTGGAGATACTTACCAGTTGAAACGTTGTGGATTGAAACAAATAAAGACAATGCAAGTCCAAAACTTTACTACCGTTCAAACACTAATTTATTGTAGTAAAATTTAACAATATTTTAGGGCATCAGTAGTGACGTGGCAATCATCGATATGAACAAAGACAAAATGTCAGGCGAGCTGATGGATTTACAACATGGAGTCCTATTCTTGAACGCCAAAATAACTGCAGGTCCAGATTACTCCTGCACAGCAGGGTCTAAAATCTGCGTAATAACTGCTGGTAAGAAAATTTGTTTATAAGTATATAGAAAAAAAATTGAGAATGTCGTAAACAAAACTTTTCCCTTTAATAACTAGGGAATGACTTAAGAAATAATATTCAAATTTGCAAGCTAACAACTAAAATACTTTCTTTTAAATGAAAAGTTATTATTTTGTTATTCAAGATGGCGGAAATCCGTTAAAAATATGTTTTTTTGAATATTTTTCCAATTCGCACTTTTGAAACGGTACATTTTGGATTAGTAAAATTGCAGCGTTGCAGATTGATTACATGGAACTACCAAGAGATGGCGCTAAAGGTTATATACAACCCAAGAAGGTTGATACAGTTAAATTTTGCCAAGTTACTTGTCATTTATAGCACTATGTTAAAGTCTAGTATATTTCACGTACATTTTTAATAAAGAAAAAAAGCTTAGCGGCAAGCGGACAGAGTAGTGCGTCTATCTTTTGCATTAAAGTACACAGGGACGCCAAAGGTAATGGAATCCCTGGGGCACAGGTAGACAATGACAGGCTGTTTCGTTCTTGTTAGAACTCATCAGAAAGTCATAACCCGTAAGCGACCCCCAGTACAGCGAGCCTGTTCTTTCAAGGCGTTTTTAAGAAATAAAAACGCGATGAAAACCCAGTAACACCATCAGTAGGAATCAACTCAATGCAAAAGACAGCCATCTATCGTAAAAACGTAGAAATAAATAAATCTAAATCAATCAAGCACGGAACGGCCACTTCACCAGTATAGGAAACATTTCTCGCTTCTCTAATACCATCTCCGCGGTTTTGTGGATTCAGATCCAGATCGTGCTGCAGTCGCCCACCGGTTTGCAGCACTATTCCGTAAATGTCGTGTGTAAGTTAACTAAAATAGTGGATCCACTATTTTAGTACATTTTAAATATTATAATATTTAGTAATACATTTTTTGGTTGGTGAGGTATGGACATCTAACCTGTACTGACAAGAACAAAAGAGTTAGAAACCGATTTGTAGGTGGTGACATCCTACCAAAAGACTGTCTTCCATTTCTTGGTAATACTATGCAATTGGATTTGTTTCTTGATGTTGTTTTACCAAATACAACAATCCAATAGTAAAGGTATTTTTAGGTGGTTCATACTGACCCGGTTAACTAACCGGACTAATTAAAAATAAATACTGCCATTAGTGACGTGACAAAATCACGTTATGATTCTTCCCTTCAGGAATATTTGAGATTTTCTTTGAGTAAAATTTCATGGACATTAGATTTGATTTGTATTTACAAGAGATAATTCTATCGATTTTACCGTATTATAACAGTTGGTAAATAAATAATAAAGTCTGTATCATTGCATTTTTATAGGAGTAAGACAAAAAGAAGGGGAAACTCGCCTCGCTCTAGTCCAGAGAAACGCAGACGTACTCAAATCAATCATTCCGAACATAATGAAGCATTCCCCTGACACCATTCTGATCATAGTCAGCAACCCTTGTGACATCATGGCTTGGGTAGCATGGAAAATAAGCGGGCTTCCAAAGCATAGAGTCATGTCGTCTGGAACTAATCTGGATACCTCCAGATTCAGATTCTTTATGAGCGAAAGGTTTAAAGTGTCACCGGAAAGCGTACATGGGTGGATTATTGGAGAACATGGAGACACCAGCGGTAAGTCTGGGAGTCAGTTCGTAGATCATATTAGTCCCTTCATTCGCGCGGATCATATCAGTGATGTGTTGGCGATGTTGCTAATTCTACCTACTCTCTAATAAAATGATATAACAAAGTTAATTACTCATGTTGTTTTTATAAATATAACTTTGTTGTAGTTGCTCTCTGGTCAGGGGTTAATGTGTGCGGGGTCCGCCTGAAGGACCTTTGCAGCAGCATCGGCACGGAGAATGATTCAGAAGATTGGAAGAGTATTCAGAAAGAAGTTGTTGCTGCTGCCTATAACGTCATCAAGTTGAAGGGTTTTACCAGCTGGGCTATTGGGCTTAGCTCGGCTTCACTGGTTAAAGCGATGTTAAGAAACACCAATAAAATACATGCTGTGGGTACATGTATAAAGGTAAGTCAAATTAGTACCTAATGTCAAATGTTTATTTAGAATGAAAATTAAATGTAAAATTACAATTGTTATAATATGAGCCTGAAATATTTAACGTCAAATGTTGATTAAAATCTTTTCCGAAAGCAATCGGGACTGGAAATATTGACTTGTTTGGCAACTTGGGCTACATTGTTTTTAAATTATTTTTTTGAATGTTCGTTTTGCTGCATACAGATGGATTTTTGGAGCCTGATTTTAATGGCAACTTCTATTTTATAAGTCACTAAGTCTGCTATATCTCTTTCAGGGGCAGACAATTATTCTAAATAAAAATCCTATTGGGGCAACTTACATTCATTATTTGCAGATCAAAAGCCGTTAAAATCAACTCTAGTTTATAACAAACATAACCTAACTGTGAACTAATGCCAATTATTACGAACTAACAGTGAAACAATTTTCTATTGTATCATAGACAACTTATATTACACCGGTACACTAATTAAACCGCCGCTCCTTACGGTCAAAGACATTGTGTAAGTGGTATACTTTGTGTACCAATGCCCCACTACATGTCCTCTTATCTGGGTACATTTTACGTACCACTACCCTGCAAAGAGATATATCCTTCCACTACCTCTGACGACTTCCACCCCCCGTGTCTTTTCATATCTTAAATGTTCACACCTGGAGCATTTGCTATATTATTGGAATCTACCTATTTCTTTTTTTTTTGTGGATAAAATTTTAAGATCCATTTATAGACTTAACGCAAAACTAGTCTTATGAAGGTTCAGACCTCCTGGACGCCAACTGACACTGACTAATTTTGAAGTCAAATCACATAAGTCGTATAAAAGTTGTGCCTTAAGTCACATGATTTAAGTTCCAAATTTAGGGGATAAGCCATTACAATAATTTTGTTGAAGAGTACTGGCAGTATTAACCCATTAACGCCCAGAATTATTTTTTGTTAGTTATTTTACATATTTTTACTTTTCTGAGTTAATATGAGTAGGAATGTACAAAAACTATATATTTTACAAAATGTCTTACGTCAGTTTTTAAGAAAATGACTGCTACCATATGGTATCACTGGGCGCATATGATACTGTAAAATACAAATACTTACAATTTTAAAAATACATATTTATTTATGGAATTATTAAAAGTAAATTTTTACATTGTGTGATAATTGGCAAAACAGACTACACAAAGACCTACATCACACTTAGAACACATTGTTCTACCAAAACTCTTGCATTCATTTCCAGCGCAACGGCGTCTATTACATAAAGCAACGTAGTGATGCATGCCGTCATATCGAATACCTGGCAGAAGTGTGCGTGAAACAGACGTTTTTGCAGGACCTGCCGATTTTGCCGGTACACCATAATGTGCTAAGTATACTTGGACCAACTCCCTTCTAAACTCTATGTTGGAGGTTTTGTTGTGATTCTTCCTATACAGAAACCATGTATTGTTTATTGCTGCATGATATCGTTGACAAAAAATAGCTCAAAAATGTCTGTACAAGACATTTGTTCGAACCGCTTGTCATCTCTTACTGGAAATGAGCGGGCTCCAGGTTCAATGTCGCCTTTAATCCAGACAGTATCTGGTTTCTAAGCTAGACGATTTCGATTCCAGTCGTTGTTCTCTGATTCTGGACAATACGTATCTTATGAGGTCGATGCAGAAGATGATTCGGTTACGGATTGATTAGCCGGCGCTGAAGATGATTGGTTAGGACTTTCTGCAGAAAAGTTGTCATAATTATTGCCTAAACGTGTATTATTCGTCAATTTTATTTCCACAGGTGCACGTAATTGTCGAAGTTATTTAGCATGCCTCCGTCATCTTCATCAGCGGAATCTTCATTGTTGTCGACATTGGGATCAGGGGGCTCGATAAATATTTCGTCTATTTGATTTTCCGCATCATTATTAGCGTATGCTATGTCTAAAGCTTCAGACAATGAAAATCCATGCCTGTCAAAAAAAAAATATATATATAGCGTAACCGCCCAGTGATACCATATGGTATCAGTATGTTTTGCGCCCATTTTGTAAAGTCAGGTGAATTTTTAAAAATACGATATACTTTATAGAGGGCTTTAAATATATATCTTAGTCAATATCAATACTTGTTTTTAAGAAAAAATATACTATCACTGAAAAACTATACTTACTCAAAGCGAATGTCCATATTTTTCCATTGACGTAAAACGAACGATAAAATAACACGTGTTTTTTTGCTTACAAATATCGGCAACGGTACTCAAAGACTTAAAACACAACTGAAGATGCTTCCCGCAACTAACGCACTTGTCAGAATTATTATCCCACTACCACCCACAAAATGGTCGATGTCTTAGTAATAGCTGATTTAGCGATACCAAACGGTATCACTGAACGTTAATGGGTTAAAGAGAGAGAGAGAGAGAGAGAGCAGTATTATCAGCAGTTGTAATATTTTTTGGGGAAAGAAAATTAATGTGCAATTCATGCTCTCAATAATATTGTATACATCCACCTCGAATGGTCGTTCAGTATTGTGCAGTCGTTCGTCAGTTCCTTAAAAAATATTTTACTCTTTCGATATCTCTTTTTCTCGAATTGTGGAGTGATTTTATATTTCCTAACCAAAATACTGACAGTCTCTTTATTGTTTTTGAAGTAATCTTTCTCGCGTGACTTATTTTCATTATAACACACTAGTACCATAAATAACTATTTTTAGGGAATGTGCGGCATAGAGCACGAATTATTCTTGTCGCTTCCATGCGTGCTGGGCAGAAATGGAGTGTCCGCCATCGTCGATCCTCACTTGTCCGAAGATGAACGTTGCTCTCTAAAGTTCTCAGCTGCAAAAATGATGGAGATTATTAACGGCATCAATCTATAGTATTTATTACTCGCGAGTTAAGTTTGTTGTTTTCTAGGTGTTATTTAGTGATTTATTTAGAAGTTATTATATTTGGTTGTTTTAAGGCCTACCTTATAGGCCAAATTATGATGTGATAGTCTTGAATAAAGCAATATATTAAGGGTTTTTTATCACTTACATGCCTTCAAGGCATGAAGAAATCAATTTTTTAACTATAACTATGTTCTTAAATATGGCCACTATTAATCTCTTCGGATACTAGTTTCCTCTTGTGGAAAGATACACAATTTTTCTATAAACACATAATTTTTTAGGGTATTTGAAAAATATAAGTTTTTATTATTCTCCAACGATGATAAAACTGGCAGCCCTAGAGATTGATGGTACCCAAATTTTTTATTTTAATTTTAGAAAAAAAATATCGTTAAAAAACTAAATTCTTATACCTCGAGGGCATATTGGTGATAAATTGCCCTTAGTACATTATTCAGAGTGGTATTTTGTAAAGTCAATTTTTTAAATACGAACCCGTAATTTTAAAAACAGTTTTAGGGATTTCTAAGCTTTAGAAATTTAAAACAATTAATGGTCTGTCATCAAATAACACATCTATCATTATTATTTCAATTATACAGTGAGTCCCAGAAGTAATGTCTAAATTGATTTAAAATTCAGCGGTAAGTTTTTTGAAAAAACGCTCGTACCCGTCGATTTTTATTTTTTAATGTGTTTTTTTTTGTGGTAATTTCATGAATACAGGGTAGCTCAAAAATAAGTTACGACCATCAACTTCATTTTTTCAAATAAAAACATATATTTTTTATTTCATTTTTGAATTTTGCATTGAATTCTAAGCATGTTTCATATGTCCTATACATAAACTCAACAGTTATTGAAAAAATTCGGATTGAACATATCTATAAGTAAGAACTGTTTATTAAAAAAAAAAACACAACAAAATCAAATTAAATGTTGAAAATGTGCACCATTTACGGCTTGACAATATCCAAGACGATCAATAAAAACTCTCTTTGCACGTTTCCAACCATTTCCGGAGTTATGACACGCACTTCTCTTCGGATCCTCTCTTTCAACTCCTGCATATTGTTTGGCCTGTTAACAAATACTTTTGATTTGAGGTAACCCCACAAAAAAAAAGTCCAGCAGAGTCAGGTCTGGCGACCTAGCAGGCAATTCGATAGGTCCTCTCCTTCCTATCCACCGATTGGGAAAGGTTTCATCCAAAAATGTGCGCACAGTGGCAGCATAGTGCGGAGAAGCACCATCTTGTTGGAATATCAGTTCTTCGTCAGGGGAGTCTGGATCCAATGGATTCGGAAATAAAGCCACTTATGCTGGAATTAATTCAAGTTGGAGAAATTCGAGATATACTTGTCCAGTTAAAGAATGTTCAATGAAAAATGGACCAATTACTCTTCCGCGTACGATTCCACACCAAACATTTATTTTTTCAGGGTACTGGCTGTAAACCTTTATCATCCAATGCTTCCCCCCCTCTTATTAAAGTCGGTACGCCCATGAGCATAGGACCAAAATGATGGATAATTGTCCAAGCTTTTTAATGGTGTTATCAAAGATATACCTTAATGAGGGATTTTCGGAGATATGTAAAATTTTAAAATTTACTTCTCAATTACGCCCTCTTGCGGCAAAATGCGTAACTTAAAAATTATTTCCAGGATTTTCTCATGGCGACTGTAGTTATCACTTTTTTTCCTGAATTTCTATACCCAGTAGTTTCCGAGATATGGCCGCTCAGTACCCTTAACTGATCACGCTGTATGTGTGTGTTAGCTTTGCAATTATAATATTTTTAAATTACAGTGTAATATGAAACCTATTTTGGGTACAATGTAACTATAATAAAAGGAACCTTTTGACAATATCCCTGTTAGTTTCTTACCTAAAATAGGGATAATGATATATAGATTCGGGTCTGAATGACCATTTGTTAGTTTCTTACCTAAAATAGGGATAATGATATATAGATTCGGGTCTGAATGACCATTTGTTAGTTTCTTACCTAAAATAGGGATAATGATATATAGATTCGGGTCTGAATGACCATTTGTTAGTTTCTTACCTAAAATAGGGATAATGATATATAGATTCGGGTCTGAATGACCATTTGTTAGTTTCTTACCTAAAATAGGGATAATGATATATAGATTCGGGTCTGAATGACCATTTGTTAGTTTCTTACCTAAAATAGGGATAATGATATATAGATTCGGGTCTGAATGACCATTTGTTAGTTTCTTACCTAAAATAGGGATAATGATATATAGATTCGGGTCTGAATGACCATTTGTTAGTTTCTTACCTAAAATAGGGATAATGATATATAGATTCGGGTCTGAATGACCATTTGTTAGTTTCTTACCTAAAATAGGGATAATGATATATAGATTCGGGTCTGAATGACCATTTGTTAGTTTCTTACCTAAAATAGGGATAATGATATATAGATTCGGGTCTGAATGACCATTTGTTAGTTTCTTACCTAAAATAGGGATAATGATATATAGATTCGGGTCTGAATGACCATTTGTTAGTTTCTTACCTAAAATAGGGATAATGATGTATAGATTCGGGTCTGAATGACGAATTTCGGTCTTTAATAAAATTTAGCTGTCAGCTTAACTTATTTATTTTGTCAATTTCTTTTTTTTTTTGTTTTTTTCGTTACTATCCAATTACAACAATTAAAACACTAAACTAAAAATAAAATATACAGTAAAAATAATATGTAACAATCCCTAATAACAGAAACAGCATAACAGGCGTAAATCTGACATGTATTTAAGGCTCTACCACGCGCAAATTTAGAGGATGAAAAACACCGTTTCGCTACTGCAGGATTCTGCAAAGGCTATTTGAGATATTTGTCGGGACAATTTAAAATTTAATAAAGGAATGTTTGTATTTCTAAGGTACAAAGCCCTTTTTTGAAAAAAATAAGAATATGTATAAGAAAATGCCCACTAAAGGTGCGTATTTTTAGACCCTTTTCCAAGGTTAATATCGTAGCTAAGAATTTTTTTTCAAAAAAATAGCCATGTACCTTAGAAGTTCCATGTCTTATCTTTAAGACTTCAAAAATTGAGACAAAACAATGTCGTAATAAGTCCGTTATCTTGCAGCGCGCAACTCATGTTTTAGGTAAATTTTGTTGTCATGTTATAGAAGTTGCCTATATACAGCTGAATTTATTCTCGGCTGACGTGAAACAATTTACATCCAGAGAGAATAATGATACACTGAAAAAAATTATAGGTGGTCGAACAAGAAGTAATTTCGGGGGAAATTTTGGGCTAAATTTTATGTTCTTCTTTTTGGATTGTCAATGCCAATAACAGAATATCTAAGCGTCAATTTTAAAAAGACGTAACTAGTAGTTGTGCTATATACTCTGGGTTGCCATAAATGTTTCGGCTTAGACCGAGATGGTTTATACTGCGCCGGAAGGCAAAATGTTCAAGGCGCTTTCACCATTTTGTCAAAACGGGTGTTTGGGCTTTCAAAATTTCTTATTCATGTTAGGTAAGGATAAGAATTGAACGAAATGCAGTGGATTTGTTGATGTATTGCAATCAAAAATGGGCTATATTGAATTTTTTTTGTTTCGTTTTTTATCGAAATGGGCCATTGTCTTGATAGTGAACAAAATATACTAAGGTAAATAGCTTATTGGTATTAGAGGCCCAAACTGGGTCACCGGGAACTTATGACAAATCCCAGGATGTATGGTAACCCTGGTATATTAACTCTTAGATCTAAAATTAAAGTTTAATTTGTCTTGGTAAAGGGTGATAGGTGCAATAAAATGCCATTTATGAAGGTTCTTAGTGAGTAAGGAAACCAACTGTTGCATAATGAATCTATTTCTATTCGATTGTTTTTATATTTTATGCTTATTATACAGGCTCTATATATTGTTTATATAGTGAGCTTCTGTCTAAACCTGTTAAAATATGAATTCATTTTAAAGGTGAAATGTGTTTATTATTTTATCCATGGTTTAACGATTTAAAAGTAGTTGTCAGGCACGAATTTGGCGTTGGTCACATGATATTTATCTGTCCATGTTATTGGCTCGCAGCTACAATTTGGTGCAGCGAGACTACTGTATAGTGACAATGCTTCTAAGAAGCTAGGTAGGTAATATATAAAAATTGGACAGTATGCCACGCAGAGTAATAAAATACAATTTTTTGTTAGGCATGGGCGTCCATAGAGAGGGCTGTTGCTCTTGACCAAGGGGGAGCGGGGGGGGGGGGGGGGGGGGGGGGGTTGGAGGTAGATATACTTTTTTACTAACTTTTGTTAGGGGGAGTTTATGAAACGACTGCGACATTTTTTTTTGTAGGAATCACTTTTGATAGAAGTTCTTGAAAACGCAAAGTTTTGTTTTTTTTTGTAGCCACTTTTGAACGGTGGAGAAAGTGTAGAAAAGGCTGCGAAGTATTTTATTTTATAGAAGTCACTCTTGAGAACTTACACGTTTTTTTGGCTACCCCCCTATCACTTTATGTTTATAAAAAACATTAATACCGTGATTTTGTATCGGATTGGCGCGACGATACGGTACTACCTCCTGTTGTTTCTGTGTTACTAAAAAAAAGTCTAGGTACTTACTTTTTCCTCTTTTGAGGGTGCAGCGCAACTAATCGTCAAAAACATACCACTTTAAAAAAAAAATTATAATGGCACGGAACGCGACGGACAAAATACTGCGCGAGTTAGTAACCACAGTCAACAAATCCTGGAACCAGCGGGACTTATCTTTTGTTTTTTAAATAAATACGGTGAAAAATTTGTAATATAAGAAAATTTTGATTGAAAAACTATTGACCTTACGAAGTATTTGATAACCAATGCTGAAAACCTTTAGTTTCAGGGTAGGCCTGTGCCTCCCAATTTTGAAAATTTGACAGTATATGCTAATGCTGATGGGGGCGATCGGGCCAAAATATTTTTATAATGGTGGCACTTCCCGTTATACCGGAAGTAAGTGTCAACTTGCTTATTTTAAATAGAATACTCTATATATTACTACATTTTTGTATTCTACGCAAGAATTTAGGCATATCTTGTATACCATGTCCTATACCTATGTCTAAGCGTTTTAGATATTTTTAATAGATTTTTTATAATATTTTAATAACTATTAATACAGGGTGTTTAAACAATACGATTAAAAATTAAATTGAAAAACTGCAAAAAGACTAGTTTTTCAAATGGAAATACACAAATTTTATAATTATTCCTTATTTAGCATTAAAAATAAGGGTAAGTTTGTATATCCCAAAAAATTTTAGTTTTAGAAACATTGCCAATTTAATATTTTTATATGGCGATTTTGCTGCAGATTTTAAGTTTAGTTACTTTTAGTTGGCTATAACGGCGTTGAAAAACAATCAAATGCGAGAAAAATTTATGAAGCTGTCACTTACCATTTAAACATCATTAATTATCATGTATGTACGCTTAAATTGTACAAACGAAGATTATTTAAATTTATTTATTATTTATGGAGAATGCGTTAAAGTTATATTAAGAACATGGGACACATTTGCCAATCGATATCTTCAAAACAGAAGCCATCACAATGTGCTTATTAATAATATTCAAATGGTAAAATTAGATTTTGCTGTTTTTCAACGCCGTCATAGACAACTAAGAGTCACTGAACTAAAAATCTGCAGCAAAATTGCCATATACAAATATTAAATTAGCAATATTTCGAAAACTAAACATTTTTGGAATATACAAACTTACCCTTTTTAATGCTTAACTAAAAGTAATTATAAAATTTAGACTTTTTGCAGTTTTTTCAATCTTATTGTTTAAACACCCTGAATTAATAGTTATCAAAATATTATAAAAAATCTAATAAAGCAGGTCCTTTATAACAAGGAATCCCGCTTAAATTAAATAAATATAAGGCTTCTTTAGAGAAAAAATTGATAATTATTTTAAGGCTTGCAAACGTCATTCTTAACAGAAAAATTCAAATATGTCAAAAACGCTTAGATATTTATAGGTATAGGTATACAGGGTGGGGACTTTAACTGAAATAAATTCGATTTTATTAAACCTGCTGAAGTTGCGCCTACAAAATTTAGTATGTGGGGGTTTTGGAGCATGCGGAATTGGATTATGAAGTCGGCGCAGTTGCCAGATTTCTCAGCTTTGCGCTACACGTAGTAATTTTGTTATTTTAAATGGAATGCACTATTTATTTTTATTGCAGTGAATTGGTAGTATCAAATTTAGTAAGATCTCAAATTTACAAAATTCTATCTTCACTAGTTTCTGAGCTATGGCAACACTGTAGTTCACTTAAAAAGTACCGGGACGCTTGTCTACCTCCATAGTTACTAAGTTATTGACAAGCTTCAAGAAAAGTTCTTGTCTTTTCAAAATGGCCAATTTAATTTAAACTTTAAAAATAGAAATTCTCATGATACTTTTTAATGGAACTACAGTGTTGCCAGAGCTCAGCAATTAGTGAAGATAGAATTTTGTAAATTTGGCATCTTATTAAATTGGACACGCCCAATGCACTGCAATAAAAATAAATTGGGCATTCCATTTACATTATTAAAATTACTACGTGTAGCGCAAAGCTAAGAAATCTGGCAACTGCGCCGACATCATAATTCAATTCCGCATGCTTCAAAACCCCACATACCAAATTTTGTAGGCGTAACTTCAGCAGTTTTAATAATATCGAATTTATTCCAATTAAAGTCCCCACCCTGTACAAAATCTGCCTAGAATCTTACGTAGAATGCAAAAATGTAATAATATATAGGATGTTCTATTTAAAATAATCACGCTGATACTAGGGTTTCCAACCCTCCCGATTTAGTCGGGAGGCTCCCGCTTTTTACTAAACCTCCCGCCGCCCCCTCATTTAAACAAAACTCCCGCTTTTCCGATAACACGACGGACGCCTAATAACTGTACAGCTGCCTTAGAGAGGGGCAACCTTTTTTTTTAGAAAGCACGATTGATGAGAGGAGGAAGAAATATAAAAGGCACGCCACAGCGTAAGGACAACGGGGTATCGACTTTTTTTTTAGAAATCATCAATATAATTATTTTAAGCACCTCAAAAAAAACTTGTCCTCCAGGCACTATCCACCTCCCGCTTTTCAATTTTTAAAACCTGACTACCCTAGCTGACACTAACTTTCGGTATAACCGGAAGTACCACCATTATGAAATTTTTTTAGTCCGGTCGTCCCCATCAGCATTACCACGATGGCAAATTTTGAAAATTTTCCTATGTATAGTTTTCCATATATAGCTCGAAGCGGTTCCCGGTGGAACACGAACACCCTGTTTGCAGGTGCTTTTATACCTATTCCTATTATTAATTAACACTTCAAACTTTCTGCTCTACCTAACTTTATTTTTTGTAAATATTCTATAGCTTTAAAAATAAAATAAGACAAAATTTAAAAGATATATCCGTATAACGATTAGATACATTATTTTAACTAATACAATAACAAGTAAAATACTTATTTTCCTCAAAACAAATTTCTCATCTTCGAAATAAAATCAACCGAAACTCATTAGCATAAGAAAGAACCTGCCGCCTCGTCTCGTGGTTTCAGTGTGTGTCGATGTTTACGGAATATTTTTCACCACGTCATAAGCTCGCTAGTATGCCCACTTCGGGTGAGACTCTCTTGCAAATAAATTTCTTGCTGCACAAAGTTCCGCCTTAAAAGGGAACACATTCGTACTATAATAATTGTTAGTAAAGGAAATAAGAAATTAAGTGGCAATTAGGTGAACATTTTTACTGCAATTATGAAAGATTAAGAAGATTTTGGGCACTTCTGGTGGTTAATCATAGTCATTACCCCCTTGAATATAAAAATATTCCACCGGTTATATAAAAAGCTTGCAAGGCAAACCCTTATAGTACTATTAAAACCTTGAATTTTAATTTAGTTTTTTTTTAAAATTTAAAAGTCATATTAATAAAGCATTAATTTATTACATTTGCAAATATATACATGCACTAAAAGAACCTTACCTTTGTTTTTCTTTTTTATTATATGGAAGCATTCTTTGAACCATGAAGAGTATAAATTGTCTGTGTGTATTCTGCAATATATTATCATTAAATGAAACAATGCCATATTATTAATTAGCAAATGTTGGAGGCGGTTTTCAGGGTATATCCCTAAGGCCAATTATAGGATATTATATCTCTTAAAAGTACAATATATCAGTATCTAATAATGACTCGTGCAAAAATACCCTTCAGAGTTATAGTATATTACATAACAAGTGATGAAAGTGATACTTTTTAAGCGAGGAGATATTTAGCACGAGGCGTCAGCCACATGACAAGTGATGAAAGTGATATTTTTCAAACGAGGCGTTATGTCAGCCGAATGCGGAAATTCTCCGAGTCTTAGAATAATTACTTTCACACGAGTAATGTACACTATTTTTCCTACGACCACAAAGAATTATTAAAAAAGTCTGTTATTTGTAAAAAAGGTTTCAACACTAGTGTTGAAATTAGCATACTTAGGATTATGTTTCACTTAATAGCTGGTTTCATAGTCTGTCAATAGGCTTTTCCTTTATTTGTAGTTTAACTTTTTATTTTTTTAATATTTTATATATCATAGTAAGAACTAATTCTGGATTGACTTCTAGATTAACCAGAATGAAAAATTTTAAATTTAATCAAGGAAAGATGCATTAAACATAAATTTAAAAAATCCATCCAACAAGGAAGATTTCAATCCAAAATAATTCTATAAATTATTTATTGTTTTTATAAAAAAAAAAGTCAAATGCTCCTGATGGAATTTGAACCTGTGACCTTGCGATCTGTAGGCTAGAGCTCTATTTTCGACGCAATCGATACCAATAAAGATTTGTTGTTTAATACATGACACTTTCCTTAGCGCGATTTGTTTTTTCTCGTTATAGATTTTCCAGTATATTATTAACATTTTTTATAATTTCAGATGGCGTATTTTCACAATCTTATTTTGAATCACTCGACAAATGCGTGATAAATAAACTAAACTGCTTTCTAAAATGTGTTCTTTTTAATAAATAGGGGTGGTCTGCCAAATTGGCACCATATGTTTAAATTAAATAGTGTGCCTTGTATTTCAAGTCTAGAGTTGATATATTTTTTTTCAATACGCGTGTGGTATTCGGCGCTTTCTAGCCAAGTTAACCGTGCTTTTCTTCTCATTTTCATGGGTGGTCGTAGGAAAAAAAAGTCATTGCTATGCCATTTTCGAAGAATGCATTATTGGATCCATTAAGATGGCGCTCCGTGCCACATCTTACCGGTGTGTCCCACCAAGTGCTGCATAAGCAGCTTTGAGTTCTCCTTCCTTTCGTCGGATCCTAGCTTTACTGACGAGTCATGATATGGCGAAACGCGTCTAGGCATGGATCTGACGAAGCGAAAGGAAAATCTTCTGTGTTAATTTTTTTAAATACGGACCTGCATTTTTAAAATTTTTTTCGAATATCTCCGCAAGTCTTCTAAATCTGAATATTGTTCAGGATTGAAATATGCAACTTTGCCTTTATTTAACCAACTCCCTATCTCTTATATAGTTACAGAGATATTAATGCTAATGCATCGTATTTGTAAAACCCTATATAAAAAATCTAAAAAAACTTACCGACTAATTAAATGAAGCATTTAATAAGGTATTCCAGTTGTTCTAACAAAAAAATTTTATAAAACACTAACATTTTCTCCATACGTCTTTGTTTTTTATTTGAAAATGATTCAATAACTTTTGTTCTTGAAGTTGCCAATATTCTTAACAAAATGTTTTTCGGCAGACAACATACCTAAAGTCTTTCATTTTATTAATTTTAAAACTGATACACCTAAACCCGGAATCAGTAATATAATCCACTGACGTATCAACCTAAACCTAACCTACAAGCACAGAACTTGCCTACAAAAATATAATTTATGTTAGATAGTAAAAACTGTTTAAACGAAAAATATTTTAAAAGTAATATCTCGACAGGCAAAATCGTTTTAAAAACAGCTGCCATCTAGTAGGTAGTAACGGTAGCAAAGCTGAGAGCTCCCAATAGTGTCCTAACCCGATTGGGACTCTTCACTCTCGATAAAATAAAACATCATATTATGAGGATCTGGCCAGGCCAGGTCGATTTCTCTGCAGGTGAGTAAGAGAGGGCGATATATTCATTGGCGTTAGTCTCTCTCTTGTACGGGTTTCATTGTGCCAAATACAGAGTTTGCCGGAGCAGCGTGGCGGCAGGGAATTTTCGCGGCGTCACCCACACTTTGGGGAGTTTTTGCATAGTTAGGCGTTAATAGATATCAAAGTCTTCAATTAAAAGCTATTCACATTTACGAAAAGAATGAAGCGTAGGGAGACAAAGTAATAATAATTATAAATGAGAAATAAAAAGCTTGGTGTACAGGTAGGTAGGGCCATCTCACTTTGGCCCTACTGTACGAGCCGCCACTGCTTCATTATATAGTTTAATTTTCATTCAAATTATTTGCTGGTAAAAAATTTAAAAACAATAACAACGTCCAATAATTTTGCTAATAGGTCAAGGAGCAAATGTTTTGCACATATTAAGCACCCGCGCCACGGATAATAAAAATTGACCTTAAATTGTATTGCGCATTTTTACAAAACTACTGAAATTATCGCAGCATACAAATTAAGATTGCAATTTTTATTATTAAATTTATGACGAAAACTGGAAAAAATAGAAACAACTTTTGCCTAGTAACCGCTGAATAGTAACGACAATTTCTATTTATATGTAAAATTTATAGGCACAATAAGGATATAGCTATGCCCCCCCAATTTGCTCTTTAGTCCATTTTTCCCCTCCCCCGCCACACCAAATTTCATTATTGGTTTTTCATTTTTATTACTGCAAGAATCAATCGAAAAAAATTCGCATAAAACTAACGAAAAAGATAAGCTTTGTTTTTTAGATATATTCGGTTTTTGTATTTTCTTATTTACATTATGAATTTGGACCGCGGCAGTGGCTCGGAGATGAGGTACTGGCATTCGACCGTGGCGGTCCGGGTTCGATCTCCGGAGTGGGTATATGGATAATAAAAAAAGTATGTCCGGAAATTTTGTGAATAAAAGAATGCAGTATGCTATTAGTGATTCCTAATATCGTTACCGAGAAGGGCGTCATAGACCTCTGGGGGTGTAAAAAGGGCAACTAGTGCATACACGAGGTTCGGATTCCACGTTAAGCTGTAGGTCCCGTTTGGCTGACATAACAGAGACAATAGGGGATAAAATGTGCCTTATAATAGGACTGTATACTGGCTCTTCCGCCAACCCTAGCAAAAAAACTATGAATTTGGGATGAAGTTCTCTCAATTAATTATATAATAATATTAACCAGTGCAATGGGTTTTAGCTGTATTAACTTCCTTTTTTGACTGGAGGTTGGGTTTTGAATCTTTAATATTATTATATGATAAAGGTCCGTTCCTGACCGGTATGCAAAGAATGCCCCAGCATGCAGGCGAGGCCAAGGACGCCCGGAGGGGGTCAAGTGAGCCCCCCTAGGTCGTGAACTTGAGTACAAGAATTAAGTATATAGACTGCGCAACCAATTCCCTCGTTTGCTCGACAGATGACAGCAGTCATTTGTCATCGATCAGCTGATATTGGGACCTCATAATTCACGTCACGTTGTGAATTGTGTTACGGAAAGTGAACCTACTAGAAAACAAGTTTCTTTGACTCCATCTTGCGAGAGTATTCAAAAAATCTACATTTCCTAAAGAATTGAAGTAATCTTGAAATTGCTTATTAAAAAAGGCAAAACAGTGCCATATTTTATTAAGTTTTTTCACCGTACTTAATTGGAGTTTCTATTGTTAAGGCGTGGCGTTTACTCCTAAATATTTTTTAATGTATGGAAGAGCTGTTTTTGAGATATCGAGTTTTGTCACCTCCCTATCTGGCACGACACAATAAATTAACGTTTATTAAAAAAATTCGAAGTACCTAATCGTATGTGCTTTTTGATTTTATTAATAAATGAAAGTTACGTGATAAAATGTTAATAAAAAAAGTTGATATTAAGCTTAAGCTATTTCGTATACAGGGTTATAAAGAAATAATTTATTTAAAGAAACATTATCATATATTTTTACACTTTTATATTCTACAATTAATTCTAGATATTTTTCATAAATCATAACCATAAATCAATTTTTATACAGGGTGTCCCAAATTCATAGGTATCCCGAAAGCTATAAGAGATACAGCATCGGTCAAATAGTGGCAAAGTTGCGAAATTTTATGCCCAGTAATATCGTAAAAATATTAGAGCTTTCTTTTTAACTTTTTGAAATATTAGAAGAAAACTAAAATTTTGAGTTTTTGTTTTTAAATTTATCTGACTTTTTTAAACCCCGTCAGAAAAATAAATTCGACTTTGTGAAAGCCATTTTTTTAGCTTTACACTACCGTGTCTTTAGAATTTCATTAAAATGTTTTTTTTTGTGGAACTGTTAACAACTTTAATTTTTTAAGTACGGACCTGCATTTTTTATTTTATTTTTTGAAATATCCTAAATTCAACCATTTATCACATGAATTAATTCTTAGACGTTTTGATGTTATCTTTACAGCATCAGGAATTTGGATAATTAAATGTTTAAATAAATACGGCCCTGGCATTTATTTAAGGTTTAATTGCATACAGCAGGATATGAGTAATATATTATATAGGAAACAAATTTAAAGAAAAATACCAGTAACAAAAACAAAGCTTAAAAACCTTCTTTATAGTAGGTGTTTAAACAAGTGTCCTTCCTCTCGAATGCATTTTTGAGTAAGCCTCTGCAATTTCAATATCGCCCATTGAACATCAAAATGTGACTACTCACTACATCTGTCAACATAATGAAGCCAAACAAAGTATATGGTTTCGTACGTAGCCACCTTTGGTTTGTTTAGCTTCATTTCATGTTTTGTTATAATTTATATTAAATTTTAAATTTTAAGTTTTTTGTCAGTGTTACTTGTGTGTTTCATTTTTTTATTTAAAATTTTTGTTTGTTTTCTAATTATTATCTGCTTCAGATATATTATTATCAAAAACTACAATTAAATAGTTATATAATTTTTGGTAATAGGTCAATAGCTCTTTTTAATCTACGAATCGGTAATCTAGATAATACAATTTTCTCGAAACAATTATAAACAGATATTATACCGGGTCCGCCAACGTGGCGGGGATGGAAGATTAAATCATTATCGAGGAGCTTATCAAAAATACTAAACCAGCATAAGGTATCGACTTAAAAGCGGCATATTTTAAAAATATTTTACATT
Organism: Polydrusus cervinus; assembly: GCA_935413205.1. Classification (NCBI taxonomy): domain Eukaryota; kingdom Metazoa; phylum Arthropoda; class Insecta; order Coleoptera; family Curculionidae; genus Polydrusus; species Polydrusus cervinus. The sequence goes on along the minus strand of OW284516.1, from coordinate 51,452,695 downwards.
ATACAGGGTGGCTCAAAAAAGTGTCGCGGACTAAACTTGCATTTTTTTAAATGGAACACCCTATATATTATATTATTTTCTAATTCCCTCAACAATTCCACGTATATTTTGTATAAAATGTCATATGTCTAAATTCAATTGTTTTTGAGTAATTGACGTTTAAAATATGGCATCTTTTGACTTTGACAGGCTGTAACATTGGAACGGTTCACCTCCCTATCTTAGTTTTTCATTCTCTATCCAAAGAAACCAACCTCCGATTTACTATGTTAAACCAAAAAACGGTTTTAACGGTTTCTTTGGATAGAGAATGAAAAACTAAGACAGAGAGGTGAAAACCATTTTTCTCTAAGATGAACCGTTCCAATGTTACAGCCTGTCAAAGTCAAAAAATGCCATATTTTAAACGTCAATTACTCAAAAACAATTAAATTTAGACATATGTCATTTTATACAAAATATACGTATAATGTAAAATATTTTTAAAATATGCCGCTTTTAAGTCGATACCTTATGCTGGTTTAGTATTTTTGATAAGCTCCTCGATAATGATTTAATCTTCCATCCCCGCCACGTTGGCGGACCGGGGATAGTTAATTCATTCTATAACTTTTAAATTTCGCGTTTATTTACATGTTGTATTTGGTAAAAATTGTTAAGTAACTGAAACCAGGGCCGTATTTATTTAAAAGTAACTATAAAATTCCTGATGATGTAAAACATCAAAACGTCTTAAAATTATTAAGTGTGATACATGGTTGAATTAAGGGCTTAAACAGATTTTTAAAAATAAAATAAAAAGTGCAGCTCCGTATTTAAAAAATTAAAGTTGATTAAAATAAGTGGGATAAATTAAAAAAACCAAAACTCTTAATTTTAGTTTTTTTCGAATATTTCAAAAAGTACAGAAGAAAGCTCAAATTTTTTCACGATATTACTGAGTATAAAATTCCCTAACTTCGCCATCATTTGACATATATAGTTCCGAGATACCCATGATAAGCATCGAATTTGAGACACCCTGTACAGAATACTAAAAAAACTTAGAAAGAAAATCAGCGCTAATTATTACTATACTAAAAACTCCTGCTGCTTGTTCTGCTACAGCTTCGCAGCATCTATACCCATGCCCCTGAATCGAACGACCAAATCATTTAAATTACACACCATTAACTGTGACATTTCCTGCGAAATCCCTACACACACCCATCCCAGTAATTCCTGCAACAAAGACATGCAACAATAATCGCTCTTCCCCACTAAGTACGACCACTAAACACACCTGACTTAATACCTGGTGATTGTTCATTTCTGGTCGAGCCAACTTAGTACCCAACGGTTATCCGTACTCGCAACGTTATCAAATGATACCGACGCGCGCGTTTCACTGTGAATGTGAAAAGTCGAAATAGTGAAATAGGCTAGTGAAATATAGGGCTGGTTTATAGCCCGTTATAGTGACGTATCATGACTGTGTCATATGGAGGTCTGGTTCCGAACGGAAGTACGTTCGGATGTTTTTGGAAAGTCCTAGGAATGTAAGTTATTTATTTTCATTTAAATTTTTCAATTGAAGAAAAATATACTAGATAATTTATGGTTTGTATATCTAATTGTGAGGAGGCTATTTTTTATTTATCAGTATTCTTTAGGGACACGGACCACCCTTTTACATGTACAAATGCGTTTTGTGTTATATAAAACTTATAATTTAGACAATTTATAGGAAAATGACAATAAAAGCCAAGAAATTACGGTGGTAATCGTGTCCGTGTTTTATTGTTTATTTATTCGTTGGTATTTAGTTTAAAATAAAATATTGGATTTCTCACTTTGTCGACGTTTCGCATATATTGAAATGCTTCCGCAGGACTAAAAAATAGAGAAACACAACTGGGTAAAAAGATCCTGGTAAAATATAGTGACTATACAGGGTGTTACAAGATCGACATACCAGCATTGGAATCTCGGAAACCATAAGAGTTAGAGAAACGGTTATATGGGGCAAAGTTCTGCAATTCGGTGCTAATTATAATGCCGCTTTAAAAGTTTTTAAATTCCGAATACTTCCGATTTTATTCGAAAAAAACCGAAATTTTGCAAAATCGTTTTTATTTTTTCCTGGGCTCATTTGACTAGCTATTTAAAAATAAATGACACTTTGTCATTGCCACTTTTTCTCCTCTACAAAATGACGTTACTAAACTAAAGATCCACCGTTTCGTCTCCGAGCAGCCATCACAAAATATACTTTTTTAAATACGGACCTGGATTTTTTTTAACCGATTTTTAAACCCTCCTACCCTTAAAATGTAATGGCGATATTACTTTCTCATAATGATGAATTGTCCTTGCTTATTTTTTTAAATTCATATTTTTTACAATTCTTGTCAGTCCGGTCCTGGCAACGAATTACAATATTAATTAAAAACTTTATTTTATTCAAAACAGTCATACATAAGTAATATAATTTATTTTATAAGAATTTTTCAATAATTCTAAATTTACTAATTATAAATCCTAATTTTCTAAATGTTCAAAGAGATTGCCGTTTTACTCAATACAAAGATCGATTTTTCTTCCAATTTTGGCGACAGCGCTTTCAACCGATCTTCTCCTTATCCTACCAAATGCAACCTGTATGTAAATATACCTAACATGAACTTTAGACAAACTTTTTCATGAAATTTATTTGTAAAGGTTTTAAATAAAATAAAGTTTTTAATTAATACTGTAATTCGTTGCCAGGAATGGACTGACAAGAAGTGTAAAAAATATGAATTTAAAAAAATAAGCAAGGTCAATTTATCATTATGAGAAAGTAATATCGCCATTACATTTTGAGGGTAGGAGGGTTTAAAAATCAATTTAAAAAAATCCAGGTCCGTATTTAAAAAAGTAAAGTTAGTGATGGCCGCTCGGAGACGAAACGGTGGATCTTTAGTTTAGTAACGTCATTTTGTAGAGGAGAAACAGTGGCAATGACAAAGTTTCATTTCTTTTTAAATAGCTAGTCAAATGAGCTCAGGAAAAAATAAAAACAATTTTGCAAAATTTCGGTTTTTTTGAATAAAATCTGAAGTATTTGGAATTTAAAAACTTTTAAAGCGGCATTATAATCAGCACCGAATTGCACAAGTTTGCCCCCATTTAACCGTTTCTCTAACTTGTATGGTTTCCGAGATTCCAATGCTGGTATGTCGAATTTGTAACACCCTGTAGGTAATCAATATCGATTTTCCAATATGAATGTCAAATTTTCTTTTAAACATAAAAATCTATTTACAATTATTTTAAGAAAGTTTAAGATGTAATTTTGGTAACGCCATAGCAAATAAAAAGTTTTAAGACCTTTTTACATTAAGTGCAATTTCAAGAAAAATTACTTGAAAGCATGCGCATTAACGACGTTTTAACAGCTGATGCTCGTTTTAAATGGGTAAACTTGCATCAGCCAATGCATCTTTTAAATTGGTTTACTACTTGAGTTTAAAGATAATAAAAGATGCATATTTAAACGGTATTTCTCATATAACGTATCAATAGATTAAACTCTTATTTTCAAAATATGGGTACAGTAATGTATTCAACTATTTGATAACAGCCAGTTCTTGTCAGCCGCTAAACGATATTTCAAACGCGAATTTCTCTGAAACTGCACAAACGATATGGTAAATATCTGTTTCATATTCAGCGATGAATATCATTCTTTTTAGCGACCCGAAAATCAGTTCTCAGGGGTTCGCTAATGCTAAGATATGAGAGTTTCAATATTTGACTAGCAGATTTTGCTGTTTAATCAAAACTGTTTAATATTTTATAAAATTTGGTCAAACTCTTCCAAAACTTTAACTTTACGTCACGAATGAGAGAACATTGAGTATAATCTCGATTGATAAAGTGTCAGCTGACTCTTCTAAAATATTGCAATTACGTCATCTTGTTCAAATACCCACTTTGTATTACTGATTCAGGGAATGTGGTAAAAACCTTTTGATTTAAAAGCTTTTTCTTATTAAAATATACGACATAAAACAAATAATATCGGTAACAACAAAATACAGGGCACATGGCATTACCATTTTATATTATGAAAGCAGTATTTAAATCAATCAAGTTCTAGGTATGTAGTCTAAATAATTAGCAACAATAATGTTGCTATATGCTAAATTGTGCTAAGTATATTTTAATCCATTTATTAGCTTTAATAATAATAATTAAGAAGTCGTTTTTATCGCTAACGATAATAACAAGCAAGTGTAGTGATTCAGATATTGCCTTTTACTGATTGTTAATTTTGCGATAATTTGACAATGATTTCTTAGGTTTATTTGTTGACATTTAAAGCTAACTCGTTAACTGTTTTTTTTACCGTTAGAAGTAAGAAAAAATGTATTTGTGTAAGGATTTGTGTAAAGATTCATTTTAGTTAAATAAAAGCTTAGGGTAATGTCGCCAAAATCGTACTACTACAAGTTTTCAAATTAGACGATAAATTATACGACATCTATCGGACGTTGTTGTAGCATCTAACTAGTGCCAGTTGCATAATATAATCTTTTTACACCGGTTGTGTTTCGCTAAGCGGTAAAAGCAAGTTAAGAGAATTTGGCTATTTTCATGTTAATTTTGTTGATTTTTTGCAAGGCTATATCTCATTGGTATGTATGTATGTAGACTGGGAAGTTCTTATAATTTTCCAAAAATTGAATTTAATTTTAGATCTAAATTGGGGCTAGAATTGTATTATTTATTATTTTGATTGACAGTTTCCTAAATTGTACCACACACGCACATAAAAAGGGTTCCAACGAGACACGTCTTAATAAGGACTACGTGTGCGACTTTTGCTTGTAGATACATTTAAAACTTGCACACCCGTATTCACTAAAGGGTTTTAAATTTAGACCATTGAAATATTTAGATCTTATAGTTTCCCAGTAGTGTTTTCACCATGGCATTACTGTGATATGTCATATGACGCTTGTGTTTAATTTGATTTTTTTGTAATTAAATGGTTTTACATTGTTGCAAACATAGTTTTGGTGCTTATTTTTCCGTTATAAATTTTTTTAAAATAAAAAAAAAACTATTTATCTACTTTCATTTAGTAATATGAATTTTACAGTTCTGTAAAGCGTTTTATAAGGGCATCTATTACAGTACTAGTGCTGTAACAGATGCCTTTACAGCACTAGTGCTGAAATAAAACACCGGTTTTATTAAAATTTTGCTGTTAAATAAAACCACACTTTCTAGAAGAATGATTTATTTTCTTGACTGAAATCATAGTTCTCAACATTGAGTAGTGAGTCCATAGTGTAGATGGTTTCTGGGAGCGTTACTTTACGGAAAAATGACCCAAAAGGATTTTCTCAGACACCTCCTTTATTTTGTTAGCTTTGCACCAATCTTCAAACTTCTGATACTCCAACTCATACCGCGCCTTGGATTTTGTCGGAACTAAACTTGAGATCGCTTCGCTTGCCGCTGCTTCTATATCAGAGGGTAAACTTCCATCAGAATCGCTCATTTTGAAAAACGCTTTTTATATTTTTGAATTTGTTTGACAAAGTTTCGACAGTAACTATGCGAAACAGTAACAATGCGAAAGGTAACATAAAAAACTTGATTAGTAAACTTAATAGCAGGTGTATTTTTACAGGTGCATTTTTATTTTTTAAAATGCCTTTTGCCAAATATTCTTATTCATAGATGAAAGTAGATAAAATTTTATACAATATTCTTGTTGTAAATTCATATTACTACACTCGATGTTTTATTAAACTCGGCTGACGCCTCGTTTGACAACTTTAACATCTCGTGTTGTAATATGAATCTTTACAACACTTATATCGTAAATAACTATTACAACACCGACTTCTGACACTTATCATTTTAAACCCAGAAATGTCAATTTAGGATGATTTTAGATTAAGTACCCTTAAGACCCAATTTTATAAAATTCTCCTAAACCTAAGTTTAAACATAGGTTTAAACCAAAGAATAATTCTAACATCGTTGAAATGTGAGAAATTGTCGATTAACTATATGGGATTATGTTACATTACATTAAGTTATGAACAGGTAAATCACTTTTTTCTACTCCTATTTTAGTAAACATTGTTTTACGCACAGTTCACTCTATAAGTAAACCATTTTTACGAAAAGAATAAAAACGCACAATTGTGTGTTATGATGCATAAGAGCACACAACTGTGCGTTATGATGCCTAGTATAAAAATCAAGTTAGAATTGAACCATTCGATTCGTAACATTTATCTATCTTGCGTTTTGAATATTTGATAATGACATTGTCATTGTCTGAGATTTGAAGTTCAAATCGATACTTGATAAATTATAAACCGATCTTTAATTTACTAACGTTATATACTATTAACTCGAACTGCTGTCAATCCTACATTATAAAATTACCATTTTTGATATTTCTTCGATTTAAACTTGACCTCGGTTTAAATCATAGATGTTCTTTTGCCCAATTTTATAAGGTCGATTTATATTATGTTATATAATATAACATTGAAGAAAGACTCTGAGATTTTAGTTTTTATAGTTTTATTTAGGGTAATATTTAAAAATAAATAAACCAGTATTGGAAAAATTTCCCTGTATAATTTAAATATGACAATCATAAAAGACATTAATATAAAACTCGTGCTTAACGTGTGATTGCAGCATTCGGCTTTGTGTTGTGATTCGTAAAAAGTAGATAATATTTTATGCTCTTGTTTCATTGAATAACTAGTTCGGAGTATGATGTCACGACAAACTTCAATCAAGGCAGAAAGGTACTAGAACAAATCAAAGCGAAACCATGTAAAATTTATTTAAATTAAAAACGCTTGTTTTTTACTGAGAATCGTTGCTGATGCTGCAAATCTCCGGACCATGTCGGAACCCGGATTCTATAAAGTTAAGAAAAAATTCCTTAAACGAACTTCGCATTGCCGCATTACTACAATATACCTAATGGTTGTTTTGTACGTGCAAATTTTAGAGCGATTAATTGCTCGGCGTCTATCTCTAGATTTATGAATCAATGAACAGAGCAATGTCTTGTAATATACGGCAAAGATTTTGAAAATATCGCATGATACGTGTTGCTCCATATTGAGCAATATTAAACAGTTTTTATTATCTCGTTCTTTCTACTCTTATTCTTGTTCTTCTTATTCCTCCTCTCCTTTTTCTTATTCTTCCTCTTTTTATATTTTCTCTTCTTCTTATATATGAACGTATTTTAATTACCAAATAGAATCTTGGAATGTTCATACTCGACCAAAATTAAAAACATAAATAAACCATTCTGGGTATGATGTCCATATCGCACGAGGAAGTAAACTGAGCACAAAAACAAGCAATATAAGTTCGAAACGGTCGTCATTGTCTATCTGTGCTCCAGGGAACCCATTGTTTTGGTGTCCCTGTGTACTGATGCACCCTTTGCTGCTTACTTTGCTTTCTATTTTATAAAGCGGGGCGCATACCAGAGCGGTAGCGCCGCGGTGGCGGTTCCATGGCGGTTGCCACAGGGACGCGACCGCTCTGGTTTACATTTTCATCTAGTAAACCTTACAATAAAATATAGTAAAAGCAAATAAAAAGATAGTATTTCTTATTAGAAAATATCGTAATATTTAACAAAAATGTACATAGATTTTAATAGAAACTGTTATGAAAATTACAAACTATTATAATAATTTCTTTTTCCAAAAATAATACCCGTCACTAAATGAAATATAACAATTTTTCCGAAAAACATTTCTAAAACGAAAAGTCAATATTTCCTTACACTTAGTCGTTGCTAGGGAACGGCAAATAACTGTTAGGAAATATTTATTATTGTACTGTAAGGAAATGATATTTCTGTACGGCTACTTGTAAACTAAAATGTGTTAAGCTTGACAATTCAATATTACTGTGTTTCCATAGTTACAACACAATTATTTAATGGCAACCTTTATTTGTGAACAAAGTTAATAATATTTATTTCAAAATTTTACCAAGTTGATTGTATTAAGTTATGTCCTTTTAATAATTTTTGATTTACGGAAAAATAGTATGTATGCCTCGTAAAAAAAGCCACAATCCCGGTCTCCGTATTGTCAGTCTCGGCCTCGACATACAATCTTTACAGTCGTCCGGGAATGTTCAGCTTTTCCTACTAGGTATACAATGTACTATTGTGCCGATAAAAAACTGGGACAAGAGATTTACAAAAACAATGTAAGAAATACATATCCCCTAGACTATAAAAGGTGTCTAGAGCTAAAAAGGAAAAACATTCAAAATTTAAAAAGTAACCTAGGTTACATAATGGAATGTTTTGTATTTTTCGATACGGGGTGGTTAAATTTGAGAGACATCATATAATATGGATAAAGTAAATTTATTAGATTTTTTTAAAGTCAAATATTTTATAAATTATTATATTTACCATTACCACAAAATAATAAATAAAGCTAATACAGGTAATAAAATACATTTAATAAAAAGAAAAAAATTGCGAACACAAAGTTTGTCAAAACAACACAAAATTAATATTTGGTCATAGAACCATTTCTGTTTATTACTTTTTGGAGCCTTTGTGGCATACTTAAAACTAAGTTTCTACATAATTCGACAGTTATTTCATCCCAAGCTTGATTTATCCTATGACGTAATTCATCCCTGTTTCTAGGTTGAAAATCATGTTTATACATAGATTTGACCATGGCACCACAAATGTTTTCTATCGGGTTCAAATCGGGACTCTTCGAAGCCCAGGGAAGAACTGCTATGTTATTTTCTTGGAGAAAATTTTGTACAATGCGCGCTGTGTGTATTGGAGCATTATCATGCTGAAATGTGTAATTTTGACCGTATACAGCGTTTACCGATGGTATCATCACTTCGTTTAGTATATTAACGTATACTGCTGCAGTTAGTCTTCCTTCGACGATTTGGCAAAGTCCTGGTCCTCTAGCGCTAATCCAGCCCCAAACATTTATGGAGAAACGCCCACTTTGGTTGGTTTTGTGGGTGTATCTCTCATCATACCGCATGCAGGAAGGCCTATACACCCGAATTCTCCCATTATTGCATAACTGAAAAGTTTTCTCGTCAGAAAATATAACTGTTTCCCATAAATTTATTTGATTAATATATTCATGTGCAAATTCTAACCTGCCCTGTTTATTTATTTCCGTTAAAATTTTTATTGGCAGCACAACGGCTTCGTATATCGGAATTTCGAACTCTGTCTCTAGCGGTATTTGCAGAACCTGGAAAATTCGTCTCTTCTTTTGCCTTGATTGCAGTTTCGAAGGGATGATCCCTTAGATAATTAACCAGTCTTCTATCATGATCATCAGTAGAAATTTTAGGGGGACCAGAACCTGCATTCCTAATAATAGTCCCATGTCTTGCTATTTTTTGTTTCGCCAATAGCACGGTATTCTTGCTTACTCCCAGTTCATCTGCAATATCCCTAATAGCAACACTATCTCGCAACCGACTATAAATAATTGCCTTTTGCTGGGGGGTTAATTGTGGCATATTTACAAATAATATATGATTGTATGTTTGACGAGTCAATCATAAAGTGACAATCTTTATTGACATGCAAATTTTCATGACATTTTACTGGTACCAGGCTTGATGTAAAATTATTCTTAATAGTCTAGGAGAAAATAGAAAAATTTCCTGTACCAGTTTTTTATCGGCGCGATGGTACTATTATTGTTAAAGGTATTAACCTGGATTATGGTCCTATATACTACTAGAAATTCTAATACATATTATTATACGTATTATAAAATTCCCTTTGTGCAGAAAATTGTTCAAAGAATAATATATACAATAACAGGAATCAGCTGAGAACTATTACAGGAATTCTGACAGGATACATAACTTCAAAAACCATATACACAGAATGCAACTGTACAATGAATACCTTAACTGCAGATTATGCGGACAAGTTAGGGAGACAGTACAGCACATAGTTTGCCATTGCGAGTCACTAGATCGGAAGAGGCAACAAATACCCGGGCAACCAAAACTGGAAGCAGATACATCCTTACCCTCTCCCCAGTTAACCTACACAACCTAGTGCAAAGAACTGCGATCATGGAGTGGGTGTAACAACTAAACATGGTGAGCACAATGGGCCAAACCTGGCCTAAGTGAATCCTGCATATGGACGGGCCCTCGGAAGGAGAAAAATATATAAACAAAGAATAGTTTATTATTATCATCATTGTATTGTACAGAGTACCAAGAAATGGGAATGTCCTTGATTTTATTTCTGTTAATTGAAAATTAATGGGTTTGGTATTTTACAATAACAATAATTAACTTAAACTTAGATTAAACACAAATAATGTTTGGTAAGAATGTGCAACAAATCGATACTTGGGTTCGGATCGGGTCGGCTCGGGGTCAGGCCAATAAACAACGGCTTGGGTTGTCGAGCCCTAATAATTTTTTACTGGCCGCCCGGGCCTTTTCGGACCAGCCGGGCTTTTAGGGCTTCCCGGGATTCTAGGACTACCCGGGCTTCTTACCCTTAGTTTTGGTGGACGGGCCGCGTCGACGCATGTTTCTGTAGATGCCCATAAGTAAACTTTTGATTGACATCTCGATCGACAAAGCTTTTAGAAATTTAACTATAAAATATACACTCTTAAAAATGACTTGGTATTTGGTACTAATTTTTATTTGTTCCCGTGTTTACGTTACCAAATATGACTATTTTTAGTTAGGAAAACAAAAAAGATGTTTTACCAAAAAATGATGCCATCAAAACAAAGAAAATATCTTGTTTTCATATTAGTTGGCAGAAATAAAATATTTTGTTTAGCTGAATTTTACTCTGTATATATCTTATTTAAATGTTACATCAAGGTTCCTACAAACTTGTATTTATCAATTAAGCTTGTTGTAATAACACATTATGAATTTGTAGTCCCTATCATTTTGTTAATTTTGATTAAGATACATTTTTAGTTACCAGAACTAACTTTTCTTTTCAAGTAATATTATTCTTCATATTTATAACTAACGGCATCAACAGAGACTTGACGCCCTTGCCCGGTGGGTGACATGTGACATCATTCTAGCCAGGACTGTCAGGAGGTTATGATGTTTATGTAAGGGGTTTTTGCGGTTCCGTGTCTATTTTTCGTGTTATTAAGGCAATAATTGGCCATTTTCATGGCCGTGCAAGTGTGGAAAATGGATGTGACAATATTTGGTGTAATTTATTTGTGTTTATTGTCTTTCTTGTGTACGTTCTTATTGGCAGAAGGAAGTTAAATCATAAGTAAGTAAACATTTTATTTTTTATCATTGCAGTTGTACATTAGAAAGTTTAAATGAGATTTTTATAAAGCATGGCAAGGTGACTCGATAAGAAATAACTTAAATTTTTTTTTTGTTTTCTTTTTGTTCTATATTCCATTTCTATAAAAGAACATCATATTGATGACTTTTTAATCTGACCAAGTACAACAAATTTTATATAGCTGTATATTTTAAATAGAAAGTCCAGGGGATATTTTTTAATAATCGCAGTTGCAGATAAGAAAATTTAAATAAGGACAATTCAGTTCTATAAGTAATTGAACAACCCAAAAGGTTGAGTAAAATAAGTTAAAAATCTAGTGTTTCTGTTTTGTATTGCATAAGTATGTATTATAAAGAACATGAGAGAACAAGGACATTGGAAATAATTTTTTTTTAAAGAAACCATACCTAATATCCCTGATAATTTAGTCCAATTAGTTTACATATACCTAATAGAGTAGTAATACCAAATCATTTTTTTATTTAAATAGGGACCTAGGAAGGAATATTTTTCGTTACTAAATATAAATTACATATGACGTTTTTTTTAGAAATGAAACAGACTTTGTTTAAAGTTATTTCTATCAAATCAACTTGCTAATTTTGCCATGCGTTATAAGCAGTTCATTCAAACTTTCTAATGTGCAACTGCAATGACAAAAATATAAGATTTTTACTTATTTATGATTCACCTTCTTTCTTACAATTAGAAAGTACAGAAAAAGATAATAAACACAATGTTGTTGTACATACGTAATTGTTACTCTATGAAAATTTCAAGTTTGGCCCAATAAATGATTGCTTTGGCAATATTTGTAGATTGCATCATTAACAAAAGCAATATTACCTTGAAAAAAAGTTTTCAATTTTCCATATTTACACATCAGGTGTGACAACTAATTTTAAAAGCAGGAGTACCATATAAAATTATTTATTTATTTATTTATTTATTTCATACACTGTTTTATAGTTTCCCAGTTACAAAACAGGTAGAAAACAGAATTTAATTAAGTAAAAATTAAAATAAATGATTTAACAATTAACATAAAGATTAGCAATATTTAAATTTATGAAACTAACAATACGGTAGTAATAATAGGTACCCTACAACAAGAAATAATAAAAAAAAAGTAATTAATTACATACGTAGTATAAGTACTAGTGAATAAAATGTCTTTTGACAGCGCTTAAGCTACAATTAAAGACATCATAGGCATGGACATTGTCATTGTAACATATACACATCCTATTGATGGGAGCATATTTGAAGACATTGGTTCGTGATGGTGGTAAGAAGAAGGTATATAAGTTACGGGCATTTAGAGAAGGAATTCTAAAGTTCAGTTTATGCAGCAGCTCTTCACAAATAATATTGTTATTGAGCAGTTTATGTAAAAATAACTGCGTAGAACATGTACGTCTATCATGTAATCTAACAAACGAGAATCTTTGCAGCAGCTGGTCATGAGGAAAACCTCTGTCGGGATAAACTCCATCAGATCTATACCACAAAGCTTTCAAAAAACGTCTCTGAACGCTCTCAATATTGTCAATGTGGACTTCATAAAACGGAGACCAAATGATTAAAGAGTATTCCAATTTAGATACAACAAGAGAACGATACAAAGTTACTAACGGATCAACTGACCTAAAATCTTTAGTAGTTCTAAGGATGAAACCAAGTATTTTATAGGCGGTGGATACGACGTGATCAATATGAGGAAGAAAGGATAGTTCTCTATCGAAAATAACTCCTAGATCCTTAAACACAGTAGGTCTATCCAGAATCTTACCATTTATGTTATAATTGAAATCAAAAGTGGTGTTTTTGTTTGTATATGTCATAACATTACATTTAGCAATATTTAAATTTAATCTGTTTTTAGTGCACCAATCAAACAACAAATCCAGATTACGCCGTAGCTTTAAACAGTCCATTAAACTTGATATTGAACAGAAAATTTTTAGATCATCTGCGTATAGCAGACAACAAATAGTAAGGCTATTGACAATATCGTTTATAAATAATGTAAAAAGAAGAGGACCAAGTATGGATCCTTGGGGAACTCCAGATGTTGCGAAATATTCGATAGATTTGACCCCGCCATAAGCTACAAACTGCTTCCTATTTTTTAAATATGAGTCGAAAAATGACAGTAAATTATTATTATCCGTATATAAATTTCGTTGTGACAACTAAAATTTGTAGGTCGGTTTGGTTAATATTATTATATAGTTCAACAGTTCAATAACGACAATTTTTTTTGGTTGTACAAACTAATTTTTGGGTTGAGTCCGATTTCACGAAAATAAATAGTTGTCGGAACCAAATTTTAGTAATCCATAACATGTTATTTTTAAGCATGTAGGTTATATACATAGTAAAAATGATAATATGAGATTAAAAAAATTAAAATACGTATGACAAATAATTTATCCATATATTCAGTTACGAAAGGCATTTCCCATTAACAAAGAACTCCACACTGATACCAACATAATAAACGAAATTAAAGCCAGGAGACTACAGTGGGCAGGACACGTTAAAAGAATGCCGGAGGATACAATGGTGGAACTAGTGTGGGAGGAGGTCCCGGGGGGAAAACGTCCATTAGGTCGACCCCGCCTCAGATGGAGAGATAATGTTGCAAAGGATCTAAAAGCCATGAACATCGAAGATGGACCCGATCGGATGCTGGATAGAGAAGAATGGAGACGTGTGATTGAGTCGGCAAAAACCCACCCAGGGATGTGAAGCCACAGATGATGATGATGAAAGGCATTTCTCTTTAATAATTTTTTAACCGATATTTTTAAACATCTTAAAATTTCATGTTTTTAAATATTACAACTTTATTTTTTTGCATCATCGACTTCTTGCCACACTCTTTTACTGCATTCTGCTATTTTTTCATTGATCCGCTCTCTGAGGCAAAAATAAGGTACTAGTAGGTAATAGTACACAAAATAGATTTTGGCTGGTGGTTGTATGGAATTTAAACTTAATAAATATTAAAGTTAACATGAGATAAGGAAATTTCTGTTGCAAGTCATCATTAACCAAATGATCTTATAGAAGAACCGCCCCTGGTCATAATAATATCATGTGATTATGAACAAAGGTACAAAAGCGAACAAAACCGCAGAAATCCGATTTTAAAGAACAATCGTTTTAAATGAAATAATTGTTAAAATAATCAAATTGTACCTATCATTTAAAATGAACATCCTGTATACAACTGAAAACGAATAAGTTTCAACATTATGACCACAAGCAATTAGAACTTTATCTATTTCACCGTAATGGAGAAAAACATAAAAATTATTACTGTTTTACATATTCAACAATAAACTTTATGACATGTATTGTTAAATTCGAGTTGGTAGATTAAATGTAACTTTAATAGCGCAGTCCTGTGGGTAGTGGGAAAGCACAAATAATAATGAAAACAATCGTTTATTGACGATTTCAGATTTAAAGTTTATTTGAAACAATTACACTTTTATTGACGTAACTGTTACAATTCATCGCCTTAGAGCTAAGGCTCTATTAGTAAGTGATATAAGTGCGGTAATATCATGAGTGCGTAATTGTTTTACAACACGCAATACGTACTATACTTTTTCTACTAATACAATAAAGATCATTTTAAAATTTATAAAGTATTTCAAATAATAACAATGTCACTGTCAAATATTCAAAACGCAAGATAGTTAAATGTCACGATTTGAGTGGATCAAGGCTAACTTGTATTAAGGCCTTTTTACATGGGGTGCAATTGCAAGAAAAAGTTAGCTAAAAGCATGCGCTTTGTCCACGGTTACTAAAAAGAACGGTTGTCTGGTAACTTCTGACCAATTAGAGCCTGCCTGCTGATGACGTCACAAAACGTCTTTGTTATACGGGTCTATTATGAATGCAACAGACAAAGAGAGACAGACACGCCTTTCTATGAAATGAACAGAGCACGGTATATATATTTGATCGTTTTTAGAAAATTTTAGTATTTATGGACCTAATAAACTAGTTTTCCTATTTCTGGAAGCGAATTTTATAAAAATAAAATTGAACTGAAACTTAGACCGTAATTTTAAATATTTAGTTTTCTGCTTTTCTTTTAATATAAGTAGATAAGTCTACAAATACAAACCGAGCACAGGGTGCAATTTCATTTTACTAACTTTAAAGTTTACTTTAAAAAAACGCAAGTGTATGTAGCTGCTGTTTTCAATGTTTATTTCAGAAAATATATATATAAATTTTGTTTATTTCTTATAAAATATATATATTATTGTTCTGTATAGATTAAAAAGTAAAAAATTATTGTTTGAATATAAAATACATATTTTTACTAAAACAACTTTAATTTATTACAAAGAAGCAAAAGGTAACAGTTAAAGATCAAACTTAGGACTCAGTTAAGCTAAATTATAAGGCTACATAGTAATAAAAAGTAATAAACTATATACCTACACACATAAAGACGGTCTTGTAAAAATTCCCTTTAACAACGTCGAGGTTACATGATTCGCTAGCAACTGAGCATCATGAGATCTAACTACAAAAACGAAAGAAACATAAAAATAACAACACCAGCATTATAAATGTTTTCTTTTTAATACTCTGGAATCATCTTTGGTATTTAAATATTTAATTCTTATAGATACCTGTTGTCTCGCAAAATAATATACTAATTTAAAGGGAATATTGGAAACTTTTCGAAATATAATTTTTGCAGTTCGTTTTATAATGTTTGTTTTAAATTTAAAGTTATTATAATTCAATTTATTAAACCATTTGTCCATTTCTTCTACACTTTCCTTCTATGAAATTGAAGGATCAGTTAAACCCCCAAAAGAAAGACTCTGAACTCAAGATGGCATAGCATACGAATGCATTTTTTTGGCTCATTCTCATAATTGTAGCAACCCAGCTTAGGAAATCCTTTGGGATTTTTTCGTGCTAAAAAGCTTGCCACATGCACTAACCCATCTTTTTCACATATATTTGTAGCAGATCTGCGTGATGAAGTAGAGGAAGTATTACTAATTTAGTCACTTTATGCTAGCCTTTATAACCAGCCCGGTTTAAGGCAGTAGACAAGATAAATTCTTCACTTTGCTCCCCCTCAACATTAGTATTTCTTTGTACCATTCCGTTATTTTTGCCAAGTACTATCATTCTTATTATATCTATAGCATTAAGGGGTGCCGGGTGGTCATGAACGAAGGCCCCCCTCGTTCTTATCTGAAATTTAAAAAAAATATAATATACCTATTACTTAGGTAAACTAAAACATGTAGGTAGGTATTAAGATTTAAAGAGAATAATAATTAATTACCTTTTATTGTACTGTACTGATTAATATATTGATAAAATGTCTCTTTATCTTTAAAAATAAGTCTCTTAAACACCTTACATCTTTGAAAATTTGCTGAAAACCACTTCAAAAACAGAAATAACAGAATAAACAATGCTAATTCTGTATACAAATGTCTGAAAAGACGTTTTGTGACGTAGGCGATGACGTTTCGCCCGCCATGACACCAAGCTTACAAGGCAACCTATCTATCTAAAGACCTTGCGCTTTGTCGACGTTTTAAACAGCTGATGCAGGTTTTAAATGTGGAAACGTGCATCAGCTGATTAAAATGTCATCGAAGCGCATGCTTCCAGACCAACTTCAAATCTCAATTAATGATAATGTCACTGTCAAATATTCAGAACGCAAGAAAGATAAATATGTCACGATTTGGTTCACGGCTAACTTGATTGTTATACTAGGCATCATAATGCACAGTTGTGTGTTTTTATGCATGATACCGCACAGTTGTGCGATTTTAATTATTTACACACAGTTGTTTGTTACTTTTTGGCCACCAAATATCACATTAATATATTATATTTACATTCTAGTTGTAATTTTACATTTGGTAAGTAAATACGTTTTATTCTACCATTTGTATAATACTAGAAATTATAATACGTATTATTATATTTCTTTTACGTTGTTTTAAAAATTTCCTTACATGTACGCTACTAGCAGACAAATTCATATTAAAATTAGAAAAGCGACAACTAAAAAAAAGTATAAATTCCCTTAAACCGGTTTGGCTTTATAACGTTTGTAAATAAGATTTCGCAATCTTTGCAAACTGTTTTACTATTAAGACTATTTTGCATAACATCCTGTTAATGCATTTCATATCTAGTATTCAAAATAATCTATAATCACCCGATGGTTAATGTTTAAACATCATTTTTATTGATGTGAGAAATCGAATGCGAATTTTTACCATTGACCCACATGATGGCGTATGAAATTAGGGGAGATTGGATTAAATAAGTAAGTAAGTCTATTTCAGAAAGATGTAGAGTAATAAAAGCTCATTAAGTATGCAAAGGGACTACAGAGTGACTCAACGAATATTTAAGCCAATTTTATAATTTGGCATTGATTTTATTGCAAAATTCTTTATTTTTATCAAGTCCAGGTTGTACCACCCGGGTTTGGGTCAATTTATGTGTTTTGCCTATTGTTATCCATTCACAAACACTAAAAATGGTCTGACAAAGGCGTGCAATAGGTACATAGTATTAGGTACACTAATTTTTTATTAAACATTATAAGAAAAAAACAAAATATATTATACAGAAATTAATTTATAAAAAATCATAATGTTCCTCGTTATCTGAGGAAATGTCATCTCCTCTTGACGTTATAATTAACAAGTCGACGGTCCGATCGATCAGGTGGATCCCACATTTTCTTCTCTTCTTTAATAACACGATGGACTGCTTCTCGCCAGTTCTCTAGTGTCACTTCTATATTGGCTTTATTAAACAGTAGTTTAACGTCTTTCATTTTGAATGTCGTGTTGTGTCTTGCTACAAATCCTTTCACTTGCGCCTATATACATTCTATAGGATTTAGGTCGCAATGATAAAGCGATGTGCGTAGCACAATTATTACACTATGCTTTTCAGCTATATCTTCCACGGCATATTTCATAAAACGATATTTGTATAAATTTGCTATAGCTAATAGTTCCTTCTTTATCAAATTATCTTTAAATTTAATACTTATGGTGGTTAACCAGTCGATAATTTCTTCTTTTCTCCAAGGTACCTGTTAAACGCAAAACATAGCTTTATAATCTACTACCTACCTAATTAATTCCTAGACAATATTTCGATTTTGACACTTCAGGCCAGAAAACATACCTTTCCTAATCCTCTTATGCATTAACCTAATTCCCTAAAATTTTTGGTTAGTTATTAGTTAATAACTTAATGCACAAAATTTACCTGCGCCTATGGCCGCCACCGAAATTGTGCCAAACTGGACGGAATTTCCCATTTTATTACTCTACACCTTTTTGAATTAGACTATATAAGAATATTTGATATTTCTTACAATAATATAATAAATCTTACAGTGAAATCTAGTAAAAGAAAATAATATTTCCTATTAGAAAATATCGTAATATTTAATAAAAATTTTCATTAAAAATATTATGAGATTACAAAATAATACTCGTCACTATATGAAATATACTAAAATATTATTGTAAATGCTATTATTATCCTGATTATGGTCCTATATACTAATAGAAATTATAATAATTATTATTATATTTCTTATAGGTTGTATTATAAATTTCCCCCCATGCAGGTAAAAGATGCTCTTAAGATTGTCGTCTAACATAATGTTCATCTTACACCGAACTCCCCCGACTGTGTTTATTATAAGAATGACCTACACATTGGTGACACTCATGACAAGACAACTGATGAGACCTTGTTGGTCTCCTTACTACTGAAATTCGGTTTACTTTTAACAATAAATCGAAATATTTGTGGTTTTATTTTTCAATATTGTTGACATTTTGTAAACTAACAAAATTCCGCTAATCGACTTTTCAGGCGTTGAGATCTTGATACTGGCTGACACCTACCACAGGATTTTCGATTGGCTGTTCAATTAAGTATTGACTATTTATTTCCTGGATATACATAGGGGAAAGAAGGGCAAGATGACGACAGTAAGCATATATTTTCATTTTCTTTGTCATATTTCGCCTTAAAACTTTGTTTCGTATTTTGGAGCATTCAGGATAATTTTAGTTCCCAATAGTTTGCTTCTTATCATGCTATCTTTTTTTTTTGTTCAAAATTTTATGACAAATTCGTCATCTTGCCCTCATGTACTCATGACCCAGATGACGAAAGCATAAGGGTAAGATGACGAGGATTATTTAATAAAAGAAAACCAGTAGGTAATTAGAAAGATATTAGTTTATAATTATTGTCACAAAAGTCGCAAATATATGCTTTGCGCTTTGCTTCTGCGATGTCAGTCCTGAGCATGCTGCATGAACCCATTTACGACAGAGGGAATAGGTGTACAAAATTTAATTTTTTCCAGAATGGTTACAAATTAAACAAATTTCTTCTTGTTCCTCCACATTATCGTCATCTTCTTCCATGTAATTTACTGATATGGAGGAGTCAGAGGATTCCCCATTATCATGATCGTCAAACCTCACTTTTTTGATCTGTTTTTTCTTCATTTCAACTTTCTTTCTTTTATTCTCTTGTATCCTTCTTCGATTAATTTCTTTTTTCTCCTCCTTAGTTTTTCTTTCATTCTCTTTTTCTTCTAATTCACTTTTACAGAGGTACTTTTCATATGCAGAGTAGGTAGCTACTTCCTCTGTCTCTTTTCTTTATAAGCAGCAATAGACAGGTGAGGCAGACAATTCAATGATTCTGCATTAGACGGCCCTGGTAGTGAAATATCTAAGACATTAGAGGAAATATTTTGAGATGTTCCTCCTACCGCAGTGACCATATTTGCTGAAAGAGCATAAGTGACATCTGGTAGTCCTGGTATATTATGGTCTAAGTTTTCGTCGACATTCTTGGAAGGCTCGTATGGCTTGTCTGTGGTCATTGAGGGTTCAAAGTCAGATCATTAAATATTTGAGAATTAAGTGGGACTAATCCAGTTGCTCTGAAAGATTGTACGGCATTCTTTATTGTGGCTACCTTATCGTATCGTAAGCCACATTAAATAATGTCGCCACATCCTTCGATCGGGTAAGATGACGAATTCGCCATCTTGCCCCCTTAGCGAAATCGTCATCTTAGCCGACCAGGAAATTTTGAATCGAGTTTTGTATTAAAAAACAAAGAGATATTATTTCACGAAAACTTAATGGGCTATAGACAAACAATACCATAACATTAAAGAAAATACTTACCGATTGAAAATATGATTCAACACAAACGCTATAAAGCTTATTTCGTCTTGCACTAATATTATAACGACATAACCATTAAACACAAATGGCGAAATATCATCAACAGATTAAGTCAGATTTTGATGTTAATACATAGGCAACTTACGAAGTACACCTGCTACACTCGGCAATCAACCAAGTGGCGCTATCTAATTACAATATTCGGAATTTTCCAATTCGTCATCTTAACCGATTCGTCATCTTATCCTACTTTCCCCTACATAACACTAGAACGCTGTTACTGCTTGATACCAGTGACTTAGCTAAAATTAATTAATATTTTTGTTGTATGTTTATTGGGGAAATAAACAAAAAATATGTTCCGTGCATATAAAATTGTTCTAAAATCAGACATTTAATTTTATTTCCCTAAAGTCCTAAAGAAACATCGTTCATGATTTATTATTTTTATTTGCATGAAAAACTGCCCTACCCTATCCGGTCAGGAACTTTTTTCAACTAACAAAACATTCAAGCTGTTTCTAGGAAACTAATGCATGATTTTCGGCAATTTTAAATGCATTTAACATATTGCAGGTAACTAACGCTAAAAAAAGTTGTATGCAAACCATGGGCGTACCTATTTTTACAAATCTAAATTAAAAATGCAAAACAAAAATTTGTACTCTTTGCCATGTAATATTGTCCAAAATTCTCGTGAATGTATCTTATGATGCTATTAAAACTCCTATTTTGAAACGGAACGTTCTAAATTGAACGTTGTTTGCCGCACGACACTTTTCCGTAGGTAAATTGCGTCCCAATTTAATAAAACCAAACCAATACCGTCATGGTAGGCAACAAAAATGTCTTGTCGTTCGCAGCAATTTGTGAAATTCCCTTGCTGCTTGTCCTTGCTCGCTTGTTACGACGCGAAGCTTTGCTATTTTAACTTCATCTTTACAGATAACTGATACTTTACATCGTCGCAACAATAATAATAACGCTGTGTTCAAATAGTATATTACATAACAAGTGATGAAAGTGATACTTTTCAAACGAGGAGATATTTAGCACGAGGCATCAGTAATGTTTACTATTTTTCCTACGACCACAAAGATTTTTTTAAAAAGCCTTTGATTTGTGAAAAAAATATTTCAACACTAGTGTTGAAAAATAATATATGAGCACTAGTGTTGAAATTAGAATACTTAGGATTATGTTCCACTTAATATCTGGTTTTATAGTTTGTCAATAAGTTTTTCGTTTATTTGTAGTTTACTTACTTATATATTATAGGAAGATTTAATCCTGGATTGACTGAAAATTCTTAAATTTAATTAAGGAAAGATGCATTAAACATAAATTTAAAAAATCCACCCAACAAGGAATATTTCAATTCACAATAATTCTATAAATTATTTAATGTTTTTATAAAGAAAAAGTCAAATACTCCCGGAGGGATTTGAACCTGTGACCTTGCGATCTGTGCGCTAGAGCTCTATTATCTACGCTATTGGTACCGATAAGGATTTGTTCTTTATTAGATGACACTCTCTCAAGCGTGATTTATTTTTTATGGTAATAGATTTTCCAGTACATTATTAATATTTTTTATAATTTCAGATGGCTTATTTTCACACTCTAATTCTAAATCAATCGACAAATACATGATAAATAAGTTAAACACTTTACAATTACTGCTTTCTGAAAGTTCTTCTTTGTAATAAATAGGGGTTGTCTGTCAAATTGGCACCATATGTTTAAATTAAATAGTGTGCCTTCAACACGCGTGTGATATACGGCCCTTTCTAGCCAAATTAACCGTTCTTTTTTTCTCATTTTCATGGGTGGTCGTAGGAAAAAATAATTTAAGCTCTTCTTGTCCAGTTAGTTATCTTAAAGGCAGTGAGGTTTTCAGGCCAGTTCCTCAATTATTAAAAAACTGTGGCATTAATAATGCTTTCGAACGGTATAAAAATGTAATATTTTGTTGTTACGTTAGGTAAATAAATACAAATAATTAATTTTAAAGCTACATCTATGAAATGAGTTTTTAAAATGACCTTGTCCTTTGATATCCATCTACACATTAATTAATCATTTTAAATATCCATTATAGCCAGCCAAACCAGAAAAATTTCATTGGTTATTATAAACCCATTACATAAAATTAATTTACCATCATTTCATTTCACGGGGCTTTTTTTCTAACACACGCCGTACCGTAACTACTTGGCATAAAAAATTGTCTGACACCATGTACCAGCATGCAATTGAGTAAGCAACATATTTAATGTCTTTTTAAAACCTTAGCAATTTTTATTAGCAAGACAAGATATCTAAATATGAATAACACTGCTTCCATTACTTATTATGAAATAGGGAAAAACGAAATGGATTTCAAACCCCCATGTTTTTTTTAATAGTCGATTAACGCATTTAATTTTCATAATTTGGCATTGATTTCATTGTAAATTTCTTTATTTTTATTAAGTTCCGGTAATGTCACCCGGGTTTGAATTAATTTATGGACTTCTTTAATTTCGTGCACTATTACCAATTTAATAACTGTTACTTCACAAAGGTGTAGAGTAATAAAAGCTCATTAGGTACCTATGCAAAGGGACTAAAGAGTGACCCAACGAATATTCAAGCCACTCCCATAATTTGCCATTGATTTCTTTTCATCAAGTGCAGGTAGTACCATCTGGGTTTGGGTCAATTTATGGGTTTTGCCTATTGTTATCTATTTACAAATACTAAAAATGGTGTGACAAAGGCGTGCATTATGTAAACAGTATTAAATAAACTTATATTTTATTGCTGCAAACCGGTGGGCGACTGCAGCGCGATCTGGATCTGAATCCACAAAACCGTGGAGATGGTATTAGAGAAGCGAGAAATGTTTCCTATACTGGTGAAGTGGCCGTTCCGTGCTTGATTGATTTAGATTTATTTATTTCTACGTTTTCACGATAGATGGCTATCTTTTGCATTGAGTTGATTCCTACTGATGGCGTTACTGGGGGTTCATCGCGTTTTTATTTCTTAAAAACGCTTTGAAAGAACAGGCTCGCTGTACTGGGGGTCGCTTACGGGTTATGGCCTTCTGATGCGTTCTAACAAGAACGAAACAGCCTGTCATTGTCTACCTGTGCCCCAGGGATTCCATTAATGCAAAAGATAGGCACACTACTCTGTCCGCTTGCCGCTAAGCTTCTTTTCTTTTCTTTATTGTATTTAACATTATTAAAAAAAAAATACAAAATACATTACACAAATTATAAAAATCATAATATTCTTCGTCATCTGAGCAACTGTCATATCCTCTTGACGTTCATCAGGTGGTCAAGATCCCACATTGTCTCCTCTTCTTTAATGAAATGATGGACTGCGTCTCGCCAGTGCTCTGGTGTACACTTCCTTAATGGCTTGCTCAAACCATATCTTAAGTCTTTCATTTTGAATGTCGTGTTGTGTCTTGCTACAAATCCTTTCACTTGCACCCATGTAAGTTCTATATGATTTAGACCTCAATGATATTGCGGGGTGCGCAGCACAGTTACTACACTATGTTTTTAGCTATATCTTTTACGGCATACTTGATAAAACGATGTTTGTGTAAATTTGCTATAGCTAATAGTTCCTTCTTTATCAAATTATCTTCAAATTCAATGCTAAATAATTTCTTGTTTTCTCCAAGATGAAGTTGAAGTCTTCTCTGTGCTTCATGAATGATAACTTGCCTTATCCGTAACTACTACTAAATCAGCTGGAAGATATTTTATCATTCCACCAAAATAGTCCTCAAAAACATTCGAATTCATGTCCTCATGGTAATCTCCCGAATTGAATTACGCAATTACTGGAAATATTAATATTACAAACAATACTATTTTATCTTAATACCCATTAACCTCATTCTCTGAAAATTTTTGTTGGTTATCATAAATAATTGAATGCACAAAATTTACCTGCGCCTATGGCAGACATCGAAATTGAGCCGAACTGGACGGAGTTTCCCATTATATTACTTACTCTACAGTACACCTTTCTGAAATAGACTATGGCTAACGAATTACACTTGACAATTTGTGAACTTAGTTATTTTTTTTGGTTTTTATTTACTTTTATCTTTTACCACGTTTTTTTTTGTAATAGCCATCAAACTTTAAAAAATGAGAGTGACAAAACTATGAAACGGAAAACCGACATGATAAAATGTAAATAAAAGAAAAACAAGTGTCCATTTAAAGATTGGAGACAATGACGTTTCTTGAACGGGAGTAGAGTATTGGACTTGCATTGTCTTTTTTTGTTTTAAATCACAACTTTTCAACTCGCAAGTATCTCTAGTCGTCTTCAGGTGAATACTTACACTACCTATACACCTGGAGATACTTAGCAGTTACCAAACAAATAAAGATAATGCAAGTCCAAAAAGTACTGCCGTTAAAGAAAAACAAATTAACGAAACATATTTTTGTCTTTAGTTTTCTCGAAAATACGGGACACTGTTGTGTATCTAACAATAACAAAATGTTTTATTTATAAACAATAAAATATTCAAAGACATTAAGGAGTCATAGTTATGTACAATAGAACTGAAATCAATTAAAAAATCGCTAACAATTATTGTTCGACCTAAATAGGAAGTGTGGCAATAATTTCACTTTGAGAAAGGAAGGTGAAGCTAATAAAACGTGTTACAGCATTAAATTAGCAATATAAACATACAATAATAAGGACCATTTGCTACGAGGAGTAAAAAAAATTCACCAGAACAATGAAACATAATCCCTTTGGCTCTTTTTATAATGCATATTAAATACGAGGGGCAGTATACAGGTTTTCACTTTGATAATAAAGCAAAATACTTTTTTCTACTCCCACATGGAAATTTGCTGTTTCCTTTACACTTAAGTGGCGGGTAAAGTAGGCTATTCCAGTTAACTGTGCGGCAAAATTTCATATCCATCCGAGATAGGTTATGAAACTGACCAATCACAGTTAATTACATAGAAGCACAATTTACATGTCGTAAATTCGTTTTCTGACAGTTGAGAGAAGTTAGGTTAACAATATGCTTCAAAAATATGCAAATCTGTCACATGAAATTTAAATCAAAACATTTATCCCAGAGTCTATGTATACACAATATTTTCCTAAAGAGTAAAAAAATGGTGCAAAAATTGAAGGTATGATAACAAAATTAATACCAAAATATATTTCTACCAAATTATTGTTATTTTCTGACCGAACTAAAGATTTGCACACAGACCCACTTTCTTATTTCAAAAATATCTTTATTTCCACTCATTTCTAGACAATTACTACAAGCTTTGCATAAAATGTACTAGATATCTACCAAATGAACGTTTTCTTACTAACCTTGGTTATTTTTTTCCACATAAATAATATATTAATATAAATATTTGTGCACGGGGATATTTTCCGATATATTTTGAACGGGGATCCAACCCCAATTGATCTTAAAACTTTTAATATACGCAACAAACATAGAAAATTAACTGGTAATTCTTCCTTAAATGGTGGAACATAAAGATAACCCGATAAAACAGACGAAATTATAAGATTTATAGAAAGAAAATCCATTCTTTAATTAAAATTTTTAAGGTTATGTTATTTCTACTTACACTATTGCCACTTTTCTTTCCACGTTACCAGTGTTGCTAGATTGTAAATTGGCGATTATTTTTAAAAATTTGACCATAGCGAACGTTAAAAATTCATATTAATGCACAAAATCCATTTTTAACTGTTTAAAACGAATTCTACAGCTATTTTGTTGTACTTTAGGAGTTATAATTTATACGCAAGCAGAAATAAACCCGACAAACCTTCTTTTCTTCTGTGCAATTCAGTAAAATCAAAATACCTACGGTTGAGAAGCCGAATGTGAGAAAGATAGATATATTCAAAAGTAAGTATGTATAAATATAAGAA
Source organism: Polydrusus cervinus (assembly GCA_935413205.1). Taxonomy (NCBI): domain Eukaryota; kingdom Metazoa; phylum Arthropoda; class Insecta; order Coleoptera; family Curculionidae; genus Polydrusus; species Polydrusus cervinus. The sequence continues at coordinate 51,426,133 of OW284516.1, read as the reverse complement.
CTAACCCAAATCGATAAATATTACAGTGTAATTTGGTCAATGGGTTTGTCATTAAAATGAATTTTTGTTCAATTGTTTCTTATTATCGTTCATGGCCAACTTAAAAGACAACTTATGATGCCTATTTTAAATAATTTTTTAAAATTCTTAGCATGAAGTTCGGAAGTTAAGTCGTAGAAAAAATATACTGTACAACTCGAGTGGATTGTCCATATTGCGCTCGGAAGTTTGAGCACTCCGCCTACGGCGTCGTGCTCAATTTACTTCCTCGTACGATATGGACATCATATCCACTCTTGTTGCACAAACTACTATTTCTTTATTATATTATAGTTTTATCAATAATGCAACCTGCTGAACGTGCATAGAAAACTAATTTCATGTAGTATTATTATTAAGTTCGTTTTACAAAAATTTTTAAGCTGATCATGTGGCCGAAACTGCAAAACGGCGAACTTTGGATTACACTATGTTTTTCAGTGATATCTTCCACGGCATATTTCATAAAACGATATTTGTGTAAATTTGCTATAGCTAATAGTTTCTTCTTTATCAAATTATCTTCTTTTTTTGGTTTTTTGGTTAGTTATCATAAATAATTTAATGCACAAAATTTACCGACGCTTATGGCCGACACCGAAATTAAGCCGAACTGAACGGAATTTCCCATTTAATTACTCTACACCTTTCTTAAATATACTATACTTAATAATAATCGTGTAAGTGCAAATTTCATATATTAATGGGGTTGATATCATTCAGGACTGTCGCTAATAGTGGAGTTTTTATACAAAAGAAAAAAATGTAAGCAACAATGTTATATTTGCGTTGCTTACTTTATCTAAATTTTCTTACCATGTATTTCAAAGGTTGGGCTTATTTAAATAAACTCACGTCACGTCATAATTATATTCAACGGCAACACAAATGTCACGTACAGGAATATTGTCTTACTACATGCATTAATAAGAAGTTAAAATATTTGCTAAAGCAATTAATGAATTTTTTTCGTTATATTGTTAGTCTAACGATATTGTACAATGTGGTGTTTATTTAATATATAATAAAAATTATCTGTCATAAAAATATTAACTTTTTAATAAATATTGTATATTGATAAAAAAAAATTGTAATTTGTTCTAGAAAAACGTTAAAATATGTGGACCTTATACGATCATCTGGACTGGACAGTTCAGTTCTGAATGATGTCGATCTTCGTCATCAAGTTTAAATAATCGTGTGACGTCTGCAAAATCACAACCAATTTTTTGTGTATCGTAATCTCTTTTATTTTTAAGTCTGTTTCAACCAGTATTATTATATTTAAAACAAAATGTATATGCCACAAGTAAAATTACTTTTCCTATGACCACCTTTGAAAATGAGAAAAAAGCATGGTTAACTTGGCTCAAAAGCGCCGATTATCACACGCGTGTTGAAAAAAATTTTCAAGGTACAAGGTACACTATTTAATTTAATCATATGGTGCCAATTTGACAGACCAGCCCCCTATTTATTAAAAATAACACATTTTAGAAAGCAGTAATTGTAAAGTGGTTAACTTATTTATCATGTATTTGTCGAGTAATTCAGAATTGGAGTTTGAAAATACGCCATTTAAAATAAGAAAAAATGTTAGCAATATACTGGAAAATCTATTACCAGAAAAAACACATCGCGCATTAAATAATTATAGAATTATTTTGAATTAAAATTTGTTGGGTGGATTTTTTAAATTTATGCAATGCATCTTTCCTTGATTAAATTTAAAATTTTTCATTCTGGTAACACTAAAAGTCAATCCAGGATAAGTGCTTCCTATGATATATAAAATAGGAAAAAATGAAAAAGTTAAACTACAAATAAAGAAAAAGCCTATTGACCAACTATGAAACCAGTTATTAAGTGGAACCTCGAGTGGAACATAATCCTAAATATGCTAATTTCAACACTAATGTTGATATATTTTTTAACACTAGTGTTGAAATATTTTTTCACAAATCAAAGGCTTTTTTAATAATTTTATGTGGTCGTTTGAAAAATCGTGTACATTACTCGTGTGACAGTGATTATTCTGAAACTCGGAGAATTTCCGCATTCGGCTGACATGACGCCTCGTTTGAAAAGTATCACTTTCATCACTTGTTATGTAATATACTATTTTCTACTACCACATGGATATTTGTTGTTTCCTTTAGGTTAGAAATTACCCATACCAGAATATGTTACAGTGTAATTTGGTCCATGGATTTGCCAACAAAATTAATTTTTCTTCAATTGTTTTTTTAATCTTTCTCACAAGTTCACGGCCAATTAAACATAGCAAGTTATAATGCCCGATTTAAATAAGTTTTTCAATTTTTTTTCTATTAAGTTTGAAAGTTTAGTCATAGAAAAAATATACTGTACAACTCGAGTGGATTGTTCATATTATGGCATTCGGAAGCCTACGGCGTTGTACTCAATTTACTTCCTCGTGCGATATGGATATCATATCCACTCTAGCACAATAGTAGTTTGTACAACAAGAGTGGATATGATGTCCATATCGCACAAGGAAGTAAATTGAGTACAACGCCGTAGGCGGAGTACTCAAACTTCCGAGGGTAATATGGACAATCCACTCGAGTTGAACAGTATATTTTTTCTACGACTTTATGCTAAAAAATGTAAAAAAAAAGTTTGTAGGTTGCTAGGCTCGAACGCACGACCCTTGGTTTCATAGTCTAACGCTCTAACGTCTGGACTATCGAATCGTTTAGTTAATTATCGAAAAATCAACTGATAAATGATGCTACATGAAATTAATTTTCTATGCACATTCATCAGGTTGCATTATTGATAAATCTATTATAAATGCGTCTAACTTTTATTATATTGAACAAATTAATAACAAATTGTACCATATGCATTTAAATTATATAATTTAATGTCTTGAAAAAGAAGGCGGAGCCTCAGTAAAAATAATACACTATGATTGGTCAGTACTTTTATAAACAACAAAGGCTTCTCTGTAATTGACTACTGTGATTGGTCAGTTTCATTACCTATCTAGGATGGATATGATATATTTCCGCACAGTTAACTGGAATAGCCTACTTTACCCGCCACTTAAGTGTAAAGGAAACAGCAAATTTCCATGTGGGAGTAGAAAAACTACTATTTCACGCTCGAACCTTAAATAGTCTGGTATAAATGTGAAAGTCTGATCATTTCTTAAGGGGAATTTTTTTTAAAGATGAAAGTTTAATTTTAGATATAGCAAACCAATTGGTTAATTTCAATGTTTAAGAAGCTCTAGATGAATGACGAATCAATTTAAGGTTGTTACTAAACAAAAAGTATATAAAGTTTTTCCCCTCTTGATAAACTCCCGGTCAAACAAAAACTGACAAGAAGAATATTAGTAAATTTAAATTTGCAATAACTATTTAAATCTTGGACAGTTTTAGAATAATTTTTTTGAAAATTAAAGGCATATTTAATAAGTTTTCTTGCTGAGTGCCAGTTAATCCTAAATTAGTCATTACTTTATATTGTACAAGAAGAACAAAAGTAACATTTTAAGCATTAATAAACACTGGTAGGATAACGTTTAAAATAGCGTTGTTATTAAGTTTTATCATTATGTCTCTCTTAATTTAACTTGAACTTTTTTTAAAAATATATATATTTTTTAAAATTTAATTTCTGCAATTTAAATATATATATTTCTAAAAATTTAATTTCTGCAATTTTAATTTAGAAATATAGTCATTATTAGTACATTTGTAATTACAGCCAGTTATTATTCGATTATTATTAATAATGATAATAGTTCCCCCGGGCATCATTACGCGTAATGACCGGCCATTACTTTGGCTGCATTTTGAATATACAGGGTGGCCAATTTCAACGCAGGCTTTCATAGCATCTAAACTACTTAAATTTTTAATATTTTCCAAAACACAGTTACAGGGAAGCATTAGTTCTACAATCTAAAACTATTTTAAATTATACAGGGTGTCCTAAATAGTCAGGGCATATTAATTATACTTTTTTAAGTTTTAAAGTGTCATATTGACGTTAAAAATATGGTAATTTCAGATTTTAACAAGCTGTATAGAACGATTCATCTCACAGCAAATTGCTTTTGACTTCTCTATCTTAGATTTTTTCTTATTCTAAAAGTTACAATTTTCCGTTTAGCATGTTAAACCGTAATACCGTTTTTTTAAAACCGGAAGTTGTGATTTTAAGATAGATAATAAAAAACTAAGATGGGGACGTGGAAACCATTTCTCTCTAAAATGAACTATTCCAATATTACACCCTGTCAAAGTTTGAAAATGCCATGTTTTCAACGTCAATATTTCAAAAACAATTAAATTTGGACATATGACATTTTTACAAAATAAGCGTACACTTTTGTGGGGAATTAGAAAATAATGTAATGACCGTTCCATTAAAAAAACTATATTTGATATGCCCTGACTATTTGGAGCACCCTGTATAATTTAAAATAATTTTAGATCATAGAAATATCAGTGGCGGCTCGTCAGGTGAAGTAGGTGAAGGGGCTTTCACCAAAAAAAAAAATAAATAAACTAGGAGGATAGTTTTTCGACGATATTAAATATTAATGTACCAATACAGCTACCATTTTAGCCCTTAAAAAATAATTATGATCGAATTAATAATATTAATTTAATCCGAATGTAGCTATGCATAATAGGGCCACGGTTAACTCCGATTGACAATAATTATAAACACTCGTGCATTTTGGCGCGCCCCAGTCGACCGTGTCCGTTAATTCAAAGCAAGTGAAGACTCAACACCCAACATAGCTTTGATTTTCACCGATGCTATGGTTATGTGACGTCAGTCATGCAAACAGCATGTAATAATTTGCATTATGATGAAGGGCAATTTAAAAATAGATCAATCGTATGCACCATTGTTTTAGCATTGGTTCGCCCAACCTTAAGGTATTTGTTTTGAGGCTTCACGAAACTTATGGTTATAGATATCGTTTTTACATGATTTACTGTGTGAATAAAAAGTTTTGTTTTTATTTTTCAGTTAATTCAGTAGCGTTCGTACCTACTTAGTTGTGTGTTTTAAAAATGAACCGAATTGACGATAGTTTGTAATTTGTTGAAAACTGCATTCAGTCGTTGGACAGATGAGGATAAGAGAGACGTTTTGTTACACGGGTTTTTAGTCAATGTTTGTTTAAGTACCCGCACTATACCTAGCTCTTCAGCATTTTTTAAGACCGCGAGCCGCCACTGAGAAATATGGCTTCCTATAATTCTGTTTTTGAAAAATATTACAAAGTTAAGTAGTTTACGCTATGAAATTATGCGTTGAGAGTAGGTTACCCTGTATACCAAATTTCATAAAAATTGACGTTGACAGGTTTTGATGGTTACATGGTCAGATGTAAAATCGCAAACATCGCAAATCTATTGACCGACAGCACAAAAATATTTATAAAATTTCTGCATGTCATTCTTATTTATTATTAAATAAATAGTTACTTTTTAAGGGGCTATATATAACAACAGATCATTGTTATACAAACAAAACATAATTTAAACGCGTTTTTCCCTGTTTTTAACTAGCATCTATTATATCTTTCAAATTTAAATACTTCATAGTAAGCTATCAATGCCTCCGATTATAATTTTATGTTAATAGAATTGTTAAACAAGAAAAAAATCTAGTAGTAATTACAAAATTTACATTGAATTGTTTAGGAGCTTGTGTAAATTCATGATTTTGATTAAACGCAATAAAAATCCAATGTTTGTAGAATACATCCAAATTTAGTGTGTTCTCCAGTTGTAACTTTATTTAAAGATCAGTATATTGTCTATCTAGGAGTAAAAGCAATTCATTCCTGGACTGCAATGTAAAACATAGATACCACATTTTTTTTGTTTAAACAACTTCAAAGGACATGTTTGCAGGGACGCTACTCTGCAGTGGCGGCTCGCGGTCCTAAAAAATGGTGAAGAACTAGGTATAGTGCGGGTACTTAAACATTGACTAATTTTACACTACTGAATTAACTGAAAAATAAAACTTTTTAATCACACAGCAAATCACGTAAAAACGATATCTATAACGGTAAGTATCGCGAAGCTTCAAAATAAATACCTTAAGGTTGGGCGAACCAATGCTAAAACAATGGTGCATACGACTGATCTATTTTTAAAATGCCTTTCATCATAATGCAAATTGTTACATGCTGTTTGCGTGACTGACGTCACGTAACCATAGCAACAGTATGGTTACGTAATATTTATATCAAAGCCATGTTGGACGTTGGGTGTTCACTTGCTTTGAGCTAACGGACACGGTCGGCTGGGGCGCATGTGTGTGTGTTTATAATTATTGTCCAACGGAGTTAACCGTGGCCCTATTATGCATATGCATTCGGATTAAAGTAATATTATTAATTTGAACATAAGACGGTATTACAGGAACCAAAAAAGCCGATAAACTTGCGAGAAAAGGTTCCGAAAATACATTCATTGGTCCAGAACCAGCACTCGGAGTGCCAAGGTGTACGGCACTAGACGCTATAAAGCGATGGATCATGAATGAACCTTGCTACTCCATTTCCTGCCCCTACCGAATTTGATCTTTTTAACCAATCTTATTAACCTTAACTCTACACCATTAATCGGACTGACAGTCCTGACTGATATCAATCCTTCATCATTCCGCTACAAACGTACACGCTAAGTAATACTCTAATTTCTTTATTACTTCAGTCTGATTGCTTGTGTATGATCTGCTATTCAAATAATTCAACAACATAGCAAAACATTACGATGGTTGTGGATATGTTATTATCATGTAAACTTTTCTTCATAAAATGACGTGATAAATCACAACCTAAAATATAAGCACGTCACTAATGAACACCCTGTATACGGCCCAAATAAGACTAGTTTTTTAAGGACTTTGTATTAAGAATTCCTTTTTAGATTTTTTATCGACAACACATTCCTTCATATCAAATAAAATAACTGTGATAAAATGGTAACTGGTTATTAGCTTAATTATTAAGATGAATGATACAATGAGAATAATAACCAGGATCTAGTAGGTATTTATATTTTTTTTACGACGTAGAATGAAATAATTATTAGAAATGTCTAGCGAAATAATTAAGGAGTTCTTTGCAACCTTTGAAAAAATCCATTAGATTTGACATTTCATTACATTTGTTTAAAAACTGATCTTATAAAAATTACGGTTAATGTCACATTGTCACATTTATGATATAAGAAAGGCTCCTATCCTTAAAAAGAGTGATCAATCGGGACATGCAAACATTTAATAATACTCTAACATTTCTTGCAAAGTAAGCAGGAGCTCCATCCTGCTGGAAAAATGTCCTTTGGTCTAAATTTCCATAATTAGGGAATATTCTTTGAAGTTCTGGTATTAAAAACTTTAGAAGAAAATTTAATACATTCAATGTAAGAATAATTATTAAATGTTACATTTCCAAATAGGACTGCGAGAATTTATAAAGTGGCCGCCCAAACCTCCGGATATTACACTCTTAAATTATTATATATGAGGTAATTTAAAAAGAAGGGTATACCGGATGTCCCATTATGGATGGCCACCGGCCGTACCTCGGAAACTACTGGGCATAGAAACTTGAGGAAAAAAAATTATAACTAAAGTGACCATGAGAAAATCCTGAAAATAGTTTTTAAGTTCCGCATTTTGCCGCAAGAGGGCGTAATTGAAAAGTAAATTTTAAAATTTTACATATCTCCGAAAATTCCACATTAAGGTATATCTTTGGTAACACTATTAAAAAGCTTGCACAATTATGCATCATTTTGGTCTTATGCTCATTGGCGTACCGACTTTGATAAGAGGGGGGGAAGCTGTTGAAAGTGTAATCATTTAAATCGCTGTAACTTATAAACGACTTATCCGATTTTAGCAAATTAAAGACTGTTTGGAAGAGAAATGTATGCACTTTCATCAATTGTATTTAGTTGTCCATAATAGTTTTCAAAAAAAAATGTTAGAGGGCGCAATTTGTAATAATAACACATTTTTTGATTTTACTCCGAAAAAATAAATCATACGGTATATTTGAAAAGTAGATGAAATTTGCTAGAAAAAATATTAAAACCGCAGCTCGATATCTCCGTTCGTTTCAGCGTTTCGCCGATAGAATAATTTTTAAAACTTTAAATATTATATATTTTTTAGAAACAAAGTGGGACGCCACTGATATTTTTCCATGTGGATATTATTTCTGGTTAGCCTGGTCAATTCTGCATAAAAATGGTCTCTTGAGTTTTTCTCCTCAGGCACACCGTTCTTAATTAAAATAATTAAATTAAATTAGCTCTACTATTTATTATTATTAACATTGATAATGAAAAATTTTGTTTTATAAAAATTGTTAATAGGCAAGCTTACGCCAGTCGCTTGCGGCAAAATGCGGAACTTAAAAATTATTTCCAGGATTTTCTCATGGCCACTTTAGTTATAATTTTTTTTCCCCGAGTTTCTATGCCTAGTAGTTTCCGAGATACGGCCGGTGGCCATCCATAATGGGACACCCGGTATATTACCAGACCTAGAAGTCTGGAAGAGTTGAAGGCAATGATTCGGGTAGAAATACGTTTAATCACGCCAGAAGTTTTGAAAAAAATAAGGGAAGAGTTCTACCAACGGTTTGGTCTGTGCTAACAGATTCCTGGGGCATATTTTCAATAATCGCTATGCTAAAGAAGTGACATTAGAGTTTTAAAGTTATTGTTCCTTAAATTAGTTTTTATTAAATTTCTGTTCCATGGTTTGACATATTATGTAAAAATAAATATATGGAGAATAGTATCTTAACATAACAAGTGATGAAAGTGATACTTTATCATACTTTTCAAACGAGGAGATATTTAGCACGAGGCGTTAGCCGAGTGCGGAAATTTTCCGTGTTTTAGAATAATCACTTTCACGCAAGTAATGTACACTATTTTTCCTACGACAACAAAGAATTATTAAAAAAGCCTTTGATTTGTGAAAAAAATATTTCAACACTAGTGTTGAAAAAAAAATATCAACACAAGTTTTGAAATTAGCATACTTAGGATTATGTTCCACTTAATTTCTGGTTTCATAGTTAGTTAATAGGCTTTTCCTTTATTTGTAGTTTAACTTTTTCATTTTTTCATATTTTATATATCATAGGAAGAACTAATCCTTGATTGACTCCATTGACTAATTTAATCAAACATTTAAACATCCATTTAAAAACTCAACCCAACAAGGAAGATTTCAATTCAAAATAACTCTATAAATTATTTAATGTTTTTATAAAAAAAAGTCAGATACACCTGATGGAATTTGAGCCTGCGACCTTGCGATCTGTAGGCTAGAGCTCTATTCTCTACGCTATCGCTACCAATAAAGATTTGTTGTTTAATACATGACACTCTCTTCAGCGCGATTTATTTTTTCTGGTAATAAATTTTCAAGTATATTATTAACATTTTTGAAAATTTCAGGTGGCGTATTTTCACACTCTAATTCTGAATCACTCGACAAATACATGATAAATAAGTTAAACCCTTTACAATTACTGCTTTCTAAAATTTGTTCCTTTTAATAAATAGGGGTGGTCTGTGAAATTGGCATCATCTGTTTAAATTAAATAGTGTGCCTTGTATTTCAACACTAGTTTTCAAATATATTTGTTCAACACGCGTGTGATATACGGCGTATTTTAGCCAAATTAACCGTGCTTTTTTCTCAATTTTCATAGGTGGTTGTAGGAAAATTCCTTTTTGGATAAGTTTTCCAAAAAGGTGCCACAAGTGGTACCATCTAATTTGAAAAAAAAAGTTAGGTCCATAAAATTCTTTGAGGATGTATTTTAATGTAATGTTCCATTTAAAATTACCACCCTGTATGTTTCATAGTACGCAGTTTCCATTCTACGGCATACACGACACACGTGGGTATTTGCAGATATTTCAATAATTTTTTTTGTTTTAAATATTTTTTCTACACACTAAATACGTGGGTAAAAGTGAATTTTCTTTTCAAATTAGTTAGATTGGGGTGAAAGTCAAATAGAATCATGTTTCTTTAGAAAAGGAATTCCGTTATTATGTGACGAGAAAATTTAAATGAAGTCTGGCGCGTGGTGTTTAAATTTTATTTAAAAATACTGTGTAGTAACCAAAATGGTATGAATGGGTTTTTAATCAGTTTCGAATTCGGCACATGAATGAACTCATTGTGGCATTACCGCAGATGTGTGATGTCATATTAATATACATCTTTAAAATATAAATGATGTTACAAAAGCTTAATAGTTAATTTACAACCAAATAATTAATTAAAGAAAAACAAGGGTTTAAATTTAAATTTCTACTATACCTGGAAACACAAGAATGTGTCCCCTCCTCCCCCCTATTTTTTCCATATTTCTAGAAGTAGTTTTAAAATTTTTTCGGCCAAATCAAATATTTAAAACCACTTCCGGTTTAACTGTCAACTGTTAAGTTTTAAATAAAAACGCGCCATTTTTATTTGATGCATATATTCTATAGATAATTCTCTTTTCAATGACTTTTTTTTTCGAGGGCCCGTCCGTGCGCCGGATGCACTTAGGCCAGGTTTGGTCCATTGTTATCACCCTATTTGGTTGTTACACCCACTCCGTGATCCCAGTTCCTTGCACTTTGTGTAGGTCAACTGGGGAGAGGATAAGAATGTCCTCTGTTTCTAGTTTTGGTTGCCCAATTAGTTGTTGCCTCTTCCGATCTAGTGACTCGCAATGGCAAACTATGTGCTGTACAGTATCTCTGTCTTGTCCGCATAATCTGCAGTCAAGGTTTCTATTGTACAGTTGCATTCTGTGCAGATGGTTCTTGACAGCCATGTGTCCTGTCAGAATACCTGTAATGGTTCTCAGCTGGTTTCTGTTCATTTGAAGCAACTGTTTTGTAGGTCTTGGGTTTGGATCCCCAATGAAGCTCTTGGTGTAGTCTAATCCCTGTCTGTTACTCCAGTGGATTTTGTGTTCATTTCTGATCCATCACTTTATAGCATCTCGTACTGTGCACCTTGGTACACCAAGTGCCGGTTCTGGACCAATGAATGTATTTCCGGAGCCTTTTCTTGCAAGTTTATCGGCTTTTTCGTTTCCTGTAATACCTTCGTGGTCTGGTACCCACTGTAGTATTACTTTTGTCAGGACCTCCAGTTCCAGGATTCGCTTATTTTGGTAAGCCCTCCTATTGTATTCGTACGCACATTGCAATATGGCGCAGATTTCTGCTTGGAACACTGTGGGAGACTTTCCCAGAGAGAAAAACGAATTTTTCTCCAGTCTTATTCCGTGTAGCCCCGCTTCGGTACCCTCTTTGGTTTTGGAGCCATCTCGTCTGTGTACCAGATTATTGCCCCAGGAGTAGTTTCTGGTATTGTGTTTTTCCTAATTACGACCTCATATGGTATGTTATAGCGAAACCTTGACCAATGACATTACTCACATTGTTATTTGTGTTAAAAATGGTCGCCTAGATCAATTTTCCTTTGTTTCCTAAAATATCCATAGCTTTGGTTTACTAAAGTAAGTAGTAAGTAGGCCATGGAAACTCAAATTAACTTGTTCATGAAAAATATATCCGTTGGGGCTTTTGATGTAAAACTTGCTTAAAAAAAAACAGGAAATTCTCGATTTTTTCAAATATAAACTTATCAGATTGTAAATGAAATAGCAAGGTAGGTTGAAATAAAGCATTTTAATTTTTTTATGGCCTACTTTTTACCACTTAATTTGTTTTACCAAACTTATAGACATTTTAGAAAACAAAAAAAAATTGATCCAGGCGGCAATTTTTTAAACAAATAATGATAATGATTGATATGTAAAGCTAAAAAATTTGTATTCGAACCATAGGCGTACCTACCAGGTTTTACATATCTAAATTAAAAAAGCAAAACAAAAAGTTGTACTTATTGACATGTAATATTACCCAAAATCCTTGTGAAAATAACTTACGATGCCGTGCAAACGTCTATTTTAGAAGAAACCTTCTTTATTGAACGTTGTTCGTTGCGTGACATTGTTCCGTAGGTAAGTTGAATCCCAATTTAATAAACCAAACCAACACCGCAATGGTAGACAGCTCGCAAAAATTTCCGGCTGTTCGCAGCAGTTTGGGGGATTCTTATACTGCTTGCCGTTACCCGACCGCTGCGACGCTTTGCTATTTCAACTTCAACGTTACAGCTTTTAGGGATATATGTCATTAAACATAGACTTTTTATGGAATTTAAGCATTTAAAAATTTTTAAGAAATGGAAATTTTCACACCTATTAACTCTTATTTCAACCCTTCATTTTTAGAATTACGAAAAAATCGAGTCATCGGGTATACTAGCAGGGTAGAGGGGTCACCTTGCAATAATTGAGAATTTTTTAATTTATTAGCAATAAATTGTTAGTGTAGCCACAGTTATAATTAAATATTAAATTTAAATTTAATTCCATAATTTTTATTATTAACCTTTTTTTTTATAAACACTTGACTATAGCCGAAAGCAACACGCAAAAGCTATTGTAACACGAAACGTATTTAAACACGCAAAACAATTTTAATTGTAATGTTAATATTTTATTTAATTTATTGTAAAACATACCATTAATGTATGTTTTTTTCAAACATCTTTTTTATTATCAACAGATTTATTACCTTCAATAGTAAAACAATAAAAGTGTATTGCAGCATGTAAAATAAAAACATTTGTTTACTCTTCGCTGCGAATTTCTCCAAATTGAGAGGCGATTTATTGTATAGCTTAAAGATATTGCAAGATGCATCCTTAAACTGCATTTTTCTGATTTAACGGATTTTCAGATTTCACCTTTCATTTTCAAAATACAGTATTCACAGAGATTCTTAACTAGTGCCTCATTGTTCAACGATTAAGCGACAACGTAATGTACAACTCCCCATCTTTATTTATTATAATAATAAAGGCGAATAAAGATATAACAACACAACGTCTTCCGTGCACTATTCTTAAGCGCAATACGTCTTTACCAATGAAACGTGTTAGACAGAGAAAAAATTGTAAGGAATAGTTCAAATAGATTAAACTATTTAATTTTATTATTTTTTGAAGGTTTTCTGACTTTTTTGTGCCTTGAAATGCTTTTATTTTTATAAAGGCCAAGTTGGGCTTGAAATTTTTCCTTATCCCTCCACCGATATTATGATCGGAATGATCATTCACTATTTTTTTTAGCTTCCATATATTTTTTATCTCTATCGCCAAATTCAAGTAGTGGTCTTCTTCTCCGATTCGGTTTTAGAAAGGTTGTATGTTAGCGGGCAACCTATATCTATTATGAAATTTTTCTTGGTCGTCTTTTCGATAAGAAGAATATCCGAACGGTTGTGGTCTACTGTTCTATCCGTTATTATTGGCCTGTCCCAGTATAAGAGATATTCAGGGGATTTAAGGACTGGCTCCGGTGAGTATTGGTAGTATGGTGGGAGTTTTTTTTTTAGGTCTAAAAGAAACCCTCCCACCATTAGTTTATTGGCCAGTTCCTTGTGGATGATCTTTGCCACCTGATTATGTCTCCTCAGATAAGCGTTGGGTGCCATAGCACCACAACCCGCTGTAATATGTTCTATCGTTTCTCCGGGGCAATTACATTTTCTGCACACATCCACCATATTTATTTTCAAGATGACTTTTTCATAGTTTGGAGTTCGAAAGACACGGTCTTGGATAGAGATTATAAAACCTCCTGTTTCAGCGTGAAGCTGCCTTTTTTCTAACCATTTCAGTGATAGTTCTCTATCTATGGGTGGATTTTGAAGTACAATTTGCCATGTAGAGCTTTCTCTTACCAGGTTATAAGCTGTTGACTTGGCGGCGCGGGGATGATGTTAGATAATCCGTTTTGCTCTAAGTTAACACGGCTGTATATCCAGAGTCTGCTGCTACCACTTTTTGTAGAATTTCTCCATTCGACTCCTGGAAGTATTTTCTCATAGAGATATCCTGTGTCTTGGAGAAGTTTTTTATATAATTATGAAACCTCTTCCTTCCTCCTTTCCTTTTAGGTAGATTCTTTCAAGTGCAGAGCGTGGGTGGTGGAATCTGAATTTTGTCACCAGCCTGCGCGTAAGTCTATCTCATCATGCAAATCTATGTTTGAATACTTAAGGGTTCCGAATGAGTAGATAAGTATGGGCATCAGATAGGTGTATGATGCATAAATGGATGATCATTGGGGATGAGCTAGTATAAATTAGAACACGTAAGAGTTACATGCATAACTCCGCCCACTAGTTATGCGTCACGGCACCTATATAGTATAAATAGAGCTGGAGTAACTGTAGTATTCACCTGAAGACGACTGGAGACACTTACCAGTTGAAACGTCGTTATTCAAAACAAATAAAGACAATGCAAGTCCAAAACTCTACTTTCGTTCAAGTAATACTGGCAGAGTTACAGAAACGGTTTGGTACCATTTTTAACTATATAAAGAAAAAATTTATTTAAAAAAAAACTACCTAGTATTTCTTGTAATGGTTGCATTATTCCATACTTTTTTGACGTCATGTAATAATAATAATATATCAAAACTTATAATAATATCTAAAGTAGCAAATCATTCGTTTTATTATGATGTAACAGCAAAAATCTAAGGCAGTGCGAATAAAAACTATTTTTAGAAAGCAATAAAACTGCATTTATATTATTGGATCTTGATAATTCTATTGGAGAAACCTATTTCCTTAATTTAAAACCTAAATAGTTTTGTAATTTTAAGTATTTATCTTCACTGTAATTACAATTATTAAGAAGTTGCTATAAAGTGATCTGTAACAAACTTCCTATCTTTAAATCTTTACCGTCAGTTCATTTTTAATGAACGAAATCAATATAATTTTGTTTTTAAATGTTTTGTACAAAAATTGGAAAACCGGAAGATTTGTTACGTATGATATTATTGTGTACCAACACAGTGTTCTTCATCAATAAACATGAACAGTTTTTTTTTAACAAAAAAGGTTTCCGTTTATAAGTTGTATGTCTTTTAGAACAATACTAAATAAATAATAATAAATTTATTGATTATTAATTTATAAATTACATTTAGATGACATGATGTTTTTGTTAAAGCAAATTATGAACAAACAATAATGTAAGTAAACTACAGTATCCATAGCGCAGTGGCCTGCAATGCTGCTTTAACCAGGGTAGGCAAAAATTGCATTTAAGACAAAAATGTACCTTCCGTTGCATTCAAGCATCTAAATTTCAAATTCTGTCACAAAATGTCTTATTTTTAAGTGTGTGGAAAGAACACTGGCAGAAGAAGAATAAAACGACATTATTTGTAAATTAGTTGAACACGGCGCCGGTGGTCTTTAAGTAAAAATTATTTTAAAACATCGTCATAATAATTGGTTTTGCGGTTTAAATCTTGTAAAAGGTCGCTCTCCAGAGATATTATTGCTAATTCACTTAAGCGTGTCTCTCCCTGTGTGTCTCGGAAATAGTTATGAATTCTTTTAAATCCAGAACAGGATCGTTCTGCAGACGCGCTGCTACCCGGAATAGTAACAATTAACGCCTCCATATTTTTTTTTCCCGAAAACAGACGGCGCAAAGTCTAGCAAAAGGACGAAAACACTAATTATAAATTAAAAATCTATCAACCAACTGATTGAAACAATGTTATCAAAAACGAATTATTATGTGAAATATGATAAGCTTACTCATTAATAAATATATATGAACCTATTAGCCAAATTATTTTAATTGTCACAAAAGTGCTTCTTATTTTACGATACCTTATCCGTTATCCCTTTAAAAATATCTTAACTAAACTAATTAATAACAAAATTTATAGAGGCGTGTTTTATATTTTATATTGAGAAAGCGAAGTATTTTCCAAACTACGGTAAAACTTGAAGATTGGCACCAATGCACTTACTAAACGCGAGCTTTCTTGGCGCGGGCTAAGAGATGATGGAAGGTCGAAGGTTGCGACGGGTTTATTTGCTACATCTCTTTCTACCCTACTGCCTACCGGCTCTCTCACTTGCTTAAACTCGTACAAAAGCAGTGCTTTTGGATAAGACGCTAATGTACAGCGAGATCTTTGCTTTTAGAATGTCTTACGCAATGCTTATACAGGGATCTAGTTTACGATATAATAAGCAAAAAATGCGTTCGTGGAAATGATATAAAATTAGTTTTTCGGTCCGATATTTTTATTATATTAATGTAGAGATAAATTGCCAATGTTTCTGTTTGTTTTATTGTCCATGCGTCGGATGCATTTAGGCCAGGTTTGGCACATTGTGCTCAACCTGTTTGATTGTTACACCCACTCAGTGATCCCATTTTCTTGCACTAGTTTGTGTTGGACAACTGGGGAGAAGGTAAGGATGTCCTCTGGTGCCAGTTTTGATTGATCGAGTATTTGTTGCCTCTTCCGATCTAGTGACTCGCAATGGCAAACTATGTGCTGTACAGTTTCCCTGTCTGGTCCGCATAATCTGCAGTCAATGACTCCATTGTACCGTTGCATTCTGTGCAGATGGTTCTTGACAGCCATGTGTCCTGTCAGAATTCCTGTAATGGTTCTCAGTTGGTTCCTGTTTATTTGAAGCAACTGATCCATCGCTTTATGGCACCTTGTACTGTGCACCTTGGTACTTTTTCCTTGCAAGTTTATCAGCTTTTTCATTTTCTGTAATATAGCGCCCACCCCGTTTCCTCTTTCATTAATCTCTTAATCGGTTGGCCTAGCTACGAGGTGGTGGCTACAAGTTCTACTCTAGTGTGGATTCGGGAAGAATACGGTGCGTCACAGTCCAAATGTGTATTTATAGTAAGCCATAAGTAACAAAGTAAACACAGGATCACTTATTTTCCATGAGTTTATTCAGTAAAGTTGTAAAATTTGAAAATTTCGAAAAGGGAGCAAAATTGACACTTTTTCACAATCCTGTATAATTTTCCAATAAATATTACTTTTGGCTCACAACACATATTTTTGCTACTACATAATTCATGTCTTTATAGGAAAGCGATAATACTTTCCGCGCGCACCTCGTATTCGAGAGTTTCGAGCGGCTGAAACCCGCGAATTCTGACTGAAGTGTCTTTCACGCCCGAAAGGTATACTGTTAACCTCAGCTGCGAGCTGGCACATATGTACGGTTCATTGTCACTGGGAACTGATAATTGTTTCCTAAATTTGTCTATTACTTTTGTCCATAAATACTCGATTTTAATTACTAATAAAATATTTATTTTTGTTCCGCATTAAAATTACAAATACGCATTTCGTTCGTCTCCAAAACTTCCGTTTTTCCGATTAAAAACACGATTTAAAATTTAGACTACTTTTATGTGAAATTCTGAACTATTTCAAACTCATTTTTATTTAAAAAAACTTATAAAACTTCCGGCTGGAAGGTGGGCCGAGGTCCCACCCTCAGATTTCACTAACAGAACTAACTTTTTAACTTGGACTCCGAACTAACGTAATTTCACTTTTTCACGAGCACGTAACCCTTTTTCGTTATAGACTATTATAGACTGCCTGACCCAAGGCGTTGTTCAGCCTTTATATTCAAAATCACCCCTCTTAATCTAGCCCATATGACAAACAATTGCAGGTGTTTATTAATGGTGTCACCCCCCGTGATTCACGCTTTTTAGGGCACGATCAACCCTCTTTATTCTGTCAATCTGATAATTTATTGGTCTTTAAGGTTCAAAATCGCATGTGAAGCCGTATTCAAAGGAAGGGTCCACTACAGGTGCAAGGAATTAACCGGATAATTTTGGGTAATCTGGTAAAAGAACAGAATTACACCCCGATTGTTTTGACCTAAAAGGGGGACTATTTCTATTTTTAGATGCACGTGTCCGCGAAGAGAATAGGGGGTGTTTTTGGAGTGGACTCTGCATGATACTAGTTAAATTAATTAATACTTTAAAATATTATCTGTATTTTTCTTAACTTTAAAATATTTTTAAAATTTATTTATTTTATAAATAAATGTTTTTTTCCAATTTTTATAAAATTTTACTTAGATTCTTAGACTCATTTTAAAATACCTTTAAAATTTATTTATTCAATAATAAATATTTTTCAAAATTTTATATAATTTTATTTAGACTTGGAGTTTAAATTATTGTTAAAATTTGTTTATTTCATAAATAAATATTTTCAAAATCCTTGATTACTTTTTAAATTAATTCTCAATTATTTTAAAACTTCTTAACATTTTCCAAAACTTGTTAAACAATTCTCCAAAATTTTAATTTTGTATTTTAAAATTTCTAATTGTTTTCAAATGATTTTATTTTACATTTTATTTTTAAATTTTAATTAGAAACACTTAGTTTCTACACTGAAATAAATAATTTCTTTTGGTTGATTTATTTTTTTGTTTGAGAATTAAATTGAATAAATGTTTTTTTTTTAATTATTTTTCTAAAATTCTTGATGTCTAATTTCTTGAATAATACTTAGTATTTGCATCTACTGGTTTAAATTTTTACTTTTAAAGTAAGCAAATGTCGTGGTCACTACAGTAATACGTTTGTATTCTGGTACCCACTGCAGTATTACTTTGTTTACTTTTGCCACGGCCACCAGTCCAGTTCGTCTTGATATTCCCATAGCTTGAGGTTACCTTGTTGCATATTACCGATCTAAGAGTTGCTTGACTGTCAAAATATATATGGAACCGCTAATTGAGGTAAGCCCTCCTATTATTTTCGTACGCACATAGCAATATGGCGCAAATTTCTGCTTGGAACACTGTGGGAGACTTTTCCAGAGAGAAAACCGCATTTTTCTCTGGTATTACTCCGTGTATTGCTCCAGTACCCTCTTTGGTTTTGGAGCCGTTGGTGTACCAGATTATTGCCCCAGGAGTAGTTTCTGGTGTTTTGTTTTCCATACGTTTCATTCATCAATTAGGACCTCATATGGTATGTCTTAGCGAAACCTTTGATTTATGTGGTCTGATCTCATTTCTAACTTCTGTGCATTATAGTGGTTTTTAGTTTTAATGAGCACTTATTTAGTTTAAGGAGATGCAGAAACTTTTATCAAGAAAAACATATTCTGTAAATTCAATAATAAAAAGTTTTCCACATGGAGCCAGAATTCTGCCTGTCATTGTATAATATGTATGATGTGAATAAACCAAATTCTGTATAATATTCATCGTCAAAACACGCCGGAAAGATTTCAGTTTATAGACCATGGCACGAAAAAAGTTTATTAATAATAACTATAATCGATTTCAAGTAACAATTTCTAAAAAAACTTTTTTCATTCATTAGTATGCGTATCTTCAATTCTTTAGTATGTAACTACAAACACATCAATATTATATTACATTGTATTATTCTTGGTACAAGTAGTGTGGAAATGTTAACATCTTCGAGTTAAGGATGGATAATAATTACTACGCTTTCGTGAAGAATCGTCATCGTCATAGGACCACTCACAAAGCTTCTATAAAATGGCTTTCGGCTAATTTTTCTGAATATTTCTGTATAACTTAATGTTAGGAATATAGGAATTCTGATAGAACAAATGGCTGTCAAGAACCATCTGCACAAAATACAACTGTACAATATAGTCCTTGACTGCAGATTATGCGGACAAGACAGTGAAACTGTACAGCACATAGTTTGCCATTGCGAGTTACTAGATCGGAAGACGCAACGAATACTCGGGCAACCAAAACTGGAACCAGAGGACATCCTTACCCTCTCCCCAATTGACCTACACAAACTAGTGCAAGGAACTGGAATCACAGAGTGTGTGTAACAACCAAACAGGGTGAGCACAATGGGCCAAACCTGGCCTAAGTGCATCCGACGCACGGACCGGCCCTCGGAAAAAAAATTATGTTACTAGGTGATGGTGAGGTATTTTATGGTAATTATTATACATAATATTAAAAAAAAATACAATAAGTTATAATAAAGCCAGTTTGCTTTGTGTAGACACACAATATACCATTTTACCAATAAGGTGTTTTAATGGAAAAAAATTATATAACAAAATATAGTTATATTTTCTCATAATAGATGCAACTGGTGACAGACAGGAAGTAAATCAGTAGGTCTAGGACATCACAAAATCACAAAAATATAATAATATATATAATATAACATAGAAACAGGTCGCTGACCTCCTTTTCGTTGCCCTTCTTTAGCCCATGTGGTGCCCAAACAACCTTGAAAGGTTATGTAGTAGCAGATCCGATAAACCGATATTTTAAACTGGCTTAACTTTAACTCTAGGCGATTATACATAACTTAAGGCTTACATAGAAGTTTAACGTATGTCGACAAAGCTCAGATAGGGTATCTGGATGAAATGTTTTTGCGTCAACGTAAGCTGTTTTCAAGACAGTATAAAACCGCGGTGGTGGCTCAGAGATGAGTTACGGGCATTCGAACGAGGCGATCCTGGTTCGATTCCCGGAGTGGGCATACGTACAAACCAGGCGGGATGAGATCGGACATCTCGTGGGGTGCGGAAGAAGGTACACACTCCCCAATCGGTAGGTCATGTAGGCAAGAAAACGGGTGATAGCCCTTGGGGGATGTCGCCCTACCGAGGATCGTGGTTCGGAATCCACGTTAATGGCCCTCGGGAATGGCCGTGGCAGCGAACGAAGAAAAAAAAGCCTAATTCGAAAGAATGGCAAGAAATGACAAGACAGTGTAACGATAATAATAACACATTTCAGTAATTCATACCATGTTATTTTTAAAAGTGCAGTTAAAAGTAATAGGAAGTAAATAGGTACCACAATGTATACTGCAATCATTGGTTTTCAAATATTTTTAGGGTATTTGATAACGCTGCGTGTCAGGATATGTTTTGTGCCAAACACTTTATAAACATTGAAATAATAAACGAATTATAATAATTACATTTCAGAAAGAAATAGATAAAAATTCCAATATAGATAAAATTTAAAATTTTCGTCGCTACATTTTTTTACTTGCTTGTATCTACAAAATAAGCATTAATCATGCCTTTATTCGATTTGGTTTATAATAAGAACACCTGGAAAAGTTTAAAACGACAGGTCGATTTGTTTTAATATTATGATGAAGGTCAGTTATATTAATTTGGTATTATTAATATTTGCCAAAACAATGCTACTATAATATTATATTATTGTTTGAATAATAAATGTATTACCTACACTACAAGTTATGTAAATAAAACGGCTAATTTTTGGTTTCCATTTTAACAAAGTTAAATTGAAATTCTTCTTTCATCAGGCCCGAATTACAAAAAAAAACTATTGAGTTACTTGAAATACTAGTATTCACCTGAAGACGACTGGAGATACTTACCAGTTGAAATGTTGTGATTCAAAACAAATAAAGACAATGCAAGTCCAAAACTCTTCTGCCGTTCAAAAAATGAACTAGTTATATTACTCAATCGTATCGGTAGTTTGATTAAATTGTTTTGCTGAAATGCACAAAAGAAAACAGGGTTTGTTCGGCTTTTTTTGTTGCCAGCGAACGAATTATAACTCCAAAAGTACAACAAAATTACTGTAGAACTTGATTTAAACAGTTAAAAATGGATTTTGTGCATTAATATTAACTTGTAACGTTGGCTATGGTAAAGTTTTTTTTTTAATAATCGTCAATTTACAAACTAGCAACACTGTTAACGTGGAAAAAGAAGCGGCAATCCTGTAGTTAATTTTCAATATCTGTTACGTATAAAAAAAGTTTTAAGATCAATTGGGGTCCCCGTTCAAAATATATTAGAAACCATTGCGGTGGACAAACGTTCATATTTTAGGTATATAGTACTTTTTATTCATTAAATCTTGTAGTAATTGTCTAGAAATGAGTGGAAAACTGGAGATTGTGGAAATAAGAAAGTGCATCTATGTACTTATCTTCTGTTCGGCCAGAAAATAACAATAGTTTGGGCTTGTTATTGTTTTGTATATTTTGGTGTTATGTTATACCGTCAATTTTTGCACCATTTCGTGTACTTTTTAGGAAAAAATTGTGTATGCATAGACTCTGGGATAAATGTTTTGATTTAAATTTAAAAAAAAACACATTTTATTTGACAGATTTGCATATTTTTGAAGTATATTCTTAACCGCACTTCTCTCCAGTATCAGACAACGAATTATAAATATGGTTTCTTTGTAATTGACCACTGTGATTGGTAAGTTTCATATCCTAACTAGGATCGATATAAAATCATATCCGTTTAGTTAACCGGAATAGTCCACTTATAATCACTTTTGTGTATAGGAAATAGATGATTTCCATGTGGGAGTAGAAATTTTTTTAATTTTTGATCGGTACTAAGCAACTCACGGTCTATTGTTTCTATCATGGCTAAGTTGTGGTTTTCTAGTTTTCCTTATAAAAATCCAATACTTTATGATTCGTAAATAAATTAACTCTTTACAACAATGGCAGGTAAATACTGATTTTTAATAGCAATAAAATAAGCGTTTCTTAATACCTAAAAAAATTGAGTCACCCTCAGACGTTGATAAAAATTTAACTACTTTGGTAAATTGCATTATTTAATTTAATATTACCTATACACGTGCATGCACAAATCGTAAAATTATACACACTATTTTGACTTTTGTTGATTTTCGCTATTGTGCATAAAACAATTAACAAAATTGCTGATTATGTTTATTTTCATAACATTATTTACAATAGCGTAAGAATTGGTCACATTTTTAATTACCTTCTTGCAAACTTTCAGTGGTGGCTCTTGGCTAAGGTTGCACCATAAACGCAACCAGGGGGGGCTAAGTGAGCCCCCCTATTTAATTTTTTATAAATTCTTAAAAAAATATCGTTGCGGTGTCGACAGCTAGCCTCCCCTAAAGCACACATTATCTCAAAAAACAACATATAAGTAGCATTCACACCAGCCCAAAAAATGTCTCAAATATTTTTTAATGCCAAACAAAAAATACCCCCATTTAAAAAATCAGGAGTTTATAGGCTAAGTTGTACAGAATGTTATAGCTCATATATAGGTCAAACAGGAAAAATTGTACATACTGCACCAAGAATCAAGAGGCTTAACACCTTAGAATCAATAGAAATTTACAAACATAATAAAAACCCGACCATAAACCTACTAAAGACCAAACAGACTTGTGGAATTCCCCGCTATTTACATTACTATACAATAGGGATCAATTACTAGATTAAGGGATAAATATTCTATTTTTATTTCAATATTATAAGCACCCTTTGTTAAAAACCTATTTATAACTGTGAAACGTAGTTTCACAGTTAGTAGTATTCAGTTTGATAATGTGGTAGTACTACGAAAGTGCAGTAACTCATCAGTAAATAAAAAGTGATATTATAACAAAGTAAAATTACACATATTGTCTTTTTATTAGAAATTGTTTCATAATGAATATCACAACTAAATAACCAAGTTTGTTTTGTAAAAATTGTATATTGTAACAATAACCTTTACTGTGAGTGATAGGTAGGTATAGACAAAAGATTAAAGATAATGCCAAAAAAATGCATGTTGCAAATTTGTTATGACTTTCACTCCGGGTTTCTACAAGGTGGACGCTTTTTAGCGCTATCTTAAGTGAATCGCAATGCACCGTTCGTTGGAACGATAATATCATCGCTTTTCCCTATCGCTGTATAACGGGCCATATGTAACGATGATGTATGGGTTGACGCCACATATACAGGTTGTCTCAGATAAGGAGCAGTCTTGTTAACCATAGAAGATACAGAGATGGTTAAATTAGAAAAAGTTCCTGTAAAGTGCATACTTATCTCAGACACCCTGTATATAACTAAATAAGGAATAAGATTTTCGAAAATGGTTTTATACACCATTAAGAACAGGAAGAATTTCGGCCTTAAAAAACTTTACTGTGGACCCTGAAAAATGTTTTAATTATTAAAACGAAACGTTGGGATAAACGACATTGAGTGGTGGAGTATTCACCTGAAGACGACTGGAGATGCTTACCAGTTGAAACGTAATGTTTCTAAACAAATAAAGACAATGCAAGTCCAAAACTCTAATTCCGTTCAAGAAACGTCATTGTCTCCAACCTTTAAACAGACTTCGAAAAAATCGTCCATTTTCTCAAAGAGACCAAAGTAACAACATAAATAGGAAGACAAAAACCATGACTTTGTGATTTTTGTCTTCCTAATTACCTTTAAACAGACATTTAAAATTTTGTTTTACCAAATTATGAAGCCCCAAAATACTCAACTTTGCCTCAATTTAACCATCTTCGTATCTCTTACTGTTTTCGAGATCCCCTTGTACGCACACGAATTTGTAGCATGTATAGCAGTTTGAGAACTGGCATATTTCCTTATTTTGGTAACCAGTTATAAATAGACCGAAATGATCTTGATCTCTTATTTCATGGATTCAATCAACAGCTAAGACCCTAAGCATAAGAAATGACAAAATTACTTACTGGTGAAAAATGATTCCCTTCTCTTTAATGTTTTTGATCCGGGAACTACTATGTGTAATAGACAAGAAACACGATAATGCATTAAAAACCTATAGAACATCTGTAAAAGTTTTATTAAAAATCCAAGTAAATGTTTAACTTCCGCTGATTAGAACTATTAGAAGTCACTTTCTTATCTTTATTGGACCGGCCTAACCTTCCGTAATTAATTTCGTGTTGATGAATCGTTGTGGCTCTTTAAAAAGTTGTTGTTAACCTGTTTTTATACAGGATGGTCCTTTAGTATGAGGACAGAAAATAATGTAATATTTAGTAAATAATAAAAATATAATATGTAACTTTTTTTTGAAACAGAACAAACATTAATGTGTTCTGTTTTATTTCAATATATGGGTTGTGTGACAATTATGCCTAGGAAAATTGCGTATTCCTGCAGGGTCGGCTTTAAACTTTTACTAAAACTTATTTTTAGTTTAAAACAAAATGAAAATTAGTTACACACAACAAATTTTAATTAATAATTAAATTAAAAAATGGGAGAGTTTTGAGATTGCATTGTCTTTATTTATTTTTAAATCACAACGTCTCGACAAATCTCCAGTAATCTTTAGGTGATTATTCAATAATATGTATATATTCTTGCTCGGTGCACTCTTTTTTTTTTATGATGATAAAACACCTGCACTGTAGGAAAAATCCTTTAAGGCGCTCTGGGAGCGGTGCGTGTGCGAAGAAAGCGATTAACGTTGGTCTTGAAACGTTGAAGATTGTATTCATTGGGAAACACGACCTCAGGAAGATCATTCCACAAAGATGACGTTCTCCAGATGAAAGAATTCTTGAACAATGAAGTTCGAGGAGTACTAAGCTGAACAACATATATGGATGAGCGGCAGTGGTTTGCCGTGTATTTCTGTTTTGCATTGCTCTGGGTGGAATCAAGTGGGCAATGTCAGTCGAACACCTGCCATGGAAATATCTGTAAAAGAGAGCCAAATCACCAACCTGTCTTCGATGCTCCAGGCTATCGGGGGTCTTGGTCAGCTCGGGGTCGCCGATCAGACGAACGGCTCTCCTTTGAATGGAATCCAGTAGCCGAAGGGTGTGCTTGGGTGCAGAGCTCCAGACATGAAAGCAATATTCTAATGATGGTCGAATCTGGGCTTTGTAGAGTGTCAAAAGTTGATGAGGTGTGTACAACCTTTTGGTGCGGAAAAGTACACCAAGTTTCTGTGCAGCTGCCTTGGCAATTGCGACAACGTGATCATGCCAAGACATATTACCTCCCAGATTGACCCCCAGCAAATTAAAAGACGGTGCCAGGGGAATTGCGTGTCCTGCCATGACTATATCCGGTTCTGCAATGTTAACCTTTTTGGAGAAGACTGCTGCCTGGGTTTTCTTAGCATTAAATTCGACTTGGTTACTGTCACCCCAAGCCAAAATTTCTTCCAGGTCATTGTTGAGGAGCAAAACTTCATGCTGCCTGCGAAGATGTGCGTCGGCAGCGGATGTTTGGGGAGTCAAGGTAAAAGATGAGACAAGTGTGCTGTCATCAGCAAAGCTATAAATTGGATTTTGGGTTTTCACTAACGCATAACTGGAATTGGTGCAGCCATGCGAAACGCAACGTAAACGTACGCCAATGAGCATAGGACCAAAATGATGCATAATTGTCCAAGCTTTTTAATGGTGTTATATACCTTAATGTGGAATTTTCGAAGATATGTAATATTTTAAAATTTACTTCTCAATTACGCCCTCTTGCGGCAAAATGCCGAACTTAAAAATTATTTCTAGGATTTTCTCATGGCCACTTTAAATATAATTTTTTTCCCCTGAATTTCTATGCCCCGTAGTTTCCAAAATATGGTCGCTCCGTACTCCTAACTGATTACGCTTATATTTGAAAGGAGAATTCACAATGTTATCTGTCTATATTAAAGTATACAGGGTGTTCCGTTTAAAAAAATGATGTTAGGTTCGACAACTTTTTTACCTGAACCCGTGTACTTATTCTGAAAATGGCAGATCAATAATCATTATAAGGAAACTTCTGCATAACAATAATTATTAAAAAAAAAACAGTTTCCTAAAATATTTTTCTTTTTTTTTCAGATGGCGTGGAAGTGTATACAAATTAGTGTGGAGAGAATTGGTAGCCTATTTATGTGTATATTTTTCAATTAATTTATTATATCGATTTGGATTAAACGAGGATCAACAAAGGTAAGAATTAGATAAAACCTTAGAAAATTGATTTACCATAAATTGTTTGATTATGTATGATATTTTTGTATACAAAAACAGTGTTCCCTATTCTGGGCCCCTGCAAGGGTTATCGGCGTCCACGTGCCGGAAATATTTTGGCGCCCTTTGAATATAGTACATAAATATAGTTTTAATGAATAATAACCTTTAAGTTTTACATTTTTTTCGTTGTTTATAAATTTGAGTGAAAATACATTTTATTTTAATTTTATAATGAAATAACAGAGATTTCAAAAACCTAAATTTTATTGTTAGTAGTAGTTACAAAGCCAAAAAGCAGTCATTACAGTATCTCTGTAAGGGTGGGCACTCATGTTTCTAGGGTAGGCCGGCGCCCACCCTAGCCCCCCCCCCCCACCCTGGCGCCGCCGCTGGTCGTTGAATATTAAACCCAGCACCCTCACACTCTGACCCTCCACAACGTTACGGCTTGTTGTATATAGGTTGTGTATAGCTGCTACAAAGTTTATTCAAGTTATGTCACAAAGAGATAAAATGTTAATTGTCAACTTTTTAGTTCATTAGAAATGTTCTATACTTGACCCACTTTCATTTCCTTAAAGCTTCTTCTGATGTTTGGTGCTAAACTTGATTATAAAAAAGATTTTCTCTTCTAGAATATTTGAACGAATACGAATGTACTTCAGCCAACAAAGTGAGACGATACCAATGTCTTTTGTATTAGGATTTTATGTATCACTGGTTGTAAAGAGGTGGTGGGAACAGTACAGACTGCTTCCTTGGCCGGACACCTTGGCCCTTTTCCTAAATGCTGGGATTCCTGGTGCGGTAAGTACGTATTGCCTTTTTTATTTTTATTTTTTAAATAATATTATTTTAAAGGGCTAAATCTTCGCTTTAGGTCAATTTATGGGTTTTGCCTATTGTTATCCATTCACAAACAATGAAAATGGTGTGACAAATACGTGCATATACATAATATTATATTATTAAACGTTATAAAAAAAATACGAAATACAAAAAATATATATTATACAGAAATTAAATTATAAAAAATTATAACATTCTTCGTCATCTGAGGAGCTGTCAGCTCCTCATGACGTTGTAATTAACGGGTCGACGGTCTATCGATCAGGTGGTCAAGATCACACATTTTCTAATCTTCTTTAATGACACGATGCACTGCTTTTCGCCAGTTCTCTGGCGTCACTTCCTTAATGGCTTGATCAAACAGTAGCTTAACGTCGTTCGTTTTGAATGTCGTGTTGTGTCTTGCTACAAATTCTCCTACTTGCGCCCAGTTAAGACTCCTTCAGGGCCTCAATTTTTGGTTTATGGAAGTAGACTTTCCCATTTTTATCATTTTTCTCATGAAAATTACGTTACCGATCCTGTCAAGTCGATTTTTTTGTTTACACCCCACTTACATCCCAATTATTGTTGAATTTTGATGTATATTTGTTTAAAATAACTGTTCTTTTTATTTATTTGCTCAAAAAAAAAGAAATAAGATAAATAACTTAGGTTAGACTTTTTTAACTGTCATTCCTTTAGCTTGGTCTTTTGTCATTAATTTTGGTGTCCCTTTGTGACCCTTTTATGCTAGTTAAATAATATATTTTGTTTCTAGAACTTTATTAACTTATTTTAAGACAAAATATAGATAATATTTTGGAAATAATATGATTTTTTTTATTTTTCCGTTTTGGGCAAATATTTTTATTGTATTATTTCTTAGACTGTGTCATTATA
Organism: Polydrusus cervinus; assembly: GCA_935413205.1. Lineage (NCBI taxonomy): Eukaryota > Metazoa > Arthropoda > Insecta > Coleoptera > Curculionidae > Polydrusus > Polydrusus cervinus. The sequence continues at coordinate 51,397,592 of OW284516.1, read as the reverse complement.
ATATAATATACAGGGTGGCAGTAGAGTTTTGGACTTGCATTGTCTTTATTTGTTTAGAATCACTACGTTTCAACTGGTAAGTATCTCCAGTCGTCTTCAGGTGAATACTGAATAAGTACGGTAACTCAGAGCTGTAGTTACCGTACTTATTCAGTATTCACCTGAAGACGACTGGAGATACTTACCAGTTGAAACGTAGTGATTCTAAACAAATAAAGACAATGCAAGTCCAAAACTCTACTGCCGTTCAAGAAACGTCATTGTCTCCAACCTTTAAACAATATACAGGGTGTCCCGAAATTATGTGACAATATTTTAAGGGGATATTGAAAAAAGATACTCTTGCTTCATTTCGGTTGGATTTACCATTTTTCAGTAAAATCGATTTAAAAATTTTCGGTTTTTTACAAGCCGTTGAAAAGGCTAAGGTGTTTTTTGCATATCTCAGCAAACACTTGATATTAAAACATGAAATTTATTAGAAGTTCTACTAGCGACAAGGCATATTTATTAAAGGATGTAACATTTAAATATTTTTCCAGTGGGGTCGCACGGATTGGAGTCTAAAGTAAATATTACTATTTTTTTTTATTTAAGGGGCTTTCCTTTATACCATTTTCAAATTCCCCATGCCTCACAAAACATGACACGCAGGTCTAGATTTTGCATCCAACAAAATGGAAATCATTTCGAACATTTGCTTAAGAATTAGTTTCCCGTGTGGTTTTACAATTAAATTTGATTTGCAATTTGTTATTCTTTGTTGTTTTATTTTAAGTCTCTTATACAAATAAATATTTAAAAAACAAGGTCTAAAAATCTGTTGAAAACCTTATATTCTGTCAAATTACAATAATGGAAGGTTTTATTAACAAAATATTTAAAAATTTTAAAAAATTACATTAAAAGTATGAAAGCTCCTCAAATTAAAAAAAAAAATTGTAATATTTACTTTAGGCTCCACCCCGTGCGACGCCACTGGAAAAATATTTTAATGTTACATCCTTTAATAAATATGCCTTGTCGCTAGTAAAACTTCTAATAAATTTCATGTTTTAATATCAAGTGTTTGCTGAGATATGCAAAAAAACCTTAGCCTCTTCAACGACTTGTAAAAAACCGAAAATTTTTAAATCGATTTTGCTGAAAAATGGTGAATCCTACCGAAATGAAGCAAGAGTATCTTTTTTCAATAGAAGACTTTAGTCACAGAATATATAGCTTGCGTAGCTATATATTCTGTGCTTTAGTGCTTTTAAAAATTGCACCTGGCGTTAAAAAATCCTACAAATAAAAAAGTTAGGGCAATATTCTCCTCACTACCTACCCAGTGGGACGCCACTGGAAGAAATACACCTAAGATAAACAAACCGTTTATTGCGTCTTGTCATGGGTAAAACATGTATCAAATTTTGTTTTGATACTTCAATCAGTTTCTGAGATATTGCGAAAAAACCGCTTATCATAGCTTCCATTCGGGGGGCTCTAGCCCCATAACGAAGCGTTTTTGAAGGTATATTAATAGAGGATTTTAGTCCTATTTTTAGATGTACTTTATTAACTTAAAATATTGTCACCTAATTTCGGGACACCCTGTATACTACAACCACAATCAAAATTCAGTGACAGAGCTCATTCCAGTTTACCTCAAGAATTTAAAAGGAGTGGGTCTTGGGGATTACTGTGGGGACATTGCGAGCGGAATATTTCCCTAATCAATACTTTTCTATAGAATTTCCTAAAATGTTTTTAAAAAAAATTGCTTTTGAATTCTTTTAAATTTTATATGTAAATATTTTATCTCAAAATCCTTATTTAAATAGTGCCTAGGCGTCCCATATGTTCAGTGGCGGCGAAAGGATTTTTGAGATGGGTGGGCACAAGTGGGCCCGATGATTTTAAGGTGGGCACTACCGAAATCAGAAATTACTTCTAAAAAAAGGTCGCTGCCTCCCCCACGCTCTATAACGCCATAAGCGGGGTAAACAAAACTCCCCTCTTGTCCAAACTGACGTAAAAAAAGGTCATCATCGTTCTCTTTATCTGTTACTACATTCTTCTATAGTACCACTTCTTTCCTCCCATCAAAAATTTCATAGTCAAATCGCCCTTCCTTCACTGAACTTCCATTACAAAACAGAATCCCTTAATTTTGGATGGGCACCCATATTTTTAGGGTGGGCCAGTGGCCCTCCCGCCCTGGCGCCGCCGCTGCATATGTTTACAATCTTTATTAGTAATACGACATGGCGATTAACAATTAGAATACACGGGATCTTGAAATGCACGTCACGATCGATTTTAAAACAACAACCTCAATAAAACGAGGGTATTGGTCTAATTTTTCATAATAACCTTATTGCACTATTCTCGACTTTCGTTATGTCATGTTATGCTTTAATAATAGTATATTATAAATCAATGGATTAAAGTTTGTATTTTAATACTGAGAGATGGCAATTTTTATTATATTACCCTGGTTACTAATAGACATTTTACTCGTCACAGCCTCAGAATAATATAGTTTGCCCACGGCTACTGTATAATATGATCATTATAGGTACATGTGTTTGCTCAATAATAATAATACCCAGTATTCACGAGTGAATAATGAACTTATAATTCACTAGTGAATAATGAAATCGACAGATAATACGATTTGAAATAAAAAAATATCATTGGTCGTTTCCCCCATAGTTCTTTTTCAGAATCCGTATTGTTAGTGTACTTGTAGACGCAGGCAGCGATATAACTGCATTGAAAAGATACGGTGGATGGAAATCCACGATGGTAGCAGAAGGAAATATTAATGACTCAATGAAAAATAAAATGAAAACAGCTAAAAAATATCAGACGCGATCCAGAAAAATCCTTTTGGTATATACGCAATGAGGCAGTATCTACATAAACATCTACATCTACTACAACGAATAACCAAGATGTTGATGTAGAATTAAATTAGATTCCTACAATTAACTTGGTACATTGTGTGAATACAAATATTACTATAATTATTTCTAAATAAATAAAGATGTTTAGTAATTCTGGCTTCAATTATTATTGGATAGTCGTGGACAAAGTATAGTATTCTACTCGCATATAATGGCTTTTATTCACTTGGATAAAATTATGAAACTCGTCTACGGCTCGTGTCATAAACTTTATCCGCGTGAATAATAGCCACCATTATATGCTTGTTGTATAATATACTATTTTTGTATCATGAATAAAATTCAATACTCTCAAAATAAGCAGCAGCTCTCCTTAAGTTCTTTTCTAGTGTAATTTATTATTTATTAAGTTTAATATCCTTCCAATCAGCCAAATTTCGTTTATCTTGTCTAGTATTTTAATACTAAGTTAATTATTATTACTTTTTCCGTCGACCGTGTATTTACATCCGATATTAACGTTCCCAAAATCATTCATTAATGACCCCTATTAATGCATGATTTTCTGTAAATGCACGATTTTGGTAATTAAAATTAAAGGCAGCCATGCAAACAAATCAACAAAATAATAAAACGTCAATCCAAAACGTCGTCCGCTGTCATTAGTATTTGTAGAATTGTGAAATCTGGATTGTAAAATAAAAGTTGGTGACTGTTTTTCTTCACTTTAGTAAGAAATACGGTCGACGAAAATAGTAATTTAACTAACAAGTACATTAATAAAGGCGATTAATGATCGAAATATTTTAACGCGTGAGCGTAGCGAACGCGTTAATGTTCGAGATCATTAATCGCATTTTAATGTAAGAGTTGGTTACAATGTTTTTTCGTCGACCGTATTTTTTACTAAAGTGAAGAAAAACAGTTAACAACTTTTATTTTACAATCCAGATTTCACAATTCTACAAATACTAATGACAGCGGACGACGTTTTGGATTGACATTTTATTATTTTGTTGATTTGTTTGCATGGCTGCCTTTAATTTTAATTACCAAAATCGTGCATTTACAGAAAATCATGCATTAATAGGGGTCATTAATGAATGATTTTGGGAAATCGTGCATTTACAGAAAATCATGCATTAATAGGGGTCATTAATGAATGATTTTGGGAAATCGTGCATTTACAGAAAATCATGTATTAATAGGGGACATTAATGAATGATTTTGGGAAATCGTGCATTTACAGAAAATCATGCATTAATAGGGGTCATTATTGAATGATTTTGGGAACGTTAATATCGGATGTAAATACACGGTCGACGAAAAAACATTGTAACCAACTCTTACATTAAAATGCGATTAATGATCTCGAACATTACCGCGTTCGCTACGCTCACGCGTTAAAATATTTCGATCATTAATCGCCATTATTAATGTACTTGTTGGTTAAATTACTATTAAAATATTCCCCGTAATCCACACACTGTCAAGAAAGCAATCTATTTATAGACATAACGGCGCCAATGGCAGCCGAATAACTCTTCCGTCTGCTCCCGCAAAGTCTTTGGTTCGCAGATTTGGTGACCACCCCTCTAGAATAATGCGAAAAATATGTAAGCAAGAGAGAACTGTTTTTGTCTATTTCAGTTATCGAAACAAAGATAACGTAATCGGTCGCAGGACAGACGATTAAAGAATTGAACGCTTAATGGGATGACGTATATCTCTTTTCATCTTATGCTTTTAAACTTCCAGCTTTCGCGCCGTGTTTTTAATTGTTTCATGTTTTTAATTTGTTCTTGTTTAGGATGTTAGTGCTAAATATGATAAATTCGATTATTGTAAAAAGCCCATTATTATAGATTATTAGATTAAAAACCTTTATTTTATTCATTATAATAAGTATAGTGTATTTTACGTAAGCTTTTAATGGCGTCGATGACACACGCCATTTCTAGTAACATTTATTTTACAGAACTTAAGGTTTGGTTAGGGCCTCAGGGCCCGCTCTAGCAATAACGCCGCCCTGGGCAAAACAAGAAATTGCCGCCTTTTTCATCCCTTCTTCGTTTTATACCTACCACAACAGCAAATTGTCTGTATATTCCTCGCCGCCCGCCGGCTTGTCCTTTGCTGCGACGCCGCCATGACCAAAAAAAGTACCGGTGCCGGTGCCGGCGTTGTTCGGATTGCTTTGTCGCGGAATTGCTTGATATTATTATAATATTAAAAAGAAAAGGGATCCGTCGAAATTGTCACTGTTTAAAAAATAAGACGGCACAGCAAACCAAAGGAAATTAAATTTGTTAACTGGGAATTGGAATGGTTCAAACTTCATATATACCTAGGAACGTAGGTAGGCAAAACGGGGATTTATGGTGTTTTTTTGGATTTTTCATGCCGCTCTTCCAACTTGCCGCCCTGGGCAGGGGCCCAGGTTGCCGCCCCCTAGAGCGGGCCCTGACTGGGCCGTATTGTTGCCATCTCTCCTGTAATGGTTAATTACCAAATAAATAATATATTTACTTGCTTTTTCATAAAAATAACACATCACAGATACACATTGTCCAACAATTTATAACCATAACGTCTACGCACACAATAATAGTAATATGATCTCTAAAAATACCAAATACAACAGCAATACTGTACTTATTATTTAACACGTAAACGAATGAATGCCGGCTCTGTGATATTGAAAAAACGCAGAGAAGACACATGGATTGATGAAATACGGAAAGAGATCTGCGAAGGCAAAAGCGTAAGAAAGAATATATACATACTAACGGCATCGATGTCAGTTTCTGTAACAATAATCTCTTGACGGGGTTTAGCAGATTGAAGGACAACAGATTGGAGTATTCAGTATGTATCTTTATCGTATACATGTAAATATACGGTTAGATCCATCTCTCATGAATCTAGCCAATGTTTGTGAGGAAAAGCCGTTTTCGGAATTAAGAAATTTTTAAATCACATCAACGCGTTTGACTAGAGAAACGTCAAAGGATTAAAAACGTACTTGAAATTTATTACATCTAAGTATAAATATCTGTACACACCATGGCCGTGGGTCAGAGGTGAGGTGAGTTACTGGCATTCGACCGCGGCGACCCGGGTTCGATTCCCGGAGTGGGCATATGTACAATAAAAAAAGTATGTCCGAATTTTAGTAGGTTTAAGAATGCAGGGAAGAGTGTAAAATGTATCATCTCCCAACCCACCCCATTCAGGCCGGTAACCAGGCCGGATGAGTTCGGACATCTTGTAGAATGCGAATGAAGGTACACACTCCCCAATCGGTAGGTCAAGTAATGGCAAAAACCAAGGGTTGATAGCCCTTGGGGGGTATCGCATGATTGAGGATCGTGGTTAGGAACCTACGTAGAGCTGTTGATCCAAGAACAAGCTGGCTGAATGTTCAAAAGGACAAGTGATCATCATTAACCCAGAACAAGCAACAACAACAACAACGTATCTATACACAAGTCAAATAAAATTAAATGCTAACCAGGTGGTCAGACTTATTATACAACGTACCTCGCTAAAAACTCTTATTAAGTCGCTTACTGAAACAAAACATTACAAGGTATTTAGCTATTCATTTGTAATTAGCTGGTGCTTTACAATTATGACCAATTATTGCTTACGACCGTCAAATATTCTGTAATTTACGTAATCAAAACGTACGATTACGTTTTGTTGATTATAAACTAGTTATAAAACGATTTTCAATATTTTTAAAAATATTTTTGGTACTAATAGTACTGGTCAATAAGGTTTGAGTATATTATGGGGATTACAGCAATTTTTCTGTATACTGGGTGGCCACGGAAAGTAGCTCGCCCCAATAACTTTTTTTAAGATAACGGAAAGAATGTTGGTTTAACCGGATGTAATTTCCTTTTTAAATGCGACACCTGATATATTTTTATTATTCTGCCTTGATGTGACATTCTTAATACAACTAATAGTGCGTGACTTTGTCACTTATTGCCACCAAAACCAGTGAATCAATCGTCTTAAAGAAGTTCGTTACCAGCAAAAATGTAGTTAATATATCATTCCTCTTAGCTGCCAATAATACCAGTTATCTAACATAACTTTTTTTTGTTTAAGGGTGAGAGACAAAGACTGATGAGACGAAACATAGTTAGATACGCAGTATTAGCGTATGTAGTGACCCTGATGAGGGTCTCTTTAAGAGTTAAGAAACGGTTTCCTACATGGCAACATCTAGTCGATTCTGGTAAGTATATGTTATCTTATACACGGTGTCTGTTTGAAAGTTGAAGACAATGATGTTTTGTGAATTATAGAAGAGTTTTGGACTTCTGTTGTCTATATTTGTTTTAAATCAATCATCTTTGATACTATATATTATCGATACAAGATCAATACGGTATTCAGATCGAGAGATACTTTAAGAAGCCACCTGACGAAACCAACAAGCCAAAAAGATAGGAAAAACTGTGTCTACAAGAAGAATGCATAAAAAATTGCTTGAAACTAGCAGCGATGAACTCAAAGACCTGATTAAGAATTTATCTACGGATTCGACTGAAAACATAAATCATAGAAATACTAATAACTGAAAATGCTGAGCTTGAAGACAAAGTGGGCAGATTGGAGAGGTATATAAGATCTAAGCAGAGGGGATAATAAAGTATTGGTAACCCACCTAAAGAAGGCTAGAGAAAAAATAATTACACGCATCAGACACAATAAGTTGTATGTCGGAGACGAAGTGTACACATATGAACAGCTAATAAACAAGGATAAAGAACTGGAACAAAACGAATCGGATGCCGATTATAGAACTATTTCTTCTGCCATCGCTTAGACTGTCTCACAGTGCCCCAGATACTCCAACAATCAACCGTATCGACATTTACGAAACTGAATCGGAGGTCGTCGTGTGCCAGGCATTGAATGCGCCTGCTTTTGGGGATGTACTGATTCAAGCAGATATAGGTGACATTTTGCATACCAACAAAATCCCTTTAAACGCTATTTGAAACGTGATTTTCTCGGAATCCACACAAACAATTTTGTTAAAACCTGTTTCATATTCAGCGGTAAATATAATTATTTCCAGGAAATCGAGAATCCGGTTTCAGGTATCAGCCAGTGCGCAGATTTTAGTGCCTCAAAAATCGATTAGCGGGATTTTGTTGGTTTGCAAAATGTCACCAAATTATTGACACGCTAAACGATATTTCAAACGTAATTTGCTCGAAATCCACACGAACAATTTTGTAAAAACCTGTTTAATATTCAGCGGCAAATATAATTCTTTACAGCGAAGCAAAAATCCGGTTTCATGCGTCAGCCAGTAATGCAAGTTTAGCACCTGAAAATCGATTAGCTGGGTTTTGTTGGTTGGCAAAGTGTCACCATTATTATATTAGTGCAATATTGATTTCCGTAAACATTGCAATGTTCTGGTTTGGCCTTCGTCTTTACAACTTTTAATGTTTGGCTCAGGCGGCAGCAGCCTTGATGTCTAATCCGACCCTGCTTGTTCACAGAGTCTGTGACTCAGGTCACCGTTGTACATTAGCATTCGATAAAGGTGCTCCTTAACAGTCACGTGTGCTGTGGGAATACCTATGTGGTGGTTCTTAGCTATTTTCTGCTCATCAGAAATAGCTATTTTCTCAGTTTCTGGTCTGGGTCTCCAATAAAAATTTACTGTTTCTCAATCCCCTCAAGTATTTGCTTATTTTAGATGAGAATAATTATCATAATTAATATGACATTCGAATAAGTACAGCAAAAGATTATCGAAATGTCAAGGAAACCTGCTACTGCACAGCGCAAATTTATCAAGATAAGGTTTCCTTAAACAACTTGCAACAATTTTAAGAATCAATTTGCAATGCTTTCTAAAGATCATAACGCAATTTTTTGCAGGTATTGTTTTCTGTCCGCTGAAGGCTGTATGATTTACTAGATATCGTTTTATAAGTTTTCTAGATATTTGACCTTGCTTGAGTTTATATTATGCTTACTTTCATTACATTATTACGACTGTCATTAACTTCTGCTTTTGAAGACTTCCTTTAATTTCTAATGGCATAGAAATACCTACATTCGAGTAATCGAACTTATAATAATTGTAATATGTATTAAATAAAGATTGTTTTCCTACGACCACCTATGAAAATGAGAAAAAAAACGGTTAATTTGGCTAGAAAGAAAAAATTCAAGTCTTTTTGATAACCTGGTTGTCTAAACATGACGTTTTCATATATTTTTAAAATAAAAAAAAGGCCAAGTTGCCTGTTTTATATTGTTTTTGCCAGAAGCTTCTATTATTGACCGTTGTCAATAACGACGGTCAATAATAGGGGCTTCTGGCAAGGGGTAAAGAAAAACGAAAGTTAATAATCGGTCAATAATAAGTGATTTTAAAGTTAGTAGTGGAAAAAACATATTATTATAATTATTTCGATTTAGTTGAATTATTTAGGTTCATTTATTTTTTGCAACTTTAGTGTTACGCAAAAGGAATTTATTATTATTTCAATTGCAATTAAAAGCTTAATCAGCACATTTTTTTATTTATTTATAATAACCTTATATCCTGGCTTTCATGCATATTTACAATGAAATAAATTTAAATTAAAGAACGTAGGTACCTTAATTATAAAGGATTGGTCAAAAAGTAATGGCAAAAACAAGTTGCTTGTTTCAAATGAAGCACCCTATGTTATATATTCCAATTCTTTTCATTATCCAAAAAAATGTAAGCCCATTTGGTATAAGATGACACATGTCTTCAGAAGTCGATAGCTAGAGCATTGAGACGGTGTATCGTACTTTTATTACCTTGCATTTTTATTAAAGTCCTATAATTCGACTCGAACTTAAAAAATATTTAATTTTTTTGGTAGAAAATTATGAATAAGGTATATTTACTCTTCCGAAAAATAACAATCCCACTTTTATGCTCCTTAATTAAATTTTACATAACATGAATCTAACTTGAATGATAGAAGAGTTGTGGACTTGCATTGTCTTTATGTGTTTTACATCACAACGTTTCAACTGGTAAGTATCTCCAGTCGTCGTCAGGTGAATACTAAATAAGTAAAGTAACTACAGCTCTATTTATACTAGCTAGATGCACTGGAGCATAACTGAGATGGGTATAGTCATGCGTTTAGTTCGTGTACGGTATTTTAGGTTTACATCTACTTGACAAAGGTTTCCAGATATTTCTTATATCTAATAAGTGCTTACTAGAACAATCTGGGTTCTGGTATATGATAACAGCTTCCTTGAACTTCCTCTTCCTCCAATGTGGTTCTTTATGCAGGACTTGAGCTTCTGTCCACTTGATGTGATGACCGTGTGTCCAGGCATGGTCAGCTGCACCTGATTTTTTGGTTTCTCCTTTAAGCGTGTTGTTTCTGTGTTCCTTGACCCTAGACTCAAGTGGCCTTAGAGTTTCACCCATGTAAGATTTGACACATTCGCAGGGGATCTGGTAGACACAGTTTTTCCTGTCTTTTTTGACTTGTAGGTTTCGTCTTCGTCAGGTGGCTTCTTTAAGTGTCTTTCGAGCTGAATACCGTATTGATGTTGTATCGTTATCCCTATCTCAGTTATGATCCAGTGCATCTAGCTAGTATAAATAGAGCTGTAGTTACTTTGCTTATTTAGAATTCATCTGAAGATAACTGAAGATACTTACCAGATGATGTGATGTAAAACAAATAAAGACAATGACAGTCCAAACTCCTCTATCATTCAAGAAACATCTTGTCTCTAATCATCGAACAGACACTATGGATCTAACTAATTTTCCAAACAAGAGCTTACGTATACCTTTTAAAATTTGGTTAATTGATCCTCTCCTTTTATAAATAACTTGTTCAACTTTTGACTAATGCATCGGTACCTATTTTCTTGGTCATATTTCAATTTTTGTAGTACTAGGAACAACATAATTTTAAAACAATTATTAGACATTCCAAATAGTAAGGTTCCTTACCTACTTCTTTTGTTCCTTCATTAGGTTTACCTGAAAAAGGTACTCAAAGCCGTCATTTAATGTTGCTTACAGTTGCCGTGTGTAAAGGAAAAGTTTGGAAGCGTACCGTTTTTGTGATAGTAATCAATTTAGGATACAGGCGGAAATTTACAAAATCTTGGCCAAAAGTCTTTAACTATAATTAAATATTAATGATTATAAGATTTCTTTAGTAACATCAGTTAGAAATCTTGGTATCATTCTTGGGGTATCATACTTGACATTTGAAACTCATATTAGTTATTTATGTATCAAGGATACTAAGTAGATGATTATGCCCTGAGAGTGACATTGTTACAAAGCCGAGGGCCTCTGGCCCGAGGGTTCGTAAGTCGCCCGAGGGTATATATCTATTAGTACCCGTGGTACATACAAAATTTTATGTCATACCAGTTCGTTTTAAATAAGAAATAATTTTTAAAAATTTAATTTGATTTACCAATTTTTTATTTTTACCCTGTTTTTTGCTTCATTATGCCCGCGCGAGCCATAATGTGTACATTATGCCCGCACGGGCATAAAGTAATCAATTATGTAGGTGGTATCTAAGGTATAAAAACACAATAATGTACTGGTATGACATAAAAAAACATATTGTAAAGCATGCTTATTATAAAGCCATAGCAATATGGATATAGTATTTAATCTGCTTCCTTTCAGTGTCTTATTCAAAGATAGAGATATTTATTAATTAATCGCCTATCAGCAATAACAATTTCAAGACCTAATATTAGAAAATTATATAATTTGTAATAGGTTTCTGTTTGATTATTTAGGTATAATGATGGAAAGTGAAAAAAAGATCTTCGACCTCATGGACCAGAAGACACCAATGTCCAAATACTGGATGCCTCTAGTCTGGGCTACAAATCTCATAAATAGAGCGAGGAAAGAAGGTCTTACAACCAGTGACCATATCGTTCAGACGATTCTACAAGAACTATCCGATATCAGACGAAGGTTGGGCTCGCTGATTGGATACGACACCGTATGCGTTCCGCTGGTCTACACTCAGGTAAATTAGGTAATATCCCGGTATAAATATAGAAACGGTAGATTCACTGGTCGCTTGAGGAAAAAATTTACGCTTCAATTTGGTTGATTCAACCAAATGAAACCATGTACCATTGCGATCAAAAAATGTAGTACCATTGCGATAAAAAAAAGCAGTACAATAAAATATAATTTAATCTGAATCAAACATTGGATGAATACGTCTCTGTCAAAATCTGGGAACATTTTGAAAGTCTTAATCAGCCGGCCGAGGTCATATATCTGGATGTCAAATCTCGAAAAACGAGTTCTCTCGTGAATATTTCTTTACAAGAATTAGTAGTCCCAGATAGAACTCTTGGTCTATAAGGATATCGAGAAGTAGATATCGTCATCGCTATGAAAACAATATAATTATGCCACCTAACTTTTTAGGCGTTACCATGAATTTGATAATCTACTATATATGTGGCGAAATAAAAGTATTGTAATGAAGGTGCTTTAAAAAATTACCTACTTTTTAAAAATGGACAATTTTTTAAGTTTTTAAATAAAATACAGAGTAGGTATAACAACTATCGATTTATATATTGAATATAAAAAAACAACAAAAGCCAAAAGTGGAAAAACAGTAAAAATACAAAATTTTAACCAAAAATAAACATTTCTAAATGCAACATTCTAAAATAATATATACTTAAAAGCAGCTGTTTAATATTTAGTTATTACGCCGTTGTTTTCAATTACTTTTTGTAACCGACATGGCATACTTAAGACTAAGCTTCTTGTATACTCTTGGGTTATATTATCCCATGCTGCGGTTATCCCCTGGTGCAGTTCTTCTTTATTTCTTGGATTAAAGTCATGTTTATACATGAACTTGGTCATATTTCCCCAGACATTTTCTAGGGGATTGAGGTCGGGGCTCTTCGAAGGCCATGGTAAAACTTGGATGTTATTGTGTAGAAAGTGATCTTTTACTATGCGGGCAGTATAAATGGGAGCATTATCTTGTTGGAAAATATAATTTTTTTCACCGAATATAGCTTCAACCGATGGCACCATAATATTATTTAATATCAAAACCATATCTATCTATTATTTAATATGTTGCAATATGTTCCTGTAGTTAGCTGCCCTTGCACAAATTGACAAACTCCTGGGTATCTAGCACTAATCCAACCCCACACATTTACGGAAAAACGTCCACTTTGATTTATCTTTCTTATATTTATGGGTCTATATACTCGGACGTTTCCATGACTACAGGACTGGAACGTTTTCTCATCTGAAAAAACTAGAGACTCCCACAGTTGGTTTTGGTATTAGTGAGCAAATTTTACTCGTCTTTGCTTATTTAGTCCTGTTAAATATATTTTGTTTGCAGAACAACTATTTTTGAGTTCAGACTCCCGAATTCTTCTTCGAGCTGTAATTGAAGACCCAGGAAAATGGGTTTCTTCTTTAGCCCTAATAGCAGTCCCGAATGGGTTGTCCCTTAAATAATTAATTAAAGTTGTATCTTCGTCATCGGTGGAAACTTTTGGGCGACCAAAACCTGGGTTTCTCACAATACTTCCATGTTCTCGAATTTTGGATTTAGCCAACAACACTGTTTTTTTGTTTATATGATCAATTTTTGCTCTGAAGTTAAAGGCATTTTTTAAAAATTACATGACACTGACACAAGAATTCTGGTGACACTGAGTTATCAGTTTGAAAGAAAATATTTTATAATAGACCAGCAGATTAAAATATATTTTGTTGTACTATTTTTTTTTATCGCAAGGGTACTTTTAACTTTAAATGTTTAACCACTACGATTGATCGCGTAAAGGATCCCACAGAACAACGCGGTGCTGCGATGACGGTAAGGTGACGGTTTCGCCGAGGTGTCACAGAACACAGCGGTAAATGGCGCGCCCCACACCGCAGCGGTGGTTTCCCGCTGTAACCTGCGCCTATGGCCGACACCGAAATTGAGCCGAACTGGACGGAATTTTCCATTTTAGTACTCTACACCTTTTTGAAATAGACTAAAATATATAAAATGCTAAAAATCAATTTTAACCAAATTCGATCAATTTTAAATAAATCTTAGTCAATTTTGACCAAACGTTAATAAAAGCATTAAAATACAATATATTTATGTGTTTTTCTGTACTTAATAATAGTTTGAAAACACATTCGGTTGAAATACGGATTGTTATGTATTTCTCCCAAAATACCAAATCACTTCTAAAAAAATCATCAATTTTGGGGTGGTGTTCGCAAAAAATAAAAATGTAATTGTCTTTGGTCAATACTAAAACTACCTCGGTAAATTATTTTCCGCTTCCAGTTAAGAACGATTAGCCATTTGTTTTATTCAAGGTAAACCTGTAGTAAGTACACACCAAACTTTGTAAAAACTGGTAAAGTAGGTGTGTTTACATGCATTGCTGCAGTGCTCCGATATAAATTTAAAATTAATTCCATTTTTCCTTTTTTTTTTTAAATATCAAGTTACATTTAATAAAATAATTAGGTGGTTTTCTTCCTTATTTCTCTTCATTCTGGTTTTAATACTGTGGTCAGACTTGAAAATTTTAAAAACACTAATGATTCGAAAACATGTTTAAATATTACCAATCCTACATTCTTTACTGTTAATCTTCCGGGATAAATACATCATAATATTATAATAAGAATATACATGATAGAAGATTTGTGGACTGACATTGTCTTTATTTGTTTTTTAAATCACAACATTTTAACTGGTATATATATATAATATCCAGCTATCTTCAGGTGAATAGAGTACCAACGAAGACAAACAAATGTGTTAATTAGTCGAAGTAAAGAAAGGTCAGAAACTAGTGTCGCCACCATGGTATCTGGCGAGAACCTTGATCCAGGAAGCGAGATATTTAATTGCTTACAGTCTTGTAATTTTTTTTGGTAATATTTTAAAGTATTATTTAAGGCATAAAAACTATTCAAAATCCCGATAGTTAGTTTATAAGTAGTAAAAACCAGATAGCAGGATTCTGAATGAACTTTAAAATATTATAAAATAAAATTCCAGAGAAACAGTTACCATTTGAGTCTTATACTTTCTCGTAATCTTCTTATCGAGTTCCTTGTTTACTGGGTTTTTATTCATTCTCCAGGTATTAAAAAAAAATTCAGCAATGTTCGTAGTTTCAATAAAGATCTATTGTACTCACAGTCAAGCAGTAAGCTAACGAGCAACGACCAAATCTTGTCTTCAAAATGCGTTCAATAAATTATTAGAAAAAACAGCTAATATAAATAAATACACGAAGCAAATACACTTCCACAAGTTAGATACAATCATTTCTGCTCGTATTTGCAGTAATAGGCTAAAAACCATTAGTTCCCGGTGTTTTCAAATTTTGGTTAGTTTAATGAATTTATGAATGTGAGGATTTGTATAATTATTATAAATAAAATTTCGCATACACTTTTTCTAATTAATCAGAAGATTTCATTTTGAATCATTACCATGACAACGAAGAACATTTCCGGAAATACTCTTGCTCTTTGAACTTCCGGCGGCCAAATTACACTGGAAATTTCCCTGTCACTTTATTCAAAAAAATAATAGAATTAAATTATTTGTCAAGGCAAAAAGGCATATTTTTGGATGCGAAGTTTTCTTACCAAATCTTCCTCGAGCTTGAATTGAAAGTTTTTAAGAAAATTTCCGTCGGCTGACGCCTCGTAGCCTCGAAAAAATTTCCGGAAATAATTTATACTTACTCTAAAAAAACCTTCTTTTCTATTTAATTATACGGACACTAAACTCTACTACTTTATTTTAAAAACACGGCATTGTATTACGGGTTGGCAGCGCACAGTGGGTATACTGCAGCGCGAACTTATTTGAATCTACAAATCCGTAGAAAAATTGGTGGATGCGATAAATGTTGCCTATACTGGTGTGTTGGCCTAACGTATTTGGTTTATTGTTGCTTCGTCACGACTATCTTTTGGATTGAGTTGATTCCTATAGATGGCGTTACTGGGTTTTCATCGCGTTTTTATTTCTTAAAAATGCCTTGAAAGCATAGTCTCGCTGTACTGGGGGTCGCTTACAGGTTATGGCTTTCTGATGAGTTCTAATAAGAACGAAACAGCCTGTCATTGTCTACCTGTGCCACAGGGAACCCATTACCTTTGGCGTCCCTGTGTACTCAATGCAAAAGATAGATGCACTACTTTGTCCGCCTGCCGCTAAAAAACCTTCTTTTCTATTTAATTTTTAACTTTATGTAATATGTATTATTTGTCGGATTGTCATTAAAAATTCAATAAATAGGTTGTATAATTATTTTAGCTAATTGAAAAAGCTAAAATAATTAAAAATATGTGACAAGTTCCAAAGCTATATTTTACACTAACTGCTTTTGATTACGTGCCGTCACCGTCAGCCAACGTATACAGCGTGGTCACATTACAGTATGAAAAAGGGACGGATAATGTTGCCAGTTTTATAATAATAAGTTTTCTTATTGGTGTGTGGCATATATGGGCTATTTTTAGATGTCTTTACCCCGTTTTTTGGACAGTTAATGTAGATAAATGTTTGGAGTGTTTCTCTCGGATTCGCGGATACAAATAAGGCATACATAAGTCATTTCATATAATAAATAATAACGCCCTATCTAATAAATATGTTATGGCGGACCTCGCCCATTGCAATTAATGTACTTAGATCTTATAGGCATTTTTTAATCGATATCTTTCATTTTTAGGTGGTGTCGCTGGCTCTTTACATCTACTTCATTGCTGCTCTATTAGGAAGACAGTTTGTGTTAAATGGGGACACTCTCACTGCAAAAAAGGGAAATGTTGAATTTCCTGATATTTATTTTCCATTTTTCACTTCAATAGAGGTAAATATTAATTGTGGGAAACAATTTTAATGCTACAGATATCGCAAATACATGATTATTTTTTCTAAATCACGTTATCTTTGTACTAATATCGGAACCAGTACATTTCCCCACCTAATAATAACATTAATTGGTTACGACTCGGAAGAAACGCTTTGGGTGCTGGAGAACGTAAAAATGTTTAGTACAATGATATCAATTATCAGAAAGATTTCTCCCAGAACACAAATTTTTTGTTATCTTTTCGTTGCTTTAAGATTAAAAAGTCCGCAAATTATTTTAAAAAACTTAACTTGATGAAAATGTCAAAAAAATGAACTACCATTTTAATTTGCTTCTTGGCTGAACAGTTGGTTTGTATCTTTACTTAACGAGTAGCAGCAGGCGTCATCTAGCTGGTAAACGTCAAAATTTCCCCACTCATTGACTCATTTTAAAAGAATTGGCCTGTTATAGTTTCTAACTCATTCTTCGTTAAATTCTAGAAGGTCATGGTTAACACTAGAGAGACAGAATTCGTAACCCTTTTATTTAGTGTAACACTTCGACGGATTTAGGTGCGTGGTTTTTGAGGGGGGTGCCTAGGACAAGTGGCGACCTCCCCTTAGAGCTATTTGGTTTATATCTTTACTAGTCGTAGCCGATAAAAAAAAGGCTGTGCGTCAGCCACGTGACAAATGTCAAATTCTAATTTTTTTAACAGCCCAGTATTGTGTCTTTCTTTAAATATTCTAATACAACTATATAATTTCCTTTAAATCGCAGAAGGCCTTGCTTGGTTGACACATTTCTTGACATTACAGAGGTCCATACTCCACGGCCTACTTTAAGAGTTTGTAATTTAAGCCATAAAACCGGGTATCTTCTCTAATACCAGAGATAATGAAGTAAATTTTAAATGTTATAAAGAAGAAGATTTTCCCGCAATGAGGGCAATTTTTTTTCTTTTTGATATTTCTGTTTAGCTACAAATTAATTTTATGTTTTAGTTCTGCTTTTATATTGGATGGTTAAAAGTAGCTGAAGTATTAATAAATCCTTTTGGAGAAGATGACGACGACATCGAGTTGAATTGGTTAATTGACAGGCATATCAAGGTAAATCCTATCAATAAAAGGATTCTAACGGGAAGAAGTTTAAATACCATATATTTTTAAGTTAGGTTAGGTTAGGTTAGGTAAGAGTGGCAGACCCTTGGTTCTGACCAAACGGTCTCACGTAGTCCTGATTAGGTCCGTTGTGATACCACACGTGTTCCGTAGAACCCACCTTCATCAGATCACTGATGGTTTATGCGACGTAACCGCGGAAGGATTTTAACAACTCATTCAAACCAGCCACTACTGTTCAGAAATCTGCTCAGCCGTCCAAGTTGTAAGTTGTTTAGTTCCTCCAGGCTATCGAAAGATGATTCACCCAGAGTAGTGAACCTCCTTCTTGCGAGGCCAGGGCATTCACACAGAAAATGTTGAATACTTTCTTCCTCTTCCTCATCTCTGCAGCTTCTGCAGAAGTCGTTAGTGGGTATTTGCATACGTTCGGCATGTCTACCGAAGAGGCAATGTCCGGTAACAACCGCAGTAATATTTCTCACGTCTTTTCGACTGTGTCTCAATAGCTCTGCGGTTCTCTTTTTAT
This sequence comes from Polydrusus cervinus, assembly GCA_935413205.1. Lineage (NCBI taxonomy): Eukaryota > Metazoa > Arthropoda > Insecta > Coleoptera > Curculionidae > Polydrusus > Polydrusus cervinus. The sequence goes on along the minus strand of OW284516.1, from coordinate 51,379,125 downwards.
CGAATGTGGGCCACAGTTGCCTGGATGTACTACAGGTTGTCAACCCTGTCCATCTGTTCTGTGCAAGCTGCTTGGCCGTGTAGTCAATCTCCTCTTTGACCAATCCCAGTGGTTTGTTCACTGTATTGTCTGCTAGATCAGCTGGCATGCCTGCGCCCTCTCTTGCGAGCGCATCGGCAGCCTCGTTGCCATCTATTTTGGAGTGTCCAGGAACCCAGCACAGAATAACCCGATGTTGGTTGCCAAGTGTGCATAGATTGTTGCGGCATCGCTTTACGAGCTTTGATTTATTGATTTGATATATTATTTTTAAGTTAGTATAATTTCCATATTGATCTACGGCTAGGACCACGACCGAATAGTAGCCATTTTCATTTTGCCATTAATATTTTTATTCATAGGGTCTTAATGATTGTTGTGTGTAATTTCTTAATGTTTGATTGCGAAGAAACGACAGAAATAAACTACAAAAAATAACAAATATGCCAATAAATCCCGTTTTTGTTATGGCTTTTTATACTTACCTAAATAGATATTATACAGACCATTGGTTTGAACTTTGAAATACTTCCTGGTAAATTTTTATATTACAGGGTGTTTCAGGTTGGCCACCGCGCCACCAGTCATATCACGGAAACTAATCGGTATAGAAACTTACGCATTTCACCGCAAGGGGATACAATTGAAAACTAAATATTAAAATCCTAAATTTTTTCGAAAATTTCCACATTAAAGTATACTTTTCGTAACATTAGAAAGCTTGGATAATTCTCCATCATATATCCAATTTTAATAAAGTTTGTTTAGAAGAGAAAGATAAGTATTTTCAATTGTCGTATCCATTAGTACATGATAGTTAATGACGAAATTGTTAGAGGGCGCAATTTTATTTTTATTCCAAAAACTTAAATCATATGGTATAATTTCGATAAATTCATAATCAGATAATGAAAGGTAAAAATCGCAGATCGACATCTTCGTTCACTTCAGAGTTATTTGTAATAAAAGTTTTTTCTATTTTATCCCAAAAATTTAAATCATATGGTGGTACAACTAAGATATCATAGTCGGAAAGTAGATTAAATTTTTAAGAAAAAATGCAAAGACCACAGTTTAATAATATCTTCTTCTGTTTCAGAGTTATTGCTAAAAGAATAACTTTTACCACTTTAATGAAAAGTGTTTTTATAGTTCCGTGGTCAAGCATTCCACGAAAAAAAATATTTTTATACTTTACGATTGTATAGGTTTGTTACTTATTTTACCATGGCCCAAAAACTACTTTAGAAATAATAATGTAGTCAAGAAAAACTTCTAATTTGGGCATAATTCTAATATGGTGTTTTAAAAAATAAATCTAGATAACAGAACAAAATCGACAACTATCAAAATTAAATTAATTGACAACTATTTCCATTTATTTATCTCCATGGGAGACCTGCCAATTTTGTTTCAAAGCTGTCTAGATTTATTTTTAAATGTACCATATTAGAATTACTATGTGCAAATTAAAAGAATTCGATGATTATGTTATTAATAAGTAGTTTTTGGGAGATTGGAATAATGAGTGACAGCCTATATAACGCAAATTTTGTCGCGGTTGGATCTACTTAAATATTTTTACAAAAATTCAATCTTCACGGAATAACCGCATTAAATGTCGCAAATGGCAATGCTCCTATTTTTCACCATGCACCTCGCCTTGACACGAATTGAGGCTACGTAGAAGCCTTTTCCATACTAATTACGTGTAATGTCAATAGATGCTTTTATCATATTCTTTTTGTTATTTGTTATTAGTGCGAATTTTTATTGCAATTTTAACATTGTCCTAGTTATTTCACTATCAATTTAGTTTTGTTGTAACATTAAGAGCTGCTAAAATGAATAACTAATTCCCAATATAATAAATAATTAATGAAAAACATGGCCGAATCCTATTTTAACATTTTACACTGTTAATATTATTTTTTCTATTCTTATATTAGTAAACATTGTTTTATGTAAGTTTATTATATAAGTAAATCCATTCTTACGCACAACTGTACGTAAAGAATAAAAACATAAAACCGTGCGTTATGATGCCTAGTATAACAATCAAGTTAGCCTTAAATCACTCAAATCGTGACATTTATCTATCTTGCGTTTAAATATTTGACACTATTTGAGATTTGAAGTTCAAATCGATACTTTATAAATTATAAAGCGATCTTTAATTTATTAGTAAGACTCGTAGAAAAAGTATAATACGTATTGCGTGTTATAAAGCATTTGTGCACTTATGTGATAACTGCACTCACCGCTATGCGGCTCGTTATCAGTTTTTCCATTCGTGCGTAATATGCTTTTAACTACACTTAATACGTAATATACTATTACCGTACAAATTCGGTAGATAACTTATTACAGTACGAGTTGTTTTACGGACAAGGCGACATAGTAGCTGAGTCCGGAATATAAAAGATCTATAGTCTCACAGTTGTTTTTCACCATGGAATTATTTTAGATGCCATATGACGCATTTGTGTTAATTTTATTTTTTTGTAGTTTTACCGATAGATAATTTTACCGGACTGTTGTTGCAAATACAGTTTTAGTTCTATTAAAGAACACAGTACGTACAGACTAGACAGTGGCGGCTCGCGGTCTTAAAAAATGGTGAAGAGCTAGGTATAGTGCGGGTACTTAAACCAACATTGACTAAAAACCCGTGTAATAAAACGTCTCTCTTATTACTGAATGAAGTTTTCAACAAATTACGAACTATGTCATTATTTGGGTTCATTTTTAAAACACACCATTTAGTAGTTAAGTCCACTACTGAATTAACTGAAAAATAAAAACAAAACTTTTTAATCACACAGTAAATCACGTAAAAACGATATCTATAACCGTAAGTTTCACGAAGACTTAAAATAAATACCTTAAGGTTAGGCAAACCAATGCTAAAACAATGGTGCATACGACTGATCCATTTTTAAATTGCCCTTCATCATAATGCAAATTGTTACATGCTGTTTGCGTGACTGACGTCACGTAACCATAGCAACGGTAAATATCAAAGCCATGTTGGGCGTTGGGTCTTCACTTGCTTTAAGCTAACGGACATGATCGGCTGGGGCGCGTCAAAATGCACGAGTGTTTATAATTATTGTCCATCGGAGTTAACCGTGGCCCTATTATGCAAAGCTACATTCGGATTAAATTAATATTATCTATTAATTCGAACATAATTATTTTTTAAGGGCTAAAATGGTAGCTGTATTGGTAGATTAATATTTAATATTGTCGAAAAACTCTCCTCCTGGTATTTTTGGGTGGTCACCTACTTCACCTGACCAGCCGCCACTGGGTTTAGATCTAACTATTTATGAAATAAATACAAAAAAGCACACTTGTCGCGCAAAGATGCGAAGTAAATTAATGTCTGTCTACTGAATAAACTTCACGACATTTAAATGTGGTACCTATTTAAACTTCTTTCTTTCAATTAAATTTAATATTTCTTAACATCAAAGCACATGCTAATTGCTTACTAAATTAAAAACTTTTAGGCAGCCTACATTATTGTCGACGAGATGCACGAGGAACATCCGGAACTCCTTAAGGATCAATACTGGGACGACGTGGTTCCCAAGGAAATCCCATACACAGTAGCGTCCGAACATTACAGGAAAGAGGAGCCAAAAGGTTCTGCAGAGACGTACAAGGTGAAGCCGATGGATGGGCTGTATGCTAACTTGCTACCCCATACCGGGTACAAGAAAAGCATTGTTGACGATATGTACGCTGATTATGTAAGTAATAAATTATTATTATTATATTTGGGGATTTCTAGGGATGCAGAATTGAATAGTGATATTGGCACTGTTGCCAGATTTTCCAGTTTTGCGCTACGCGTAGTCATTTTGTTATTTTAAATGGAATGCCCTTTATATTTTTACTGCAATCAATTGGGTGTCCCAAATTTTTAAAATTTTATCTTTACTAGTTGCTGAGATATGATAACACACCGAGTTGGAGAGAGCATCATCATTTCATTCTTGAATTGGCTTTTCTCATAAATTAGAATAATTTTTTCCTTTAAGGGGAAGAAAAAAATTGCTTGTCTGTTCAGTTACAACTCAGTTATCTGTGTATATCGCGTAAAATAAACCTGGCATGAAAAAACAGCTGACAGCTTAATCTCCATAATATGGTGGCGGCATATAATTCAGACAAGGTTACAATTCAATGTTTTTTCTATTATAATTCAAGCTCCCGTGTTAAGCTCAGTATTTCTAGCTGTTGTATCAAATACTAATCCTTTAATATATGTTTCAACGTTCCACTGCTATTAAGCTATAGGCAACAGCTTTCCATCCCAGTTCAAAAGGAAATGTCCCTCAACAGACCTCAACTTTCTCTTCAGTTGCTGCAGCTTCCTGTGTAACTTGTCTTATAGATGGTCTAACTAAACAAACCTATATAATATTGTGTCCAAGTGTTTTTGAAACAGCTCCAGCCAAAAATGCAGCTTCTCTGTCGGAAATATTAATAATATGAAGCTCCGATGACTTCTGGATATTTCAATATAATTTTAGGTCGTCTTGATGGTAAGGGACTGACAGTTAATGGTTATGTTAACGTCACAGGTTCAAATTATTCATGAGTTTCGGAGCTGTCTAATTTGAAAAAAATTTCTTTTTCATAATGCAATGTACATAATGACTTTTTCACCGTTCTACTTATTGAACCGGTTTCTTAGAACCTACAAATTTTGATGCTCCGTTAAGGTGATATCTACTTATTTCTTCTTTTTTCATTTATTCTCCTGAAGATGAATGCTTCTGCGTTCGAAACATGTAGAGAATTTTTTAATTCATGAATATTAATTTAATTATTTAATATAACAAAGGAGAAAGACTTTGTGTTCTTATTTCTTTCCTTCTGAATTTCCACTCCCCTTTAAGTATGGACTATTTCTTCAAGTTAAAATATTTATTAATTCCTATAAAATCTATTTTTTATTATTATATTGTAAACAAGTACGTTTGTTATATTCGAGCATGAATGATACCATAAAAACAATTTAATTTTTAATAATTCAGTAAAGGAATTTTATTTATTAAATATTTAAATTTGTATTGTTGTAGGTAGTTGTAATTATTTTTTAATTATTAAAAAAAATTAAATTATTTGCTCTAGCGTTTCTTGGAACATTGAATTACCTATTTATTTGTTCTTATGATGGAATAGTACAAAATTGTTAGTATGGTGAAATTCCTTAATTATCAGACCTCTGATATGCGTCGTAACGATTAATAAATTCTGTAGATCTACTGGGAAATGTTACAACCTTTGTGACCTAGTAATAATCCGCGCTCCATCATATAAGTATTAAGCGCTTCAGGAGTACCGAATTTTCTATGGCCACTCCTCGATGACAATCGCATAAAATCAGCAAACTCGCATGGCCCTACTCGACACTTTGTTTGACTGAAATCACGCTAAAATCTCGCTGGTTGATTCGAAATTACATCGCGGCAAAGCCTCAACCACGATACACCTACAACGGTATGACGATAAGCACTCCACATGTCATCACGAGCGAGGATGATTTCATAAAATACTGCCACTGACGGTTTGAACCTGACATAAAAAGCGGGCAAATTTTTACTAGTTTTGTAATTGGGACCTACTAAAAGAAGTGACTGAGATGAGATGAATTAAGACATTATATCATTTACAATATATCATTATAGTTATAAACGATTACTTTCTTGTTTACCCACCCAATGTAAACTGGCGTTAAGCACGTGTCGTCAAAATGAGGGAGAGAGATAGAGAATTTATGCGCGTTAGAATACCGGTGTTAGTGTATCGTGGCATCAAGAAGAGAGAAGGATGCGGCGCCTAAAAAGCTCAGTTTGGCAAGCCCATCTCTCCACTCAATAGAGCTCTCTCTCTTATATTTTATTTAGCATTTTTAGTTAGGTCGAAGACCTCTTACTATTTTTACTTCATTGTATTAACTGTTTTGTATTTTGATTTTCCCACTAGATGGCGTGTTTTTTTTGAATTTCTGTTTCTGGCTGATTATTTCCTTTTTTGGTTTTTTGATTTTTCTTCTTTTTCTTGGTTTTTGTACTGTTTTATTTACTTTAATCTGTTCTGTTTTTCTTGTCTTTTCATTTTCTTGGATTAATTTCTCTTTTTCTACTGTTTTTGGTGTTGTTCATGTGCTTTTCGCCTTTTTTGATTTGTTTCTGCTTATTTTGCTTTTTGCCTTTTTTGTTTTTCTGCTTGCTTTGCTTCTTGCCTATTTTGTTTTCTTTTGATTTTGGTTTTTTATTTTTGTTTTAAACGTTTTTGTTTCCTGCTTTCTTAATCTATTTCTTGAGGTGGTGGATCTCTTGGCCTTTGATACTTTTGTCTGGGGTTTGGAATTTCTCTAAACGCGTGTTTTATTTCTTGATTATTATTATCTTGCAAGTTTTGGAAGAAACTGTTCGATAGTTTATTTATATGTGTTGATAACTTTTCCATTTGGGTGTCTCTGTGTATTTGAGTGTTTCTCATGAACCAAGGGGCTCCTGTTATTATTCTGAGCACTTTATTTTGGGCTGCCTGCAGTCTTGTCCTCTTAACTTTACTCATACGTGCCCATGCTGGACAAGCATATGTCAGCGTTGGTCTTATTATTGATTTATAAATTGTTAGTTTATTTTTTATAGACATTTTTCTACTTTTTAGTAACGGGTACAGTTTGGATATCATTCCATTTGACTTTGCTAGAGTTGTTTGCAGCTGAGGTGTCCATGTGAGTCTTGTGTCAAACTTGACTCCCAAGTATTTGACATTGTTTCCCCATTGGATGTCTATATTGTTTATTTTTACGTTTTGATACGGAATTTATCTTGTCTTGGTGAACATTATTGCCTGGGTTTTATTAGCATTTATTGCTAGCTTCCATTTTCTTACCCACTTCATTAGTTCATCTATGTGTTGCTGAAGCCTGAGTGTGATCAACCTCGGTATCTTTGACATTGTCGCTATTGCTAAGTCGTCAGCAAACAGGAAAAGTATCGTTCTTATGTTTCTTGGTAGGTCACTTATGTAGATGTTAAATAGTAGTGAAGAGCATGGTGCCCCTTGTGGGAGCCCTGCTTGAGCATTTCTTGTTGTTGATAGCTCGTCTTCCACTCTTACTTGAAATGTTCTTCCTGTTATCAGTGCTAGTATGATTTTGGTTAAATATGGTGGGTAGCCCGCCTTTATCATTTTGATTATTAGTGCATGTTGCCATACTTTATCGAAGGCTTTGGCTACATCCAGGAAGATTGTTCCTAGATGCGATTTCTCGTTTTGTGCTTGAACTATGTATTCTGTGAGACGTTGTTACGCATGTATTTTCCTTTCGTTCAGATGCGGGTTTTTGTGTTTAAAAAAAAATCGTGTGACTGATTGTGTACAATTATTTACAATTTAAAATGAATAATATAAATAGTGTAAGCCCTGTATTAAATGTCACTTCTTCAAGTCTTTCTGTGAATGAAAAGCAAAATACAGAACCTTTACACGCCTTTTTCCTAAATATAGTTATGCAAAAATAACAGGATATTATTATGTAGATGTGAATCTAGAAATGTATTGTCACGTGGGGAAGAATTAAAGGCGACAAGTCTCCATAACACCTACTTTATTATGCAATATGAAACGGCAGTTTAATGGTTACACAAAATCAAACTTTACTTACAATAGCATATTTGACTAGGGACAAGCTCTCTAGGGCAAGGGGCTAATAATTGGAACAGGACTCCGTGCACCCAATGTTACTGCTCTGGACCGAATCTTATATCGATCGGGTATCGACCTGAAGGGTTTCTAACCAAATGGTCGTGGCTTGAATGGTCTTGACCGAACTGGTATCTTTTGCATAGTACCGGCCTGCTATTTATACCAATCAGTATCAATAAACTTAACCCAGTTATTGATTGGTAACAAAATGCAAGCTCGGCAGTATGCTAAGATAGCATCCTTGTAGTTTGCTTGTTTTAATAACAAATAATTGGGTCAGTAGGTATATTTAATATTAACTTTAAATAATAAGAAAAAAGGGAATTTAAGAAAGAAGGATATGCCATATGTATACACAGGCCCGCGCCTAGCACTTTTGGCGCCCTTGTGCAAATTTAAAATAACGCCCCAAATTCGTTCAACGTTCATATGTGAGTATAGATACGGGTTAAGTTAGGTATTATTATCCACTATTGAATTGAACAATAATTTTAAAAAGTATATTCATAAATTTATTTTTATATTTTACAAGTACAAGCCATACAAGTATTTTCTCATTGAGATACATAACATAATTATAAACTTATAGAAAACAGAAATATATTCTAACAGTATTACAACTCAAAATTTTTTTATTTTAGTTTCAAATGTAATATATGATACAAAAGCACAAGAAATAAAAAAATATTTAAAACATAAAAAATACTCGTTTATATATCACAGGACGAAACTGATCGACAAATAAAAACAAAACAATATATTATTTTAATAATGCAACATGTCACCTTTTTAAGGTTAATATCGAGGTATTAGGTATTGTTATTAATATTTTAGCTAAGTGAATTGAGCTTTTCGTGCTTTAATTTTTGCAAATTGTTTAATTAAATCTTCGGTGTCTAATTCTTTTAGCTGGTCCGATTCTATTGAAATGATAGCAAGATTACTTAGTCGGTTTTGCCCCATGGTCGATCTTAAATAATTTTTTATTATTTTGAGTTTTGAAAAAGATCGTTCTGCGGTAGCAACCGAAACCGGCATTGTTAATAAAATACGAAGTATTATGCTCGTATTAGGAAAAGAATCCGCTAAGTTGTTAATTGTTATATAATTTAAAGTTTCTTCTGGAGACGTAATAACTTTTTCATCAAAATTTTGTAAATATTGCAATTCTTTAACAAGTTCCACGGCAGTTATGTCTCGTTCATTGCGAGTTTTGTCATTTAATAAATTTTCTACTTTTTGGCATAATTCTAATTGTTCGTTTTCAGAATAATTTTTAAATTTATCAATATTCCATAAAAACGCGAAATTATTAGAGTAAGAAGAAAGTAATTTGAATCTCTCATCCACTGATGTTATGATTACATCTAGAGCATTAAAAAAACAATCAACTTTGAACTTTAAAGTTTCGTCCTGGATCGGTTCATCGTCACATTCATAATCAAAATGTTTTTTTTTATTTTTCCCGGTTTTAGACCTCTTTGTTTTTTGAATGTAGGTTCTATGTCTAAGCTGGATGCTATTTCTTTAGCATCAATCAAAAGATCATTAAAACCTTTATCAGAGCGGTAAGCTTTCAAAAAATTATTCAAATTATTTAAATGATTATAACACTGAGCAACATCAAAGTTCGGTTTTTGAATAATTTTACTAACAATGTTAACTTTACTTAAAATATTATACCACAATATAAGAATGCAAATGAACTCAAAATTTTGCAATTTTTTGGCCAACGATGCAGCCAAATTTTTTACGTTATTTTCAAAGTTTCCTTCGCTTATTTCAAACAGAGCATCATAAACCTCCCCAAGTTGATACCTTAAAGGAGTTATTGCGTCTATTCTACTATCTATGCTACTACATTGCAAGCTCAGACAGGAAAAAAACGCTTGTCCGCTCGTTGGCTCGTTGCAAGCCAAATTTCAAGCTCAAACATGAATAAAATCAGATTTGTTTGAGTTTACACAATTCATGTTATCATGCTACGTATTCGATCGAATAAATGCTATTATTGCGTACTCTCATTTGGAAAATATATTATTTTCGAGAAATTCGGTTCCCTCGTCTCAAAGAGAAAAAATAAAATAATAAACAAATAAAAAACAATGTAATAGCTAGCAATTCCTTACTGTTTTTTTTATCATTATAAATTTTGTTTTGACAATGTTGTTTGTTGCTTTATCTTTTTTTTACTTTTGAGTTTTAAGGCTTTTCGGCGCCGTCTTGCACCACACGACTTTGCCCTTATGTACGGCGCGGGCCTGTGTATATATATGACAGTATTGTTTCTTGTGTTTATTATTTTAAAATACTGCACCAAAACAGGTATCTTCATCATCTTTCTGTAAAAATAAAGAAACATGAATCATTTCTTGGCCATTTTTTCTAGCTAATGTTATCGTTAATGAATCTTTTACAAATTGATTTCAAGCTTCTCCATGGTAAAAAAATTGTCTCTAACGGACACGGAAAGTGTCTTTTCCACACTTAATTGTTGAATACACGATACGGTAGTAAAGTTCGAAAAAGTATTGATTTCCGTTCCTATAAAAAATTTACTATTTTTGAAAATAAAATTTTTTTCCAGGAAAGTGTTGATACTCCGATAGTAGAACGCCGCAAGAGCCAAAATTGGTTCTCCAGGCAAATATCCAGGACGGGAATGGGCTCTATTCGTTCTGCGTCGACGGCTTATTCTTCAGGAGGTCTTTTTTCCAGACCGAGAGGAAATTCAGTGTATGCCAATCCAGAAAACGGCCAAACTCAAATACCACATCAAAAAATGTCCATATATGATAGATTGGTGGGAAGAAGATCTGGAAGAAATCAAAAATTTAGACCTAGTAAGTGATATCAGATAATTCAGTATTCTGATCAAAAAGAGAATGAAATTCATTAGCTTAAAAGTAATTATCGGGCAATACTCGACGACTTTTAAAAATTATTATTTTAATTTTAATATTTCGTACTAGAATTATCTTTGTATAAGAAATTTTTTTTCATCATAAGAGAAAATATCTTCGGGAAATGAAATTTATTTCCGAATAAGGAAGATTTCTATTTAAAGGACTTATATCAAAAGGAATTAACGACGCAATCGCGGAAAGAATACAGAATCATTATGGCTGACGAGATGGCTTGATCGGGTTAACGTTTTAAGCATTAAATCAGTTTAGAATTGTCCTTACAACTCAAAAATGTGATACAATTTCAAAAATCTGCACTTCTCTTATTAACTATAACTAAAACTAGCGGTTAACATAATTCAGATCAATTACCTTCGGCACTAAGCTCTGATGTAAACAAAAATTTGTTAATGCATTTAAGTTTCCTATACAGGATAATCCAGATAAACTGCCTTTTTAATAGGATAAAAATAAAATTTGAGTTTTTAGCGGCGGGCGGACAAAGTAGTGCATTAAAGTATACATAAAGGTAATGGGTTCCCTGGGGCAATGACAGGCTGTATCGTCCTTATTAGGATTCATCAGAAAGCCATAACCCGTAAGCAATTCTCAATACAGCAAAAATATGCTTTCAAGATATTTTTAAGAATAAATATATGATGAAAATCTAGTGTTTCCACCTGTAGGAATCAACTCAATGCAAAAGATAGCCATCAGACCTAAAATCATAGAAATAACAATAAACAAAGTACGTTAGGCCAACACATTCAGCATAGGAAACGTTTTTAGGCATCCCTACACTTACTCTACGGGTTTGTAGATTGAAATATAGATCGCGCTGCAGTACAATGTTGCCAGGTCAAAAAATTAAAAATCACCAGACCCTTGCTTTAAAAGTTGCCAGAAATCACCAGATTTTTAATTTCTCGCATTATCACATACAACACCATATAATTAATGTAAAATCAAATATATTGCTGTGATTTCTAAAAAAAAAAAAAAAAAAGGTCATACCTCGAAAATAACATACCTCTCATTTAAGGTTTTGACGCCAGGGTGGGCACACTCATGTTGTTTAAGCTATAAACATGAGTGCGCACCCCGGTGCCAAGACCTTAAATTATGAGATGTATGTTATTTCCGAGGTACGACCTTTTTTTTTTTTTTAGAAATCACTATATAAAAAACAGTATATTATATAAAACAGTAACAGATACAAATTCTGTAAATTAGACTTTTTTAAAAAGTTTTCACCAGATGGGGTTCAAAATCACCAAATCTGGTGAAAAATCACCAGACCTGGCAACATTGCTGCAGTAAGCCCACTGCGGTGCCGTACTATCCATAATACAATGCCGTGTTTAAAAAATAAATCAGTAGCGTTTAGTGTCCGTATAAGTAAAATAGAAAAAAAGTGTTAGCGGCAGTAGGGCAAAGTAGTGCATGTATCCTTTGTTTAATTAACCCTTTGTTAGGGCTACATTTACAGTTTGTTAACCCAGAAGTGTCAAATTATATTTCTGAAAAAACTAAACTGAAAAAATAACGACCTTTTTAGTGATTAATAAATGAATCTAGAAACATTCCTTATAGTAGAAAATGCGATGTTGTCAAAGGCGTATCCATTTCTCTCAATAGATTAGTTTTTTAATTTCCAATAATATCAGCAGGAAAGTATGATGTTCTTATTAACAGGTTATTTTTTTCCGAGGGCCCGTCCGTGTACCGGATGCACTTAGGCCAGGTTTGGCTCATTGTGCTCACCCTGTTTGGTTGTTACACCCACTCCGTGATCCCAGTTCCTTGCACTAGTTTGTGTAGGGGGAGACGGTAAGGATGTCCTTTGGTTTCAATTTCCATTGCCCGAGTATTTGTTGCCTTTTTCGATCTAGTGACTCGCAATGGCAACCTATATGCTGTACAGTTTCTCTGGCTTGTCCGCATAATCTGCAGTTAAGGTCTTCATTGTACAGTTGCATTCTGTGCAGATGTTTCTTGACAGCCATGTGTCCTGTCAGAATTCATGTAATGGTTCTCATGCTGATTCCTGTTCATTTAAAGCAGCTGTTTCGTAAGTCTTGGGTCTGGATCCCCAATAAGGCTTTTGCTGTGGTGTAACCTTTGTCTGTTAGTTGCTCCAGTGGATTTTGTGTTCTTTCCTGATCCATCGCTCTATGGCATTTTGCATCGTGCACCTTGGTACTCCGAGTGCCTTTTCTGGACCAATGAATGTATTTTCTGAGCCCTTCTTCGCAAGTTCTTCGGCTTTTTCAATTCCTGTAATACCTTCGTATCCTGGTACCTACTACTGTATTAATTTGTTTACTTTTGCCAGGGACTCCAATTCCCCTTGACATTTCCATACCAGTCTTGAGGTTACCTTGTTGCATATTAGCAATTTAAGGGCTGCTTAACTGTCAGAATATATGTTATCATCCTATTGTTTTCATACGCACACTGTAATATGGCTTAGATTTCTGCTTGAAATACTGTGGAAGACTTTCCCAGAGGCTATAGTAACACTATTACGGTTTTAAACAATTTATTTTTACAAATCGAACAGCGTGTGACATGAAAAAATTAACTGACCTTGCTTTATATTTATTTTGCAATATTTTACGGCTCTTCAACTCCAAATAAGTACCGCCACACTCGTATAATTTAAAAATTAATAAAACTCTACGTTTTAAAAATAATAATTATTTATAATTATGCGTATTTCATGATTTTTAAGCAAGGCTGATTTCGTTTTAACTGCAAATTAATAATATTGACTGGTTTGCGATTGTGGAAAATCACGTCATCACGCATCCACTGTGTCCATTTTAAATAGGTAAAGTCGATCTTAATGAGCAAATAAGGGGTGTTTTTTCTTATAAAATAGCTAATATCTTTGAGTAAAAAGTGACGGATTTTTCCAATCACAATTTTTTCTTAGTTTGGCTCTAAATATTCAGGACCGTAATGAAATAAAAAAGATAATTTGAAGATGACAAAACGCTAAAATTTCAAAAACTTTTACATCCTATTAAATTTCTACAGCTTAGAAGTCCTTAAAACTATTAAAAAAATGTCAAGTCCGTATATAAAAAAATTTACTTGAGGTTGATATCTAAAGAACGAAACGTCGATTTTGAAAACTACTAACGCCATCTTGTAAAATATATAAAACGGTTATAAAAAAGTGTTTTTGGTTTGTTTCCCAAGTCAAAATGAAGGCTCAAAAATTAAAAACCAAAAATAGAAATTACGGGTTTTTCGGATATCTCCGAAAGCATTCGGAATTTTTTTTACCAAATTATTAAGCCCCAAAATATGCCACATTGCCTCAATTTAACCATTTTTGTTCTCTTACCGTTTTCGAGATCCCTTTGTACACACACGAATTTGTAGCACCTTGTATACATACGCCGCTGACCTTTTAAAAGTTTAAATCAGTTTATTCAATCATTTCATAACAAACTGGCGAGCTGGCCAATAATCTAATAGTCATCCGGTATAATATACTATTATTTTAGGTCAAAAGTTTGCTGGTGCCTCAGCCATGCACATCAAGAACAGGCCACGTATTCCCACTCCCGACGTTACAAAAGAAGTGGTGGAAAGAGAAAACCGTCAAGCTTACACAACCACCAGTAACGGTGACCACCAACCGCCAGTGTCGTCTCCAGGGTTGACGTTGATGTCACAGCAGTTTTCCTCTTACCCTGGGTATAATTCCGGTGACGTTCCAGTTGTCCAGGTAATTTTTGCTTTGTTTTTCATATTTAGACGTTGTCTGATTAAACTATCAAATATTTATTGATTCCTCAATTTTGTTTTCGTCAAAGGTAACAATAATTTTGTTTGACAATTTTATTATTGCTTATCTGCTAATTATAGTCGCAATAACAATAATATTTGTTTTAAATCCTAACGTTTAAACTTTTAGATATTTTTTAAATTGAGAAAAAACGTCGTATTTTTAATGACACTTTAAAATCAGTACTCCTTATATTTTAATATTTTCCCACCATGGTCTTAAATCTAATAAGTAATTTTAATTTCTCAGGTGGTTCTTTCACCAATTCAGGAACTCGATGGCAGCGGCTCAGTAAACAACACCCTTCACCCTCACACACCCGGCACTGCAGCACTAGCCCAAGCAGTGCTTTCGCCCACCTTAGGTCCAATCCTTACCAACCCAGTCAGCGTTCCAATGACAGTGTCACAACTTACCCAACTCGGAATCAACTCCGCACGGAATAGTCCACTTTTCGCACGAGCATTTGAAAATCAAGGAATTAGAAACCCTGCTTTCCTACAAGCTTTTGAGCGGCATTCTCAGCCTTCGAGCCCGATGCAGCCCCTGACATTAACAGAATTACCGCATGATGGGGATCAAGCTGAACACAGCGGATCTTCGGGTAGTTCCGAAGTTTCACATCGATCTCTTGGATCGAACGTATCTAACACTACAGCTTCAGTGACATCTAAACGATCGCTGGAAGCTGCTGAGTCGTTTGGATCAAGATCACCGTTACCAAGTGATCGAGGTCCACACACAACATCTTTTTTTTCTGGGAATTCTCCAAAATTAAGTACTGTGGATGAGACAGAGAGATCGTCCCTCACACCAAGTGCGTCAGCACCGAACTCTTTGAGTTCTTTGGGCGGTGGTCAGAATGTACCGGGTACGCCTAAACTTAGAAAAGTATCGTCGGTGTCACAGAATTCTGGGCCACCAAAAAGAGGGGAGGTTTATGTATGATGAGTACTAGAAGATCTATGTTTTCCTTGGTTAAGTAGTAAGAGTGCGAGAGAAAGGAAATATTGTATTAGGGGTATTTACCGGTTACCTACTAGAAGTTATATCAAATGTGAACACAAAAACAATATTTTGTATTGTTATAACTGGGCCTCAGACAATCACGTATTCCCGCTAAAAAACACCAGGGTCGGCTTAGTAACCTGCATCAAGCATTAGCATCATATGCAGATCCTACATAATCAATCAGACTGACAGTCTTGATAAGGGAATGACAGTAATACTGATCGTGAACGGCAGTAGAGTTTTGGACTTGCATTGTCTTTATCGTCTTCTTCAGATGAGTACTAAATTCAAAACAAAATAAAGACAATGCAAGTCCAAAACTCTACTGCTGTTCAAAAAAGGTCATTGTCTCCAACCTTAAAACAGACAATACTGACCGTGTAAGCGCAAGTTGCAAGGATTGATGACCGAACTACTAAAAATAGTGTAGGGTCTGCTGAAAATATAAACCTGACAACTTTAGAAAAATGGCACACGGAGCGAATACGAAACTTTAACTTTTAACATAATAACTAGTTCACATTTAGGTTTTTCTCGTAGTATTGAGGATCAATAGAACGTTAGACGTTTATGAAAAACGGGTGATACGTTTTCTTCAAAAAATTGGTTGCCCAAAAAAAGAACCATGGTCTATCGTTTTAAAATATTCTCAGCAATGCAGCTTTGCCGCTTCTACTTAAAACAGGTGGCAACATCAGCAACATTTTAAATGAAACCTCCTTTATATTATATTAGTTTCTAATTCCCTGTAGAGTTCCACGTATATTTCGTAAAAAATGTCATGTCTAAATTCAATTGTTTTTAATATATTGACATTTAAATTATGTAATTTTCAAACTTTGACAGGCTGTGGCACTGGCACAACTTCCGTTTTAACATGCTAAGTCGTAAAACCATTTTTTTGGTGTAACATGTTAAACCGGAAGTTGGTATATTTGGATAAAGAATAAACACTAAGACGGGAGGTGAAATAGTTATTATCATAACAAGTGCGGAAATAGCCCTTTTCCACAACGCGACTGCCGTTACCGGAACGACGTGAAGCGGAGTTCGGGTAAGCAGTCGAGTGCGGGGAAGTGTCTTTTCGCATGAGTTAGGATCAACATTTTTTCTAAAAGCGTACCACAAAATATGTCTAAAAATATAATTTTACTAAAAAACAAGCATATTTAATTTCTACTTATTAATAATATTTATATTAAAAGTACAATTTGATGCACTATGCAAATTGATTACGGATGCCAGGCAGGTTGAAGCAATCGAAGCCAACTGATCTTGATGAGCGGATGGTTGCGCTGCTGGGAAACTGTGGAGTTGGGTCGCGGTCTCTTGATGTAGGCAGTAACTTTATAGTATTTACTGATATCTAAATTTTTCTTAACCTTAAGTACACTATTTAACATGGAATATCGACCATAAGGTATTTGGCGTCCAAAGTTTAGACATTTTCAAGAAATATGCCAAAAGTAGGTACTTCTTCTCTTGGTGCTTTTACTTTTTCGCTTCACACCAACTAACAAAATGTTCGTATTGTTTTTAATACCTGACTAATGATGATGACACTTGCAGCTTCTAGAATATCTTCTGGAAGCTCATCGTCCGAGAAATTATCTATGGAAGACGTTTGTATCAGAATCTGAACGAAATCAAAAATCAAAACCACGTTCCGGTGAACTGTTGTAAGGTGTCACTTTGACAATTAAATTTTATTTGTGTGTCGTGGTTACCATGTTAATATCTATGTACGGGGTTTTTGAAATAAACCATTTTAAATCAGCTTTTTTAAAAATGTTTATAATAAACTGCAAAAATTAGTGTTTCTGTAATATACCTCATTTACTTTCACTAAAAATGAGTCTAAAAATTCATATTTTATTCATTATAGTTGTATTTTATTATAAAATTACAGAAAAAAAAATTCCGGTACACCGTGCGGGAAAACTTTTCCCACACCGTGCGGGAAAATGGGTCTTTTAGAACCAAAACGAGTGCGGGAAAACGGTAAATCGCGCACGCTTGTAGAAAAACCATTTTGTGTTGTGTTACATTTAAAATAACGATGTTGCCACCTATTTCGGGTAGAAGCGGAAACGCCGCATTGCTAAAAATATTTTAAAATATATATATAGATCATGGTGGTTTATCTGAACAACCAGAAAGAAAACGTATCACCCGTTTTCCATGAACTTCTAACGTTTTATCCGCCGTGAAACACACTGTATAGTATAATATAATTATTGAAGTATTTTAATGTATCAATATATACTGGAACATCATAATTTTTGCGGTTGGTGTATGTTTGTAAAGTGATATGTTAACTGACCTTTGTGATATTTTATAATAATTTAGAATATTAGTAAATAATAAATTTAGGTAAATTTTTTTAGATTGCCAAATAATTAGCTGGTATAATAATAATATTAATAGTATAATAAATATAATTTTATTGTTTAGTTGAATGTTTTCTAAAAACTCCCGAAGGTAGGTGAAGGTAGGATTATATACAAGGTGCTACAAATTCGTGTACAAGGGGACCTCGAAAAAGGGTAAGAGATGGTTAAATTGAGGTTGGGAATTTTGTGGCTTAATAATTTGGTAAAAGAAAATTGTAAATATTTCGAATGCCTTCGGATACCTATACGAAAAAAAAATAAATTTTTAGTTTTGGTTTTCAATTTTTTGCGCCTTCATTTTTGACTTGGGAAAAAAACACTTTTTCAATGCCGTTCTTTCTGTTCTACAAGATGACGTTCCTAGTCAAATTTGACGTTTCGTTCTTTAGATAACAACCTCAAGTCAATTTTTATAAATACGGACCTGCAATTTTAAAACAGTTTAAGCTTTGGAAATTTAATACAATCTGAAGGTTTTTAAAATTATAACGTTTTGTCGTAAAATAACACATCATTCATATCAAAAATTATTCTTTCTTTACTATTACGGCCCTGGCAATTATTTTTAGGATGACATAAATATTAAAATTACATTACAAAAAGGTATGGTGTTTAGGCCGTTTATTATTTTAATAAGATTTACCGTAACAATACAAGTAAGCAAGTTCTTAAGGCATGAGAAGTATTTTTTTTATTAGTTTTTTATTTATTTTTTAATATAACATTTTAAGTCATATGATTTTTGCCTTAGACCTAGAACAAATTATTGTAAGACAGAAAAAAATTAATGCTCCTGAGTAAAGAAAAGGTAACTGGAGTGTTAGTCTAGTTATGTTACTGTGATGGCTTATGTTTCTTTTAATAACTATTTCAATTTTTTTTACTGTTTATACGGTCTGCTGATGCTAGTTTCAAACGAAATATATAACAAAAATCAACAGACAGAAAAATTTGAGGCCGAGACTTCTTTAAATTAGAATTTTTTGGCTCTAAATGTTCAGAATGTATGTAATGATGTAAAAAGATAACTTGAAAAAATGTATTATTAGATGTCAAAACGTTAAAATTTCAAAAAGCTTTAAATTGTATTAAATTTCTAGAGCTTAGAAGTCCCAAACTATATTTAAAATTTCAAGTCCGTAGTTAAAAAAATTGATTTGAGGTTGGTATCTAAAGAACGAAACGTCGAACTTGAAAACTAATAACGCCATCTTGTAAAACATAAAATACGGCTATAAACGAGTGTGTTTTTTCCCAAGTAAAAAATAAAGGCGCAAAAAATTAAAAACAAAAATAGAATAATATCGTTTTTTTTTCGGATATCTCCGAAAGCAGTTGAAATATTTAGAATTTTTCTTTTACCAGAATATTAGGTCTCAAAATACGCAACTTTGCCTCAATTTAACCATCTTCGTATCTCTTACCGTTTTCGAGATCCCCGTGGACACACACCAAATAGCACCTTTTGATATGATATGTTAATAATAAATGGTAAATAGTCTTATTCTCAAGTTAAGTAAAGCAATGTGTAGTTGCTTAATAACGTGATATAACGTTATTTGTCCGCATAGTAGGTGTCTTTAAAATGTTGTAAAAGTTTGTGTATATTGTGATATTGCAAAATGTTAAAAAAATGTAAATCGTAGATTGGATTTATAAAGACTGTTTATTTTTATTTTACTGTATATTTTGTGCCAGTCTTGGATTTTTGAGGTAGTTTTTATTTTTTTTCGAACTTAGAATAAGACAGGTAATATTGATCAATGGGCGCAATAAGGACTAAGCAACAATACCATAAATCATGGGTCACTAGCTGACCTCTATTACACACAAAATAACTGGTGAATTATTTTTCGTATTAACAGCATATCTAGCATTAATATCAATGACAATATAAAATATTATCTTACAAGTTGGACAACAAATCGCCTTCCGGTAAATACTGTATTACACTGAAGACAGTATTCACCTAAAGACTGAAGATATTTAGCAGTTGAAACGGTGTTATTTAAAATATATACCAATTAAAGTCTAAAACTTCTGCCACGTTATGGCAGCTCAGTGGTAGAGGTGTTGCATTCGGGTTCGATCCCCAGACGGGTGTACGCTAAATAAAAAAAGTATACCCAAGATTTTAGAGGTAAGAGGTATGACACTGGTTGACTCCCGAATACGACCCGGGCGAAGACGAGGGTAGATAGTCCGCGTGATTCGAATCCCAAGTAAAAAACTGTAGGTCCTATCGGGTTAACATTACCCAGACGTTAAGCAAACGAGATACAGTAAACCGTTCGGCTGTAGTATACTGACAATAGGATAACCCTCCTTCAACCTATCAACGAAAACTTCTCTATCATTCAAGAAACATTATTGTCTTCACCCTTCAAACAGCCTATATAGGGTGTTCATTTAAAAACTTCCCACCACGGATTTATCGAAAACCACTGATTAAAAGGAAAAACGCGGAGACACGTCAAAAGATGTGCCAAAGGGGAAAACTTTTTAACCAAAAACTACTTCGTCCCCTTTTACCCTCTGCCCCCCGGGGTCATCCCCTTAAAAATTTTAAATGACAAGGGGTATCAAGTAATAGCTTGTTTGAAAGGTCTTTCAAAGTGCTTTATTTTGACGTTTGACTCTTTAAAATCGGTCGATTCGTTTTCGAGAAAATTATAAAAATCTGTATTTATCTTAATTTGTTTAGAACACACGAAAATATCACTTTTTATTTCCATAAGTGTTCAAAAACCAACATAAACAGCAATTCGGAAGATTATACGTGGCAGCAACTAAATAACAACTAGAATTTTTTTCCGCCTTCTTTTTATCAACACAGATAACATGGGCGAACTGTATTTATTCTTATACCTGTTTAGTTTTTTATAGTTGCTAAGAAAAAGAAAGAATGTAATTTGCTGTCAGTTACCTTTGTGACAATCTCGGGATAGTGAAAATTAGTTTATTGATATTTTCGTGTGTTTTTTTTTTCTATCTGAACAAATTAAGATAAATAAAGATTTTTCTAATTTTCTCGAAAACGAATCGACCGATTTTAAAAAATCAAACGTTAAAATAAAGCACTTTGAAAGACCTTTCAAACAAGCTATTAATTGATTGATCTCTTGTTATTTAAAATTTTTAAGGGGATGGCCCCGGGGACAGAGGATAAAAGGGGGTGAAGTAGTTTTTGGTTAAAAAGTTGTCCCCTTTGGCACATCATTTGACTTGTCTCAGCGTTTTTCCTTTTAATCAGTGGTTCTCGATAAATCCGTGGTGGGAAGTTTTCAAATGAAGAGTTTAAAGTAAATTTTTATGTCCCAGCATTTTTTTGGTCACAATGGTACAAGTTATTGCAGATCAATTTATAGGAATTTACTAGACATTATAATAAAAATATATTTTGTTCAAAGGGGTGCTACAGAAACCATAATAATAACTATAATAGATGTAGGTAAAATAATTATTGAAACATATAAGGCCTTTATGAAGATTTTGATTTGTTGATCTGTTGGATTATTCTCAGCTGATTTAGATAATCGGTGAAAAATGGACTTCAAATAATTTTCCGAAAGTTAGAATTAGTAATCCTTGTTATCGGATTAAATTAATCAAAGTTTCAATAAAAGCTTATATTGTTGAATAAAGTTGATGTAAATATTTGTATATTTTATACAAAAGTGTATAGCTTTTAGGTATGTATGTTCTATTTTGAGAAGAAATTTGCTGATTATAATAATTAAAATTATTACTATTGAGAATATTTTTGTTTTATTTTTAACTTAAGAGAAAAGTCTAGTGACGAATTCGCCATTTCGTTTTTTAAAATCAATATTTCGTTAATTTTTCCTTTTATCCAAAATTCGGCCCAATACCGACCTTTGAAGCATAACTACCTACAATTTAAAGTTAAACAAGTTTAAAATTATAAAGTAATAAAAGCAAAAAAAAAGAGAATTAGAGAAATTTCACAAATTTTTGTTTATTGATTTTATTAATTCAATAATCAATATTCCTGTAGTTCAAAACTGTAGGTAGTTGCTACTCAAGGATGGCTATTTGACCACTTTTTAAATAAAGCGATAAGGATAAGAAATATCGATCAAAAAATGAAATTTCCAACACACAAGTAATTGCCTATCTTGTTATTTTAAATATAATGTGATATTACTTTCAACCATAATTTTTTAATATTTATAATTTTAATCTATCAACGGTATTTATGCGCTGAATGATACTCTTCTTGTCTGCAACGCCAGGCTTCGTCTTAAAACTCTGGCGACAGAGGAGCTAATGGTTGACAACTTTTTTAAGCCCGGCAACGGGTGTGGCGTAATGATCAAGCGATGCGCGACGAAGTTAAAATTTTGGCTCGCTAATCCGCACACTGTTGTAGGTGTCGTGAATTTAGACCATGCCGCATTATGTATGAAATATAACTTTTTTTATTAAAATTATTATTAACAGAAATTTCTATATGATTCTAACTTAAGACTACACACTGTAAAACTGATATACATTTGTCGGTCAAGTAAATCTTACAAATGCAAGTGGCGAGTGAAAATTTTCAAGTAACGATGATGCTCGGCCCTTAAAGGAACCACAAATACGGGTTCTTGTCGTGGGTACAACCGAAATTGAAATTAATTTATCACGACAGCAATACATGGTTTCTTTTGGAGTTTATTGGTTTCATAGTTTGTCAATAGGCTTTTTCTTTATTTGTAGTTTAACTTTTTCATTTTTTCATATTTTATAACATAGGAAGAACTAATCCTGGATTGACTTCTAGATTAACCAGAATTCAAAATTTTAAATTCAATCAAGGAAAGATGCATTAAACATAAATTTAAAAAATCCACCCAACAATGAAGATTCTAATTCAAAATAATTCTATAAATTACTTAATGTTTTTATAAAAAATGTCAAATACTCCTGACGGGTTTTGAACCTGTAACCTTGCGATCTGTAGGCTAAAGCTCTAGTCTCTACCCATAAACATTTGTTGTTTAATACATCTGACGTTTTGTTCAGCGCGGTTTGCTTTGTCTGGTAATAGATTTTCCAGTATATTATTAACATTTTTTATAATTTCAGATGGCGTATTTTCACACTCTAATTCGAAATCACTCGAAAAATACACAATAAATAAGTTAAACACTTTACAGTTACTGCTTTCTAAAGTTTGTTTCTCTTAATAAATAGGGATGGTCTGTCAAATTGGCACCATATGTTTAAATAAATAGTGTGCCTTGTATTTTAACTCTTGTTGAGTTGAAATAATTTTTTTCTACGATCGTTCAAAAAATGTCATTTTGTTTATGCATTTCTAATGACAAAAGTAGGTCTTTATTGCATACTATGCAATAAAGTAAATTGCCTAGGAAACGTACAATTTGTTTATAGTATGTGTATCACAAAACAATATGGTAGAATGACGGACGTGTTCCTTTCAAACTAAGTCAAAGGTATCTATGATCCATTGTTAAATTTAAATTACAACTTTTGCACACAAAGGAGAGGTAATACAGAGTAATTTAAAATTTTTTTGTTAAATAAGAAAGCGATCATAGAAAAAATAGTGTATGTAACATGTGCAAAAAGTGTGTTTGTTGCACATGGCATATTATTCACCTCGACTACGTCTCGGTGAATAACTTCTATACCGTCTGCAATAAATATACACTTTTTGCACATGTTACATAAATAACTATTTTTTCAACACGCGTGTGATATTCGGCGCTTTCGAGCCAAGTTAACCGTGCTTTTTTCTTATTTTCATAGGTGGTCGTAGGAAAAATTAATAACAATGGCCCGGCAACGGGTGTGATGTGATGATCTAGCGATGCGCGACGATGTTAAAATTTCAGCTCGCTAATCGGCATACCGTTGGTAGGTGTGTAACTTTTTTTTTAAATTAATAATAACCAAAATTTGTATATGATTCGAACTGAAGAAGACACTGTAAAACTGAAATACATTTGTCGGTCTTAAGTAAATCTTACAAGTGCAGGGGGCGAGTGAAAATTTTCAAGTAACGATGATGCTGGGCCCTTAAAAGAACCACGAATACACGTTCTTGTCGTGGGTACAACCGAAATGGAAATGAATTTATCACGACAGCAAATTTATCAAAAAGTTCATTTACCTCCGCCAATACTTGGTTTATTTTGGACTTTGTTTTTTTGGATTTTTTAAACTTTTTGCAATCGTAATTCCGGACCAGTATTAATTATATTTATAGCGCTATCACTTACACTGTTTGACACGGCCTTTCGTGCCATATACAGAGTGTTCAGTATAAACGATTTTAATGTATGGGCATATTTTATATACAGAAAATAACTATTTTTTTACTACCTTACTAGAAAACGTCTTTTTCGATCCCGAGACAAGGAGAAAAATGGTTCTTTTCCACCCGCGGGAGGATCATTTTTTCCTCCCTCTAAGTCTCTCTAAGACTTCTAATAAGCAAGAGTTTTTCTTATTTTTTTATATATTTGTATTATTATTTGAAGTAAAATTTTTTAAAAAAATTACAGGGTGTCCTACTTCGATGGGTTACTATTGATTTATGAAGAACCGAATATAAGAATTTTCTGAAAAATCTGTGGATTGCTAAAAGGTAAATGTTATTGCAACAAAAATGTTGTCAAGATGGGGCACTTCCGGTTGTACCGGAAAAATATACTACTTAGCTTATTTATTTTAAATGGAACAGCCTTTATATTTAATTGACTTTTTCGAGAAATTACTACATTGAATTGTTTTTATCGTATCAAAAATTGAAAATCGACTTCTTTAACTTTGGCGCCCTGTAATATCGAGGGGTTAAAGTGTGTGTTGGATATACAGGTTGTCTAATTTTGGTCACTTGGGTATCTTAGTAGGTCATGGCGCTGATGAATCAAAAGAAAAATATATGTGTATTATTTATTGGTACTGAAAATGTTTTAAAGTTATTTTTGAATTGAATTTCTAACGCATCACTTATTTGCAGAAAACTCATTTTATCAACCTTTCCACCAGTCATTATTATATAATAAATATCAAAGGTGGCTTTGAAAAACAATTTATTGGTATTAAAGTTTATTAAAGTGGCATAAGCCCATTTTGACTTTAGTTATTATATAATTTCAAATATTGTTAGATTATTATTAAATATTTAAGCTATATTATTTTTTGTGATGGAATACAACCAAGAAGAGCTCGTAGATATGATTTTCATATTAGGAGCATACGAAAAGTATTCTTTTTTTTGCCACTTCTGTAAACTTTAATACCAATAAATTGTTTTTCATAGCCACCTTTGATATTAATTTATAATAATGACTGTTGGAATAGTTGATAAAATGAGTTTTCTGCAAATCTTGATGCGTTATAAATTGCAATAGGGTTGTAATTAGGACAAATGTTATATGTTATAATAATATACAGGGGTTCCATTTTGAAATAAGAAAAATAAATTTATTTAAAGTTTGCAAAGTTTGACACTAAACTTTGGACACCCTGTACAATTAGTATTTATCAAACTTGGTTAATAAGACTGCTCGATCTAATTTATTTATTATATTTATTTTTATATAATTTAAATAACCGAGGCATTATTTTTATTTTTTATTAATTTTTAAAACCAATGGTGCAAAATTGATTTTTCTTAGTTTTTATTTTTATCCGCTTCTAATATTGAACCGATTTCATTAAAATTTTGGGGGTATGTAGGCAACTATAAAAGGCATTCAAATAAGTAAGAATATTCATGGCATGTGATCTAAAAAAAAGATCCTTATGACGTCACACCCTTTTTACACCCTGTAAACAAAAATATTGTCCTAAAATACGCCCTAGGATACAGGTCGAGTCTGCAAAATATCAAAATCCTAACTTAATTAATACGTGAGCTATAGAAGACGGAGGGTGAGTTACAGGACCCTGCATACAGGGTGACTCAACAAGAGGGTAAAGTACGCTTATTGTGTAAATGTCATATATCTAAATTTAATAGTTTTTGAGATATATTTAAAATATAGCATTTTCAGACTTTGACAGGCTGTATCATTGGAACGGTTCATCTTAAAAAAATGGTTCTTATCTCCCTATCTTAGTTTTTCATTCTCTATAAAAAAAAATCAACTTCCGATTTACCACGTTAAACCAGAAAACATGTTTTACCATGTTACAACATTTAAATAGAGAATAAAAAATTAACACAGCGAGGTAAAACCATTTTTATGTAAGATGAATCGTTTCAATGTTACAGCCTGTCAAAGTCTGAAAATGCCATATTTTAAACGTCAATATCTCAAAAACTATTTAATTTAGACATACGAAATTTACAAAATAGGCGTAGAATTTTGTGGGGAATCAGAAAATAATACAAGATATAGGATGTTCCATTAAACAAAAATCCAAGTTATATTCGCCACGTTTTTTTGCCCCCCCCCCCCCCTTCCCCCCGTATACTCCAGCAGCATAATTTTAAAATGTGCACCTATTGAGGTGAGACCATTGGGTCTCTACAACTTTAGTATTTCGAATTTTTATTTAAATCTTAAAATAAAGGAGAAGAATTTGGAAGTACTGAGGTATTAATCGGATCCGATGCTCTTAGTCGTCTTTTCTGTTTTCCTATTAAACTGCCCTTAATCCTCCCCTGCCTAAACTTTAAGCAAATTTATTTGACGATTTCCAAAGCGAACGCTCGATATCACAAAACCATAAATTTGCCGGGACTCTTATCGTCCCGAGTTATATTTCAGTTTGGTTAATGGTTAATTATCTTTTGCAA
The DNA here is from genome assembly GCA_935413205.1 of Polydrusus cervinus. Taxonomy (NCBI): domain Eukaryota; kingdom Metazoa; phylum Arthropoda; class Insecta; order Coleoptera; family Curculionidae; genus Polydrusus; species Polydrusus cervinus. The sequence goes on along the minus strand of OW284516.1, from coordinate 51,352,449 downwards.
TTTTCACGGTATGTTTATTGTCGGAGGGCTTATTACATTTTTAAAGGTGAAGCAGAATCAGGCTAATGTAAAAAGTCGGATTTGCGTGTAGGTATATGGCAACTTGCACACCTGTCTTTAGAAAGGCAAATGTCAATGGTACGTGGAGCCGTCATTTTCGGGTTGAAGTTGAAAAAGTTACCTATAGTCTATTTTAGAAAGGTGTAGAGTAATAAAATGGGAAATTCCGTCCAGCTCGGCTCAATTTCGGTGTCGGCCATAGACGTAGGTAAATTTTATGCATTAAATTATTTATGATAACTAACGAAAGGAACAAAATACGATAATTTGATAAAGAAGGAACTATTAGCTATAACAAATTTAAACATCGTTGAATGCCGTGGAAGATATACAAAAACATAGTGTAACTGTGCTGCGCACACCGCCATGTCATTGCGAACTAAATCCCATAGAACTTATATAGCGGCAAGTGATAGGATTTGTAGCAAGACACAACACGACATTTAAAATGAAAGACGTTAAGCTACTGTTTAATCAAACCATTGAGGCAGTGACACCAGAGAACGGGCGAAAAGCAGTCCATCTTATCATTAAAGAAGAGGAGAAAATATGGAATCTTGACCACCTGATCGATCGGACCGTCGACTCGTTAATTATAATGTCAAGAGGAGATTACAGTTCCTTAGATGACGAAGAATAATTTGATTTTTTATAATTTAATTTCTGATAATGTATTTTTTGTATTTTACTTTTTTTATAATGTTGACTAACAAATAAGTGTACCTAATACTATGTACATAATGCACGCCATTGTTACACCATTTTCAATGAATAACAATAGGCAAAACCCATAAACTGACCGAAACCCGCGTGGTACTACATGCACTTGATGAATATAAAGAATTTTGCAATGAAATCAAGTTATAAAAGTAGCTTAAATATTCGTTGGGTCACTTTGTAGTCTCATTGCATGCCTAATGAGCTTTTATTACTTTACACGACCTTTCTGCAATAAACTACAGAAAAGAAGCAAGAATCTTAATTTAAACATTTTTTTCATGCCTTTGCCCGGGCACTTCCTAAATAGATTCCTTAAATTTGAATACTGGATACCTAATGAAGTAATCAGTTTTTTTCCCAATTTTTTGGGTTAAGTGGATGCGAACAATATTGCTAAATTTTTCTCCAAAGTTACAAACTCCATCCGAAAATACATCTCTAGATATTAAAAACACCGCATTCTCTTGAACCAAATCCTGTCCATATTATGTATTAACGGATTTTTAAAAACTTTTTAATTTGGACTATATAGTAGCTTAGAAACATTAAATTTAGTCAGCCAAGCATATAGGACTAATTTTAAAGTGAATAGGGTTGTATCACTGTTGCTTATTTTTATTAAGAACGGTGTGCCTGAGGAGAAAAACGCAAGAGACCATTTTTATGCATAATTGACCAGGCTAATCCGAAATAATATCCACACCCATCCCACTTTTTTTCTAAAAAATATATAATATTGAAAGTTTTAAAAATTATTCTATTGGCAATAACGCTTAAACGAACGGAGATATCGAGCTGCGGTTTAAATATTTTTCCTAGAAAATTTCATCTACTTTTCGATTATGGTATCATAATTATACCGTATGCTTTATTTTTTCGGAGTAAAATCAAAAAATATGTTATTATTACAAATTGCGCCCTCTAGCATTTTTTTGAGAACTATTATTGACAACTAAATACGATTGGTGAAAGTGTATACATTTCTCTTCCAAACAGTCTTTAGTTTGCTAAAATCCGATAAGTCGTTTATAAGTTACAGCGATTTAAATTATTACACTTTCAACAGCTTCCCTCCCTCTTATTAAAGTCGGTACGCCAAAATGATGCATAATTGTCCAAGCTTTTTAACGGTGTTACCCAAAGATATACCTTAATGTGGAATTTCTTAACTTCAATTACGCCCTCTTGCGGCAAATTGCGGAACTTAAAAATTATTTCCAGGATTTTCTCATGGCCACTTTAATTATTATTTTTTTCCTGGAGTTTCTATGCCCAGTAGTTTCCGAGATATAGCCGGCTACCTTTCTTATTGAATCACCCGGTACAGCTAGGCAATTCCGATCATCTGGACATGTCCTTATCTCCTAGCCGCTACAAGCATTTTCTACCCGACCCCCTATACGACTACGATACGTCATTGCGTGACACCACCGCTAAGAATTTTTTCCGGGAACTTGTCGCTGCAAAATTCGTCCATTACGGGCTTTTCTTCACTTATTAGATGTCGGAGAATAATTATAATTTATCTAATTGCCGTAAAGCGTTGGGTTCCCAACCTTGAACCCGATTTTATCCGAGTTCATCTGGTCGTCGTAAAGAATAAATTCTCGCTATTTAGGGGAATAGAGGGCTGAACCCGGTAGTAGTGGTACCGAGGGTAGCTTTAATCAAAACCTGAGGGGAGTACCTATAAGGCGTTCAAAATATCGGTCCAAAGTTGTAAAAAATAGAATTAATACGGGATTCAATTTGTAACTATTGTTATAATTTAACAGGTTATTAAAAAAATGTAAAGAAATAACTGAATTAATTAAAAATATATAAACAAACCCGAACCAATGCTAAAACAATGGCGCGGACGACTGATCTATTTTTAAATTGCCCTTCAGTATAATGCAAATTGTTACATACTGTTTGCGTAACAATAGCAACAGTGAATATCAAAGCCATGTTGGACGTTGGGCTTTCACTTGATTTAAGCTAACGGACACGGTCGGCTGGGGCGCGACAAAATGAACGAGTGAAGAGCCCCTTCACCTACTTCATCTGACGAGCCGCCACTGAACTGTTCTATCATTCATACGCAGAATTGCCTTAATTCAAACATACTTTACCATTTTTCGAGATCCCCATTAGGGCGGAGAGAAAATAAACGTAAAACAAGAAATTTTGAAAAATGAAGTTGCCTGCGTACGCAATAACGTGCCTTTTGAGATAAAAATTCACTCCGCCCTAATCCCCATGTAGGCACACGAATTTCTACACTCAGTATCCCCTACTTTTACGGTTGCGATTAAAAATAAGATTAATACCTTTACAATAGGAAAATGTATGGAAGGCGTACTGCGAAAATACCTGTTTCAATTAACTTGAAGTACCAGCGGTACCCCTTTCGGCTTCAAGAGGCTTTATTGGATGGGAATTATGAGTGCCTCGTATTCGAGAGTGCCGATCGGTGACATCTAATGGGATTTCTCGCAAAATAACCTGCCGATAAGGTAGATTGCGTACCCTTGATGGTTAATAAACCAATAAAGAAACCATGGGTTCTAACGAGAAATTCCTTAAAATTAACTAGATTTGAGTGGGTAGTATCGGTATAAGGAGAGTAGGTATGCGTCTTTGTTCTTTGAAAAAAAAAACATTGGTAGGCAAATCAAGGACACTAAAAACATGCCCTTTACAATGAAAAAAAAATCAACATATCTCCCTTAAGTGCATCTAGCCAATATTTCTAAATTCTTTTCCAAGGTTACCATCGCCATCAATTATATGTATATACAGGGTGAGTCAACGATACAGTAAAGTTCATTTTTACCTTTATCTTAAGAATTATACAAAAATTACAAAAGTTGTAGAGACCAGGTGTAAATTTTAAAATGTGCACCTGAACGTACTCTACAACTTTTGCATTTCGAATTTTTATGTTATTTTTAAGATAAAGGAGAAAATTAACTTTACTCTATCGTTGACTCACCCTGTACAGGCTGTTTCATGGTGGATAGAACGTTAAACGCTTATAGAAAACTGGTGATACGTTTTCTTCAAAAATTTGGTTGCTCAGATAAACAACCCTAATCTATCGTTCTAAAATATTTTCAGCAATGCGGCGTTGCAACTTCTGCTCGAAACAGGTGGCAACATCTTTACTTTAAATAAAACACCTTATATCATATATAGAACAAGAACAGGGGGAGTGTCTTGCTCCAGGTTTTTACACTCCTATCTGACCTTCGGCATTTTCCATTAGGTACCTATACTTTAGTATTATTAAATGTATTATAAATTATAATGGAAATAAAGACCTCATTTATTTATTTATTTATTTATTTTCTAATTCCCTATACAGGGTGATTCCTAAGTTGATACTTCTGTTTTTTTTTTTGTGATAAAACACCTGCACTGTAGGAAAAATCCTTTAAGGCGCTCTGGAAGCGGTGCGAGTGCGAAAAAAGCGATTAAGGTTGGTCTTGGAACGTTGAAGATTGTATTCATTGGGAAACACGACCTCAGGAAGATCATTCCACAAAGATTACGTTCTCCAGATGAAAGAATTCTTGAACAATGAAGTTCGAGGAGTACTCAGCTGAACAACATATGGATGAGCGGCAGTGGTTCGCCGTGTATTTCTGTTTTGCATTGCTCTAGGTAGAATCAAGTGGGCAATGTTAGTCGAACACCTGCCATGGAAATATCTGAAAAAGAGAGCCAAATCACCAACCTGTCTTCGATGCTCCAGGCTATCGAAGGTCTTGGTCAGCTCGGGATCACCGATCAGACGAACGGCTCTCCTTTGAATGGAATCCAGTAGCCGAAGGGTGTGCTTGGGTGCAGAGCTCAGACATGAGAGCAATATTCTAATGATGGTCGAATCTGGGCTTTGTAGAGTGTCAAAAGTTGGTGTGGTGTGTACAACTTTTTGGTGCGGAAAAGTACACCCAGTTTTTGTGCAGCTGCCTTGGCAATTGCGGCAACGTGATCATGTCAAGACATATTACCTCCCAGATTGACCCCCAGCAAATTAATAGACGGTGCCAGGGGAATTGCGTGTCCTGCCATGACTATATCCGGTTCTGCAATGTTAACCTTTTTGAAGAAGACTGCTGCCTGGGTTTTCTTAGCATTAAATTCAACTTGGTTACTGTCACCCCAAGCCAAAATTTCTTCCAGGTCATTGTTGAGGCGCAATACTTCATGCTGCCTGCGAAGATGTGCGTCGGCAGCGGATGTTTGGGGAGTCAAGGTAAAAGATGAGACAAGTGTGCTGTCATCAGCAAAGCTATAAATTGGATTTTGGGTTTTCACTAGAAGGTCGTTAATATACAGTAAAAAGAGGGTAGGCGACAATATGGACCCTTGAGGAACACCGGCATTGATGGTGAAGGTGTCTGAGAGAAACCCGTCAATCGCCACTTGCAGAGAACGGTTCTTAAGAAAGCTGGTTAACCATAAACAAAATCCATTAGGCATACCGTAGGATCGCAATTTACTCAGAAGCCCATCGTGCCAAACACGATCAAAAGCCCTAGAGATGTCCAGTGCAACAGCCCGGAATTCTCCATGATGTTCGATGGTGTTGCTCCAAAGATGGGTGACATATGCCAGAAGGTCACCTGTTGATCTGGACTTACGAAAACCGTATTGATGATCGCTGATAATGTTAAGCTCTTCCGGATACTTTAGGAGTGTTTGGTTAATAGCTTTCTCCATTACTTTTAAAATTACTGAAAGCAATGCGACGGGTCGGTAGTTGCTTGACAGGGTCTTTTTACCTTTCTTTGGAATGGGCTGGACACGCGCCGACTTCCAGTAGGATGGAAATATTATTTTTTTGTAGGATAAGTTGAAAAGTCTACAAAATACTGGTGTAAGTTCATCGGCGCATGTCTTGAGAACAATGATAGGAATTTCGTCTGGACTAGAAGCTTTATTGACGTCGAGTCCTTTAAGAATCCTTTTAACAAGACGCTGAGACGCTAGCTGTGTATAAAAGACATTAAAATAAACAACATTTTTTAATACCTTTTTTCCAAAAACTCAACAATAAGGTACTTACATTCATTTATTACACTCTGGATCAAATACGGTCCTGCCTAACTTGCCCGTTGAATAACATTAGGAAAACTTCTGGGTGTAGGATAAGCCCGCAAGGAAAAGCGTTTCGCGCATAATCTCGAAGCAGTAGCCGCACTACTAGTTCCTTGTTTTCAAATGTTACCATTTTTACGTGTCACCAATTGAAGCGCTCGGGGGATCAAGGTACATAAGCCACATTTCGTTTTTATTAAGAAAACTTAATTTTAAACTTTTGGTTAAATCCTGATATCAGATTTGTGTTTTGAAACGAATGATTTTATGCGATATTTATGGAGGATTGGTTCATTTATCAGCTTCTAACAAAAAATATGTTTATTTGATTTTAAAAACGTATATATTTTTGAAAACAGAAAAAAAATATAGCTTGTGACCTTTATGCCTTTAAAAACATATTACATATTCTTGAAAAAGAAACACCCACAAATAATATATAGAATATATTATGTTAAATTAAAAGGAACAAAAACTTGGATTCTAATTTAAAAAAAAAATGTTGACTTCTAAACCTCTTTGTTAAAGTCTATATCAGAATATTTTGTTTTTGCCATCGTGACGGGGTAGCTTTATCGGGTGTTTCCAAGACGCCTCTTGATACATCAGCTTCAATTATCTCGGGAATGGGACTGTAAAAAAAAAAAATTATTTTTCGACTCAAAAAGGGCACAAGCCACATAAAACGGATAATACATTTTTCAAGAAATTGGCCTGGCAAAATTAGGGTTAGCCTGTACTGAAATTTTATTTAATAGCAACTTTATCATCTCCTTACACAATAATTTATTAACATCGTTTAAATACCGAAAAAATTAATTTATTATATTCCGGTAGTCAAAGGGCATATGCCACAACAAAAAATGGCAAGACGGTCATAAGCCGCAATATATAAATCGTCGTTCGTCAAAGAATCGGAGTTGCCAACATCAGGATTATAATTTCGGTCCTTCACACTATCATCTGAATCGAAATCACTTCCCGAACTGGCACTAGAAACTTCGTTTTCAAACACTTTCCGTTTGACAGTCAGCCGCTTCTGTTCCGCCATGTTGCTTTGAAGGTGGCATATGACCTTCTTGGCTAAAAAAATGCCTGATATCCAATTTGGGTAACAAGAACCTACACTGACCTACAGGTTTGGTGGCGCCATCTCTTCGAGTATGTTGGAAATATTTTCAGGGTGGCTTCTGACCTCCTTGAGAAAGTATTCTTTAAACAAATCTAATTTTTTCGAAAAATGTGGAAAATGTACCTTGTTCCCCCGAGCGCTTCAATTTAAAATTAACTTGGTTCAGAAAAACACACCGCAGCAGAGAGCCAAATAAATAATTGAACATGCATGACTAATAAGACAAAAACAACATAAGGTATAGCAGGCTACGTTTTGACGACCAGGCCCGCACTTAGATTTTTTATTTCTGTTTGTTTATTTTAATGCCTTCTATATAAAGCAGAAGAATCAACTTAGGAATCACTATATAATTCCACGTATATTTTGTATAAAATGTCATATTGTCTAAATTTATTTCTTATTGAGATATTGACGCTTAAAATATGCCATTTTCAGACTTTGACAGGCTCTAGCACTGAAACGGCGCATCTTAGAGAAAAATGGTTTTCACCTACATATCTCAGTTTTTATTCTCTATCTAAAAGTTACAACTTCCTGTTTAACATCTTAAACCGCAAGAACCATTTTTTGGTTCTACGTATAGAGAATAAAAAGTTTTAATAAAACTTTATTTGGCATATTATCGATAAAAATCCTATAATCTTCTTCGGCACATGTTAAACACCCTTTGACGATAAATTTAGGAATTTAAAAATAATTCCAACAATTTCTCTTGATCGATGTTGTAATGAATTTTTGTATTTCAATACGTTGGGACAAACAGTTCCTGAGATATGGCCGGCGTCCATTCATATTTGGCCATCCGGTGGTACACGCTGACTTGATCCCACAAGAATTTTTTTTGATACCTAAATAACAAAGAATTTTCCCATTTGTTGTAAACTTTCTGCCGGTCACTGCATTTATTTTTTAGTGTCGACTTTAATAAAATCGAGAGTGAGATTTAAAAAAACAGGTAATGGTCAATTAAATGCAAAATACATTTTCTCTAAACAGATTTAATCAGGTTTTCTTCTAATGACTGGTTGGAGGTTGGAGGTAAACCGTTGCCGATTGGTCATTATGAAGAAAACTAAAAGCGGACGGAGTTTAGTTAGTTGGGTACGGTACGGTATTAATGGATTTTGTTCAAACTGATCACAAGGTAAGCATATAATATATCTGACGTTATATGTCCACGTCCACAGTGTAAACACTCGAGGTAGGATGTTGCTAACTATTCCAAGGCATACTACTGCGGTGCTTCGACGGGGTTTTAGCTACCAGGCTGTGAATATGTACAATAGGTTACCTACTGATTTAAAAGGGAATCTAAATATTAATAAATTTAAAGCAAAAGTTAAAAAATGTTGTTACATTAACTGTAGAACTTATTTGTTTCCCTAAAAAAAAATTAATTTTTTTTTTTATGAAACACCTGCACTGTAGGAAAAATCCTTTAAGGCGCTCTGGGAGCGGTGCGAGTGCGAGAAAAGCGATTAACGTTGGTCTTGAAACGTTGAAGATTGTATTCTTTGGGAAACACGACCTCAGGAAGATCATTCCACAAAGATGACGTTCTCCAGATGAAAGAATTCTAGAACAATGAAGTTCGAGGAGTACTATATAAGCTGAACAACATATGGATGAGCGGCAGTGGTTCGCCGTGTATTTCTGTTTTGCATTGCTCTAGGTAGAATTAAGTGGGCAATGTCAGTCAAACACCTGCCATGGAAATATCTGTAAAAGAGAGCCAAATCACCAACCTGTCTTCGATGCTCCAGGCTGTCGAGGGTCTTGGTCAGCTCGGGGTCGCCGATCAAACGAACGGCTCTCCTTTGAATGGAATCCAGTAGCCGAAATGTGTGCTTGGGTGCAGAGCTCCAGACATGAGAGCAATATTCTAATGATGGTCGATTTTGGGCTTTGTACTGTCAAAAGTTGATGAGGTGTGTACAACCTTTTTTTTAAATGTTAAGTCCCACCTTTGCCTTTTGCTTGTTTGTTTGTTTTTATTACTCATGAACCGTCGTGCTAAACTTATTATGTAATGATTGAAAATTTTTCTTTTTAGCCTTTTTTATTTATGATTTTTGATAAATAACGCAATCGACCTTTCTTAAGGTTGATGTGCTTTTTGTAAGAAAAGTACCTTTTCGAATTTTAATTACTTTATTGTTTTATATAGCTAAACCTATTTATAACGTTAGGAATAAATGTGTTATGTATGTAGTGTCGGTGATAATGTAGGTACCTACTATAAATTTATAATAGTGTATTTTCTAAAAACATTACAGTTAAGTGTAAGAATAACCATAGCTATATAGCTATATTGTGCTAAACTTCGCTCTTTGTATATATGTTTATATTAAATAAAAGAAGTTTATTATTATTATACAGGGTGATTCACGTTGAGTGGCCTATTAGAAGATCTCGGAAACGAGTAAACTTATCTTTCTAAAAATTTCATAGCTGGCATAATTGGCTTTGACCTTATAAATCTTTTTATTTTGACGTTTTTGTTACTTCCGGTTACACCGAAAGTTAACTCTAACTTTGCTATTTAAAATGGAACACCCTGTATATTTTAGCATTTTTGATTACCTTATTAAAATCTAAATAACTTTTGTTAATAATAATCTATTCCTGTCTCTAACTGTTTTTGAGATATGAATTATAAAAGGATTTTTTGTGTAAAAACGCTCCGAGAAGAAACCTTAGTAACTCTGAAACTAATGAAGGTAAACATTTAAAATTTTGTAAGCTTTCAAATAATACATTTATCTTTAGTTTAAATTTCTTAGGTTTCACGTTTTTTATACAGGGAGTTCTTAAAATTATGCCAATGTTTCCATTTAAATAAATGTGCATAAGTCAATTTTTGCAAATGGAACACCCTATTTTTTAGCTTGCTAACGTGTAGAGAATTAAATTTCCTATCTAAATGCCTAATATGTTACAATGCACATTTTTAGTCGTTTTGGAATTATGAGCAATTTAAACATCTTAAAATTTCTGTTAGTGTTAATGCGACATTATTTTTGAAAAGAAGGCTTCGACTGGGATTTTCTTTTTGACTTTGAAAATTAAAAATAGCTAAGCAACGAACATAGGTATTTAATAACAAATGGTAACAAAGCTTTTTCAAAAATAATGTCGCATTAACACAAACAGAAATTTTAAGATTTGTTATTTAAATTGCTCATAATTCCAAAACGACTAAAAATGTGGATTGTAACACATTGGGCATTTAGATAAAAAAATTTATTCTCTACACGTTAGTAAGCTAAAAAATAGGGCGTTCCTTTTGCAAAAATTAACTTATGCACATTTATTTAAATGGAAACATTGGCACAATTTTAAGAACTCCCTGTATAAAAAACCTGAAACCTAAGTGATTTAAACTAAAGATTTATGTATTACGTGAAAGCTTACAAAATTTTAAATGTTTATCTTTATTAGTTTCAGAGTTACTAAACTTTCTTCTCGGAGCGTTTTACACAAAAAAATCCTTTTATAATTCATATATCAAAAACGGTTAGAGACAGGAATAGATTATTATTAACAAAAGTTATTTAGATTTTAATAAGGTAATCAAAATGCTAAAATATACAGGGTGTTCCATTTGAAAAAGCAAAGTTAGCGTTAACTTCCGGTGTAACCGGAAGTAACAACAACGTCAAAATATAATATTTTAAAAGCTCAAAGCCACTTATGCCAGCTATCAAATTTTTAAAAAGATAAGTTTACTCGTTTTCGAGATCTTCTAATAGGCCACTCAACGTGAATCACCCTGTATATCAAAGAAATTCCTTGAATTATTTTATTACCTGATCAGAGAATTCTGGATATTCGTAGAGATTAGACCTCGAACAATGGCGTATTTCCGCTGAAAATACAGGGTCGACTTAGTAATGTGTAACAAGCGGTAGTATAAACGTTTATATTAGACGAAAAATAACGTACCTTATGGCAGTGGTGTGCAATGCTGTTTTAACTAGGGTAGGCAAAAATTGCATTTAAGACAAAAACTTTCCTTCCGTACCATTTAAGCATCTAAATTAAAAATTTTGTCACAAAATGTCTTGTTTTTGGGTTTGTGGAAAAAACACTGACAGAAGAAAAATACAATAACAATATTTGTAAATTAGTTCAACGTGGCGGTCTTTCCGTAAAAATTATTTTAAAACATCGTCATAAAAATTGGTTTTGCGTTTTAAATCCTGCAAAAGTCACTCTCCAGAGAGATTATTGTTAATTCACTTAAGCGTGTCTCTCCCTGTGTGTTTAATAGATAGGTTTGAATTATTTTTAATCATTTTTTAGCAGTCACCCGAACCAAACGAAAAGGACTTAAAACTTTACAAAAAACACGTCATAAGTGACCAAGTTACCCCAGGGTGACAAAGTAGCCCCGGATTACGGTAAATCTTTCGATATGTTTAAATTGGAGCAAATCATAATCAAATCGGTAAAAATCTTATCTACAGTTCGAACCTAAACCAATACCGACACACAATTAAAGGCTACCCGATCATGCGAATGGACGGTTTGGAGTCATAAAAACTTTTCATAATCGTGTATTTAGAATACACGTCATGTTCATTGTCGGTCTAATGAAATAAAAGGACATTTTTTCTTCCCTTCTCGTTTATAATTTTTATTACTTGTCGCTTCACGCACCCAACTCGACTTATTCCGCAAAACCGAAGGGATTTTGTAATCACAAAGTAGGAAGTCATTAAGAACGCAATATTAATATAAATCGTACCTATGATTGGGCTATATTTTAAGAAGGAGGTCAAAGGGGTCGTGGTAAATTACTAGCTTAGAAATATAATGGGGACGAAATCCAGTTTAACAAATTTGTCGATATTACTGATTATTGTTGTATTTTTTTTTATATGTAATATTGAGTCGCTTTATCGAAACATAAAACCATTGAGGGCCGTTTGCAAAGGTTAGGCTTAGACAAAGTTAAGTGACACCTAATGTAAAGTGGCACTTACTGGTTTGCACAGTCGCAAAACATGTCACTTAACATTAAATAAGATAGGCGGAGGATGGCTTCGGCTTAAAGTCACACTTAAAAATAAAACGTCATATTTTGAAGGTTACAGTTTGGTCTGTCGTTTTTTAAAAAACTAAAATGGATTTTTTGAAACAACTTTACAATCATGATGACTTGGATGACCTAATTTTAATAATATTGGGAATTCCACGACGTATCTATAAAAGATTTAATTATTTCCACAGCTTCGATGAGTTAACTTTTTTTAAAAGATTCCGTGTTACGAAGCCAACAGCTTTGAACATTTTACATTTAATTTAATTTCGTACTATACAGGGTGTCCCGAAATTAGGTGACAATATTTTAAGGGGATAAAGTACATCCAAAAACTAACTACTAAAATCCTCTATTAATATACCTTTAAAAACGCTTCGTTATGGGGCTAGAGCCCCCCGAATGGAAGCTATGATAAGAGATTTTTTCACAATATCTCAGAAACTGATTGAAGTATCAAAACAAAATTTGATACATGTTTTACCCATGACAAGACGCAATAAACGGTTTGTTTAGCTTAGGTGTATTTCTTTCAGTGGCGTCCCACTGGGTAGGTAGTGAGGAGAATATTTTTATTTGTAGGATTTTTTAACGCTGGGTGCAATTTTTAAAAGCACTAAAGTCTTCTATTGAAAAAAGGTACTCCTGCTTCCTTTCGGTAGGATTCACCATTTTTCAGTAAAATCGATTTTAAAATTTTCGGTTTTTTACAAGCCGTTGAAAAGGCTGTGTTTTTTGCATATCTGAGCAAACACTTGATATTAAAACAAGAAATTTTTTAAAAGTTCTACTAGCGACAAGGCATATTTATTAAAGGATGTAACATTAAAATATTTTTCCAGAGGCGTCGCACGGGGTGAAGCTTAAAGTAAATATTACAATTTTTTTTTAATTTGAGGGGCTTTTCCTTCATAATATTTTCAAATTCTCTGTGCCTCACAAAACATAACACGCAGGTCTAGATTTTGCTTTCAACAAAATGGAAATCATTTTGAACATTTGCTTAAGAATTAGTTTCCCGTGTGGTTTTACAATTAAATTTGATTTGCAATTTGTTATTCGTTTTTGTTTTATTTTATTTTTAAGCCCCTCAAATTAAAAAAAAAAAGTAATATTTACTTTAAGCTCCACCCCGTGCGACGCCACTGGAAAAATATTTTAATGTCACATCCTTAAATAAATATGCCTTGTCGCTAGTAGAATTTCTAATAAATTTCATGTTTTAATATTAAGTGTTTGCTGAGATATGCAAAAAAACACCTTAGCCTTTTCAACGGCTTGTAAAAAACCGAAAATTTTAAAATCGATTTTACTGAAAAATGGTGAATCCTACCGAAATGAAGCAGGAGTGCCTTTCTTTAATGGAAGACTTCACTGCTTTTAAAAATTGCACCTGGTGTTTAAAAATCCTATAAATAAAAAAGTTGGGGCAATATTCTCCTCACTACCTACCCAGTGTGACGCCACTGGAAGAAATACACCTAAGCTAAACAAACCATTTATTGCGTTTTGTCATGGGTAAAACATGTATCAAATTTTGTTTTGATACCTCAATCAGTTTCTGAGATGATTTGAAAAAACCGCTTATCATAGCTTCCATTCGGGGGGCTCTAGCCCCATAACGAAGCGTTTTTCAAGGTATATTAATAGAGGGTTTTAGTTCTATTTTTGGATGTACTTTATCCCCTTAAAATATTGTCACCTAATTTCGGGACACCCTGTATATATCTTTATATGTAGAATTGAGGCAAAAAATAAATTCTAAAAAAGTATCTACTTTGTTTTTTATTTGTTCCATAATGATAGTTAAGCAATGAACAGACATGAAGTATAAATGGACACTTTTTCCCAAAAACATTTTTAAACAAAATTATTTTTTATTGACATTATCAAAAAACTTGTTCTTTTTTAATTTCTAATTCAGTTTTTTCAATTTCTAATAATAATTTCCGTTTCTGTAAGTCATGCAATTCTTTATTTCTTTTTTCTAGTGTTCGTTTATTGTCTTGTTCTTCTTTATATAGCAATATTTTTAATTTTGCCAATTCAGAGTAAGTATTCTTCAGCCAGTTTACCAGAATGCTGCTGCTGACTTGCAGGCCTTCTTCTGCTAGTCCAGCAATGTGTTAATGCAGTATCTTTCGGCTGTCATAATTAAGCAGTATTTATTTTTTTGTGTTCCTACAAGAAAACAACACATAAATCAAAGTTAATTTTGTGAAAAAATATAGGGATTATTTCTGGGCATTTTTATGGACTATTGCAGGGATAGGTCTTTCATCTTCTGCTTTCAGTATTACATAATCTTGTTCAGAATTTTCATTGTTACATTCTGTAGAAACAGTCCGAGCAGTAGCAGAGTTTTCCGGTATTTGTTTAGGTTTGTTCACACTCTTCTCCAAAAAGGTTAACATTGCAGAACCGGATATAGTCATGGCAGGACACGCAATTCCCCTAGCACCGTCTATTAATTTGCTGGGGGTCAATCTGGGAGGTAATATGTCTTGGCATGATCACGTTGCCGCATTTGCCAAGGCAGCTGCACAGAAACTTGGTGTACTTTTCCGCACCAAAAGGTTGTACACACCTCATCAACTTTTGACACTCTACAAAGCCCAGATTCGACCATCATTAGAATATTGCTCTCATGTCTGGAGCTCTGCACCCAAGCACACCCTTCGGCTACTGGATTCCATTCAAAGGAGAGCCGTTCGTCTGATCGGCGACCCCGAGCTGACCAAGACCCTCGATAGCCTGGAGCATCGAAGACAGGTTGGTGATTTGGCTCTATTTTACAGATATTTCCATAGCAGGTGTTCGACTGACATTGCCTACTTGATTCCACCTAGAGCAATGCAAAACAGAAATACACGGCGAACCACTGCCGCTCATCCATATGTTGTTCAGCTTAGTACTCCTCGAACTTCATTGTTCAAGAATTCTTTCATCTGGAGAACGTCATATTTGTGGAATGATCTTCCTGAGGTCGTGTTTCCCACTGAATACAATCTTCAACGTTTCAAGACCAACGTTAATCGCTTTTTTCGCACTCGCACCGCTCCCAGAGCGCCTTAAAGGATTTTTCCTACAGTGCAGGTGTTTTATCATAAAAAAAAAACTCTGTGAAACTCCATCATACAGGTTATCAAGGCCATAAACAGTTTTATGATTAATAATACCTAATAAATGTTCTTTGCATTCATCATCACGACTACTTTAGGTACACCTCCACCAGTACAGTATATTTCTATCTTTTCTTCGGCCACCTGTTTTCTCACTTTGTTTTTATATTTTCGGAGAGATTCCTTTGTTCTTTGTATGTTCTCTACAGAACGAGAGCTAAATACCCTGGCGATGGAATCCCATGCTTCGTCTTTATTTCTCCAAGTTATAGAGTTTTTATTTTCAACTATATCTTTGAATTCGCATACAGATTCTAAGAGTAGGCTTTTTTCCCGGTTTTTCTTTTTATCTGGGATCTCTTCTTCTTCTTTATGTGCCGTGTCCTCCCAGAATATTGGCGATCATTCGCATGATCTTCACTTTGTCCACAGCCGACCTGAAGAGTGTCGCGGTGTTTACTCCATACCATTGGCGAAGATTCTTGAGCCATGATGTTCTTCGGCGACCAGGCCCACGCTTTCCCTCTATTTTTCCTTGGATAATAATGTGGAGCAATTCATATTTTGGGTTTCTCATTACGTGGGCAAAGTACTCCAGCTTTCTTCTTTTTATGGTATTAAGTACCTCTCTTTCTTTATTCATACGCTGTAGAACCGCTTCATTCGTCACCCTGTCCATCCACGATATCCTCAGCATTCTTTGGTAAGTCCACATTTCGAAAGCCTCAATCCTCCTGCACATTGTTTCAGTGAGAGTCCATGCTTCCATCCCATAGAACAATATGCTCAAGACATAGCAACGTAATAGGCGTATTCTTAAGGGAATTTTTAGAGCTCTGTTGGTGAGGACTTTTTGCATGTTCCTGAAAGATGTTCGTGCCTGTTCTATTCTGCTTTTGATTTCTTGAGTTAAGTCCCATTCTTCATTCACCCAGCAGCCCAGATATTTGTATTTTTGCACTCTCTCCACAATTTCTCCGTGTATGCTGATATCTGTTAAGTTGTCCTCTATATTTTTGCTTTTGCTGACAACTATCCATTTGGTCTTCTTTATATTTAGTCGTAAACCCATTTGTTGGCTATGGTCTGTAACCGCTGCTAGGAGTGCCTGTAAATCATCTTTGTCTGTTGCTAGTAAAACCGTGTCGTCCGCATATCTTAGATTGTTGATGGCTGTTCCATTAACAATTATACCCTCTGTTCTGTCTTCGATGGCTTCTTTGAAAATTCTTTCTGCATATAAATTGAACAAAAGGGGGGAGAGCACACAGCCCTGTCGAACTCCTCTCATAATAGGTATTTCTTCAGATGTCTGGCCGTTAATTCTAATGTCAGCTGTCTGATTCCAATACAAATTGGCGATTATCCTAATGTCTCGTCCGTCCAGGCCTATATTGTTCAGTATAGTTATTAACTTGTCGTGTTGAACAGTGTCGAATGCCTTTTCGTAATCTACGAAACAAGCGTATACATCAACGTTTACATCTCGACATCGTTGTATTAGAACCTGGACGCTAAACAGCGCCTCCCTCGTGCCGAAACCGCTTTTAAAGCCAAACTGAGATTTGCCAATATTTTCTTCGCATTTGGTGTATATTCGGGAATGAATGATCTTCAGGAACAGCTTTAATACATGGCTCATTAAGCTGATCGTCCTATAATCTTTACAATACTTGCAGTTAGCCTTCTTCGGTATAGCAACGAATGTTGACCTGAGCCAGTCTTTAGGAATTATTCCGGTCTTGTATATGCAGTTTAGCAAGTTTAACAGAAGTGCAAGGGCTCGGTCTTCTTCCAGTACTTTTAAAACCTCTATTTGTATTCCATCTGGTCCAGGTGCCTTTCCGTTTTTTGCACTTGATATAGCATGTAAGAGTTCTGCCTTAGTGATATCTAACCCGTCATCCAGAGTGATATTATGCGATAGACTCCTACCATCTTCAAAGAGATTTTGAATATATTTTTTCCATTCCTGTAGTTGTTCTTCTGTGTTGCTAAGAATTTGCTGTTGTTCGTTCATGAGAGTGCTGTTGTTGATCTTTCTATATTGACCAGTTGCCTGTTTAATTTTCTTGTACATATTAAACGAGTCGTGTTTGGCTTCTAACTGCTCTATTTCATTGCACTGCCCCGTCAGCCACTCTTCTTTTGCTTGTCTAATCTTAGTCCTAATTTCCTTTTGTACCCCTTTGTATCTGTCAGAGTCTTTGTTTTTATAAGATCTACGGCGGTCCATTAATTTCAAGATGTCATCAGTAATCCAAGCTTTGTGTTTGGTTCTGTTGCTTTTCAACTTATCTTGACTAACTTCTACTACGGATGTTTTAATCTGTTCCCACGTGTTTTCAATATTATCTTCGTTAATTGTTTGATTATTGTTGCCCAATCTGAAGTTTAATTCTTCTTGCACTTCTGTTCTTATTGCTGGATCTAAAAGCTTTCTTGTGTCTATACATTGTATAGCTTGACGCTTTTTGTACTTTTTCAGTTTTAGCTTCAATGTAGCGGCCAATAATGAGTGGTCCGTGAAAACATCTGCACCAGGATAAGTCTTAGTATTTTGGATCGTATTCCTGAATCTTCTGTTAATAATAATAAAATCTATTTGGTTGCGTACATTCTTATCTGCATTGGAAATCCATGTATATAGACGCCTTGGAGGTTGTTTAAAATGTGTATTGGCTATAATTAAGTCATTTTCTTGGCAGAACTGTATTAACCGGTCTCCTCGTTCATTTGGTACACCCAAGCCACAATCTCCCACGATATCCTCTCTCCGACCTTTACCTACTTTTGCATTAAGATCCCCCATGATTATAATAACTTCTGAGGATTTGGTCAGTTTCAGTGCTTTTTTAACGTCACCGTAAAAAACTTCCACTTCATCGTCAGAACTGCTACCCGTGGGAGCGTAAACCTGTATAAGATTACTTGCTATCGGCGCTGTATTAAGCTGTAATATACACACTCTGTCAGAGATGGGCACAAAACTCTTGACGGATCCACTCACGCTGCGTCCCACCAAGAAACCTACACCATTCAAATGTCGCGCACCGTCATTGCCGGAATAATAAATGTAATGATCTTCCACTCTTATTTCTCCAGTCTCTGGCCAACGCATCTCACTGATACCCAGAACATCTATTCTAAGTCTTTTCATCTCACTGATCGTGTTATGTGTTTTTCCGCTCTCAAACAAACTGCGAACGTTCCATGTTGCTATCTTTTTCATGACCGACCCGGGGATTCTTAGCACCCCCTGCCCACTAAAGAGCTGCCGGGGACTGGGGGCCGTGTTTTGTTTTTTCTCGATCATGCTAAAGATTTTCCTGGGGATGTCCTAGGGACCTTTAATGCAGTGGTTTCCCGTTGCCTTCTGCATCTCCATGCCGTTGAACTTTTGGACAGTTTCATCCGCCTTTAGGAAGGGTTTACCCTTCCAATGACAAGAAGGTGCCCTTTCTCTTGTCAGCTCCTCCACCTGAAGCTGTTGGCCGACAAGAGGAGATTACTTATACCGGTAATCACTCGGTCGACAGAGCCTCGTCAGTTTCTAGCAGGGTGCACCACGTGCAGGTGAGGTTGTCATTTGGGCCAGCTATATATATATATATATATATATATATATATATATGTATGCTGTCACCCCTTGCACCTTGGGATCTCGGTCATTATTTAAAGAAAATTTTATATTACGAGCGGCGTACTTGACATAACATCAAATTTTGAATAAAACTAAATGTCAAAAAATTGACATTTATTAATCAAAAAAAATAAAATTCCTAGCCGGAGGTGACGTTACCATTCATTTAATCGAGAAATAATACTCTAGGGGCCGGTTGTATAAAACAATTTGGAACTTAGGTTTAACGGAACGGCGATCAACTTTGAAACTACGTTCATTCGATATTACGTTGTTCAATCCAAACTGAACCTTAGTTCAGCTGAACCGCCATAAGTTTATGTTGGCTCTACTAATATTTAGTTACATTTGGTTTTTTTCAATATTTGACATAAGAATATAACCTAAGAGTTTGATTTGATGTGGCGGGCTTGCTAGTCAATAAAACGTAATTATTTTATTTGTTATTAAAAAGTGTTTTTTTCTAATTGTTTGTATCTTATTGAGTGTATTATGGATTCGTCTAAGAAAAGGACTGTTAATTTTAGTGCAAAAGAGGTTGGCATATTAATGAGACTGCTAATTCAAGCAAAGAAAGCAGAACTAGAGCTGGAGATCCTTCAACTGCAAAAAGAGCAGCAGCTGAACAAAAATATTTACCACCAATAAAATTAAAAAAAAATGTTTTTATGGGTATTGAAATAATAAAATGTTAAAATAGTTTTTAATAAAATCTTTAATCCTATTCACATGCTACATTATTTAATATAGGTTGAAAGTACTCATTTATCAAAGCTTGCCGTACAATATTATTTAAGGCTATATTCTCAACACCGGGCTGTGCCACAGGTACAGCAATATTTCCCAATTCAATGGCCAGCTCAATTTCTTCATTTACAAGAGGGACATCATCTCTCAACATGCATGCAATATTATGAAGCACTGCGCATGAAACAACAATTGCTTCTACCTCTTGCACATTTAACTTAATTCCTAATGCTAGTATTGGGAATCGACGTTTCAATACACCAAAACATCTCTTTATTGGATTTCTCGTTCTTATTTGGGATTCGTTAAACAAATGTTCTACAGCAGTTCTTGGATTAGAAAGAGGTGTAATCAGGTATGGTTTGATACCATATCCACTATCAACAACAATAAATTTTCACCAAATTCTCCATTTTCAAACCGAGCTCGCACTATTGAATTTCTGAATATATTTGCATCATGAGCAGACCCTGGCCATCTACAGACAATATCCCAAATTTTTAATTGAGAGTCACATGTTGCTTGCACATTGAAAGAAAACTATCCTTTACGATCCCTAAAGTTTTCTGGTTCCCCTCCACCAGGAGATTGAATTCTTACATGGGTACAATCCAAAGCCCCTATGCACCTTGGAAATCTGCTTATGTTAAAAAATTCCTGTCGAACAATATTTATTTCCTCATCGGGTAATGATATATAGGTTTCGTGCAGATGTGCAATTGCCCGGATCACTTTATTAATGACTCTACTTGCTGTAGATTTGTCCACACCAGAAAAATATCCAGCTACCTGCAAAATACATCCTGATGCAAGAAACCTTAAGGTCAGGAGTACCATTTCTGATGCTGATAGAGCTTGAGTCCTTAAAAAAATATATTTTTTGGTATGTTATATAATAAATAAAAACAAAGTAATTTTACCTTCTAGTTGTGGAGGAGATTGCTGGAGAAATACTTTCAGTAATGAAAGCAACTGTGTTTTTTGTTAAGCGAAATCTTTGTAAAAATTCATTGTCTTTCCATTTAGTAAAATGATCAGGACGTTCCCGGAATGTCCGTGGCATTCTAGGATTCATTACAGCATCCACAAACTCCAAAAAATCTTCATCCTCAGATATATCTTCGTTAAATTCATACATTTTTATAAACAATTTAGATGGGTAACGATAATTTACTGACACAAAAGAAAAATTGTAAGGTTAGAAAATGACTTTGATCGACAGTTCAACATTTGAACGCCCAAAAGTGGGCGTTCACTTGAACTCCGAATTTGAACTAAGATCAGTATAAAATATTGTTGGTACAACAACTTTCTTATTTTGAACTACAGTTCAACATTGAACTACAGTTCAAAGTGTTTATACAACCGGCCCTAAGTAAACCTTCACTAATATAAATATTTAATAAGAAACCTTTATTGAACTCTACATGTTTCGAACGTATAAACGTTCATCTTCAAGAGAAATATAGCTTATGTTGGAATAGATTTTAGGAAATGGTGAGTGACACCCTCATAGAGCTTTTGAGGAAGTTAATTTAATAATTAAAAGTGATGAAGAACTTCCATAGAAGTAGGGAAGAACATACTACCAAGTTCTATAGATAAAGACGGGAGAATGGTTGATAAAGGGTTTTTTAAAGTGACGAAATGAAAAACGTTAGGTGAGAATGATATTGAAACTAAACAGCAACTGCAGTGGTGAATTGGCAAATGGTGTTTAAAGTATGTTATGGATTACGTTAGTAGAAATAGATATAAGAGATAGAGATAGAGTTTTTTTGCCGTATTTTTCTTTTAAACAAAAATCTTCACAGTGTAGACTGCTTTTTGATTGAAATGCTCAAGAAAACTATAAAAATTAAATTTGCCTACACCTACTCCTATAATCGAGTTAATCTCGAAAACTACTAACGTACTCCATAACATACTTTAAACACCATTTTCAATTTATAATAAAACCTTCACGATTTCCTAACCTTTCAACACTAATTTTCCATCCATGTCACTTCTGGGAACCATACCTTAAAAGATGTCTCGGAACATCATAGATTCACATGCCTACTATCATTAACAGACGTCGTAATACACAATTATACACATATAACACGATAACTGATAGTACATCTGTCCAAAATTTTCATTTTGCACCATTTGGCAGAATTTTTTTAATAATATACTTTACCACTGAAGTTGCTGTTCAGTTTCAATATCATTCTCACGTAACGTTTCTCATTTCGTCACTTTAAAATACCTTTTATCAACCATTCTCCCATCTTTATGTATAGAACTTGGTAGTATGTTTTTCTCCCCTACTTCTATGGAAGTTCTTCATCGCTTTTCTTTAAAAAATCAACTTTCTCAAAAGCTCTTACAATTTCCTAATATTTATTCCAACATAAGCTATACTTCTCCTGAAGATGAACGTTTATATGTTCGAAACATGTAAAGTACAATAAAATAAAGGTTTCTTATTAAATATGTATGAAGGTTGAGTTAGAGTTTTATTTCTCCCCATTTAACTTGGATACTCTAAATAGATTGCTTACGATTGTAAGTTATTACTTAGCAAAAAAAGGTTCGCCTCCCCCCCCTCCCTCCCCCAGAGCCTTCAAAATATATGTTTTGTTTATTTTAAAGTTTAAAAATTGAAGGGCGTATGAAAGGACGGTCATTGTTTAGAAGCCACTTTTGAGAAAAAGAAGGTTTTTAGAGTCGGGATACGCTAGATGTCACTTATCGCCCGTCCTTCCTCTTAGCAAAATCTTCGATCCGCCACTGATCAAGCCCGTCCCTGAAATAATAGTTGCAATTTAGTATTTTTCTATTAGACAACAAAGCAACAAAATGAGCTGTAAACCACAATTTACTTCTAAATAATAATCTGTCAAGTCGAACAAAAGACCCAAAGGAATTCACATCTAGATTGCGAACAAAAGGTGTTAAAAATACGAGGCAATATTAGTGAACAGTAGCATTTATGTAGGTGGTTTACCTGTCCGTAGGTGTAGGAACTCACACACAGACAGGTCGTTAACAGATGGCCCCTTAAAGAGTTTTTCCTATGACCACCTATTAAAATGACAAAAAAAGCACGGTTAATTTGGCTAAAAAGCGCCGCATATAACAAGCGTCTTGAAAAAAAATATTTCAACACTATTAAACATATGGTGCCAATTTTACAGACAACCCCTATTTAATAAAAAGAACAAATTTTAGAAAGCAATAATTGTAAAGTGTTTAACTTATTTATCATGTATTTGTCGAGTGATTCAGAATTAGAGAGTGAAAATACGCCATCTGAAATTATAAAAAATGTTAATAATATACTGGAAAATCTATTACCAGAAAAAACAAATCGCGCTGAAGATAGTGTCATGTATTAAACAACAAACCTTTTTCGGTAGCAATAGCGTAGATAATAGATCTCTAGCCTATAGATCGCAAGGGCACCGGTTCAAAGTCCATCAGGAGTAGATATTTTACTTTTTTTTATAAAAACATTAAATTATTTATAGAATTATTTTGAATTGAAATCTTCCTTGTTGGATGGATTTTTTTAAATTTATGTTTAATGCATCTTTTCTTGATTAAACTTAAAATATTTCATTCTAGAAGTCAATCTAGGATTAGTTCTTCCTATTATATATAAAATACGAAAAAATGAAAAAGTTAAACTACAAATAAAGGAAAAGCCTATTGACAACCTATGAAGCCAGATATTAATTGGAACATAATCCTAAGTATGCTAATTTCAACACTAGTGTTGATGCTTTTTTTCAACACTAGTGTTGAAATATTTTTTTCACAAATCAAAGGCTTTTTTAATAATTCTTTGTGGTCGTAGGAAAAATAGTGTATATTACTTATGTAAAACTGATTATTCTAAAACTCGGAGAATTTCCGCACTCGGCTGACGCCTCGTGCTAAATATCTCCTCGTTTGAAAAGTATCACTTTCATCACTTGTTATGTAATATACTATTTCAGGTTACTATCTATGGTAAAGTAGCACTAAAGCTGCAACGAGGGAGTTGAAATAGCAAAGCGTCACAGCGGGTGGAGCGGGCACGGACAAAGCAGCATAAGAATCCCCCAAACTGTTGCGAACGGCCGGAAACTTTTGCGAGCTGTCTACAATTGCGATGTTGGTTTGGTTTATTAACTTTGGATGCAACTTACCTACGGAACAGTGTCGCGCGGTGGAGAACGTTCAATTTAAAACGTCCCTTTTCAAAATACACTGTTAAAAGTACCTAATTACGCTATTCGTATCGTTGGAAATTTATTACCACAATATACAGAGTTCTACACCTCACCTCCCGTCTTCTATAGCTCACTTATGAATTAAGTTAGGATTTTGATATTTTGAATTTTATCTGTATAGGGCGAATTTCAGGAAAATATTTTTGTTTATTCAGGGTGGTCCAAAAAATTGTGACGTCATAACGATCTATTTTT
The DNA here is from genome assembly GCA_935413205.1 of Polydrusus cervinus. Lineage (NCBI taxonomy): Eukaryota > Metazoa > Arthropoda > Insecta > Coleoptera > Curculionidae > Polydrusus > Polydrusus cervinus. Next base: position 51,328,433 of record OW284516.1, on the reverse strand, counting down.
TTAGATTACATGCTTAATATATTTCCTCTTATAGTGACCTTCATACCCCTAAAATTCAAATGAAATCGGTTCAGTATTATAGGCCAAAAAAAATAAAAAATAAAAAAAATCAGTTTGGACTTTTTTTGGTTTTAAAAATTATTAAAAAATAAAAATAATGACTCGTTATTAAAATTATACTAAGGTACTTAATAAATAAGATCGAACAGTTTCGTTAACCAAGTTTGATTAATACTAATTGTACAGTGTGTCCAAAAATTAATGTCAAACTTTGGAAACTTTAAAACAATTTATTTATCTTATTTCCAATTAGAACTACTGTATATTATATCGATGCGGAAATAAAAATCAAACATTTGTCCTAATTATTATCTAATCTAAAAACTAATTAAGATCCTTAGTCTCCCTTTATTCAGCGTCTTTTAGACCCACTGATGAACCGTGAGATGGAAAGACGCGTCTAGGGATAAAGTTTGACGAAAGAAGGGAAATAAATACTCTTCATATTATTCTCTATTTCTTAGGTACTTTACCGTTAAATACTGATTTGTAATAATGCAAAAACTGCAGTTGTTAAACCATTTTTCCTGCAAACTACCTTATCTAAAATCTTCTGGGTGTGATATATACTGGCGAGATTATGGCCAAGTTGGGCAATTTAAGTGTCATTCCGTGCTACTGATACAAACAGGTAAATGTACCTAAAGCTAATAAGAAATTGTACCGATAATATATCCATAGAAATTTTAAAATTCCTTCCTAAAACGTTAGATATTTTCCATGAGTCCAATGCCAATAATGTAGTTTCAGTGTTATTCTAAATATGTTCTCGTCTATCACTGATGAACAAGCAGAATTTCAATTTCGACCTACAAATTCTATTACTCTAAAAATTGTATTAACAATAAAATATTGTGTTGTGTATCTACTATTTTTATTTATTTATTTTTTTTAATTTTTTTTTTTTTTAATAAAACACCTGCACTGTAGGAAAAATCCTTTAAGGCGCTCTGGGAGCGGTGCGATTGCGAAAAAAGCGATTAACGTTGGTCTCGAAACGTTGAAGATTGTATTCATTGGGAAACACGACCTCAGGAAGATCATTCCACAAAGATGACGTTCTCCAGATGAAAGAATTCTTGAACAATGAAGTTCGAGGAGTACTAAGCTGAACAACATATGGATGAGCGGCAGTGGTTCGCCGTGTATTTCTATTTTGCATTGCTCTAGGTGGGATCAAGTGGGCAATGTCAGTCGAACACCTGCCATGGAAATATCTGTAAAAGAGAGCCAAATCACCAACCTGTCTCCGATGCTCCAGGCTATCGAGGGTCTTGGTCAGCTCGGGGTCGCCGATCAGACGAACGACTCTCCTTTGAATGGAATCCAGTAGCCGAAGGGTGTGCTTGGGTGCAGAGCTCCAGACATGAGAGCAATATTCTAATTATGGTCGAATCTGGGCTTTGTAGAGTGTCAAAAGTTGATGAGGTGTGTACAACCTTTTGGTGCGGAAAAGTACACCAAGTTTCTGTGCAGCTGCCTTGGCAATTGCGGCAACGTGATATTATAACAACACAATTTGACACTCTGCAACAATATTTTATTGCAATAGCATGAAAGAAACTATATTTTAAATTTACTTTAATACACCTAGTTAGCTAGAATTTTATACGTTCATTACATTATGATGATTTGTAGGTTTCCTATTTAATTTTCTTGATGTTTATTTTTTGTTTTTGGATCAAACACTAACATTTTTCTATCGCACATGTAATCACCCTTATTTAAATACATTGTAGATAGTATTACCAATGTAACGGTACAATCGCATCATATGTGTATTAGGCCCTCTTTCGTCACATAATAGTATAAGCCACTTCGAAGGTCTAGTTAATACTAAGAAGCAATAATCAATTATCCCCCGAGGCAAGGTTAGGTTAGATAAGAGCGGCAGACCTTTGGTTCTAACCAAACAGTCTCACGTAGTCCTATTAGGTCCGTTGTGATACCACACGTGTTCCGTAGAACCCACCTTCATCAGATCTCTGATGGTTAGTACGGCGTACACCGCAGAAGGATTTTAACAACTTATTCAAACCAGCCACTACTATTTAGAAACCTGCTCAGTCGTCCAAGTTGTAAGTTGCTTAGTTCCTCCAGGCTATCGAAATGGTTCACTCAGAGCAGTGAACCTTTTTCTAGAGAACACAGAAAATGTTGAATACTTTCTTCCTCTTCCTTATCTCTGCAACTTCTGCAGAAGTCGTTAGTGGGTATTTGCATACGTTCGTTGACTCTGTATATATCCTATTTAAATGTTACCTCAAGGTTCCCACAAACTTGTATTTATCAATCAAGCTTGTTTTAATAATATTATTAATTTATAGTCCCTATTATTTAGATTTGATTAAGATAATTCTTAGTTACCAGAACTAACTTTTCTTTTCAAGTGATATTATTCTTCATGTGTATAACTAACCTCATCGCTGTTTTGGCCACTATACCATATTCCGAACAGAGACTGTTGACGATGACAACATTGAGGACAGGAGTAGGATATCGTGTTCATTTCTTCGTGTTTTCAAGGCAAGAATCGGCCATTCTCTGGTTATTGCACGCATGCTTCAATAACGGCAGTTTTTTTTTGGTTGTATTCAGCGTGTTCGTGGATTTGCTTGCCAAATGGAAAACTTCTTTATTATCAATTTTTCGAAAAAAAGTTATTCCTTATAAAAAGTTTTGCTTCTAAAATTATTAAGATTGGTTTAAGAATTTCTTTTTAATATCGTACAGGGTGTCTCAAAAAACGAAAAACTTTAATTCTAAATGTGAAAAAAGTTTATACCAATATTTATTAACTGGCAAATTGGAAAGAGCGAAAAGCGCATTAAATCGTCAACTAATTTGTAGTATACAGGGCACTGATAAAGTTTTTTTGAATAGTTACTTAACATTTTTTATAAACAATATGGACAAATTTCATCGCAATATTTATTATTAAGCTATCAATGTACTATTTGCAGGTTAATTTAGTATACAGAGTGATTAAAATATTTAGATAATTTACAACCTAATTGAAAATTTATTAAACAATCATATAAACATATTTACACATAACAAATTTTTCAATTACTAGTAATTATACAGTAAACACGAACAAATATACATAGAAGATTAAATTTCAATAAGCCCTCCGTAGTTCATCATATACCTAATAATTTTTTTTCTAAAACTTCTGACGGCATTCGATAGTTGATGTCCCCGTAGCCTGGCACATTCCTGAGTTATTCGTCTCTTGAGGTGTTCTCTGTCTCGGGGCCGCCTTTTATATACCCTTTCTTTGAGAACACCCCACAAAAAATAATCCAGTGGGGTGAGATCTGGGGACCTCGCTGGCCAATGACAAAAACGCAAATCTTGATCTGTACCTCTTCCTATCCACCTATAAGCAAAATTTCTGTTCAGCCAATGTCTAACTTGCGATGCAAAATGTCCGGAAGCTCCATCTAGCTGAAGCAATAAGTTCCGTATACCGGACAAAGGTATGTCATCCAGCATATTACTAAAATCATTTTCTAAAAAATTTAGAAACACCTCACCGTTTATATTATCATCAAAAAATATTGGTCCCAACAATCGGTCCCCGACTATACCACACCACACATTTACTGTTTCAGAATATTGGTTTCGGCACTGTATAACCCAATGAGGGTTATACACTGACCAATAACGGGAGTTTTGAGAGCTTAAATAATAATAAATAATATAAATAAATAATAAACTTTTTTGACATTTAGAATTAAAGTTTTTCGTTTTTTGAGACACCCTGTACAATTTTAAAAAGAAATTCTTAAACCAATCTTAAATATTTTAAAAGCAAAACTTTTTATAAGGAATAACTTTTTTTCGAAAAATTGGCAAGCAAATCCACGAATACGCTGTAGATTAATTTTTTAAGTTCCGATTTTACGAAAATAAATGGTTGTCAGAACCAAATTTTAGTAATTCATAGTACTATGTTATTTTTAAGAGTGTAGAGAAACGTGAATTATATCTTGGTTTAGACATTTCCTATAAAAAATAGACAAATATCTGCAGGCACTTAATTTTGCATAACTAGATCTGCGCCCTCCTATACTAAACATCCACGACCCGCCACTGCTTTCCATTGTGTGTTTTTAAACTTCCTTTTTAACTGTTTGTAGATTAAGTTTGTGATACTCTAAGAAGATTTTTACTATTAAGACATATTGCCATTAGATTCTAGTTCAGAATTTTAGTGCTTAATATAATAAATTCGATTGTAATTGTACATAATTTGGTACAATTGCACCTAAACAATATTAGCGTGGCTAACGTGCCAATAAAACAAATTGGGTATTTTGAAAGGTTGTAAATTTTTTTTTGGATATATCGTTAAAAGGTGTGACTATTGTCAATAATATCATGATATATTGATGTTTGAAAATATGTTATTTATGACCTGCAAAATCGTGCCTATCCTATTTTTGATGTTATTTATATACTGAGGTGCTACTGTGAGTTTGGTGGCGTAACAAAAAGGTGTCAGGCAAAATATTAATTCCTACAAACATACAAAAATACTTAAGAGTGACATTAGACAGATAACATAGAACAAATAACAAACATAATACGGAAATAGTATACAGCCGCAAAACCCTTAAAAGACTAATGAGACATGGTTCTTTCTTATCACCTACAAACAAACTTACAATATACACGATAATGATAAGACCAGTTCTGAAGTACGCAGCCCCAATTTGGAGCAGTATATCAGACTGACAATACAGTAGAATACAGAGACTACAGAACATAGTACTTCGACAAATACTATCAAAAAGAAGACAGACATCACTGAGGCACTTACACGAAGCGACAAACATACAATACATAAAAGACTACGTATTAGACATATCACAAAACTTCTACAAAATGCACTATTGACAAGAGGCCTGACAAGAATACGGCACCAAGACGATCCTTTATATAGACCTATATACTACAGACTACCAATTTATTTGCAAAATAGGCCAAATTAGCTTTTATTCAATTTTCAAAAAAGTTACATAACAAACTAAACAAAATAAAATCAAACAAGTATAAAGTCCATATAAGGAAGAAATGATCCATAGATACAAAACAATATCCGAAAGCAACGTGCATAAATAATAAAAAGGGCAACGCCCACTTTTAAAAACAAAATGCAAATAAATTGGAACCGACACAAACAGCCGGACAAGACAGTAACCCCATTTTCCATACCACGGGAATAAGTCCCGTCCACTCCCAATCCCGATAGTTTTCTAACTTTTATTCCAGTCACAAGACAAAATTTTTTTGCTACACATGGTACCTGAGTAATTAAGCTGATTTTTTCGTACCGGGCTATTTTCTACCGGGCAAAGACCAGCCCCAACGGGGCGTTGCCTCGTCGTTGTGTCCTGGTTAGCACGCACTAACACAGTAGTTTATATTATGTATAATATAAATTTTGTAGAAAAACCTGAAATGTGAACATACTACATATCAATGAATTAAGAATGTTTTAAAAGTAAAAATTAATTCCCAAACTAATTTTACTTCTTTTTTAAGAAATATTTTTTTCCAATCGACAAACAATAAATACCTAATATAACGAAAAAAAAAACATATAATAAAGGAATAAAATTAAAATTAAACACTCCAACGTATTAATTTTTGCTTATGACTTAAAACTTTATACCTATAATGGTTAAAGATGCCAATGATTGTTAACGTCTCCAAGAAGATTTAAATAAACTCTATCAATGGACAATTAAAAATCGGTTGTATTTTAATATAAGTAAGTGTAATGTTCTCAGCTACGGCAGAAAAAAAAAATTATGAATATTTAATTGATGGAACGGCATTGGCTCGGGTTACCGAGATGCGGGATCTTGGAGTCATTTTTGATTCCCAATTAACTTTTAAAACTCAATTATTTGAAATAACAAAAAAAGCTATTAGAATGTATGGATTTGTGGTCAGAAATTGCAGAATGTTTACAAGTATGAAATGTATAAGAGTTCTATATGTTGTGTATATAAGAAGTGTTTTGGAATATTTCTCAATTGTATGGAGTCCATACTATAAGAACCATAAATATGCAATAGAAAAGATTCAAAATACATTTTTAAGATATATCTAATATAAAGTAAGTGGAGTATATTAGATGCATATTCCCAAAATATATGTTATGAAAGCGTACAATCTCAAGAGCTTAGAAAATTGAAGGAAAATAGCTTTTTTTTCTTGTTTTGTACAAGCTAGTAAATAACTCAGTTAATGACACTAGCCTATTATTTTGTTTATATTCCGACGTGTCATAATGACATTATTATGGATTTCATTTTCAGTGTCAAAATGACATACTTTATAGGACTGAGTACTATAATGAAAAATAGACGCAAAAATGAAAAAATTTATTTAAAACAAAATGGAACAAAATTTAATGATTAAAATTAAAAGTAACATTATTACAATTCGTTAAATTGATGTTGGACATAGGAGTTGAAATTGTTGCATTGTTGTGATTTTTAATTTCTATGGTTTCTGTTTCTTCTGAGGGAACGACAGTCGATGAAACACTCGATAATGATTTCTTGCCGAGAATGGCTGATGAAATTCTTTACTTGTTTTCGCACGAGTTCTCTATCAGCAACTGTGTCACTTTTCCAGCCACCATGGCGTTTAATAGTGTAAAGATCGGCTCCTACATCAGCCAGCAGTGAAGACCTCCAGAAACAGTGACCTGTGTATTCGGCGGAATGGGAGAACTTTAAAAAAGCAGCGATCGTTTTGCCCATATTTCCGAAAGTATCTATACCCACGGTTGCTTTGTACATTTGTTGTTTCTAAATGATAGAAAAAAACGAGAAACTTCGGCATCGGGGGGTCTCATTGCTACGTAGGTCCGAATAAGCTGCACCATATTTATTCATTCGACATCGCCAGGCGTTACGTAAAATTCTCGGGGAACGTTGGTTTTTGTACTAGGTATGAAAATTCGAAAAACAACCCCCTCATCGTGTACATCTTTTATCCTTAAGTTTTTTAACTCAACTCTTCGACATGCTCCACTTATACCTATTACGTACTTCTTAACATAGAGTAATAACTCCATAAACTCGAAGACTTTTTCTTCATTCCTTGAAATATGCCAAAAGTACCTTTTCGTGTACGATATTGACAACCTTTTTCTGGGAACACCAAGTTTTGTAATTGGCATAAGTTTTTTCATATATGCCTTTAGACTTTTCGGGCAACAATCCAACAACTGCTTTATTGGCCAATTCTTCGATTTCTGATGGCAAATCATCCATATTATATTATTATATAAACGTTAAAATTAAAAATTCAATTCTGACAATGACAATACAAACAAATATTTCTATAGTTACCGGGTTTTATTAAAATCAAGCTATTAGTTTACTGACAAAAACTTAAAATTCATTAAAAAAAAACACAAAAATCGTCGGAATATAAAATTTTGTATAGTACCATAATGATCGTTATTATGATCCTTATAACATAAATATCTATTATGCGCTTTATATTTTTGAAAGCTAACTTTAAATAAGTACGTTTAATTTTGATTGTAATTTGTTTTGTTTCTGTAAAAATAGTAGAGATGTAGTGATTAATATATTTGATTTGATATGATTCTGATGCTGATCATTTACCCATATTTCCTCCGGAAATGCCACCTCCCTTAAATAAACCACGTACTTTAGGAACAACTAATTGTAAAAACTTTAAAACTCATTCTTTTTTGGCAGAAACATTAGACCATTATGATAGGCTACTACAGCGCGATCTATATTTGAATCTACAAACCCGTAGAAAAAGTGTAGGGATGCGCAAAAACGTTTCCTATACTGTAGTGTTGGCCTAACGTACTTGGTTTATTGTTTTCACGTCTGATGGCTATCTTTTGCATTGAGTTGATTCCCACGGATGGCGACACTAAAAATTCATCATATATTTAATCTTGAAAGCGTATATTCGCTGTACTGGAAATTACTTACAGGTTTTGGCTTTTTGATGAGTCCTAAGAAAAACGAAACAGCCTGTCATGGTCTACCCCAGGAAACACATTACCTTTGACATCCCTATGTACTTTAATGCAAAAGATAGATAATCTTCTTTTTTTATACCACGCAGGTATTACACAGGACATTTTATTTTCAAAAAAAATATTCATCTATGCGATCGCTCAATCCTACTATTTATGCTCTTAATGACTTAATGCACCCTTTTTCTTAATTTTGTACATTTAAAAATTAAAATCAATAAATAATCAGTGGCGGTAAGAATAACTGACGTTGTCAGATTTAGCGTAAAGGTCAACTTTATATTCTATACAATTAGCTTACATTGCTGACCGGTAGAGGCCGATGCTGTCAATACTGATAACCTTCTAGAGTTTAGACTGTAGATTATCCTTTGTTTTTATACAATATTTATGTTTTTATGTTGTATTCTTTAGGGGTCTCACAAACCTTCAAACCACTGTCACACTGTATAATGCAAGCATATGTTGGAAATATAATATGTTATGTTTTAATCATATAGTAAACTAATATCAACGATTTTAATAAATAACAGCAGTACGTATACAATTGTATCTGTAGATTCTTATTGGCTACTTTACAATAAATGATATATAACGAAAAAAATGGAATAACAGTTCGACTATATCATTCTGGGCTATCTTAAAGCTGCGGGTGGATTATTTCCTTCTTAGGAATATCAGGAAATTCTTCGCTTTTTGCTGTAGGTTATTACTGTATTAGTTTTATATGTTGTTGGGTGGAATATTTATCGCAGAAAATTTATTATTTTCAAAAAGCCTCAAGAGAAGAGTATTCATTGCTAACAGATTTTTACAGGGTGGATCGAAATGTAAGATATTGGATTTTGGTTAAATTATTACTATAGCTCGGCCGATCATGTATTCCCACATTATCTGCACAGACAAATTTTAAATATTTATTTTGAAAACAGAAAGTGGAAAAATAACCATTATTTTATAGCCAGTACATTATATACCTAGTAGGAAAAGCTGAACATTCCCGGACGACCGTAAAGATTGTAAGTCGAGGCGCAAGCCGCGACTGACAATGCGGAGTCCGGGAATGTGGCTTTTTCTACGAGGTATACATACCATTTTTCCCTTAAATCGAAAATTTTTAAAAGGACATAAATTATTACAATCAACTTGTTGCAAAATGAAATAATAGTGGCCTTATGCGACTTCCGGCTTTACCGGACGTTGTCTTAAACTTACTTATTTTAAATAGAACCCTCTATATATTATATTCTTTCTAATTCCACCAAATTCCACGTATATTTTGTATAAAAAGTGATATGTTTGATAGGCTGTACCATTGGAACGATGCATGTTAGAGAAAAATGGGTTTTACCTTCCTATCTTAGTGTTTTATTCTCTATCTAATTAAAACTTACAACTTCCGGTGTAACCTGCTAACCAATAAACAAGTTTTAAAAGTTTAATGAAAAAAAAAATTATACAGCACGAAAAATATATTTTTTGACTTAAAACTTCTACTCAGACTACGCTACTGAAACTAATTAATTAGCAAGTCTCTTCACGCTTAATATTTTTTAATTCGAAAAGTTTATAACGCTACACTGATCAGATTAGCCTTCTTGAATCCAATTATCAAGCACATTTAATCTAGCTTGATTTAATTCAATTAAAATTTCTTCTTTCGGACACATAAATGACAGGCGAGTTATTCTTGCCTTTTATGTCTTTTTAAACTTTTTTTTATTTCTCATATCAATTATGAAGTTTAAGTAAAAATAAGGTCCGTAAAATTAGAATTGTTACATAACAGCTAGATAAGATATAGCTGATGGAAGGATACGGGAAAGAAAATAGAAATAAATATATTTTGTTTAAGAAATAGTAATTTTAATAATAAAGTAGAGAGTTTAGCGTCCGTATAAGTAAATAGAAAAAAGTTTTTTAGTGGTTGACAGGCTGTTTCGTTCTTGTTAGAACTCATCAGAAAGCCATAACCTGTAAGCAACTCCAAGTACAGCGAGACTGTTCTTTCAAGGCATTTTTAAGAAATAAAAACGCGATGAAAACCCAGTAACGCCATCAGTAGGAATCAACTCAATGCAAAAGATATAGCCATCCAACGTAAAAACATAGAACTAATAAACCAAAGTACGGTGGCCAACAAGCACCAGTATAGGAAACTTTTACGCTTCACTAAATTTTTTCTACGGGTTTGTAGATTCAAATATAGATCGCGCCGTGTAGCCCACTGGCGGTGCCGATCCATTCCGTATACAATACCGTGTTTTTTAAAACGCCTGTCTCTAAAAAACTTTTTTCTAGTAATTTTAATTTTTACCTTATTTTCATAAAAAATAAACAATGTGTAGTATATTATGTATATACTATAGTCTATTTCAGAAAGGTGTAGAATAATAAAATGGGAAATTCCGTTCAGTTCGGCTCAATTTCGGTGTCGGCGATAGGCGCAGGTAAATTTTAGCAAGACACAACAGAACATTCAAAATGAAAGACGTTAAGCTACTGTTTGATCGAGCTATTAAGGAAATGACACCAGAGAACTGGCTAAAAATATAATGTCATTAAAGACGAGAAGAAAATGTGAGATTTTGACCACCTGAACCTGATCGATCAGACCGTTAATTATAACGTCAAGAGAAGATGACTCAGATGACGAAGAATATTATGATTTTTTATAATTTGGTATATATAAGTGTACCAAAATACTATGTACATAATGCACCCCTTTGTCACACCATTTTATCTTTATTTAATCTTTCAGTGGTGTGCAATGCTGTTTTAATTAGGGTAATCAAAAATTACATTTAATACAAAAATATTTCAATTTCAAATTATGTCACAAAATTTCTACTTTTTGAGTTTGTGGAAAGAACACTGGCAGAAGAAGAATTAAACGACATTATTTGTAAATTAGTTCAACACGGCCGTCTTTACGTAAAAATTATTTTAAAACATGGTAATAGAAATTGGTTTTCCGTCCTGCAAAAATCGCTCTCCAGAGATATTGTTAATTCACTTAAGCGTGTCTCTCCCTGTGTGTTTCGTAAACAGGTATAAATTATTTTTAATCCAGAAAAGGATCGTTCTGCAGACGCTCTGCTAGCCGGAATAGTAACAATTAACGATTCCATATTTATTTTTTTCCCGAAACACTAATCATAAAATCATCCACCTGATTGAATAAATATTGCCAAAAACGATGTGAATTATTATGTGAAAGCTAACTAATTAATAAATATTATGAACCTATCAGCAAAAATTATTTTAATTGTCACAAAAGTGCTTCTTATTTTACGATACCTTCTCAGTTATCCATTTAAAAATATCCTTACTAAACTATAACTAATAACTAAAACCTATCGAGGCGTGTTTCATATTTTATATTGAGAAAGCAAATTATTTTTCAAACTACGATCCTAAAGATTGGCACCAGTATACTTACCAAACGCGTGCTTTCTTGGCGCGTGCTAATAGATGAAGCAAGGTCGAAGGTTGCGACGGGTTTATTTGTTACATCTCTTTCTACCCTACTGCACTCTTAAAAATGACTTGGTATTTGGTACTAATTTTTATTTGTGCTCGTGTTTACGTTACCAAAAATAACTATTTTTAGTTAGGAAAACAAAAAAGATTTTTTTCTTGGTTATATTTACAAAAAAATGATGCCATCAGAACAAAGAAAATATCTTGTTTTCATATTAGTTGGCAGAAATACAATATTTTGTTTAGCTGAATTTTACTCTGTATATATCTTATTTAAATTACATCAAGGTTCCTACAAACTTGTATTTATCAATTAAGCTTGTTGTAATAACACATTATGAATTTGTAGTCCCTATCATTTTGTTAATTTTGATTAAGATACATTCTTAGTAACCAGAACTAACTTTTCTTTTCAAGTAATATTATTCTTTATATTTATAACTAACAGCATCAACAGAGACTTGACGCCCTTGCCCGGTGGGTGACATGTGACATCATTCTAGCCAGGACTGTCAGGAGGTTATGTTTATGTTAGGGTGCTTTTGCGGTTCCGTGTCTATTTTTTCGTGTTTTTAAGGCAATAATTTCCCATTTTCATGGCCGTGCCCGTGTGGAAAATGGATGTGACAATATTTGGTGTAATTTATTTGTGTTTATTGTCTTTCTTGTGTACGTTCTTATTGGCAGAAGGAAGTTAAATCATAAGTAAGTAAAAATTTTTATTTTTTTTTTCATTGCAGTTGTACATTAGAAAGTTTAAATGAGATTTTTATAAAGCATGGCAAGGTGACCCGATGAGAAGTAACTTAAAAATATTTTTTTTTGTTTTGTTTTTGTTCTATGTTCTATTTTTATAAAAGAAAGTCATATTGATGACTTTTTAATCTGACCAAGTACAACAAATTTCATATAGCTGTATATTTTAAACAGAAAGTCCAGGGGATATTTTTTGTTTTATTAATAATCGCAGTTGCAGATAAGAAAATGTAAATAAGGACAATTTAGTTCTATAAGCAATTGAACAACCCAAAAGATTAAGTAAAATAAGTTAAGAATCTAGTGTTTCTGTTTTGTATTGCATAAGTATGTATTATAAACAACATGAGAGAACATTGGAAATCATTTTTTTTTTTAAGAAATCATAATATCCCTGATAATTTATTCCAATTAGTTTACGCATAGTAATACCAAGGCATTTTTTTTATTTAAATGGGACCTAGGAAGGAATATTTTTCGTTACTAAGTATAAATTGCATATGACATTTTTTTTAAGAAATGAAAGACTTTTTTTAAAGTTATTTCTATCAAATCAACTTGCTAATTTTGCCATGCGTTATAAGCAGTTTATTCAAACTTTCTAATGTGCAACTGCAATGACAAAAATATAAAATTTTTACTTATTTATGATTCAACTTCTTTCTTACAATTAGAAAGTACAGAAAAAAGATAATAAACACAATGTTGTGACTACATACGTAATTGTTACTCTATGAAAATTTCAAGTTTGGCCCAAATTAATGATTACTTTGGCAATATTTGCAGATTGCATCATTAACAAAAACAATATTTCCTTGAAATTTTTTTTTCCATATTTACACATTAGTTGTGACAACTAATTTTAAAAGCGGGAGTATCATATAAATTTAGTTATCAGTATATAAAATTTCGTTCTGACAACTAAAATTTGTAGGTTGGGTTGGTTAATGTTATTAATTAGTTCAACAGTTCAGTAACAACAGCAATTTTTTTTTGGTTGTACAAACTAAGTTTTGGGTTGAGTCCGATTTCACGAAAATAAATAGTTGTCAAAACCAAATTTTAGTAATCCATACCATGTTATTTTTAAGAGAGTGCCCACCGGCGCTCTCACTTGCTTTCACTCGTACAAAAGCAGTGCTTTTTTTGCATAAGCCGTTAATGTACAGCGAGATCTTTGCTTTTAGAACGGCCTTACGGAATGCCTATGCAGGGATCTAGTTTATGATATAATAAGCAAAGAATGCGTTCGTGGAAATAATATAAGATTCATTTTTCGGTCCTATATTATTGTTTATTATATTAATGTAGAGATCAATTGCCAAAGTTGGATTACACGGATATAAACTGAAATACAAAAAAAATTGTTTCTGTTTGTTTTATTGTTCCCAGGGTAGGCATTGCTTTTTTGCCTATATTGTATGCACGTCATTGCTCCCATACTAGGGTGGATCGCTCTTATATAAAAGAAAAAAAAATTACGATTTTCATCTTAGCGGGGTAAAAAGTTGATGCTCGTATTGAATACTAATCGAATGGTAACTTTATTTTTTTAATTTTTTGTCGTTTTTAACTGCCGCAAGAACATTGAGTTTTTTTAAATTAAAATTTTCAACATGTTTTCGAGTATCTCGTTACAAAATTCTTTTTTACATTATTTTTACTTTTATAATGGTTTGGTTATTATCATGACATTTTTAACCTATATTCAAATCGATTTAATGATAAGTTTATATTTTGAATGATAGATGCTAGTTAGTGATAATCTTAAACATATATATCAATACCTATAGTATATTCGCGCAGCCCACCTGTAAGATATGAAGACAAGAAGATTCATCTCGTGTAGTAGATCGGAATAAAATCTGTCGAGCTCATTGTAGAGCTAGGAATGGAGCCCATTAATTTTCAGTATGAAATAATAGGAATCTTCTTCGACGGAAGGAAAGACAAGACCCTAGTGTATGAAGATAATCGACGAAAAGTGGTTTAAGAGGAACACATTACTTTACTGAAAGAACCAGGCTCAAATTACCTTGTACACATCTCCTTAAAAACAGAAGACGCTAAAGCACCTCGAAGTCTATCGAGGAGAATAAGATTTTAGCGATTGGTTGTGATGGAACCGCTGTAAACAAGGGGAGTAAAGGTGGTGCAGATTATTAGGAGAAAGGTTACAATGACCACTTCAATGGTTAGTTTGTCAGCTTCACAGTAACGAACTCACATGGCGCCATCTATTTACACATTTAAATACATCTACTACTGGACCAAAAAGTTTTAATGGACCAATTGGAAAATCACTTGTTAACTGTGAGCTATTGACAGTAGTTATTTTTTCTTGGATTGAATGTGCGTTACCTGAAATTATTTAATCAAAGCAGAATTAAGTACAGATCAACTGTACTTGTGAGAAATATGCCTAGCGAATAACAGGTCCTACGATGAAAACCTCGCAAAAAGAAATACAGGAAAAATTGTTCAGTCCAGATGGCTCAAAACGGCTAACCGTGCATAGAGGTTATATGCTTCAGCTGAAACACCATAAGAAAATCTAAAAATACTGGCTACGGTTATTTTGGTGGTTTATGTCCCTATGTCGTTTAACATGAAGACTAAACCGCTATGCATTTTTGGCACCAAGCATTTGTTTAAAACAATACAACTCTCAAGATATTTACTGGAAAACTTGAAATCTGTTGTTGACCCAATCATTCAGCGGAATGCATTTTTTGTGCATTCTGAAAATATTTTACTTGCAATGCTAGCTGACAACAGACCAGGTTTTGCAGTTTTACGGACATTCAAAGTGCCAATTTTAAATATGGATGCAACAGACTATATAGATTTGATCGACTGGAAAACAGCAACTGAACCTCCACTTATAAAGAAAATAACAGACGATGTCCATCAGCAGGGAATGATGGAGCTACACACTATTCCAGTCAATATTTTGAATACCATAAGTCAATTTCCATGCCACACCCAAGCCACTGAAAGGCGCGTAAAATTAGTAACAGAAGCAAGTTCGTCTGTCTGCGGGAAACAACGAAGATAAGGTTATATTAAAAATAAACTAAAATCATGTCTCATCATGCCTAAATTCAATACCAAAAAAGAGTATAGTTTTTAATAGTTGATTTGTTTATTTTCTAATGTTTCACTGTTTTCTTTTATAACAAACTCTGCAAAATATTCAACTGTTTTATATTTTTTTTTCCTTTTATAGTCTCTCTAGTTAGAATAGTAGTATCTAATTGTAGAATGGGACATTTAAAATAAATAGTTTCAAAATTTAAAAGCGTGTTTTTCCATAGATAAAATTTAAAAAAATTTGAAATTTCAGTTACGTTGCGGCAGTTAATATACTAAAAATATCGGAAAGTGCCCATATAGTTTTTTATTCGTATCTTTAAGGAGCATCAATCCCGCACCCAGCCAAGTTAAATATCTAAAAAAAAAAATTCGATCCACCCTATCCCATACTCCTAATCCATGAGCCGGCATTGATGGGCGCCCATGTCATGCAAATATCGCTTTTACCTACATCTGTGCTAAAAATGACGGCAACAAACTCGGCGATTTATTTGCGAAACGCCGCAAAACGGTACAGATCACTCCAATCAGTAATCGAAGCCATCGATCAAGGTTAAATTATTGCATAAGGTGAAATTGCACTCAAGTCTAAAATTGTTTCAGTAAATGGCGGTAATCAATAAATAATTATGTTAATAATTCCACCTGAGATGTGCGCTTGAAGTTTCCTTTAATGGCGAGAATTAAATAATTATGATATCAACGTATTATATAAATTTTGATTACTGATGGAGGTCGTAGATCAAGGTCGTTTAGTCATAACGTCTTCTTAGATGTACACTGAAAAAATACTCCCAAAGTAGCAGTGGCGGATCCAGGATTTTGCGAAGGAGAGGGGGGGGGGGGCGACCATAAAAAAGTGAAGTCTAAAAAAAATAAGCGTATCCCGGCTCTAAAAACATTGGTCTTGTGATTCTCCACCAACCATAGGTATTTTGTTTTACTAAAATTTATCATCAGACCCCATTTACCATACTCTTTAAGCAACCTTCTAGTCATAAATTCCAGATCTTCTTTGTCTTGTGCTACTACAACCTGGTCATCTGCAAAATGAAGCGTGTACAAGTTTTTGTCATTCCCAAGTTCAATTCCCATTCTGTGGAATGATCTTTGCCATTTTATCAGCACTTGGTTAAGATATATCTTAAAAAGAGTTGGAGACAGATAGCATCCCTGTCGAAGACCCTTTGACACTTGAAAGGGCTGCGACAAGTTATTACCTGTCTTTATCCGAGAGCCGTGGAATGCTCTAATATCTACCATAATTTCTTTATAGGGACTGTATCATATGCCTTCTTTAGGTCGACAAATAATAGATGGACCTCTCTCTTCCGGGCGATCTTATTCTCGTTTAACTGCACTAAGGTGAATATGTGGTCAATGCAGGATTGTCCGGCTCGGAAGCCTGCTTGTTTCTCAATTTTGAAGGGATATATTCTTGATCTATTACACCTTTTAGAAGTTTCCCATATATTCGGCTTACCGAATAGTAATTAAATGGAGCATATAATAACAACATTGTCTAAAATCACGACATATTAAAATGGTTTTCTCGATAATTTAGTAGTTCTAAAGAAACAATTAAAGGAAAATGATTACTAAACACTTATATTTTCCTATAGGGAAACTCTATTCGTCTTTCTTTTTTATTAGAAAATGTTTCGATCACTTTATTATTAAAATTGTCTATATTGTTTATAAAATGTTTTTCTGTAGACATCATTCCTAACGCGCCGTTATTCTTTTTTCATGATATTTCTTAAAAAGGTTTTAATTATTTTTAACTTTTTAAGCACCGCTCCTGAAGTTTGAAAGTGCGGAAAAAACGCGTATTTTTAAAAACTTATTTTATTCATTTTAACACGCATTAACCCACACTGCACAACTGATTTTTATGATTTAACCTAAACCGAACCTATAAAAGTAATTTATGTCCCATAGTAAAAACTGTTTAAAAGAAATATAATATGTTAGAAGTTAATATTTCGACAGGGCAAACCTTATTGAATCAGCTGCCATCTAGTATCGGATAGTGGTACCAAAGACGAAGGCCTAACCCAATTGGAACTTCGCACTACTGACAAAATAAAGCACGTGTAAATCCTCCAATCCCGGACGGATCTGAGGATCTGGCCCGCCACAAAATTTCTGAATTCCTTATGCGTCAGTAAGAGAGGGCGATATATCTATTTTCTCTTTCTTAAGCGATAAATAGTCTGGCCTGGCCATACATAGAATTGGCAGGCATTGGGTAGCGCCAAAGAATTTTCGCGGCGGGAGGGAGTTTTTGCATCGTTAGGCGTTATCAGATATCAATTGAATGCAACGTCTTGAATTTTAAATTATTCACAATATGTACAAACTCATTGAAGCGTAAAGATACAAAGCAATGATTATGAGTGTGAGTGAATAAATAGTTTGGGCCATGGCACTGTGGCCCTACTGCACGAGCCGCCACTGAAAAATATGCTTTTTTCTAGCAAAGCAGCAGTCAACTTTTAAACCTATAATACCTAACCTACGGTAACTGGATATTATTGAACAGCAGGCAACTGTTTTAAAACAATGGGCAATTTTTACAAAAACCTTCTCGTATTTTATCGGGGACATGTTTGGCCTTGAAAAAGAATAAAACTGCCGTATTCCACGGTTATTGTTAGACACGGGCTGGGCTGTTACAAACCCTGGCAAAAAGCGACTTTGTAGCGCGTAATTTATTAGCTGGTTTGTATTAAGTTGTTAAAATGTCATATTTGATTTTGAAATGGGTGTTTATAGTCTATTTCAGAAAGTTGACCAGTTAGGTTCAATTTCGGTGTCGGCCATAGACGCAGGTCAATTTTGTGCATTACATTATTTATGATAACTAACCAAAGGAAAAAAAAAATTGTAAAAGAAGGAACTATTAGCTATAGCAAATTTACACACATCGTTTTTTGAAATATGCCGTGGAAGATATAGCTGAAAAAAGTGTAACTGTGCTGCGCACACCGCCATATCGTTGTGAACTAAATCCTATAAAACTTATATGGGCGCAAGTGAAAGGATTTGTAGAAAGACACAATATGACATTCAAAATGAAAGACGTTAAGCTACTGTTTGTTCAAGCCATTACGGAAGAGACACCAGAGAACTGGTGAAAAGCAATCCATCGATGTCATTAAAGACGATGAGAAAATGTGAGATCTTTACCTGATCGATCGGACCGTCGACCCATTAATTATAAGGTCAAGAAGAGATGACAGTTCCTCAGATGATTATTATGACTTTTTATAATTTAATTTTTCTATAATGTATTTTTGGTATTTTGTATTATTTTTATAATGTTTAATAAAAAATAAGTGTACCTAAAACTGTGTACATAATGCACGCCTTTGTCACACCATTTTAAATGTTTGTGAATGGATAACAATAAGCAAAACCCATAAATTGACCCAAACCCGGGTTGTACTACCTGTACTTGATGAAAATAAAGACTCTTGCAATAAAATCAATGTCAAATTATGAAAGTGGCTTAGATATTCGTTGGGTCACTCTGTAGTATCATTTCATACCTAATAAGCTTTTATTACTCTACACCTTTCTTAAATAGACTATAGCCATGGCACTGAGCGTAGATTTGGGGGTAAAGGGGGTAATTACCCACCAGAACGGTGTGCAAATGCAGGCAACTCTGCAATAAACGAAAGTGTCGCGGCTTTGCGCCTCGTCGCGTTAATCAATTATTTATTGTGTTGTGTTAGGTTACTCGTAAAAGGCATTCTACGCCCTTGCTTTCGTCTTTTTTTCCTCCAATTTTGTTTATGTTTAGGAACTACTATATATTTAAACTAAGTATTTAAAAAGGAAATGAAAAACGTGGGTATTTACTGTACTAAAACACAAAACGGAAAATAATAAAACTCGAGGGGTCTTTTAATGACTCTAAATATGGATATTTTATTGATACTTTTGTCTCTTCTCCAACACATTCTGTCGTACTTTTCGTCACTAAAAATTAATCCTACTACTTAGATAAGACAACACTGTAGCAATTTGAATTCTGGGGGTTTATTCTTAAATCTAGAATTTAATAAAAAGATATAATCGTGAGACTTAGATTTTATGTCGTTTTCCTAAAATATACATATGTATAATACGTATGTGTGATCACTAGTTGAATCATGCCAGATTGTATTTGTTAGGATTTCCTATACTGCTAACGGGCTCTACGAATGCTTCTCTACTTTGATTGAGTTTTAAAATGTTTTAAATTAATTTTTAAATGAACACAATAATTGTCGTATAAACATATCAAGATAAAATGACAACTTCTGACTTAAATTGTCAACATTGACATTTAAAGATGGTCTTTTAAAGCATTTAAACTCATTGTTTTTAGTCTTTTTTTTTAGTCTAGGCATATTGTCGGATATGGATTGGTATCCTTAAGATTGGATTACTTATCTAATACTTCGCTGTGAAGTTAGGACTATTAATGGGTAATAAATAGATGCACTTATAGGGAAAGATAGTGCATAGAACAAGGAAAAGAACATTTTTGGTTTCGTAGGAGGAGTCAGAAGACAAATGTTTATAAAGATAACTGTATATAATTGAGGCGTTTATTTTAAAAACAACAGATGTCCATAATTGTAATTTTTTAGGAGATGGAAAAAACGCATTATCTAGTTTTTTAACATAATTTAAGTACCACTTGTATCATAAAGTAATATATATCACCTCAATGAAGACTTTTAGACTGGTTAGAAAAAAACATCGCATTTTTAAGAAAAAAAAAATAAAAAACCTGGACATATGCTGTTTTTAAACGAAAAAATAAAAAATATATATTTGGGCTGATTTTTACAACTTTATTTTTTACTATATTTTCTGTTTTAAGCATATTTTAACAAATTTATTTTTTTGTTACATTTGTAGAATTTACATGGTACTAAATTTAATTTTCGCAACCACTGCTATTATCGTCTTTATCAATTTCCAGTTCGGCATTCCTATTTAAATCTTGTTGTCGGTTTTCTGCATTTTTTAGGTACGGTAGAAGATCCTTTATATTTTTTAGTTTGGCATATGAAATTGGCACCGTTTGTAGATAAACTGGTACGAGTTCTATAAAACTAGCTAATTTTTGTTTATTTCTAATAATGGAAGTTCACCACGGACCAGTGTAGGTATCTCTTAACTTAATTACAGTAGAATGTTTACTTATTTCCAACATTCGAATTTGTTTTAGGGAAACCGGTGGTTTAGCTGTTTTCAGAAAATATTTGTCGGTGGCTAATCTTATGTCAAATATCTTTGTTGGGTCCATTTTTACTACCAAGTGGCCTTTGGTATTTTCTTTTCTTTGCGCTCCGGTGCGGCCTCAGCTTGACTATTGCTTGCTTCATTATCCATAGTTATAATATTTGTAAAATACAAACTAATACACATACAATCACGTCTAACACTAGACTAAAGCCAGACTTGGACGTTGCAACTAACCTGCTGGCGCAGTTAAACTTGACAGGTCTCAGCTTGCTTCGTTTCCTTTAAAAACAACATTAGTCCATGGACATGTGATGTTTTTAAAGAAAATGATTTGGACATATGTCGTTTTTATAGAAACAGTGATATTTCAGTTGCAGATATTTTGGAGCATATGCTATTTTTAAGGAAACAAGAAACTTGAGGCGATAGAGATAAGCACCTATAAACTACTAGATGGCGCGAAAAACTCATTTTAGAAATATTTGGACATATGTTGTTTTTAAAATAAACGCCTCAATTGGTTAAAGAAAGGGTTCCATTTTGAGTAGTACATTTAGGAAGCTTTTCTTCTAATGTTAATAATTCCTGATACAGCAAAAGAGACCCCTTCTCTATTTTGGTAGGGGTTACAAAACATTATAAACCCTCAAAGAAACACTTACTCAGTGGAGTTGTTTAACGTATTTAAGTGTAAGGGTAACCTCTGCCCGTTTGGTCACTCAAGTCTCTCTAAATGATTTAAAAACTAAATCTCAGGATCAGATCAGTTTCCAGCCAGTGAGTAAGCGATCTTTGCAATGTTGATTTAAGTGTAAAATTGTTTATTTCTCTTTTGGCCTGAGTTCACTGTAAAGCGGAAATTTTTTCCCTTGAACTTACTTGAAATAGCGTCGTAGGTGAGCTTTAAGGGAACATTTCTTCTTTAGAGAAAGCTCTCTAAATTTACTGATTTAATAACTTTATTTCTATTTCTTAAGACTTGTATGTAATCGTAAATTGTCTTGCTTTGTTTCACTTTAGTAAAACTATTAAACATCTTTGGCGTTTCAGTAAATAAATAGTCGCCTATCATTTTGATACAGGACAATATAGTTTTATTTTTTAAATTTGCTTCTATACAAATATTATTTAATATTTTTTTGGATATTTTTCACATTAGGCTTTTTTAAATCAGCCTTCGTAGTACACTGGTATAAAGAAGTTGCACTACGATTTTCAACAATAATTAACTAACCAGGCAACTTATATTCTGTGAACAATACACAAATAATAACTAAAAAAGCATTAAGAATGATTTTTAAAATTGTGAAATGTTCTTTAGTGCTTTAGTGCAAATAGAAATTATAAAACAGATTTCTATTAAAAGTGTTTGCTTACTACACGAATCGAGAATAGGCCTCTCAGACTGGAAAAAATTACGACCGTCCTTGGGACCATTGTTACCCATTCAGATGTCACCAGAACTGGCCGAAGCAAAAAGTGGCTGACATAAAGTGGCTGTAAAATCTAAAAGAAAAAAGAAAAAACAACATTACGGTTCTCCGTGTTGGAGAATGAGATGCCAAATACCTGGAATGTTTTGTTTTTGTCTAACGCTTGCAGACACCTTTTTTACCTTTTTTAGATATTGATAAACAAATAATGTTATAAAAAGCGTCAAGTGGTACATATTTTTTACTTTCTCAATAGCTGAAGGCGAATTCTGCAAACATACGAGTGAGAAATGGACATTTCCGGTAAAATTAATAATAGGTGTGTAAGACGATTTTGCAGTAAACCAAATATTGCATATCACACCAATCAGACGGAGAAACAGAACTGATGGGAGACTTTATGATAGTTATATTTCAGTGTAACTATTTATTAACACTGACGCCAAGCGCTTTCGGCCTTATTTACTCAAGGCCATCATCAGGGCTTAACCTAGTCAAACAGAATTTTGAAAGCAATGCTAAAAAAGTATTTGGTATTACATTATTTATGTTTAAACAATAACCTAAACTTTGACACAAAGGTTAAAAATGCATTAAAATACAAGCGGATAAAAATGTAATACACATTTTTGTGCAGATGCATACACAAGAAATACAGTTTATAAGCGTTCATCGGCGAAATTAGCCTCAACATTCCACATTGGAGATAATGTAAAAGAATTTAAGTCGTGTAAGTGCATTATCTATCCCGTAACCATTTTCTTGGTAAAGCATATATACCTGAAGCGGGATTTTTCATCCAAAAGCCGTTACTTGTAACCTCGATACATCTTATGAAAGACCGACGATGTGGCTCGTTTGCAATAGATTTATATGACCCCCGTATCACTCCATCACGCTTCGTTTTGACGTAGTGCGGGAATATAAGTGCTAGGGCAGGACGAATATCGATAAGAGGTTGAGTTATCGATATGCCTTTTTTCTGGCACACACTACAAACCCGATCAAGCCGTAGAATAAACAGTTTTTTAATTATAAATTATATCAATTATTTTTAATAGTAGCATTAAAACAGTGTTAAATATGGGTACATCTTGTTTTTTTTAGTTTTCTTTTTGAGGGCCCGTCCGTGCCACCTGATTTGTCAGCATAATCTTTATTATATTAAGTTGCATCAATAAAAGATAAAAAAAGTAAATATTGTTAATTAAAATGTAGGTAACGAAGTTCTTGTGAATACCCTGAGAATATTGTGTTTTTACAATGGTACATGCTGTCATTTTTTGACTAATAATAATAATAATAATAATAATAATAATAATAATAATAATAATAATAATAATAATAATAATAATAATAATTTTTATTTCCAAAGTGACATAACAATATGTATGGAATCCGTCAATAAAATACATACATCAAGTGTAAATAACGCAATCACAAACAAGCAACAATTTTTTAAAAAACATTAAATATAAAAATATAAAACACCGATTTATAGGTTCATACCTTACCATGCTTGTGCCCAATATTCATTCTTACTATAAAACTCTCGATTAATCAAAAAACTTTTGAGTAGATTTTTAAATATTTTTAGATTTTTTGCGTCCTTAATGTTCTGGGGAAGCTTGTTGAAGACAACTGGCCCTAAGTTATGAGGCGAATTTTTGCTAATATTTAGTCTACTTACTGTCGTATGCAAATCATGTCTACCACGGGTAAGGTATTGATGAATATCACAATTTTGTAAGTATTTTGATTTATTCAAAAAAATAAATTTACTTAGTTCGTAAATAAAAACGCCTGTAAGGGTGAGGATTCCCAGTTTCATAAACTGTGACCTACAGGTCGAACCGGGTGGAAAGCCAAGAATGCACCTCAACACCCTCTTCTGCATTATGAAAACATCTCTTGACGCAGAGGAGACCCCCCAAAAACAGATACCATAATGCAGACGGGAGCCTACAAAGGCATTGTAAACAGAGAGAAGGTGTCCTATAGGAAGAGCGATTCTTAAATTTCTGAACATATAACAAAGACCGCTAAGCTTAGAACACATCAAAGAGCAATGTTCCTTCCAATTAAGATTCTGATTAATTGTTAGACCCAGAAATTTTGAGAAGTTCGAGCGGGCAATGTTTTCATTACCAATCTTCAGGTCAAGGTCAATATCAAGACTTCGTCCACTCTGCGCAGTGTGAAACCTAATATAAGTGGTTTTTGAGCTATTAAGGAACAGATAATTCTTATTAAACCATTCTAGGAGCAATTTCATACCGCTATTACATATGTTCTCTAGTTCATCGTGGTTTGAACCTGAAACTATGAATGATGAGTCGTCCGCAAACAGAGCCGCCGCCCATTCAGGGTGTATATTCTCTAAGAGATCATTGATATAACAAATGAACAATATCGGTGCCAATACGGATCCCTGAGGGACTCCTATATTAACGCAGGTCATGTCTGAAGCAAATGACTTTCTTCCTGTAACCGGATCGATCTGTGATACAGAAACATACTGCTTCCGATTTGTTAAGAAACTCCGCAACCACTGAAGAGGGACTCCCCTAACTCCAAACGACTCCATTTTGGTCAACAACAACTGGTGATTTACACAATCGAATGCCCTACTGAGATCGCAAAATACTCCAGCAGGACACTCTTCATGCTCCATATGCTCAATCATTCGCTCATAAAAATGTTGGATTGCGTTCACTGTAGAACGTCCCCGACAAAAACCAAACTGATGTCGCGACAGGACCTTATACTTTTCTAGAAAAGGATCTAGTCGACTTAAATAACAATACTCAAATATTTTTGAGAATATAGGAATAAGAGCCACAGGACGATAATTCTCGACTAAATTTTCATCACCTTTTTTAAGAATAGGGATGATTTTATTAATTTTTAAAATTTCCGGAAATTGACCTTTTTCAAAACTCATATTTACTAGATAAGTTAGTACATTCGCGGTGGGTTTAATGCACTGCTTAAGCAGCCACCCTGACACCTCATCGAAACCAGCTGATTTCTTGTCCTTGATTTTATTCTTTACAATCGATATTAACTCCAATTCATTTAATCCATATAAAAATAGACTAGCTGCCGTAGGCTCAATGACAGCCCCCGCCGGATGTCCAGATACTGGGATTTTACTAACCACTTCTAATGGGGCATTTTTAAAATAATTATTGAAAATGGTAGCGACTTCCTTTGGATCACTCTCTAACCGACCGTCATTAAAAATTTCTAAATTCTTTTTTTCATTACATTTATTATTAAGTTCCTTCACTACTCCCCACGCCTCTTTAAATGGGTTTTCAGCGTTATGAATTCGACCCTGATAATACAATCTTTTCATTTCCCTAACCAGTGTTGAATGTGCCTTCTTGGCTTCCCTAGTATTCGTAATTTACATAAGATTTTATTTTTATCAGAAAATTTGATTTGGTGCTAATGCAAAGAAAACTAAAGAATCGATTTTTTGGAGATGTAATCCTTTCACCATTCAATTTTATTAAAATTGGTTTTAATTTCTTAAAATTTATTCGTTCTTAATATCAATTATCAATCAATATGCAATAAAATACTGGGTGTTCCATTTAAAAAAATATAACTGTTTTGAATTACACTTTTTTGGGCCACCCTGTACGTGGAAATTTTTTTCCTGAAATACACCCTATAAGTGTGCATATGAATGAAATTTCTAACTTAATTCGTATAGAAGCTCTAGAAGAACGACGCACTATTGCAGGAAGAATTGTAGGAAGTCACATAAAATATAAGCACCGTTGAGGGATGCTTTTAATTACATAAAAATGTATATTTAAACACATATTTTTATATCAGAAAAATAAACAAACTTTGTAATTAACATATTAATAACAAACATAAGTTATAAATCAAATGTTGAAGTTCGTGAATTAACAACATTAAAGTATTCTTTCACTGAGTAGAAAGCATGTGATTCAAGAAATTTCTTAACCACAATTTTAAATTTTTTTTCATTGTAGTTTTTAACCGTTGAAGGAATCATATTGTAAAGCTCTATTTTGAGCGAATTATTTACAGATTTAGTAAGTCTATCTATACCTGCTTGGTCTAATAAAATGATCCGACCGGGTACCATAGCGGCGAATATCTAAATTAAGCTGAAAACTATTATTATGAATTTCAATATTTGTATACCTTTACGTCCTATCTATTGGTATTACGGTAATGTGTTAATGGCATTGAACAGATGAGGCTAATCCAATTGCGGATCGAAGATTTTTCTGTGGGGAAAGGGCGACTATAAAAAGTGACATAAAAAAAGAGCATATCACGAATTTTAAAACCTTTCTACTCTCAAAAGTTAATTCTAAAAAAATACTGACCCTTCATACGTCCTTCAATACCGCCACTGGGCTGATCAATATCGATAGATTATTATTGTAATATAAAAGGTCGATATGAATACCCAGCATCTAGTACCCT
This sequence comes from Polydrusus cervinus, assembly GCA_935413205.1. Taxonomy (NCBI): domain Eukaryota; kingdom Metazoa; phylum Arthropoda; class Insecta; order Coleoptera; family Curculionidae; genus Polydrusus; species Polydrusus cervinus. Next base: position 51,301,826 of record OW284516.1, on the reverse strand, counting down.
TGTAAGCTGACTGCATTGCCTATTGTGTTGGCTAGTTTATGGACATGTCGATGCTAAGGTCAATATATTAAGCTTATTAAATTGAAAATTTATTATTTGGGATATATCCTAGTCCTCACTAAAAAATAGGTGCTCTTGACTCAAAGCAGTGAACTCTCTTAAACGTTAATATATTAGACATCAGAGAAATTACCTTTGTATAAGAGAATTTTTATTGTTACGAGGGACCCTCGCACATTCACAAGCATGTAGCAGTTAAATCTGTAGTATTTCACCACACTTATAGTCTATTTCAGAAAGGTGTAGAGTAGTAAAATGGGAAATTGCGTCCAGTTCGGCTCAATTTCGGTGTCGGCTATAGGCGCGGGTAAATTTTGTTCATTTAATTATTTACAAACCATAGAAAAAAAGAATATAAAGAAGGAACTATTAGCTATAGAAAATTTACACAAATATCGTTTTATGAAATATGCCGTGGAAGATATAGCCGAAAAACATACTGTCATATTATTACGAACTAAATCTCATAGAACTCATATGGGCGCAAGTGAAAAGATTTGTAGCAAGACACAACACGACATTCAAAGTGAAAGGCGTTAAGCTACTACTTGATCAAGCCGTTAAGGAAGTTACAGCAGAGAACTGGCGAAAAGCATTAAAATTGTATTTTTTAACTACTCTAAATATATATAAGACTACATTTAAACTACTTTTAGTACTCTTGGTAAAGCTACTGTGTAGCGAAACATGTGGAGTCAACAACAATTTTAATAGTGTTTTTTTTTTAAATAAATTGGAACGTAACACACTATTAGTGTTTTCTTCATATTTTAAATTATTTTTCCGTCGACCGTGTATTTACATCCGATATTAACGTTCCCAAAATCATTCATTAATGACCCCTATTAATGCATGATTTTCTGTAAATGCACAATTTTGGTAATTAAAATTAAAGGCAGCCATGCAAACAAATCAACAAAATAATAAAATGTCAATCCAAAACGTCGTCCGCTGTCATTAGAATTTGTAGAATTGTGAAATCTGGATTGTAAAATAAAAGTTGTTAACTGTTTTTCTTCACTTTAGTAAAAAATACGGTCGACGAAAAAACATTAAGCATAAACCATCTTTCTATTCAATTAATTTGATATGCAGTTTTTTTAACAGATATTTCCAATTTTTCTTAAATTTTCAATGTTACAATTTTCCTACATTTACTTATCCCACCGATGTCATGTTTTCTTTACCATTTTCGCTAACATTTGGCGATTTACTGCCTTATCTTATTAAAATCTTGTTGGGCATGATAACAGTTTTACTATTAATGGCTTAAAGAATATTATTCATTTAAAAATAAACTTACATATTAAAGATGTAAGTTAAGTCCTGGTATTTACGTCAAATAATACCAACATAACACACTAAAATTAACCAGCAAGGCATTCATGTCACGTGATTAAGCCACCATCTCGCGAGTTCTATCAAAATTATTACTATACCTAAACTACCTACCCTACCGATTGACTTTTGTTTTTAACCACCCCGCGCTTGGACATGCTACAAAACCAGTTGTTTATCAGTTTGTCAATTTGACATTTTATCAGCGGTCAATGTATTTATTTCGGTAACAATATTCGTGTATTTTTTAATTTAAAATAATCGCGTACATGTAATCCAAATCGAAAAAAAAATCCGCACGTTTACCGTTCTGTTAATGAAGTTCCCGTGAATGTAGGGCAAACAAAAATATTTTGGGGGTATTTTTCTTAATTCGTGGTAAATGTAACTCCTTGAAAAAATCCCATCTTTTATTCCTGAGTTATTGGGAAACAATCATAATGGATTCGAGTCATAATCTACCATTTACATCTATGTCAGCTAGATCACTACAAATAAGAGATTCAAGAATCACGTTAGACACTCTAATTGATTCAAGAACTAAGATAGGAATAAAAGAATCAAACATGAGGTTAAAAGAAGTAAGAGATTCTAAAGCTAAGATATCAAGCTTTGTAGAAAGTAAGAAGAATCTACCGATACTACTACCAGAAGAACAAAGCAAATTTGAAGCAAGCCGTCCCGACCTGCTGGAGGAACTTGTTTTGTCCATTGCTGATATATTTGGTACTGATGAAGATAATGGACATATTATGGTATAGTAAATGATCTTAACGAAAATTATGATCAATCAGATTAAAGAAGAAGCACTAATACTAGCGATAGCATCCGGGAGCATCCGGGAAGTAATGCAATTTATCAAAATAAATCAGCCGAGTAATTTAACTGATCCTAGATCATAGTTCCGATATTAAAAGTCCTTTAAATTTTTTTTAATAAGGTCATAAGACAACACTCATTTAAAAATTTTTACCGCTACCTAGTTCATCTAAATGGGCCATACTTATTAGGACAATCTGATTAATTAAATAAATCTTGATTATAGGTAAGGATCGCTGGTGATGACACAGACTCACTAGAAAGGCAAGAGAAAGAAGAAGAGATCGAACTAGATCATGTGAGTAGCGTTGCAATCGCAAGTGAGGAAGACGACAAAGAGGATTTTTTTGTTGCCGAAGAAGAAAAGCTTAGAGGGATGACCGATGAAAACGAAGACGACGAAGAGTTTCATCGAATGCGAGCCGAGGACCTTTCAACTGTCGTAGCGAAATTTGCTTTGAACAGTAAAGGTACTACAAGGTTTACAACATAAAAAAAGAATTCTTTGAAGGAATTTGTGCAATTTTTGTACAGTGAGGAAATATTCTAGTCTGGAAAAGTACCTTTTAAAGGTAAACGAAGCACCTGAATAAAACACGCTCGGACACGTCGTTCTTATTTTATTTTCTTAAATCTTTTAGGATTTCTGAAAAATATACAGAGTGCTTCAAGAAATCTGGGAGCTGCTGACTTATATTTTATTAAATGGAACACAACGTAAAGAATTTTGATAATACTTTACGTCCTAGAAATATTGCACGCTAATTTCGCGACACCCTGTATACAGGGTGTGCACAAGGGAATTTCAAAAACGGTAAGAGATACGAAGGTGTTTAAATTGAGGCCAAGTTGCGTATTTTGGGGTTTAATAATTTGGTGAAAGAAAATTGTAAATATTCTGAATACCTTCGGATATTATTTATTATATTTTGCGCCTTCATTTTAGACTTAAAAAAAAAAACAAAAAACACTATCTTATAGCCGTTCTTTATGTCCTACAAGATGGCGTTATTAGTTTTCAAATTCAACGTTTTGTTCTTTAGATACCAACCTCAAGTCAATTTTTTTAAATACGGACCTGGAATTTTACCAACAGTTTTAATACAATTTTCCGTCGACCGTGTATTTACATCCGATATTAACGTTCCCAAAATCATTCATTAATGACCCCTATTAATGCATGATTTTCTGTAAATGCACGATTTTGGTAATTAAAATTAAAGGCAGCCATGCAAACAAATCAACAAAATAATAAAACGTCAATCCAAAACGTCGTCCGCTGTCATTAGTATTTGTAGAATTGTGAAATCTGGATTGTAAAATAAAAGTTGTTAATTGTTTTTCTTCACTTTAGTAAAAAATACGGTCGACGAAAAAACATTGTAACCAACTCTTACATTAAAATGCGATTAATGATCTCGAACATTAACGCGTTCGCTACGCTCACGCGTTAAAATATTTCGATCAATAATCGCCATTATTAATGTACTTCTTGGTTAAATTACTATTAAAGGTTTTTAAAATTGTGTTATCAAATAACACATTATCAGTATTTCCAATTATTCTTTATTTACTATTACGGCACTGGCAATTATTTTTAGGATTACTTAAATATTAAAATTACATTACATTACAGAGAGTTATGGTGTTTAGGCCGTTTATTAACAATACAAGTAAGCAAGTTTTTAAGGCATGAGAAATACATCTATTTTTTATTAGTATTTTATTTATTTTATTAATATAATCTCTTAAATCTTATGATTTTTGCCTTAGACCTAGACCGAAATACTGTAAAACAGAAAAAAGGTAATGCTCCCGAGTGAAGAAAAGGTAACTGGAGTGTTAGTCTAGTTATATGTTACTGTTACTGTTATGTTATGTACTAGTTCAGGCTTAACATGTAACAAAAATAAAGAGACAGAAAAATATTTGAGGCCGAGACTTTAGGCCTCTTTCTTACAAAGTATCTCTTTGACTAAAAACGCATGTACTTTTTAAATCAGATTTTTTTTTCGGTTTGGCTCTAAATGTTCAGGACCGTAATCATATAAAAAGATAACTTGAAAAAATGTTTTATTAGATAACAAAAAGTTAAAATTTCAAAAACTTCTAAATTGAACTAAAAAAGTCCCTGAAACTGTATTTAAAATTCCAGGTCCGTATTTAAAAAAATTGACTTGAGGTTGGTATTTAAAGAACGCAACGTCGAATTTGAAAACTAATAACACCATCTTGTATAACATAAAATACGGCTGCGAAAAATTGTTTTTTTTTCCAAGTTAAAAATGAAGTCGCAAGAAATAAAAAACCAAAAATAGAAATTTCGGGTTTGTCCGGATGTCTCCGAAGGCATACGCCGTTTTATTAACTTCTTCACTGTTACCGTTCTTGAGATCCCCTTGCACGCACACGAATTTGTAGCGATCTGTATTTATGTATAGCATACTTATACTAATACTTATTTCAGAAAAACTGGCTATAGGGATCTGTACCTCAAATAAGTTTAACATTACACTATAATTTAAAAAAGTTGGAAAATAAATGTGAATTTTAAAAATTTCTCGAATTTTCCAAAAAACGATTCAAGATTGAAAAAAATATTTTAAAGTTAAAAAGTTTAAGAATTATTTTTAACATTAGAAAATTATAATGTGATTTTATTTTTAAATTTTGCTGGTATTAGTTTCTTTTCAAATATAGTCTGTGACCTGTGTACATCAATTTCACCAAAATCTTTCACTTTCGGCCCCCACTATGAAAATGTTCATAGTACTTATACAGGTTTCATACATAAAAATATTGTAAATGACAGTTTCAAATAATTTTTTATTATGCACTATTTCAATAAATTTCATCTTATGGTATAATACATCATCATCATTATCATCAATCAGCCCAGCTGCGTCCACTGCTGAACATAGGCCTCCCGTAATTCAATACATCGCCGTCGGTCTTGTGCTGCGTTCATCCATTTTAGGTTAGATATCCAAGATAAGCCGAATAATTATGGGGCTTAGCTTTGTCTGACTGTAAGCCGAGCTTTAGGGAAAAAGTAAACGCGTGCAAGCCAATTTCTTAAGATAAGGTGTACTTAAGATTAAGTAGCACCTAATCTAAGGGATGCAAACGGCCATAAGGGGCGGCGAAAAGCTAAAGAGCGGCCTTTAAAAAAAAGCTGTTATTAATCAATTCTTGAAATTTGCCCCATATGCGATTAAAATTATTCTCATTTTCTTATTAGTCTAAATGAGCGTATAGCACTCATATTTTTTGCATGAGTAAAATCATTTTAGTTCTTCTTCATGATAAATATTTTACAACTTTCCAGCAGATGGAGTCGCAACTTCCAATGATTTTCAATCGAAGGAGTTCCTAATACAGGATTTGACAGATGGTATACCAGAGGAGAACGAGAAAGAAGATGAAGAAGAAGAAGAAGAAAAAGAAAAAGAAGAAGAAAAAGAAGAAATAGAAGAACTAATAGAAGAACTAAAAGAAGAAGAAAAAGAAGAAGAAAAAGAAGAAGAAAAAAAAGAAGAAAAAGAATTGGAGAAAGAAGAACAACAAGAAAAAGTGGAAAGAGCAGAATCATCAAAAGAGGGCGCGTTGAGGAAAGCCCGACATTCCAGAATCACTATTGCAGACGATATGCCTACTAGAGATGGGCCATTGGGGTCAATTCCTACAGCTGATCTAGAAGTAAGATGAAGTGAAATGAAACGGTTTTAAAATACCAGAAAACTTACTGTACTTCCAACATATATTTTAATGAGTTTGCTCGTTCATCATCAATTTAATCATTAAATAAAATAACTGAAAGGAAAAAAGGAAATATTATTTATGTACAGCTACTTGTAAACTAAAATGCGTCAAGTTCGACAATTCAATATTACTTTACTTTTTTTGTTTTAATACAAATATTTCATGGCATTCTTTATTTGTAAATAAAATTAATAATGTTTATTTTAAAATGTTATCAAGTTAATTGTAATAAATTTATTCCTTTTCATCTTTTTCGATCGGAAAAAATAGTTTGTATAATCGTAGAAAAACCCACATTCGCGGACTCCGTATTGCCAGTCTCGGATTGAGCCTCGGCTTTCAATTTTTACGGTCGTCCGGGAATGTTCAGCTTTTCCTACTAGGTATACAATATACTATACAGGGTGATTCCTAAGTAAATACTTCTTTTTTAGCTGTGTATAGAAGGCATTAAAATAAACAAAATTTCCAAATACATTTTTTCAAAAAACTTAAAAATAAGGTACTTACATTCATTTATTATGGATCAAATATGGATCTGAATAACTTGCATGTTGAATAACATTAGGAAGTGTGTAGGGCGAGCCCGCAAGGGAAAGCGTTCTGCGTATTACCATTTTCATGTGTCACCAATTTAAAGTTAACTTGCTTCAGAAAAATACACCGCAGCGTATTGCTAAATAACTCACTACCATGCATAACTAATAAGAGATAAGACAAACAAAGTAAAGTATAGCAAGCTACGTTTTGATGACCAGGCCCGCACGATTTTTTACTTCTGTATCTCGCCTATTTTTAAGTTTTTGAAAAAAGGTATTTGAAAATGTTGTTTATTTTAATGCCTTCTATACACAGCTAAAAAAGAAGTATCAACTCAAGAATCACCCTGTATACCTATAGCTTACTTGAGAGTTGAGAGGAGTATTGTTATTTTAAAAATATGTTAATAATATCAGAAACGGAAAAACTTTTGAGATATTTCAAACATTAAAACAAAATTAATTTTAAGGGTTCAGATGATGAGGAGGTGCCGAGGACCACGAGGCGAAGAACCATTGATTTTTCAAAAAAGAAAAGACTCACAATCACTGCCTTTGAAACCCGGGCATCGACTACCTCGTCCCATAAAGAAGCTATGCATCGCCACTCAAGCATGTAAGTAGTAGATAACGTAAAAAACTATAGACCTATAAGTAAATTATGTATTTTTGGAAAAAATTTTGAAAAAATTATACATGTTTTACCCATGACAAGACGCAATAAACGGTTTGTTTAGCTTAGATGTATTTCTTTCAGTGGCTTTCCACTGCGTAGGTAGTGAGGAGAATATTGCCCTAACTTTTTTATTTGTGGGATTTTTTAACGCCAGGTTCAATTTTTAAAAGCACTGAAGTCTTCTATTGAAAAAAGACACTCCTGCTTCATTTCGGTAGGATTTGCCATTTTTCAGTAAAATCGATTATAAAATTTTCGGTTTTTTGCAAGTCGTTGAAAAGGCTAAGGTGTTTTTTGCATATCTCAGCAAACACTTAATATTAAAACATGAAATTTATTAGAAGTTCTACTAGCGACAAGGCATATTTATTAAAGGATGTAACATTAAAATATTCCTTTTTTTTTTAATTTCTAAATTTTTTGTTAACAAAACCTTCCATAATTGTAATTTGAGAGAATATAAAAAAAATAAAATAAATCTGTTGAAGACGGTATATTCTGTCGAATTACAATAATAGAAGGTTTTATTAACAAAAAATTTAGAAATTTAAAAAAATTACATTAAAAGTATGAAAGCCCCTCAAGTTAAAAAAAATAGTAATGTTTACTTTAGGCTCCCGCCGTGCGACGCTACTGGAAAAAAAAATTTGTTAGTAACATCCTTTAATAAATATGCCTTGTCGCTAGCTAAACTTCTAATAAATTTCATGTTTTAATATTAAGTGTTTACTGAGATATGCAAAAAACCATTTGCAAAAAACGAAATTTTAAAATCGATTTTACTGAAAAATGGGGAATCCCACCGAAATGAAGCAGGAGTACCTTTTTTCAATAAATGCCTTTAGTGCTTTTAAAAATTTCACCTGGCATTAAAAAATCCTACAAATAAAAAAGTTAGGGCAATATTCTCCTCACTACCTACCCAGTGGGAAGCCACTGGAAGAAATACAGCTAAGCTAAATAAACAATTTATTGCGTCTTGTCATGGGTAAAACATGTATCAAATTCTGTTTTGATACTTCAATCAGTTTCTGAGATATTGTGAAAAAACCGCTTATCATAGCTTCCATTCGGGGGGCTCTAGCCCCATAACGAAGCGTTTTTCAAGATATATTAATAGAGGATTTTATTCCTATTTTTAGATGTACTTTATCCCCTTAAAATATTGTCACCTAATTTCGGGACACCCTGTATATATTAATAACATACAACAATGCGTCAATTTTTCTAAATTTCTGCTGTACGCAGATGACCTAAATTTTTTTAGAATAATCAGGGTGCCAAGGGACTGCGATAGGTTGCAAGATGATCTTAATGCTTTGGTAAAATTCTGCGAAAGTCGGAGTTTATTTCTTAATCTAGATAAGTGTGTGTCGATTACGTTCACCAGAAACAAGAATGTGCATAATTTTCGTTATTCGATTAATAATAGTGATCTTAAGTCGGTAAGTGACATACGTGATTTGGGTGTTATAATGGACACTAAGTTAATTTTTAGCTCTCACATTGAGCAGGGTGTTAATAAGTGTAACCGATTCTTAGGATTTATTATAAGAAACAGTTTACATTTTCAAAATCCGCAAACAATTCTAAACTTGTACTACGCGTTTATATTTAGTAAACTTAATTTTGCATCAGTTGTTTGGAGTCCTCAGTACGCGATTTATCTGCGGAGACTGGAAAGTATTCAAAATACATTTGTACGGTTCTTATCACGTAAGACGGATGTACTTATAGTAAATAGCAATTATAAACCTATTATGGAAAAGTTTTCAGTAGTAACGCTTGCTGGAAGACGGACAATTTCTGATCTTGTTATGATTTATAAGCTGGTTAATAGTCTTATTGATTCGCCAATACTTAGATCAAAGCTAAGCTTTAATGTACCGGTTAGGGACCTAAGGCTTCAAAATACATTTAACATTCCACTTCGAAATACGAATTCAGGTCAAAATTCTCCTATCTATAGAGTGACACGTACCTATAATGGTCTTTCCTTGAGTATGGAAATGTTCGATATGTCTATAGTTAGATTTAAAAAACATGTCAGATCATTGTTGTGATTTTTTTTTGTTTTTAATTTTAATTTTTTTAAGGTTTTATATTTATATTTTTGTTTGTATAACGCTCTTCACTGATGGATCGCAGTTTATCGGAGCGAGAGGAGGCAATCCGAAAAATGTTTCCTCTGTAGTCAATGTTTTTGGGAAAAACAACAGTAAAAATACAAATAATTATATGTTTTCGGAATCGTAAAATGCTATTTCGCATGACGCAAGACGCGCTTAGGAGGCAGGCACGCCTCCAGCGCTTTGACCAATAAGATTTTAGAAATTTCGAATTAGGTTCTGTAGTTGGGTCGTTACACCTGTTACCGTTATGTTAGTGTAGGTTATGGTTTTTTAATTTCTTTCTTAATTCTTGTGATTTTATACGTGCAGGTGTTATCGAAGGTGAGGGGGTAAGTTTTTAAAATTTAATTTACTAATTCCATTATTAAACATGGAAATAAATCTGTAAGAAACGCCAAGGATATTGTAGAATTTCTTATTAAATTTAACTTTAGCAGACTTTCATACGACGACAAATTATTATTCGTGAAAGATTTAGGGATTTCTCGTCTAGATTTGAGCAAAATAATAATTAGTCATGGTAAACCGCATCGTAGTTTTGTTAATGCATGGTATGAAAAATGTAAATGGTATAGCCCGCTAAACTTGTAATAAATAAATATAATATTCTAAGCAATAAAATAATTTAATGGAAACTCTACACCTTCCCGTTGGTTTTGCTGAACAATAACATATTTTTAATCATGCCTACCTATGTATATAAAATATTTTATTGACCAAGTAGAGGTTCTTTCAATATCCTAATATATAATCGGTTTCGTTGTAAGAAAAATATTTTGCCGACCTCCTCTAAAAAAATTGCCATTAAGTAAACACAATATTTTTACCGTTGCAAAATTTGGCGCCTTTCCGGGATCACGATTAAAAAAACGAAGCACTTAATCACAGTAATTATTACAAGAAGTCACTTTGGCAAGTTTGACTCAAATTTTAACAATAATTTTATAATAAATATAGGTAGGTACCTACCTAATACCCCTTTCTGGTCCTCAAAAATGATTTAATTCGTACCTATATTGTTTTGAAACATCATAAATACCTATAAAAAGAACTTGCGAAACTAATTTAATTTACGAAATTTGGTAGCACTTATAACTGAGTGAATTATTGACGAATTATGGGCGTGGCTCCGCCTTGGTGTTTAATTTTGCCTCCCCATTTTAATTTGCCACGAGCCGCCACTGCATTTACAAGCTCGCATTCTCTTTATTTATCTAGAATGTCTGCGCCAAGACAGAGCCTCAATTACAATATCGGTCACAGGGAGACGTCACAATCCGAAAATGACCTCATGGAATTCTACGACCTGGACACAGTAGGAAACCAATTTCTTCTTCCCGATTATGATGAGATCGAGGTAGAAGAAGAAGAGATAGCCTCAGTGTTCGAAGAAGAACCTCCGAGCCTTGATAGGGAACCATATTACACCAGATACGACCAAATTTCCGACATATTGATGGAAAGAAGAATGAAAAATAATATTCTGCAGAAAAAAGTTACTATGTATTTAAAGCGACGAAAGGTTAGTTAGTAGAGATTGGAAATAAGCTAGCATTACCACTTAATTTTAATAATTTTTAATATTCATCTTCCTCATACCTTCATCCACTTCTTCTCCATAGTTTCTTAAATGACCAGCCAACAATTTTCTTTTTCTTAAATGATTATTCCCATCCACTTCAGTTTCATATCTTTCAAAAGTTTTTTCAAACACAGATGTCAAACTTTTCATTCTACCTTTAAGCTCTTATAGTGCCTCAAACTTTAAGTATGGACTATTTCTTCTAGTTAATAAGCTAGCAGATTAACTCGGAGTGTGGTCTTGACCGGGAAATAATTACTTGATAGAAGCGCTTTGGTTAGGACAACATATTATTTAAAATTCACTCCGAGATAACTTTATTTACGTCCATTTTACAGGGTGTTCATTACGTAAGTACATAAACTTTAAGGACGTTATCCAGAAACTTTAAGGACGTAATCTTTGATTGATTTTAAGACAAAAAGTTCATATAATTATTGGTCCGCAACAGCTTTTCCAGATACAATTCAAAATTGAAACAAACTGAAGATTTTTCCACAGGGTGTTACAAATTCGATATACCAGCATTGGAATCTCGGAAACCATTGGAGTTAGAGAAACGGTTAAATGGGGGAAAAGTTGTGCAATTCGGTGCTGATTATAATGCCGCTTTAAAAGTTTTCAAATTACGAATACTTCCGATTTTATTCGAAAAAAAAACGAAATGTTGCAAAATTGTTTTTAGTTTTTCCTGAACTCATTTGACTAGCTATTTAAAAATAAATGACACCCTGTCATTGCCACTTTTTCTCCTCTACGAAATGACGTTACTAAACTAAAGATCCGCCGTTTAGTCTCTGAGCGGCCATCACCAACTTAATTTTTTTAAATACGGACCTGGATTTTTTTTATTCGATTTTTAAACTCTCCTCCCCCCAAAATGTAATGGCGATATTACTTTCTCATAATAATGAATTGTCCTAGAAAAATCGATCGTGTTATTGAGCAAAGCGGCAATCTCTTTGAACATTTAGAAAATTAGGATTTATAATTGGTAAATTTAAAATTATTAGAAAATTCTTATAAAATAAATTATATTACTTATGTATGAATGTTTTAAATAAAATAAAGTTTTTAATTAATATTGTAATTCTTTGCCAGGACCAGACTGACAAGAAGTGTAAAAAATATGAATTTAAAAAAATAAGCAAAGACAATTCATCATTATGAGAAAGTAATATCGACATTACATTTTGGGGGGAGGAGGGTTTAAAAATCGGATAAAAAAAATCCAGGTCCATATATAAAAAAGTAAAGTTGGTGATGGCCGCTCGGAGATGAAACGGCGGAACTTTAGTTTAGTAACTACCGACCCGTCGCATTGCTTTCAGTAATTTCCAAAGTGATGGAGAAAGCTATTAACCAACAACTACTAAAGTATCTGGAAGGGCTTAACATTATCAGCGACCATCAATACGGTTTTCGTAAGTCCAGATCAACAGGTGACCTTCTGGCATATGTCACCCATCTTTAGAGCAACACCATCGAACATCATGGATAATCCCGGGCTGTTGCACTGGACATCTCTAGGGCTTTTGATCGTGTTTGGCACGATGGGCTTTTAAGTAAACTGCGATCCTACGGTATGCCTAATGGATTTTGTTTATGGTTAACCAGCTCCCTTAAGAACCGTTCTCTGCAAGTGGCGATTGACGGGTTTCTCTCAGACACCTTCACCATCAATGCCGGTGTTCCTCAAGGGTCCATATTGTCGCCTACCCTCTTTTTACTGTATATTAACGACCTTTTAGTGAAAACCCAAAATCCAATTTATAGCTTTGCTGATGACAGCACACTTGTCTCATATTTTACCTTGACTCCCCAAACATCCGCTGCCGACGCACAAGGACCTGGAAGAAATTTTGGCTTGGGGTGACAGTAACCAAGTCGAATTTAATGCTAAGAAAACCCAGGCAGCAGTCTTCTCCAAAAAGGTTAACATTGCAGAACCGGATATAGTCATGGCAGGACACGCAATTCCCCTGGCACCGTCTATTAATTTGCTAGGGGTCAATCTGGGAGGTAATATGTCTTGGCATGATCACGTTGCCGCAATTGCCAAAACAGCTGCACAGAAACTTGGTGTACTTTTCCGCACCAAAAGGTTGTACACACCTCATCAACTTTTGACACTCTACAAAGCCCAGATTCGACCATCATTAGAATATTGCTCTCATGTCTGGAGCTCTGCACCCAAGCACACCCTTCGGCTACTGGATTCCATTCAAAGGAGAGCCGTTCGTCTGATCGGCGACCCCGAGCTGACCAAGACCCTCGATAGCCTGGAGCATCGAAGACAGGTTGGTGATTTGGCTCTCTTTTACAGATATTTCCATGGCAGGTGTTCGACTGACATTGCCCACTTGATTCCACCTAGAGCAATGCAAAACAGAAATACACGGCGAACCACTGCCGCTCATCCATATGTTCTTCAGCTTAGTACTCCTCGAACTTCATTGTTCAAGAATTCTTTCATCTGGAGAACGTCATCTTTGTGGAATGATCTTCCTGAGGTCGTGTTTCCCAATGAATACAATCTTCAACGTTTCAAGACCAACGTTAATCGCTTTTTTCGCACTCGCACCGCTCCCAGAGCGCCTTAAAGGATTTTTCCTACAGTGCAGGTGTTTTATCATAAAAAAAAAAAAACGTGGTAATGACAAAGTGTCATTTATTTTTAAATAGCTTATCAAATGAGATCAGGAAAAAATAAAAACGATTTTGTAAAATTTCGGTTTTTTTCGAATAAAATCGGAAGTATTCGGAATTTGAAAACTTTTAAAGCGGTATTATAATCAGCACCGAATTGCACAACTTTGCCCCCATTTAACCGTTTCTCTAACTCCTATGGTTTCCGATGCTGGTATGTCGAATTTGTAACACCCTGTATATATTTTTTGAAGCTATTTCATTGAAACTTAGAACACACTAATAGATATTAAGAAACTGCGTTTTGCAAGTATAAAGTCAAACTTTTTTAAATTTATTTTCATAGATCAAGATATATCTCGTTTTTTTTCCCAGAGCGATCTTAATTCCCAGTTAAATTTGTCCATAGGCTTGCATGAAAACCGATTTAGGAAGTTTTCTCGAATATAAATTGCTGGACAATTCAAGCGGACCGAGCTAATTGTTAGGTGAACTTTGGAGTAAAATATTTTACGAACGAATAAAGCTATCGATGCGCGGTTTGCAAAATTTAAAAGAAAATTTAATTCTTAATATGCACATTTTTTCCGATTTTTTTTTACTTCTAACCTTTAACTGTCTACAGGGTTCAAAGAGAAGTATTTTTTTTTTACCAAAGTTTCTAAGTACCGGATTTCCACAAAAATAATTTTAAATTATTTTGGATGGCATTTTCTTTATCTCCTATTTATAGAAAATAAAGTAAATTCTCAAATTTTTGATATTCCTCTTTGTTCATGAAATTTCGATTTTTTTCTCAACCCCTGTAAATTTCAGGTATTTTTGTCATTAGGCCTTACAATGTTTTGTAAGAACGGGTTTTGGTAAGTGATTATAACTTCTTAGGATCACCTCTTTTGCAACGAGAACATTTTAATTTCTTGCGTTTCGTCGTGAGCAGTTATCCTGGCACGAAACACACGATGTGTGAAAATGGAGGCATATAAAATGAAAAAAATAAAAATAAAACCGATTATGGGTACGCCACTGGTCACGACGAAACGCAGGAAATTAAAATGTACTCGTTGCAAAAAAAGTGGTCCTAAGAAGTTATAATCACTTACCAAAACCCGTTCTTACAAGGTTGAGAAAAAAATCGAAATTTCATGAACAAAGAGGGATATCAAAAATTTGAGAATTTACTTTGTTCTCTATAAATGGGAGATAAAGAAAATGCCATCCAAAATAATTTTAAATTATTTTTGTGAAAATCCGGTACTTAGAAACTTTGGTAAAAAAAAACATACTTCTCTTTGATCCCTGTAGACAGTTAAAGGTTAGAAGTAAAAAAAAATCGGAAAAATGTGCATATTAAGAATTAAATTCTCTTTTAAATTTTGCAAACCGCGCATCGATAGCTTTATTCGTTCGTAAAATATTTTACTCCAAAGTTCACTCGGTCCGCTTGAATTGTCCAGCAGTTAAGTTTATCCTATCAAAAATTATTAAGAGCCACTTTTTGTGTATTTCTTTCCTGACTTACTTTATAATATGGTGTTCCTCCGCATTTGCTGCTCATGCAAGGGAGTGCTTAAACAGACATTTTCTGAGGCGGTGGATAGGTAGGTTAAAAGAGTGGCCACCTAGATCGTTCCATCTTAACTCACTATACTTTCTTCTGTGTGGCTACGTCAAAAATATAGTTCATAAATTTAAACCCAACTCAATAGAATCGCTTGAGTCCGTGAGCAATTTTTTTTCTTCCGAAGGTCCGTCCATGCGTCGGATACATTTAGGCCAGGTTTGGTACATTGTGCTCAACCTGTTCGATTGTTACACCCACTCAGTGATCTCAGTTTCTTGCACTAATTTGTGTTGGTTTAACTGGGGAGAGGGTAAGGAGGTCCTCTGGTTCCAGTTTTGGTTGCCCGAGTATTTGTTGCCTCTTCCGATCTAGTGACTCGCAATGGCAAACTATGTGCTGTATAGCTTCCCTGACTCGTCCGCATAATTTGCAGGCAAGATCTCCATTGAACAGTTGCATTATGTGCAGAGGGTTCTTGACATCCTTGCGTCCTGTCAGAATTCCTGTATAGTTTTCAACTGGTCCTGTTCATTTAAAGCAGCTGTTTCATAAGTCTTGAGTCTGGATCCCTAATAAATCTTTTGCTGTGGTGTTATCCCTGTTTGTTTCTCCAGTGGATTTTGTGTTCACTTCTGATCCATCGCTTTATAGCATCTCGTACTGTGCACCTTGGTACTCCAAGTATCAATAAATATGTTTTCTGAGCCTTTCCTTGCAAGTTCAACGGCCTTTTTGTTTCCTGTAATACTTTTGTGTCCTGGTACTCACTGCAGTATTACTTTGTTCACTTTTGCCAGGGTCTCCAGTTCCTCTTAGCATTCCCATACCAGTCTTGAGGTTACCCTGTTGCATATTAGCGATCTAAGGACTGCTTGACTGTTAGAATATATGTATGGATTCGCTTATTGAGGTAAGCCCTTCTATTGTTTTCATACGTACACTGTAACATGGTGTAGATTTCTGATTGGAACACTGTGGAAGCCTTTCCCAGAGAGAAAGACTTTTTTCTCCGGTTGTACTCCGTATATCCTCGCTGCGGTACCCTCTTTCGTTTTGAAGGCGTCTGTGTTCCAGATTATTGCCCCAGGGGTAGTCTCTGGTGTTTTGTTTTCCCATACGTTTCGTTCATCAATTACGACCTCATATAGATACGCTTGAGTTCATTTGATGAGTAATTTTTTCACAAGTAGTATAAACTGTACAATAGGAATTTTTGAATCTATTGATCTGACTCAGGACAGTTGGTGGTGGACATTTTCAACATCTCATAAAATAGTTCCTTTTCATATTTGTATGTTTTGTTTTAAAAGTGAATAGTTCGTAAACGATATGGGGCATGATTTACGAAAAATGTCTAGAATTGATGATAGAATGTAAAGGTGTAAAAATATTTCATAAAAAAAAATTAAATTTGATTCACCTAGCAACGAACAAACGCTTTAGGCCCGGTTGTACAATTAGAGCTTAAGTACGAGCTTTTCAAAGCTCAATCTAAAATTGAACCTGGTTCTAAAAGGTAATTATACTCAATTCCTAACCACAGGTCTGCACAGGTGGCATCAATAATTAAATTACCATTCTGGCAATGGTTACTGTGTCAAAAAACCATCATTTGTTTTTAAAGTTTTGGGTATTTACAAATTGCAACTACCTTTCCATATAACACAACTGTAAATCTAACAGGAAGAAAGTGTTTTGTGGCAGGCAGACCAAGTAGTGCATCTATCTTTTGCATTAAAGTTCACAGGGACTCCAAAGGTAATGGGTTCTCTGGGGCACAGATGGACAAAGACAGGCTGTTTTGCCCTTTTAGGACTCATCAGAAAGCCAAAACCTGTAGGCAATTGCCATTACAGCGAAAATATGCATTCAAGATATTTTTAAGGATAAATATAGGATGAAAACCTAGTATCGCCATCTGCCTGCCGCTAAACACTTTCTTTCTATTTTACTTATACGGACCCTACTACTTTATTTTGTATACTTTTTACTTTTATAGAAGAATGTCTGCTATTAGCTTTTGTTAAGCAGTTTAAAGGTATTTTGGAAACTAAAAAAAAAACATATTACAAATAACCAACATTACCAATAAAGAAAAAATAGAATGTTGGAAAAAGATCGAGACTAAGCTTAATTACGAAAATTTGAATATGATCAGGTCTCGGTCTGTAGTTTTGGGACTGTCTTCGAACTGTGACGGGACTGATCTAGATTATGGCACTGTCTAGTATTATTGAATTATGTATCTAACTGGTAGCGTTTAAGACTCAATGGTAGCGTATCCCTAGCCGAACCTCTAGATCCTTCCCTTCACAGTGAGTTTAGAATTTATCCCGGAAATAACTACCTGACTAAACTTTTATCGCAAGAGCACTCTGGTCGTGTCGTGACATTTTCTCTTGGATTGTTAATTAAGGTGTTAATTGATATTATACGACTTACCAATCGGGCCTTCACCAGATATTTCAGCTCTGCCTCGATAGTCCTTAGAAACGGCGCGGTCTACGCGCGAACGCGAGTCGTCCACTCTTGTTAGCGTGAATCCCCTATCCCCTTGTTTCCAGTGAATAATAAAACACTAGATTTTCAAAACACTTAAATCTATTAACAACAAGAGATAAAGAAAAAGAAACTTTACAATATTAAACTTAAGATATTTACAAGATAAGTGTAAGAGAATAAAGAGAGGTGTTTTACTGAAATAATACCCATTATGCAATTAAAACCCAGACATGCGTTTACTGTGAAAGAGAACAAACTCGAAAATAAACCCTTGATATGAGAAAACCACCCAATCTGATTCAGTTAAAATAAAGAAAACCCTGAAGTTAATCCTAGGATTGAAGAGTCCTAAACGACGATCGTAAACTCTGATATTTAATCCCATCTTTGCACTTTGAATTAAGATTCACTTTCACAAGAAAAACAAGCGCGAAAACGGAACTATTGATTTTTATAAGACTTTTTCGTAAGACGTAAAACTCGGAACTGTCGCGTAAGAATAATCTTTCGTAACTTTCCCGTACAAACTATCCCTTCGAAACCTTTCATTACGAAAACGAACTTGGAACTTTCCCGTACCAATAACCCCGAGGAACTCATTTTAATAGATTTGTCACTATACTTTCTGACCTCTTGTCAACCCCACTTAAAGTTTTATTGTTCCCAGTAATTATGACTTCTACCCTACAGGATTACTTTACCCTGCTCGCGGACCAATCCCGGTACTCGTTACCGTCGGCTATTTTGCCTTAGGTACTGGGAGATTTAGCCAATAGATAATAGATGGCTCCAGTCCCACGGTTTGAGAAATAAAATACTAACCCTCTCTATAGATGCAAAATTACCTATGCTCTATATCTTATACAAATGTACTAATTAACAAACACATAACAAATCTAATTAACCTAAAGTACTAAGTCAAATGTGTTTAAAAAACCCATTTGGACGTTATGGGAAAAAGCAACACAAATGCGCTTAGCCTTTTCCATTCTTAATCGGATCGGCCAAGATACAGATCCAACAACCAACTTCCTCATATATTTTCCATTTTTCAGTTTTCTCAACATATGATTCATGTAGTATAATATACGCGAAACAGTCATAAAAGATCCCTCCGGCGAAGGGTTTGTTGAACACATGCTGACCATCTCTCGGATCGACAGGCAGTTAGAAATATACTTTACAGAGAAAGTACCGTATTACTTTCTACGAATTGCTTCGGTACCAATAAGGATTTCGAAAGTGTTTTATTGCTTTATTTACCGAAAGCATCCTTTTAGTTTCCCCGTTGGGATAATGTGAAACACATGTATTCTGTAAAACGTGATTTTTACGAAAAAATCGAAATAAGAACAAAACTAGAAATCCCGTTCTATTACAGAACGTCTTCTATAGCTCCTAGAACATCCATAAAATCTTCATCATTCGATTCGTCTGTTAAATCCAAAAGTGTTTATCATTCGCTTCCATAACTTTAAAATATTATTACCACAAATTCAAGTAGAATTTATAAGGTTTTTAATGGGTTACATGTCATCAGTCATTAACAACTTGACTTAAGTCTAGAAAATTGACCTAAAGAATAAAAGCTCAGTATAACTGAGTTCAACTTAGGGTCGAGCTTTACAAAACTCGTACTTAAGCTCTTATTGTACAACCGGGCCTTAGTGAATAAACCTGTTAATGTGTTTGAAAATTGATAGTGAACTTATGATATAGATTTTTTTAGATTGAACATTTCTTAAAAGACAGCGAGTTCCAATTAGACGAGCTTAACAAGTATAACAGAATATTAGATACGTACAAAGAAGTTATGGAAGTTAATGGCATACAACGAAAAATAAGGACTGAAGAACTCGACTCTCTAAAAGAAAAAAGAAGTCGGCTAAACATAAAATTGGAGAAGGTCTTCAAAAATCAGCAGAATAGAGAGGCCATCATTGGAAACGGGTTGATATTTTCCAAAACTGGGGCCGTCATAACAGACAAGCAGGTCCAGAGGTTGCTGAAGAGACAGAAAACACAGACAGATCAAGTGGCTACAATGAGATTAAAGTATATTAAATTGAAGGTAAGACAGGAAGGGGGTAGGAGTCAAAGGGTGACAGCAGGAGTAAACAACAACGAACAAACCTGCTAACACTGTATAGTGGCCGAGAGCTAAGAGATTACATTATTTTTAAAAGTTCTTTTAAGTGTTTACTTTTAAAATATGAGTCAAACTTTTCGTTATTTCTAATTTTTATTAAAAACTATTCAAAAAAAATATGCCAAAATTGATTTATTTTGAAGCAATTAATATTTATAACATAATAAATAGATAGTGTTTCTTTGAATATTAGTATCTAGGTCGCCCACAAGGCAGTGATGTTGTGATTGGTGTTAGCCATGGTACGCAAAAATTGTTTTTAAGTGCTTTATTCAGCTCAGGTAGTCTTTACTGCTATTTGGGAATTTATTTTACTCTTAAGTTATAATGAGTGTTTGATATTTATTTCTTTATTTCGTTTTGCTGCAAATGCGGCAGATAAAGTATTTTATTTTACAATAAAATAAAGTGTTCGTGTACTGCCGGAAATCACTCTGATAATGTACGGCTTTACTGTCGGTTGGCGATAAAATATATTAAATTTTTTTTCCTAATAACAAAATTAATACAACTGGCGTTTATACTCCACTTATATTACTTTTACCTAAATATAATTTGTTGTTTCTGTTTTTGTATTAAACTCTCCCTAACGTCATATTCCGTTATCGTAACCAACCATATTTGTGGAAGATAACTTACAAGAAAAAATAATCTACCTGCAAATTCCTAAATTTTACTACTTTCTAATTATTGCATATAGGTTAAATTGTTTATTTCCGATCAATTAATATCAATTTAAGTTCTGGAAACTGAAAAAATATCAATCTTACCTTTTATCAGATTATAATTCTTCGTATTAAACACTAGAATCGCTGAAAGTCGGCGCATGCATGCATGTTGATTCTCCGTAACGATGGGTCAGTATAAAGCTAACAACCTAATGGCACGGTTGATGCGTGTTTCGTGATAAATACGATGTAAACACGTGCTCAGTAGTTTGTTCGATCCTAAATCGTCGTTACCGTGATCAGTTTATTGAGGTAAGTAATCTATTTTTCTTTGAAATTTTGTATTTATTTTATGCGTCTTACCAGAGATTATGCCTTAACGTAGAAAAAATACAACATTTTTGTTTTTAAATATAACATAAAATTTAAAACATGCAGGGTCCGTTATATTATTACCGTTATCGATATATGATAACGGTGATGATCTGAATGATAACGGAGTTGATCTTCACCCAATAATTCCGTTTTTTTTTATATTTTTAGACCTGAAAATATAAAAAAAAAGTCTCCAAAAAAAACAAAAAATCTGACAGACAAGAACAGGTAAAGCAGAACATAAGAAGAATGAGAGCAAAGATAAAAAGTGATCCCGAAAAATACAAAAGAAAAGAACTATAATAATAATATATATATATATATATATATAATCTGTGTGTGTTTTTTAAATACAAAATAAACGCAGTAAATTAGTATATTTTTTTAATATATTTTACCATCCTTTCTTTACTATAAATAAATTGCTGTTTTTAAGCCCATAAGTATAAATTATTTCAGAAAAAATCATTTTATGAAAAAAATAAGATTGATAGGATATTCTTATTTTATGTTATTTATTTTATTTTATTTATTGGTGTCAACGGGGATACAAACAGGTAAAAGATACACACTGGAGTATCCACATAATACACTCTTTTGCAACAAGTAAGACATTTTTAATAACTTGTGGTCATTTTTAACGAACTGATTATATTTTCGAAAAAAAATGCACTGACTGAAAATCTTTTTTCAAGAACGACCCTGTTACTAGGTATTTGCTTTTAGGGAATGGTTCAAGAAAAACTGGACAAAATAGAAGATACGAGTCGACTAGAGGACAATCTTCTTCTTGTCGATTACGAACAACTTAAAGCAGAAAACCAAAGCTATTTTGACAAAATAGAAGAACGAGACGAAGATCTAGCTAGACTAAGAATGAAATGTCAAAGTACAATTCAAATATTAGCTCATGTGAGGGAGAAATCGTCAATAATACAATCACATGTGGACGATCTTACAGAGGATCTGGAATATTTACAATCAAATGCAGATAACAACAGAGCATTATTAGCCTATTTAAAACATCAAAGGGATGTAACTCGGAGTCTTATATTAAAGATAACAACGGAATCTGGACTTTTGACTCAACCTGTGCTCCTGAGAGATATGGAAGAAGCACAAGAAGAAGTCGACAATTTAGAATACGAATTGAACATATGTCAGGAGTTGGTTAGTTTAGTTTAGTTAGTTAGGAGTTAGGATTAATAGAGTTTGCAGATTGCGCCGTCCGACCAGAGGTTATGTGGCTCGAGTAGCCCAAGAGTTAAAAATGTTTGCAACCACTTTCACCGAAACTTACATTTAAATAACTTGACAACCGCTAAACAGAACTTTAGATAAACACATGTTCTTGGGCGTCAATAGGTGGGAAAAATTAGGTTTTTCTCCCACCGAGCCTTTCAACTTTTTTTTGCATACCGGGTGACAACGGATGTTGTTCCCCCCCCCCCCCCCCCTATTTTTTCCGTTGTTTTATTAATACAAATTTTAAAATTCTAGGCGATTCTAAGTGTATATTTTGTTAGTTTTTATTAAAGTCATACTTTAAAAATTACTTCCGGTTTGACCGGAAGTGGTATCAACTCCTTTATTTTAAATAAAAATCTATTATTTTTATTCGATATTTGAATTCTACGGCAAATTTCCTTTAAAATGACATATCACACATTATCATTTATTTTTAAAATGGCTTTCAGGAAAACTTAGATGGCCATGGACTCGCTAATATAACGTGACTTTTTGAGAGTTGGCCATGTAAGTTTTAAAGTGGTCTATTTTAACTTGTTTTATGCAATAAAGTAATAAGTAAGTAATAAGTAAGTAGGCTATAAAATATTCTGGGAAATGACAAATCTAGAAATAAACGAGGACAACTGTTTCTGTCATAAAACTGCATTTCAAGATTTTCTGTGCAACTCGTAGTATTTTGTAGTGTTTAAATTTAGTTTAAAAAACTCGCACGGTTAAAAATAAATGCATTGAAGTTGAAGGTGGACATTTTGAACATTTGTTATCTTGATTGTTATCATTTTACTAAATAAAAAGTGTTCGTAACAAAAATTGAAGATATGATTTTTTATTTCTGAAAAATGACATGTCTCGATTTTTTTTCAATTTTAGCCGCTCCTTTAAGTATAATACCATACTTATGAAACATTTTTAAAAAGATAATTTGATAAGCTATTTTTTGGCCCTAAACGAATGGCTTGTTGCCATTTAAAAATATTGAGTAATTCTTTCTCATTGTTAAAAAAAATATGACATATCTAAAATATTTTTGACAGAAGCATCTTTCGCAAAGAATGTTATTGTTTAACATAAAACAGGTTAAAATAGACCACTTTAAAACTTCCATGGCCCACTCTCAAAATGTCATGTTATATTAGCGAGCCCATGGCCATCTAAGGATTTCCTTGAAACGTTTTCCTGGAAGCCACTTTAAAAACAAATTATAATGTGTGATATGTCATTTTAAAGGAAATTTGCCGTAGAATTCAAATATCGAATAAAAATAATAGGTTTCTATTTAAAATAAAAGAGTTGATACCTCTTCCGGTCAAACCGGAAGTTATTTTAAAAGTATGACTTTACTAAAAACTAACAAAATATACACTTAGAATCTCCTAATATTTTAAAATTTGTATTAATAAAACTACGGAAAAAATAAGAGGGGTAACAACATTCGTTGTCACCCGGTATATGGCCTCTCAGAGAAATCGAGGGTTATGACATCCTACGTTTGTGGTATAAACATCGAGGACAAATCTCATGCGAGAGTCAAACAGGCAAATTGTTGTCATGGAAGTTAACCGCGCACACCTGTGACTGGTTCTGCAACTAATTTTTTTGCTTTTTCTTACCATAATATCATCCCTTGGGTCGACACTTTATTTAGCAAATATTTGAAGGATTAGCTGTCGTTTATGCTAATGTTTAAGTCTAGTTCCAAAATAATTAACTGGAAAACTAAGTCCGCACCTCATCCAGTATTGTAGTGATTAAGAACCCTCCATATCATAGTATTCAAATCAATCCTGCCACTACATTAAGTTCAAAGATGGCAGATTGAGAGACTGGTTAAATAAATACAATTT
Organism: Polydrusus cervinus; assembly: GCA_935413205.1. Lineage (NCBI taxonomy): Eukaryota > Metazoa > Arthropoda > Insecta > Coleoptera > Curculionidae > Polydrusus > Polydrusus cervinus. The sequence goes on along the minus strand of OW284516.1, from coordinate 51,277,916 downwards.
TACCCCTCGGGGTGCGCCGAGGGTAACCAGCTGTGAATTTTTGGTTTACACTTACATGGGTTTCCGTGGATGTCTCTTGCTTTCTCAGATGTCCTTAGATTTTCGTGGATGTCTGTGGATTTCTTTGGATATCCGTGGATTTCCGGAGATATTCGCGGATTTTTTGGATTTTTGCCACAAAAGTTGATTTCTCGAGTACACATTTTTGGCAGCTATTTACCTTTCGAGAAGAGCACAAGAGATGAACACAAAATCTATGAATATAATACTTTGTTACAAAAGGATGGTTACACACTACTAATGTTACCGTCTTACATCATCATCATCATCATCAATCAACCCTTTCTCGTATCCACTGCTGGATGTAGGTATCCCTTTATTTTTTCCATGTGTTCCGATCCTGCGCCGCCTGCATCCAATTTTCCTGACAACGCTTTATGTCATCGGTCCACCTCGATGGAGGGTGGCTTCTCTTTCCATAGGCTTTTTGTCTTATTACCAGGACTTAAATCTAATTGAACTTAAATGAACGGCAAAATAATGTCGCCTTTTTTACATCTGTTCTACACAAAAATTCCAACTTTGCTCTACTTGCGATATTATTTCACAAATGTAGACCCTGCTTACGATCAACAATATTTAACAGGTCGTGTTGTCATATGATTTTAGCCATAGCTTACTTCTGCACAACTTATTTGATGCATTCATTTTTTCTTAGAATGTCACAAAAAAAATATTTAAATTAGAAAAAATATAAAATTCCAGATACGTTCTAGAAGGACTATACCGAAGAATATCTATCGCATCCAATGCTTCTTAAAAAGCGATATATTACGGAGGTAAAACTGGTATAAAGTGTTTAATATTGTAGTAGTATTTTACGTTACAAGGCCGGTAGGTGACTTATTACAGTACGAGTTGGTTTACGGAATATAAACGAGTGCTGTAATAACACCTAACGGACGTGTATCGTATGATATTTTATTTCATCCTATCTTTATAATTCTTTTTAAAAAGAATAAACAAATATGTCCTATTACCTTTTAAGTGACAACTTGTCGAAGATCGAAAGTAACCAGTCATTGTTTCTAAAATCATACCATGGTTGCTAGGGGCAACCCATTACAGTATATGATACTATAATGTTCCATTTACCGGCCGCAAATGAGTACAGGGTAAGTAAATTTACTGGATAGGATGAAATAATAAAAGTAACCGGTGTTTCATCATTACAGAGGGGTTTAATGGTACTTTTTTCTTATATTTTGGTATGTTTTTATTATCGTAAAATTAATTAACTAATAAACCGTTTAATTATTCCTTAGGATTAAATATATGAATTTATTAGTTAAGAAAGAAAATTAGCGGGTAGCGGACAGAGTTATGTATAGTTAGTATAATTATTAGCTGAATGCACGTCACAACCCGCAAACACATAATCATAACAGAGACAAAAAATAAGTTAGGTCTGTTGATAGTTAAAGGGTCCTGTCAATTGACATAGAATTCGTTTTAATAACCTTTGTCATTTAAAAGAACTTTAATTTTACGCGTTAAAAGTGATTTGAAACCGAAAAATAGTTAGATGGAACATATTCTGATAATATGTCCCATTATTCAGCAAAAGAAAAAATGCTCATTTTGAAGCTTTACAGAATTGTAAAAATATAGATACGATTTAATCAACGACAGACTCGAATCAAAAATCATGTCAGAAGCTGTGACGTGCATCCAGCCAGTAGTTATACGGACTTTATCTGTCTTTTGCATTAAAGTACACATGGAACCAAAACAATGGCTGCCCTGGGGCCAGGTAGACAATGACGACTGCTTCATCCTTATTAGGGGTTTGTTTGTTCCCACAGCAGTCACGGACAGTCCGTGACAATCAAGATTCTGCGCAATTGACTCGGACATGGATTTCTGGGTGTTTGGATTGGTTAGATAACTGTCAAACTGTCAGTAACTTGTCTGTGATTGCCCGTGGAAACAGACCTTATAAAACCATGACTTGATGTGATGATGTGATTTCATAGACTGCGAATTCGTGTTTTTGTTATTATAGAAGAATAAATAAGTAGTGAACACTTGGCATCGCGATCTAGTAGGAATTAAGTCAATGCAAAAGACAAATCCACTTTAAATTCTAACCAAAGAAAACACAAGAGAACGGTACGTCTCACATCTAGTATAAGGAATGACATTTTGCCGATTTTGCGCTTCACCATAACAGTCTGCAATTTGCAGATTCAAAATTAAACTGCTGGACAATTGCTTTCGAGCAAGAAAAATTTAACAGTTAATATGTTCTGAACCAGATATGATATCGACCTACGGACTTGAATGGTTGATAGATTCATTTCTTGGGAAACACTTGTCAATGTTGGATTTTTTTAACTGTCAGAAAATTTTATATAGAGGATGTTAAAGAAGACGATGATTTTTGCTCCAATTTTAATGGCGTGTAACTTTCACAATAATATTTTTGAATTTTATCACTCTACGTCAATTGAATTAGTAGTTCAAGAAAGTAATTTTATCAAATTTTTGATATCTGCTATATTTTAAGAAAACTTATTGGTAGCTATATCTCACTATGCTCACTTTGGAGGAACTGGCAGTGGTCATTGAAGAAGAGTGGCAAAATAAACCTAGGGCATTTATCAACCTGCTAGTCGCCAGTATACCACCGCGATGTCAAGAGGTCGTTAATGTAAGAGGAGTGCCTACAAGTTATTATTCCCATCAAAATCAAACTAGCGTTTTTTAATTTTAAGGACCCCTTTCAATGTAAGTTTAATTTTAGGAATAGTGTTAGAATGTTAGAAATTAATAAATACATTTTTTCCAAAAATTAAATTAAGAAAATTATTTTTGTTAAAATTTTGTAAACACACTGTATATATAATATACCTGTAGTGCGATATGAAAAACTAAAAAATTTGCCTAATTTTGGGGTGAGTACTCCAATATAAAGCAATCGTAAAAAATTGTGAGATACTCATAAACCATAGACATATAGGTGTGTATAAGTACGCCACTGTACATCATAACATTTAGGTACAACTATTGTTACTGCACAAAATCAAGCTTTTCATAAGGTATATTAATCACTCACTAAGTTTGCACAGTGAGATCTAGCTACCAATAAGTTGAAATAAAGCAAGATTTTCCAAAAAAATCGGTATTTCTTAAAAATAGCAGATATCAATAATTTGACAAATGACTTTCTTTGCTATGAACCAGGGAATCAATTGACGTAGAGTAATAAAATTTAATAATATTATTGTGAAAGTTACACGCCATTAAAATTGGAGCAAAAATCATAGTATTCTTTAACACCCTGTATATAAAATATTCTGATAGTTAAAGAAAATCTAATATTGACAATTGTTTCCCAAGGGATGAATCTATCAACCATTCAAAACTGTAGGTCGATATTATATCTGGTTCAGAAAATATTACCTGTTAAATTTAGGCGAATTTTTTCTTGCTCGATCGCACCGAGGTACCCACTAAAAGGCGCTAATTTTCTTCATTAATTACTATTACCTACACAAAACTACCACTACCATAAATTTATTAATAGGTTAAAGAAAGAACAACGCAAATAAGAAACTGTAGGAAAAATATCGAAAAGCTTACCGAAATTGCAAGCAAGAAAAAAAAGGCAAAAGGTCAAGCAAGCCACACGACATTGACTACAATATCATACAGATCAAGACTATCCAGTAGGGCAAGTAAACGATCGGGATGTGACGATAACATTTACAAGCATCGCCCGACGCTACACATGCCAATCATTTCCTCGGACGCCTTTGAAGATGTGATTAGGGTGAAGCCGAAGCCATATTCTCAAACTAGGAGAAGGAGATAACATTGTTTTCAAAATTGTGGGTTAAATAAAATTTAAGTTTTAAATAAGGTGTCCTTTTAAATTATTCTTTATTTTGGTGGCAATTTCTTCATAACTTCTTTGTTTTGGCGATTATGCCTCCCGCGTACTAGCAACTTTTCTGAAGCAACTGTTTAATCACATAAATGGAACATACCTAACTAAATGTAATCTCGCGCACGGGCGATTTTTAAATTGAAGCAACTAAAAAATTGCAACACGTCCTATTTTGACGGCGATGAAACTGTTGCTTATTTAAACCTGTCGCCGCGCACCCGGCGATTATTTAGTTGCGGTGTTAACTATTTTTGCATGGTAAACTGTTACGGTCTCTTTCTTTCCTGTGGTGGTACAGCCAGACGAAATGTAGTATTTTAATATGAAATACGATGTCCCAGTATTTTTAATAAGTTGTCAAAACTATCTATACTCATTCGAAAATAATTAGAAAATTTGTTTGGATGCTCTCTCAAGCCATCAAACAACTTATAAAATTGTCCCTTCAAAGGTCTTTGGCTTAGTATTGGATGAACCCAAAATAACTTTTTTTTGCTTTCTTTTTCTAGCTAAACTGAGAGCACAAACATGCAATTTCTACAAAATCCATGGTTGAATTGACCTTTATAAGCCACTATTTTCTAGATGCGCGCTGCCGGAGATAACGGGCAACTTTTTGGGTGACTAAACTATTTAGTTGCTTATAACAAAAGTTGCTAGTGCGCGGGAGGCATAAACTTCGATGATAAAAAGTTCTTCATCAAATGCTGTCCCAACAAGAGGGGGGAGGGGCAAATTTCCCGGACCCACGTCTCTTTTAAGGGCCCGGGCTCGAGCTACGCAGTTAAAAAATATGATAAATTGTGTAAAATTATAAAATTTCTTATGACAAAAAATTATTTTGTAAACATTACATGTGTAAGTTATTATATTTTAAAATAAAAACGTTGCTAATTATTGGTATCTTAAAGCTTAAACGATCGATGTGGAAGTTAAAAATATTTCTAGCCTGATGAACGATTTACGTTTAATTAGAAATAACTGACAGTCCATAAACAATGAATGCAAGTCAGTTGCTGAAAAGTTAGGTTTAACGGGGACTTGTGTGGGTGACATTTTGCCAACCAACAAAATCACGCTAATCGATTTTTCGGGCCGTAAAATCTCCGCACTGGCTGATACCTGAAACCGGACTTTCTATTCGTTGGAAATAATTATATTTGCCGCTGAATATAAAACAGGTTTTTATAAAATTGTTTGTGTGGATTCCAAGAAAATCACGTTTGAAATAGCGGTTAGAGGGATTTTGTTAGTTGGCAAAATGTCACCAATAGCCAGTTTTTGCCATCCAACAAAATGCCGCTAAACGATATTTCAAAAGCAAATTTCTCTAAAACTACAAAAACAATTTGTTAAAAACCTGTTTCATATTGAGCGACAGTGGCGTAGCCAGGGGAGGATAGGGGGGCAGGGGGCCCGGGCCAAAAAAAAACAACCTTATTTTTTTGCTCAGTTTTGCTTTTTGTCATAAAGTTTTGTATGAGTTTTAGATTATTTATACCTATTAGGGTATTAGTTTAACCCCCTACAAGTTTCTTTAAAAAAATTATATGTTTTTCTAATTTTCAATTTTTTTATGGTCCCAAAAAGAGTTTTTTGGGCGTGGCACCCGAAAATATTTTCGCCTCATTTGGGCCCGGGATGCCACACAGCCCCCGGGCCCGACCTGGCTCTCGACAGCCCTGATCAAATGAACCGAGACATAATTGTGCAGGCGTTAAAAGTTGTAGGATAATTAGGTTGATGTCAGATGTGGTTTTTTAACCACTCTGCTTAAAATTCATCAAATTAAAAATTCACCTTGATACTTTTAACGCATGCGCAATAATACGTCTCATACAGTTGTTGTAGAACCCCTTAACTCGCATTACTAAGTTAGTGCGTAGGTAAGGTATTCCAATTTTTTAATACAATAATATGGATTGGTACCCTTAAGGATGAATTAATCGGTTCATACTTCGCTGTGGTGCTATGACTCTTAATAGGTGTTGAGTCTGCTGATAAGAATAGGTGTAGTGAAAAGATAGTGTGTAGAACAAGGACAAGGACATTCCTAGTTTTGTAGGAGGAGTTTGTAGACGAAAGTTGTTAAGAATAATTGTTTTAATTGGTTGGGATAAAGGGTTCCATTTTGAATAGTCCATCCAGGGAAATTCCCTCCTTTAATAAATTGCTGACATAGCAAAAAGGAACCTTCTCCCATCTGGTAAGGGTTACAAAACATTATAAAAACTCACAGACAGACACTTACTCAGTGGAGTTGTTTAACGTTTTCAAGTGTAAGGGTAACCTCTGCCCATTTGGTCATTCAATTGTTTATTTCTATTTTGGCCTGAGTTGACTGTAAAGCGAAAGTTGTTTTTCTTGAACTTAGAACAAATAGCCTCGTATGTGAGTTTTAAGAAAACAACTCTTCTTTAGAGGAAACTCTCAAAATTTACTAATTTAAGAACTTTATTTTTATTTCTAATCTATTCATTATATGTAATCGTCAATTGCTTTGGTTCTCTTAAATACAACTATTAAAAATCTTAGGTGTTTTAGTAACTAAATAGGGCACAACAAATTAAATAAACTAAAACGTAATTTTAAATCATCTAAAGCGGGAGTCCCATGCATCCGATTTCCTACATCCGATAACCGAAAATATGTTGGTCTTCGTACGAAAATGTTTTGCATGTCCCATGGATACGATTTTCGGATCAGAATTTCTGTAAACATGACGTTAGAAGTCTGACGTTTATGAGATACCCTTTAATTTCAAACCTTCCTTAAAACTTGTTAGTATAGATTTTTTGCTTAAAACCAAATATTTTTTTTAGTTCGGTTATATACCTTTTTTCATAATGGACTCAGAAGAAATTAAATTAAGTTGTTACAAGTACCATACGAGGGTGCTAAAGAATATCTATAGTAGGTACCTAGTAGGCATATGCTTAAGATATTAATAAATATTTATAAAAAGCAAAATTGGAACTTTTATTATAGACTAGCTTCACATGTCTATAGTTGTTCTTAGAAAGCAAAAACAAGATTAAAGTGGTCTACTAAAAAATGTATTAATTAATAATTTAAGATTAAATCACAAATCTGAATGTAAGAGACTTTATTTTTAAGATAGAGTTCCCAATAATGAAAGCTAAACATTTATTTTAAATTTAAAACAACATATTCAACCAGTAGGTATTATAAAATTTGTATTAAACTTACTAACGTTTTATAAATATGAATTTTATTAGGAACCCACCATAAGAATTTTAAACAAATCAGGGTCAATATTGTAATAATGTAGATTTCTAAAATTAGGTAGGTATATACCTATTTTTATATCACAAATTTATGTTTTTGTTAATTTTTTGGTTTTATAATGTTTCTCATCCAAAATCTTCGCGGTCTTTGTTTTTTTCTAGCGGGTTTATGTTTCTTTCGTAAAATTAACAAAAGCGATAAAGTACGTTATTGGCAGCACAAATGTATTCTTTACACTGATTATTCATTGTTATATTAAATATCTAAAAAGCACCGAACCAAATAAAAGTCAAGAACCAAATAAAAGTCAAATTGTCAAATATCTAGTAAAGTCAGTTTAAAAAATTTCCGACATCGTAAATTTTTAAAATTATTCGGACGAAATTTGATGCCAAGATTTTCGAACAATGACAGCGCCGACGTATCATCGTATCGTCGGAAATCGGATGCTTAAGCTACACGTTCCCGTCGCCTATTATTTTGATACGCGACAATATTGCAACGCGGCCACGTACTTTTTGGGGCCCCGCGCCCCTCGGCGTAAGGCTTACAAAAAATTAATAGATATTTCTTTAACAATCTATTTCTTCTAGTCTACTGTTTTTTCATCAATCTAGCAACGCTGTTGCTCTGAAAAGCAACTGATCGCGCGTTGTTATACCGGGTGACATAATTTTTTCCGTAATTTTGAAAGTAACAATTTAAAAAATTGAGGAGTTAATAAGTGTTTAAATTACCATATTTGGGCAAAATCAAACCTTTAAATCCACTTTCGGTATAACCGGAAGTTAAGTCAAATTTTAAATGAAACCCCCACATATTTATTCGATGCTTAAATTCTATGAAAATTTCTCTTTTCAAGGACATATCAAATTTTATAATTTTTTGTTTTAAAAATGGTCTCCTAGATCAATTTTCCTTTGTTTTCTAAAATATCCATAACTTTAATAAAACAAGGTAAGTGGTAAGAGTAGGCCATGGAAACGGTGAAATGATTTATTTCAACCTTGAATAAAATGTGTCCGTTAGGGCTATTATATTTTTTACAACCTGTTAAAAAACGGAATTTCTCGATTTTTTCAAATATCAACCCATCTGTATTTTATTATAATTAAATTCTTCATTTAATACCCTTTCTAATGGTGTATCACAAGTTAAGAATAATTTTTTAGGTAATAGTGGAAACTAACAAAAATAATATAAATGTAATTTTTAGACCCGTATAAGCCATAAGAAGTTATGTCAAGTATGCCATGGAAAACAATTCATTAATTTTAATCCTCTTAATTATTATTTAATAGGTTGACATTTTGGTTTAATAAATGCAGAAATAATATTTTCCTACGACCACCTATGAAAATGAAAAAAAAACACGCTTAACTTGGCTCGAAAGCGCCGAATATCACACGCGCGTTGAAAGAAAATATTTCAACTCTGGAGTGGAAATACAAGGCACACTATTTAATTTAAACATTATGGTGCCAATTTGACAGACCACACCTATTTATTAAAAAGAATAAATTTTAGAAAGCAGTTTAGTGTTTAACTTATTTATCATGTATTTGTCGATTGATTTCGAATTAGAGTGTGAAAATACGCCATCTGAAATTATGAAAAACTTAAGAATATACTAGAAAATCTATTACCAGTCAAAACAAGCCCCGCTAAAGAAAATGTCATATATTAAACAAAAAAATTTTTATGTGTTGGCATAGCGTAGAGACTAGAGCTATGGCCTACAGATCGAAAGGTCGAAGGTTCAAATCCCATCAGGTGTATTTGACTTTTTTTTTATAAAAACATTAAACAATTTATAGAATTAGGTATTTTGAATTGAAATCTTTTAAATTTTAAATATTATTTTATAGAAAGAAACTTATAGGCAAGAGGACAGAGTAGGGTGTCTATATTTTGCATTAAAGTACACAGGGACCCAAAGGTCATGGGTTATCTGGGGCAGAAGTTGAAAATGACAGGCTGTTTCGTTCTTATTGGGACTCATCAGAAAGCCATAACCTGTAAGAAAATTCCCATTACAGCAAAAATGTGTTTTCAAGATTTTTAACGAATAAAAATATGATAACAGCCTAGTATCGCTGTTGGAATCAACTCAGTGCAATAGTTATTTGTTTTACTAGGCATTAAATCTGCTTTTGTGCCGTGTGAAACATATAATTTTTTCTCCAAATTTGCTCCAATTTCACGAAAAATCGTCTTTTTTATATTTATTTTAATAATTATTGCGTTTCATTAAAGGTAACTGGCTTTTCGTTACTATGTTTACCGCTGATAACGTTTGGTGGATTGTTTTGTTTACTTCAGTGTCATTGTCATTTTAAAAGTTCAAATTTGTTCGAAATGAACCAAATTGAAAGTGAAGATGAGTTATTGCCAGTAACACCACCTGAGATAAGAGACCAAGCGCGAGACGTGGAATTGAATCTACTACCGGAGAAGTCGAGAACTGTATATGAACTCACATACCGCAGAGTCATGAAATATAGGCAGAAGAAAAATGTAGGATCTTTCTCTGAAAATGTGCTGATTGCCTATTTTTCCGATCTTTCGAAGCAAATGAAGCCCTCAACATTATGGTCTACCTATTCGATGTTGAAAGCTACCCTAAACATAAAAAACAACGTTGATTTGTCAAAATATCTAAAGTTACGAGCTTTTTTGAAACGGCAGTCAGATGGTTTCCATGCAAGAAAATCCCGAGTTTTTGAAAGAGAAGAAGTTGAGAAATTTTTATCAGAGGCCCCAGATGAACTGTATTTGAGCACGAAGGTAAAGTGAAAATTATTTATTATGAATTAAATAACTATTTTGCAATTCATATTTACTTTTAGGTTGTACTTATTATTGGAGTCGCTGGAGCTTGTAGATGTGATGAGCTTTTGCAAATGAAAACGGATGATATAAATGATATGGGAGACAAATTGCTATTTATGCTACCAAATACGAAGACGAGAAGATCAAGATCTTTTGTGGTAACAGAATATTTAAATATTTACAGAAAATATGCAGCCTCCAGACCTTCGAATAATCGGCGTTTCTTCTATAAGTGTGCGAACGGTAAAGCACATCAACAATTCATTGGAATTCACAAGTTTGGTAAAATACCAAAAGAAATTGCTAATTTTCTGGGACTAGCCAATGCGAGAGAGTATACTGGGCACTGCTTTCGCAGAACTTCGGCCACGTTGCTGGTGCACTCTGGTGGGGATATAACAATGTTGAAGCAACATGGGGGATGGAAGTCCTCCGCGGTCGCGGAGGGCTATATCGAGGATTCACTAGCCAGTAAGTCAAACATCGGCAATAAAATATTTTCAGGCGTTTCCGTAGTATCAACTAGTGTGGATAAAAATATTGTTAATTTTTCGAAAAAAGAGGGAAGTGGAGAAAGTTCAATTGTATTAAATCATTGTTCACAAGTCACGATAAATATTTGTAATAAGTAGAAATATTCTGTTGTAGTTTATAGTTGTAGTGTAATTAAATCAGTTTTGTGTCATTTTTCATTAAAAAGTCAATAATTTTGTGTTTACCTAACGTCATTGTCAATTTTAATTACAAGTTTGATTTAAATTATTACCTGGAACGTTGCATAGCAACGACTTTTACTGCCTAGGCAGTAAAAGTGTCCCTTTTAGGCCTATTCAGTATCATTAAAAAGCTATATTTAATGTCATTTGGAGAAAAAAGATTTTATTTTAAATATTTGATATCCGTTACAAAAAAGTATGGTTAGGAATGACATGATTTGACTATCTTGCATACACCATTCCCCTGTCTAATATGTATGTATAAGGCTGTAATTAATAAACCGTAATACAAACCAAACAGTAACGAAACGTGCCTCAGCGAACTCGGTAGTCGGAATACAAACATCGAAACGCAGGTGTCGGACTCGTAATGGATTATTCAAAGTAATTTCATGGTCGTTTTTAAACATCCAGAACTGAGCACGACTCTGGTTTTTTTGCAGTCCATGTCAGGAATTCCGGTATAAAACATTATTTATTATTGAATATAAGCTTCCCATTTTATTTAACAAAAAAATCGGAACATGTCTTTGCCAGGCACACTTCACTCTGTTTCACATAGACTATATAATAATTTGTAGAACATGTAACATGTATGTCCAGTTGGGTAGGGAAGCAGGCAAATCGCCGAAGGTGAACATTTTTTGGGTGCCACGCCCAAAAAAACTCTTTTTTTGGACAATCAAAAAAAATTTTAAATACAGAAATACATATATTTCTAGAGACTTGTAGTGAGTTATACACATACTAATATAGGTAATATAACACAGATAATATACTTATAAAATAAAAACTTCTTCATGAAATAAGCAGAATTGAGCAAAAAAATATTAAAAAAAAGGTGTATTTTTTATTTATTAAAAAAACGAAAAAAAAAAACAATAAACTTAAGCACCACATATTTTTTTGCCTAAAACTAAACCGTAATTCGTCGCCTGTTTTGACAAAATATATTGATTATTTCATATATCAATGTGGATTTTTTGATGAATACTTATTAAAGCTAAACTTGTACACTCTTCGCCTGAATGATTTCTCAGATATGTTTTTAATCTTTTTAAAATGGAAAAACTTCTTTCTGCTAAGGCTATAGTTACTGGGAGGATAATTTGTTATTTTATTTGGCGCGTTATTGATAGCGTTGCCGTCAAAGATTTTTTATGTTGCCCAATTATATTTTCTATCTTCTTTTTTTTTGGGGGGGGGACCACTGGGCTACCCTGGCTACGCCACTGCGTTGGTAACACCTTACCACTTCTAAAAAGATGTGATTAAAACTATTTTGATAAGTTCCGAGCATTTTATTAAATTCAATATTTAAAAAATACCAATAACATAATAAAATTGTATGCATCAACCAAGATAATTTAACTTATTAAAAAAATAGTCCAAAGCTAGGGCAATGCTTAGATGCAGCTCACATCACTTTTAGTTTAACTTAGATTGGATTAGGTTAGGTTATAGTTGCAAACCATAGGTACTGTGCAAGCAGTCTCACGTAGTCCTATGAGGTCCGTTGCGATATCACACACGTTCTGTAGAACCCACCTTCATCAGATATTTGATGGTTATCGCGACATACACAGAAGAATCTGGATAACTCATTCAAACCAGCCTCTACCCTTTACTAACTGCTCATAAACCTGGTTAGTCAACCAAGTTGTAAGTTGCTTACTTCCTTCAGGCTCTTGAATCCATTTTCCTTTAAAGGCAGAACTTTCTTTAGGATATTTATGATTACACTAACACCTGACATCACAGACTGACATATAAAAACTGTGATAAGGTTAGATATCCAAGGTACGCCGAATTATTCTGGAGTTTAGCTAAGTTCGATTGTAAGCCGAAAAAGCCAACGCGTGCAAACCAATTTCTTAAGATAAGGTGAACCTTAGAACCATAAAAATACCTAAGTTGGAGATTGACGGTCAAAAATACCTGCCTGTTTTTTCTCATGGTAAATCGCTTATGGTTCTTACTTAGTAAATTCACATCTGGTCTCATAAACTTCTCCGAACGTAAATTATGGTCAAAGATTCTCCCGCAAAAGAAAAACAATCGATGCACGTTCTGCGGTGCGCGCAAAAATAAATAATTCTCGCGCAATAAACTTTGGTAATATCTTATTTCGAAGCGATTCGGTACCGCGGGCTGTTGTACCACTCGCCCCGGGACCATAAACATGACAATGGACCAAGGCCGGTGCTATTTCTCGGGACCATGGTTCTTTTTCGCACTTGAAGGGAAAAGATAACGAAAAATTTCTGTTCGAATATTCTTTCCTTAGACATTTAAATACACGATGTTATGGAAATAACTTATTTAAACATGCAGAACCAGAGCTACTGGTAATAGTATATTACATAACTAGTGATGAAAGCGATACTTTTCAAACGAGGAGATGTTTAGCACGAGGCGTGAGCCGAGTGCAGAAATTCTTCTCCGAGTTTTAGAATAATTACTTTTACACGAGTAATATACACTATTTTTCCTTTGACCACAAAGAATTATTAAAAAAGTCTTTGATTTGGAAAAAAAAAATATTTCAATACTAGTGTTGAAAAAAAAATATCAACACGGGTGTTAAAATTAGCATACTTAGGATTATGTTAATATCTGGTTTCATTGTTTGTCAATAGACTTTTCCTTTATTTGTATAGTTTAACTTTTTCAATTTTTCATATTTTATATATCATAAGAAGAAATAATCCTGGCTTGACTTCTAGATTAACAAGAATAAAAATTTTTAAATTTAATCAAGGAAAGATGCATTAAACATAAATTTAAAAAATCCACCCAAGAAGGAAGATTTCAATTCAAAATAATTCTATAAATTATTTAATATGTTTTTATAAAAAAAAGTCAAATACTCCTGATGGGATTTGAACCTATGACTTTGCGATCTGTAGGCTAGAGCTGTATTCTCTACGCTATTGCTACCAATGGGCACTCTCTTCAGCGAGATTTCTTTTTTCTGGTAAAAGATTAGTATATTATTAACATTTTTTATAATTTCAGATGGCATATTTTCACACTCTAATTCTGAATCACTCGACAAATACATGATAAATAAGTTAAACACTTTACAATTACTGCTTTCTAAAATTTGTTATTTTTAATACATAGGGGTGGTCTGTCAACTTGGACTAGGATCTTCATTGATTAAAATTTTAAGCGAGGCTAGACCTATAACTCCTCTTAATTATTGACAAAACATTAGCTTAAAACTAATACATTATGTTCGTGTTGTGTGAGGGGTTTGAACCTGGGTCCCTCATTGTCGTGGTAGCCTGTATGGACCTGCCTGGTATTATGGTTGGTGAGAATGGCGGATTAGCAGGTTCTGCATGGCTTTGTTCTGCTGTGTTGAAGTAATTGTTGCTGGTGTTCGTGATGTAGTCTTGGATCGTTTCCATTTTAAGGTCTCTGTGTAATGTGGTATTACGTACGAGCCATGGAGCGTTAGTTATTATTCGTAGCAATGTGTTTTGATATGTTTGTATTTTGCTTTTCCCCGTTATGCAGAGTGTCGACCATGATGGGGCGGCATACAGTTTTGCCGGTCTTAGAGCGTTTTCACACAGCGCCATATATCGCGCGCGACAAATGGTCGCAATATTGCTTTTACACCAAATTATGTGTTTTCTAATGAGCCATTTTCACACACAAGCGATATTAGAGAACACATAATTTCGTGTAAAGCAATATTGCGACCATTTATCGCTCGCTGACACTTGTTAAGGCCGCTTTACAGTTTGCAATTTTTCTTTCACGCAAGAAAAGATTGCCCGGGAGTATGCGCAGAACGAGGCTAATGATCAGCTGGCGCAATTTGTATTGCTTACAAGAAATATAACTCGGACCGTATTTTTATTGCCATTTCAAGCGCAATTCTGAGGATTTTCTGGTGATTTATGAGACACCAAGCTAAATATAAAAATCCCTGACATTTATTTATGATTTTTCTAACCTATAGGGGGTACGTTTTGTTTTTGTTGGTTTGCTTTCATGTCCTGTAATGATGTTTTGTTAAAATGAATGCACAAAAAGCGCCGGTAAGTCCTAACCAAATGTATTTTTATTTTAATGGTTGGCAAGTGGTACATCACCTACGATCTTGGCAAGTCATTGCACGCTGTAAAACGAAGTGAAATTTTTATTGCCGCAATATTAATTGCTGCAAGACAAGTTGCGTGAAAGAAAAATTTTAAACTGTAAAGCGGCCTTTAAGAAGATGAATTTTTAGGTTATGTCACAATGTTTGGCGTTTGGCATGGCCTTCTATATTTTTTCGATAAATCGGGCATCCTTTTTGCTTTAACACAAAGTAGGCATAGGTTTACTATTTTATGTTGCAGAAAAACGTGAAATTAACCGATTTTATGTACAGAAAGTTAATAGATTGTTTGTTTCGTAATATAACTAGAGTTATAAGTTATTTTTAATTGCTAAAAGGTTTATAATTAGCATATATTTGCTAGACATCAATCGAACGGAAATTTCTTATTCTTCTTCTGTGATTTAAAAAAAAATACCTTTAATAAGTTGGCTATGCATTTATGTAGTGTAAATTGGTCCATGATTTAACCAATTAGGTGAATTTTTGTTCAATTTTTTATTCTGTCATCGTTCGCAATCGAAAAGAAATAGACCATAGATGGCATATTAAGTCTAATATCAACGGTTTTTGTTCTTAGACCTCTCACGTTTTGATATATTAAGTAAATAATGCGTTCGTGGAAATGATATAGGATTAATTTTTCGGTCCTATAATATCATTTATTATATCAATGTAGAGATAAATTGCCAAAATTGAATTACACGGATAAAAACTAAAATAAAAAAAAATTGTTCCTGTTTTATTATTTCCAGGGTAGGTATTGCTTTTTTGCCTATATTGTATGCACGCGACTGTGATAGAAGGGTATGAAAATTCGAATAGAGTGATTTTATTGGCTGACCAAAATTGCCTAATGCGGCGATACACTCATAATAAAAATAAATGTTATTAGAATGGACCACGTCAGTATACAAACCTCCACTTTACAAATTTTGACGTCAACTTTACGTTTTGTTAAGCGGTGTTAGAAAAGTTGATGTCTGTCAGTGAACCCACGTGATTTAATAGGGAAGAACTGGCGTGCAATTAAAGTGTTGTTCCAGCTGAACGGTCATCGCCCCGTCGAAGAACCCGGAAAATATTGTTTTGATCTTCTTCTTCGTGATGGGGCGATACTGTCTTCTTAACCAGGGTCGGAGATTTTTCTGTTGTCCTTGAGGGTTACGAATTACAATTTTTTTTACATCAGCGGAATGTACCTTTAGAATTAGTAGATTTGATAGAAAATATTACAATCAATTTATTTGGCTAAATAAACAAAGCAGTCACATTGTGATGACATCGCCTCACAGTGGCGTAGGAGCTCAGTTCTAAAAGTCTAATTGCAACCTAATTTTTGGACTCTTAATTTAAATCTTTAAACAATGTATTCTTGGCTTAGATTACAAAGGTCTTGTAGGAAACGTTTAGTTTTTAAACTTTTCCTTCTAAAAGTCCTGTTTTATATAAAGATTAAGGTTTCGGACGCATATCATTTTAGTTATTGATTTATAATGCAATTTTATAGGAAAACGAGTAAAAAGAGTAATATTTTATACTTAGTATTTTTCTATTATACCGGGTGTTGCATCGTCGAGCGGGACATAGGAAATCCCATGTAATTTAAATGGGGTCCCTAATTATTTTAGAGAAAAATTCTATTTAGGTTTATTAAAGAGCACTAAAACCCACATTCCAAAGAATAACTTTAGATATTTTTGATGAGCCCGTTTACGGGTTATCGCCGATTTCTTTTTAACTATTTCTCCTTTTTATGGCCCCGTATTTGCGGGCACCAGTCAAGGTAAAAGATGACTGTCAAATAAAGTTGTCATTTTGAAATGTGTGCTTTATTGTTATGAAAACTCGTACATCGAAAATATTAGCGATGAATTACACTTCTGAAGAAAAAATATTGATGATTAAATGGTATTATCAAGGAAATAGTTATCAAAATGTGTCAGACATGTTTGCTGCTTTGTATCCGAATCGACCGATACCTGCAAAATTTACAGTCGAAAGGACTATCAAGAAATTTGAGACAAAAGGCACTGTAATAAATAACTGCAGATGTGAAGAAAGGCAGGAACAAAGAAGAGATGCAAGAAATGATAGGGACTTGCAAAGGCAGCAACAAGGAAGAGATGCAAGAAATGATAGGGACTTGCAAGTTTTATTGTGCGTGGAAGAAAATGATGGGAAGATCAGCACAAGGAAACTTGAGATGGAGGTCATTTAAAAAACAGGATATACAAAGATACAAAATACCCAAATCTAGACGAGTTAAAAAATGCTATTTCTGCCGAACGCAATAGAATTTCAGTTTACCAACTAGCGAATGTAAGAAGAGAATTTTATGATCGCCTCGGTTATTGTCTAGCAGTCAATGGAGGAATATTTGAACATCTTCTTAAATCCTAAAGTCTTAGAATTTTTCTCTAAAATAATTAGGAAAGCCGATAATTGACCCCATTTAAAATTACATGGGATTTCCTTCTTCAGAGCTATTTTAAATCGTAAAAACACAGAATTTCTACTAGTCAGGTGGTACCAAACATTTAAGAAAGCATGAAAATAAATTTCAAACCACCTGAAAGTGCCTGAAGGTTTAACTGTGTTAGACGAAATACAACCTTATAGTATAAGGCACTTTCAGGTAGTTTTCTTAACTATTTTAAATCAACAAAAATATAACCCAATGCAATAAAATATTTTTACAACAAAAACAAAAAACAATTAGGTATTTATTTTTAAAGAGAAAAATTAAAGTAAAAATTTTAATTGAAACATTTATTATGGAAGAAGTGTGATAATTTATAATAAAAAAAATAGTACGGGAAGAAACAAGAATGAATATATACAAAACCGCACTTAACAAAGACGGGTTTCTCTCAGACACCTTCACCATCAATGCCGGTGTTCCTCAAGGGTCCATATTGTCGCCTACCCTCTTTTTACTGTATATTAACGACCTTCTAGTGAAAACCCAAAATCCAATTTATAGCTTTGCTGATGACA
Source organism: Polydrusus cervinus (assembly GCA_935413205.1). NCBI lineage: Eukaryota > Metazoa > Arthropoda > Insecta > Coleoptera > Curculionidae > Polydrusus > Polydrusus cervinus. Next base: position 51,260,050 of record OW284516.1, on the reverse strand, counting down.
GCACACTTGTCTCATCTTTTACCTTGACTCCCCTAACATCCGCTGCCAACGCACATCTTCGTAGGCAGCATGAAGTATTGCGCCTCAACAAAGACCTGGAAGAAATTTTGGCTTGGGGTGACAGTAACCAAGTCGAATTTAATGCTAAGAAAACCCAGGCAGCAGTCTTCTCCAAAAAGGTTAACATTGCAGAACCGGATATAGTCATGGCAGGACACGCAATTCCCCTGGCACCGTCTATTAATTTGCTGGGGGTCAATCTGGGAGGTAATATGTCTTGGCATGATCACGTTGCCGCAATTGCCAAGGCAGCTGCACAGAAACTTGGTGTACTTTTCCGCACCAAAAGGTTGTACACACCTCATCAACTTTTGACACTCTACAAAGCCCAGATTCGACCATCATTAGAATATTGCTCTCATGTCTGGAGCTCTGCACCCAAGCACACCCTTCGGCTACTGGATTTCATTCAAAGGAGAGCCATTCGTCTGATCGGCGACCTCGAGCTGACCAAGACCCTCGATAGCCTGGAGCATCGAAGACAGGTTGGTGATTTGGCTCTCTTTTACAGATATTTCCATGGCAGGTGTTCGACTGACATTGCCCACTTGATTCCACCTAGAGCAATTCAAAACAGAAATACACGGCAAACCACTGCCGCTCATCCATATGTTGTTCAGCTTAGTACTCCTCGAACTTCATTGTTCAAGAACTCTTTCATCTGGAGAACGTCATCTTTGTGGAATGATCTTCCTGAGGTCGTGTTTCCCAATGAATACAATCTTCAACGTTTCAAGACCAACGTTAATCGCTTTTTTCGCACTCGCACCGCTCCCAGAGCGCCTTAAAGGATTTTTCCTACAGTGCAGGTGTTTTATCATAAAAAAAAAAAAAAAAAAAAAAAACCTAAGCACTTGCACCAAAAACTGCTCTTAATATCCATTGGTCTAGATTTCCATAATTAAGGAATATTCATTGAAGTTCGGGTATTAAAAACATTGCAAGAAATGTAAAAAAATTCATAAATATTACATTTCCAAATACGTGGATATGACTGCGAGGATTTATATAGTGGCCGCCCAACTCTCCGGATATTACACTCTTAGATTTTTATTTATGAGGTAATTTAAAAAAAAGGGTATATGTCTCCAGATCTAGAAATCTTAGTTGAAGAGTTGAAGGCAAGGATTCCGGCGGAGATACGTTTTATCATGCCAGAAGTTTTGGAAAGAGTAAGGAAAGAGTTCTACCATCGGGTTGGTCTGTGCTAACATATTCATGGGGCACATTTTCAACAATTGCTATGCTAAAAAGTGACATTACAGTTTTAAAGTTATTGTTTCTTAAATTAATTTTAATAATTTATTAACGCGGCATTACTTTTATTTTTTATTAATTTTTAAAACCAGCGGTGCAAAACTGATGTTTCTTATTTTTTATTTTATTTTCGCCTATAATACTGGACCGATCTCATTAAAATTTTAAAAGTGTGAAGGCAACTATAGGAGCCATCCAAATAAGTAAGAATCTAAAAAAATAGATCCTTATGACGTCACATTTTTTTGGAACACTACACCGGCCATTGAAATATATAAAGCTTCACTGATTTAGTTGAATTTCAAAAACAACTTTTATGTTGATGGGTACCTACCTATTTTACGAGCTGTATTACGATCAGCAAATAAAAAATCATGAAATGTTACCATTTTGGGTCATTTTAGTAGATCGTTCCACTTATTAGGCCCATTCTGGACAGCGTTACTGAAAAATCACGACAGTAAATAGTAAAAGATCAAGTTCGTGACAATAAGACCTTGCCTGGTCCCGTGAAAAAACTGTATCAAATGGCCGATTAGAGAAGAATTTTTAAAAAGCGTCTTCGTGTCTTCCTAAAGCAAAAATCTTTGAAGTAACGTTATATTTGACTAGCGTCTTCCTTATTACAGTCACAATTTTGCGCGTTTGCCAAACTGTGTAACAAATACCACTGTTGTTGAATGTTCAAACAAGCAAAACAGAGCTATTGTACTTGGTTCAAGTTTGAACGAGAAACACCAGGATCAGCGGAAACATTCGCTCAACCATTTCACAGGATAAACCATGGACACTTACTAAGCCTATCCAGAACTTTAAAAAGCGTTAATGTCCATTTGTTTTCTATAGGCCTCAACGCTTTTTAAAGTCTGCTTCTCATATATATACAATGAGTTGTTAACAATGGAGTTTAAGCTTCGAACAAAAACGACTGGTTTCTATTTAAAAGTTGAACTGAAAGTGGTTTTGAAGGTTCAAATCGCGAAAAAATGGGTATTTGACATACTTATTAACTCTTAAAATATTTAAATCTTTATTCCAAGAATTACAAATAATTTGGGGCACGTTTGTTTGTGTCGCCCGGTAGGCAACAGACATAAATTATTAAGTTAGCACCAAACTGCACCGTAGGCAGCTAATTTTTTTCGTTCTATACACTTTTATCGAAAAACGACTAGAAATGTCTTTAAAAAAATATTGAATTGTCAGTCTGGCTCAGCTAGCCCTCTTACTACAAAAAAAAACAATATTCTAAATGATCGTAAAATTCTTTTTCCACTCCCATATGGAAATTTGATGTTTCCTTTACACTTTAGTGGCGGGTAAAGTAGGCTTTTAAAGTTAACTGTGCGGGAAAATCTCATATCCATTCTATGGTCTATTTCTTTTTGATTGCGAACGATGACAGAAAAAAAATTGAACAAAAATTCACCTAATTGGTTAAATCATGGACCAATTCACACTACATAAATGCATAGCCAACTTATTAAAGGTCTTTTTTTTTTAAATCACAGAAAAAGAATAAGAAATTTCCGTTCAATTGATTTCTAGCAAATATATGCCAATTATAAACCTTCTAGCAATTAAAAATAACTTTTAGCTTTAGTTATATTACGAAACAAACAATCTATTAACTTTCTGTACATAAAATCGGTTAATTTCACGTTTTTCTGCAACATAAAATAGTAAACCTATGCCTACTTTGTGTTGAAGCAAAAAGGATGCCCGATTTATCGTCAAAATATAGAAGGCCATGCCAAACGCCAAACATTGTGACATAACCTAAAAATTCATCTTCTTAAAGGCCGCTTTACAGTTTGCAATTTTTCTTTCACGCAAGTTGTCTTGCAGCAATTCATATTGCGGCAATAAAAATTTCACCTCGTTTTACAGCGTGCAATGACTTGCCAAGATCGTAGGTGATGTACCACTTGCCAACCATTAAAATAAAAATACATTTGGTTAGGACTTACCGGCGCTTTTTGTGCATTCATTTTAACAAAACATCATTACAGGACATGAAAGCAAACCAACAAAAACAAAACGTACATATCATAGGTTAGAAAAAACATAAATAAATGTCAGGGATTTTTATATTTAGCTTGGTGTCTCATAAATCACCAGAAAATCCTCAGAATTGCGCTTGCAATGGCAATAAAAATACGGTCCGAGTTATATTTCTTACAAGCAATACAAATTGCGCCAGCTGATCATTAGCCTCGTTCTGCGCATACTCCCGGGCAATCTTGTCTTGCGTGAAAGAAAACTTGCAAACTGTAAAGCGGCCTTAACAAGTGTTAATTTAAAATTCTAACCGCTATAAACAGTAAACAACAAAATGTTAGTTATGACGTAAATCCCTAACCTTACTTTTTCAATTCAAACAAAATCCTTGCATTTTTTTATTGTAAAACGGGTTTCTGTCATCGTTCGCAAGCAAAAAGAAATAGACATAAATAGATAATGAAACTGACCAATCTCAGTAGTCAATTACAGAGAAGCCAAATTTACATGTTGTAAATTCGTTTTCTGACAGTTGCGAGAAGTTAGGTTAACAATGTGATTTAAAATATGCAAATCTGTCAGATTAAATTTGTCCTTTAATATAACCGAGTACTATTAAATTATTATTAAATAATCTGATTTTTTTTTCAAGATTACTCACAACATCGCATAGCTTAAAGCATGGGAGAAGTATTTGTGACCGTCAAGACTGAGACGAAAGTTTATGTTTGTTGTTCCATTGTTATTTGTCAAATTTATCATCAGATAAGCGAGTAGCGGACTACTTATCTAGAAGAATAACAAGCCGGGTTTGAGGAAGGAATAGTTTTAATGAAGAATATCGGCATTTTGTGCTTATTTGTAATTTAATGAGCTAATTTAATTATAATTTCATTATTTTTGTTACAAGATCGCAAATAAAATCATTCGGAATTGTAGGATTGTAAAGTTTTTATCACCTCCTCTTTTTAATGGTCAATACTAAAAATCAAAATAATTTGGAAATACCAATACATCATACAAAAAAATATAAAACTTCTTTTAAAGTTCAATAATATATGATAATATACAATCTGATAAATCTGATAAACAAATTAAACTATTTGACTTTTAAAAAACATTTTCTTCTGATCGGATTGGAAGAGTGATTGATTACTAATCAAAATCCTACATTTTTGTGCCAACTGGTATGTTAGTGTCAAAAATGGTTACTTACTTAATTATGTAATAGTAATTTAATTTTACAAGGTCATTTTATTACATATAATTTATTGTCAGTTTCAGGGTTGAAGCAGTGGCGGATTTAGAGGAAGCGCCCCCCCCCCCCCCTCTTCCTAGGGAAGATTGATTATATTATCTAAATATTCTAAATGATGTCTGTTATTTTTTGTCTACTTTTAATAGAGCATTGTTTTGCTTATTTCAGTATTTTATTTTTTTAATTATGTCTTAGTATTATTTTTTTGTATTTACCTTTTTTTCGGCACAAAAGAGTTCTTTGTACTAAATAAATAATACCGAAAAAACCTACGTTTTAAATTTTATTCCACATTAAAGTTCCGTAAATAATAGGAATGTAAAGGTTGTGTCTACAAATACTGAAATTGCGGTTATAAAATAAAAAAGTTTTGTTTTTCCTGTTACAACTAAATTTGTTTAATTTTTGGCAAAATTAGGGCGTGGCACCTAAAAATTTTTCGCCTGCGGCGTATTACTTGCGGCGCTTTTACTTTCTTCTTACACTTTCCTTTTAACCTTAACGTTAGGCGAACCAATGCTAAAACAATGGTGCATACGACTGATCTATTTTTAAATTGCCCTTCATCTCAATGCACATTTTTACATGCTGTTTGCGTCACTGACGTAACGTAACCATAGCAACAGTGAATATCAATTTGCTTTGAGCTAACGGACACGGTCGCTGGGGCGCGCCAAAATGCACGAGTGTTTATAATTATTGTCCATCGGAGTTTACCGTGGCCCTATTGTGCATAGCTATATTCGGATTAAATTAATATTGTTAATTCGAACATAATTATTTTTTAAGAGCTAAAATGTTAGCTGTATTGGTACATTAATATTTAATATTGTTTTGGACTTGCATTGTCTTTATTTGTTTTAAATCACAACGTTTCAACTGGTAAGTATCTCCAGTCGTCTTCTCTTTTTAGTATTTACCTGAACTTTACTGCCCTTTAGTGTAAAGGAAACAGCAAATTCCCATATGGGAGTAGAAAAACCATATTACCTATTCACACTAACTAAAGGCGGCTACAGACGTACCGGTGAATCGTGACGAAGTAACTGCACAGTCCAAACTGTGCAGATTTGTCGGAAGTGTGTATGACAAATCATTACAGATTTTTAACTGCAGAGATGGTCGTTTTAAAGTTGATGCCAGTCGATAAATCGGTGTGAATATATCAGTGACAATTTTTTGTTACATGTGTACCAACATTCGATCGATTGTTTAGTTATAATATTATTATTAATAGTAAATACTAGGTATGTCTGATGAGCCTGAGGAGCAACATAGTCAAAGCAGCTGACACCGAGAACTATTAGAAGATTTCATTAAGGCCTATAGAAATAAGAAATGAACCCTATCTGTGGCAGACAAACAGCAAATAATACCATGACCGCAACAAATAAGATGAAGCTTACAAGAGGTTACTGGGGATATATAAAAGTATAGACGCTAAAGCTTCTTTTACACCATAAAGTGCGAGGTTTACTAGTTTTCATGTTAAAATTAAAGGTTCATATTAAAACCATCAGCAATGTGTCTTATTCTTCGGTTATAGTAAACTTACATAAAACCTTTTTTTTATTTATTTATTTATTTATTTCAAAATTACATTGACAAAAACAAAGTAGATAACAAAGTAAAAAGAAATGTCGTCACAGAAACAAAACAACAATAGTTACAATTCACAAAATCCTAAGTGTCTAAGTAATCGCTTAGCTTGTAAGGTTCTAAATCCATTAGAGATTTTTTCAGCTTTTTAAATAGGCGTTCGTTTGGCGCGTCCTTAATTTTAACATTCATTTTATTAAACATTCTAATATACATATAATATGGATTTTTCGGACAATATCAATCATGAATACTGTATACACCTGAAGATGACTGGAGATGCTTACCAGTTGAAACGTACTGATTCTAAACAAATAAAGACAATGCAAGTCCAAAACTCTACTGCCGTTCAAGAAACGCCATTGTCTCCAACCTTTAAACAGACAATCAAAAGCTTTTGACATATCCAAAAATATACCCATAGCCATCTTACCATCCTCCAGATATTTCAAAATCAAACGGGTAAATTGAAAATTGGCGGTTTGCGTTGATCTTCCGTTGAGGTAACTATGCTGGTTTTCCGACAAAAGATTACATTCATTCATAAAATTGATTATTCGATTACATAGAACCAACAATTTTGAAAATTTTTGAAGAAGGCCTATAGGTCAATTATAACTATCCATGTTTTCTGAATCTCCCTTATTTTTATAAAGCGGTTTAATCAATGCCAATTTAAGCTGGTCTGGAAAAACACACACCTTGAGTGAATTATTTATAATATAGCACCATACCTTACAAACTGAAGAATATTTTTTACTGTGTATGGAAGTTTTTGATGCAAACCAGGGTGCCCAATTCCTAAAATTTCTTCTAAAATAGTAGATTGTAAAAAAGATCAAATTAAGGAGCGTAGCATTTCTCTAATACTACTGACATTACTTGTAGATACGAGAGTACAGGTCTAGTCTGACATATTGACATAGCTGAGAATCTCAACAATTTAAGTAGCACATAACGTACATGGTTGGCAAGAGAAGTCCTTCCTGGTTGACACTGTTCAATGTTCATTTTGCATTGTGAATGGTAATGGAAAACCTAAGTTTTATCTCGATAATGTGCTAAATAGTGTGTCACAGACCTACCGCATTCACATTGAACTTGGTCTTATTTATAGTAATGAATGCACCAGGAATGTATTATATGTTCATTAAACATACGCGGAAAGTTTATGTAGAGTGATTTAAATACACCTTTTTACTTGCGAGCGACGCGATGGGAAGCATTGTAATCTTCTTAAAATTTAAATTAAAAAAAAAGAGTTAGATTCGTATTGGATAGGGCGGCAAACATAGCTCTCGAGCAATTTATAGTAATAATTTTGATAAAACTCGCGAGATCGTGTCCCAATCACGTGACATCAATGACATGCTGGTTAATTTGAGTGTGTGTTACGTTGGTATTATTTGACGTAAATATCAGGATTGGACTTACATTTTTAACGTAGTTATGTTGGCGACTATAAATAATTTTTAAATTGAAAAATGTTTTTGCCGGCGTACAGACACGATTAAAATTAAAAAAGTTGTATGCCTCCGCTGGGAATCGAACACAGAACCTCTCTTGACATGTAATCGACGTAACTTATGGGCCGTAGATTAACTGGAGACTAGACATCAAACTAAGCCGATTATGTCATATAAGTTTTTTCGGATTGTCACTTTTTTTTTTTTTGTTAATTTCATTATTTACTATGTTTTTTTATGCTTTGAGATGTTTAAAGGGAAATATCTCGAAAACCGTTAAAGATATTAAGATCAATCAAGTACACATTTTTGACTCAGAAAATGCCCTTTTTAAGAAATTATAATTGAAAAACACCTAATATCACAGGTAAGAAAAAAAATCATAGATTTATGGAGCCCAGTGTATGCATCTAGCGCCCTCTAGTTTGAAACTTAAAAATTTCTACAAATTCTTATTTCTTGCTAATAAAAACCTAATATTGCACACTTTCAATTCGATTCATTAAACCGTTTTAAAATTATGGCTTATTTTCGAGAATAAACTTTTACTTTCAACACCCTGTATCTCTAGAACGAGTAACAATCCGAAAAAACGTATATGACATAATCGGCTTAGTTTGATGTCTAGTATCTCCAGTTACTCTACGGCCCATAAGTTACGGGACACCCTGTATATCTTGCAATAGTTCTCGCCTGTGGCGCGTTAGGAGCCTTGTTTAATTTGGTACCCTCGTCTACAAATTCCAGGATGCACGCCTGCTCTTTACATACAAAGCCTTTATTATTAGTATGTTCTAAGCTACAAATCTTTAACTAAACATGACACTGTCCTTGTAAGGAACGGCAGTAGGTAGGTACTTAATGTTTTCTTTTGATTTATTACTAGGAAACAAATAGTTTTCTTCCATCACACTATCACAAAAGAAAATTAAATGTAAGCATAGCTGGTTAGGTTGCACCCAAAAAGTATCTGCTTATTTATGTATATTGTTCCGAGTGGCCAAATAGAAATGGACGCCGCACATATCTCAAGAATCGCCTGTCAGAACGTCTTGAAATAAAAAAAATCATTACAAAATATATTTTTTTTTTTTTTATGATAAAACACCTGCACTGTAGGAAAAATCCTTTAAGGCGCTCTGGGAGCGGTGCGAGTGCGAAAAAAGCGATTAACGTTGGTCTTGAAACGTTGAAGATTGTATTCATTGGGAAACACGACCTCAGGAAGATCATTCCACAAAGATGACGTTCTCCAGATGAAAGAATTCTTGAACAATGAAGTTCGAGGAGTACTAAGCTGAACAACATATGGATGAGCGGCAGTGGTTCGCCGTGTATTTCTGTTTTGCATTGCTCTAGGTGGAATCAAGTGGGCAATGTCAGTCGAACACCTGCCATGGAAATATCTGTAAAAGAGAGCCAAATCACCAACCTGTCTTCGATGCTCCAGGCTATCGAGGGTCTTGGTCAGCTCGGGGTCGCCGATCAGACGAACGGCTCTCCTTTGAATGGAATCCAATAGCCGAAGGGTGTGCTTGGGTGCAGAGCTCCAGACATGAGAGCAATATTCTAATGATGGTCGAATCTGGGCTTTGTAGAGTGTCAAAAGTTGATGAGGTGTGTACAACCTTTTGGTGCGGAAAAGTACACCAAGTTTCTGTGCAGCTGCCTTGGCAATTGCGGCAACGTGATCATGCCAAGACATATTACCTCCCAGATTGACCCCCAGCAAATTAATAGACGGTGCCAGGGGAATTGCGTGTCCTGCCATGACTATATCCGGTTCTGCAATGTTAACCTTTTTGGAGAAGACTGCTGCCTGGGTTTTCTTAGCATTAAATTCGACTTGGTTACTATCACCCCAAGCCAAAATTTCTTCCAGGTCCTTGTTGAGGCGCAATACTTCATGCTGCCTGCAAAGATGTGCGTCGGCAGCGGATTGGGGAGTCAAGGTAAAAGATGAGACAAGTGTGCTGTCATCAGCAAAGCTATAAATTGGATTTTGGGTTTTCACTAGAAGGTCGTTAATATACAGTAAAAAGAGGGTAGGCGACAATATGGACCCTTGAGGAACACCGGCATTGATGGTGAAGGTGTCTGAGAGAAACCCGTTAATCGCCACTTGCAGAGAACGGTTCTTAAGGAAGCTGGTTAACCATAAACAAAATCCATTAGGCATACCGTAGGATCGCAATTTACTTAGAAGCCCATCGTGCCAAACACGATCAAAAGCCCTAGAGATGTCCAGTGCAACAGCCCGGGATTCTCCATGATGTTCGATGGTATTGCTCCAAAGATGGGTGACATATGCCAGAAGGTCACCTGTTGATCTGGACTTACGAAAACCGTATTGATGGTCGCTGATGATGTTAAGCCCTTCCAGATACTTTAGGAGTTGTTGGTTAATAGCTTTCTCCATTACTTTTGAAATTACTGAAAGCAATGCGACGGGTCGGTAGTTGCTTGGCAGGGTCTTTTTACCTTTCTTTGGAATGAGCTGGACACGCGCCGACTTCCAGCAGGATGGAAATATTCGTTTTTTGTAGGATAAGTTGAAAAGTCTACAAAATACTGGTGTAAGTTCATCGGCGCATGTCTTGAGAACAATGATAGGAATTTCGTCTGGACCAGAAGCTTTATTGACGTCGAGTCCTTAAAGAATCCGTTTAACAAGACGCTGACGGAACACGATTTCAGACATTTGCGATTGAACTGAGGGAATGTTGGGTGGTGGTTTTTTCCTGAAAGTCTACAGTGGAATGCGAGGAAAACAGTTCAGCAAGTAGGTTTGCTTTATCCCCGGCTGTGGTTGCAATTGTGCCGTCTGAACGTGTTAGAGGTGGAATAGTTGACTTTGTAAAGTTTTGGCTGACGGCCTTAGCGACTGACCAAAAGGACCTTGATCCGTTAGGGCTGGCAAGAAGTTTGTTTTTGTGTTGTTTATGAAAAGAAATCGCGGAAAATTATTTTAAAGTTCCTAAATTTACCTCTAGAGGGAGTACAACCTATGAATAAGATTTTAATCCATAATTTGCTTATTAAAGTTATAGCAAAAATCAGTGTTTTATGTCTTAGAATATACGGTATAATAAAATAGTAGAATTTAGTGTTCGTTAAAATATAAAGATAGAAAAACTTAGCGGCAAGCGGACAGAGTAGTGTGTCTATCTTTTGCATTAAAGGGCAACTAAATACGATTGGTGAAAGTGCATACATTTCTCTTTCAAACAGTCTTTAGTTTGCTAAAATCGGATAGTTACAGCGAGTTAAATTATTACACTTTCCAACAGCTTCCCTCCCCCCCCCCCTCTCTTATTAAAGTCGGTACGCCAATGAGCATTAGACCAAAATGATGCATAATTGTTCAAGATTTTTAATAGTGCTATCAAAGATATACCTCAATGTGGAATTTTTGGAGATATGAAAAAATTTTAAAATTTACTTTTCAATTACGCCCCCTTGCGGCAAAATGCGAAACTTAAAAATTATTTCTAGGATTTTCTCATGGCCACTGTAGTTATAATTTTTTTTCCCGAGTTTCTATGCCCAATAGTTTCCGAGATATTGCCGGCTACCTTTCTTATTGAATCACCCGGTAGAGATGTGTAGGAAAGTGCAAATAGTCATCAAAAAACCAGGGTTGCCATTTAAAAAAATTATCGATGGTGTCCTATCTCCAGTTTGGGACATACTTAACGTGACTATACGTCCCGTTTTGAACGGGACAGTCCCGTTATTTGACACTCAGTCCCGTTGTCCCCAAAAAAAGCTTCGGGACGCCAAAATGTCCCGTTTTCGGGAGGTGGGCGTAGTCGGTATATATAAAAGTCAATTGCAAGTATCAGTTCTTAAAGCGATGTTGATTATAAAGGTGATTGTGAATAAAACCTGTCAAGAATACCATTCTTTTCTAAATTCGTCACCTAATATATTTAAAAAAATTCTTCATCTGAGAAATACCAAACTTAATTAAGCCGCCTATTATAATGTTGCTTAAAAATACATTTTTCTACTCCCACATGGAAATTTGCTGTTTCCTTTACACTTAAGTGGCGAGTAAAGTAGGCTATTCCAGTTAACTGTGCGGCAAAATTTCGTAACAATCTTAGATAGGTAATGAAACTGACCAATCACAGTAGTCAATTACACAGAAGCCATTGTTGTTCCTAAAAGTACTGACCAATCATAGTATATTATTTTTACTGAGGCTCCGCCTTCTTTTTCAAGACACTAAATTATATAATTTAAATGCATATGGTACAATTTGTTATTAATTTGTTCAATATAATAAAATCTAGACGCATTTATAATAGATAATGCAACCTGCTGAATGTGCGTAGAAAATTAATTTCATCTAGCATCATTTATCAGTTGGTTTTCCCATAATTAGTTTAACGTTTCGATAGTCGAGAGGTAGAGCGTTTTACTATGGAAACAATGGCGTGAGTTCGAGCCCTGCAACCTGAAAACTTTTTTTACATTTTTTAGCATAAGGTTTGTAAGTTTGTTCGTAGAAAAAATATACTGTTCAACTCGAGTGGATTGTTCATATTGCCCTTGGAAGTTTGAGCACTCCGTCTACGGCGTCGGGCTCAATTTACTTCCTCGTGCGATATGGACATTATATCCACACTTGTTGTACAAACTACTATTTCAATTATATTGTGCTTTACTTTAACAAACCACACAGATTTTGCAGGGTCCCGTTTTGAGGAGAAAAATAAATGGTCACGTTAGACATACTGTATAATTGTTTTTATAATGGAAAGGACCACAACTGAAAATACTAATCGACGTGTCCGAGCATTCTTTCGAAAATAAATAGGTCTTTGATTGACTGAATTTATTCCAAATTACAGACTATCACTGTATAATAACTACTTATAAGAATAGTTTATATTTTTAACAATAAAATTTAGTACAAGCAAATAAAAGAATAATATTTTTTATAAAAAATTTTTTTTAATAAAAACTATTATGAAGATGGTATTAAATTATAATTTATATTACCAAAAATATAACCTGTCACTAAATAAAAAAATGATTAATATTATATTGGATCATGGTTCCTACTATAAACATTATAATAAATTAAATTATATTTCTCTCCGTGTATTAATTTTTGTAAAACATTATTTCAAACGACAATAGTGTCTCTAAACAAGAAAACAAACCCAATAATTTATTAAAATATTTTATCTAAGGGACGCGACCAGGGTACAGTGGCAGGGCCAGGGTGGGCACAAACATATTTTTTTTAGAGCATTATACCTTCCGTGACAAGAAACGAGATCCGCCCTTGAATAAATGCAGCAAAAATGTTACTTAAAAATATGAAAAACATCTAAATCATTGACTCAAGGCAATGCCTTTACCATAGACTAAAAGCGGGGGTGTATAATCAGGAATCAAGATGGCGCCGGCCCAGCGTCGCTATCGGTCGTTCCGCTAGCGGCGCTGCCTGCTCCGCTGCTCAATTGTTTTTTACTGCAACTTACGACCTTGGCTAATTATTAGCAGCGTGCGTAGAAGTAGGCGTTGGTTCTTAAATTGCAAGTAAATTATGGTTGGGTAATGAATAGTAATGATTTAGAACAGAACTTCTTTTGTTTTGAGTATTAAATGCGTAAATTTACCCTAATTTATTGGTAGAGATAAAAGGGAAGTGGTCTGGTCTGTGCGATGGTAAGTAGTTTTTTATCTAGCAGTGGAGGATACGGGGGGGATAAACAATATCCTTACAATACTTTTCGCTCTCAGCGCATATTTTGCGTATATTGATTTATTGAGTTGTTTGTGTTTACTGAGGATCCGCCTTCTTCTTTTGAACTATTTATGCTACATTTTCTAGCAAGTACAATTGGTCGAGTAGTAGGATCCTAAAGGTTAAACTATAGGTTTGTTTGTTTAAATCTTGAATTAGCGCGCAAATGTTTTAACACATTTTGTTTTCTAAACTACACAGTAGGCTCCAAGCTCCCACCAATATTGAGTCAATAGACGGGACAGCAAGGCGCGGCGTGCGAAAGTTCCAGACGATTTCGCCGACGTATTTGACGTATTCCACGCTATGTTTTGAACTCCACGTTCCCGCAAACTTAACTTTTCGCGTCTGCTTTACTTGGCACTGGCGCGTGTATGTAGCACGTATTTTTACTGAAACCAACCAATAAAACCAAGCTATTCAAATATTCCAAAGCTAATACCTCGGTAGTTACTAAACTTCGCGAGGTGCCACTAGTTGCCACCCTGTATTAAGATCTTCCACAAATTGACAATACTGGGAAACACGTTATACGTCGTGGTGGTAGCTCAGTGGCGAACTGAGTTCAATCTTTGGTCAGGGCGTACCTACGCTTAATTAAAAAACAATCTGGAAAATATATAAGTAGGTTTAACAATGCAGGAAAGAGTGAAAAATGTACCATCTCCTAGCCATGCACCACTTCCACGTCACTAATCAGACCGGATAAGGTCGGATTTCTCGTGGGTTGCAGGAGAGTCTACATACTTCCTAACAGTGGTGTATTTAGGAGAAAGGGGCCTAGCCAAGGAGCTCTGGTCTATAAGTCTAATTGCAACCTAATTTTTGGTCTCACGCTTGGACTCTTAATTTAAATCTTTAAATAATGTATTCTTGGCTTAGATTGCAAAGGTCTTGTAGGAAACGTTTGGTTTTTAAACTTTTCCTTCTAAAAGTCCTGTTTAATATAGAGATTAAGGTTTCAGACGCGTATCGTTTTAGTTATTGATTTATGATGCAATTTTAAAGGGAATCGAATATATAGAATAATATTTTATAGTATTTTTCCATTATATACTTGTCTGTTCTATTTTCCCTTTTTTAGAGCTAGTTTAAGTCAACAAAAATATAAACCATGCAATAAAGTATTTTTACAACAAAAACCAATTAGGTTTATTTTTAAAGAGAAAAATTAAAGTAAAAATTTTAATTCAAACATTTTTTATGGAAGAAGTATAATAATTTATAATATAAAAAATTGTGCGGAAAGAAACGAGAATGCTTTATTATGAATATACAAAACAGCATTCAAGGAAAACTATTTCAATACGTAAGCATTTGCACCAAAAACTGCTCTTAGATCTACGCATGATACACATGATTTCTGAAAACATCATCAATTTTGGCGTGGTGAGCGATATTTACTTTATTTTTAATCATGAGAAACTGAGCCCGAAAAACGCTGGTTAGAGTAATAGATACTAATACATACGTCTTATGTTAAAATTTTGGATTGACACCATAATTCGAATTTTTCACAAATTAAATGTTTTTTTTTTTAACATAGAGCTAACTAGGAATATTAAAAAAAAAGAAAAAAAAACATTTACAAAAACAAATTTAATCCAACCATGTAGAGGGGGCGAGGTAATAATTTTATTTTCGAAATTTAATAGTAGTTAGGTGAATTTTAAAAACTTTGGTCGTGGCCTCGAAAAATTTTCACCTGCGGCGCTTTTCCGCCTTCTTCACTAGGTACAATATCATAAAATACATGCAGTCCCGACTGTCCTTCTCTCCAGAAAAAAATATGTCCTACGCACGTCTACTGAGCCCGCCCCCCCCCTCTGAGCATATTTTCTGGCTACGCGACTGCTTCCCAATTAGTAGGTCATGCTATGATGCAAGAAAATAAGGATTAATTTCCACTTGGAAACGTCGTTTGAGAATACTTGCCCGAAGCCCATGTTAAACTGTAGTTTTTCTCGGGAATGGACCTGGGAATAAGAACCAAACAAAGCCGGATAAATTCAAATATAAAAAAAAACAATTTTGGGCAACATAAGGAACCTTCGAAGAAATTATCCATAATTCTCAAAGAGACCGGATATAGATTCAAAGGAAAAGAAAGACAACAAAGTTACGGTCTCGGCAAATATAATCGGTATGGTTACACGTGTTTCACCCTTTCGGACATCATCAGACCTAGAATTTAAAACTAAGAAGAAACAGTCATAACATATTAAAATTTAAAAATGTTCTATCCTTTGAATAAGGAACCCTGTTTACTAAAGTTTGACCAGCAATAAAATTATGTACTTTTTAAAGATACAGAAAATATTTCCAAAAAGTGTGCGTTACCCTCCGCTCTCTGGTATTACCAGTAACGTGCACGTTACAGCAACAATGCAAAACAATCGCCGGTCGTGGTGCAGAAGGCGGACGACCGCAGAAGACGTTGCCCAAAGAGCAATGACTGCATGCACACCGCGCCTAAGGCTGCTGCAGGGTATTCTCTTATCTATTATGCCTGTTTTTGTCCTTGCTAATTACAAAGGAATTATTGAAGGGATAAACATATTTATACTTGTACAAGGTGACTCGCCAAAGGTGATGTAACCCTTCATCTATATTTTATAGAAAAATTTTAAAAAAGGGTACATAATGTCCCTTTAAACTTTTTCTGTAGTGGTAAAGTCTTACTGTCTATAAATAATATAGTAGACTATTTCATAGAGTGTGTTATACTGGCAAAATATCATAGCAACGGTCTGTTTTCTAGTGGAACAACTCTTAATTACATCTATCTGGACAAAATCAACAAGATGGTTTTTCAGCGGCAAAATTTTGATAGATGTCAGGTAAAAACTATTGTTAGTCTGACGAATGTCATCGTGGTTTAAAAAAGGCAAAATAAGCAATTTAAACGAAAATGCAAGGTTTGGGTGCCAATCTACTCAAGAAATTAAAAAATCGATAGCTAAAAATATTCCACTTAACACACGGGAGTCCGAGACCTCAATTTGGGCACAGTTCTCTCAGTTTCTAATGGTAAGAAATTATAAACTGGATAAATGTACTACTGTGATGGAACTGGCGAAACTATAAAGAATCTTTTGTAAAGGCTATATGGAACCTTACAGCAAAAATAATTCAAGAAATGTAGTTTACAGAATACGAAATAAAGATTAACCTTTTTACGGATATTTCCTTTAAAAATGCTCGAATAGCAAGAGAATAAAAAAGCAGCTCCAAAGTTGTCCGGAAAAAAAAAGTCCAAAAGCATTATCTACCAAAGATTTACTAATAATAAAACAAAGCTATAATGAAGAAAACCCCGATGAAGCACAAAAAAAGTTTTTCCATCTCTGCTCATTAGAACTAGCTGGGAAAGGCAATGAAGCCGTAAATTGAAAAATTCAATATTTTCAAAAGGAGTTTGATACCATGGGAGAATTTATCAAACGAATTGAATATAACATCATATTTTCCAGGACAGCTCAAGGTGGGTCAAAAGGATTGGCAAACAGCAAATGGTTCGTAAGAAATATTTTTAAAATTATTGGAAAAAAGTGGACCAAACATTTCCACAGACAGACTATTTCTCTCCGTTCATCCAAACTGGCAGAAGGGATGTTGGTTCAAAAATACTCCACTAGGAATAAATACAGTATCTAAGTGGACCAAGACTTTGGCGGAAAACATTGAAATTAATACGAAGAAGCATAAAATAACATATCATTCTCATTGATCTTTGGCGTTGTAAGCCCTATTTAAACAACGTGTTGGGAAGCAATAGTTGATTAAGTTAACTCAAAAGCAAATTCCCTGAAACCACATCAGCAGCTTGATTCTAGTCATCATCTGAAGCTCATCGAAATTCTCAGAACAACAAATAAAGCATGTTCTGGACCTTCGACTTCTCAAATGCAAGTCAATCATACCCAAAACCATGCTTTGATAGAAAAGAACGGAAAAACTATTACTTATAACAACTGTGCGTTTAATATTAGTAATAAATAAATAAAGTTTCTAGTTTGCTAAATAAACAGTGCGTTTTTATTGTTTTCTCGAGAAATAGTCTTGTCGAATATATATCATTCGAGAGAAAATTTTGTATCGGCATAATTTTCTCTTGGTTTCATTCAATTTTGTTGCTTTTTGGTAATTTCGCGAATGAAACTTTTGAAAAATAAAATTACGAGCCGTTAGGCGAGGTGAGACACTTTTATAACAGTCTAAGCTACCTATACCTAGCTACGATATTGGCTGCTTCACATAAGAAATTCTTTTAAAACGCCTATAAAATCTGAGTAGAAAAACATATAAAAAAAGTGAGTTCTTAAAGTCGATTTCAAACCTACATCATAATTGAACTTTAAAGGAGGTACTGCGTTATAAAAAACTGCATTAAACATTCTTACTGATACTTTATTTAAGATGGTGTCGGGTTGACGTGATAAGAAAATGATAAGTTCATGTTGCTTGGTCCTCATTAAAAAAAACCAAGGTTAGTATTAGGGTCGCGGATTGTTGCTATCTACCAATGTAATGTAATATGACAAATTTTCTTCATGGCTGGTCCAACCGCGTTTATGCCGTTTACCTTTTTAATCGTTGTTATAATATTTAAAATAACATATATCTTAAGACTACCAGAAAGTTGCATTCAAAAAGAAATAATTCCCAAGGCTATTTTACTTAAGTTTATGGTGAAAGATTTTGCATAGTTCTTCGGAAAGCTCAGAGCTTCGTCTGTATAATTAACTTTGATAATACATTGCGCAACGGGCACTTATTGGAAATCAGCCTGCATAAAAGATTTATTAGAAATAGTTGAATTATTTCAGATGTAAATTTATATTTTGTATAAATAAACAATTTTTTCTACTTCCACATGAAAATTTTCTGTTTTCTTTACACTAAAGTGATTGGAAAAGTGGGCTATTCCGGTTAACTGAACGAATACGATTTCATATCCATTTTAGTTAGGATATGAAAGTGATCAATCACAGTGGCAGTTGCAAAGAAACCAAATATATATGTTGAAATTTTACGAGTCTTTTTCTGACACTTGACAGAAGTGAGGTTAAAAATATCAATTTGATTAATGGATTTGTCAACGAAAGTACTTTTTCTTCAATTGTTTTTAATTATATTTCTCAATAGTTCACGGCTAACTAAAATGACAAGGTATAAGCCTAATTCAAATAATTTTTTAAATTATTTAGTATAAAGTTCGGAAGTTCAGTCGTAGAATGCTGTACAACTCGAGTGGATTGTCCATATATTGCGTTGGGAAGTTTGAGCACTCTGCTTATGGCGTCGTGCTCAATTTACTTTCTCATGCGATATGGACTGGACATCATATTCAGTCTTGTTATACAAACTGTCCAGCCCATTCCAAAGAAAGGTAAAAAGACCCTGCCAAGCAACTACCGACCCGTCGCATTGCTTTCAGTAATTTCAAAAGTAATGGAGAAAGCTATTAACCAACAACTCCTAAAGTATCTGGAAGGGCTTAACATTATCAGCGACCATCAATACGGTTTTCGAAAGTCCAGATCAACAGGTGACCTTCTGGCATATGTCACCCATCTTTGGAGCAACACCATCGAACATCATGGAGAATCCCGGGCTGTTGCACTGGACATCTCTAGGGCTTTTGATCGTGTTTGGCACGATGGGCTTCTAAGTAAATTGCGATCCTACGGTATGCCTAATGGATTTTGTTTATGGTTAACCAGCTTCCTTAAGTACCGTTCTCTGCAAGTGGCGATTGACGGGTTTCTCTCAGACACCTTCACCATCAATGCCCGTGTTCCCCAAGGGTCCATATTGTCGCCCACCCTCTTTTTACTGTATATTAACGACCTTCTAGTGAAAACCCAAAATCCAATTTATAGCTTTGCTGATGACAGCACACTTGTCTCATCTTTTACCTTGACTCCCCAAACATCCGCTGCCGACGCACATCTTCGCAGGCAGCATGAAGTATTGCGCCTCAACAAAGACCTGGAAGAAATTTTGGCTTGGGGTGACAGTAACCAAGTCGAATTTAATGCTAAGAAAACCCAGGCAGCAGTCTTCTCCAAAAAGGTTAACATTGCAGAACCGGATATAGTCATAACAGGACAAGCAATTCCCCTGGCACCGTCTATTAATTTGCTGGGAGTCAATCTGGGAGGTAATATGTCTTGGCATGATCACGTTGCCGCAATTGCCAAGGCAGCTGCACAGAAACTTGGTGTACTTTTCCGCACCAAAAGGTTGTACACACCTCATCAACTTTTGACACTCTACAAAGCCCAGATTCGACCATCATTAGAATATTGCTCTCATGTCTGGAGCTCTGCACCCAAGCATACCCTTCGGCTACTGGATTCCATTCAAAGGAGAGCCATTCGTCTGATCGGCGACTCCGAGGTGACCAAGACCCTCGATAGCCTGGAGCATCGAAGACAGGTTGGTGATTTGGCTCTCTTTTACAGATATTTCCATGGCAGGTGTTCGACTGACATTGCCCACTTAATTCCACCTAGAGCAATGCAAAACAGAAATACACGGCAAACCACTGCCGCTCATCCATATGTTGTTCAGCTTAGTACTCCTCGAACTTCATTGTTCAAGAATTCTTTCATCTGGAGAACGTCATCATTGTGGAATGATCTTCCTGAGGTCGTGTTTCCCAATGAATACAATCTTCAACGTTTCAAGACCAACGTTAATCGCTTTTTTCGCACTCGCACCGCTCCCAGAGCGCCTTAAAGGATTTTTCCTACAGTGCAGGTGTTTTATCATAAAAAAAAAAAAAAAAAAAAATAGTATTTTACAACTAGAACTTTGCTTTGGTAGGATTTGTAGCCCGGGGATACAATTATTCGAAATGTGTGTACCAACTATGATTTTTTCTACTTCCCCACAGGACACAGGGAGAAACGTGTTAGAGCCAAACCTAAAAGCTGCTTAAAGAAAAGGCAGTGGCAGATTCTATATAGGAGCAAATAAGGATGTGGCCCTAGGAATATCACACACAGATACACAATTACTTGATAATGAACCGAAAGGTTTATTTAAATGTTGTAAATACAATCCGCATATTTTGTAATAAATTTTTCTTTGTCTAACGCAAACTTTTGATTGAAATGACATGATTCATGAAGCTGTTCGATTGTGTTTTAATAAATGCCTATTGAACGTGATTGCACCACTGATGACGATTGAACGAGAAGTGTGACGAAGTCGACGGCGGATTTGTCTCTTTCCCGTTTTTTTTTTAACTTCCAATAGCGCGTATGTTTATTTTGCTCTTAGTTTTCAATTAATTTATGTGATTTTCTGATTCAATATAAACCCATAAGATCAATCGTACGATAAACTAAAAAACAAGCGGAGCGGTTCGATCTATATTGAAGAGTTTCTGCATGGCACAGTTAGGGGTATTTGCATTTTGGAAGGATATCTATTTTTATTTGTTTTAAAAACTGAATTAATTAGGTGGATGATTGACCAAATAGCCTTATGGACAAGCTGCTCCTGGTATGTAATAATTGTAGTCAATCTACAATGTTATATGCATTCTAAACTTATATTTTATACAAAAATTGGATTGACCGAAATCACTTTGGTTCACATTGTTTCGGAACACCGAGATTGTACTGTATCTAAAAAACGAAACGTCAAATTTAAAAACGAATAAAGCAATCTTGTCGAACATAAAAAACGGTTACTAAAAAATGTATCTGTAGTCAAAAATCAAGGTACAAAAAAATAAAAACCAAAAATAAAAATTTAGCGTATCGAAATTTAAGAACATCGATTTCATTATAGAACATCTATTTTAATAGTGTTTAATAGCAACGCGGAATCCTTTTCAAAAATCCCGAACTACATTTACAATTAAGTTCGTCTTTTACACTGTTAAAAATTTACGATTTTTTAATGAACCATTAAAAAAGTTAATCTATAATTGGCTGAGAAACCTATTTGTAATTATTTGCGGACCATTATTATTAAAATTGGTATTTTTTGGGTTTAAATTGGATATTATACTTAATTACATACGTTCTCACCAAACACATAATTGCGGGTATCTGTGATTAATTATATAAGTCTAAAAATTTGTCGCATCATGGATGGGCATTAAATAGAACCAATTTTAGATTTAATCGCTTACTTTAACTTTCTAATTAAAAAGGGTTGTTTTATTAAAAAATAGGTATACGTACGTATTCATATAATATAATTATATAGGTATACAAATAAATACAATATTTCTCTCGTAATATCTGTTTTCGTCATTAACCCTTCTTTAGAATTAGGTGTTTTACCTCTTCGTTTGCTACGGGCCTACAGCTTAACGTGGGTTTCTTAAATCTACTAAAATCCGGAAATACTTTTTTTATTCTGACTGGAATAAATTTAATTTTTTGTCCAAGGATGTGAATGAAATGGCCGCTTGGCTGGTTGAGACTTACCGAGCCGCAGCGGAGCAATGTTTTCCCATACGAAAATGCAAGCCAGAAAATAAACCCCCTGTGCAATGGTTTAATCAGGATTTGGCTAATAAACGAAAAATATTATCAACTGTAAAAATGATATGTCATATTAAAAATGATCCTGAAAATTGGTCTACATACGGTAAATTGAAGGTTGACTACAGAAATTCTATAGTTTTTCATAAAAAACAAGCTTATAATAATTATATAATAAATTCAAAAAACAAGTCCAAGGATTGTTGGAAGATTATAAATTTTGAATGCAATCGAAAAAAAAAAGTTAAACAAAACAACATAATTAATCCCAATGAGTTTAATCGCTATTTTAACTCGATGGCCGATAACATAATTAAGAACATTCCATCCAGTTCCGCTGAGGCTAGTGATTTCTTAAAATATGTACCACCTGTTAATTGTTCCTTTTTTTTTGCATCCAGTGTGCTCAAAAGAAATTAAATTATCAATAGAAAGTCTTAAAAAATCCTTTGTTCTAGATGCTTTCCACATAAATGATGAACTGCTTAAAGAAACCATCGACTACGTAGCTGAACCATTGACCACTTTAATAAATGAAAGTTTTTCAACACGAATTTATCCAGAAGTTTTTAAAATAGCTAAAATTACACCACCATTCAACAAAGGAAACTCCGACCTGGTAGAAAATTACCGACCTATAGCTATAATAGTCATATTTTCCAAAGTTTATGAAACTTTGCTTAAGAAACGGCTTTATAACTTTTTTGAAACTAATGGTTTATTTCACTCTTCTCAGTACGGGTTCAGAGCCAATAGATCGACACTGGGAGCCGTCTTGGAGGTTGTGAGTGACATGGTCGAGGGTTTGGAGGCTGGAAAACTATCATCAATAACATTGTGTGATCTAACGAAGGCTTTCGACTGTGTCTGTTATAAACTCCTTCTGAAAAAACTAAGCCACTATGGCATAAGAGGTATTCCCTTGGACCTTATTAAATCTCATTTGTCTGGCAGGCAGCAGTTTGTGGAAATTGACGGTGTCAGATCTGAGTTGGGTAATGTTAGTTATGGAGTACCGCAGAGATCCGTCCTTGGGCCCCTTCTATTTATCATTTACATTAATGATCTGTATTATTACATGCAACGAACTTGTCACTTGACTGTATATGCAGATGACACTTATTTTATTACTTCGGCTTCTAGTCTGGAAAATTTAGAGTTAGCTTCACAACTGCTTCTGGAGGACGCGGAGGGGTGGTTTTCTTCCAATTTCTTACAGCTTAATAAAAATAAGACTCAAGAGCTTGTTGTTGCTGGCAATCGAATGTTAATTAAAAACAAGACATGTAAGTTGTTGGGGATCACTATAGATAGTTCTTTGTCTTGGGTGGCCCACATAACTGAATTGGGACGAAGACTGTCGAGTACGTTTTAAAATCACTTTACTTCGGTCTTTTTTATTCAGGCATTGCGTATGGTGCTGTACTATGGGGAAACTCTACAAACGCATTACAAATTTTTCGACTACAAAAAAGAGCCGTAAGACTTATGGCTAACGTTGGCTATGGAGAACACTGTCAGCCCATTTTCAAAAAGTTTGGTATAATGCCGCTCCCTAGTATTTATATCTTTCAAACGGTATTAAAGTTACACTCGCGTAGGGATGAACTCACTAGGCATTCAGATGTTCATAGCTATAACACTCGAGACTCAGACAAGATAATCCCGCACCGATTCAGACTAAGTAAATCAAAAAACAACTCTCTTAGTTACAATTTATATAATAAGATCCCGAGACGGTACCGAGCCCTCGATGATATCCGATTCAAAAAATATGTAAAACAACATTTGCTGAGTCACTGCTTTTACTCTTTGAATGAGTACCTTGTGGCTTCCTGGAGGCGTTTGCCTGAAAGCTGTGCATTGGTGTAGTTTTGCCAGTTATGTCTCTCCATCTCTAATCATTATTTTTTATATATGTATTTGTGCATAATTTGTTTGTATTTTATTATAAGTAATGTTATTTTACCCTAAATGTATGATTATATTTATTTACTCATATTAGAAACTTTTAGTCTACAAAAAATTGATATTATACACAATTTGTGACATCATTAAAGTATTTCCCAAAATTTGATATAAAAAAATTTCAACAAAAAAAAACCTACCTTTAGGAATTATTAGAACACTAGACAATACATAAATGCCAAAATATCACACCAATAAACAATCCACTCTGAAATAACTATCACGAGTGAAGGACTCGTTAATAGAGTCTAGATTAATTCCTATCTGCTGTCCTTTGGGTTTTTATGTAATTATGACCACACTTTTGTACCTAACAATAAAAATGGTGCTTAACTGACCTAAATGGAATATTTTTATGCTAATTATTTATTATCACTTAATTCCATGAACCTAAAATTTCCGACTTAAATCCCGCTAGATTCCCGATCCGTCACACATACATAATTATGGAATAGGTAAAAAGTTTTTAAATTTTAAACGCCCATAATTTTATCAAAATTCCCAATCCCAGTGGCGCACCAGGACACGGCCAAATAAATCATTATGCACCGATCCAGTCACTTTTTTTTTAAGGAAGAAGTTATGGGTGAGAGAGACACGTTTTTTTTTAGAAGTCGCCTTTGATTGCACCATGTTTTTAGAGGTTCTACCGCTGACCAGGTCCAAGGAACTGAAATTAATTCCGCCACCTCCTAAATATTAGTTAGAACACCAACAAACCAGACTAAAGAACATTGGACGAACCTTTTGATTCACAAATACCATATGGGATGAAGTAATGATACACCAGAGTGATCTTTAAGAACTGAGTGTATTCTCTTTTAAATTGTTCGTGCAGGCATGGATTTGCAAGTATATAAAAACATTGTTTATTTTATTTTAATACCTGTTTGTTGGGTATTTCTAGTTCAGGTTAACCTAGAGCTAACTATACTAAGTTAACCATGACAAGGTTAAAGAGTATGTTCGGGTCTGTTATCTCTAGAACAAGTAACAATCCGAAAAAACTTATATGACTTAATCGGCTTAGTTTGACGTCTAGTATCTAGTATAAGTTTTTTTTTTTGATAATTAAAATAATTTAATTATGTAGGTACTATGTTTTTTTATGCTTTGGGATGTTTAAAGGGAAATATCTCGAAAACCGCTAAAGATATTAAGATCAATCAAGTACACTTTTTGACTCAAAAATGCCCTTCTTTAAGAAACTATAATTGAAAAACACCTTCACAGGGAAGAAAAAAAATTATAGATTTATGCAGCCCAGTGTATGCAACTAGCGCCCTCTAGTTTGAAACTTAAAAATTTCTACAAATTCTTATTTCTTGCTCATAAAAACATAATATTGCCAACTTTCAATTCGATTCATTAAACCGTTTTAAAATTATGGCTTATTTTCGAGAATAAACTTTTACTTTTAACACCCTGTATCTCTAGAACGAGTAACAATCCGAAAAAACTTATATAACTTAATCGGCTTAGTTTGATGTCTAGTATCTCCAGTTACTCTACGGTCCATTAGTTACGGAACACCCTGTATATTTCTATTTATTGTGCCTTAATTATCCTATATTAGCGAAACCAAAATTTTTACTTTCCTTTACGGCCCATAAGTTAACGGACCTACCCGTATATAAATATTTTACATTTTATATTTTATATGGTTATGGTAGGTGGGTACTATTTTTTCTTTTAATGAAATAATGAGATTCAAGCTACTCGTAATGTTGACGACCGGTAGTATGTATTTAAATGAGACGTCTCTAAAAATCTCATGTGTATACAATTTAATGCGAAAAAAAAATTAATGAAGGTTATCGTTGACTTCTGACAGAAACGATCCTTAATAGTAAAAAGTTATGAATATTAAGACTGAAACAAAAGGTTATGCAATCACACCCTAGGTATTTATTTTTTCTTGCTCTATAGAGTGTCGCACATACATGGATCTCATAAACCAATAGATGGTTAAATTAACCATACAGGGATGGTTAAATAAAAAAAAAGTTACGGTCTTATTTTTTTTTTTTTGAGGTCGGCCTTAATGAGGCATTTCTTTGAGTTACAGAATGTAATTGGTTTATCCACAAGAGTTCCTACTAAATCATGTTTTGTGTTGATGGAGTGATTTGATGTGTAATTGAAATACTGACCTGTATGCGTAGGTTTCCTGTACACTGAAGGATAGTGGAATATTTTGTAAAAAAAAGTGTCACAAAAAAAATTAATAGTTGAGAAGGTTTTGAATAAATGTTATAAATGCAAATCGCAAGTAAAAAATCCCCAAAAGCGGTGGTATAGACCAATGTCATTTATCACATTCTTTTTTTTTTTTTTTTTTTACGGTTCGCCGACTACGTAGGCCATCTTGAACCGGTCATCGACCACAAATGTGATCTACCGACTGGGGAGTGTGAAACGGCACCTTTATCCTACGAGATATCCGATCTCATCCGGCCTGTCCGGCGTGAATAGGATGGCTAGGTGTCGATTCATTTTACACTCTTCCCTGAGGCAAGAGCACGCCGTGTTCCCAAGCGGTCACCCGCCCAAGTACTAACCGCGCTCGACACCGCTTAACTTCGGTGATCTGCGGGAACCGGTGCTTAATATGTCGACAGGCCCTTGCCCTAACACATTCTTCTGCTTAAAAAAACAACAATTGAAACGTTGTGATCTATAGCGAATATAGACAATGCAAGTCCAAAATTATTCTGTCATAGAATAAGAATTCGCGGATATACAGGCACCTTGTGCCTTTATTGTATATTAATGATTAGCCGCTAATTAATTAAAAATAAGCAATTTCCCATACGACCACCGCGGAAAATGGGAAAAAAGCACGGTTAATTTGGTTAGAAAGCGCCGTATATCACACGCGTGTTGAAAAAAAATATTTCAACACTAGTGTTGAAATAAAAGGCACACTATTTAATTTGACAGACCACCCCTATTTATTAAAAATAACACATTTTAAAAAGCAATAATTGTAAAGTGTGAGTGTCGAGTGATTCAGAATTAGAGTGTGAAAATATGCCATCTGAAATTATAAAAAATGTTAATAATATAGTACTGGAAAATCTATTACCAGACAAAACAAATCGCGCTGAAAAGAGTGTCATGTATTAAACAACAAATGTTTAACGGTAGCCATAGCGTAGAGAATAGAGCTGTAGCATACCGATCGCAAGGTCATAGGATCAAATCCCATCAGGAGTATTTTACTTTTTTTTATAAAAACATTAAATAATTTATAGAATTATTTTGAATTGAAATCTTCCTTGTTGGGTGGATTTTTTAAATTTATGTTTAATGCATCTTTCCTTGATTAAATATAAAAAATTTTATTCTGGTTAATCTAGACGTCAATCCAGAATTAGTTCTTCCTATGATATAAAAAATATGAAAAAATGAAAAAGGTAAACTACAAATAAAGGAAAGCCTATTGCCAAACTATGAAACCAGATATTAAGTGGAACATAATCCTGTTATGCTAATTTCAACACTATTGTTGATATTTTTTCAACACTAGTGTTAAAATATTTTTTTCACAAATCAAAGGCTTTTTAATAATTCTTTGTGGTCGTAGGAAAAAACGTGTAAAATATCTCCTCGTGTGAAAAGTATAACTTTCATCACTTGTTATGTAATATACTATTAACAGGCAAAAAGTTGGTAAGAGCATTTTTGAACTGGGAATTTTGTTGTGCATACATAAACTAGTGAGGTATTAAAAACAACAATATTTAATAACGATTACAGAAAAATCGCGTTAATCCATTACCGAGATTAATACCTTTACCAGAAAGATTCGTCATGATAATTATATTAAAGATGCGTTTATGCAAATTCCAAAATAACATATTTCTAAGAATCCGGGCTTAATAAACTTGAAATATGCACACCAACTTTAATGAACATTGCAGAATTTTGCTGTATTATAAAATACTTGAGGCCAAAACTAGTTTTTCTTACAAGGCATACAGGGTGTAATCTATAATTGATATATGTATTTAAATGGGTGACTCTTTGGGTAACCTAGAGAAACATTCCACACTTTATTTTTTTAATCGATCATCTAAAAAGTTGGCTATTTTTTTCCGAGAGCCCGTCCGTGCGCCGGATACACTTAGGCCAGGTTTGGCCCATTGTGCTCACCCTGTTTTTTTTTTTTTTTTTTTTTTTTTTTTTTTATGATAAAACACCTGCACTGTAGGAAAAATCCTTTAAGGCGCTCTTGGGGAGAACGGTTCTTAAGGAACCTGGTTAACCATAAACAAAATCCATTATGCATACCGTAAGATCGCAATTTACTTAGAAGCCCATCGTGCCAAACACGATCAAAAGCCCTAGAGATGTCCAGTGCAACAGCCCGGGATTCTCCATGATGTTCGATGGTGTTGCTCCAAAGATGGGTGACATATGCCAGAAGGTCACCTGTTGATCTGGACTTACGAAAACCGTATTGATGGTCGCTGATAATGTTAAGCCCTTCCAGATACTTTAGGAGTTGTTGGTTAATAGCTTTCTCCATTACTTTTGAAATTACTGAAAGCAATGCGACGGGTCGGTAGTTGCTTGGCAGGGTCTTTTTACCTTTCTTTGGAATGGGCTGGACACGCGCCGACTTCCAGCAGGATGGAAATATTCCTTTTTTGTAGGATAAGTTGAAAAGTCTACAAAATACTGGTGTAAGTTCATCGGCGCATGTCTTGAGAACAATGATAGGAATTTCGTCTGGACCAGGAGCTTTATTGACGTCGAGTCCTTTAAGAATCCGTTTACCAAGACGCTGACGGAACACGACATTTGCGATTGAACTGAGGGAATGTTGGGGGATTGTTGTTTAATTCTTCACAGCCACTCGGTGATCCCTGTCTCTTGCACCAGTTTGTGCAGGTCAACTGAGGAGAGGGTCAAGATGTCCTCTCGTTCCAGTTTTGGTTGCCCGAGTATTCGTTCCAATCTAGTCAAAATTAAAAAAAAATCAAATCAAAAAAGCTTTATTGTCTAAGACAATGTCTCGTTGACAAAGCAAAAAAAAAGTTTTACAATAAGTAATACTCTTATATTCTAAAATTCAAAAAAAATTTAAATAGAAACTACGGTTAAGGGACGTACTACATATAGTTCTAAAAAACGTGTCATTAGTTAACCTAGAGTCAAAGAAATAATATAAAATCAACAGTAAACAAACATAGAGTCAAACAAATAATATAAAATCAAAACTAAAAAGTACAAAAGGAAAATTTTACGCTGTAAAATAAATAATACTATATCTATCCAGTGCCTACAGGTCAATAGTGCCATCAAAAAATTCGCCCAGTGTATAGTAGGCTTTAGTTATAAAAATATTCTTAAGTTTCCCCTGGAATTTTCTTTCACACTGGATATTTTTTAATCCTTCTGGAAGGTGGTTAAAGATTCTTTTACTCTGATAAACAATACTCTTATATACCTGAGTAGATGTACGTATAGGTAAATTAAGATTAAACTCTTGACGCGTATTGTATGCCGAGGCCGCTCCCAATTCTTCCCTATGCTTTCTATAGACCAAACAGGATGACTCTAACAAAACAAACACATCAAAGTTAAAATTCTACAATTAACAAAAAAGGGCCTACACGAGTCTCTAAATCCAATCCTGACCATATACCGCAAAGCTCTTTTCTGTAAAATAAACATATAATTAAACAAATACTGAGAGCAACTACCCCAAAATGAAATGCCATAACGCAAACGGGACTCTATCAACGCAAAAAGGTAGTAGCAAAAAGTTACTCGCAATGGTAGACTACGTGCTGTACTGTTTCCCTAGCTTATCCGCGCAATCTGCAGTTAAGATCTCCATTGTAGAGTTGCATTCTGTGCAGATGATTCTTGACAGCCATGTGTCCTGTCAGAATTCCTGTAATAGTTCTCAGCTGGTTCATGTTCATTTGAAGCAGCTGTTTCAGGTCTGGATTCCCAATGAAGCATTTACTATGACGTAATCCCTGTCTGTTGTTCCAGTGGACTTTGTGTTCACCCCTGATCCATTGCTTTATGGCGTACCTTGCACCTTGGTCCCCGAGTGCTGGTTCTCGACCAATGATTGTATTTTCTGAGCCTTTTTCACAAGTTCATAAAAAAAAACTTGGGTATATTGATCGGTTAAACCGGAAGTGCGCAGAACTTTGTTATTTTATTTTTATTATGGTTTTACATTTTGTGCCAGTTTTGAATTTTTGAGGTAGGTTTAATTTTAAATTCTAAGGTTTTTGTTCACTTGTCGGGTTACGTTCTCAGTACACGGCTATAATAGAAAGTCTATATAGATATGCAAAATAATAAGCCTTAATTAATGAACATATAACATTGGCAATAACAATAATTCATACAAATTATTGCCACAATACCCTTAAGGACACATTTCAGCATTTGGCAAACCTACACGACGATTGTAAAAATACAACAAACAAAAATTGACTTGACTGCGACATTTGCAATCGAAATGAGAATGAATGCAATTTGCATGTATATGTGTTCAATTTAATTTA
The DNA here is from genome assembly GCA_935413205.1 of Polydrusus cervinus. Lineage (NCBI taxonomy): Eukaryota > Metazoa > Arthropoda > Insecta > Coleoptera > Curculionidae > Polydrusus > Polydrusus cervinus. The sequence continues at coordinate 51,229,625 of OW284516.1, read as the reverse complement.
ATTTGACCTATTTCGGATCTCTTGTTATGGTCATAACAATACTCTTTATGGCAAATAAATAACTGGAACCAGTGGCGGCCGAAGAAAACTTGGCAAGGTAGGGGGTAAAGCGATGTAAAGAAAAATTGTTTCAAAAATGTAAAAATATTTTTTAAAAGTATTTTAAAATTTGCTATCTGTAAAAATTTTGATTGTAAATATTAAAATTCAGAAGAAAGGCGAGTAAAATTTCCACAAAAATATAGCCGAGGGCCCCCCTTTCGCTTCGTATGCCCATGACTGGCACCAGTGGCGTATTTATTTATAATTGTCTTTATTTTGGTATAAAAAAATTACAGTTACAATGTAACTTAAAGCTACAGGTAAAAAAAACTACAATTACCAAAAACAAAGTTCACAACGTTTGTGCTTTGACCCTTTCCCAAGATATTTACATTTAAAAAAATCTCAAAATGCCACAAAAAATCAGGTAACATGAATTTATGATCTTTAACACCATTTTATGATCGATATTGTGGTCACGAGATAATTGTCCTGTTGGTGTACTTGGGTTTTCTTAATAGGTCAATCCAATTTAGTTTCATCTGATACTTTTCGGGGTCTTCTTCGAAGAACATAACATACATAACCAAATTCTCGAAATTGCATTTCAATTTTGCTGACTGTACTTCGCGACAGAAGTGGTAAATCGGAATGATTTTCATAAAACAATGCAGCAACTTCTTCTTGACTTTTTTTTTTTCTCCAAACCCGACCATTATCAATATTTTAATTTTTACCGTTTCAGTTAAGTACAGTTTTAAAATTTTTAAATCAAATCGTTATCAATTTTAAACAAGTTGTCAAAAAATATAACCAAACTAGCTGTATTACCAAGCAAACAAACTACTTGTCGTATGGATCGGCTTGTCCCACATGGGGCACATTTTCAACGTTTGTTACGCTAAAAAAGTGGCATTACAGTTTCAAAGTTATATTTTTCTCCAAAAAGGTTAACATTGCAGAACCGGATATAGTTATGGCAGGACACGCAATTCCCCTGGCACCGTCTATTAATTTGCTGGGGGTCAATCTGGGAGGTAATATGTCTTGGCGTGATCACGTTGCCGCAATTGCCAAGGCAGCTGCACAGAAACTTGGTGTAATTTTCCGCACCAAAAGGTTGTACACACCTCATCAACTTTCGACACTCTACAAAGCCCAGATTCGACCATGATTAGAATATTGCTCTCATGTCTGGAGCTCTGCACCCAAGTACACCCTTCGGCTACTGGATTCCATTCAAAGGAGAGCCGTTCGTCTGATCGGCGACCCCGAGCTGACCAAGACCCTCGATAGCCTGGAGCATCGAAGACAGGTTGGTGATTTGGCTCTCTTTTACAGATATTTCCATGGCAGGTGTTCGACTGACATTGCCCACTTGATTCCACCTAGAGCAATGCAAAACAGAAATACACGGCGAACCACTGCCGCTCATCCATATGTTGTTTAGCTTAGTACTCCTCGAACTTCATTGTTCAAGAATTCTTTCATCTGGAGAACGTCATCTTTGTGTAATGATCTTCCTGAGGTTGTGTTTCCCAATGAATACAATCTTCAACGTTTCAAGACCAACGTTAATCGCTTTTTTCGCACTCGCACCGCTCCCAGAGCGCCTTAAAGGATTTTTCCTACAGTGCAGGTGTTTTATCATAAAAAAAAATTTTTAATGTAAATATTCGTTAAAAATTAGTTTTTATTAAATTTTAAAAACATGGTTTGACAAATGTAAAAAAAATATGGACGAATTCCTTTTTCAAGAAGGTGCCACAAGTGGTATCGTCTTGTTTGAAAAAAAGGTTGGTTAGGGCTACGTCCCCCCATTGGGGTAGAAAAAAATCTTAAAGACGAATTTTTTTTTGACCGGGTGGGTATGAATAATCAAACAGGGTGGGCACAATGGATCAGACCTGGCCTAAGTGCTTCCGGCGTATGGACGGGACCTCGGATAGGAAACAAAAAATGGATTTTAGGAAAATCTTATTCCCAGAGCCGCTATGAGCAGCGTTCCATTCAAAATCCTCACCCTGTACATACTTTCTTAAACCCGTAAATCTTGATAATACAATATTCGAGAGAAAAAAATTATTAAATGTTTCATGCCTATAATAAACGGGAAAATTTACGCTTTATTTTTTTTTTTGGTATTACGGCTTGACCACGCCGCCCCTGAAGGAGTTTTAACCCTCGATTGCCAACCTATGTAAAATTTACGTAGAGTTTTTTTAAAATCTTATATAATTGGCCTATTATTGGTATCCTCGTTCTGCCGCTCAAGCAGTGCATCTACCACCACCGCAACATTCGGCTGCCGACACGTTTCTAATGTGGCAGTTGACGGTTATAAGTAACTTAATAAAGAGTGATTGTTGGCGCGTAAATTTTACGTAAAGATGTGTTATGAATATGCTGCATTCGTATAGATGTGTTATGAATGCGAGTTTAACTAATCTTTTTGTGTGTATTTTTTGGTTATTTCGTTTGTTTTATATTCAGAAATGTTTGTTATTTTTGAATAAATATAAGTAGTAATTTTTTCCCTAAAAAAGAAAAAGGTTTGAGACAAATTTTGCACATATTTGTATACGGAATGGATCGGCACCCAGAGGGCTACACGGCACGATCTATATTTGAATCTACAAACCCGTAGAAAAAATTTTGTGAAGCGTAAAACTTTCCTATACTGATGTTTGTTGGTCACCGTACTTTGGTTTATTAGTTCTATGTTTTCACGTTAGATGACTATATCTTTTGCATTGAGTTGATTCCTACTGATGGGGTTACTGGGTTTTCATCGCGTTTTTATTTCTTAAAAAGGCATTGAAAGAACAGTCTCGCTGTACTTGGAGTTGCTTACAGGTTATGGCTTTCTGATGAGTTCTAACAAGAACGAAACAGCCTGTCATTGTCTACCTGTGCCCCAGGGAACCCATTACCTTTGGCGTCCCTGTGTACTTTAATGCAAAAGATAGATGCACCACTTTGTCCGCCTGCCGCTAAAAAACTTTTTTCATATCATATCATATTTGTAATATACGTAAAATTTTAGGTATTGTTGGCATCGACGTATATATTTTCAACGTTGGCAATCTAGCGTTAAAGAAAGTGCACTCTTAAAAATAACATGGTATGGATTACTAAAATTTGGTTTTGACAACTATTTATTTTCGTGAAATCGGACTCAACCCAAAAATTAGTTTGGTACAACCAAAAAAAATTGTCGTTATTGAACTGTTGAACTAATTAATACAATTATTAAAAAACAAAAAATATCCCCTGGACTTTTTATTTAAAATATACAGCTATATGAAATTTGTAGTACTTGGTTAGATTAAAAAGTCATCAATATGACGTTCTTTTATAGAAATGGAACATAGAACAAAAATAAAACAAAAAAAAAAAATTTTAAGTTATTTCTCTCAGCCATGCTTTATAAAAATCTCATTTAAACTTTCTAATGTACAACTGCAATGATAAAAAATAAAATGTTTACTTACTTATGATTTAACTTCCTTCTGCCAATAAGAACGTACACAAGAAAGACAATAAACATAAATAAAATTCATCAAATATTGTCCCATCCATGTTCCACACGGGCACGGCCATGAAAGTGGACAATTATTGCCTTAAAAACACGAAATAATGGACACGGACCCGCAAAAGCACCCTAACATAAACATAACCTCCTGACAGTCCTGGCTAGAATGATGTCACATGTCACCCACCGGGCAAGGGCGTCAAGTCTCTGTTGATGCTGTTAGTTATAAATATGAAGAATATTATTACTTGAAAAGAAAAGTTAGTTCTGGTAACTAAGAATGTATCTTAATCAAAATTAACAAAATGATAGGGCCTACAAATTAATAATGTGTTATTACAACAAGCTTAATTGATAAATACAAGTTTGTAGGAACCTTGATGTAATATTTAAATAAGATATATACAGAGTAAAATTCAGCTAAACAAAATATTTTATTTCTGCCAACTAATATGAAAACATAATATTTTCTTTGTTCTGATGGCATCATTTTTTGGTAAATATAACCAAGAAAAAAATCATTTTTGTTTTCCTAACTAAAAATAGTTATTTTTAGTAACGTAAACACGAGAACAAATAAATATTAGTACCAAATACCAAGTCATTTTTAAGAGTGTGTGATATGGTGATAAGATACGAGTGACATGTACCATTGCCCACAGCTGCTATTTTTAATACATCGTTGGATTGTTTAATTGCTTTGACAACTCAAAATCTATATTCCGTTTGACGTAACAAAGTTTATTCGATAAATAAATTTGTTGTATACTTAAGTAAAAATGTATTCAGCCACGCCGCTGTGACCGGCTTTACAGTCACGATTCACAAATCTATAAAAACCTTAAAGCCGTTTTGACTTAAAAAAAAATTGAATCGAAACAAAACGAATTCCTCAGCTGTTAAAATTCGGATCTCGTACGACCTTAGAAGGTTACCAACGGTGGTCCTCTTGGAAACACGGTTTTTGTGGTTCTTTAAATCGAAATTAAGAATGACAAAACTGGACATGTCATGTTTTTGTGATGTTCAGTGAAACAACATTTTCTTTGATGGGTTTAATGGCATGAAATGAAATTCATTTGGATGGCTTGTGTTTAGGTCACAATATTTTTAAATGTACCAGCGGGTACCTACTATAATATTATTTTCATCTTAAACTTTTTAAATACTTTTTAGTATATAGGCATGGCCGTCTAGATAAGCTTAACTAAGTATAAGCGAACTTTTGTAATTTACCTTTTAATACAAGGAGCAAACTAGCTTTATTATAATTGATCGTAATTGTTTTATTTGTAGTATTCTGTATAATAATAATTATCATAAAAATAGAATCAAATTATAATACCTGGTAACATAAAATGATGTTAAATATAATTTAAAGGAAAAGTAATACTCTGTAAAATATTTGTTTTTAATATTAAATTAAGACGTAAGAAATTGTGCATTTTATTATAGTCTATTTCAGAAAGGTGTAGAGTAATACAATAAAAAATGGCGTCCAGTTCGGCTCAATGTGTTGGCAATAGGCGCAGGTAAATTTTGTGCATTAAATTATTTATGATAACTAACCAAAGAAAAAAAAGGAGATAATTTGATAAAGATGGCTAATGTGACAACTAAATGTTTTGATCCCCATGCTACTAATCTGTACAGGGTAAGTCAACGGTATTTACATTTTCTCTTTATTTTAAAAACTAGATAAAAATTTTAAATACAAAAGCTATAGAGATACATTTTTTTTCGGTGAAAAAAGCTTGTATTTTTGGGTAGAAAATAAAACATGAAGATAGAAATTACAACCTTTTTTTCTCTAAGGACGCTGTAGCCTGTCAAAAAGGGATTAATATCCGGAAGTGAGGTTAAAATTTTAACTGAAAACTCCCCATTTTTATTCGATACTGAAATTATATGGAAAATTCTCTTTTCAATAACATATCACACTTTATCATTTGTTGGCTGCCTAGATCAATTTTCCTTCGTTTTCTAAAATGTCCATAACTTTGATAAAACAAGGTACCTAAGTAGTAAGGAGTAGACCATAAAAACGTTAAAATGGTTCATTTCAATCTTATAAAATTGACTTGCTTGAAAAAAAATGTGTCCGTTGGGGCTCTCTTATTTACAACCTGTTAAAAAAAACCGGAATTTCTCGAATTTTTAAAATTGCAATCCATCTTTGTTTTATTATAATAAAATTATTCATTTAGTTTCCTTTCTAATGGTATATCACAGTTAATAATTAGTAGGTAATAGTAAAAATTAACGAGAATATTATAAATGTAATTTCTATGGTCAAATCACTTTAACTTGAGAAAGATGACACAAAAAACAATTGAAGAAAAATTAATTCCATTGGGTGAATCCATGGCAAAATTAAACGGTAACATATTTGTCGAATTAGCCGTTTTCCTTTTACTCACAGAAGAAAAAAGGGTTTGTTCCTTTTACTTATAGAAAATTTTAAATGCCATTAAACATCAGGTTTATATCTATCTTTTTCAAATTTGACATTTTGCATAATACGAGACAAAAATGACTATAGTTATTGTAAGAAACGAACAATGGGTTGTTTTGTACCAAAGCCATTGTGATCTCTTGGTTTTCAGAAATGTTTTCTTGGTTGCCTACTTTCGCTAACAAAAAAGCCCAGTTTCTCAACAAAATAGCTTTAAATTCATTTAAAAAATACTTTTTGGGAATGAATATTAACTTTTGAGTATTCGTGATGGTAAAGTTTTTTAAAATTAATTACATTCTTTTCCAATTTACAGTAATAACATGGCACCGTTGTAACCGTTAGAAGTGGCAATACTGTAGGACATTTTTCTGACAAGCCGATATGACATTACCTCAAAAGTCAAAAATATTATTTAATGTCTTCTTTGTGTGTTTTGTTCTGGTTTTATGGACTTTTCTTAATTTTCACACATTCGGACTATTTACCAGTTTAATTTCTATTTCTGTTGCATATAATAAAAGTTTTAAGGTCGATTGGGGCCCTGTTGAATATATCAGAAAATAATGTAAATAAGTGTGTTGGAAAAGGATTTACTTACAACAAAGGTAAATACAGATTTTCATTTTGTTAGATTTACATTATTTTTATGCTTTAAATGTTGTAGAAATTGTGCACAAACCAGTTGAAGACTGGAGATTTTTTAAATAAAGTAAACAGTTAAACATAAAAACCAGTTTAGAGGTAGGTGTTTACATGTGTTAAGTGTTAAGTCTCATATCTTCAACTCTGGCACCATTTTGATCACTCTTTCAGGAAAAAAATTAATAAAAAACTGGTGTATGCATGGATAGGATCTCTGAAATTATTTTTTTTTATCCTATTTTTGGGGGTTGATATGGCCAGAGCTAATAAGCATTGATTTGAGAGCTGTATTGAAAAAATTGTAATGTATAATGTATAAGAATAAATAAATAAATATTGTTCCAATATGATGTGCTCTATGCAAATATTTCAAGTTATGGACTCAATATTAAATTACTAACTATTTTACACTACACAACTTTTTTTGATATCAGCTTAAAAACACATTAATTAATATAATTTTCTGCATAATGGGTATATACTTTACATTAGGATTGAACCACAAACCCGAAGAAATAATAATTTTTATCTGAAAACCCCCATTTGAAATGTTATTGTGCTCAATATAACCTTTTAGAGTTTATCATGTCAGTACATGTATGTCTGTTATGTCCTGGTATATGTTTGTCAGCAACTGCACTACCAATTTAATTTTTTTTTTATTTTATAGAAAAGATTCCATGATGGTTACATACAAGATGACATGTAAAAACTTTAAAATATAGTGTTTCAGATCACGGACAACACATCTTATAGGAAAATTTGTGTAAGTTATTTATTTACACCAGGAAATCTATGGAAATCCCTCGGGAAAACCTAAGACAAATTAACTTAAAGCTGACACCTGTGCTTTTCAATAGCTTTGGGAGTCCCATATGAGATAGTAATAGTCCCTATATTTCCTTCCTACCCAACATCAAAAATACTTGCACATGTTCTAATTTTAATTTTTTATCAGCTTTTTAATTAGAATTGCATGTTGCAGTGATAATGTTACAAGAATTTTTTATTTTTATTTTTATTATTAGTTGGCAGGCTCTTAGATGTTTTCTTGACATACATTTGTATCTGACAATTTTTTTTTCTGTTTTAGGAAAACAACTTACAGTTAAAATGATTTATTGATAAAACCGAGGATAAAACGATATCTATAATTCCAAAAAAATCAATATCATTGCATGTCAATACAATGACATGGTGAAAATAATGGGGAAACTAATGTCAGGTTGCATAAAGAATTTTCATAATAAATAACTAACCAGCCACTTTGACGGAGGCATACATGATATTGGCAGAAATACTTTTTTCACAATCACATAGATCTGGTTGGCAAGTTTGATTGTGAGTAAATTATGCCTACCAATGTCATTTATGTCAGAGTCAAAGTTGCTGGTTAGTTAGTTGTTGTTAAAAATCTCGATAGTACAGTGCGCACAAGCCCTCTGTCTATTACTCCATTTTAACTTAGTATGTCGAATCTGTGATGTTATGTAGTGTGAATAAATTTATATACCGAATAAACTGTGTCTACTTTCAACAATAAACCACCGGTCACATCTAAGACATAACAGAATATATACTGACTTAAACACAGGACTAACGTTCTTGAAGAAGAATAAAACAGAAGGCTTCCTATTAGATAAGGACCCTCTGGTACTTAAGTTCAAAAGTCATAATTGTGAAAGTTCGAGTAATATTTATTTATAAAGATTTTAGTAGAGTCATCGAACAAATATATTTTTTTAAATAGTACTTAGTTATATACAATTGCAACTCAAGCAAACTTAATTTTAATCCTGATTTCTTCATATATAACAAATATAGGGTGTATTTAACATAAGAAATGTACTGTAAACCTAAAACTGAAATATATTTGATTTGTATACATAGATTAATTATTATTTAATTGTCTAAATAAACTTACCTATTTTGAAAAATGAGAAAAAGTATAATGTAAGAATAAAGTATTGTTTCAGTTTGATTTCTATCAATAAAGAATTTTCATTTTTTAAAAATAACTATGCTAGAGAGACTGCTAAGTGTAAATAAAAACATAGTCTTATAGTTTTAATCATGTTTTAATATATTAGTACACAAACACATTGGATTGTAAGTATTGACGTTCATACATTTATTAGTTGACTATACTTATAAAGATTATTTTATTTTTCCCATATTTGTTAACCATGCTCCCTAGGAATACTTTTTTCTCAAAAGTATTAAGCCGTAATGCTTATACGTATCTAGATATTTTAAAATAAACCATAGAGTATAAAATATTACTAACCTAATTAATTTCTGTAAAATAGAAAATGGTCTAAAAAAACTCACAAATTATTATTATTTAGCAATAGTAAGAGGTAGAACCGATGAGACTATTCTGTTATCACATGTAAATATCACAGTGTGTAAAGGACGAATGAGCTGTTCCATTGTTTAATGTCTCTGTAAAGTCTATTCTTAAATTGGTTTATTGGGGTTGCATTGACTGTGTCTTCACTTAGTCGATTCCAGTTGTACACTACACAGTTCGAGAGAAAGTTTCTTTGTAGAAGTTTGGCACATCTCTCCTTTGATAACTTCTTATTAATCCACTATATTTTTGTTAATTCAAGCAACACATAAATACATACTTATGTTAGGGTAAGTGCATTCGATGCATTTTTCTGATATTCTTGACTAAAATATTGTTTTTAACAAACTTAGTTGGGTTTAAACATAACATGGCTGTGAAATTAAAATGCAGTAATCTTTCTCTTATAAAACTGTCCAATTAAGTTGTGTGGTAGAAACAGATTTTCTTTGGAGTATTACATAGGTATATAAAGGTTTTAATTCTGCTTTCATCATAACATAGAGGTGTCCAATTTATATTAATTCTCGCACTAAAATCACTTCTTCAATGAAATTTAGGTATATATTAGTTTTCATTCTTCTGCTCTCACCATAAAGGGTAGGTTTCCAGTCTTTTTATCAGCTTATTAAAAACCAAAACATTATTTTGCCACTCAAAGCAAAGAAGTTTTATTTATCCATAACAGGAACATCGCCAACATTTAGGTATTTTCAACTTAAATTTAATAAACTGACCGGTCAAAGGGCATAGATAACTAAACACATAATCCACAAATGTTTTTAAATATAATTTTCACTCAAATGTACGAATACCACCGAAGAAAGGTTTGAATTACAGCAAAATAAAAAATAAACAAATCTGACAGAATTGTCACTTTTTGAAATGTACCCTAACCTCACTTCTCTAAAGTGTCAAGTAAAATTTAACGCGTGTTTAATGGGTTTCTGTCATCTTTCTCAAGTTAAAGTGATATGACCATAGACCCGTATAAGCCATGAGAAGTTATGTCAAGTATGCCATGGAAAACATTTCAATCTTCGTAATTATTATTTAATACCATCTGACATTGAGGCCTAATAAACGCAGAAATAATATTTTTGTTTTCCACAGTATACTAGACTGGTCTAGACTAAACTTCTTATTCGAGTCTAGAAATTGCATTTATGATGTTTCTTGTTAATTTCTATCTACTATAACCTAATGAATAATAATTATAATGTATATTTTTTTTTCGAGGGCCCGTCCGTGCGCCGGATGCACTTAGGTCAGTTTTGGCCCATTGTGCTCACCCTGCTTGGTTGTTATACTCACTCCGTGATCCCAGTTCTTTGCACTAGTTTGTGTAGGTCAACTGAGGAGGGGGTAAGGACGTCCTCTGGTTCCAGTTTTGGTTGCCCGAGTATTTGTTGCCTCTTCCGATCTAGTGACTCGCAATGGCAAACTATGTGCTGTACAGTTTCTCTGTCTTGTCCGCATAGTCTGCAGTCAAGATCTCCATTGTACATTTGCATTCTGTGCAGATGGTTCTTGACAGCCATTTGTCCTGTCAGAATTCCTGTAATGATTCTCAGCTAGTTCCTATTTATTTTAAACAGCTGTTTCGTAAGTCTTGGGTCTGGATCCCCAATAAAGCTTTTGCTATGGGCTAATCCCTGTCTGTTACTTCAGTGTATTTTGTGTTCACTCCTGATCCATCGCTTTATAGCATCTCGTACCGTGCACCTGGCAATTCGAGTGCTGGTTCTGGATCAATGAATGTATTTTCGAAGCCCTTTCTCGCAAGTTTGTCGGCTTTTTCGTTTCCTGTAATACCTTCGTGGCCCGGCACCCACTGCAGTACTACTTTGTTTACTTTTGCCAGGTCCTCCATTTCCTCCTGACATTCCCATACCAGCCTTAAGGTTACCTTATTGCATATTAGCGATCTAAGGGCTGCTTAACTGTCAGAATATATATGGATCCGCTTTTTGAGGTAAGCCCTTGTACGCACATTGCAATATGGCGTAAATTTCTGCTTGAAACACTGTGGGAGACTTTCCCAAAGAGAAAAACGCATATTTCTCCGGTCTTACTCCGTGTATCCCCTCTCCGGTACCCTCTTTGGTTTTGGAGCCGTCGGTGTACCAGATTATTGCCCCAGGAGTTGTTCCTGGTGTTTTGTTTTTCCATACGTTTCGTTCATCATAAATTATAATTGGAAGAACAAACGACTTACCTGTAGGAAGTTCGTTCTGAATTATATGAGTATCCTCGTCCAAATAGATATTACACCGGTAGTATCACTATTATACCTTATCGAACACATCTCTAAAACCTGAGTCATAGTTTTTTGTTATCTCACCCATACCCGGCCCGGCCTAGTTCTAACATTATTTGCTTTTAATAACAAAAGAATTTCTAGGGTTGGTTCGCAACGGTCGGGATGGGACATATCTATTTGGACGAGGATACTCATATAATTCAGAACGAACTTCCTACAGGTAAGTCGTTTGTTCTTCCAATTATATTTCGTATCCTCGTCCAAATAGATATTACACCGGTAGATGTTTAAAGATAGGAAATTCTTTATAAAAACTCAGTCATTATTTATTTCTGAGTATTTTGATCTTTATTATTAATTTAACTGAAAAAGAACATTTTTAATTATGGTATAAATCTTTATATCTTAATATTAAACAAATAAGGAAATTAATAATGACTTAAATCCAAAATTAAACAATACAATAACTAAACGGTACTGAAAGTCGCCTTACATTATTCAGTATTAACCTAACCTACTTTATAGCAATTTCTATAAAATTAAGCTTTTCTTGACTTAGGAGGCATATTATAAAATTTTTGAAACACTTGTGATTTTGATGTCCACCCAATAGTCTTCCTTATTTGATCAATGCTAATCCCTTGCCTGTAAGCCGCTGAGGAAGTAGCATCCCTAGTACTATGAGCATTAAATAATTTTGTGTTAATACCACTAATTTTTAAAACTTCTTTTACCCAGCTACTTATAGGCTGGGAGCTTGCATTCTTATGAGGTCTTTTATGGGTAAGAATAAGAAAACTTTCATCCTCTCTTAACAACTTAGTTCTTTCTATGTAGGTCTTTAATGTACTTACGACACATAGTTCTGGGATCTCATCAAATGTCTTTAATTCTAAAACTAGCTGTTCTCGATTATAGCTTGATGTTTTTAAAATTTGCGTAATATAAATCTTGATAAAAGATTCATTTACTTGATTTATGTTTTTCATTTGGATATTAGAGATTGTCTGCACTTTCTGTCCCGTCCCAAGAATTAAAAGGACTACAAGTTTCTTTGTGAGTCTTTCCAAAGAAAGAGTATCTAGGGGATACCATAACTTGACACAGTTCAAGACAATCGACGGATCCCATGTTGTGTCATATTTTGGAAAACTAGGCTTAATTTTAAAAACCCCTTTTAAAAATCTTTTAATCCAAATTTTATCCCCACTTGAGTAATTTAATATTAATGATAATGCATATCTGTGAGCATTATTTAACGAAGAGTAAGATGCTTGGTCTTTAAATAAATAACTAAGAAAGGAGATTACATTGCCAACAGGTGTCTTATAAACATTTAATTTCTTTTCCCTACAGAAACTCCACCATTTCTTATAGGTAATTGAATACTGTTTAAGGGTATTCTTTCTTAGAGAGCTGATTACCACCGGAATTGCTTTATCGGGCACACCTCGCCCTAAAAATAATCCCCTGATAATTTCCCAGCTACCAGGGATAACTTCTCCCACAGCGGGTGAGGTTTCCTAAAAGGTGTCAATAATAAATTTTTATTGGGTGCCATTATAAAAGGTTCTACGACACAAAGTTTTAAAAACAAAGGATACCAATGTTGTACCGGCCAAAAAGGCACAATAAGAATACCTTTAGCTCCGTCGTGTATTATTTTGTTTACAACCCGTCGAACAATGGTAAAAGGAGGAATAGCATAAAAATATCCTAGTTTATTACAGTTTAAAGTAAATACGTCAGTGGCCAAGGCCCCAGGATCCTTGTGCCATGAAATGTAAGATTTACATTTGTTGTTGATATTAGTGGCAAACAAATCAATCAAGGCTGTATTCGGTTTCAATAGAAACGGACCGCGATTCAAAATCCGCTTGTGTGTTTTCTTTAGGTGAAATATAAGAGGCGTGAATAAAAATTTGCCTCTCTTCACACCATGTCCAAATTTTCCGACTTAATTTATTTAGTTTTTGAATTCGAATACCGCCCATTTTATTTATATAAGCAATGGCCGTCTTATTGTCAATGCGAAGTAAAATGTTGCAACCATTTTTTGCCTTGGCAAAGCATTTAAGTGCATAATAAACTGTTCGCAATTCCAAAAAATTAATATGAACATTTCTGTAACATTTTCCCCAAAAACCATGTGTAGACTTGTCTCCACAAACTGCCCTCCATCCTGTTTTGGAAACATCGGAAAAAATTATAAGATCAAAATTCTGAATATGGATGGTATTTTCCGATTTGGTAATAGCGTTTTCCCACCAGCGAAGATCTAATTTAATTGTATGGGAAATAGTCATCATTTTTGTTTCATATGATTTGTATTTTCGCAGCGCTAAGTATTTAGCACGCTCTAGTTGTTTTACATATACCCAGCCGTACTGAACTGCTGGATAGGCTGCCACTAATGTTCCTATTATTCTAGAAAATTCGCGAATAGATATTTTTGTTTTATGTTGTAGATGTTTTACAGCCTGTAAAATGTGGATTTTCTTTTCCTGTGGCAGCCGTAAAGTAAGATTTCTACTATTATATATAAATTCTAAATATTTACATTTACTGCGTTGGTAGCAATTGAGACTTTTGGTAATTGATTACAAAGCCTAGGCTTTCTAATAACGAAATTATATATCTGCTGTTTTTCAGAGTTTCTTCCTTAGTTTTCCCTACTACCAAAATATCATCTAAATAAATAATACAACAACATCCATTTTGTCTAAGCCTATTAAATACTGGCTTTAACATTTTTGTAAAAATATAAGGAGCAGTTGACAACCCCATGGGCATTGCATTATATTGATATAAAAAACCATTAAATTGGAATCTCAAATTTTTTTCTTTTTTTTTTACATTCTTGGGCCACGGATATCATATAAATATGCATCTTTTAAATCGATTGTGTTCATAAAACAATCTTGTGTTATAATGTCTTTTATTGATTTATAATTTTCAAGTTTAAAGTTAGGAGGATCACAAATAAACCTGTTTAATTGTTTCAAATTTAAAATGAATCGACTGTTACCATCTGATTTTGGAACTAGAAAGAATCTAGATAAAAATTCACCTTCTACACTATTACATTTGCTAATTACGCCTTGATCAGCCAGCTTGTTTACAGCTTTATTTAAATTACGGAATTCTGCACTACTAAAGGATTTAGGTATATTTACATGTGTATAAAAAGGAGGCATTTTAAAAGGAATTTTATACCCTTTTACCCAAGACAAAATGTTCTTGTTATTTGTACATAATATCCAATTTTTGTAAAAACTTTTAAGCCTTCCAGCATAAACTCTAACCTTATTTATTTCCGGTATTTCTGCTTGTCTTGATACGATTTCTGATATTTCAGTCGCTTTAAGCTCTTTCCCAGTCCGCAATTGATTTTTGGTATCTTTATATTTCTCGGAGAAGTCTTGCCCACACAAAAAAACATTCGCTTTACTCTCCCGAACAATTCTCTTTACTGATGAATTTACATGCGGTTCGATCCCCTATTTCCTGTTCGTGGATTGCATATGGAACAGATCGGTCTGGATTTTTCCTGCATCCACCAAATGTGGCAGTACCTGAAGCTTAAGGTCAACTTTCATATTATTATTATCAGCTTTGAGAAATTTGTCTAAAGCAACTGCCAATGCGGCTAAACCATTGCCTATTTGTCCTTATATGATGCCCATATATTTATCTTCTTTTCTTTGCGCATCTTCTAAGCACGCCGTAATTTCAGGGTTTGAAATAGGACTTTTAAGATGCGGGATATTTTTTTTTTTTTGGGCACAGGGTACTTTTTATGTAATTCTTCTTTTTCGGCTGCCATAATTGGTTCCACTTCCGGTCCCCAAATCAGCTCTGAACCTACTGGTTCAGAACCAAAAAATCTACTAATGTTATCATATATTTCTTGTAGCTGTGGATTATTAGCACCCTCCTCATTGGCAAGTTGTTCATTGTCAACCCTTACGTCTTCCCAAAAGGAAGGCGGATAAATAGCTTTAACAATTATAGCTATTATATAA
The DNA here is from genome assembly GCA_935413205.1 of Polydrusus cervinus. Lineage (NCBI taxonomy): Eukaryota > Metazoa > Arthropoda > Insecta > Coleoptera > Curculionidae > Polydrusus > Polydrusus cervinus. The sequence goes on along the minus strand of OW284516.1, from coordinate 51,214,307 downwards.
TTCCAGAGACTTAACAGTTATGTCTCTTTCACCTTAGTATCTGCTTAAAAAATTTTGGCACAGCAAAAAACACTATAGCTTTAACAATTATAGCTATTATATAATTCCAGAGACTTAACAGTTATATATAGTTTCACTTAGTATCGGCTTAAACAATTTTAGCCCAGCAAAACCACTAACTTCGTGCTTTTTTACTCACTTTTTTCTTTACTGCTAGAACTTTCCCGTAAACGTGCCTTTTCTTGCCGTTGTACCTCCAAACGATTCAATTTCCGCAGCAAACGTCTTCTCCTCTTTTCTAAACTATCACTTTCCTCACTACTACCACTACTATTATAACGTTTTCTTTTATTTCCTCTCGGCATTTTTAACGAATTTTAACTAAAATTCAACTGTTTACTCGATAAAGCACAATAATGTTATGACTAGGCCGGGCCGGGTATGGGTGAAATAAAAAAAAACTATGACTCAGGTTTTAGAGATGTGCTCGATAAGGTATAATAGTGATACTACCGGTGTAATATCTATTTGGACGAGGATACGAAATATAATATATAGTACACTTGTGATACACCGTTGGAAAGAAAATTGAATGAACAATATTATTACTTATAATAAATATTAGTACATTTTACTTAAGAGTTGGTTGTAAATAAATTTAAAAATAAGTTAAGAAGCTCTTTGATTGAAAAATGTAATTGATATAAAAAAGAACACTTATTAAACTATCTATTTGCGGTAAAACACCACCATTATAAAATGTGTGAAGTACTATCAAGAGCAAAATTTATTGCGGCTTGCCGATGTAAACTATATCAGTTTATTTTAATGCGTCTATCTATTACTTTGTCGATTCAACATAAAGATATATTCTTCGAGTCAATTAAAAATGAACAAATGGACGAAATAAAAGGAAAGAATTTACAGCAATAAAGTACAATAATTAGACAAATTTATGGGATTAAGACGCGTTTTAACAAATTGTTGCCATAAATAAGATTTCAATGATTTAAGAGCCTAGTTAATGATGATGAAGTAGGATCGCAAATTACATGTAAAAACTATTTTAATTTAAGTTTAATTTTCATTTATAAGTTAATGATGCATAGGTATGGAAAACATCAAATACAATTTGCCGCCTATGACTATGTAGCTTTTGTTCTAACAAGATGCACATACAAAACAAAGTTTATAAGATACAAAGAAAAATTTATATAGGCCATGCTTTAAGCTTAAAACTTTTATTTATGTACGAATGATGGCAGCACTATAAATTTATATTCATTTTATCCTCTACTGCTTTAATCCGATATGATTTAAATACATAATTAGACCTAGGCAGTGTTGCTAATTTAGTGCGTTTTTGGTTTTAACGGGTTAAAAACATTTTATCGTATCATTAAAGATTAAGTGATTTTTATATGATAATTATTAACATCATAAACGTACTAAAACCTACATAACACCTTAGTTACTCATAATACATTAGTTACCATAATTTAATACGTTAGTTACGAAAGCATAATACGTTAGATATCAAATAATATTAGAACTATTTTTCATGAACATGTAAAACAATATTTTGACAGTTTTCAAATTTGATGGATACACCTTTGTCTTTAACGTCCACGATCTTAGGTATGCCCTCTGAAGACTGATTAATGACCGAGCAAGCACTCCTTTCGATTTCGTGCGGTTCCCCAGTGCTTAATCCACTGCCGGAAACATCGCCGATTTGAATTTTGCGAGCAATGGAGACTTTCTTGGTCACACTTTCTTCTAAATACCCTCTAGCAACCTTCGCCGATTCCCATCCACCAAGTGCTTGTAGTGTAGGTCTAATATATCTCCTCCAGCATTAACAAGAAAATTTGCCGAAGATCTTCTAACGCAGTGACCAGTACACAAATTAGGATTTTCAAGTGAGAGATACTTAGCTATTTTTTGAGGTATTTTAGAGAAGAAGTGAATGCCGCAGGACTGTACCGTACATTTCCCTTTTCTATATGATACAAACAATCTTTGGTGAGTGACATGGTCTGGCCCTAACATTGCGTACTTTTTAAATAAAAGCACAGTATTGACTTCGCCGTCAAATATCACAGCGAAAATACGTTTCTTGTGGGTTTTTGAGTCGGGAATAGTAACAATCAGCTTGTCCTCTAAAACGTCAACATCTTCCGTGGTCATCTTCGCTAATTCATTAGTTCGACAGGCTCCTCCAATTCCAATTAAAAAAGCCACTTTCATTATTAAAAACTTCTCGTCTGAGGCAGAATACACAAATTCGTTGACTTGTTCTCTTGTAAATACTTTTGGTTTTTTTGCTCTATATCCAACATTTCTCTTCTTGATTAAACGTATTAAGGAGCCGTATTTGTCGATTTTCACTCTTTCCTGCAGTTCTGAAGTCGCTCGTAACATGGAATATTTCGGTCATAAGAATGAAGCAGAGTATTCCTCAGAGAGTTTTGCGAAATACGCCAGCAATACCGTTTCTTCTGCACCTTGAACATGTACTTTGTTTCGTCACTTACAAACTGTCGATATTCTTTTTCATAATGGATTTTAGATTTGTCCAGAGGCAAGTTTAACCTTATAATGTTGGCTGCAGCTAATATATCGTCAGGAATATCAAAATCTTGCATGATTTTAATGATGACTTTTTGAAATGCCAAAACGAAATGACATAAAACTTTGTTTTTATTCTCGCATCGCCGTTGTCAATGATACGATAAAGCTTTGAATACAACTCGATTATTAGCGATTTAACACCGTCTCGGACATTGCGGGTGACTCGGCTGTTGCCTCGTCACCTAGTAATGTCCTCGACTATTATAAATCGCATAATAATCTCGTTATATTAATAGCTATAAAACTGTTTAACGATTTTATTAGCGTTTTTTTAGGGTTTTTTTAGAGGTTTTTGTTAGCGTTTTTTAGCGTTTTTTTAGAAGTACATTCGGTGGCGCCGGAGTCATTTTTTAGCGAAGAACGAAAATTTGGTTGCGCCAGCAAGGAAAGTCACTATAAAAATAGTGCCGTAGAGATAATTAGCAAAAACTATAGAAAGTAGCTAATATGCATAAAATGAAAGGCAAGTTGGTAAATTTATTTACAAACTAAAAAATGTATAACTGCACAGATAAAATACCTGCTAATGTGAAAAACAATATATTTTTTCTAATCCCACATAGAAATTTGCTGTTTTCTTTACACTTAAGCGATTGGACAAGTGGGCTATTCTAGTTAACTAAATTCTATATTACTTTATATCCACCCTAGTTAGGATATGAAACTGACCAAGCACAGTGATCAATTTCCAAGAAACCATATTTATACGTTGTACATTTTACAAATCCCTTCTGCCAGTTTGTATGCACAGAGAAAAATAGTCTGTCTGTGGAAATCTTTGGTCCTCTTTTTTCTAATAATTTTAAAAATAATCTTATAGGGCATAAGTCTTGATTTGATAAATTTCTTACCAACCATTTGCTGTTTGCCAATCCTTTGACCCACCTTGACCTGTCTTGGAAAATATGCTGTTATATTCAATTCGTCTGGTAAATTCTCCTATAGTATCAAACTCTCCTATAGTATTAAACCCCTTTTGAAAATATTAAATTTTGCAATTTACGGCATCACTGCCTCTCCAAACTAGTTCAAATGAGCAGAGATTGAAAACCTTTTTTTGTACTTCATCGGTAGTTTCTTCATTGTAGCTTTGTATTATTGTCAGTAAATCTTTGGTAGATAATGCTTTTGAACTTACTTTCCTCTTTTCCTTACAACTTTGGAGCTGCTTTCTCTTTGTGTCTCTTGTAATTCGCGCATTTTTAAAGGAAATATCCGTAAAAGGGTCATCTTTATTTCGTATTCTGTAAAATACATTTCTTGAATCATTTTTGCTGTAGTGTTCCATATAGTCTTTACAGAAGATTCTTTATAGTCTTCGCCATTACCCTTCTTCATATTAAAGGCGTAATCTTCGAGGATTTTCGCCAGTTCCATCTCAGTAGTACATTTTTCCAGTTTATAATTTCTTACCATTAGAAACTCTGAGAACTTTGCCCAAATTGAGTTCTTGGACCTCTGTGTGTTAAGTGGATTATTTTCTTATCGATTTTTGAATTTCTTGGGTAGATTGGCACCCAAACCTTGCATTTTTGCTTAAATTGCTCATTTTGTCTTTTTCAAACCAGGATGGCATTTATTAGACCAATACTAGTTTTTACCTGGTATCTATCAACATTTTGCCGCTGAAAAACCATCTTGTTTATTTTGTCTAGGTAGATGTAATTAAGAGTTTTTCCACCAGAAAACAGGCCGTTGCTATGATATTTTGTCAGTATAAAACAGCGGCGGCGCCAGGGTGGGCCCACCCTAGAAACATGAGTGCCCACCCTTCTGGATTCGGTTTTGTAATGGAATCTTCGGGGAAAGAGAGACTTTGCAATGAAAGTTTTGATGAGTGGTTGTATAGTATTTTCAAGAGAACGATGACCTTTTTTTTTAGGACACGCGGGAAGTTTTGTTTGTCCACTGCTTATGGCGTTCTAGAGCGTCGTTATAGAAGTTACTTTTGATTTGGGTAATGCCCACTCAAAATTCTCATAACCCCATTAACAAAGGTAATAAGTTTTTGTATTGTTGAGGGCGTTTTCCCAAATAGTCTAAAACTTAGTAAAATAATCCCTATTCATAAAAAAGGCGACAAAGCAGATGTTAACAACTACAGACCTATTGCACTTATATCGGTAATATCTAAAGTTTTTGAACAGATCCTTAAAAACCAACTTTACAACTATTTCGAACAAAATAAATTATTCACAAACTGTCAGTACGGCTTTAGAAAAAAGCTCTCTACCACACATGCCATAAATACACTGTGCGAACATATCCTGAAGGGATATGAAGATGGAAAGTACGTAGGAACAACATATTACGACTTATCAAAGGCATTCGATTGCATTTCTCATTCTGTCCTTCTCAAGAAGCTTCAGTTCTATGGTTTAGATGGGAAGAGCATTGCCCTAATGCAAAGCTACTTATCGGGGCGGAAGCAGGTGACCTCCTTCGGCCAGGCAGAGTCGGGGCAGCGAGAGCTGAGGCATGGGGTGCCTCAGGGCTCGATTCTGGGGCCCCTACTGTTCCTAGTGTACGTCAATGACTTGCCGACCGTGCTGACTACGGGTAGGTTGATCCTTTTCGCGGACGACACAACGGCCACTGTTGACGACTCAGACGTCACTACACTAATGCTGAAAATGGAAGAAAATCGTAATTCCCTTAGAGATTGGTTTGCGGCAAATCGAATGAGCCTAAATGAGGACAAAACCGAAACAATTTTATTCAGTCTCAGACCTCATGATGAGGTAAACCCCCCGGCAGTTAAATTTCTTGGTGTCCATATGGATCCCACACTAAAATTTGATATCCACATCGATTTCATCTGTTCGAGAGTATCAAGGGCAGTGTACTTACTACGGCAGCTCTCGAGGGTGGTTGATTCGTGCGTGTGTCTGGTGGCTTTTCATGCTCTCGTGCAGTCCGTCTGTTGCTATGCTCTGCTGGCGTGGGGACATTCCGCACACATGAAGAGGGTGTTTGCGCTTCAGCGTCGAGCGGTGAGGATTCTGGCTGGGCTTGACTACCGTTCCGATGCCAGGGGCGCGTATGGAGATCTAGGGATACTGACCATTCCATCGCGGTACATATACGAGTGTCTATTACACGCAAAAGACTCGAAAAACTACCAATCAGTTGGCGACAGACATGATTATAACACGCGAGGTAGAGAAGATATACATATTGACTTTTTGCGACTCCAGAGATCGTGGAACGCGACGCTGCACTATGCTCCCACCTTTTTTAATAAGCTCCCGATTTCTGTAAGAAACCTTGAGATTGCCGCTTTTAAGTCCTTTATAAAAAACTATCTAATAACCCATTCATTTTACTCCATCCAGGAATTCCTAGATCATACATTTGATGTTCCCTTGCCGTAACTGCCTGATTAATTAATTGCTCAACTTTTAATCTGTTGTAATTGTATATTTAACTCTTAAAGTCTAACTTGTATTGTATGTTTTTGATAACTGATTTTTACCTGTCCGTCTGCTGTGTTTTATTTTTTTTAACTGTAAAATTGTTGAATTTTTAGAATTGTAGTTTGGGTACCCACATTGGTTTAAATAGTAATAATTATATTACCCATTGACGTATGTAACGTTCTTGTAATTTTAAACATGAATAAAGGAATTTGAATTTGAAAAAATCATCGGTCCCATTTGTGCACTCCCATTCCAAAAATCCTGGCGCCGCCTATGGTATAAAACGCGCTAGTGAAATAGTCGCCAGGAATATTGACACAGTAATTTGACAGTTTATTTTATTATTAGCTTGGTCAAATTTTGGTAATCTTATGATAAATGAGTCTAATTAATTTAAAAAACCAGGAGTAATGAAATGGTTTCGGTGTGATTGGACACTGCTCATGAGACATGAATTCTCACGGACACGAATTACTAGTAAATATTGCTGAAAAATTGAAAGAAAATTAATTGCAGAAAACAATGCTTTCAGATGCATCCTTCTTTCTATTATTTAAGGTTTTTTTTAATGAAAACCACTATTTTTCGCTACGCGGCTTGCTAATACGCCATGTCATTTGCTCAGTGCATTGTTAAAATTATATTCCATGACTAGGCAAGCTTAGATTCAGTAGCGGCCTATTTATATGCGAGGGTTCGCCGTCCTCTCTGCCATAATAAAGAAATAATAATTTAAAATCTCCCAATAATCTAGCTTTATGAAATAATATACAGGGTCCTGCACCTCACCTCCCGTCTTCTATAGCTCACTTATTAATTAAGTTAGGATTTTGATATTTTGCACACTTTACCTGTATCCTAGAGCGCATTTCACGAAAATATTTTTGTTTACACAGGGTGTTCCAAAAAAGTATGACGTCATAAGGATCTATATTTTAGATAACATGCCATATATTATATTCTTACTTATTTATATGCCTCTTATAGTTGCCTACGTACAACCAAAATTTTAATGAAATCGGTTCAGCATTATGGGCGTAAAAAAATAAACAATAAGAAAAATCAGTTTTGCACCACTGGTTTTAAAAATCATCAAAATAATGCCTCGTTATTAAAATTATACAAAGGTACTTAATAAATAAGATTTAGTCTAGTTACAATAAAGAATTCTCTTCGCATGCTCCCAATATGAAAATCATATCTACGCGCTTTTCTTGGTTGTATTCCATCACAAAAAATAATATAGCGTAAATAATTAATAATAATCTTACAATATTTCAAACCAAAGTCAAAATGGGCGTTGGTCACTTTAATAAACTTTAATACCAATAAAATGTTTTGCAATGCCACCTTCGATATTTATTTAATAATAATGACTGGTGGATTCTGCAAATAAGTCTTGATGCGTTAGAAATTGTGATAGGGTTGTAATTAAAAAAAATGTTTGATTTTTAATTCTGCATCGAATGACATAATAATATACAGGGATTCCAATTTGAAATAAGAAAAATAAATTGCTTTAAAGTTTGCAAACTTTGACACTAATCTTTATTACAATTCGTAATAATCAAACTTGGTTAACGAGACTGTTAAACCTTATTTATTGAGTATCTTTATATAATTTTATTAATGAGGAATTATTTTTAATTTTGTATTAATTTTTAAAACCAGTGGTACAAAACTGATTTTTCTTATTGTTTATTTTTTTCGCCTGAATACTGAACCGATTTCATTAAAATATTAGGAATGGTATGAAGGCAACTATAAGAGGCATCCAAATAAGTACGAATATATATAGAATCTAATCTAAAAAAAATAGATCTTTATGACATCACACTTTTTTGGAACACCCTGTATAAACAAAAATATTTTCCTAAAATGCGCCCTAGAATACAGGTAAAGTCTGCAAAATATCAAAACCCTAACGTAATTAAGACGTAAGCTATAGATGACGGGAGGTAAGGTGCAGGACCCTGTATATAATAGGTATATAAAGCACGAAACACCACTGCTTATATTATTATAAGCTTCTTTCCATGGTATTTGTTTTTTGCTTGTAAGTTGTTATAGTTTTAAGTAGAGTAAATAGGCTTTAATGAATGTAAAACAATAATTGATTGCATTCTCCTCCCAAAGAACAATATTATTTAAAAATAAAAGAATATTCAAAAAAGGAAAACGAATCAGAATAATCAGTTAGAATGTTGAGTACTTATCATTTTTATGTAGTTTCGCTGATTTGATGAGAAGAAGATTGTTGAATCTGATCGATAATAATCCTGCTTTTGTAATGTAGTGTAATTAATACAAAATTTCTCTTCTTTGGTCTTATAAGGTTTGTCGTTTTTTGATATACTACAACTATTTTCCGTGTCATGCGTATTTAAAAAATAAACACAGCAGAACTACTAAAAATACGGCAAAAATATCACGCACACACCCACCGAGCCAAAAACCATTAAACAAATTAGGTATAGACCTATGAAGTACAGTAAAACACAAATAAACTGTAAATTTCCACTATAATTAACTATGAGATGACATGTTTCGCTAACACTGTAGCTTCGTCAGATGACACTCATATTTTCGATTTTTGATTCGAACACGAAATTGATAACTCTTAAGTTGAAAAATGTTTTTGCCGGTGTACAGACTCGATTAAAATTGAAAAAGTTTTATGCCTTCGCTGGGAATCGAACCCAGAACCTCTCGATTACATGTCAAGCGCGCTGCCAATTGCGCTACGGGGGACCTGAAATTCTCTCACCAACTTCGGTCATATAACTTATTCAATTTTTTAATAGTAATAACAGTCTGGAATCTCCTGTGGTTCACAGACCGGGGAGGGTGTTATAAGGGGAAATTATTTACTTAATAGCAATAGCCAACATAATTTTGACCCATCTTCTAAAACCTGTCATATCATAGTTAAATATAATGGAAATTTACAATTTACTTTGTGTTTTACTGTATTTCATAGTTATGGATTTCCATCTAGTATCGGCTGAATCTATCAATTTGATTAAACAAATTATTACATCAGCATGTTTACGCGTGCTGGACTACTCGGAAGAAGCCAAACTACCGGTTCTGTGTAAATACTTAACAATTTATATTGGGAAATTAAAAAACTTGTTTATTTTCGGTGTAATTATAAGGTTTAAGTGTATTTTTTGTGTAATTTCACCAGTATGCCGTGTAAATAATTGGTAATTTTACAACTTTCTAAGTATTTTTACACGAAAATTACATTTTACGCAAAGAATCCTCAAATTTTACATAAAATCTATAATATTACAGACACCTTAATGTAATAATTTAGGATTTTAATCAAGATAATTGTGGTAAATTTCCCACAGCATTTTATAGTGAATAATTAAAATGTAAAGGACAAACATTAAGTACTTACCTAGCTCAAAAGGAATTTTCCGTAATTATGAAGTCGACGTTAAGTGGAGATTTTTGTACTTCTAAAACAATGGCAGAGGTTTCATAATAATAAATGGTACTAATGAAAATGGGAGAAATATTTTAACAGTACTCACCGTTATAACATGCGGCAGAACATATAAGTATATTCAAATGCATCAATAATGTTTAAAAAATATGCGTGGGTTTCAATTAACAGCGAAATGCGTTCTTGGCTCTAGAAATGTATTGTGATAAGCAAAATTAAAGTTATGCAACGCGAAATTATATCTACACAGAGCAAAATCGACTAATTAAACAGAATTTGTAAGAATAGTCTTATACCAGTAGCAACATTTTTAATAATCACTATTAAACAATCTATTACTATAGCAAAAAAGTTAACTAACGAACAGAATACAGAATTGCTACCTCTTTATTTATACGGACAATAAAACGAAATAATTGTGAATATAAACCCAGAATTGTAAGAATGTATTTAAATAAAACATTATTTTTGGAAAAAAAAATGGTTTTATACAACATAAAGATTATACCAATAATAAAATGCTTTTTTGGGGGTATTAATTAAATTATTATGCAACATACTTTTAATTGGCAAGAGTGGGGGAGATTGCGACGTATCAAGACGTGTTTTACGATGCAATTTGCATTTGTTCGGCTGTGCGGGTTGTCTCAGATGTTTGTTGTTTTTTGTGAACAGTGTTGTGAGGTTATTATTAAGCTTTATTTGTGGTGGTGTAAAATTATCAGTATTTTGTAACCTAAGAGCTGTGTTTATGATCTCAGATTTTTCGTTGTTTCTTGATTAGAAAGTGTTGAGGGTAAATACCCTTATTTGTTTTTTTTAGTTAAATAAATACCTTTAAAATGTTAACCTATTTTTATTATTTACTATTTTTTATATTATCGGCCATTTATCTGTTTATTTTAAATTCTGGATATACGATTGCACATGTTTTAAAGCGAAAAATAGCAGTAGTTACATGGTAAAATCAAAAAAAAAAATTGGTTAATACCAATATAAATATTGTAAAATATAATTTCTTTACCGTTATTATTTTTTGGTCTTAAAACATACATTCATCCAAAATTTCGCTTGTTGCTTGGAGTTTGCGTAAAGAGATAATCGATATCGATAAATTTATAAAAAATTAATATTGGGAATGCGCAAGCGCAAAATTTGAATCGGCAAACAGTATAAAAACGTTTTATATTGAATTTTATACCGGTTATAAAACTGGATTATACTATTTTTCAACTGTGTGTTTACTGGTTATAAAGCGTTTTATAGTCGCTATAGAACAAACCTTTATGGTTATAATCCGTGTCATATAAACAGTATAACATATTTTAGTTATCCTAATGCACTGGTCCTAGCAAAATCTGGTGTATTATGGTATTAGCTCGTATTGCTGTCCCAAATAGTATTAAATATTCTTATAATGGCCATAAGAATTTTTATAATGGCTATAATTCATTTTTCTCAGTGTATGTATGTATATTATAGATCTCAGCCTAACTACACTAAACAAAACTATGTATTTACATTTGGCTATAAGAACGTCCTATGGTCACAGAATATAAATTTGTGTTTGCCGATTCACAATATTTTTTTTTTTAATTTATCGATCACTTATCTATTTACGCAAACTAGAAGCGACATGCGAAATTTTGGATGATTTTATGTTTTAAGATCAAAAAATAATAAAGGTAAAAAAGTGATATTTTACAATATTTATATTGGTGTTGTGATTTTACCATGTAACTACTGCTATTTTTCGCTTTAAAACATGTGCAATCGTATATCCAGAATTTAAAATAAACAGATAAATATCCGATAATATAAAAAATAGTAAATAATAAAAATAGGTTAACATTTTAAAGGTATTTATTTAACTAAAAAAAAAAACAAATAAGGGTATTTACCCTCAACACTTTCTAATCAAGAAACAACGAAAAATCTGAGATCATAAACACAGCTCTTAGGTTACAAAATACTGATCATTTTACACCACCACAAATAAAGCTTAATAAAAACCTCACAACACTGTTCACAAAAAAAACAACAAACATCTGAAACAACCCGCATAACCGAATAAATGCAAATGACCTCGTAAAACACGTCTTGATACGTCTCCCCCACTCTTGCAAATTAAGTATGTTGCATAAGGGTAAATAAATGTTTATTATCAAATAATAATTTAATTAATACCCCCAAAAAAGCGTTTTATCGTTGGTATAATCTTTATGTTGTATAAAACCATTTTTATTTCCAATAAGAATGTTTTATTAAAATATATTCTTACAATTCTGGGCTTATAATCATAATTATTTCGTTTTATTGTCCGTATAAATAAAGAGGTAGTAATTCTGTATACAGTTCGTTAGTTAATTTTTTTGCTATAGTGGTAGATTGTTTAATAGTGATTATTAAAAATGTTGCTACTGGTATAAGACTATTCTTAACAATTTTGTTTAATTAGTCGATTTTGCTATGTGCAGTGGATTTTGTGTTCACTCTTGATCCATCACTCTATGGCATCTCGTACTGTGCACCTTGGTACTCCGAGTGCCGATTCTGGACCAATGAATGTATTTTCTGAGCCTTTAATTGCAAGTTTATCGTCTTGTTGATTTTCTGTAATACATTCATGTCCTGGTACCCACTTCAGTATTACTTGAGGCACTACGATTGTGAGAAATTTCTGCAAGTATCTTGTATGTCACCGTCAAACTTGCTGGTTAGTTACTTATTATTAAAATTCTGTGTGCAACCCGACATCAGTATTCAATGTTAATTCGATAAAAGCTTGAATCCCTGAGGCATAAGCGTTATACATTATTTCATAAACTTCATTTAAACTTACGCGTGAGATTCCTTTTTCCAAGTTTTTTTTTAATAAGTACAATGTACCGTTATTTGTCGATAAAGATATACAATAAAAAAGCATACACATGAAGTCCAAGATAAGGATCAGTAATTTTTTAAACTACGTATGATGTTAGCAATGTTGCTTACATTCGAATAAGTATGCGTTGTGTAAAATTGTTATCTGATTGTGTCTGTCATTGCTTAATTATTAAATTGTTGATGATGAATAATTATCATTGAAGGTATAGTAAGTAGATCAACAAAACAAATCTTGTACCAAGATATTACTAAGAAAATTAAATCCAAAATTCAAGAAGCAAATATAAAGGTTGGCCTCTAATGGATAGGATTATAGTCTATTTCAGAAAGGTGTAAACTAATAAAAGCTAATTAGGTATGCAAAGGGCCTACAGAGGGACCCAAGCAACTTTCATAGTTTGGCATTGATTTTATTGCAAAATTCATTATTTTCATCAAGTGCAGGTGGTACTACCCGGGTTTGGATCAATTTATGGGTTTTGCCTATTAATTAATTCACAAACACTGAAAATGACGTGACAAAGGCGTGCATTATGTACACAGTATTAGGTACACCTATTTTTTATAAACATTATAAAAAATACAAAAAATACATTATACAGAAATCATAATATTCTTCGTCATCTGAGGAACTGTCATCTCATCTTGACGTTATAATTAACGGGTCGACGGTCCGATCGATCAGGTGGTCAATATCCCACATTTTCTCCTTTTCTTTAATGACATGATGGACTGCTTTTCGCCCGTTCTCTGGTGTCACTTCCTTAATGGCTTAATCAAATAGTAGCTTAACGTCTTTCATTCTAAATGTCGTGTTGTGTCTTGCTACAAATCATTTCACTTGCGCCAATAAAAGTTCTATAGGATTTAGTTCGCAATGATATGGCGGTGTGCGCAGCACAGTTACACTATGTTTTGTTAGCTATATCTTCCACGGCATATTTCATAAAACGATGTTTGTGTAATTTGCTATAGCTAATAGTTCCTTCTTTATCAAATTATTTTTAAATTCAATACTTTTGGTGGTTAACCAGTCCATAATTTCTTATTTTCTCCAAGATGAAGTTGGAGTCTTCTCTGTGCGCCGTGAATGATAGCTTGCGTTATTCATAACTACTACTGAATCAGCTGGAGATTTCGAATTCATGTCCTCGTGATAATCTTCCAATTACGCAATTACCACTCAAAATTTTATTATTACAAACAATACTATTTTATCAAATTTCTCTAAAAATTTTGGTTAGTTATCATAAATAATGTTAAGCACAAAATTTACCTGCACCTATGACCGACACCGAAATTGAGCCGAAATGGACGGAACCTCTCATTTTATTACTCTACACCTTTCTAAAATAGACTATAGACAGGACCTTAGGGTGGCGGCCGACGGGGAGGGGGTAAAAAATACCAAAATGAATATTTTCAAATGTAAAAATAAAACAAAGGCGAATTTCTCTGCGATATCTTGGCACTAAATCGAAAAAACCAACTTAAGAATTATGTTGTAAACCAACATTGGTGAAGATTGCAATACTTTCTTTGTGAAGATCAATTTAAATGTAGATGGAAAAAATAATAGGAATAGGTCATTATAATAACGAACATAAACTTTCAAAAAAATTGTTGAAATTTAAAAAAATTTAAGAAAGCATGAAAAATGAAAAATACATTTTTAAACCACCTAAAAATTCCTTATACAATAAGGGTGCATTTCGTCTAACACAGTTAGATAATGAAATACGAATTAGATTGCATAGTTCTACCAAGAAATGAAAACTTTACATTGGTAGGAAGTCATTTCTTGGTAGAACTATGTAATCTAATTCGTATTTCATTATCTAACTGTGTTAGACGAAATACACCCTTATTGTATAAGGAATTTTCAGATGGTTTGAAAATTTATTTTTCCTGCTTTCTTAAATGTTTGCTGCCACCTGACTAGTAAGAAAGTCTGTGTTTTTATAAAAATTTATGTTCTGGTCATATCTCTATACAAACCTACGGTTTGGGGCTCCTTTAGAGTGGCGCTGCGTGCGGTGCACGCGTGCTTTTGGGGGCCCTGTAAAGAGGATTATATTTAAAAAAGTGTAGCCCCTGAAATAATACTCTTGGTTCCCTGGAAGGAAAAGTGTTTATGCTTAAATACGAAATAAATGTTGATAAAATGGCTGCTGTATGGGCCCGGTAATTTTGCGTCTAAAAATTTTATTAGTGTGTTTGCAAATATTCCCTATTGACTCAATAAGTCTGATCGATATCGGTTAAGTCCGACATGTGTTTCGGTTGACACGGGAAGAAAGTGAAGCGCGGATTTCGCACTCTCTTTGTTACGTCATTTGATATTTTGCTTACCGTTGCGTGGTGTTTATTTATTTTGCAGCATTTGTCATACTTTGGCGCCGAAGAATGCGAGACTTACACAACGCGGTGTGAAAATTCTCGTACCGGTTCCAATCATATTATATAGGTACTGGGTGTCCCAGGTAAGTATGCATTCTACAGGGATCTCGTAAACCTTAGAAAATATAGAGATGGTTGAATTATAAAAAAGTTGGGCCCTACTAAATTTAAAAAACTTGCGAAGATATTTGGGCTAAACCGAATTTTCGCGATTTTTTTTACTCTATTTATGGAGTTATGTTGATTCTCATAACCACATTCTCTCCGCTACAAGTTGGTGTTATTAGATTTTTAATCCGAAGTTTCGTTTTTTCAAAACCATCATCAACGTTACTTATTTAAATGGTCGGGAATTTTTAAATATAAATTATTAAATATTTTTAAATTCCCCTTCATTATAATTCAACGACGTATTACATGCTTCGGACTTAAAAACCCATCATGTTAAACCGTAAAATCGTTTTTTGGTTTAACATATTAAAACGGAAGGTGGTATTTTTGGATAAAGAATAAAAAACGAAGAAAAGGGGGTGTAACCCCTTTTTCTCTTAGATGCGCCATTCTCATGCTAGTAAATGAGTTAAACAAGATAAATAAAAAAGACTTACGTCGGGTTGCACAAAGAATATTAATAATAATTATTTAACCGGCAAGTTTGACTGTGCCAGACGTAACATTGACAGAAATAATTTGCTCACAATCATACTGGCCCAGTTACCTAAATTTTTAATTTACTAATCACGCACCTGTGAATGTGAGTATATAATGCTTGTCAAAGTCATTTATGTCTTTGTGCAACCCGACATTATGCCAAAATCAGTGCAAATGCCTTAGTTACCGATTTCTTTACTAAAATAATCAAAATTCGTGCTGATAGTAGTGAAAACGACAAAAATGAATTTTTTGACAGCTCCGAAGTCATAGATGCTTCGTGTGACAAATTGCAGTGTGCAAAAATAAAAATTAAGCAAGATGCCTCGTTACGTGAGATCAAAATCTTGAATCAAACAATACATCAATGCTTCAGCCTGTCAAAGTCTGAAAATAAGGTATTTTAGACGTCAATATCAAAAACAATTGAATTTAGACATATGACATTTTATACAAAATATACGTGGAATTGTATAGAGACTTAGAAATTAATATAATATATAGGGTATTCCATTTAAAATAACGATATAACCACCGGTTTGGGGCAGAATGTTGAAAATATTTTAAAACGATAGACCTTGGTTGTGTTTTTGAGCAACCAAATTTTTGAAGAAAACGTATCACCATTAACGGCCAACGTTCAATACATCGTAAAACATCCTGTACAACCGTAGAAATAGTACATTGTAGGTATACCTAGTAGGAAAAGCTTAACATTCCCGGACTGAGGCGCAAGCCGAGACTGACAAAACGGAATCCGGGAATGTGGCTTTTTCTACAAGGTATATATACTATGTTTCCGTAAATCGAAAATTATTAAAAGGACATAACTTATTACAATCAACTTGTTAAAATAATTTTGAAATAGATATTATTAATTTCGTTCACAAATGAAGGAGGCCATTAAATATTTGTATTGTAACTATGGAAACACAGTAATATTGAATTGTCAAGCTTAACACATTTTAGTTTACAAGTAGCCGTACAGAATAGTAGTTTGTGCAACAAGAGTGGATATGATGTCCATATCGCACGAGGAAGTAAATTGAGCACGACGCCGTAGGCGGAGTGCTCAAACTTTCGAAGACTGATAAATGATGCTACATGAAATTAATTTTTTATGCACATTCAGCAGGTTACATTATTAATAAATCTATTTTAAATGCGCCTAGATTTTATTATATTGAAAAAATTAATAACAAATTGTACCATATGCATTTAAATTATATTATTTAGTGTCTTGAAAAAGAAGGCGGAGCCTCAGTAAAAACAATATACTGTGATTGGTCAATACTTTTATGAACAACAATGGCTTCTCTGTAATTGACTACTGTGATTGGTCAGTTTCATTACCTATCTAGGATGGATATGAGATTTTCCCGCACAGTTAACTGGAATAGCCTACTTTACTCGCTACTTAAGTGTAAAGGAAACAGCAAATTTCCATGTGGGAGTAGAAAAATAATATTTCCTTACAGTACAATAATAAATATTTCCTTACAGTTAGTTTCCGTTGCCTAGCAACGACTAAGTGTAAGGAAATATTGACTTTTTTTTTCAGAAATGTTATAAAAAATGTCAATATTTCCGAGCGATTTTTTTGTTAAAACTAATTAAGATATTTTTATATACCTACCACAATATACGAAATTAGTTTTAAAAAAATAACAGTAAATAATCCTGGCATAAAAAGAAAGAAAAGTATCACAAAAAGCACGCACCTTTTGGAGTTCGCTGGCCGTGTATTCCGCGTGTTATGTAATTTTTATTCCGGCATTTTTTCCAGGTGGCCGCGGTGGGACGCGCGGGCACGTTTGTCTTATTCTTGTGTAGCCCACGGGACTGGTTTTGGCTGGCAGCGTTGTCGACGAGGAGCCTACGTTAGCTATTTAACGAAAGAAGCCCAAGACTAATTTTTGTTTTCTTTTTACAATTTTACAAACATTAATTTACTTTATATTACATAATAATAAATTGTGTTTTATTTATTCTTATCACATATTATACAGGATGTTTCTAGGTGGATGAAACGTTAGACGTTCATGGAAAACGGATAATACGTTTTCTTTAAAAATGTGGTTTCTCAGATAAACAATCATGGCCTATTGTTTTCAAATATTTTCAGCAATGCGGCGTTATCTGCCTGAAAAAGGTGGCAACATCGTTATTTTAAATAGAGAACACTCCATAATATATTGTATTATTTTCTAATTTCCTATACAATTCCACGTACCTATATTTTGTATAAAATGTCCTATGTCTAAATTCAATTGTTTTTGAGATATTGACGTTTAAAGTATGCCATTTTTAGACTTTAACTGGCTCTAAGTACTCGAGCGGCGCATCTAAGAGAAAAATGGTTTTCATCTCCCTATCTTAGCTTTTTATTCTCTATCCAAAAATACTAATTTCCGGTTTACTTAATATGTTAAACCAAACAAATGGTTGTACGGTTCAACATGTTAAACCAGAAGTGGTAACTATTAGATAAAGAATACAAAACTAAGATAGGGAAGTGAAAACCATTTGTCTCTAAGATGTGCCGTTTCAGTGCTACAACCTGTGAAACTCTGAAAATAACAGATTTTAAACGTCAATATCTACAATACAATTGAATTTAGACATATAATATGTTTTACAAAATATACATAGAATTGTATAGGGAATTGGAAAATAATATAATATATAGGGTGATCCATTTAAAATACCGATATTACCACCTGTTTCGGGCAGCAGCGGGATCGCCGCATTGCTAAAAATATTTTAGAACTATAGATTGTTTATCTGAGCAACCAAACGTTATTTGGCACGTAAAGGTCACATATTGTCAACCACAGTAGTTTATAAGGACACCTAAATAGTTTTTTTGTAATGAAAACCGAGATGAAAACAATACAACATTTTAAAATTTCTTTAAAATACAAGAGCATAATTACAAAAAATTAACGACCCGGCCACAAAAGAGCGCCGGGCACAGAGGAATGATAGGTCGTCGCTGTCGCTATACCCAGGGACTCTTTTGTGGTCCCGGTTCTGCTCACATCGAGCCGCGTCATCGCATCAGCTGGTCAACATTTCTTGTTTATACTTACATATTGCGCGTGTCCCGCTCCGGGAAATGTTATTTAGAGAAAATTAGAAAAGTTTTTTCGATAAATTCAAAGATTTTTGTTGCCCTTTTTTTATAAAATGGGGAACTGACGATAAAATTATCTTAAGCACTTTACCTGTTCCTTTAATCACGAGGCGCCAGTGAATTAAAGAGAAAAATGCCGATAACAAATCCTTATATTATATTCTATACAGGGTGTTGGAATGGAATTAAAGCGTTATATTTAAATGGGTGCCCCTTGGGGGTTATAAACAAGCAATCCACACTTTTCATAATCGACCTCCAAAAAAGTTGAGAAATGAGCCCTTAAATGATAGGATATTTACCGGACGCCAATGAGAAAACCATGACCTTCTCAATTTAAAAGGATCGGTCACTTCTGGGCTGCGTCACCGGAACCGAATTTAAAGGACAACACACGACGAGAGACCTCGAAAATTTAATAAGGGCGTATGTTCGGTTCGGTTATTTCTTAATTACACTAATTAAATGTTTGTGGTTAACAAAGAATAAATATTCAAGGTCGAGTTGCTTAGTGACATATTATAAAGTTTTTTTTGCATAGTTGTGTTTTAGATGTTGTGAAAAGTTTGAATCATAGACGGGATTCATAACTACTTATTTATTTTTGTTATGTTTGTACATTTTGTACCAATCTTGAATTTTTAAAATGGAGATATCTTTATTTTTCACTTAAATAATGAACAATAAGGGCAATTTGAAATTTCATTATAAAAATAAACACATTAAGTCGTTCTTTATTACTTTCCAGCGGCCGTCGAGCAAAAATAACAAGAAGTGAATTTTCTCGTTTGTTATAGCTCTATGATATTATAATTATTTTGTTACACCAATTTTTGCACAGAAAAGTCTTGTAGTTAATAAGGGTGTTATTTACTATTCGATGTTAGCTTTTACTTAAATTAAGTAAATTGCCAAAGGGATATACTAAAAATTGCAATAACGGCCACTTTACTGTGAAATATTAATATGATACTTCCAAAATTTAATAATCGCTTTTAAGATAATGATTTTTAACAAAAATTTTAATAAAAATAGAAAAATTGAAAAAAAAAAAATTATATTTACATTTTGGTTCAAATTAATCTATATTTATAGTTATCGATTTAAATTTAGTTTAAATTAACAAATCGTATTTTAAATCACGAAAATTTGATAAATTTCAAAGTGGTCAAACGTTGCGACATTTTGATCTTGTCCTTTATTAATTAAAAATGGCGAGGTCCGCTGTTTATTCTAAATATTACCTATTTTTACAAGAGCACGCAATAAGTTGGAAAATCTATACTTCAAGACTGTAAGTTTAAAACATTGTATCTATTTAATACTTTTTTAAACTTAAAGTTTAAACAGGTGGCGCAAACCTAACCTAAATGACCAAAAAGGTTAAAATTCACAACTGATTTAAAACCTTATTTCTGTAAAAGACGAACCCAGGAAAGGGTACAACATAACCTTAAAAATTAGAAAGCTGCATTCGACAATTTAATTGTTGTTATTGTTAATATTTGATTTAGTTTTGTTTAAAACTAAATATGCCAAACTTTATCTAATGCAATATTCTTTAATGCAATATTAGTTTTATCCGTATAATTAACGTGACCATTTATTTTTCTCCTCAAAACGGGACCCTGCAAAATCTGTTTGGTTTGTTAAAGTAAAGCACAACATAGTTGAAATAGTAGTTTGTACAACAAGAGTGGATATGATGTCCATATCGCACGAGGAAGTAAATTGAGCACGCCGCCGTAAGCGGAGTGCTCAAACTTCCGAGGGCAATATGAACAATCCACTCGAGTTGAACAGTATATTTTTTCTACGAACAAACTTACAAACCTTATGCTAAAAAAAGTAAAAAAAAGTTTTCAGGTTTCCGGGCTCGAACTCACGCCATTGGTTCCATAGTAAAACGCTCTACCTCTCGACTATCGAAACGTTAAACTAATTATGGAAAAACCAACTGATAAATGATGCTAGATGAAATTAATTTTCTACGCACATTCAGCAGGTTGCATTATCTATTATAAATGTGTCTAGATTTTATTATATTAAACAAATTAATAACAAATTGTACCATATGCATTTAAATTATATAATTTAGTGTCTTGAAAAAGAAGGCGGAGCCTCAGTAAAAATAATATACTGTGATTGGTCAGTACTTTTAGGAACAACAATGGCTTCTGTGTAATTGACTACTGTGATTGGTCAATTTCATTACCTATCTAAGATTGTTATGAAATTTTGCCGCACAGTTAACTGGAATAGCCTATTTACTCGCCACTTAAGTGTAAAGGAAACAGCAAATTTCCATGTGGGAGTAGAAAAATGTATTTTTAAGCAACATTATAATAGGCGGCTTAATTAAGTTTGGTATTTCTCAGATGAAAAGTTTTTTTTAATATATATTAGGTGACGAATTTAGAAAAGAATGGTATTCTTGACAGATTTTATTCACATTCACCTTTATAATCAACATCGCTTTAAGAATTGATACTTGCAATTGAGTTTTATATATACCGACTTCGCCCACTTCCCGAAAACGGGACATTTTGGCGTCCCGAAGCATTTTTTGGGGACAACGGGACTGAGTGTCAAATAACGGGACTGTCCCGTTCAAAACGGGACGTATGGTCACGTTACGTATAATCCAACTTTGGCAATTTATCTCTAAGTTATTATAATAAATAATAATATAGGACCGAAAAATTAATCCTATATCATTTCCACTAACGCATTCTTTGCTTATTTATATCGTAAACTAGATCCCTGTATAAGCATTCCGTAACACCGTTCTAAAAGCAAAGATATCGCTATACATAAGCGTCTGATGTTTTGCAAAATCCAAAGCACTATTTTTGTACGAGTGGAAGCAAGCGAGAGAGCCGGTAGGCAGTATGGTAGAAAGAGATGTAACAAATAAACCTGTCGTAACCTTCGACCTTCCTTCATATTTAAGCCTGCGCCAAGAAAGCACACGGTTGGTAAGTGCATTGGTGCCAATCTTCAAGTTTCACCTTAGTTTGGAAAATACTTTGCTTTCTCAATATTAAATATGAAACACGCCTCTATAAGTTTTATTATTAATTAGTTTAGTTAGGATGCTTTTAAAGGGATGACGGATAACGTATTGTAAAATAAGAAGTACTTTTGTGACAATTAAAATAATTTTTGCTGATAGGTTCATAATATTTAATAATCAGTACGCTTATCTTCATATTTCACATAATAATTGACCTCGTTTTTGGCAACATTAGTTCAATCAGGTGGATGATAGATTTTTAATTTATAATTAGTGTTTTCGGCCTTTTGCTAGATTTCGCGCCGTCAAGTTTCGGGAAAAAAATAAATATGGAGGAGTTTTCATACCTATTTACAAAACACACAGGGAAAGACACGCTTATTAACATTAATCTCTCTTAAAAGCGACATTTTGCAGGATTTAAAACCCAAAACAAATTTTTATGACGATGTTTTAAAATAATTTTTATGGGTCAAACTAATTTACAAATAATGTCGTTTTATTCTTCTTCTGTCAGTGTTCTTTCCACAAACTCAAGAACAAGACATTTAAATGCAATTTTTGCCTACGCTGATTAAAACAGCATTGGACGCCACTGTTGATCTCCAACGATTTAGTTGGCCTTTACAACGTTAAACAACGTTCTTGTCAGGCGCGTAACTACAGGGGGCCTAGGGGGGCCGGGCCCTCCCCAGACGTCACTAGCTTCCCCCCCCCCCCCAGAAAAAAAGGCTGATTTTATAAGCACGTCACTCGCCTCGCAAATATATCATCACTTTTTACATAACAACGAACGTACATGCGCGGCGATCCCGATCGACCCGATCGACCCGATTCACAAGGATGTACGAAATAATCTTGCCAAATCTTACTCGACCATCATTTTTTTATTGGCTAAATTTTCCATTTTTCACTCAAACTTTTTTGGCAATACTCGTTAAACTTTGGGCTTGTTTATTAAAAAATTAAATCCCTCGAGCTTCGCTCTCGGGATCTAATCAGAATAAACATGTCCAAATTCAACTCGAAAAATTTCCAAAAAAAGTTTTCGTGAAAGCTGAAAAATCCAACCGATAAAAATACGAGGTCTTGTGATATTACTTTTGATTATTTATTGACCAAATTTGTTAAAATTTGGGCGCGGTCGAAAAAAGATTTTGCCTGCGGCGCATTTTGCTATTCGCGGACAAATTATTTAGTCATTAAGAAAGAGTGCAAAAAAGAAACAATATTTACAATTTTTTACGGGACTTTTTAATAGCAAAATCATCTATGCATAGTTTATGGTATTCATTATGTCTGCTTCTATGTAGAGAAGAGCTAGATAATTCATTTTTTCTTGAGACAGTGAAGATCTTTCATAATTTTTCACGCGTTTTAAACAGGAAAAACTCCTTTCCCCAGAACAATTTGTAGCCGGAGTGGAAAGTGCAATGCGGAGAGCTATATCCAAGTTAAGATAAACATTGGACAGAGATTGATTTCTCAAAAACGTTGAGAGATTGAGTAGTGAGTTTGATTCAGGCTTCACTGCACACTCGGCAGTTTTATCAGAGGAAATGTGACTGTAAAAATGCACACATTCTTGAATCAAATCGTCTTCTAAATCATTGGTATAATATTTCACGAGAAACTCAACACGGTGAACGTGTTTGACTTTTATCGTCTGAAATCGAGTGACCGTCCTCTGAAATCTGCCGCCCCTAGGCCGCGGCCTATACGGCCTAATTATAAATCCAGGACTGGACTGAGGATGGTGGTTCATAATCGTTAAGCTGTAAAAGCCTATTTCGAAAGAAGGGCAAGAAAATACAAACGTCCCTGTACCCAATATTAGTGCATCAAGGAGTTTATTAAAACTTTTTTTAAATTCCCATAAAAATCTTCTTTCTTCTTTTAAATGTAGAGCATATTTTCCCCAACAACCGGACACCGGTGACCATTAAAAACGTCCTAGACCAATTTATACATCTGGCATGAAAATATTTCCCCATAAAAACATCAAACTGTAAAACAAGTCATAATAAACCATCATAGTAGGCCTTTTATAGAGCGTCGTCCGCGACCGTCGAGGTGGCCTTGAGAAGGTCACCGACATGTCGTTACGCGAAGAAACAGCGGCGTCCTAAAAACGCGATCGTGGCCTTCTCCGATCATGGCAAAGCATGGAAAGGTGAAATTATTATTATCCAAGCATACATAGATGTTTATTTTTATTCTGGAGAAAGAGACAGTCGGGACTACATGTATTTCATGATTTTGTACCTAGTGTAGAAGACGGATAAGCTTCGCAGGCGAAAAATTTTCGTGGCCACGCCCAAAGTTCGTTTAAAATTCACCTAAATACTATCAAATTAAGAAAATTAAATTATTACCTCTCCCCCACTGCATGATTGGATTAAATTGGTTTTTGTAATTTTTTTTTTACTTTTTTATATTCCTAGCTGGCTCTTTATTTAAAAAAAAAACATTTTTTTGTATTTGTGAAAAATATAAATTTTGGTGTCTATCCAAAATTTTAATATAAGACGTATGTTATGTATGACTCTGAGAGCGTTTTTACACGGCACCATATATCGCGCGCGATAAATGGTCGCAATATTGCTTTTACACCAAATTATGTGTTTTCTAATGAACCATTTTCACACACAAGCGATATTAAAGAACACATAATTTGGTATAAAGCAATATTACGACCATTTATCGCGCGCGATATATGGCGCCGTGTGAAAACGCTCTAACCAGCGTTTTTCGGGCTTGGTGTTTCATGATTAAAAATAAAGTAAATATCGCTCACCACGCCAAAATTGATTGATTTTTTCAGAAATCATGTATTTTAGGAGCGTAGATCTAAGAGCAGTTTTTAGTGCAAATGCTTAGGTTTTGAAATACTCCTTCTTAAGTGCCGTTTTGTATATTCATAATAAAGCATTCTCTTTTCTTCCCGCACTATTTTTTTTTAAATTATCACACTTCTTCCATAAAAAACGTTTCAATTAAAATTTTTATTCCAATTTTTCTCATTAAAAATAAATACCTATCTAATTGTTTTTTGGTTTTGTGGTAAAACTATTTTATTGCATTGGGTTATATTTTTGTTGATTTAAAATAGCTCCAAAAAAGGAAAACGAACACACAAGTATACAGGGTGTTCCAAGCTAAGTGCGCACTATTGGCTAACTCTTTTATTATTATAGATACAAAGTCGGTGCTGATTAAGATAGTAAAAATAAAAAACAATTGAATACAGCATTTCCGGTTAAACGAGAAAAATGCATTTTTTTTAAACGGAACACCATGTATATTTTTGACACAAATGTTTGCATCGTCTACAGAATAAAAAAGTTTATATGCATCATTGGCCTAAAACTAAGAATAATCTAATTATTGCCATATTTACTTTTTTGACAAGGTGGCTGTGCATTTTTGAAACAAAAGCTTTATTCGGTGCGTCAATAGATTATTCTGCTGTCAACAAAAGTAAGCATTTATGTTATTGTAAGTGATTGAACTGGTCTGTGATTTTAGATTTTTTGGTAAAAATATTACAATATGGTGTTCACACATGTAGAAAAATGCTATATGTTAGAAGCGTATTTTGTATGCAGAAAAAATAGTTTCCGGATACAGGAACAATATTCCCAAATGTATCCTGAAAGTGATCATCCAAACGAAAGGTATTTTTTAAAGCTGCATATAAAATTTAGAAGAGCGAAGGAGTCTTTGCAAAGGCTAGAACTATACGCCAGTTTATAATAAGTGAACAAGTAGAAGTAAATGTGTTGGCATATTTTGAAGCATACAAAAATAATTCAACCAAAGATTTGGCAAGTGGTTTAAGCTTAGTTACAATATGAAGAGTTTTAAAAAAATATAAGGTTATACCCCATAAGTACCGACCAGTGCAAACATTATTACCTGGGGACACTGAAACGAGACTATATTTCCGTCAATTGTTTGTTAAAATCCTAACTTTTTAAGGCGCATTTTTTGGAGCGATGAAGCAAATTTTTTAAACAGGGGTATGTTTAATCGTAAAAACATGCATTGTTGGTCTAGAGAAAATTTGTTTCTTGCACAGCCACCTTGTCTAAAAAGTAAATATGGCAATAATTCGATTATTCTTAGTTTTAGACCAATATTGCATATGAACTTTTTTTTATTCTGTAGACGATTTGCAAACATTTGTGTCAAAAATATACAGGATGTTCCGTTTAAACAAAATGCATTTTTCTCATTTATTCGGAAATGATTCAATTGTTTTTTTGTTTTTACTATCTTAATCAGCAGAAAAAATGTTACTACTTTGCTAATTTAACCGACTTTGTATCTATAATAATTAAAGAGTTAGCAATAGTGCGCACTTAACTTGGAACACCCTGTATAATACAAAAATATTATTCTTTTTACTTGTTTTCCTATAAAATTACATCATAAATCAACTTCAACTAAAACGATATGAGTCCGAAACCTTAATCTCTTTATACAACAGGACTTTTAGAAGGAAAGTTTAAAAACTAAACGTTTTCTAGACGACCTCTTGTTATCTAAACCAATAATACAATATTTAAAAATTTAAATTAAAAGTCCAAGCGTGAGACGAAAAATTAGGTTGCAAATTAGACTTTTAGACCCGAGCTCCTAGGCTATGCCAGTGTCTACAATAGTATACAGGTCACTATAAACATTTTAAAATTATTACTATCACAGTTAATTTCTATCTTTTTCATGGTTACGCAGCTGGCCTTTAATGCATAGAAAAACGAAAGTCACAGGAACAAGACATAGAGTATTATTCGGGGCTGGGGGGACCCCTAGTTCAAAGTAACTTCTAAAAAAGCTCTCTTCCATTCTCTCCATCATGACCTTTAAATAAAAACAATTGTTCTTGGCATCTCCATATTATAACACCAATACTTATACAGGCTGATTCCTAAGTTGATACTTCTTTTTTAGCTGTGTATAGAATTATTAATTTGCTGGGGGTCAATCTGGGAGGTAATATGTCTTGGCATGATCACGTTGCCGCAATTGCCAAGGCAGCTGCACAGAAACTTGGTGTACTTTTCCGCACCAAAAGGTTGTACACACCTCATCAACTTTTGACACTCTACAAAGCCCAGATTCGACCATCATTAGAATATTGCTCTCATGTCTGGAGCTCTGCACCCAAGCACACCCTTCGGCTACTGGATTCCATTCAAAGGAGAGCCGTTCGTCTGATCGGCGACCCCGAGCTGACCAAGACCCTCGATAGCCTGGAGCATCGAAGACAGGTTGGTGATTTGGCTCTCTTTTACAGATATTTCCATGGCAGGTGTTCGACTGACATTGCCCACTTGATTCCACCTAGAGCAATTCAAAACAGAAATACACGGCAAACCACTGCCGCTCATCCATATGTTGTTCAGCTTAGTACTCCTCGAACTTCATTGTTCAAGAATTCTTTCATCTGGAGAACGTCATCTTTGTGGAATGATCTTCCTGAGGTCGTGTTTCCCAATGAATACAATCTTCAACGTTTCAAGACCAACGTTAATCGCTTTTTTCGCACTCGCACCGCTCTCAGAGCGCCTTAAAGGATTTTTCCTACAGTGCAGGTGTTTTATCATAAAAAAAAAAAAAAAAATAGAAGGCATTAAAATAAACAACATTTTCAAAAAACTTAACAATAGGCGAGATACAGAAGTAAAACATTTAAATGCGGTCCTGGTCATCAAAACGTAGCCTGCTATACTTTATGTTGTTTGTCTTATCTCTTATTAGTTATGCAAAAAAATAGATTTAGATTTTTTTGTCAAAAAATGTAAAATGTATATTCCCATTGAGAATAATCATTTTGCTGCCTAGGCAGGAAAGTCCTTATTTTGCTGCCTAGACAGGAAAAGTAATACTTTGCTGATTGATATGTGTCTGCAAAATTAATATTTGCTGTCAATCGGAGAAAAATACTATTATACACGTTGTCGACCCGTAAGTAGTAAAATATGACCCGAACAAATTAATGTATCGACCATTTGCCGTCCCCAGCAATCACTGTCTCCTCCGATTATTATTGTCATATTATTAGTCGATTTCCATAAATCAAGACACCTCCGTGACGCTTTTTGACAGCATTAAACGTATGCTACTTTACTACAAATGTGGTTTCTCGCTCTATCTTACACTATAAACAATCTTTATTTAGACACCTTTGAGCATAGATATAAACTGGTTATCTTGGAATAAAATTTCTAATATATTTAGTATTTTATTTAGAATATCTTTTGTAATCTCACGTTTTTGCTTCCTTCCTTCACACCGAGAATGTTGAAGGTAAAGAAAAGGTCGCGCTCAACACCAGGGTCGTGCCAATAGAAATTATAGTAGGGACGAAGGCTGAAGCCGTAAACTTCAATCGACATCAGTGGTTTGCAGTGAATAATTGTTGTGGGGAAGCGCTTCAAAAAATTAAATTTTGTTCCTGTATTAGTGTGGGGTTCCGGGTTTGGTATTTACCTATACACGAGGTAAAACTTTTTGAAAAATAAATTAGGTTCTTCATAAGTTAATAGATGTTATATTTCCTTCACTATTAGCGTGCCTTATTGTGAAACTGGTTTGGGCTACCAAAAAAAGACGTTATACTTGTCGTCATCATTTACGTCATTTAGACGACATTTTTAAAGCAATAGTATATTGGTATGAATGTCCAACTTCGATACTAGATCTCCTCCCCGGTTACATCATATCACTTAACGTCTTTGATATTTTTGTAAATAGTTACGTGCACATCCTTTTTTTTATCAGATCTGCTGAAACCATATTGCCGCGTATCAAAATGGTAGGCGACTGGAACGTGTAGCTTAGATGATTTGAAATTACATTTTAATTTATTTAATTTGTTGTGCGATTTATTTACTGAAACACCAAAGATTTTTCATAGTTTTATTAAAGCAAAGCAACGCAAAACAATTTACGATTACAATATGGTGAATAACATACAAGTCTTAAGAAATAACAATAAAGTTATTACATCAGTAAATTTAGAGAGTTTTCTCTAAAGAATAGTTATCCCCTTAAAACTCACTTATGATGGTATTTCAAGTAAGTTCCAGAGAAATAATTTCCGCTTTACAGTGAACTCAGGCCCAAAAGAGAAATAAACAATTCAATACTTAAATTAACATTACAAATATCACTTACTCACTGGCTGAAGACTGCTCTGGTCCTGGGATTGTGTTTTTACATCATTTAGAGAAACTTGAGTCACCAAACGGGCCGAGGTTACCTATAAACTTACATACGGTCAATAACTCCACTGAGTAAGTGTTCCTTTGAGTTTTTATAGGGTTTTGTAACCCCTACCAAAATAAAGCAGGGGTTCCTTTTTGCTGTGTCAGGAATTATTAACATTAGGGGAAAAGCTTCTTAAATGTACTCTTCAAAATGGAACCCTTTCTTATTATTATACACAATATTATCCATAAACAAAATATCGCCACTTACAACAATGTGTTTTCCCAACCACGCTTGTCCTACTGCAAGTGACGTTTCTACTTAGCCTTATGTACGGTCATACGACGCCATTATTTCAAATGACCATACTAAAATACCATTCTCAGGCACTTCTAACTTCTACTGATCATTAGGTAAATTTACCTCGTCTTAAAACCGCTCAAGGTCCGTCTGTGGGCAATTTCCGTCCATTCTGTCTGTCCGTCTGACAGTAAATTAATTTTCTTTCGCAAGATGCAGTGACACGTCCCGGCGAGAGTCCCGCTCAATATTGCTCATGGGATGGATGTTCGGCGTAGGGATGGAGTCGACGTATCGACATACTTGTAACCGTTTGACGCCAGTGACAATTCTAACCCCTCATTGCCTGTCATAATAAAAATTGAATATAATTTCATTAGCGGCCTTTATTAAAAGGTTGGCTAAAGAGACATGACTGGACTTTATTTTTTCAGGTTCATCTGCACCTTTTTTAAAGGTTTATGCATCAGGGCAATATGGATAATCCACTCGAATTGAACAGTATATTTTTTCTACGAACAAAATGCTAAAAAATGTAAAAAAAAGTTTTCAGGTTGCCGGGCTCGAACTCACGACCATCGGATCCATAGCCCAACACTATACCAGTCGACTAGCGAGACGTTAAGCTAATTATGGGTAAACCAACTGATAAATGATGCTACATGATATTAATCTTTTTTTAATTAATTCTATGGATATTCGCAGGTTGCATTATTGATAAATCTATTATAAATGCGTATAGATTTTGTTATATTGAACAAATTAATAACATATTGTACCATATACATTTAAATTATATAATTTAGTGGCTTGAAAAAGAAGGCTAAGCCTCAGTAAATATAATATACTGCGATTGGTCAGTATTTTTCAAAACACCACAAAGAAATGTAATTTTCATAACAGTGTTGTCAACTAATGGAAAATTTCCGGGTTCGTGAGAACGAAGCACAGAGGAATAATAGGTCGGCGCTGTCTCCAAAGGGAAAATGGAAATTTTTACGCACAGTGTTACATTTGTAGAATATTCTTTAGGATCACTTGTGGTTGTAATCTGCTAATAAAAGACTTTTTCAGTATTGTTTGCATTCGTGAAATTTTTCTATGAAAATGGAAAATTTTATTTTTAAAGGTTGCAACACTGTACAGCCTATTATAACATGTAAATTTGGTTTCTTTGTAATTGACCACTGTGATTGGTCAGTTTCATTACCTATCTAGGATGGATATGAGATATTCTCGCACAGTTAACCGGAATAGCCTACTTTTCTCGCCACTTAAGTGTAAAGGATACAGCAAATTTCCATGTGGGAGTAGAAAACATAAATTACGTAGGTGAGTCAAATTTATAGGTGGGTCATTAACCAAATTACCTTATGGACAAGCCGCACCTGATGCTTATGTGATTGTCAAATGTCAGAATACCGAGTGTTATTCTAAATTGTTCGATGCGTATAAATTGAAACGGCCATTCCTAAAGCCAATTATTTTTTCTCCGATGGATGCAGTGACACGTTTCGCTCAATATTGCAAACGATTGTGGGTGTCAAGGTGCACATTTGCTTTAATCTTTCCGAGAAAAGTTGGCATTATGTGATGGGTCGCGACGTCTGTATGTGAACATAAATCACTCTGATCTGTTTGTGTACACTGTATGGAAATGATGGTTGTGTTAAGTGATTTGTAAAGTTTATTATGCAACAAGTTCAGGGTTGCAAATACAAAGTTAATATCACGCGGATATATTAATGATTAATGCGCTAAATAGGGTGATTCCTAAGTTGATACTTCATTTTTAGCTGTGTATAGAAGGCATTAAAATACCTAAACAACATTTTTAAATGCATTTTTTTTTTAAAAACCAAAAATAAGGTACTTACATTCATTTCATTTCATTTCATTTCATTTCATTTATTAATTCATGTTAAAAATTACAGGTTGCAATGTACATACGTCAAATAAAACTACAAATACTAAGTCATTACAAACAGATATAAAACCTACTTAAAAATCGCATTAAGTTGCATAATATAAACTTCCTAAACTATCCTTTATTAAAATATTGAAAATATTCTTCATTAGAATAGAATGCGTTACATATTAAAATTTGTTTTACTTTCTCCCGATACTTAAGCAGTGTTAAAGCCCTTATATCTTTGGGTAGAACATTAAAAAATTTCACCGCCCAATATCCTGGGCCATTTTGACACCTTTTCAGCCGCCAATACGCAGACACCAAATCACCCCTATTTCTGGTCTGATATATATGAATGTCCTCATGAGCAGAAAACAGATGCCCATTCTTCTTTATTAGAGCAAACTCTCCATGATGTACAGAGACGGCACAGTAAGTACACCCATCTCCCCATAAGCCGCTCTACAATCGTCTCTAAAACCAAGACCACTTACCACCCTGATTGCCTTTCGCTGCAGTCCAAACAAACGCTTTGCACCCGATGCATGGCCCCATACAAGTATAGCATAGGAAAGATGTGCCTGAAAAATTGCGAAATAAGCCGTTCTTAATACTGCATTTGACACATTCTCTGCCAGACGACGTAGCAGATATAAATTTTTATTTAGCCTTGAGGCTATAGCTTCAACATGTTCACCCCACTGCATTTTTGGACCAATGTAGACACCAAGGAATTTATTGCTACAGACATTTTAATCACAGAGTAAATCATGTTAAAATGATATCTATAACCGTAAGTTTCGCGAAGCCTCAAAATAAATACCTTAAGGTTAGGCGAATCAATGCTTAAACAATCGTGCATACGACTGATCTATTTTTAAATTGCCCTTCATCATAATGCAAATTGTTACATGCTGTTTGCGTGACTGACGTTACATAACCATAGCAACGGTGATTATCAAAGGCATGTTGGGCGTTGGGTCTTCATTTGCTTTCAGCTTACGGACATGGTCGTCTGGGGGCGCCAAAATGCACGAGTGTTTATAATTATTGTCCATCGGAGTTAACCGGGGCCCCAATATGCATAGAGCTATATTCGGATTAAATTAATATTATTAATTCGAACATAACTAATTTTTAAGGGCTAAAATGGTAGCTGTATGTATATTAAAATTTAATATTGTCGAAAAATGTTCCACCTGGTTTTATTTTTTTTGGTGAAGAGCCCCTTCACCTACTTCTCCTGACGAGCCGCCACTGAGAAGGATGTAATAATGTAATAAGAGATAAAGAGAACGATGATGACCTTTCTGTTTTTTTTTCAGACGTCAGTTTGGACAAGAGGGGAGTTTTGTTTACCCCGCTTATGGCGTTATAGAGCGTGGGGGAGGCAACGACCTTTTTTCTAGAATTGATTTGGGTAGTGCCCATCCGAAAATCATCCCAAAAATCCTGATGTCAGTGGCGCCAGCCTCGAATAAAAACATCTATTTTTTCAGTGTATCCCTGTATATCTACGCAGATATTTCCGTGTTGCTGCTTGTGATAAAAAATTTCCACTACCGATTTCAAAACGTCATACTTAATAACAAATAAACTCGTAACAAATCCCTGCACTTTATACAACAATACCGTCTCCTAGCTTAAAAGGTTTTAAAATTTATAAAAAGCTTTTCTATACTTTTTTACAACAATAGACGCATTTAGTAGCATAAATAATAAATAAGTGCTCAGAAGATTACCATCTTCTTCATAGAGGAAGGTGGAGTAACTACTCACTGGCGGCGGTAGCTTAGTATAATGGACTGGTTTGCTATGACCGAATTAATCATATTCAGCACTGAATTGAAACCGAAAAGAACTGACAAACAACTGAAAAGAAACAAATATAGTCACAATCTCTCACTCGGGGCAGGCAACGAAAAGGCCGATGAACTGGCTAGAGCCGGATCATCTCAAAAACTCAGAGGCCCTGAACCTGCCCTTGGCATATCAAAACAGGCAACCAGAGCAACATCAGACAGGTGGGCACAACAACAACACCTATCCCGATGGAACAGGATACCTGGTCATACCCAAGCGAGGGCCACAATTGGAAAACCCTCCAAAAAGTTATCAACTGGAATGATGCCTCTAACGCGCACCCAGCTAAAACAAGTGGTCGACCTACTAACAGGCCACTGCTTAAGAAAACACCTACGCCGAGTAGGAATTTACAATGGTCCCATTGAATGCGGGCTTTGCGGCGATGAGGACGAAACCGCCTCACATATCATATATAACTGCGAAGCACTGACCCGAGGAAGACTCAGAATCTTCGGAGATATCCAATGTGGGTATAACCTCCCACATGACAAACTAGGTAGGAATTTGCTGGACCTGGACCAAACCTTTTCTAGCAAGATAGGGGAGCGCAATACTAGGCTACAATGCAAGAAGCTTGGGCCGAACGCCCGACCCCCGCCTTAAACCAACCAATCAACCAACCACAATCAACACTCAACATTCCGTGTGTCAAAGTAGTATCTGAGAAAAAACATCTATACGGTATTCAGCTCAAAAGACACTTTAAGAAGTCACCTGACGAAGACGAAACCAACAAGCTAAAAAGACAAACTGTGTCTACCAAATCCCCTGCGAATATGGCCGATCTTACATTGGTAAGACTCCAAGGCCACTTGAAACTAGAATCAAGGGACCCAGAAAGAACACGCTTAAAGGAGAAATCAAACAATCAGATGCCTGAAGACACGGTTATCACATCAAGTGGACAGAAGCTCACATCCTGCATAAAGAACCACATTGGAGAAAAAGGAAGTTCAAGGAAGCTGCTACCATATACCAGAATCCAGATTGTTTCAGTACGTCCTCATTAGATATAAGAAATTTTTGAAAGCTTTTGTTAAGTTGATGTAAACTTAAAATACCGCACGCGAAATAAACGCATGATATGTTGTTAGGTGTCATATGCCAAACTAGAAGTTCTTGTGAACCCCTTAATAATATTTTTTTATTAAAATTTTCAATTAAACAAGCTAGGAAACGATGCCGCCTTTCACGCTGGTATGGAATGAAGGTTTCGGGCACGTTTTGTATTTATTGGATTGTGCTGTAATTTTAAAGGAAAACGAGTAAAAAGAAAACTATTTTTTAGTATTTTCTATTATGTATGGGACAGAGAAGTACATATTTCTGTCCCGTTTCCCCGTTTTAGAG
The DNA here is from genome assembly GCA_935413205.1 of Polydrusus cervinus. Classification (NCBI taxonomy): domain Eukaryota; kingdom Metazoa; phylum Arthropoda; class Insecta; order Coleoptera; family Curculionidae; genus Polydrusus; species Polydrusus cervinus. The sequence goes on along the minus strand of OW284516.1, from coordinate 51,180,062 downwards.
CTATTTTAAATTAACAAAAATATAACTGAATGCAATAAAATATTTTTACAACGGAAACAAATGACCATCGGTCTCCTTTATTTATTTTTAAAAACAAAAATTTTAATTGAATAACAGAAGAATTGCTTGTTTCTACTTTTTTAATGAAGAAGTGTGATAATTTACAAAAAAAATAGCGCGGGAAGAAACAAGAATGCTTTATTATGAATCCAAAACATATAACCTTTATACAAAACGGCACTTTAAGAAGGAATAATTTAAACCTATTATACTCCAGGTGCAAAATTACCTCCCCTGACTCATCACTCTCATATCGAGAGCAGCGGGTTATACGAGGTCAGAGGAAAAAATTCCATGAAAACAAATATTCTGCTCTATTTTAAATTTCAAAAATACATTGGAACTGTTTCCTTTAACTTCGTCCAATCCGATGCATTCTATATGAAAGCAATGAATCACTGACAGTAATTCTGGATTTAGGATATAAGGATTTGCAGCAAAATTCGTAATCTTTTTGCTCCAAAAATACATAATGTCTAAAAAAATTATCAATTTTTGCGCGGTGAGCGTATAATAGTTATTTATGTACCAAGGCAGTAAAGTGATTCTTTATCGGACGAGTCTGAAATTATGAGATGAGCGAGCGAGGCGAATAACAGGCGAGTCGATAAAGACACTTTACTGACGTGGTGCATACAAAATTTTATCGCCAACCGTTCATCACTGTTTTATATAAGGCAGACCGCTCTAAGAAAATAGATGTTTTTTCCAATGTTAAATTAATAGAAAAGACGAGATGTAGACCTATTTTAGAATTGGATCTGCGAAAATATTTAATAAATCTTGCCTTATATTTGGTCAAAATGTAAAGTAGAAGTTTCATACTACCTATTCCATCCTATATTCAAGCTCGAAAGGTTAAAATAGCTTTACAATTCGACGACAAAAAAATCCATTTTGGCCTAAATTTTACACATCAGAAAATTTTGCCCGACCACGTGCGTATTCTAAAGCACACCTCAAAAAATTTGACCTACTATGAGAAATGGCATGGTAATACTTTATCTAGATAAAGTATTTTATTTTACAATAAAATAAAGTCTTCGTTTACTGCCGGAAATCACTCTGATAATGTACGGCTTTACTGTCGGTTGGCGATAAAAGATATTATGTAACTTTATTTTTAAAAATAAAAAACCGAGCCTGAAGAACCCTGGTTAGAGTCATACATACGTCTGAATTTTGGTTTAAAACATAACATTCATATTTTTTACAAAGGTAAAAATTGTTTTTCTTTTTTAAAATTAAAGAATATCACGAAAAAAGTGAAAAGAAAACATTCACAAAACCAAATTTACCTCAGCCATGGATTAGTTAGAGGGCATAAAGGTAATACTTTAATTTTCGATATTTGATAGTGGTTGGGTAAATTTTTAATGAACTTTGGGCATGGCCCCTAATATTTTTTGCCTGCGGCACTTTTCTGCCTTCCTAACTAAATACAATATCATGAAAAACATATAGTCCTGACTACAGAAAAAAAATGTCCAAGTGACGCCCACTGAGCCCCCTCCCCCGAACATATATTCTGGTTGTGCAATTGATCTAAATATTTATGGGGGGACCATGGTTTCTTTTTTAGGTATTTTTATGTTCTAATTTTTTTATTTTTTAAATAAAAATTTAAACTTCAAAAAAATTAAATCCAAATAAAGGATTATTTTATTACATTAAATTATCTCCACGCGAAATTCACAAAAATATCTAAAAAATTAATTAAGTTTGTACCACTTCTTCGCGACCGTTCCCTACTCGCTTCGTCATTCGTCAAAATAACAAATTCATTTAGTTTCTTGCATTGCTCAATCCAAAAATAATTTAAATTGAATGGCACTCCGGGAAATTAACCGTTAAAAATTATGTCAAAAACAATGAGTTTGGTTTAGGAACCAATCAATTATGAAATGAATAGAAATCTTAGATAATCTTTTTTCTTTGCGAAGTTCATTTTTCATATGTAGATAATGACAATTAGGTAAGCGGTAGTTTTGCTTTGAACCAGCACATTTCTTGTTTTGATGTTTTAAAGTGATTAGTGAATAACTTTTCACCAGACGTTCAATGTTGCCTTGGTTTTATCTGATAACTAAAGCTGAAACATTTGTATTTGAACCATAAGCGTACCCGTTTTTGGATAATAATAATAAGGTCTCATTAATATATATAACTTGTGCAAGTCGCAAGAGACCTCTATGAGAAAATACTTCCAAGAATCGAATGGGGAAATTCTTAAAAAAGTGGTAGCAGCAGACACTGGATATACAGCCCTTAATTTAAAGCAAAACGGATTACCTAACATCATCCGCGCGCCGCCAAGTCAACAGCTTGTAACTTGGCAAGAAAAAGCCCTACACGGCAAATACCCTACTGCACTCCAAAATCCACTCATAGATAGAGAAATGTCACTGAATTGGTTAGAGAAAAGGCAGCTCCACGCTGAAACAGAAGGTTTTATAATATCTATCCAAGACCGTGTCATTAGAACTCGAAACTATGAAAAGGTCATCTTGAAGAGAAATGTGGAAGATGTGTGCAGAAAATGTAATTGTCCCGGAGAAACGATAGAACATATCACGGCGGGCTGTGATGCTATGGCCCCCAACGCTTACCTGGGGAGACATAATCAGGTGGCTAAGATCATCCACAAGGAACTGGCCCATAAACTAGGGCTAAGGGAAAACCTCCCACCATACTACCAATACTCACCAGAGCCAGTCCTTGAATCCACTGAATATCTCTTATACTGGGACAGGCCAATAATAACGGATAGAACAGTAGACCACAACCGTCCGGATATTCTTCTCATCGAAAAAACCACCAAGAAAGCTTTCATAGTCGATATAGGTTGCCCATTAACACACGACCTCTCTAAAACCGAATCGGAGAAGAAGACCAAGTACTCGAATTTGGCTATAGAGATAAAAAATATATGGAAGAGAGATAAAATCGACATAATTCCGATTATAATATCGGTGGAGGGAGCTATGACGAAAAATTTCAAGCCTAACTTGGAAAAACTGGGCCTTTCAGGTTATTTATACCTACTTATTCAGAAAAGCGTCATCCTCCAAACTTGCCATATAGTACGGAAGTTTCTAAACAGTACAGGTTAAGATGAATTTCTTCTCTGTACTGTAAATAACACCAGCATTACCAACAAAAAGCTGAGAAACAGAACACTGAAAACATAATAATAAGGGGAAATTTGTAACTTACAGCAAAACGGATTACCCAACATCATCCGCGCGCCGCCAAGTTAATAAAGGGTATTTTAAAACCATTCTCCCATCTTCTCCTGAAGATGAACGTTTTTACGTTCGAAACATGTAGAGTACAATAAAATAAAGGTTTGATATCAAATATATCTGAGTGAAGGTTGACTTAGAGTATTATTTCTCCCCATTTAACTTGCCATTTCACTTCCAGTATTGACTACTTCTTCAATTTAAGTATCGTATTTTGAGAGAAGGTCAGGGGGTGATGCACGCGGACCCAAAAACGAGCCGCCACTGCTTCCACCCTTCATCTGACAAGTGTACATAGCCTTCGCAAATTTTCTCATTAAAACTTGTTGAGAAAAAATGATGCTAAAACAAAGCTCTCTTGCCCACAACATCCTTGACGTCACTTTGCATATGATTTAAAACAGGCCACAGATGGACTGCTGAAGTACATAACTATAACTTAACAAAATTAAAATTTGCCAAGCTGCTATTAACAGAAAATTATACACATTACCTCTAAGTGGCAAATAAGGTAATTATACACATGTTTTCAAGTTGTATCTTTATTTATTGCACAGACCAGACAGTCTATGTATATCTAAACTGAATGATATTAATTAAATGTACGACAAGTGACATTTAAAGTTGTTTATTTTCGGTTCTGGTTTTGCCTTTTTTGTAACTTGTCAATTTAACAATATTAACTTTTTATTTCAGGTGTAGTTACACTGTAAAGTATTATAATAAAATTTCACAATTTTTACTGAATAATTAGGAATCATTTTTTTTTTCACTATATATTAACCAAATTTTCAAGGGTAAGTAATGTTTTATTACGGATATTGTAAATTTAAAAATTTTATGAAAATTTACCAGCCAACAATATTTTTTTTCTACGATCGTTCAAAAAATGTCATTTTGTGTATGTATTTATAATCACAAAAGTAGGTCTTTATCAGTGGGGTAGCTAGCATTGAATGGGCTTTGTATCAAGAGCCAGGTGGTGGACTTCTCGGCTAGGAACGGTTTGCCTCCTTTTGGTGGCCTCCTTCCTCCTTTTGGTGGGCCCCCCAGGCCAGTGGGCCCTGTATCATTGATACAGCTGATACAGCGGTTGCTACGCCACTGGTCTTTATTGCATATTATGCAATAAAGTACTTTTTGCCCTAGTGCAATAAAGTAAATTACCTAGAAAACGAATGAAAAGTTAAAACGAGAATCACAAAACAATATGGCGGAATGACGGACGTGTTCCTTCCAAACAATTAAAGGCAAAGGTGTCTATGATCCATTGTTAATTTTGAATTACAACTTTTGCACACAAAGTAGAGGTAATACAGAGTAATTTTAAACTTTTTTGTTAAATAAGAAAGCGGTCGTAGAAAAAATAGTGTATGTAACATGTGCAAAAAGTGTGTTTATTGTACATGGCATATTATTCACCGAGACGTTATTCACCTCGACTATGTCTCGGTGGATAACTTCTATGCCGTATGCAATAAACATACACTTTTTGCACTAGTTGCATAAATAACTATTTCGCCAATTGTTATGCAAGGAAATTACCACTATTTAATTTTTACAGTATTTATAATCAAAATATTTTTTGAACTAATAATTTTTTGGGTGTTTGGTATGGGACTACCAGGAGATGTTGCTAAGAGCTATAAACAACTCCACAGTGGCGCAGCTAGGGGGGAGGGGGGTTCCCGGGCTGTAGCCCCCCAAGCCTTGGAGCTCGGATCTAAACGTCTAATTGCAACCTGCAGCCCCCCCCCCCTCCTCCCCATTCCCGAGCTCAGACGCTAAGGGTCTAATCTAATAGTCTAATTGCATACTAATTTTTCGTCACATTTTACTAATATTTTATATTCGGCCACATTCCCCTACATTTTGGCACTAATAACTAAGCTCGAGCTGCCCGCCAAGCTGGCTATGATGCACCGTACTCGAGTATTACACTTACTTGTTGAAAACGACGTTTCTACTCACTCGCTTGAACTTCGAATTATTGTAAATAATTGTCTCAGCTCGTTTTGTATAGATTTGCCGGTTACACATTGCTAAGTAATTTCTGAGTTGTGTGACGAAAAAATAATCCTAGTTTACGTAAGTAGAAATTTGAATTTTACAGCTTTTGAAGGTAGGTTATACATATATAGTATATTTATTTCCAATTGCCATCGACAGTAAACATTTAAGAACCTAACCACGTAATCGGTTGGTCACTTCTCACTATTTTACTTGGTATAGCAGCAACGATGCAACTAGACAGGTATAGAAGAGACTATTAAAAATTAATTTTTATTGATGAAGTCGCATAAAAACAAAAAGGCCAAAACATTTTCGTCGAAATAGCTACGCCTGTGTCATCATGTGCGAGTCTTATATGGAGCGAGTCCATCGACAAAAACAAATTATTAATAATATGGGTAATTCTCTGAATCGAGAAATTTTTACACAAGCGCCGAAAAAAAATAATTGAATGGTTTTTTTTGGCTTTTCGATCACTAAAACAGAACTTCTTTTAGAATAAACCATTATTGGTCCAGGTAGTTGCCGGGTAAGCTGTTTGATGTCAGCAACCTTTATAAATGAATTTTCAATGGGCACTTCTATACTAACATGACTGCATTCAGCTTGCTTGAATGTTGTTGCTATAAAACTCGGTCAATTCGGTGGACAACTAAGTAGATATTTTAAACATTTTCAACAATAATTAACTAACCAGCATTAATGACATTGGCAGGCATTATTTTCAAAATCAAAGTTGTCTGATTGGTAAATCAAGAATTAAGCTAACCGGGCCACCTTGGTTGTAAGAAAACTATTTCTGTCATTTATGCAACAGTCAAAGTTGCTGGTTAGTTAATTATTGGTAATAATCTTTATGCAACCCGACATTATTATTTTATGTATTCCTAAACATCAATATGGTTTTATTTTTAACTTGAAACCTCGAACCCTAAAAAACCTGGTCGGAAAATATGAGCCCCCCGAACATATTTTCTCGCTACGCCACTGTTATAACTACACTGCGCGACTTATTTAACGCACAATCAAAAATTTGTCTCCGCTTTAATCTTATATATTTTCGTCATTTTTTGTTCGTTTTTATTGATTTTTTTGTTATTTTGTAGGTTTTTTTTATTGAGAGTGTCACTGTGTTAGTTGTGTTGGTTAAAAAAGTTGTTGTGGTATTATACCGGGTGATAATAAAATGTAATTTTTTTTTTGGAAAATTGTAGACACCCTGTAGGGTATATTAGCTATTGCGAGTTATTCCAATTATAGCTAAATTAAAGCCTCTAGTTTTATCTACATTGTCTTATTTTACTTTTTGTTTCATTGCTAAAAAAACTTTTAAAAAAACTAAAATGTACGAATTGCTTTGTCGTGCATGAGTAAAAAATTAGGTCCTATATAGGGTGCATAAGGCACAACATGTTCTTCAAGAATATCTGGAATATTCCTTTCAGAATTAAGATTTCCATTTACAATTGGCAACTGTGTTCGTCCCGTCAAAGATATTCCACCCCATACCATGACGGATCCACCTCCATATAAAGTTGTGTGCAAAAAATTGCATTGACTGTATCGCTCACCTGGTCTGCGGTAGACGCAGATACGTCTGCACGTTATACAAGTTAAACCTCGACTCATCAGTCCAGAGAACACGTTCCCAATCTGCTTCCAACCAATTAACATACTCATTAGCAAAATTTAATCTGGCTCTTCGAAGATCTACTGTTAATGCGGGTCATCGAGCAGTAATCTAGGGTCTTAAATTGTCTTCACTTAGTCGTCGACGCACAGTTTGAATAGATATGAGTGGACCACCTGCACCTTAAAGTTCTGATCTTAATTTTCTTGCAGTTGTAAATCTTTGTCGTACAGCACTTATTTTTAAAAAACGAGCCTGGTTAGGAGTTGTAACATGACGTCTACCTTGACCGGTCCGCCTGGAATGCTCTCCTGTTTCTGCGAACCTTTCAATTACCCTCGCTACAGTTGTGTGCCACACTCCCAATCAGTGGCGCAGCCAGAAAATTTGTTCGGGGGGGGGCCTATCAGATTATTTATGAAAAAAAATTAAACATTGCATTTTAATTAGCAAAAATATATTTAAAATAAATAACACATAAATCATACTCATACTAAAAAACAAACAAAAACCTTATACAGTAAGTTGTAAGTAATCGCTTTAAAGTAAAATTCCTCGTTTTGTTTTTGCCATTTCGTCCAGAATTTCTTCCACGGTAATATCTACATCGTGGTTCGCATAAAGAACTGCCAAACCATTTAATCTGTCCTCCCCCGTGGTGCTACGCAGATATGTTTTTAAATATTTTAAATTTGAAAATGACCTTTCAGATGTGGCAGTTGTAATAGGCAAAGTTAAAAATATTTGTAAAAGCCTTTTTATGTGTGTGTGTGTGTTTGTTTTATGGCTCTGGTTTAAACCAAATGGCCAGCTTCTAAGCCTTTTTATATTAGGAAATATATTGGCATCACATTCGGAGTGCACTTTGTCCAGATCTTCCTTCAGTTTCTTGTTTTTGCAGTTTTTTATACCACAGCTCAAGTTCAGCTTTTAACATAGTTTTGTTGGAAAACTCTTCAAGGAATTCATTCTTGTAGAAGCTGTGAAGTTCCAAAAAACATTTAAATTGACTATCAAAGTCTTGATTATCATAAGGAAAAAGGAATTTAAAATTTTGAATGGTTTCTCGATGTTTTAAAAACCGATCCTCGAGATTTGCTATGAGGCCATCTAAAAACGGAATAAAAAGTGTTATTTTGAAATACTCAGCCGCGGAATCTGTTCTTATAACCAATCTTTGTATTTGTCTTGGCGGTAGTCTAGGTATTCTGATTTCAATATCGATTTCCGAAAGTAGATCTTGAGCTTTTTTAAAAATAGTTTGAAAATTATCATCTGCCAGGCCTCTTATTTCTTTAACTTTATCTGTTACGTCATCAGCTGCACTTGTTTCAAAACACCCTGTAGATGGCCATTTTTTAATTTTTATTATTTTTCCTGTTTCTGAAAGAATAATAATGTTAAAACTTGTACTTAAATTAAATAGGTAACAATCTACTAAGAAAAAATACTACAAATCATTGTATCGTCGCTATATTACCTTTTGTTGAACTTACCTAAGAATACTTGTCAATCTATAAAGGCTTCTACTTCTACGAATAAACAATAATATAATTAGTAAAATAGTGCACCTGTTAAGACGTTTTAATGCGGAATGCGGAAATAGCTGAATGCTCACTCCTCACTCAAGGTTAAAGTCGAAAGTTCATCGCGAATGTCCGCGTGCTGTGCTCATACTAATCGAGTAATTGCGCGCCGCGACAACGAGACGAGTATGGCACAGTCACAGCCGTAGGCAAAATAAAACTTTTTTAAATCACGAGGAGTAGACGCGACCGTTTACCTATTTCAATTTTAAATAGAAAATTAAAAATGTATATCTATTAAGCAGGTAGGTAATTACTTGTATCTATTAAGAATATAAAGGTACAGTAGTTTGCATGTCAAAAAATCTTGGGGGGGGGGCCCGGGCCTCCCGGGCCCCTCCCTGGCTGCGCCCCTGCTCCCAATCTACCAGCTATGCGGTTGTAACAAACTCCACCCTTCACCATGTAATGTAACCGCCTGAACACATTCATCACGTGTTAAATTTCTGTTTTTTCCATAGCCTTCTAAATGCATTTCAGTTGTCACTTGATTTCCGATAAATGCATTTCAGGTAATAAAAGCACGTGGTGTTTCAAAACAGTGTATTTCATAAAGTATCAGAGATAAACAAAAAAAGAAAAAAAGAAAATGTAAACAAAACTAGAGGCTTTAATTTAGCTATAATTGGAATAACTCGCAATAGCTAATATACCCTACAGGGTGTCTGCAATTTTCAAAAAAAAAAAATAACATTTTATTATCACCCGGTATAATACCACAACAACTTTTTTAACCAAAACAACTAACGTAGTGACACTCTCAATAGAAAAATCTACAATTTAACAAAAAAATCAATAAAAACGAACAAAAAATGACTATAATACATAAGATTAAAGCTGCGACAAATTTTTGATTGTGCGTTAAATAAGTTGCGCAGTGTACATTTATAAATAATTTATATATCAATAAAATGATAATTTTACGCTTAACATATTGGCCGTCCGTGTGCGGTACACACAAGTGGTAGCCGCACGGCGCGCGGCGTTCCTTGTCTCTCAATTGGTAAACTTAACTATTAAAATAATATACCATAAACAAACATTAAAAAAGGCTCACTATTTTCTTATAAAAATGGCAACAACTTTATTATTGCCGATCCCAAGGTAAACCATTGTTAGCTTTTTGCTCCAGACTCAAAAAAATCAAGCCATAATGAATCTGTACAGACCAAACAGAGGATGATTATCTTGTATCGCCTTTAACGGAAAAGAATACACATAAGCAGCAGTGCTAACAGGTGTACCTATTGTTTGAGTGGAATAAATTACTTCCAATTTATAATGTAAATAGGAAACTAATTTTAACATAATCAGGATTGTCTTGTGGTGGTTGTAGCACCAATTTGAATTAATGAAAGGAATTTAAAATAATTCGATTTTTCACTAACCGAATTTATCATATTCATAGTCAATTTCAGTAATAAGAGCTCTTAGGTATGCAAAGGGACTACAGAGTGACCCAACGAATATTTAAGGCACTTTCATAATTTGGCATTGATTTAATTGCAAAATTCTTTATTTTCATCAAGTGCAGGTAGTATCACCCGAATTTGGGTCAATTTATGGGTTTTGGTTTTGCCTATTGTTATATCCGTTCATAAACACTGAAAATGGTGTGACGAAGGCGTGCATTATGTACATAGGATTAGGTACACTTATTTTTTATTAAACATTATAAAAAAAAGTACATTAATAATAATAATAATAATAATAATAATAATAATGCCTTTTATTATGTACAAAAAAATAAATTATACAGAAAGTATATAAGTATACAGAAATTAAATTATAAAAAATCATAATACTCTTCGTCATCTGAGGAACTGTCATCTCCACTTGACGTTATAATTACCGGGTTGACGGTCCGATCGATGAAGTGGTCAAGATCCCACATTTTCTCCTCTTCTTTAATGACATGATGTACTGCTTTTCGCCAGTTCTCTGGTGTGTGTCCTGAATGGCTTGATAAAACGTCTTTGATTTTGAATGTCGTGTTGTGTCTTGCTGCAAATACTTTCACGTGCGCCAATTTAAGTTCCATAGGATTTAGTTCGCAATGACATGGCAGTGTGCGAAGCACAGTTACACTGTGTTTTTCAGCTATATCTTCCACGGCATATTTCGTAAAACGATGACAATAAAACAGGAAAAATCGATTGTGCCTTACTGTTTTGGGTCTTAACAGTAAGTTCTGTTTTTTTCGAATATTTCAAAAAGTAAAAAAGAAAGCTCAAATGTTTTTTAACAATATTACTGAGCACAAAATTCCGCAACTTCGCCCCCATTTGACCGATGCTGTATCTCTTATAGTTTCCGAGATATCAATGATAAGCATCGAATTTAGAACATCTTGAATAGCATTTTACTCCACAAAATTCTCAATAAATATGACAAATTTGGCCGTTAGCCACGGCACATATCTGATATTCCGATATATCACGAGTTGTATGTACGTGTAAGAACTTAAATTTCCTTTTATTTTAAAAACTGTATCTTAAGTTGGCCTTCTGTCGATTCAACCAATTATTTTTCAAATAATTTCACCTTTACCGACCAAAAGCCACAATCAACGAATCACACAAACGAAATGCAATTCCCCAACGTTTCCTGGCCCTCAGGGCCTTGTGGAAATAAAATACACCATCACGAAAGTGATAAACTATGTTTACACCATTTAGACCTTTGTGTAAACAATGAATTCACAGGACCGGCTTAAGGGGATTATCAGTAATTTAACCAATCAAATTATTTCAAAGCGGTTTTGTAAGTATAATAAAAAACAGAGCATTCCATGAACGTCAAGTTGCAGCACTTTTTGTAGCATCTGTTTTCCTACGACCACCTATAAAAATGAGAAAAAAAGCACGGTTAATTTGGCTAGAAAGCGCCGTATATCACACACGTGTTGATAAAAATATTTCAAAACTAGTGTTGAAATATCAAGGCGCACTATTTAATTTAAACATAATGGTGTCAATTTGACAGACAACCCCTATTTATTGTTTCTTATTATCGTTCTCCGAAGTTCATGGCCAACTTAAAAGACAAGTTGTGATGGCTAATTTAAATAATTTTTTATAATTCTTAGCATGAGGTTCGGAAGTTAAGTGGTAAAAAAAATATACTGTACAACTAGAGTGGATTGTCCATATTGCGTTCGGAAGTTTAAGCACTCCGCCTACGGCGTCGTGCTCAATTTACTTCCTTTACTATGAAAATGAGAAAAAAAAGCACGGTTAATTTGGTTTATGCACTAGTGTTGAAATATCACGGCGGACTATTTAATTTAAACATATGGTGTCAATTTGACAGACAACCCCTATTTATTAAAAAGAACAAGTTTTAGAAATCAGCAATTGTAAAGTGTTTACATTATTTATCATTTGTAATAAATTTGTAAAGTAATTCAGAATTAGAGTGTGAAAATACGCCATCTGAAATTATAAAAAATGTTAATAATATACTGTAAAATCTATTACCACAAAAAACAAAAAGAGAGTGTTACGTATTAAACAACAAAACTTTATCGGTAATGACAGCGTTGAGAATAGAGCTCTAGCCTAAAGATCGCAAGGTCACAGGTTCAAATCCCACCAGGAGGTATTTGACTCTTTTTTTATAAAAACATTAAACAATTTATAGAATTATTTTGAATTGAAATCTTCCTTGTTGGGTGGATTTTTTAAATTTATGTTTATGTGCATCCTTCCTCGATGAAATTAAAATATATCATTCTGGTTAAAGCTGGTTAAGTTAATTCAGGATTAGTTCTTCCTATGATATATAAAAAATGAAAAAATGAAAAAGCTAAACTACAATTTTTTTTTAGACCTATTACCAGAAAAATGCATACAACTCTATACCTATGTCTACACATGAATCTTTTGTAAAAAGTTTTTTAAAACTAGCATAAGTGATCGGTTACACCTTCGAAGTTGCTAAAGTGAAATATACTTCAAATTTAGAGGGTGATCGGTTTTGCCCCAGAATAGGGGGTGAAACCGATCCACCCTTAAAAAAAAATATAAAAAAACTACTGGGGTTATTTTGACAGTATTGACAGTTGTAAATGCTTTAAACTTCAAGCTTTAACATGTATTTTTTTTTGGTTTTTATTTTTCAAAAAGACGTAAAAAACCACCCATTTTGACTGATATCACCCCGTCTGATGGTACGTTAATATAGTATCTATATTACATAACGAATGATACTTTTTAAACGAGGAGTTAGCCGAGTGCGGAAATTCTTCGAGTTTTAGAATAATCACTTTCACACGAGTAATTTACACTATTTTTCCTTCGACCACAAAGAATTATTAAAAAAGCCTTTGATTTGTGAAAAAATATTTCGACACTAGTGTTGAAAAAAAATATCAACACTAGTGTTAAAAACAAATATCAACACTAGTGTTGAAAAAAAATATCAACCCTAGTGTTGAAATTAGCATGCTTAGGATTACGTTCCACTTAATATCTGGCTTCATAGTTTGTCAATAGGCTTTTCCTTTATTTGTAACTTTTTTATATTCTATATAATATCATAGAAAGAACTAATACTGGACTGATTTCTAGATTAACCAGAATGAAAATTTTAGAATTTAATCAAGGAAAAATGTATTAAACATAAATTTAAAAAATCCACCCAACAAGGATGATTTCAATTTAAAATAATTCTATAAATTATTTAATGTTTAAAAAAAAAAATCAAATACTCCTAATGGGCTTTGAACCTGTGACCTTGCGATCTGTAGACCAGAGCTCTATTCTCTACACTATCTCTACCGATAAACATTTGTTGTTTAATATATGACACACTCTTTTGCGCGATTTGTTTTCTATGGAAATAGATTTTCAAGTATATTATTAACCTTTTTTGTAATTCCAGATGGTGTATATTCACACTCTAATTCTGAATCATTCGACAAATATATGATAAATTAGTTTACTTTACAATTACTGCTTTCTAAAATTTATTATTTTTAATAAAAAGGGGTTGTTTGTCAAAGTGGCACCATATGTTTAAATTAAACAGTGTGCCTTGGTATTCCAACACTATGTAAAGGCGTTTTGCGATCCGTATTAATTCCTATCTATCTATCTAGCTAATCTATTGCTCACGTCGCTTATGCGTGATTTGCTGCATGCGACTATAGGACGAAAAGTACTTTTCCAACGGAGTCTCGGGCGCCACCTCTTGGATTAATGTGGTAAGAGGCCCACAGTTACCTTCGAGTAGCTTTTAGACAGTGGAGAAAATAATCCAGGCGTTCAACTGCGTATGGTGCGAAGGAATAATAAAACAATCGGTTTTTAAAACATTCTGTATTCAAATACTTCTACATTAATATGTGCCCCATTTACTATCGGTTTAAAATGAATGATCTTACCAGTTAAAAATAAAGGCAATAACAGAGAGAGGAGGATTGTATACGTTCTTTGTCTGCGGTAATGTATCTTTTATATCATTGATTAATAGCGGCTAAAAATAAATGATTCCGGCTTTGACGTCCGACGGCTTGATTAAATTACAGATTCGCGTCTTCAGGTTCGCAAGCGGTCCGGCGGTCAACTTAATAACAGTAATACATAGACCCGCGGAAATAAAATCAGTACAAAGATCTGCAAGCGCGGTCGCAGCTTAATTTAATAGGATAAAGGTCAGGACGGACTACGGTGACGGACTTGCAGATATCAGAAAATAAGGATGCGGCCTATGTTTGAAAGAAAAGGTTCACGCGGTAAAGCTACTTGCGAATGTGGATGTTACTACGTCAAGCGGTATCGGTAAAAAGTTCCAGAAGTAAACGACAATATGACTAGCAGTTCAGTGGCGGTCTTTAAATGGTAGATCGGTTTTGCTTTACGCATGCGTGACTGCGTATGAATTCCGCGGACCTACACGTTCTGGCTATCTAACAGTGTATGATATTAAAAGTGTATGAGTGAGATAAGGACGGTGTGATGTATGTGTTATTGTGTGTGTTGTGTCGGCGTGTGTGTATGAGAGAGACAGATAGTCTATTTTCCCGGTCTAAATTTACATTAAGCAAATCAGAGTTCCTGCAGCAACTCGGACTTGCATAAAGGTGATAAAATAAATTTGCGGCCCGTTGTACTAAAACAAAACAGAGCTACTCGGCTAAGATGACCTGGAGTAGTCCGGTTCTGCATGTGAGAGGAAAAGAGATACGAAATTGTCGGTGTCATGTGTGTGAGTGTAATGGCGGTGGTAACCGGTGATATGAGAATGATACAAATGAACGATTTAGCCTTTGAAATTTAAAACGAGACAGAACTACTCGGCTAAGATGACCTGGAGCAGTCCGGTGTCGTATAGTTGAACTGTGACTTGATCAGAACGAGACAGAACTACTCGGCTAAGATGACCTGGAGCAGTCCGGTATCGTGTAATTACTACTATGACTGGGATTTAAAACGAGACAGAACTACTCGGCTAAGATGACCTGGAGCAGTCCGGTGTCGTGTATGAGAGAAACAAAGAAATAATTATTCCGGTATACTATATATGTACGAAAGAGAAACAATATGACAGAGCTACTCGGCTAAGATGACCTGGAGCAGCCCGGTCTTATGTATATGAATACCATAAAACAACCCGGTATACGCGTCAGAGTGAAAGAAAACATTATATTGTCAGTAAGTGTGAGTGAGAAGGCGGTCAGTAATGCCAGAATGTGCGGTATAGAACGGCGGTTTAAATATCTAATAATAATCTACATTTTACTGCTTACCGTTAATTTTTTAACTTTAACCCGGATGGTCTCGGTATTTGTCCGGAGCTAGTCAAGAGAGTCGACCGGTTGCGGAGTGAGAGTATCGTACTCTGATTGTAAGACGGTACGATCTCGCTAAGGAAGGCTCTCAGCCGGGATGGTCCCCTTCTACTCGGCGCGCGACATCGAGAAGTACCGATGGCGACGGCGGTTCCGCGCCGACCCGTACTACGAACAATGGGGAATGAAGGAAAACTAAGAAAAACTATTTCCCGGTATTTCGCGACGGAAAACTTTAGAAAATTAATCAGTACAATAAAAATGAATTATTTACAAACAAGAACGGACTTCGTACGATGAAAAATAAGAAAGTTAAGAACGGATACGTATACAACCCTGTAAAAATTATGTAACTTCGTTACAACTAGTGTTGACATTTTTTTTAACACGCGTGTGATATAGGGCGCTTTCTAGCCAAATTAACCGTGCGTTTTCATAGGTGGTCGTAGGAAAAAATTTAAATCAACGGATCTTTCTTAATCAAAATTCTATGGCATTTAAACCATATTATCTCCTATCAAGCATTGATATTATTTGACAAAAATATAAATATCATAAAATCAGTAAGTCCTACCCTGTATACCTTTTTGATCCATCACCACGACCGTGTTTTAGGCCGGACACGACCGCGGTTAACGGGAATCAACTTTACCAACACCCAAAATGGGCAAAACAATAACGAGAAAGGTTAGAGACGCGGCTGAGGCAATATGGGTAGCGTCATATGGGACCATGGGAGTCATACGACGTGAATCTGATTGAAAATTCCAATGGTCGTAAAGTATATTTAATAAGGTAGTGGGTGCATTTGGGTTTATCTAGTTTATGGTAGAAGGAATTTGCTTTTCATACTCTTCGTAGCGCGAAGGTAACGCTTAGCGTCAGATAAATTGGGAAGAGTAATTTTAAAAAATGTAGAGGGAGAACCAAATATAAAAATTAAAAACAAAAACTTCTTGGGTGGTGCGTTTTTGTCTTTATCTTTCCAACTGGAAAAATGGTGTTTCTTATAGAGAACAAATAATGCCCCTCACTGTCGTAGCCAGAAAATATGTGTCGAGAGAGGGGGGGGGGTCATATTTTCTAACCAGGTTTTTTTGGGTTCGGGTTTTCAAGATAAAAATAAAACCATATTGATTTGTTTATACATATTATATTAATGTTGGGTTGCATAAATATTTTTAACAATAATTAACTAACCAGCAACTTCGACTGTGACATAAATGACATTGGCATAAATAGTTTTCTTGCAAGGTGGCCTAGTTAGCTTAATTCTTGATTTACTAATCACGCCACTATGATTAAAAAGAAATAATGCCAGCCAATGTCATTAATGTCACAGTCAAAGTTGCTGGTTAGTTAATTATTGTTAAAAATCTTTATAATACCTACTTATGTATCCACCGAATTTTATGGCAACAACTTTCAAAGCGCGCAATCAGATAAAAGTAAAAACTACTTTATTATAATTTTTATTAACTTTTTGTGAGCCTGAGGAGAAAAACGCGAGAGAACATTTTTATGCAGTATTGACCAGCCTAATCCGAAATAATATCCACATGGAAAAACATCAGTGGCGTCCCACTTTTTTTCTAAAAAATATTCTTTATTTAAAATTTTAAAAATTATTCTATTCGCGATAACGCTGAAACGAACGGAGATATCGAGCTGCGGTTTTAATATTTTTTTAGCAAATTTCATTTACTTTTCGATTATAGTATCATAACTATACCGTATTATTTATTTTTTTGGAGTAAAATCAAAAAATGTGTTATTATTACAAATTGCGCCCTCTAGCATTTTTTTTTTGAGAACTATTATGGACAACTAAATACGATTGGTGAAAGTGCATACATTTCTCTTCCAACTAGTATTTAGTTTGCTAAAATCGGATAAGTCGTTTATAAGTAACAGCGATTTAAATGATCACACTTCCCCTCTTATTAAAGTCGGTACGCCAATGAGCATAGGACCAAAATGATGGATAATTGTCCAAGTTTTTAATGGTGTTATCAAAGATATACCTTAATGTGGGAATTTCGGAGATATGTAAAATTTTAAAATTTACTTTTCAATTACACCCTCTTGCGTCAAAATGCGGAACTTAAAAATTATTTCCAGGATTTTCTCATGGCCACTTTAGTTATCATTTTTTTTTCTGAATTTCTATGCCCAGTAGTTTCTGAGATATGGCCGCTCCGTACCCTTAACTGATCACGCTGTACCTATAATATAATAAAATATAAAATATTAGTAAAAGGTATAAGACGAAAAATTAGTTTGCAATTAGACTATTATACCCCGAGCTTCTGAGCTCGGGGAGAGCTGTAGCCCGGCAGCCTCCCGGCCTCCCCCCCTAAATACGCCACTTTTAAAGGTCGTCGTCAGATAAATTGGCAAGAGCAATCCTTAAAAGAAAATTTAGAGGAAGAACCAAAAATAAAAATTAGGAACAAAAACTTTTATTTAAATTATTATCCAATCTGTAACATTTCTTTTACACTAATTATTTGTTAACACATTCCAATCTTAGATATACAGGGTGAATCAGTTACTAAAGTGAAAACTTTTAAAAATTGAAAAATTGAAAAAAAATCTATCAATTGACAAAATATTTATTATTAAAACATATTTATTAGACACAAGTCTAAAAGGCTATCGACCTAGGTCTTTCAGCCCTTAATTTACATCAAAAATATTGTATTACAAAAAACAATTTTGAAAAAGAAGTGTGAATCGCCATGTTCAAATAAAAAAAAACACTAGTTTGTTAGTATCTCAAAAACTGTCCTTTCTGGGAATAGTCTTTTTCTAATGTATTGATTAAGAGAGTTCATAATACATGGCTGTATTATATTAATATTCGGGGCCTTGTTTATAAACTTCTTAGTAAGTCGGTGAAATCGCTGTACAATTGGTTCAACTTTTGTCTTTTCGTAGAGGTATTCGTTAGATGGGTTGTGCAGTGGGTTGGTAGGGTGTCTCATCCTAGTAATTTTTCGAAGGCTTGTTCTTTCGGCTGTTTCTATAATATTAACAGCAGGTTTTCTACAAGAGCTGAAAATTATTTGGCCATACTCCACCATTGGTCGAGCCAACATTTTATATATATGAGAAGCAGTTTTTAAGTTAATTCCTTCATTTTTATAGGTCAGATTCCTAAAATGTTTACTTCTAGTTATCATTTTCTTCTTTCTAATTGTTGGGTGATGTTTAAAATTCAGTTTGTGATCAAAGTAGATCCCCAAGTATTTAATATGTGCCTGTGGGTATACTCGGTGGTTCAGAACTTTTATAGTTGGCGATGAGTTTTTAATTTTATAATGGAAAATTATAAACTGAGTTTTTTCTGGGTGCACTTTCAATTTCCATTTCCGAAACCATGTTATAACCCTACTAAGTGCTATTTGTAGTGCTTGCACTGCTTTTGCTGCATTTGTATGGTGAGCTATCATTGAGGTGTCATCGGCAAACTGTATTAAGTATGGTATGTCTGGCAGGACTTGATTTAGCTCTGGAAAGATGTCGAAGCAAAAAACATTGTATAAAAGGGGTGATTGTGGTGAGCCCTGAGGTATTCCCTGCGCATAAGAAAAAGGCATTGAAGAGACTCCATTTACTTTAACAACATTTATGCGGTTTTCCAAAAAGTGCTTGACAATCCAAATTAAAAAGGTAGGACACTGAAGTTGATACAATTTGAAGAGGATGCCCTTATGCCAAATGCTGTCAAATGCCTTTCTAATAACAAACTATTA
Source organism: Polydrusus cervinus (assembly GCA_935413205.1). NCBI lineage: Eukaryota > Metazoa > Arthropoda > Insecta > Coleoptera > Curculionidae > Polydrusus > Polydrusus cervinus. Next base: position 51,160,977 of record OW284516.1, on the reverse strand, counting down.
TTGTTAAGTTATAAAATATTTTTTGGTAAAATTCTTACCTTGGTTCTTATACAATGCATTTAAACCACCTTCGGGTTATAATAAATTGTCGTTCTTGTCTGTTTGTAAATTTAAAAAATTATTTACCAAACATTAAGACATTTCTAATTCTCTTTGAAAAGGAGCCAGTCTGAACTTTACAGTAAATAAAAAAATATATTCATTATATTAAAAAAAAATTTATTAGGACTGTAAGGTAGTTTAAATGCGTCTTATATCAGAGTTACGATAATAGTAGTTTGTACAACAAGAGTGGATATGATGTCCATATCGCACGAGGAAGTAAAGCGGAGTGCTCAAACTTCCGAGGGCAATATGGACAATCCACTCGAGTTGTACAGTATATTTTTTCTACGACTTAACTTCCGAACTTCATGCTAAGAATTTTAAAAAATTATTTAAATCAGCCATCATAACTTGTCTTTTAAGTTGGCCATGAACTTGGGAGAACGGTAATAAGAAACAATTGAACAAAAATTTATTTTGATGGCAAACCCATTGACCAAATTACACTGTAACATATTTATCGATTTGAGTAAGTTCTTATATTTATACAAACTCACTTTTGAATATATCTATCTTTCTCACATTCGGCTTTTTGCAGAATAACAGACAAAAAGCGATATATGTATTAATAAAAACAAACAATTTATTTTCTCAAACAAAGGTATTTTGATTATTTGTTTTATTAAATTGCACAGAAGAAAAAAAGATTTGTCGGGATTATTTCTGCTTGCGTAAGAATTCTAAATCCGAAAGTACAACAAAATAGCTGTAGAATTCGTTTTAAATAGTTAAAAATGGATTTTGTGCATTAGTATGGATTTTTAACGTTCGCTATGGTCAAGTTTTTCAAAATAATCGCCAATTTGCAAACTAGCAATACTGTTAACGCGTGAAAAGAGAAGTCAAGTAAGTAGAAATAACATAACCTTAAAAACTATAGTAAAAAATGGATTTTTTTTTCTAGAAATTTTATAATTTTGTCTGTTTTATCGGGTTATCTTTATGTTCCACCATTTAAGGAAGAATTACCAGTTAATTTTTTATGTTTGTTGCGGGTAATAAAAGTTTTAAGATCAATTGGGGTTGGATCCCCGTTTGAAATAGATCAGAAAACATCCCCGTGCTCAAATATTTATAATAATATACCTATTATTTATATGGAAAAAAATACCCAAGGTTAGTAAGAAAACGTTCATTTGGTAGATATCTAGTACATTTTATGCAAAGCTTGTAGTAATTGTCTAGAAATGAGTGGAAATAAAGATATTTTTGAAATAAGAAAGTGGGTCTGTGCATTAGTTCGGTCAGAAAATAACAATAATTTGGTAGAAATATATTTTGGTAATAATTTTGTTATTATACCTTTTATTTTCGCACCATTTCGTGTACTCTTTAGGAAAATATTGTGTATACATAGACTCTGGGATAAATGTTTTGATTTAAATTAAAGAAGAACAAATTTCATCTGACAGATTTGCATATTTTTGAAGCATATTGTTAACCTAACTTCTCTCAACTGTCAGAAAACGAATTTACAACATGTAAATTTTGCTTCCCTGATATTGACTACTGTGATTGGTCAGTTTCATTGCCTATCTAGGATTGTAATGAAATTTTGCGGCACAGTTAACTGGAATAGCCTACTTTACCCGCCACTTAAGTGTAAAGGAAACAGCAAATTTCCATGTCGGAGTAAAAAGAAATTCTACCAAAAATTAATTTATAATTTGACAACAATATTTATCGTCTTTCTCTGTAAATTTCTGCTTTCAACTTTGTATTCTGAAACATATCGAATAAGTTCGTAAGTGACTAGAGAATAGATGATGTTGTGTAGATATTAAGGAAATTGTTATTGCAATAGGGAATAGCTAATCAATTCACGTTATTAATCTTACGTATACCAATAAAAATTGATAAAAGATGACTTAATAACGAACAACGGTAAAGGAAATCCATGGAATTCGATGATAAAGAATTATTTCCTATTCACATATTTGTTATTGCTCAAGAACATGCAATCTTAAGGAAATAAAATACATCCGGACGCCATGTTATCTATTTTATAACTATATGAAACACTCAAAAGTAAGTTCATTAGCGTCAAAATAAAAGAAGTCATGAGTAAGCCAGGTGCATGCCTTATTTAATATTGTTTTAATAGAAAACACGTCAGTTTATTTTCATTATATAAATGACAGGTAAAAAGCAGCAATAACGTTGATACATAAGCTGCTGCTGTATTTTGTTGGCTAAAATTACCGAAAGATTTGTTTTGAAAATAATGTATGCACTCTTAAAAATGACTTGGTATTTGGTACTAATTTTTATTTGTTCTCGTGTTTACGTTACCAAAAATAACTAATTTTAGTTAGGAAAACAAAAAAGATTTTTTTCTTGGTTTTATTTCCCAAAAAATGATGCCATCAAAACAAAGAAAATATCTTGTTTTCATATTAGTTGGCAGAAATAAAATATTTTGTTTAGCTGAATTTGACTCTGTATATATCCCATTTAAATGTTACATCAAGGTTCCTACAAACTTGTATTTATCAATTAAGCTTGTTGTAATAACACATTATGAATTTGTAGTCCCTCTCATTTTGTTAATTTTTATTAAGATAATTTTTAGTTACCAGAACTAACGTTTCTTTTCAAGTAATATTATTCTTCATATTCATAACTAACGGCATCGCTGTACGCACTTTACAACAGAAACTTGACGCCCTTGACCGGTAGGTGACATCATTCTAGCCAAAACTGTCAGGACGGAGCTTGCTGAAATTAGGCATTTCATGGGGAGCTTGCCGAAATTCAGCACGTGGCCACCTTTCTTACTCTCCCTATGGTTTTTTCGGGATGAGAGTTCTGGACCCATGAGTCGCTTCGACTTGACATTTCATGGCATGCTTGAATTTTTCATCATACACACAAAATCGTATTATGGATGGACCTTACAGGGGAATCGACCAATAATATTTTTTTATTTCAAATCGCATTACCTGTCGTTATCACTAGTGAATTATGAGTTCATTATTCACTAGTGAATAATGGGTATTATTATTATTGATCAAACACATATATAATGAACAGATTATAATAATAGTCGTGGACAAAGAATATTATTCGTTTAAAAATAAACTTTACATATTAAAAATGTAAGCCCAAACCTGATATTTACGTCAAATAATACCAACATAACACACTGAAATTACCCAGCATATGTCACGTGATTGGGCAACGATCTCGCAAGTTTTATCAAAATTATTACTATAACAATCATGTCATGCCAGTGCATGTTTGTAAATGAACTTGAGGCAATGTATATTACTCATAAATCTGTCATTAAACTGCAAATTACACAACGCGTAATGAAAAGGGTCATACTTAGATTGTTCTTAAAGATAAAACGGACGAAGAAGAAAGAGACAAAAATGCTACCTTTGGGAAATATTTTCTTTCAATTGTAACTCCAAACTAAAAATCTATTTCATGAGCAACAACGTTTAAATCTTTAATTATCCAGTGATTTCAACTGTAACAATATGTAACATATTAATTTAATTAAATATTACTGGTTATATTTATAAACAGCTAAAGGTCAGCATCTAATTTTGGACTATTTATCTCAGAGTTCATTTATAATAAGTGTACCAGGCGGCTAAATTAAACTTAATGAAACACCCTGTATATTAAAAAATTATGAGCTCTACATTTTTTATAAAAAAAACATTTTACTTTTAAATAGGCAGTTATGTGTATAATAAATAAATATAACTAATATAAGTCCACGATTGAGTAACGATAAACTTGACATTTTGATCAATGATGGGGATGACATCAATCTTGAAGGAAATGTTGACACTGCAACGGTTTATTTGTAATAGATTGTAATATATTCTATGCCAGTCAGTCTCCTTTCAGAGGTCCATGAATCCCTTTAATAATAACCACCCAGATCCAAAGGGGAGGGCCGTCCCCCCCCCCCCCCCCCCCCCTCCTCCTCCTCCCCCTGAGCCCTATAAAATGGGTTTTTGGTTTAACATAGTAAATCTGAAGTTGGTTTCCTTGGATAGGGAATAAATAATTAAGATAGGGAGGTAAAACCAGCCTGTCAAAGTCTGAAAATACCATATATTAAACGTCAATATCTCCGAAACTATTAAATTTAGCCATGTGACGGCGGGAAAAATCCTCACTCCGAGTCCTCCGCGCGGGCGCCCACTGGTAATGACGAAAGTCAGCTAAGACTGAGTCTGGCACATCAATTGCCTTCGCTGGGCCAAACCTAGCCTAAGTGCATCCGGCGCACGGACGGGCCCTCGGAAAAAAAAACTCCAGCATAATTTTAAAATGTGCATCTCGATGATCTCTACAACTTTTATATTTCGAATTTTTATCTGTCTAATTCTTAAGATAAAGGCGGAAATAAACTTTACTCTATAGTTGACTCACCCTGTATAATGCAAAGAGCGAAGGCGCGGTGAAGAGCAAGAATTTTTTGGATGATAGTATGACCTTATTGTTATCTCATAAAATTTCACAATGTCTTGCTCTCCTGTAATTTACCTTGCGAATAAAACGCCAATAAATACGACACTACATGCCATTAAAAAAAGCAAAAACAAAAGGAGGTGATAAATGGAACGAAAAAGAAGATAACAGTGTCGGTCGTTCTTGTCGAGGACGACCTTCACAGAGCCAATGACATGGGCCGTCCTCTTATGGACACCGGCTTGAATGACTTTCGAAAGATAGCGGATTAAAGGCATTTCGTTTTATCAGGAGAAGTCGAGTTGGGTGCCGAGATTTCATGAAGTGACGGTTATTTAGAGAAATATAGTTGGTACTAGAAAATAGAGAAAAAAAAATAAGAGGATAAAATGTCATTAAATGAAGGGTGTAAAGTGATTTTCATGTGTATCCTCACTGCTTCACTATATTAAAAAATATAATTCATATATATGTAGTCTATTTCAGAAAGGTGTAGAGTAATAAAATGGGAAATTACGTCCAGTTCGGCTCAATTTCGGTGTCGGCAATAGGCGCACGTCAATTTTGTGCATTAAATGATTTATGATAACTAACCAAGAACTTTAGAGATTTAGGTTAACGGGTATTAAGATAAAATAGTATTGTGTGTAATATGAAAATTTCAAGTAATTGCGTAATTCAATCAAAAAAACATTGTGTAACTGTGCTACGCACACCGCCATATCATTGCGAACTAGATCCTATAGAACTTATATGGGCGCAAGGGAAAGGAGTTGTAGCAAGACACAATACGACATTCAAAATGAAAGAAGTAAAGCTACTGTTTGATTAAGGAAGTGACACCATAAATCTGGCGAAAAGCAGTCCATCATGTCATTAAAGAAGAGGAGAAAATGTGGGATCTTGACCACTTGATCCATCGGAACGTCGACCCGTTAATTATAACGCCAATAGGAGCAGGAACAGGTCCTCAGATGACGAAGAATATTTTTTTTATAATGTTTAATAAAAAAATCAGTGTTAAGTGTACTTTGTACATAATGCACGCCTTTGTCACGCCATTTTCAGTGTTTGTGAATGGATAACAATAGACAAAACCCATAAATTGACCCAAACCCGGGTGGTACTTCCTGGACTTGATGAAAATAAAGAATTTTTCAAAAAAATCAATGCCAAAGTAGTGGCATAAATATTCGTTGGATCACTCTGCAGTCCCTTTGCATACCTAATGAGCTTTTATTACTCTACACCACTTTTCGTAACACAATTCATAACGTGACGTGGGGGCTAATTAGATCTCACTTAAAATCTGAGGAAATTATGAGGTCCCGATATCAGCTGCTCGATGACAAATGCTGTCGTTTGGCGGAAAATTTAAGAGAATTTTGCGCAAACTTTTAATCTTGTTCAGTGGTGTAAACGTAATTATCTAAAATTGAATGTCAAAAAATGTAAAGTTTTAAGTTTCTATCGATGTAAAAGTCCTGTTATATTTAAGTATTTTATTGAAGGTGAGCAATTGGACGTTGTTCATAATTATAACGATCTAGGCGTAATATTTGATCGTGAATTAAATTTTAATAAACATATTGATGGTATTATTCTCAAAGCATATAGAATGCTAGGTTTTGTTCGTCGTAATTGTCAAAATGTTTTATGTTTATATAATTGTCTGGTTCGTAGTGTTTTAGAATATAGTTCTGTAGTATGGTCACCTTTTTACCAATGTCATAAAAGACGTATTGAGCAGGTACAAAATAAATTTCTTTTATTTCTATTGTACAAATATAGATTTCCCCGCTTCAATGTGTCTTATAATGTAAAAACAAAGCTTATTGGTCTTGATACGTTGGAAGAACGCAGAAAAAAGGCAATGGTATATTTCATGCATAAGTTGATAAACGGTCCTATAGACTGTAGTGAGTTGTTGAGTAATATTTCTTTTCGTGTTCCTCAACGACCAACGAGGCAACAACATTTATTTATTGAAGGCTCGCATAGAACAAATTATGGGTTTACCGGTTTTGTAAGTAGATTGGCTCGTAATTACAATCAATGTTTTTCTCACATTGATTTGTTTTATTATAACTTCTCCCAATTTAAAAGAAGAATTACTGAACAACCCATGTAGAGTAATGTCATTGATGTGTTGTGCTTTTTATTCTTAGTTGTAGTTTAAGTGCCAGTTGGAGTTTTCTCTGTAGTGTACTATGTAAATAAATAAATAAATAAACTAAGTAAGAAAATCTTTGCGCCCAACTCATTTCTTGATCTTGTTCATTTTATCATTGCATTGCGTTGGTCTGAACTGAATGCCGGTGCCTGCGAAATCAAGTTTGTATTGTTTCCATTTTTTTTTTCGTGCTAAGTATTATGGTTTGAGATAACTGGGCCTCATTACAACTGCTTTAAAGAGTTTAATCTTGATAATAAGAAGTTAGTTTGTAATTCCCTCTTAAAAAATTAAGAACAAATAAAATATGATAAAAAAAAGTCTAGTAAAGGTACTAGGTATCATACTTTTGTCATAGGTAAGAATCCAAATTATTTAATTGATTAATGTCTGGTTAAACAAAAGTAGTTCGTAAAACAAGAGTGAGTTTGATGATGACGCCATAGACAATCCATGCTAGTTGTACGGGAGTCCCAAATTCGATGCTTATCATGGGTATCTCGGAAACTATAAGACATACAGCATCGGTCAAATGGGGGTAAAGTTGCGAAATTTCAGTAATATTATAAAAAAAAGTGAAGATTTATTTTTTACTTTTTGAAATATTCGAAAAATACTAAAATTTTGAGTTTTTGTTTTTTATCTGACTGGAAGCCATTTTAAAAACAAATGATAATGTGTGATATGTCATTTTAAAGGAAATTTGCGGTGGAATTTTAATATCGAATAAAAATAATAGGTTTCTATTTAAAATAAAAGAGTTGATACCACTTCCGGTCAAACCGGAAGTGATTTTATTTATTTATTTTTTATTTATTTAATCTTTATTTCAAAATTACATTGTAATATACAAATAAGTAATAAACAAAGTAAAAAGAAATGTCGTCAAAAAAAAACAGAAACAAAGCAACAACAGTTACAATTCACAAAATCTTAAGTGTCTAAGTAATCGCTTAACTTATAGGGTTCTAAATCAATTAGAAAATTTTTGAGTCTCTTCTTAAATAGGCGTTCGTTTGATGCGTCCTTAATTCTAACATTCAATTTATTAAACATTTTAATACACATGTAATATGGATTTTTTCGGACAATGTTATTCTGTGTATTGGATAACTTATATCTCTCGTTCTTGTATTATAGTTGTAGTAAATAATTGTATTAAACCTATCTTTGTTTTTATAAAAAAATAAAACGGTTTCGTAAATATACAATGCATAAACAGTTAACATTTTTTTTGACCTAAAAATGCCTCTACATGACTGTAAATAGGACATTTTATATAATATTCTTAAAACACGTTTCTGAATAACAAAAATTTTTTCTAGTTTTGAATTACTTCCCCAAAAAATATGTCCAAACCTTGCTGTGGCTTCAAAATTTGCAAAATAGAGAGTTCTTTTTGCCATATCGTTTTGAAAGCATGACTTTACTAAAAACTAACAAAATATACACTTAGAATTTCCCGAAATTTTAAAATTTGTATTAATAAAACTACGGAAAAAATAGGGGGGGGGGTAACAACATTCGTTGTCACCCGGTATTTGTGCAAGTTATATGCACAGAACAATAGATATCGCACCGCGCCGGTGTGAATAACCAAAAAAGAAAAAATGCGGTGTACCCTGCGGTGTCCACTGGCACCTTCACCGCTACCACTGACAACGCATTAGTCTGCGGAATCCCTAAAAGTATCTGGAATTATTATTGAACATGGCTTTTATATTTGGAACAAGAATGCTTTAAAAATTATTTGAATTTATTTTTAATCATTTAATAATAAATTAATTTGATGCCTCGTTTGATGAAAATGAAATAATTTCAAATATACTTCTATTTTTGAATATACAATAGTACTTCTTTCTGTGTAAAAAGCAGGATAATTTCTCTTGATATTTCCTAAAGACGATTGGCCATGTGCTAAAAAAAAATGAGATCATTAAAATCAAATCTTAGAATCATTTGAAGGTTGGTTTTCAAAACACTCCTTATCCTTTAACGCTGAAAACCAAGAAACCATTAAATTTTTAAGGTCTTTGATATTATTTTCAGTTGACCCCATAAAACTGTGAGAACATGGACGATGAAGTGATGATTCTGTCATTCCATAAATCTCGTTTAATAAGCGCGATTTCAAACTTTGAAATATGGTAATTCGAAATAAATCCTATTTGTTTAGATAATAGGAAAATTGGTGCGATCACTCATGGTCTTGAAGGTTCTGGTGAATTGGATTCCCATTATCCTAACTGTAATTGGTACAAATCATTTTTATTTCTGTAAGTGGATAAATGGCACAGTTCTGTAATACTAGATATACCATATTTCACGTACGTCTTTAATGCTTTGACGTTTCAACATTGGTTATATTTATGAAAGATGAATATATCACTGACTGTATATTACATGTACGCGACAAAGCTACACACTGAACACTCCAATCTGTTGTCCTTCAATCAGCTAAAACCCGTCAAGAGATTGACCTCGATGCCTTTAGTTTGTGTATCTCTTTATTTCGCTTCTGTCCTCGTATGTCTCTTTCCGTAGTTCATCAATTCGTGTGTCTTATACGAGTTCTTTCAATATAACAGAACCGCATCCAACGCACTGCACCGCATTCCCTTCCATCCATTCTGGGTTTGACTGTTCACGTGTTGAATAAGTGCAGTATTGTTGTTTTTGTTATTTTTAGATATTATTTTGTGCAAGGGCTTTTTGGTTATAAACTGTTGGACTGTGTGTGTCTGTGAAGTGTTCTTTTTATGAAAAAGTAAGGAAATTAATTGTTTATTTGGTAATTAAATATCACAGAAACACCATGACAAAATTTAAAAAATTTGCAGAAAGAATATATTTTGTGCCATACATTACAAATTTATAGTATATTTTAGAAAGGTGTAGAGTAATAAAATCTCATTAGGTATGCAAAGGGACTACAGAGTGACCCAATGAATATTTAAGCCACTTTCATAATTTGGCATTAATTTCATTGCAAAATTCTTTATTTTCATTAAGTGCAGGTAGTACCACTCGGGTTTGGGTCAATTCATGGGTTTTGCCTATTGTTATCCTTTCACAAATACTGAAAATGGTGTGACAAAGGCGTACACGATGTACATAGCATTAGGTACACTTATTTTTTATCAAACATTATAAAAAAATACAAAAGTACAAAAAATACATTACACAGAAATTAAATTATAAAAAATCATAATATTTTTCGTCATCTGCGGAACTGTCATTTCCTCTTGACGTTATAATTAACGGGTCGACTGTCCGATCGATTAGGTGGTCAAGATCCCACATTTTCTCCTCTTCTTTCATGGCATGATGGACTACTTTTGACCAGTTCTCTGGTGTCACTTCCTTAATGGCTTGATCAAACAGTAGCTTAACGTCGTTCATTTTGAATGTCGTGTTGTGTCTTGTTACAAATCCTTTCACTTGCGCCCATATAAATTCTATTGGATTTAGTTCGCAATGATATGGCGATGTGCGCAGCATAGTTACACTATATCTTCCACGGCATATTTCATAAAACAATGTTTTTGTAAATTTGCTATATCTAATAGTTCCTTCTTTAATAAATTTTTTTTTTTTGTTAGTTATCATAAATAATTTAATGCACAAAATGTATCTGCGCCTATGGCCGACACAGAAATTGAGCCGAACTGGATGGAATTTCCCATTTTATTACTCTACACCTTCCTGTAGTAAAAGCAATATATCTAATGCTTGGAGAGCTTTTGTTCATGTCACCCAGTTATCGAATCCATTTAAATTTACAATCGTAATGATTTTGTAATTATTACTAATTACTTACATAATTAGATAATTACCTCAGTTCCAATTATTGTCAAGACAGATGGCAAGCCAATCGTAGCAAAGAAAAACTTCTTAAAAGCATTCTTTGGAATAACGGTCGGCCAAAATGTGTTACATCTTAAAAAATGGACATCCATTAAGGTAAATAAAAGATATATTTCACCAAACCAAACCTGGTCCATTAAACTCACGTTTTGTGATTGTTTGCATCTTGAAAAAAGATAAAAACAGAACGCACAATACCTATAACCATTAGGTATTGCCAAATTGTTTTTATTACTGCTTATAAACCCAATTTTGAAGAGCACCAATCAGATGACGGAAGCGATGGCTGTTCCTTGTTTATATGTGACCTTGGCAGGTGGGTTAGTAAGACAGTGGTGCATCATGGGCATTTTGTATATAAATGTTTAATTCGTTTAATTAATCACTAATTTAATTTTACAATTAACCTAGTAACATTTTTTCATACTTTTAGAAATTTAAAAGATTGTTATAAAATATTTTTCCGAAAATCGATCGGAAATATTGACATTTTTGATAACATATCTCAAACAAAAAGTTAATATTTCCTTACACTTACTTAGTCGTTGCTAGACAACGGAAAATATCTGTTAGAAATTATTTATTGTTGTACTATAAGGAAATATTATTTTCGTACGACCACCTATGAAAATGAGAAAAAAAGCACGGTTAACTTGGCTCGACGCGACGTCTTGAAAGAAAATATTTCAACTCTAGAGTGGAAATACAAGGCACACTATTTAATTTAAGCATATGATGCCAATTTGACAGACCACACCTATTTATTAAAAAGAACACATTTTAGAAAGCAGTTTAGTTTATTTATCACGTATTTGTCGAGTGATTCAGAATTAGGGTGTGAAAATACGCCATCTGAAATTAGAAAAAGCTAAGAATATACTGGAAAATCTATTACCAATCAAAACAAGCCCCGCTGAAGAAAATGTCATATATTAAACTTAAGCAGGAAATGTTTATGAGTCGCCATAGCGTAGACACTAGAGCCATGACCTACGGATCGAAAGATCACAGGTTCAAATCCCATCAGGAGTACTTGACTTTTTTTTATGAAAACATTAAATAATTTATAGAATTATTTTGAATTGAAATCTTCCTTGTTGGTTAAATTTTTTAAATTTATTTTTAATGTATCTTTCCTTGATTAAATAAAAAAAAATATTCAAGAAGGAAGATTTCAATTCAAAATAATTTTATAATTTATTTAATGTTTTTATAAAAAAAAGTCAAGTACTCCTGATGGAATTTGAACCTGTGACCTTTCGATCTATTAAATTGGCATCATATATTTAAATTAAATAGTGTGCCTTGTATTTCCACTCTAGAGTTGAAATATTTTTTTCACAAATCAAAGATTTTTTTTAATAATTCTTTGTAGTCGTAGGAAAAATAGTGTACATTACTCGTGTGAAAGTAATTATTCTAAAACTCGGAGAATTTCCGCACTCGGCTGACGCCTCGTGCTAAATATCTCCTCGTTTGAAAAGTATCACTTTCATCACTTGTTATGTAATATACTATTCTGTACGGCTACTTGTAAACTAAAATGTGTGAAGCTTGACAATTCAATATTACTGTGTTTCCATAGTTACAATAAAAATATTTAATGGCATCCTTTATTTGTGAACAAAGTTAATAATATTTATTTTAAAATTTTAACAAGTTGATTGTAATAAGTTATGTCCTTTTAATAATTTTCGATTTACGAAAAATTGTATGTATACCTGGTAAAAAAAGCCACATTCCCAGACTCCGTATTGTCAGTCTCTGCTTGCGCTCGTCGGGAATGTTCAGCTTTTCCTACTAGGTATACAATGTACTATTTCTACTCGCACTTAAAAACGTGCTGTTTCCTTTAGACTAAAGTGATTGTAGTAGGCTATGACTGAACGGATATGATTTCATATCCATCCTTGTTAGGATATGAAACTGACCAATCACAGTGATCATACAAAGAAACCGAAATTACATGTTGTGATTTTCACCAGTCGTTTTCTGACGCTTGACAGAAGTGAGGTTAAGAATATACTTCAAAAATATGCAAATCTCTCAGATGAAATTTATGTATAATATTTTAAAAATCTCCTGTTTTATACTCATTTCTGGACAATTATTAGAAGATTTAATTCATAAAATGTACTATATACCCACAAAATGAATGATTGGTTCTTTGCCATGCAAATATTGGTCCACCGCGATATTTTCTTATATATTTTGAACGGGGATCCAACCCCAATCGATCTTAAAACTTTTACTATACGCAACAGATATAGAAAATTATTTGGCAATTGTTCCTTAAATGGTGGAACATAAAGATGAGTATATTAAACCAGAAATTATAAGATTTCTAGAAAAAAACTAATTCCATTTTTTACTAAAGGTTTTAAGGTTATGTTATTTTTACAGTATTGTCATTTCTATTTTGAAAAACTTTACCATAGCGAACAATAAAATTTCATATTAATGCACAAAGGCCGTGTTTAACTGTTTAAAAAGAAATATACAGCTATTTTGTTGTACTTTCGGAGTTATAATTCTTATGCAAGCAGAAAAAAAACACAAACCGTTTTTTCTTCTGTGCATTTTAGCAGAACAATTATTCAAAATGGCTTTGGTTGGGAAAAATAAATTGTTCATTTTTATTAAGTAATAAATATATCGCTTTTTCTCTGTTATTATGCAAAAGATGATTGAGAGAATGATAGATGATTCAAAGTGATTTTGTGTAAATTTAAGAAATGACCAAAATTGAAAAATATGTTACAGTGTAATTTGATTTGATCCATGAATTTGTCAACGAAATGAATATTTGTTCAATTGTTTATTATTATATTTCTCAAAAGTCCATGGCCAACTAAAAAGACAAGTAATGCTGTCTATTTAAAAAATTTGTTTTAATTTTTAGTATAAATTTTGGAAGTTTAGTCGTAGAAAAAATATACTGTACCTACAACTCGAGTGGATTGTCCATATTGCGATCGGAAGTTTGAGCACTCCACCGTTGGCAATTTACTTCCTCATGCGATATGGACATTATATCAACTCTTGTTGTACAAACTCTTATTAACCCAGAAGCTTTGTGAAAATGTTTTTTAAGTTTGGCTGTGATATTTTTTGTTCTAGGCTAAATAATCCTTTTTTCCACGACCATTACTGAATGCAATAATTCCAAAATCATTTTTGATAATAGAATGTAAAAATTCTCGCTCTTGAGTTGGAATATTTATTCTGAAACACTTGCTTCTGTTTTGCGTGTATTTTCATTCCATAACAAGATACGAAATGAATATTCTGTAATTGATCTAAACGACATAGGTTGCCATGAATTTCGAAACTGTCAATGTCAGCAGACAAATTTTAGGGCAAGTCAAAATATGAGTGAAAAATCGGATAAATCAGATATGGAACTGGATAATACTCCACCTAATATAGTCTGCTACTCGGGTAGAATGAAAGTTCGATACTCGTGGTTCCTCACGCTCGCGTTCGGAATCTTCCACTCGGATCAAATTTTCATTCCAACCTCGTTACAGAATCTACTATTATATGCTTATATTTTTGTTCGTACAGGGTTGCTTACTGAGAATTACACCACCCTGTACGAAAACGTTTTTAAATTGCTCCGCGATACCGATTTTCTTAAAAGAATCAAAACTAACTGTCACGAAATTAGATCAGAAACTATTGTCCAAAATCATACATGTCAGGTATTTATAAGTTCGCGTAGATGACACATTTTTCATGGTCAAAAGAATACGTCACTTTACTAAAATGTTCCCATGATTTTTTTCCATGCGAACAAAGAAGACTAAAAATAGATCACTAAGCTACTGGAAGATTATTTTGCCTAGAATTAATTTGTCAGAGTTTTTAAAAACTTTCCTCTAAAGTTTGTGTTCTGGAATCTTTCTATACCAAATACGAAATCATAATAAATGGAAAATTCTTAGATGCCATCATTTGTCGCTATTTCACCGAGTAAAATGAGAACAGGAAAAATTTTAAAATTCAGTTTATAGTTTTCTGTGTTAGTGAATAAAATTGTTTTGAAAATGTCTTTGAAATTTTCATTTTAGTTTGAAAAGGTATAATGAATTTTATTATCATTTATTATTTTAATTTTTAATATTCTACTGTTTTAAACATGATTAAAAATTTTCGAAATTAAATTTTCAAAATTTTATTTAATTATTTTCTTGAACCCGTCTTTGAAATATCTGACTTTATTTAATTTTGTTAAAAAAATTTGTTAGGCTTTTTGAAAATGTTATTTAAATTTAAAATGTTGAAACAATTCAATTTGTTTTGCTTTTTGATAACATTGTTTAAATTGAAAATGTTGACTAAGTAATTCAAATTTGTTTTGACCTTTTAAATTTTATCTAAATTTAAAATGAAATTTATTTTCTTCTCATTTTAAAAAGTAAAATATTGTTTTCTTTAAAGATTGTCTCTATAAAATTTTAATTTAAAATCAAACATTTTCGCCTTTGGCAAAAAAATAAAAAAATATTTAGTGATTATAAAATTTTTATTAATTTTAAAATAATTATTTGTTCTCATTTATTTATGTTTTATTATTATTATTATTTTAAAAAAATTATTATTACGTAAAAGAAGGTGAAAACAAGGAATAAAGTAATACAGTAGAGTCCTGTCTCTTTAGCCAACCTTTTAAACATAAAATATAGCAGACTTCTACAGGGTGATATAAATTATTTAACTTTAACAAAAATAACAGATAATATACACTGTAGGTTTTTTAAAGTGATTTTTAATATTATCTTGCTTGAAGAGAACATTTCTCTCTTAAATACTCCCTGACCAAAGTAAGGTCACGGTTATATACAATTTTTCATTTACCCACTTACCCTTGGAATCTTATCTATAACTACGGCACTGTGATTTAAAAAACCGGGCCAGCGCGAAGAACAATGAAATGTAAAAATGCTTTCGGCAATTAAACGGATATTTGGATCAAATATTTTGAGAGCAAAGTCGTGAGCGAATGCCCAATGATGATGATATGATGATTGGTTGGGAGACGGTGTTTCGGGTTATTCGATAAAGAGTAGGTAGGGACAAACAATTAGGTACTATTTTTAGGATAGTACCTACATAATCCAACCCGAATTACTGGGGGTTCTTAGGGCCAATTTTATAAAGTCGTTTTAAACTTGGTACACGGTTCAGTTCAGAAACTAAACTGAAAATATGAGCCCCCTCCTCCCCCGGGGGAAGGGGTTAATATATTCTAACCAGGTTTTTTAGATTTCGGGTTTAAAGTTAAAAATAAAACCATATTGATATGTTTATACACGATATAATAATCTCGAATTGCGTAAAGCTTTTTAATAATAATTAACTAACCAGCAACTTTGACTGTGGCATAAATGAACTTGTCAGAAATAGTTTTTTTACAATCAAAGTGGCCTGGTTACCTCAGTTTTTGAGTTACTAATCAGACAATTTTGACTTTGAGGAAATAATGCCTGCCAATGTTGTTAATGCCACAACCAAAGTTGTTGGTTAGTTAATTATTAATAGCAACAACTTTCAAGGCAACAAGTAGCAAAATTCGACAATAGTAAATTTTGAACATTTGGGGGGGAGGGGGGGGGGGGGGGCTGCAGCTCGGCATTGGTTTTTTACGAAGCCAATAATTTTCCACCGCGATTTTTCTGCAATTTTTTGATATTTTCAACAGATGTAGAAAAATAACAAGTATTCTTAAATGGTGGGAAATGAAAATGAGTACCTATATGAAACAAGATAAAACAGACGAAATTATAAGATTTATAAAAAAAATTATTCCAAATTTTAAGGTTATATTATTTTGTTTGGTTTTATCAATTTTGTAGCTGGTATCACTTTAACGTCGCTACACCTCCTTTTACGTCTGCAGCGTTGCTAGAATATAAGTTTACTTACTTACTTTTGTCGGGTTGTATAAAGTTTTTTAACTACAATTAACTAACCAGCAAGTTTGACTGTGACATACATGACATTGGCAGAAGTAATTTTCTCACAATCATAGTGGCCCGGCTACCGTCATTTTTAAATTACTAATTAGGCACCTTTGGTGAGTAAATAATGCCTGTCAATGTCACAGGCAAACTTGCTGATAGACTGTGATTATCTGGAAAAACTTTACATAGCGCGCGTTAAACGTTAATATTAATGCACAAACGGCATTATTGACAAAGACAAGAATAAAAACATTAACCAAAAATTAAAAAATATAAAAAAATATTTTGGGGTATCACTTGTGTAGTAAGTATAACAAAGTTGGTGATGACGGTACTGCATGTCAGCTTCCTTGTAAGTTAAACAGCAAAAGGCATAAATCAAGCGGCAAATTAAATATAGTTTTAACCGACATAAAAACCACTTAAAATTTAATGATAATAATATTTTTTAGCATTTGTGCATGGGAAGAGATGTAAAATATAGATCGTAGCGAACAAAATCACCAAATTTACTTAAAATTCTCATGGCTATCTCAATCAACCGGCGACATCAAAGCCGCTCGATGGACCAAAAAGGCAATGCTAGAAGAAAATATTCTGCAGTTACAGTACTCCTGAGGTCACATATGGAAATCCCAATACGTGCCTACGGCATCATATAAACTGCTGTCTAGTGTAGTATACCAGACATGGTTGCCAATAAATTCATTTTACTTACCAATAAAAGAAAATTGACATGTAAAGTAAATTTTTTTTAGGAAAACGCCAAGTCACTTGTCATTTATGGCACCCTGTTGACGTCTGGTCTATTTTACGTTTAGAGGTTGGCTAAAAAGACAGGACCGAACTATTTTTATGTTCCATTAACAAACTAAAAAATATTTAAATATTAAGTTCCTTATCTCCCATTTTAATTTATCAAAGAAAACTTTACAAATTTTTCTATTTAAATCATCGTTCTTAACTAAAGTTGTCAAGAAACTTTTGAAGAAGTTATCCAAATTGGAACAAAAGTCAAGAACCTATTAGGTATCCACTGAATACTACCTAGATATTGTGATAGGAATTACTTACAATAAACTAATGTACTAGTAACATAAATATTATCGACAAAGCTTTTAAAAAATTTAACTTATCGACACACTACTCTCCTTTGCTCGTGAATATTAAAGAATGTAATAAATGCCGGTAATACTGCACCAGCTAGGTAGAATACGTAAAACATGGTATATATGGTTAAAATATTTCAGAATAATAGGACGCGAACTGACATGTGAACTTGTTACGGTCCACACTAAATCTAGTAACTTTTCGGCGGAACTAGAATCAGCTGTGAATGTCATCTGTGGCTTTCAACTGTCGAAACGCCGTTTTCTATCGCGATATGATCTCTACTTCAAATGGTCTAAGATTCGTTATGACACTTATTGCTATTTATTTTTAGTTATTATTTCTATGTTAAAAATATATCTCCTGTGTAATTTGTCATAAAGTGTGGACCAATATCCAATATAGTTCCTTAGCAGGTAGCATAAGATATCTCCAGGATATTCTTCCAATATCCAAGGATATTAGAAAGAATGTCTGAGACTATTCGTTTACATACAGGGTGCAGGCCCAATCTCAATGCGGGATTTTATAGCATCTAAACTTTGCAATATTTTTCAAAAACATAATTATAGGAAGGCATTAGTTCTACAATATAAAATTATACAAGGTGTCCTAAATAGTAAGGGCATATCAAAACTACTTTTCTTTTAATAAAACACCCTAAATATTAAATTATTTACGCTTATTTTGTCTAAAATGTCATATGTCTAAACTTACTTGTTTTTGAGAAATTGACATTTAAAATATGACATTTTCACTTTGACAGGCTGTAACATTGAAACAATTCATCTTAGAGAAAAATGGTTTACATATCATCTTCCTATCTTAGTTTTTTTTATTCTCTCTCTAAAAGTTACAAATTTCAGTTTAACATGTCTGTTTAAATGTTGGAGACAATGAAGTTTCTTGAACGGCAGTAGAGTTTTGGACTTGCATTGTCTTTATTTGTTTAGAATCACTACGTTTCAACTGGTAAGCATCTCCAGTCGTCTTCAGGTAAATACTTACGTACAGTATTCACCTGAAGACGACTGGAGATGCTTACCAGTTGAAACGTAGTGATTCTAAACAAATAAAGACAATGCAAGTCCAAAACTCTACTGCCGTTCAGTTTAACATGTTAAGCCGAAAAACTGTTTAGTGGTAGTAAAATCTAAAAAAAATGCAATTTAATTATTATTTTAGAAACGGTAAGAGATAGGTATAGATGATAATGTTAAAGAAAGTTGTTGAGAAAACGCGTTAATTTTCTGCGCGATATTTTAAGTTTATATTTACTTAACTTAGGTTTCCAGATAATTCTCATATCTACTGAGGGCTTACTAAAACAATCTGGGTTCTGGTGTATGGTATGAACTTCCTCCAGTGTGGTTTTTTATGCAAGATTTGAGCAATTTGATCCAATTGATATGATGACAGTGTGTCCAGGCATGGTCAGTTGCACGTTTGCACCTGATTGTTCGGCCTCTTTTTTTAACGTATTGTTTCTGTGTTCCTTGATTCTTGTTTCGAGTGGCCTTAGTATCTCACCAATGTAAAATCGGCCACATTCGCAGAGGATCTGATAGGACACAGTTTTTCCTGTCTTTCTGGCTTGTTGGATTCGTCTTCGTCAGGTCGCTTCTTAAAGTGTATTTCGAACTGAATACCGCATTGATGTTGGATCCTTTTCCTAGTCTCCTAATTCTCTCAGATACTTCTTTAACATACAGAATGTTGAGTGTTAATTGTGACTCTATTTGACTTTCTTGTGTATTTGGCCGATTCTTACGATTTTTCAACAATTTATAAACTAAAGGGGCAAGAGCCTGTCGACATATTAAGCACCGGTTCCCGCAGATCACCGAAGTTAAGCGGTGTCGAGCGCGGTTAGTACTTGGGCGGGTGACCGCTTGGGAACACGGCGTGCTCTTGCCTCAGGGAAGAGTGTAAAATGAATCGACACCTAACCATCCTATTCACGCCGGACAGGCCGGATGAGATCGGATATCTCGTAGGATGAAGTTGCCGTTTCACACTCCCCAGTCGGTAGATCACATTTATTTGTGGTCGATGACCGGTTCAAGATGGCCTACGTAGTCGGCGAACCGTAAAAAAAAAAAATAAACTAAAGGCATGAGGTAGCGATTTCAGTTATGCTCCAATGCATCTAGCTAGTATAAATAGAGCTGTCCTTATTTAGTATTCACGTTAAGACGACTGGAGATACTTACCAGTTGAACCGTTGTGATTCAAAACAAATAAAGACAATTTAAATCCAAAACTCTTCTATTATTCAACAAACATCATTGTCTCCAACCTTTAAACAAATACAAAATTTAGGATGTTCCATATAAAATATCGAAATATCCACTAACTTTTGATACAGGTGACAATACTGTATCATTAAAAATATTTTAGATAAATAGAGCATGTCCATTTAATTACCAACTTTTCATAAGGATCGGTTAGCTGATTCGTCATATACTTCTAACGTACCATCCACCGCGAATCACCATCTATCTTCATATAGTATTTTTTTTTATTTTCTCTTTTGCTGGCTTTCAACCGTTGATATTTATTTCATTTGATTTAAAATAATATCGTCAACTTTAAAACTGGCATCAGCGCAAAACCTATACGTATTTTAGAACCTACTTCCTTTTTGATCTGATGGGTTCTGATTGTAAATTTAATATGACTACAATTTAAATTATTTCAGATTTTTGAAGGATTGTAAATGGCTTATGTGCTTTGTATTTAAATGAACTTATTCTTTATAATTTTAAGAGCGCTTGGAGGTTTATCCAGGATTTTGGTGGGAGTGATGGGAGACTGTAGGAGGTAAGACGTTCAAGATAGGGCCTGATTATTGGAACGCTGAATCTACCCGGCGCCCTGAAAAGAAGAGTTGACTTGTGACGGGTTTGACGCATTTTCCAAGAATAGCAAATATCAGATTGAAGAAAACCAATCTTGTTCGGAAAAGAGAACACTTAAAAGCTTTTCATATTAGCTTAAAACGCAGCCTCGGTTTCTGGCTTGTCTGATTGAATATTTATTTCAAAAATTTTGTTAAGGGATTGATACCTTATTTTTTTTTAAACAAAAAATTTAAAATTTATTTTAAAATTTCAATTTAATGGGTTCAAATATAATCCGTCATGCAGAACATAAAAATTGAAACGTTGCGGCTATTAATGTTAATTTCTTATTATTTAGGAATTTTCTCCCAATGGAAGTCCAAAACTAAAAATCTATTTAAAGAGAAACAATGTATAAACCTTTATAGTCTATTTCAGAAAGGTGTAGAGTAATAAAATGGGAAATCGGGAAATTGCGACCAGTTCGGCTCAATTTCGGTGTCAGCCATAGGCGTAGGTAAATTTTGTGCAATAAATTATTTATGATAACTAACCAAAAAAAGAAGATAATTTGATAAAGAAGTAGGTACTTAACTATTAGATATAGCAAATTTACACAAACATCGTTTTATGAAATATT
This sequence comes from Polydrusus cervinus, assembly GCA_935413205.1. Taxonomy (NCBI): domain Eukaryota; kingdom Metazoa; phylum Arthropoda; class Insecta; order Coleoptera; family Curculionidae; genus Polydrusus; species Polydrusus cervinus. The sequence goes on along the minus strand of OW284516.1, from coordinate 51,139,839 downwards.
CCGTAGAAGATATAGCTAAAAAACACAATGTAACTGTGCTGCATATACCACCATATCATTGCGAACTAAATACTATATGGGCGCAAGTGAAAGGATTTGTAGCAAGACACAACACGACATTCAAAATAAAAGACGTTAACTGTTTGATCATGCCATTATAGAAGAGATACCAGAGAACTGACAAAAAGCAGTCCATCATGTATTTAAAGGATAAAATGTTGGATCTTGACTACCTGATCGATCGGACCGTCGAACCGTTAATTATAACGTCAAGAGGAAACGACAATTCCTCAGATAACGAAGAATATTATGTTTTTTTTATAATTTCATTTCTGTATAATGTATTTTTTTGTATTTTGTTTTTTTCTTATAATGTTTAATAAAAAATAAGTGTACCTAATACTATGTACATAATGCACGCCTTTGTCACACTATTTTCAGTGTTTGTGAATGGATAACATTAGGCAAAACCCATAAATTGACCCAAACTAGGGTGGTACTACTTGTAATTGATGAAAAGAAAGAATTTTGCAATTAAATCAATGCCAAATTATGAAAGTGGCTTAAATATTCGTTGGGTCACTCTGTAGTTCGTTTGCATAGCTTTTATTACTCTACACTTTTCTGAAATAGACTATAGCTATCCATTGGTACCAAATTTGCCATTGTTTAATCAACTATTAGAGGTGATATTTGGTGACAGCCGAACCGCTGCAACTAATATTGAAATATTTATATAGGTGTTCGTTAATGGCACCAACGCCAAATATTATAATATAACAAAGAAGAAGATTTTCCTTTTCATTTGGCCAGATCCATCTCTAGACGCGTTTCGTCATATCATGACTCATCAGTAGAGCTAGGATCCGACGAAAAGAAAAAGAAAAGGGATCTCGAAGCTACTTAAGGCAGCACTTGGTGGGACACACCCGTAAGATGTGGCACGGAGCGCCATCTGTGTCGTTGTTAGACACTCTTGAGCATACCAGCATCTCTAACAAACTTATAGAAATAAGTAAATGTTAAGAGAAAATCGCCTGTAAAGACATTTGTTACAATTACAGGAGTCCCGCTAGGCAGCGCTAACTCACATCGGTTTATTAACCGAAAACAATGAGTAAAGAAGAAGATTTTCCTTTTTATTTTGCCAGATCCATCTCTAGACGCGTTTCGTCATATCATGACTCATCAGTAGAACCACAGAAGAAGAAAGGGTTTGAGAAAAGTCACGGCCATGTTATTTCGACGCATCACTTGCCATCTATGAGCCCCCTGCAGAGTAAATCGGTCGGTATGAAAAAAATATAGGAGGTAGCTTTACCGACTGAGGTGACAATATCGGCAATACAGATAACGTATTTACCGATTGATAGTGGCGGGAGTATTTGAAAAGATTGATTAGTAATATAATAACTACTACATCTTAAAAAATATATTTTTTGACATAATTGCTCAAAATAATAAATAACTAGGAAACATTTGCTTTATGTTAACATTACAATGTTTATGTGCCTGGCTATTTCTTATTTTTGAGCAATTATGTCAAAAAATATATTTTTTAAGATGCAATAGTTATTATATTACTAATACAACCTAGTATATTAATTCCATGAGTTATATTTTTGATGATCTCAATCTTATTATTTATATCAACGTCCTAAACAAAACAACAATGATATACCTACAAAACATTTATTAAAATTTAAAAAACTTAAAATACAAAGAATAAGACGATCCATTTCAAAAGTTTAAACTGCAATCATGAGTTGATATATATTTAACACCAAATAGTTCCCGTTGACTGCAGCAGCGATTCAACACTCAAATAGATTCTCGATAGCAGCTGATAGAGCTATAGGGGTATACTGAAAAAAAAAGAAAAACAAAAGCAGTAGGTATCTTTGATTCGTAAAAGTAAAATGCCTTGTTATAAAAAATCATGTAAGCTCTAGGTTAGGTTCATATTGTTGTAATTTTATTCTAGGAGTGGTATGCAGGGTCGTTGCAGGATACCTTAAAGGTTTCTTTGGCTTAGACAAAAGCAAGGAGTAAGGAAGCTTTTAAGGTGTGCTCGAGTAACTTTTTATACCGACCTAGAAATAACCCTATAATAGGTTAAAGTTATAATCATATGATCTAAAGTATTCTAAAGCAATATGTGGAGATTATTATTATTACTGGCAAAGCTGCAGGCAGAAGTCTGATGAAACTGCTTTTTGCAAAGTATGTATTTTATTAAAACTTTTTACGTGAAGCAAAAGAAGAATGTACTAGAACTAAGCAAAGTAATTGTTTAAAAGTGACCCTGTATTACCCTGGAGTGTTCATTAAGCACGTTATATACAGACACATAAACTAGAACATTTGTTACATTTTGCTGCAACTAATGGCAAAACAAACTTTTTATAGTTTTGACCCCTGATCTTGAAGGAGTTGTAACAGGTATTTTGTGGAAAACTTATAAAAAAATGACTACTTAATAGGGTAGCGATGAAATAGGAATTTTTCCCTTTAATCTCAGCCTTTTTTACTTTTTTGTAACAGACTTTACAATATTTTAAAGTTAGGGGTCAAAGCTTTAGAAATGGATAGTACAACAAAACAAACATTTACAACTAATTACCTAAATTAATAAACGAGGGAGAGAAAGGAGGACAAAGCCACGGGTTAAAGCAGTGTGCCGAAAGCCAACATTATTCTTTGAAATATTACAGAAAAATCATAGAATAGGTTGCTGCCAAGATTTCTATGGCTTACACCAGTTTTTATAGGTTGTACCGAAGTTTCTGGTGTCCACTGATAAGTTATGAAAAATACTAATTAAAATATTATCAAATTATTGCATTATTTTGCATATGAACTGAGGTGTATGATTATAAATTATTGGAATATTGAGAACTATGATGTATACTGAAGTTACTATTCTTATAAGTATAATGTTATCCATAGTGGTGCCCCATCGAGCATCCTTCTGGTCAAAATTAATTAAGGAAGAAAATTAAAGACAAATTATTTCTGTTTCTTGTTCATCCTACTGGGGGGTGTTCTTTCTTGCATAATATCAAAGTCAGGGAGTAGTGTTAGTAGTTATTTTACATAAAAATTAATAAATATAAGGTATACTTACATTACCTGTCCAAGAAAATTCCAAATTACTAAAACTCAGCGTTTCAGCGCCGCGCGGCGTGGTCACTTTAAAATCCAATAAAACTTCACTGACCATTGTGCTCCAACAGATAACTTTCAATTACAAAATAGAATTTTTAAAAATGGTTATCACAATAGACCAAAAACGATCACACTTCTTTCTGGATGGAATGGATTATCCCCAAAATTACGGCGAGAAAACTCACAAAAACTTTAGAACAATGCCAACTAAAATTATGGCGACCGACGCGACCATAGAATTCTGAGATGGCGGTGAGAAACAGGGTGACCAACATCAGTCACAATTCAAATTATTTTAAAATTTGCAACTGAAATCTTGAAGATTAACTACACTCTAATTTTTAATAACTTCAAAAAATTTAATTTTCCAAAAAGTTGTATAAATAACGAGTATTATTAATAAAACTAAACTTTTAGTGTAAAAACATAAATTCCTAGTTAATGTCCCTCTCACCCCACTGACTTCACCTGCCGGCTAATTCGTCGTTGTCATTGGCTTGTATATTAATGACACCCCCGTGAGTAGAACCACAGAACTCGAACAAAGAGAAAAGTTATTAACGTGTTAAATGATAGATGCCGCTGTGACTTTTAGGGCGAAGCTAACACCGAGAAGCGGAGTGGGATGAACTAAATAGGGCGGAAGGGGGGCAGGGGAAGCCACCATATGTTTTTATTTTTTGAAGGTTAAATTAATATTTTGAAATTTAAAATTTGTAATAAATTTTTTTTATTAATTACGTTTTTATTACTAATAAATGCAATTTGCATTGCACGATTCGTAATAACAACGTATTTTTATAAAAAATTATTTAAAACAAATTTTAAATGTCAAAATATTAATTAACCTCGATAACAAATATTATATATATTATTTTTAGTAAAACAATCAATAATACAACGTTTTTATTGCACAAAATCAATAAATTTATATAAAATAGTCTTTAAGGAACGCCTTTGAAGGATTCCTTAATCTCTACAAAAGCAGAGGCCAAGGAACTCTCCGTCAAAGTGTTCTCAAGCTACTACATACCACCCTCGACAAACACCCACAGCATAAATAAATTTATTAACAAAATAAATAACTGAGATCACACATCTATGGTACACAAATAAGTTTAGGGTCATAATAATTAATAAAGTTCAGAATTTAGAGGATGATAGGTCGAGATCCAGTACCAGTGAAGATCAATAAATCAGGTGGAGGTCAGTATCAGTGAGGGGCATCTTCAAGTTCGGGTCTAAATCCAGTGGCGGTTGGTTCACGTTCATCAACATTCTGAAGGATTTATCATGAAACAAGAGAACAGCGACAGCGTCTAATATTGGCAAATTATTTCTCTTACCACTAGTTAACACACATATCAGGTACAAAGTCAAAAAAGGGGCAACGAAAGAACAATTTATGTAACTTTTAAGATTTCATTGTTTATTTTGCTTTTACAAAAACTTTTGTATATTTAAGTGACGAACTTATATAGACTACCTTGGTTATTTTGTTCACTTAAATTCTTGTGAATCCTTAAATAGACAGTCAACTTGATAATATCAATAGTTATATCATGTTGCTGGCAAAAATTGAGTAATGTACTACCTACCCGTAAAATGTTTAATAACATCGAACCTTTTTTTTAACCTCGATAAGAAGCTGACTGAAGTTTTCAATAAGAAATATGATATATTATGAAAATAGATGTTCTTTAAATCGGCCAGTGAACAAATGGATACATATCACAATACTTGAATTATTTCTTGCAGAGAAAGTAGTAAAAGTAAAGTAAAAATTTGAACAAATTGTTTTGAAATTTAGGGTCGTTGACCTTTAGCGATAGAAAATAATTGAAACTGTTTTCACCTTCTTTTTCTCAAATATAATAATATAACTTCTTACCCAGACATGCAATAAGACTTTCTTTTGCATTTTCAAAGCACGATCTTGAGATATTTTTGATAAAAACCCAAAATAATTTCTTAACAAGCCATGTCATGAAATACCAAAACCAAACACAAGGAAAAAGGTGGTTAAGAAGTGGAGCAACGTGATTGGTTGCTATTCAAATATGTATTTTGATTTGAGCCAATCTCTTTCATATCCTAGAAAGGCAGACATCTTTTGAAGTGGCAGACAAGTGACATTGACATAACTGACTGATGCGATTTGCCGGATCCCAGTTTCATACCCCTGAGTAGAACTAGGATCCGACGAAAAGAAAAGGGATCTCGAAGCTACTTATGGCAGCACTTGATGGGGCACACCCGTAAGATGTGGCACGGAGCGCCATCTGTGTCGTTGTTAGACACTCTTGAGCATACCTCTAACAAACTTATAGAAATACTATAATAGTTTGGTGAATGGCCGAGAATGTAAAATTATTTTTGACATTAGGTTGACTCAAAAAATAGGAATGATTTTTTAAATATGGGATACTTACTCTATAATTTATACAGGGTGCTACAAATTCGTGTGCGTAGAAGGGGATCTTGAAAACGGTAAGAGATACGAAGATAGTTAAATTGAGGCAAAGTTGCGTATTTTAGGGCTTAATAATTTGGTGAAAAAAAATTCTATATATTCCAAAAAAAAAACGAAATTTATAATTTTTTGCGCCTTTATTTTTGACTTGGGGAAAAAAACACTTTCTCATAACCGTTCTTTATGTTCTATAAGATGGCTTTATTAGTTTTTAAATTAGACGTTTCGTTCTTTAGATATCAACCTCAAGTCAACTTTTTTAAATACAGACCTGGAATTTTAAAAATATTTTCAGGGATTTCTACGCTATAGAAATTTAAAACTTAAAGGTTTTAAAATTTTAACGTTTTGCATCAAATATCACATCATTAGTATTTCAAAATATTCTTTCTCCACGACCATTACTGAATGCAATCAATCCAAATTCATTTTTGATAATAGAATGTAAAAATTCTCGCTCTTGAGTTAGAATATTTATTCTGAAACACTTGCTTCTTATGCGTTTTGCGTGTATTTTCATTCCATAACAAGATACCGAATGAATATTCTGTAATTGATCTAAACGACATAGGTCGCCATGAATTTCGAAACTGTCAATGTCAGCAGACAAATTTTAGTGCATGTCAAGATATGAGTGAAAAATCGGATGAATCAGATATGGAACTGGATAATACTCCACCTGAAATTACAAATATTGCGAATAATATTTTTGGTCGTGGATAAAATATAGTCTGCTACTCGGTTAGAATGAAAATTCGATACTCGTGGTTCCAATCTTCCACTCGGATCAAATTTTCATTCCAACCTCGTTACAGAATCTACTCATTACTATTACAGCCCTGGAAATAATTTTTAGGATAACTTAAATATTAAAATTACATTACATTACAGAAAGTTATGGTGTTTAGGCCGTTTATTATTTCAATAAGATTTACCATAACAATATCCTAGGAAACTCTGCCATTGCCGGTCCCAAGCCCGGATGAGAAAAGAGGAGAGTTGGGCGTTAGGCCAACCCCATAAAAACTCCGTTGTTACGAAACCGAAACATTTGCCTCGGAGCCGGACAGAAATAAGAAGACGACAAAAGCTACGAAACAAGGACATGAATAGTGAAACATGGACCCTGACAGTTCGCGACACAGAGCTCCTAAGAAGGTTTGAGAGAAAAATCCTGCGCATGATATATGGCCCGTGCCCAGACCCTGAAACCGGCCGTTACAAAATGAGAAGCAACGCAGAACTTGCTCAAATATATCAAAGCCATGACATCATTCAGGAAATAAAGTCCAGCAGACTAAGATGGGCAGGGCACATACAAAGAAGTCAAAATGATCGACTAATAAAACGGGTTTGGGAGGAGGCACCACAAGGAAAAATACCACTGGGAAGACCTAGGCTTAGATGGAGAGATAACATCAATAAGGATCTAGCTACCCTTGAAGTGGACCAGCAAGAATGGAAGGAGCTGGCTCAAGACCGTTCTAGGTGGAAGCAAATAGTCAAGGCAGCCAAGACCCACCCTGGGTTGTAGTGCTACGGAGTAAGTAAGTAAGTAAGTAATATTCTAGGAAGTAAGTAAGTTTCTAAGGGATGAGAAGTAATTCTATTTTTTATTAGTATATTATTTATTTTATGAATATAACATCCTAAGTCCTATGGTTTTTGCCTTAGACCTAGACCGAAATACTCTAAAACAGATAAAAATTAATGTTCCCGAGTGAAAAAAAAGGCAACTGGAGTGTTAGTCTAGTTATGTTACTGTAATCCGCTTAAGTTTGTTTCAATAACAATTTCTATTTTTTTTTTACTATTTATACAGCTGATAATGCCAGTTTCTGGCGAAATATGTAAGAAAAATTAACAGACAGAAAAATATTTGAGGCCGAAACTTTTTTGTTATCAATTATCAAATATCAGGCCTCTTTGAGTAAAAAATGAACGGATTTTTCAAATCACAAATCTTTTGTTTTTGGTTTGGCTCTAAATGTTCAGGACCTTATAACATAAGAAGATAACTCGAAAAAATGTGTTATTAAATGACAAAACGTAAAATTTTAACGTTTTGTCAAAAAACTCTAAATTTCATTAAATATCTAAAGCTTAGAAGTCTCTAAAACCGTATTTAAAATTCCAGGTCCGTATTTAAAAAACTTGATTTGAGGTTGGTATTTAAAGAATGAAACGTATAATTTAAAAACTAATAAAGCCATCTTGTAGAACATAAAAGACAGCAATGGAAAAGTGTTTTTTTTCCAAGTAAAAAATGAGGGCGCAAAAAATTAAAAAACAAAATTAGAGTTTTTTCGGATATCTCCGAAAGCATTCGGAATATTAACAATTTTCTTTCACCAATATATTAAGCCCCAATATACGCAACTTTGCCTCAATTTAACCATCTTTGTATCTCTTACCGTTTTCAAGATCCCCTTGCACGCACACGAATTTGTAGCACCCTGAATAATATTATTTGAATTTTAGTAATTAGAATAATACTGCAAATAGACCTGCATAGTTTTTCCCGCATAACTTTGTTATTTGTTGTAAAGTGACATAATACATCCGGTAGTATAAAACAGAACTTTTTCCACCTGAGCGTTTTGTAAGTTACACTGGCAGGAAGTCTTTGAGACGGATTACGAGTCTAATGTTTTGCCCTTGCCTTAAGTGTTAAAATAAACTATTAAATTTCTTTCAGTTCCTTCCTGCTAATGATGGGGATATTTTATTTGTAACATGCATTTAGATTTCGCGCCTACACCTACATACGTGACAAATACGAAAAATTTGCAATGAACTTGCGTGTTTTCGAACCTGTTATTTTTTAGATCGTTTGGTTTTAATCAAAACCCAATAAAAATCATTTAAACCCAAGCTATTTTTCTGTTCAAATATTAATATTTTGCACCCATATTTTTTCCAAAAAAATTATAAATAAACCAAAAAAAGTACTTTATGTAACTAGATGTAAAGTGAACGGCAGTAGAGTTTTGGACTTGCATTGTCTTTATTTGTTTAGAATTACTACGTTTCAACTGGTAAGTATCTCCAGTCGTCTTCAGGTGAATACTGTATACAGTGTTCACCTGCTGCTTACCAGTTGAAACGTAGTGATTCTAAACAAATAAAGACAATGCAAGTCCAAAACTCTACTACCGTTCTTGAAATCAGCAAGTTCAGTAATACTGTGGAAAAAATTGTCCACCGGGCACAAGTGAACTACTTTTCCTTTCGCAATTATTGAACTTTTTGACTTATTGTGACAAAGGTAAAAAGTCATTAAAAATGGATCAATTTCACTTTCATTAACCTCTGATATTAAATACTAAATGCGAGCTTAGATTATATTTAAGATTACTTTTGTTTGTTAAGTCTGTGGTGAAATATTATACCTCTCGTTGTTAAATTAAAATAAAATACCTAACTTAAAAAGATTTTTTTTTTGTTAAATTGCTTACATAATCATTATTTTATTCAATCCACTTGGTAAGTGAGATAAGAATTTTCTATGTACACTGAAAAGAAAATGTTGTGAAATATCTGAAAAGGCCAATGAAAATCCTAAAAATAGGTACATACCTATTAAAGTTTATTATATTGTAAAAATATTAAAATCAATTATTTTTAATAAAAAATAACTCTCTGACCATATCCAATATCTGTAGAGTCCAAATTTAAAAAATTTTCAAAATCCATGAATAAACATGGCAAAAATCCGGCCAAGAGAACGCTATAATTTTGGTATAATTTATATAATATAACAGGGTGTTTCATTAAGGTTGGCCACCGGTCATATCTCGGAAACTACTGGGCATAGAAACTCAGGGGGAAAACGTAATTAAAGTGGCCATTAGAAAATCCTGGAAATAATTTGTAAGTTCCAAATTTTGCAGCAAGAGGGCTCAATTAAAAATCAATTAGTAAAATTCTAATTTCTCCAAAAATTTCCACATTTAGGTATACCTTTGGTGACATCATTAGAAAGCTTAGATAATTCTGCGTTCTGCACTCTGCATCATTTTGGTTTAAGATCATTGGTGTACCGACCTTAATAAGGGTTGAGGAAGCTATTGAAAGTGTAATCATTTAAATTGTTGCTGTAACTCTTAAACGACTTTTCGATTCAAGTAAACTTAAGCTTGTTTGGAAGAGAAAAGGGAAATACTTTCAATTGTATCTATTAGGACGCGGCAGTTCCTCATATAGTAGTAGTTTGTACAACAAGAGTGGATATGATGTCCATATCGTACGAGGAAGTAAATTGAGCACGACGCCGTAGGCGGAGTGCTCAAACTTCCCAGCGCAATATGGACAATCCACTCGAGTTGTACAGTATATTTTTTCTACGACTTAACTTCCGAACTTCATGCTAAGAATTTTAAAAAATTATTTAAATTAGGCATCATAACTTGTCTTTTAAGTTGGCCATGAACTTGTGAGAACGGTAATAAGAAACAATTGAACAATTATTCATTTTGATGGCAAACCCATTGACCAAATTACACTGTAACATATTTATCGATTTGGGTAAGTTCTTATATTTATACAAACTTAGTTTTGAATATATCTATCTTTCTCACATTCGGCTTTGTGCAGAATAACAGACAAAAAGCGATATTTTTTTTTTTTTTTTTTTTTTTTTACGGTTCGCCGACTACGTAAGCCATCTTGAACCGGTCATCGACCACAAATATGGTCTACCGACTGGGGAGTGTGAAACGGCACCTTCATCCTACGAGATATCCGATCTCATCCGGCCTGTCCGGCGTGAATAGGATGGCTAGGTGTCGATTCATTTTACACTCTTCCCTGAGGCAAGAGCACGCCGTGTTCCCAAGCGGTCACCCGCCCAAGTACTAACCGCGCTCGACACCGCTTGACTTCGGTGATCTGCGGGAACCGGTGCTTAATATGTCGACAGGCCCTTGCCCTAAAAAGCGATATAATTATGTATTAATTAAAACGAACAATTTATTTTCTCAACCAGGTAATTTGATAAATAATTGTTTTACTGCAATGCATAGAAGAAAAATAGGTTTTTCGGGTTTATTTCTGCTTGCGTAAAGAATTATAACTCCGAAAGTACAACAAAATAGCTGTAGAATTCGTTTCAAACAGTTAAAAATGGATTTTGTGCATTAATATGAATTTTTAACATTCGCTATGGTCAAATTTTTCAAAATAATCGCCAATTTACAAACTAGCAACACTGTTAACGTGGAAAGAGAATACGAGATTTGGCAATAGTGTAAGTAAAAATAATATAACCTTAAAAATGTTAGTAAAAAATGTTGTTTTTTTTCTAGAAATCTTATAATTTCGTCTGTTTTATCGGATTATCTTTATGTTCCACCATTTAAGGAAGAATTCCCAGTTAATTTTTTATGTTTGTTGAGTATAATAAAAGTTTTAAGATCAATTGGGGTTCGATCCCCGTTCAAAATATATCGGAAAATATCACCGTGCACAAATATTTATAATAATATAGATTATTTATTTGGAAAAAAATAACCAAGGTTAGTAGTTCATTTGGGAGGTATATAGTACATTTTATGCAAAGCTTGTAGTAATTGTCTAGAAATAAGTAAAAAAAATATATTTTTGAAATAAGAAAGTGCGTCTGTCTGCAAATCTTTAGTTCGGTCAGAAAATAACAATAATTTGATAGAAATATATTTTGGTATTAATTTTGTTATTACACCTTCAATTTTTGCACCATTTCGTGTACTCTTTAAGAAAATATTGTGTATACACAGACTCTGGGATAAATATTTGGATTTAAATTTAAAAAGAACAAATTTCATCTGACAGATTTGCATATTTTTGAAGCATATTGTTAACCTAGCTAACTTCTCTCAACTGTCAGAAAACAAATTTACAACATGTAAATTTGGCTTCTCTGTAATTGACTACTAAGATTGGTCAGTTTTATAACCTAACTAGGATGGATGTAAAATTTTGCCGCGCAGTTAACTGGAATAGCCTACTTTACCCGCCACTAAAATGTAAAGGAAACAGCAAATTTCCATGTGGGAGTAGAAAAAATTGTTGTGGAACACAATCGGTAATAATAACCATCCTAAACTTAAATCATATGGTATAATAAGGACATCATAATCGGAAAGAAGATTAAATTTGCAAGAAAAAACTTGGAAACCTCAGTTCGATATCTTCTTTCCCTTCAGAGTTATTTGTAATAATAACGGGTTTTTTGATTTTATCCTCAAAACTTAAGCATACGATATATGACATCATAATCGGAATGTAGATTAAATTTGCAAGAAAATAGCGACGACTGCAGTTTAATATTTTGTTTCGTTTCAGCGTTATTGTCAAAAAGATAACTATTACCACTTTAATTGAAAAAGTGATTGTTTTCAAAGTTCCATGGGCAAGTAGGTATTCCAGGACAAAAAATATTTTTTTTTACTTTATGATTATGTGAGTTTGTTACTTATTATTCTATGTCCCAAAAACCACCTTAGAATTAACAATATAATTTAGGAAAACCTTTAATTTCGGCATAATCCTATCAAAATTAAATCAGTTGTCGACTATCTCAATTTATTTATCTTCATGGAAACGTGTCAATTTTGTTTGACAGCAGTCTAGATTTATTTTTTAGAACTCCATATTCGAATTATGTCTAAAATAAAGTATTCGATAATTATGTGATTAATAAGTAGGTTTAATTTTACTTTATGCAACTAGTTACAAAAAGTAAGACGTTTCATAATGTCAATCAGTTTTAAAAAGTGTCACTTTATATGTCAAAATTAGAAAAATATGTTTTTTTAGTTATTGACATGCATTGTCAATCACTGAATTTAAAGGGATTTTTGTTTCCAGTAATTGACACATGTATTAATTACACATTTGGGGGATAAATTACGTTAGATAAAGTGTTTTCTTCTAAAATTCTTATATTTATAAAACAACAAGTAAAACCCATTCCAATAAACTTATGATATCTTATTTTAAACCCGAAAAGTAATATAATTTACCTTAGCTCTAACCACTAAACACAATGATCTTTTGTAACGGCTTTGATCAATGACAGTTAAATAATGACTGACAAATTAAAAGGGAAGTCGTTAAAAAAGTAAAACTTTTTGTAGCATCCTTAATTTATCAATAGATCAACGAGATGTCAGTTTAAAAACATTAATATTTAAGTAAATCTTAATACAATGAATTATTTTATTTTAAAAATTTAATTTTCAATTATGTCCTCTTGCGACGAAATACGGAACTTATTTCCACAATTCTTTCAAGGCCACTTAAATTCCAATTTTTTTCTCTGAGTTTCCATGTCCAGTAGTCTCCAAAATATTACCTTAATGAGACAATCTGTATATTTGACTTTTGTAAAAATAAGTTTATTTCTGTTTAGCCATAATTTATTTTATAATAATCAGCTGTAAAACACGTATAAAGGTATTCATTTGGTTCGAACAGAAGGATTAAATTGCAGCTCATGCTGAAGCGTAGGTAATAAAGAAAATATATTTTTAATTAAAAATATATACCTGCAAGGATTTTATCACCCACAGCTATTTTATTTAAGTAATAAGTCGTGATTTGAACGGCAGTAGAGTTTTGGACTTGCATTGTCTTTATTTGTTTAGAATCACTACGTTTCAACTGGTAAGCATCTCCAGTCGTCTTCAGGTGAATACTGAATAAGTACGGTAACTAGGCAGGTGCTGTGACGCATGACTAGTGGGCGGAGTCATGCGTGTTGCTAGGTGATGACGCATAACTGGATGAGTCATGCTTGATGAGTCATGCTCGATGACGTCATGCTCGATGAATCATGCGTTTAACTCTTGGGTGGTCTTATTCTAAGATTACATTTACTTAACAAGGGTTTCCAGACGTTTCTCATGTCTAATGAAGGCTTACTAAAGCAACCTGGATTTTGGTGTATGGTAGCAGCTTCCTTAAACTTCCTCTTCCTCCAGTGCGGTTCTTTTTGCAGGATTTCTGCTTTTGTCCACATGATATGATGGCCGTGCGTCCAGGCGTGGTCAGCTGCACCTGATTTTTCGGTCTCTCCTTTTCGGGTATTATTCCGATGTTCTTTAATCCTTACTTCTAGTGGTCTTAGTGTCTCACCAATGTAAGACTGGCCGCATTCGCAGGGGATCTGGTAGACACAATTTTTCTTGTCTTTCTGGCTTACTGGTCTCGTCTTCGTTAGGTGGCTTCTTAAAGTGTCTCTAGAGCTGAATACTGTTTCGATGTTGTATCGTTTTCCTAGTCTTCTTATTTTCTCAGATACTCCTTTGACATACGGAATATTGAGTATTGGTTGTATCTCTTTCTCTGCTTTACGTGTGTTTGGCCGATTCTGCGTGCGGCCAAACACACGTAAAGCAGAGAAAGAGATACAACGTATGTCAAAGGAGTATCTGAGAAAATAAGAAGACTAGGAAAACGATACAACATCGAAACAGTATTCAGCTCTAGAGACACTTTAAGAAGCCACCTAACGAAGACGAGACCAGTAAGCCAGAAAGACAAGAAAAATTGTGTCTACCAGATCCCCTGCGAATGCGGCCAGTCTTACATTGGTGAGACACTAAGACCACTAGAAGTAGAATTAAAGAACATCGGAATAATACCCGAAAAGGAGAGACCGAAAAATCAGGTGCAGCTGACCACGCCTGGACGCACGGCCATCATATCATGTGGACAAAAGCGGAAATCCTGCAAAAAGAACCGCACTGGAGGAAGAGGAAGTTTAAGGAAGCTGCTACCATACACCAAAATCCTGGTTGCTTTAGTAAGCCTTCATTAGACATGAGAAACGTCTGGAAACCCTTGTTAAGTAAATGTAATCTTAGAATAAGACCATCCAAGAGTTAAACGCATGATTCACGAGCATGACGTCATCGAGCATGACTCATCAAGCATGACTCATCCAGTTATGCGTCATCACCTAGCAACACGCATGACTCCGCCCACTGGTCATGCGTCACAGCACCTGCCTAGTATAAATAGAGCTGTAGTTACCGTACTTATTCAGTATTCACCTGAAGACGACTGGAGATACTTACCAGTTGAAACGTAGTGATTCTAAACAAATAAAGACAATGCAAGTCCAAAACTCTACTGCCGTTCAAGAAACGTCATTGTCTCCAACCTTTAAACAGACACAAGTCGTGATTTATCGTGGTTTTCTAATAATTATCCAATTAAAGTAATCAAAACACTTACATAAAAATAGATAATCCTACGCTTGTAGCATGCACTTGCAGAACACAACGAGTAATAAGAAAACACCCAAATTGCCTTTCAAAAATGAGAAAATTATTTTTTTACTAGAGCAAAATCGGGGAATATGGAATAGTCCGGGTAATATGGAATAGCTGCTAATTTTTTCGTGGCTGGCGACATCTGAAATTTTATACCTAAGCTCACTTCATTCCCACCCTAAACCATTATTAACCTCAACAGGTTTCAACGGTTGCGTTTTATTAGTTCGCAAAATGCCGTACGCCATTATACGTGTTTACCAAGTTTTTCAATAGAGATTTTTAAATTTATGTAGTAGTTGTATTTGTAGAGAACTATCGCTCATTCTGGCAGGTAAGTCGATCCTCATGATTAACTACTTTTATAAATTGTTGTGAGTACATTGTTTCAAAAAAACATATTTTTGACAGGTATTTTTTCCTCCAGAGAATTTTTCGGGTATTATGGGATATTCCATATTTCCCTACCCATTGGTAGTCCCTATTTCCCGATAGCTTAAGTTGATAATCTGAACAGCAAAAAGAACGTCGTCACAGCAGATGCGGAACAAGTAGCATGTCAACAACAAAACATTCTCCCTAAGGATGTCATACCCATACCACAACTAACCAAAAAAATTGGCACTAGGACGAAAACCTTGTCGCGCAAAAGTGGTAACTTCAACTCTCAATAAGGACAAGTTAGAGGAGTCTATCAATCTTTCGCGTGATAAAGTTACCAAAAAGATACTTACTGAAGCTGGTCCAAGTTCTTTGAAGATACCCAATGAAGCTGGTTCAAGTTCTCTAAAAGATCCTATCAAGACAAAGCGGAAGCAACGTCCACCATCAACGTCATCTTCAGATTCTCATTCTAAACCCTTTCACGCAGACTCTTCTGATGATGATTATATCCTCTTGTCGAACTTTGTTCGACAAGAGGATATCATCATCATCCTATGTTTTACTCTATCCCATATTAGCCCATATACCCATTCCATATTACCCTGCACTTTTGTTTAGCACATAAAAGTGATTAATTTGACTTTTTTTCTCTCAGCTGAAACGGAGTTTTTTATAATCAAAACTGATTATAAGCTACTTACAGATAATGCTCTGACCTTCTCATTTACTAAATTTCAGAGTGAAAAGTGTATTATTTTTCCAGTTATTCAACAAAACGAAAATGGTATTCCATATTCCCCGATTTTACTCTATGTCATTTATGTCGCAGTAAAATTGCCTGGTTAGTAACACAGAACTTTATATAAAACGACGTCATATAAAATGTCTCAGCGACTGCCGTATTTTTTTTTCACAGCAAACTTCATAAAGTTAGAATGTTAATAATAAGTATCAATAACTATTTATAGAGAGACAACACTAAAAGACGATGCAGCGCAAGCTCTAAAAAAAACGTTTTTTCTTCAAACCAATGGGAAACCAATCGAAAATGGGCTTCAAACTAGTGGTGGCTCGCGGTCTTAAAAAATGGTGAAGAGCTAGGTATAGTGTGGATACTTATACAAACATTGACTAAAAACCCGTGTAACAAAACGTCTCTTATCCTCATCTGTCCAACGATTGAATGGAGTTTCCAACAAATTACAAACTATGTCAATAATTGGGTTCATTTTTAAAACATACAACTAAGTAGGTACGTACACTAGGTGGTACTGTATTAACTGAAAAATAAAAACAAATCTTTTTAATCACACAGTAAATCACGTGAAAATGATATCTATAACCGTAAGTTTCGCGAAGGCTCAAAATAAATACCTTAAGGTTAGGCGAACCAATGCTAAAATAATAGTGCATACGACTGATCTATTTTTAAATTGCCATTCATCATAATGCAAATTATTATATGCTGTCGCGTGACTGACGTCATGTAATCATAGCAACGGTGAATATCAAAGCCACATGTTGGGTCTTCACCTGCTTTGAGCTAACGGACACGGTCGCTGGGGCGCGCCAAAATGCACGAGTGTTTATAATTATTGTCCATCGGAGTTAACCGTGGCTCTATTATGTAGAGCTACATTCGGATTAAATTAATTCGATCATAATTATTATTTAACGGCTAAAATGGTACCTGTATTGGTACATTCATATTTAATATTGTCAAAAACTTTCCTCCTGGTTTTATTAATTGTTTTTTGGGAAGAGCCCTTTCACCTACTTCATCTGACGAGCCGCCACTACTTCAAACATTTCAAAGTATTTTTAGGTATCATTATTTTAAGAGGCCCCAAAAATATAAGTTTTTTTTGTCTTTAACGATGGATAAATCGCATCTCCAGAGATTGATAGTAGAGAAATTTTTTAATTTTTATTTTACACAGCAACATCATCAAAACACTAATTTTTTTTTGCTTCGAGGGTGATAAATTGCTTATAACAAATTGCGCCTCAACAATGACCTGGAAGAAATTTTGGCTTGGGGTGACAGTAACCAAGTCGAATTTAGTGCTAAGAAAACCCAAGCAGCAGTCTTCTCCAAAAAGGTTAACATTGCAGAACCGGATATAGTCATGGCAGGACACGCAATTCCCCTGGCACCGTCTATTAATTTGCTGGGGGTCAATCTGGGAGGTAATATGTCTTTGCATGATCACGTTGCCGCAATTGCCAAGGCAGCTGCACAGAAACTTGGTGTACTTTTCCGCACCAAAAGGTTGTACACACCTCATCAACTTTTGACACTCTACAAAGCCCAGATTCGACCATCATTAGAATATCGCTCTCATGTCTGGAGCTCTGCACCCAAGCACACCCTTCGGCTACTGGATTCCATTCAAAGGAGAGCCGTTCGTCTGATCGGAGACCCCGAGCTGACCAAGACCCTCGATAGCCTGGAGCATCGAAGACAGGTTGGTGATTTGGCTCTCTTTTACAGATATTTCCATGGCAGGTGTTCGACTGACTTTGCCCACTTGATTCCACCTAGAGCAATGCAAAACAGAAATACACGGCGAACCACTGCCGCTCATCCATATGTTGTTCAGCTTAGTACTCCTCGAACTTCATTGTTCAAGAATTCTTTCATCTGGAGAACGTCATCTTTGTGGAATGATCTTCCTGAGGTCGTGTTTCCCAATGAATACAATCTTCAACGTTTCAAGACCAACGTTAATCGCTTTTTTCGCACTCGCACCGCTCCCAGAGCGCCTTAAAGGATTTTTCCTACAGTGCAGGTGTTTTATCATAAAAAAAAAAAATGATTTATTCTTATTTCAAAAAAAATAATATAGGATAAGATGTTTAACCCTTCGAAAGAAAGCTTAAAATCTCGAAGCGGAACTCAGCGAACAAATAAAAAAAAACATGACATTCTTTCACAACAAGCCACACGTGAACAATAAAGTACTGAAAAATAATGTCATAGGTCAGAAATCAGCATGCATCATACTGTCCCTTGGATAGAAAGTGCATACAGAAGCCGTAGATGTACACTGAAAAAAAATAATTTTGTATAATCAGTGGTTTGAAATTTTGTTACCCTTGACTGGTTGTGTAAAATAATTTTTACAATGTTCATTCAAATAAATGTAATTTTCTTAATATGTTAATTAAATTTATTAATTAAAATATTATAAGAAAGTAGTAGAAATTTCCCTAATATAGGTAGTAGATACATTTATGAACAATTCTAATAAATATTTATTATGCAATGTTTAACTTGTTAATATACAGAAACCTGCGCCTCACATCCCGTCTTCTGTAGCTCATTTATTAATTAGGTTAGGATTAGGACGTTTAGCAGGCTTTACCTGTATCCTAGGGTGCATTTCAGGAAAATAGTTTTGTTTATACAGGGTGTTCCAAAAAAATGTGACGTCATAAGGATATGTTTTTTTAGATTACATGCCATATATTTTCTTACTTATTTGGATGCATCTTGTACTTGCCTACATACCCTTAATATTTTAATGAAATCGGTTTAGTATTATAGGCGAAAAAAAATAAAAACTAAAAAAAATCAGTTTTGCACCATTGGTTTTAAAAATTAATAAAAATTAAATATAATGTCTCGTTAATAAAATTATACAAAGGTACTTAATAAATAAGGTCTCACAGTTTCGTTAACCAAGTTTGATTAATACGAATTGTACAGGGTGTCCAAAGTTTAGTGTCAAACTTTGCAAACTTTAACGCAATTTATTTTTTTTATTTCAAATTGGAACCCCTGTATATTATTATGGCATTCGATGCAGAATTAAAATTCAAACATTTATTCTAATTACAACCCTATCGCAATTTCTAATGCATTTAAAGTTATTTCCAGAAAACTCATTTTATCAACTATTCTACCAGTCATTATTAGGGCTGGGCGATTATCAAAAAAAATAATCGATTTTCGATTATATGAATGAATCGATTATTTTCGTTTAATCGATTAATCGAAAATAATCGATTAGTCGAAAATAATCGATTAATCGAAAATAATCGATTAATCGAAAATAATCGATTAGTCGAAAACAATCGATTAATCGAAAATAATCGATTAGTCGAAATAATCGATTAATCAAAATAATCGATTAATCGAAATAATCGACTAATCGAAATAATCGATTAATCGTTTTTTTTAATCGCCTTATTGAAAACAATCAGTTAATATAAAAAAATCAAATAATCGAAAATAATTATCGATTTTTTTCATTGTATACTTAAATAACATTGAAATAATAATATCTAAATCATAATTATTATTAATTTTGACAAGCCAAACTTGAGAGTAATACGTAATAGAGGCCTCAAGTTATATCGTTGATTTTGTCGCAAAATATTTTTATTAATCTATTCGATTAATCTAAAAATTGTTATTATTCCCATTAATCGAAAAAGACATATTTTAATCGAAATTATATCATCGAAAAATCGAAATAGTTGTTTCGATTTTTTGATTAATCGAAAACATTTCGATTTTTCTATTAATCGATTAATCGAAAACATTTCGATTTTTCGATTAATCGATTAATCGAAAAATCGACTAATTTTCGATTAATAATCGATTAATCGATTAAAAATATATCCTTAATCGAATAATCGATTAATCGATTATTACACGATTAATCGATTATTCTGCGCACCCCTAGTCATTATTATATAATAAATATCAAAGGTGGGTTTGAAAAACAATTTATTGATATTAAAGTTTACTAAAAGGACAAATAAAAATTCTTTTAGCATGCTCCTAATATGAAAATTATATTTACGAGCTTTTCTTGGGTGTTTTCCATCACAAAAAATAATATAGCTTAAATAATTGATACTAATCTAATAATATTTGAAACTATAAAATAACTAAAGTCAAAATGGGCTTTTGTCACTTTAATAAACTTTAATACCAATAAATTGTTTTTCAAAGCCACCTTTGATATTTATTATATAATAATGACTGGTGGAAAGGTTGATAAAAAAAAGTTTTCTGTAAATAAGTCTTAATGCGTTAGAAATGGCGATAGAGTTGTAATTAGAACAAATGTTTGAATTGTAATTCTGCATCGAATGACATAATAATATTCAGGGGTTCCAATTTGAAATAAGAAAAATAAATTGCTTTAAAGTTTGCAAAGTTTGACACTAAATTTTGGACACCCTGTACAATTCGTATTATTCAAACTGGGTTAACGAGACTTTAGGACCTTATTGATTAAGTACCTTTGTAGAATTTTAATAACGAGGCATTATTTTAATTTTTTATTAATTTTTAAAACCAGTGGTGCAAAACTGATTTTTTTTCGCCTATAATACTGAACCGATTTCATTAAAATTTTAGGGGTATAAAGGCAACTATAAGATGCATCCAAATAAGTGAGAAAATATATAGCAGGCAATCTAAAAAACATATTCTTATGACGTCACACTTTTTTGGATCACCCTGTATAAACAAAAATATTTTCCTGAAATGCACCCTAGGATACAGGTAAAGTCTGCAAGATATTAAAATCCTAACTTAATTAATAAGTGAGCTACAGAAAACGGGAGGTGAGGACCATTGATATGATTGGTCAGTTTCATATCCTTACTAGGATTGATATTAAATTATATCCGTTTAGTTACCCGGAATAGCCTACTTTAGTGTAAAGAAAACAGTAAATATCCATGTGAAAGTAGAAAAATGTTTTTCTTTAATGGTTCCGCTACAATCATATTCATTATTAATTTTGTGGAAAATTACTTGTGTTATTATTATTTATACTCGTAATACAATTATGCATCTATTCAAATTAAAACTAAAAAGTTATTTTAAATACTAAATGGTGTTCTGGTTTGTTGATAATATAATATAAGTGTTCATATTAGGATACAATTTGGTACAGTTCTTTTTATATTCATTAAAATTTGTAATTGTGACATTAAAAATATTAATTTTAAAATAAAATTATGTCTTTAATGTCATAATTAAGAGGGATCGTCTAAAACAATACAAAATAAGAATGGTTGACAACTAAACAACATTATTTTTCGGATTTATTTGTCTAAATTAAAAAAAAACCTTGTACGCCTAATATATTGCCGTGATAACCACATAATGTACAATCAGTATGTCTGTTTGAAGGTTGGAGACAATGATGTTTCTTCTTTAGCAGAAGAATTTTGGACTTGCATTACCTTCATTTGTTTTGAATCACAACATTTCAACTGGTAAGTATCTCCATGCAGTCATCTTCAGGTGAAGTCACAAATTGATACGTTAAAAATACGAATAAAGTTGAAACGTTGTGATTCAAAACAAATAAAGGCAATGCAAGTCAGGGGCATAGCAACCACTGTATCAGCTGTATTAATGATACAGGGCCCACTGGCCTGGGGGGGCTTACCAAAAGGGGGCTACCAAAAGGAGGAAAAATGTCCTCTAGCCTCTAGCTACCCCACTGATGCAGGTCCAATGCTCTTCTGCTAATCATACTATCAGTATATTGCTAATGGCATGTACAAGACTTGTAAACCAGATGGATGACTAAAGAGGGATACAGGATTTGCGCAGTTCACATCCTTTTGAAAAACATGTAAATATTGAAAACAACCGGAAGAGGAGGGCTAAGAAATAATAAACGATCGAGGGCGTCAGCTAGTTAAGATCTGTTGTTTATATTATATATTCCATACGCGTTGTTGAGGTCGTTCTTGATGTGGTTAATTTCTCTTTTGAGAGCTTCGTTTGAGTTACAGAGGGTAATTGCTCTATCCACAACCATGCCATGGTTTCTGTTGTTTAAGTAATTGGATGTGACCTATTTTGCGTAGTTTTTTCTGTGCACCGAAGTTACGATGGTGTTGCCATGTTTCTATACGTTAAGTCTAGGAAAGGTAATTTAATTGTCGGTGCAAAGTTATTGATATGATGTAGGAATTCCCTGAATTCGTCATCGTTTCCATTCCAAATAATTACAGTGTCGTCCATATACCTTCATTAGCCAAAAAGACAAGAAAAACTGTGTCTTCCAGATCCCCTGCGAGTGTGGCCAATCTTATATTGGTAAGAAACTAAGTAGGAAGTAAGGATCAAAGAATATAAGAACCATACCCTAACAGGAGAGGTACAGGTAGGTTTGGTCCTTACCAAGAGTCCGGGAGTCTAATAACCAAAAAAAATTGAAGATGAAGATAAATACGTTTATTCACATACGAAATAAACAAAAACCCCACCAGTGACGACATCTAAAAAAAAATAAGACCACGTAAGAGTTAAACGTATGACTCATCAGGTATGAGCATGACTCAACTTAGTTATGCGTCATTGCACCTAGCTAGTATTAATAAAGCTGTAGTTACCATACTTATTTGGTATTCACCTGAAGACGTCTGGAGATACTTACCAGTTGAAGCGTGGTGATTAAAAATAAGAAACATCATTGTCTCCAACCTTGAAACAGGCATATACTGATAGTTTTTTATGTAGTCATCGCTAATACACCCACTCCGTGATCCCAGTTCTTTGTACTAGTTTGTGTAGGTCAACTGGGGAGAGGGTAAGGATGTCCTCTGATTCCAGTTTTGGTTTCCCGAGTATTTATTACCTCTTCCGATCTAGTGACTCGCAATGGCAAACTATTTGCTGTACCGTTTTCCTGTCTTGTCCGCATAATATGCAGTCAAGGTCTCCATTGTATTCTGTGCAGATGATTCTTGACAGCCATATCTATGTCTTATCAGAATTCCTGTAGTGGTTTTCCGCTGGTTCCTGTTCATTTGAAGCAACTGTTTTGTAAGTCTTGGGTCTGGATCCCCAATGAAGCTTTTGCTGTGGTGTAATCCTTGTCTGTTGCTAAAGTGGATTTTGTGTTCACTCCTGATCCATCGCTTTATGGCATCTCGTACTGTGCACCTTGTTACTCCGAGTGCCGGTTCTGGATCAATGAATGTATTTTCTGAGCCTTTCCTTGTAAGTTTATCGGCTTTTTCATTTCCTGTAATACCTTCGTGCCCTGGTACCCTTTTCAGTATTACTTTGTTTACTTTTGCCAAGGCCTCCAGTTCCTCCTGACATTCACATACCAGTCTTGAGGTTACCTTGTTGCATATTAGCGATATAAGGGGTGCTTCATTGTCAGAATATATATGGATCCGCAGGCCACGGTATGGCAGCTCAGTGGTAGAGCTGTCGCATTCGGCCGCAGGTGACCCGGGTTCGATCCGGGTGTACGCTTAATAAAAAAAGTATACCCAAGATTTTAGAGGTAAGAATGCAGTATGACACTGGTTGACTCCCGAATACGACCCATTGAGGGCGGATAATCCTGCCTTTAGGGGACTGACGGATAAACCAGTGCATACGCGTGGTTCGGATCCCACGTAAAAAACTGTAGGTCCCGTCTGGCTGACATTACCCCGACGTTAAGCAAAAGGGATACAATAAGCCATTTGGCTGCAGTATACTGACAACAGGTCAACCCTCCTTGAACCAACCATGGATCCGCAGGGTGCAATATTTAAATGAAAAACATTTTTTGCAGTGTACTCTACTGTTGAAACAAATCAATAATGATTTCTAAAAGTTAAAACTTACGGGGCAAAATAACTAGCCCCTACGTCATCACAGTCACAAATATGTGAGTTGCCAAGTCTTATTACTATATTGAAATAATGGGATTTTATAGAGATAATAAAATAAATAATAGCTAGTCTTGTTATAATTAGTATAAAAATATATTATTTCTCATAATTAATTATTCGTAATTTTTAACTTAAATAAGTTCAGCTTTAAGAGGCCTCTCCCCTCTTTATTTTCTGAAAAAATACAGAATCATGGCTGTGCTTATTTTTAGTTGTGCGGACTTTTTTCTTGTTTTCATAAAATTTACCCCAACTTTTTTTTTCAAATGTAAAAAATTGTGAAAAACTCTTTGGAATGAGCATAAAAAAGGGAATACCACTATTTACTCTCGCATTTTGGTAATCTAGAAACCCAGAAAAAAAAACCTGCCCATTTTAGCAACAATTGATACTACAATTCGAAAAGGAACTTAGGCAGCGAGTCACACACGAAATTCTCAAAATATTCCCGGACGTCAATGTCAAAAGAGAATTTTTCTGTAGATTAGAGGGTTGTTAAGAAAAATATGGGCAACATTTCCAACAATTTTTACAATAAAACAAATTGTGTCTACAATGCAAAAGTAAATAATGGGTCATATTCATTTTTTTATGCCCTTTCACAATAAATACCTTTACATTTGAAAATATTATTTACAGGAAACTCGAAGAAGACATAAGCAACACACAGTTTGGATTTCGCCAAGGACTTAGA
Source organism: Polydrusus cervinus (assembly GCA_935413205.1). NCBI lineage: Eukaryota > Metazoa > Arthropoda > Insecta > Coleoptera > Curculionidae > Polydrusus > Polydrusus cervinus. Next base: position 51,115,202 of record OW284516.1, on the reverse strand, counting down.
ACACGAGAGGCCTTTTTTGGGATTAACGTTCTTTTTCAGCGCTGTCTTGATATAAACCAGGATGTTTATGCATGTTACATCGATTTCGAAAAAGCCTTTGACAAAGTGAAACATGATAAGTTATACCAGCTACTCGTCAATAAAAACATTGACTCGGACGATATAAGAATAATTAGTAACTTATACTGGGGCCAAAGAGTTAATACATTGATAGAAAATCAACCAACAGAGGAAATGGAGATTCGTCGTGGTGTGAGACAGGGATGCATCCTATCGCCTCTGCTATTTAACCTCTACAGCGAGGCTATTTTTTAGGGAAACCTTAGAAGAAGAGTCAGCGGGAATAGTTATAAATGAAGAAGTGATAAATAATATGAGATATGTTGATGACACCGTCCTGTTAACGAGCCATCTTGAAGATACACAACATCTTCTAGAAAAATTAAACGATCGATGTAATGAGTACGGTCTTAAGATCAATTTTAAGAAAACCAAGCTAATGATAGTCACAAAGTTCCCACAAAATCTCAACCATGTGAACCTGACGATAGCGAACACCACAATAGAGAATGTGCCGACATATAAATATCTAGGAACTTGGATAGAACAATCGGGTGACCAAACAAGGGAGATAAGAACGAGAATAGAGATAGCCAGATCAACGTTTGTAAAAATGAAAAAACTATTTATTAGTAGGGATATTAAGGTGGACCTTATAGGATGAGGATGCTGCGCTGTTACTTTTTTCCACGCTTCTGTATGGAGTTGAAACATGGACTCTCAAGAAAATTCACATAGACAAACTACAAGCCTTCGAAATGTGGTGCTATCGTAGAATGTGGCGTATTCCCTGGACCGATAGAATCACTAATGCCGAAGTCCTGAACCGGATGCAGAAGGACTGCGAAATTATTAACACCATTAAAAAGAGAAAACTTCGATATCTGGGTCATATAATGAGACGACAGAAATACACACTTCTACAATTGATAGTCCAGGGAATGATTAATGGAAGAAGGAACATTGGTAGACGCCGTGTGTCCTGGCTTAAGAACCTGAGGGACTGGTTTAATTGTAGTAATGTTCAACTGTTCCGAGCTGCAGTCAACAAGGTCCGGATTGCTGTTATGATAGCAAACCTCCGATAGGAGACGCACTACAAGAAGAAGAATATTTGAAAAAAAAGTTGAAGCCGGTTTCTACCCCCAAAAGAGAGGTAAATTTTAACGACGAGAAAGGAAGGATACACCCAGCATCACATTCATAAAATTACTTTTGCGCCGAGCCTACAACTCACTGTTTATAAGAGAGCGATAGCATTTGTAGACTACTACGAAATGCAGGTACTGAATCGGTTATTTTGCAAACCTCATACTGCCCCACCATATTGTTTTTTTATAATTAACCCACAAAACTTTCAAACACTAAACTCTCGTCACATTTTATTGAATAAAACTGGAAATAAATAATTTAATGTTCTTTATGTCAAAATTGTCATTTGTCATTTCCGTATTTTCACTTGCTAACGCTAGGAGGCAAACGTTGCCAAGTTTTGCAAACTATGCGCTAGTCTGGAACAATCTGAAAAATAATATTATTATAACTGTTCGATGACTGTATGTTAAAGGCAATTTTAAAATGTCATCTTCATTCTGATTAACTGTACTTTAAAATATATAAGTATTTACTTCTCAAATTCATGAAGAATAGGTGACTATGTAGTATACTCAAATCGTATTGATAAGATAACTATTATATAATTAATATCTACAGTAGTTCAGCTCAAAAATGAATTTAAGTTATGTCAAACTGATTATCACGTTTCAAGTTCGATTCTGTTGCGGTTTTCATTTAAATCTCGATACGGATAAATTTACAAAATATGTCAACTCGACCTTGAATAATCGAACTCAATACCTGTATTGGTGTAACTTTTAATTCGCTACGTGGATTCTGGTCGATTTATGTAAATAGGTACTTCATGAAAATGTGGTGAATTATTAGGAATACGAGAATACCACCTCTGTTAGCAGTCACAGAAGCTCTCTTAGCTGCCATTTAATGAGAAATTTTCTTGAAATGTTTGTCGTTATTAGTATTTTGACTAGTTTGAGGTTAGAATACGTTTTAGGCAATCCAACGATGTGTTTAATTAAGTAAATTCTTTTTTTTTTGACGGTGAGTTTACCGGTGGCACCGGTTGTTAAGTTAAATTGCCTGTGTATTATCTGTTGGACATAAATCATGTTCTTTGATTCATGGTGGATTTCTGGTGATTTCACTCAACGCCAACGAAAGAGATATTGTAAAATAATTAACCAACCGGTTGATGACGTCATTCCACCAACTGTCAATCATAAGTTCATCAGTTTAACCACTGGTTGAATTCACCAGTGAAAAAAAGAATATACTTATTTGGGTTTAAATAAAACCTACACTAGGAGAATCTTTTAATCATTTGGCAACAGCGTATTATACGCTCGTAAACATTTAAAAATATGGTTCATATGGATTCACTCGTCAGGAACTAAGTGGTAGCTTGATTTTTAGTTCTTGTCGGCTTGTTTTGATAAAGGGAAATGCGGGGTCTATCTTTGCTTTCTCGTCGTTGGTAAATTTCATCATAAAGACATGAAAAAATTATGCCAAACTAAAAGTAAACGCAGCCGTAGTTCTGTATTTTATTCAGCAAATACAGAGGCTTTCTAATACTGAATTTATTCCAGTTAAAAATTTCACCCTGTATACTACTTAAGTACATTTTACTGATAAAAACTCTGCGGCGTAGCATTTGTGACTGTCAATCCCTAGGCGAGAGTGGCAATCTGTAATAACTTGGGCGCCATCGCCAACCACGATGTTCTTGTGAAGAATGATTTTAACCTTTAAAACTTTCACCAGAGATGTTTTTGATATGTTAAATACCTAATTTATTTCGGTTTAAAAGTTTTATTAGTATCACCACCGGGTATTTATTAAATTATACAAGGTGTGTCTGAGATATGTCGTAATGCAGTTTATTTAAACAAAATCCACCGAGAACTCTGCACCACCGCTAGTCACAGTATCTTGGGATTGAAGAATAAAAAATTGTATACAGGGTGTTACGGAATTGCCCAAGTTATATTTAAATGGGTGACTCCTTGGATGTCCTAGAAAAATACTCCATGGTTTGTTTTTTTAAATTGACCATCTAAAAAGTGGGGTAAGGACCCCTAAAATCAGCCCGACGCCAATGAATAAAAGCCATGAACTTCTCAATGTAAAAGAGTGAGAGATACGGGGAGAAGCATAGCCTGCAAGGGAGAGAGATGATTGTCACAACGTTGCCAAATATCAAACTGTTAAAATCAGGTATTTAATAAAGAAAACATATGGTTTTTAGGCGAACTTACAGCATCAGCTGTTTGTATTTAGTAAACAAGAAATTGTTTTTTATTTTAACCAGTTTACTTTTTAGCTAAATGAAAATAATAAAATAAGGAAATAAATACGGCATCATCATCAGCTTTGTCTCTTTTGACTTTTTACGATCGCATTTTTTCTGAAAAGATGTCATTTCACGGAGAAAATTACAACCCCGCGTTTTACGGAGACAACTAGACGAAATAAAAACACGTTTTTACATAATACAAGACATGAAAAGGCTATTTTTTGTTCCAAGATGACATTCTTGGTGCATTCGCATTGCTGGGTGACTCAATGCTTTTGACCATGCAAATTAAATTAGTGATGAGCGAGGTTCATCGATGTTTTGTTCCGCCAGTCCCTGGCGTGCTGAAACTCCGCCTCACCAAAGTAATTTCTAAATAAAAAGGTGGCGTAAAATATTAAAACGCAGTGTCAAACATCGAAGGTTAAAAATCGATGCTTTCATCGTTGTTTGTGACTCTTATTATCGATGGCAAAATATCGAACATCAGTAAAAAACACCGATATTTAGAAAACCATCGATACACAATACACATCGCCCATCACTAACTAACTAAGGGAAGAACGAAAGGTTTTGTCGGTTTTATTGCAAAAAAAAGAGAAATATAAACAAAAACAAGTGTTTGCGTAAGAACGCCATATGAAGTAAATAGTTTAACAAAGAATTTTCAATGTGGACTGGCTTAAATAACGTGTTTTTGTTATGAAATAAGGGTTAGTTTTCGAAGCGTGAATAGCAGATTCGATTTAAAAGAATTTGTTTATTTTATTATGGTTTTTTTGTCAGTTTTTAAGGATTCTTGCTGAGGTATGTTTAACTTTAATTTCTAAAAAGTTTGAATATAACCTAATAACATAAGGTCAGTGAACTATTATTTAGTAGGTCACTGTCATGCAACATTGTAAAATCACTGACCTTCCTATTTTAGTTTGACAGTTCAAAATCAAAACAAACGCACGTGGGTAAGGCGTCCGAGATTAAAAACACAAAAGGTGATTTTTCTCACTTATTAAAGCCAAGCGACATTTAAAAATATTTTTTCTTCGAAGGTTATCATATCAAGATTTACAGGTTCAAATATACCCGGGAAACACATAACACCCTGTATCTTTCAGAGTTCATCACTACGTGTAAAATAAACCCATTTTCTGCTCCCTACTCGAATTTTCTAACTTAATATTTATTATCGAAATAAACAATAATTTATTTTGGTATTCATACGTTGTGGACAGTGGCGTAGCCAGAAAATATGCTCAGGGGGGGGGAGGGGGCTCAGTGGACACACCGTTCTTAATTAAAATAATTAAATTAAATTAGCTTCATGCATGCCTATTAAGTGAAGGTGGTCATTTCCAACAATTTTTATAAAACTAAATTTTTCATTATCAATGTTAATAATGATAATAATAAGTAGTAGAGCTAATTTATTTTAATTAAGAACGGTGTGCCTGAGGAGAAAGACGCAAGAGACCATTTTTATGTAGAATTGACCAGGCTAATCAGAAATAATATCCACATGGAAAAATATCAGTGGCGTCCCACTTTTTTCTAAAAAATATATAATCGCTTACTTTTAAAAATTATTCTATTGGCGATAACGCTGAAACGAACGGAGATATCCAGCTGCGGTTTTAATATTTGTTCTAGCAAACTTAATCTACTTTTCGATTATGGTATCATAATTATACCGTATGATTTATTTTTTCGGAGTAAAATCAAAGAATGTGTTATTATTACAAATTGCACCCTCTAGCATTTTTTTTGAGAACTCTTATGGACAACTAAATACGATTGGTGAAAGTGCATACATTTCTCTTCCAAACAGTCTTTAGTTTGCTAAAATCGGATAAGTCGTTTATAAGTTGCAGCGATTTAACTGATTACACATTCAACCGCTTCCCCTTCTTTTATTAAAATCGGTACGCAAATGAGCATAAGACCAAAATGATACGTCGCATAATTGTTTAAGCTTTTCAATGGTGTTATCAAAGATATACCTTAATGTGGAATTTTTGGAGATATGTAAACTTTTAAAATTTACTTTTCAATTACGCCCTCTTGCGGCAAAATGCGGAACTTAAAAATTATTTTCAGGATTTTCTCATGACCACTTTAGTTATAATTTTTTTTTCCTGAGTTTCTATGCCCAGTAGTTTCCGAGATACGGCCGAGAGCCATTCTTAGTGGGACACCCGGTACACACTACTGAATTAACTGAGAAATAAAAACAAAACGTTTTAATCACACAGTAAATCACGTAAAAACGATATCTATAACCGTAAGTTTTGCAAAGCCTCAAAATAAATACCTTAAGGTTAGGCAAACCAATGCTAAAACAATGGTGCATACGACTGACCTATTTTTAAATTGCTCTTCATCATAATGCAAATTTTTACATGCTGGCGCGTGACTAACGTTACGTAACCATAGCGACGATGAAATCAAAACCGCTTGACAATGTTTGCTCTTCACTGCTGCTTTGAGCTCACAGATGCGGTCGCTCGGGCCGCACCAAAATGCACGAGTATTTATAAATTATTGTCCATCGGAGTTAACCTTGGATTAAATTAATATTATTAATTCGAACATAATTTTTGTTTAAGGGCTAAAATGGTAGCTGTATTGGTACATTAATATTTAATATTGTCAAAAACTTTCCTCTTGGTTCTATTTTTTTTTTTGGTGAAAAGCCCCTTTATCTACTTCACCTGACGAGCCGCCACTGTGGTAAATGTCAGAAAACGACTCCTAAATATGTACCAACCCTATCTGCAGATCTGCGAGCCGCTACTGTAAGCAACACATATTTGGTGTTCCAAACTTCCTTTTTCTCATAATATATTTACAGGCACTTCTGCATCATCACATCACGCACATTCGTTGCATAACTAGTCGCGTCTACTACCACACCTTCATGGACAATTATTCAATATTTGTTAAGTCTTCGGTATAACTGTGGAATATATTTACTTATTTTAAATATTAGTTTTAGAGTAGGATTTAATAAATATATCAGGAAGAATGTTACGATTATTAGATGTCTGATGCTGATAAAAAGAGAAGCTGAGCTGTAATAATTTATCAATTATCTGTCTATATTTTCTGAAATTTTTAATCTAATTTCATTTGGGTGCTGTCATAGTACACGTTAAAATATACATAAACGAACTAAATAAGACATACTACGGGCGATTCGGCATTCCTAATGAAACAAAAGGTTTATGCAAATGTTACAAATACAATCCGCATATTTTGTATTACGTTTTTCGTTGTCTAACGCAAACTTTTGATTAAAATGGCATGATTAAAGGAGCTGTTCGACTGTGTTTCCATAAATTACTATTGAAGGTGATTGAACAACTGATGACGATGAAAAGCAAAGTGTGCCGAAGTCGAGACGGTTTTGTCTCTTCTCCGTCTCTTTTTAATTTCCGAGAGATGTATGTCTATTTCACTTTTAGTTTCCAATTCATTTATGTAAATCTTTAATTCAATATAAATCCATAAGGTCAACCAGGGACTACATGTATTTCATGATATTGTACCTAGCGAAGAATGCTGAAAAGCGCCGCAGGCGAAAAATTTTAGAGGCCACGCCCAAAGTTTGATTAAAATTCACCTAACTACTATCAAATTTCGAAAATTAAATTATTACCTCTCCTCTGCATGGTTGTGTTTTGTTTTTGTAATGTTTTTTTTTTTACTTTTTTTTTGATAGTAGGCTCTTTATTAAAAAAACTCATTTTTTATTTTTGTGAAAAATATGAATATTGGTGTCAATCCAAAATTTTAACATAAGACGTATATATGACTCTAACTAGCATTTTTCGGGCTCGATATTTCATGATTAAAAATAAAGTAAATATCGCTATCGTTTTTCAGAAATCATGTATTTTAGGAGCGTAGATCTAAGAGCAGTTTTTGGTGCAAATGCTTAGGTTTTTAAATACTCCTTCTTACGTGCCGTTTTGTATATATTAATAATAAAGAATTCTTGTTTCTTCCAGTAGGTGCTTTTTTTTTTTTAGTATAAATTATCGCACTACTGTCATAAAAAATGTTTCAATTAAAATTTTTACTTTAATTTTTCTCACCTTTTTGTTTTTGTTGTAAACATATTTTATTGCATTGGGTTATATTTTTGTTGATTTAAAATAGCCCTAAAAATGGGAAAAACGGAACAGACAAGTACATAATAGAAAAATACTATAAAATATTACTCGTATTTCTTTAAAATTGCATCATAAATCAATAACTAAAACGATATGCGTCTGAAACCTTAATCTCTATATAAAACAGGACTTTTAGAAGGAACAGTTTAAAAACGAAACGTTTCCTACAAGACCTTTGTAATAAGGGCCAAGAATACATTATTTAAAAATTTAAATTAGGAGTCCTAGCGTGAGACGAAAAATTAGGTTGCAACTATACTTTTAGGCCCGAGCTTCAAGGCTCCGAGGGAGGGGGGGGGGCGCAGCCCGGCCGCCCCTCCCCCCCTAAATACGCCACTGCTTCTTAGACATATTATGTATGTATATGATTTTCTTTTTCACATAAAATTTGCATAAATTTTAATAATATAATAAATTGGAGGAAAAATGAATATCCTTTAGAACCAAACTCTAATTTTAGAGTAAATTTTTGCAGTGTGAACCTAGAATATAAAAAAATATTGAACAGGAACGTCTTATTACATCCTCTTTCTTCTAAATTTCCTGGCTTGACCATTTCTAAGATTTCCCACCGGAACACCGGGTATAAGAACGTCGCTGTAACATGGCACATTACCTGTGTGTAGGGGGACCAGCAAAAAGACAGAGAACGCCTAAGAACGGTTATACCTGCGGTAAAGAGTAAAAGAGGGACAGCAAGTCAACTTTAAGTACACCGCGATGCTCAACTGTTCGACTTGACTTAACCGCAGACGAACTATAGTCAAGTGTTTGGCGTACTCCGGGTACGGACTGATCGCTGATCTGACTTGGTGCGGTACCAGAACGGTACCGAAAACAATTGCATTTTGGATTTAAATGGTGTTTTGACTTAAACTTACTAAACTAAGAACGTAAATAGATTTGTTTGCTTTAATTTGACAGGTGCAATGTATACTTTATATATGTATAGTTATTTATGAACATTATTTTGTGCGTTTGATAAAATGGTACTATAATTGCATTAATAAATAAGTTCGGTTTTTTATTGTATATTTATTGACGTAAACATTTTAATAAGTATTTTAATAAAGTGTTGAAAGTTACGTAATTACTGTAGTACAACCGGCCAAAATGGACTAAATACAAAGGTAAGGTGAAAAATTAGTAATTTAAGGATTGTTAAAGGATATTATATTGATAATTTAAATTTTTTAAACAAATTTTGTATACTTCGGACTTCTGCTTAGAGTTTAATATAAAACCTATTTTATATTGGTTCCCTACGTAGAAAATAATAAACAAGGTATGTTTACTCTTACGCAAAATTAGGTTTATTTATTTTCTATGTTCCCTAACGTCAACTTTATTTATGTATGTTTCAAGCAAATTTTTTTTATTAGGAATGATAGGCTAAAAGGGGAAATTATTGGTACTTTAGGCAGGTTTTCTTATAATAAAGAAATTAATTTTAATTGTTATTTATTACAATTTCATTATATATTTTTTTACTTTAATTTTTGAGAATGTTTGTAGAATGATAAAATAAAATTAAATATTTATAATTTTAAATAGGTGTTGGATAAATGTATAAAAATTATAGATGAATGAATTTGCCTTATAATTTGCATCTTATTTGTACTGGGTGTCCCACTAAGAATGGCTCTCGGCCGTATCTCAGAAACTACTGGGCATAGAAACTCAGGAAAAAAAAATTATAACCATAGTGGTCATGAGAAAATCCTGGAAATAATTTTTAAGTTCCGCATTTTGCCGCAAGAGGGCGTAATTGAAAAGTAAATTTTAAAATTTTACATATCTCCGAAAATTCCTCATTAAGGTATATCATTGATAACACCATTAAAAAGCTTGGACAATTATGCATCATTTTGGTCTTATGCTCATTGTCGTACCGACTTTAATAAGAGGGGGGGGGGGGGGAGCTGTTTAAAGTGTAATCAGTAAAATCGCTGTAACTTTTAAACGCCTTATCCGATTTTAGCAAACTAAAGACTGTTTGGAAGAGGAATGTATGTACTTTCACCAATCGTATTTAGTTTTCCATAATAGTTCTCAAAAAAAAATGCTAGAGGGCGCGATTTGCAATCATAACACATTTTTTAATTTTACTCCGAAAAAATAAATCATACGGTATAATTATGATATCATAATCGAAAAGTAGATGAAACTTGCTAGAAAAAATATTAAAACCGCAGCTTGATATCTCCGTTTGTTTCAGCGTTATCGCCAATTGAATAATTTTTAAAACTAAGCTATTATATATTTTTTAGAAAAAAAGTGGTACGCCACTGATATTTTTCCATGTGGATATTATTTGTGATTAGCCTGGTCAATTCTGCATAAAAATGGTCTCTTGCGTTTTTCTTCTCAGGCACACCGTTCTTAATTAAAATAATTAAATTAAATTAGCTCTTCTATTATTATTAACATTGATAATGCAAAATTTTGTTTTATAAAAATTGGTGGAAATGACCACCTTCACTTAATAGTCATGCATGAAGCTAAATAATTTCCAGCATTTTCTCTTGGGCATTTTTGTCATAAAAAATTTACCCGAATGCTGTACGATTACTAGTTTCTGAGATATGGCCGGCGGTCATTCTTAGTTGACCACCCGGTACATATTGTGCTTGGAAGTTTGAGCTCTCCGCATACGGCGTCGTGCTTAATTTACTTTCTCGTGCGATGTGGACATCATATCCCCTCTTGTTGTACTAACTACTGTTATTACATCGACGGATAGCATGTGTCTACTTAAAAAAATACTTTTAGTTTTTGTACAAAACTGAATTTAGGAAATATTTTTTATAATATATTTCATACCACGCCTACATAATGCGATTATTTGTTGACAAATATCACGCTATCGCAGTTCAACCGATTTCGCCCTACGTCATCAATACCAATCAATAATCAAGCACTGATTCCGATATTAGACCGAGCAAATTTCAGACAGGGTATATATTTATTTGTAAATAAACATGTTGCTGAAAAATTTGTAAATTAAACATGGCAAGCAAGGAAAGCTAACAGCAGACAACAAAAAAACAAACATTATGAAATTTAAAAAGAAAATTATTAAAGAAAAAAAGTAGCGAGTTATTCTCTATCAGACAGATCAAGAATAAAAAAAGCACATGGTGAGCCAAGCTGTTGAACTATAAAATAATAATGAATTCCTGAGTTGACGTCATTGCTTTTAGTGCAGACGTGGTGCAAGTACTATTTTTTAGCCAAGAGTATTTTTAAAAAATCATGATTATGGAATTACATACCATTAACAACTTAAAATGTAACTTAATACGACGAAATATTACTATAAAATTTTAATATAGCCGTGGTCTCATGTATTGTCATTATAGGTCGTGGGCAAACATTGAACCAAACCGGTTCATAAACCATGTATGCAAATGGGACCAGGCGCATATTATAAACAATAATTATTCTAGGTATTGCATTTATTAACATTTTATTAAAATTACTACGATTTTGGTCTGTTTTATTTTTTTTACGGCAGTAATTTGATATCTTCTGGTTTCTTATATCTCTAAAATTGTAACAAAAAAAAATAGTATAAAACTAAATAAGCATATTTACACAAAAAATGGAAAGTTCACCCTGGGTACACCCCTAATATGGTGAACCCAGTAGCGTGCAATGATATTTTAATCAGGGTAGGCAAAAATTGCATTTAAGACAAAAATTTACCTTCCTTGAATGCTACAAGCATCTAAATTACAAATTTTGTCACAAAATGTCTTGTTTTTGAGTTTGTGGAAAGAACACTGGCAGAGAAAAATAAAACGACAATATTTGTAAATAATTTTAACACGGCGGTCTTTACGTAAAAATTCTTTTAAAACAACGTCATAAACATTGGTTTTGCGTTTTAAATCCTGCAAAAGATCGCTCTGCAGAAAAATTATTGTTAATTATGCGTGTCTGTCCCTGTGCGTTTTGTAAATAGGATATGAATTATTTTTAATTCAGAAACGGATCGTTGTTCCTAGCCGGTATAGGAACAATTAACGCCTCCATATTTATTTTTTCCCGAAACTCGATGGCGCGAAGTCTAGTAAAAAGCCGAAAATACTAATTATAAAAAATTAAAAGTCTATCATCCACCTTACTAAAACAACGTTGCCATAAACTGGGTCAATTATTATATGAAATATGATGATAAGCTTACTGATTATTAAATATCATGAATCTACCAATTATTTTAATTGTCACAAAAGTGCTTCTTATATTACGATACCTTATCCGTTATCCCTTTAAAAATATCCTAAAACTAAACTAATTAATAACAAAACTTATAGAGGCGTGTTTCATATTTTATATTGAGAAAGCGAAGTATTTTCCAAACTACGGTAAAACTTGAAGATTGGCACCAATGCACTTACCAAACGCGAGCTTTCTTGGCGCGGGCTAATAGATGATGGAAGGTCGAAGGTTGCGACGGGTTTATTTGCTACATCTCTTTCTACCCTACTGCCTACCGGACCTCTCGCTTGCTTCCACTGGTACCTACAAAAGCAGTGCTTTTGCATAAGACGCTAATGTACAGCGAGATATTTGCTTTTTGAACGGTCTTAGGGAATATTTTTACAGGGATATAGTTTAGGATATAAATAAGCAAAGGATGCGTTCGTGAAAATATGGGATATAGGATTAATTTTTCGGTGCTATATTATTATTATTTAAATTAATGTAGAGATAAATTGCCAAAGTTAGATTACACGGATAAAAACTAATATATAAAAAAAGTGTTTCTGTTTGTTTTATTGTTCCCAGGGTAGGCAATGCTTTTTGTCTATATTATATGCACGCCACTGGTGGAACCGGCTCGAGGAGGGGTTTGATTCCTGAAATAAATTCTTTTCATATTTACTATTGGTACTCAGAAAGAAGTACAACTCAGTATTTAAAAACAGTTATTTAAGCAAAAATTGTGTAAAGTAGTACCTTATTTACGAATGTGAAATTTTTAAGCACGAGCCGTAGGCGAGCGCGCAAATCTCATGAGTAATATGAAATAACTAATAAAGTGGTAAGGGGAATATTTTAATTGTTTATATTGTACTGAACAAAAATTCTTGTTGTTTCAGTATTAGTAATTATGTCTTAATGTAATATATTTTATTATGTACCTACCATAAATAGGCTATACAATTATTTGGGTTAAAAACTGTAAAAATCCTATATTATTTTTTGAATTAGGAATTCCTATATTAAGGACTGTTTCCTCATTTCCCATTTCATTTATTGTCATTTACATCAGTAATGCGATGAGTCCCAAGAATAGCAATTTAATAATAAATACAACCTAAAATGCAAAGCTTGTTGATAAAATTTATATATACAGGGTCCTGCGCCTCACCTCCCGTCTTCTGTAGCTCACTTATTAATTAAGTTAGGATTATGACGTTTTGCAGGCTTTACCTGTATCCTAGGGCGCATTTCAGGAAAATATTTTTGTTTATACAGGGTGTTCCAAAAAAGTGTGACGTCATAAGGATATGTTTTTTTAGATTACATGCTATATATTTTCTTACTTATTTGGATGCATCTTGTAGTTGCCTACATACCCCTAAAATTTTAATGAAATCGGTTCAGTAATATAGGCGAAAAAAAAATAAAAACTAAAAAAAATCAGTTTTGCACCACACTGGTTTTAAAAATTCATAAAAATTAAAAATAATGTCTCGTTAATAAAATTATACAAAGGTACTTAATAAATAAGGTCTCACAGTTTCGTTAACCAAGTTTGATTACTACGAATTGTACAGGGTGTCCAAAGTTTAGTGTCAAACTTTAAAGCAACTTATTTTTCTTATTTCAAATTGGAACTCCTGTATATTATTATCTCATTCGATGCAGAATTAAAATTCAAACATTTATTCTAATTACAACCCTATCGCAATTTCTAATGCATTTAGACTTAATAATATAGAGAGGTTCCAATTTGAAATAAGACAAATAAATTGCTTTAAAGTTTGCAAAGTTTGACACAAAATTTTGGACACCCTGTACAATTCGTATTAATCAAACTTGGTTAACGAGACTTTAGGACCTTATTTAATAAGTACCTTTGTAGATAGAATTTTAATAAGGGGGCATTATTTTTATTTTTTATTAATTTTTAAAACCAGTGGTGCAAAACTGTTTTTTTTTAGTTTTTATTTTTTTTCGCCTATAATACTGAACCGATTTCATTAAAATTTTAGGGGTATGTAGGCAACTACAAGATGCATCCAAATAAGTAAGAAAATATATGGCATGTAATCTAAAAAAACATATCCTTATGACGTCGCACTTTTTTTGGAACACCCTGTATAAACAAAAATATTTTCCTGAAATGCAACCTAGGATACAAGTAAAGTCTGCCAAATATCAAAATTCTAACCTAATTAATAAGTGAGCTACAGAAGACGGGAGGTGAGGCTCAGGACCCTGTATATTGACGAAAAACATATTATTACATATAACGTAAAAGTACCAGTTCTATTAAGAGCAAACAATAGTGGACGAGTCATCACGAACAAATACTACATTTCCACCACAACGTGCATACTTAACTTGACCATACGTCCCGTTTTGAACGGGGCAGTCCCGTTATTTGACACTCAGTCCCGTTGTCCCCAAAAAAAGCTTCGGGACGCCAAAATGTCCCGTTTTCGGGAAGTGGGCGAAGTCGGTATATAAAACTCAATTGCAAGTATCAATTCTTAAAGCGATGTTGATTATAAAGGTGAATGTGAATAAAACCTGTCAAGAATACCATTCTTTTTCAAATTCGTCACCCAATATATTTTAAAAAAAGTCTTTATCTGAGAAATACCAAACTTAATTAAGCCGCCTATTATAATGATGCTTAAAAATAAATTTTTCAGTTATGTAGTGCTTTACTTTAACAAACCAAACAGATTTTGCAGGGTCCCGTTTTAAGGAGAAAAATAAATGGTCACGTTATGCATACTGTACCTGCATCTGGCGATTGCAATAAAATTTCACGGCGTCAGTGGAAATTTCGAAAATAATGTCTGGGCATATCATCCGCCTGAAAGGCTCTTAAGGTAAAAATTGTCATGGCTTACGATTGCTTATGAATCAAATCAACTTATAATATACATTAATACTATTTTTAATCTTTATTCTAAATATGGTGCATTAAGATTTATTAATATGAATGATATGGATTTATCTTATTTCCACTTTCAATTAAAATGACATACGGTTTCTCTGTATGAATACACACTTCATGTGTAGCAGTTTTTTATATTAAATGCTCTAGTTCCTTGCATATTTATTATTTGTTTATTATTTATTGCTAATATTAAGTCTTAATGCAGATTTTTCACTTAAGCTTTTAAGGCATCGACAGTGAAAAGCGGTACTTTATAGGTACAATTAATTTTCTTTTATTTTATGTATTTTAATTGCGTTGCTTGATACACAGAACAATAAATCTGTACTGTTAAAAATACAATTTTTGCCAGTGCAAGCAATACATAACGAAAACAAAGAAATAAGAATGAGGACGCTGATGCCGATAGTACGGTTCTGAACGCTGCCAGATGATTAGTGGGGTGACTTATAGTCTATTTCAGAAAGGTGTAGAGCTCGGTGTAGAGTAATAAAAGCTCTTAAGGTATGCAAAGTGACTACAGAGTGACCCAACGAATATTTAATCAACTTTCATAATTTTGCATTGATTACATTGCAAAATTCTTTTTTTATCAAGTGCAGATAGTACCACCCGGGTTTGGGTCAATTTATGGGTTTTGCCTATTGTTATCCATTCACAAACACTGAAAATGGTGTGACAAAGGCGTGCATTATGTACATAGCAAATTTACACAAATATCGTTTTATGAAATATGTCATGGAAGATATAGCTGAAAAACAAAGTGTACCTACCTGTGCTGCGCACACCGCCGTGTCATTGCGAACTAAATTCTATAGAACTTATATGTGCGCAAGTGAAAGGATTGGTAGCCAGACATTCAAAATGAAAGACGTTAAGCTACTGTTTGATTAAGGAAGTGATACCAGAGAACTGGAATTTCAAGTTGTTAAACAAGAGGAGAAAATGTGGGATCTTGACCACCTGATTGATCGGATCGTCGACCCGTTAATTATAACGTCAAGAGAAGATGACAGTTCCTTAGATGACGAAGAATATTATGATTTTTTATAATTTAATTTCGGTATAACGTATTTTTTATCCGATTGTGTCAAAAAATGACGTTTTATAGATCAGATATTTGGACGAAAAGGTAACCTTTTTAATAAGGTATTGATTATTGCGCTGGTAGCTAGCCAACCTCTGCCGTCCTAGTCCGAAAAACATTTTGTCGGACACTAAAATATTTTCAACAGTTTATTTTATTCATTTATTTACAATATTTATATTAAATGTACAATTAGAACAATTTTGAACAAGAACGGGGTGATGTAAATTTGATTTTGAGGATGTGTTATTATTTGTGAACCTCTTTTCTAGTTAGGATCCTTGATTTCTTTGGACAATATCCATCACTTTTTTGTTTCAACAATGCTCGTAATCTCATGTATTTAGATATATTAATATTCTGTTTTACATTTACCACTGCACGTAGCATAGAATACTGCGACCACAGAGTAGATGACTTCATAGTTTTCGATAATTCCGCCATATAGACCAAGAAGACGTTTTCGGAGAACGACTGTATATTTTTTTCTTGCCGGTAATCCATACATTTTTTATAAACTCTTTCATATATTTCCTTATATTTTTGTGGCAACAAATGTAACATTACTTCCTTGGCAGTTTCTTGAATGTCAGGTGGTGTACCTTCTATAAAATCATCGTCTATTTCCATTTTTAATTGTGTTTTTCAGGTTTTAAAACTAGCAGAACACGAAAGATTAGTTAAAACTATCGCCTGATTGATAAAACGTCAGTTGATAATATTAATTTAATTATTTGTTAGATCCATGGATACGCATATTACAGGTTCCATTGTTCAAACATTCAAGGGACAAAAAATTACAATGCAAGATGAAATATATTGGTTTTCTTAATTTTTACATTATTTTATAATCCGAGCAAAAACACAATCGGATAAAAAATAACGTATGTTATACGGACGAAAAATGTATTTCAGACTATGCGGGTTACTGGCCTCGGCTTTGCCTCGTCCAGTAATCTCCCGCAATACGTCCGAAATACTGCATTTTTCGTCCTTGTAACATAATATACTATTTTGTATTTTGTATTTTTGTTGGATTGCCCAATAGGCATTGGCGTTGGCAAAAAACCTAACTTTTTCCACTCTTTTAAAAATACGTCAATTTGACAGGTACATTATTTTTACCTTTTATTTATGACATTTTTCATATTACTTTTAAGACAAATACTATCCACAAAGTCGACCTTTTGAAATTCAATAATAAAAAAAATCTAATCAAATACGGTGCGGCCTTTCCAGGTGACACAGTATGCAAATTCTTATTTTGCCTAATATACATACATGACATAATGTAAACACAGGTTAGAACATTTGCAGGATGTTTAAACTAGTCAACTGACTAATGGTCTATAATTTACCAATTATGACTTTTTCCGATGAGTTATTAGCAAATTTGAGAACGCGTTTTAAACTAGATAAGTAAATTATCTCCATTCTCCAGTGGCAGCTTGAGAGTTATTAAAAAAATATATGGTTGCCCCAAAGTAGTGAATTTCTTAAAAAATAATTATTATTATAATAAGGTAATATTAAAATATACATATTATACAGGGTGATTCCTAAGTTGATACTTCTTTTTTAGCTGTGTATAAAAGACATTAAAATAAACAACATTACCAGAGCTGTGAGTAACTTAAGTAACTAGATACTTAGTGACTTAGTTCTTTTTTGAATCATGCCAAAAGTAACTGTTACTTCGTTACTTTTGAAAAGTAACTTGTATCTAGTTACTTTTTAAGTGTAGGTATAGTTACTCCTAAAAAGTAACTAGATACAAGTTACTTTTCAAAAGTAACGAAGTTACAGTTACTTTTGGCAAAAAAGTAACTTGTTACAAGTTACTTTTCAAAAGTAACGACGTTATAGTTACTTTTGGCAAAAAAGTAACTTGTAACTAGTTACTTTTTAGGAGTAACTAAGTTACTTTTTAAGTGTATAGTTACTCCTAAAAAGTAACTAGATACAAGTTACTTTTCAAAAGTAACAAATAATGCACACAATCAGATGATGACCAAGGGACGATCGGCGGCCTTTTTTTTTTTTTTTAGAAGTCACTTGTCACAGTCTGTAGTGTGTACATGAAAATGAATTATCACTACCTGGTAAATTTATTTATTTGGGCAAAAGTATCGAAAAAGTAACTAGTTACTTTTCTGAAGTAACTTTCACAGCTCTGAACATTACATATCTATACACTCCAAATACGTTTTGCCTAACTTGCCCGTTGAATAACATTAAGAACACTTCTGGGTGTAGGGTCCGCAGGGGAAAGCGTTTTGCGTATAATTTCGAAGCAGCAGCCCCACTTTGACGACACTCACCGTACATTAACACCATATCTAGTTCTTGTTCATTGTTTTCAAATTTTACCATTTTCACGTGTCATCAATTTAAATTTAACTTACTTCAGAAAAACACACCGCAGCGGATTGCTCAACACCACCCGGAAATTGCATGACAATTAAGAGATAAGAAAAACAACATAAAGTATAGCGGGCTACGTTTTGATGACCAGGCCCGCCCTTAGATTGTTTATTTCTGTATCTCGCCTATTTTTAAATTTTTTGAAAAAAGGTATTTAAAAATGTTGTTTATTTTGATGCCTTCTATACACAGCGAAAAAATAAGTATCAACTTAGGAACCACCTTGTATGTATAATATCTGGTAATGGTCTACCTTTTCCTTTTAATTCGATCGTCAGCGATACACAAAAAACAGAAGCACTCACGGTAAACCTAGAAAGTAGCGTAAAAAACAAACAACCCTATCCAATACCGCACTAGCGCTGCACTAAATAGTTTTTTAAATGGGCACGGGAAAAGCGGAAGACTGCGCGGGTGTTTCAAGCAGCTCGTAGTGCACGATCGTGTGGCCCAGATAAACAATAACTTTGCGATAGCGTGAGTCTCTAGGTTATTCCACTGGTCAACCTTTATTTGGGTAGTTCGGACTTCACTAGCAGTTTTTTTTTATCATTTACAACGTAAATGTCGAGAGTTATATTATTTGCTTTTTCGTAACAGAAAATATTTTAATTAGATTACTTAATTATTTTTTTGGGAGCTCTGTTTTTTGGGAGCTCTTCAGCACAGCAGCGCTTATGCACTAGCCGCCACTGACGGATTGTCTCCAAGCAACGCACCGCTACTGTACCGACATATTGATTAAAGATTAATTGAAGAACGCGCTTCAGAGACAAGATTCCGCTCATCAATTTAAATGGTCTACTTTGCAACTAAAATTATTGTTTAAATTTAAAGACACGAAGCACATTTTCGTCTAGGGAATAGCCGTCGCAAATTTTACAGCTGTGGTTCGGGCATTGCGACGTTGTCAGTGCCTCTATTATTATTACGCTATGGTAAGAAATTTATAAAACAACGTATAGGAAATATGTAATATAATATTCCTAGCAATTTATAGTAGTAACTATCGTTTACAATAATATTATTATATTTCATTTAGTGACGGGTATTATTTTGATAATATAAATTATTATGAAGGAAAGAAATAAGAACTTAAAGCCACTATTATATTTAAAATAAAAATTCACTACATGTGTCAAATGCAAAAGCATTTATCTTCAGGAGATAAATAAAAGTATATTTTATGATAATTATTATACAGAATACAGCCACAGCGGCATAAATCAGTGGCGGCTCACGGTCTTAAAAAATGGTGAAGAGCTAGGTATAGTGCGGGTACTTAAACACACATTGACAAAAAACCGTGTAACAAAACGTCTCTCTTATCCTCATCTGTCCAATGACTGAATGGAGTTTCCAACAAATTACAAACTATGTCATTAATTGGGTTCATTTTTAAAACACACAACTAAGTAGATGCGTACACTACTCCCAGTCAACCAAATAACAATAAAACCATGTTAGATTAATATGGTATTAAAAAACGTTGACTAGGCGAATCACATGTTTATCAATATGAAAATAACATTTAATCGGCCGATAAATAACATTGTGGTAAAAAACATTAGATATTTTAACGTTGTTTTTGTATTATCATTTATACATAAAATATCTTTATATTTACTTAATTCTAATGTAGAATAACGTTGCGGACAAAAACGTTTAACATTATTTTAACGTTTAAAATTTGTGATAAAGCACTATATTTTATCTTATTTATAATGGTATTTTATCATTAGATATTCTATATTTTCAACTTTTTACCTATTAGAATATTCTTGAATTATAATATTTTGGTATTACTTTATAAACGTATTCTTATAATGGTTTATGGGCTCAAATCGTACCAAATTTCCGATTACCTTTCGCCTACGATTGTTTGAAGCATCTTCTGGGATCTTGACGTTTTGAGATTGAAACACTAAATGCATCCCGAGACTTAGGTATATGAATTAGAGTTCTATCCATAGTCCGATACAAACAAGTTCAATATTCAGCTTGTTTTCCAGTGTTCTAATCTTAAAAGGTTCAAATCCCTGAAGATACAAATGTGCAATCGTAAACGACATCTGAAATCCACTCCAATTTGATACAATTGGAATCCAAAAACCATATATAGTTCTATTAGCATTAACATATATTCACAGCGATCTTTTTTTGTCGATAAAAATTGGGTTTTAGGGAAAACAAGCCAATAACACAACTGTTTTTATATCATTTTTTTTATTTTTATACATTTAATTTTTTTAATCGGGCATTAGCATATCGAACATACTCCATTATCGTTTTGTCTATGCTAAAGTCAGATGAAGTATATGATTTATACTAACCTATAAAACGTAATTTTCGCCGTTTTCTTCTTTATCCACCGCTTTTCTGCTGGAACAACTTCGCACGGCACAAGAAATAATTAATATCTATCACACAGTAGCAATAGTTTTACACAAAAATTGAAAACCTTCTCATAAAATCTAAAACTACCTCGATTATGATTGATCGAACAGCTGACTACATGAATGACAGAAAGATCAAGCTTTAAAGGTCGCAGGTAGGGTCACTTTTAGTCACGTGTGTCTCCTCCTTGTTTATTCTATCTCGATGGTACAGGACGGCATTCAGCTTTTGCATTTGAATGACAGGTCTTTGTGAAACTAAAAAAAAAATTAACAAAAATTGGATTACCCTCGGGATTATTATTTAGATGCATTTGTTTTTTTATAAGTTTGCATAAATATGTACCTACTTAAAAAAAAAATTGTTATAAGCCTGCAACACAAGCCACTAGTAATAAAAGTAACCAACTGGTGAGTTTTTTATATAAAGATGAAGCCAAATCTTCTAAGATAACAAATTTTCTGTCATAAAAATCCTAATCCCTCGCCTAATCCCAAAATAAAGTTTCAATATTCTTACGATAGTTGACCATTGACTAAATACCTATTTTTACTTTAAATTTTATGACCTTTTATTTTAAAACAAAACGGTAGGATAGCCGCGGTCATCATCTTACCAGCAAGGTTAGGTGTTAAATCTGGTTAAAAAGGGGTGATATTTTTTTTTAAACATTATTTTCTTCTTTTATTACATATTTTTATTTTAAAAACATAAAATTTAGGTGCTAAACATATCTTTTCGGTTTTAAAATTTGCGAAAGCCTACAAAAATAAGTCAAAATTAAACATGGCGATATTGGCCATTGGTGACACATCGTTTTTCGGCCAGTTTCTGTAGATATTCCGACGGCAAATAGTTATTAATATACGAAAAGAAATTTGAAAACTTACCTACACATCAAACATAAAAGAGGCACATATCACAAAACACACCACTACTAATTTTTACTTAAGAATCGCAAAACAAAACTAAGAAAGACCACAAGAATAAGACAACGAAAAAGGTAGTAGAATGGACGCTGGGCCGGGAGCCGGAGGCTGCTCGTGGGCGGGGTGGTTGCGACCAGTTCCGAACATAAGCGAAGTCAACACGAGGTAGTTTAAATCGGGCGCCAAATTTAAAATACATTTTGTGCAAATGAAAAACATGTTGATTTAAGTAACGTTATAAGTAGTAATATAATTATATCGTTGGGAAATAAAACATTGCACAAATACCTCTAAAAATAATATATTCGACCCAACAGTTGTTATTAATAGGTTGTAAAAAATAATGTTGAAATTATTAACTTTTTTTTTTACAAAATTAAATGTTGTGTAAAAAAACGTTAGTGTTCTAATGTTATTGCCATATGATTTTCATAAAGTATGTTCAGTGGGCTGAATTAACTGAAAAATAAAAATCACACAGTAAGTTCCGCAAAGCCTCAAAATAAATACCTTAAGGTTAGGCAAACCAATGCTAAAACAATGGTGCATACGACTGATCTATTTTTTAATTGCCCTTCATCATAATGCAAATTATTACATACTGTTTGCGTGACTGAGGTCACGTAACCATAGCAACGGTGAATATCAAAGCCATGTTGCGCGTTGGGTCTTTACTTGCTTCTTTGAGCTCACGAACATAGTCAGCTGAGGCGCGCCAAAATGCACGAGTGTTTATAATTATTGTGCATCGGAGTTAACTGTGGCCCTATTATGCATAGCTACATTCGGATTAAATTAATATTATTAATTGGAACATAATTATTTTTGAAGGGCTAAAATGGTAGCTGTATTGGTACTTTAATATTTAATATTGTCAAAAACTTTTCTCCTGTTTTTTTTTTGTGGTGAAGAGCCCCTTAACCTACTTTACTTGACAAGCCGCCACTGGCATCAATGTTCAAACATCAATATTTCGAGAATTGCTGAATTGTTATATTTAGGTCCAAAATTTAAGTAAGCATTGTCTCACACGCCACCTCTTTTAAAACAAGTTAACACAAGATGGAGAACTTTGTTTGATGATACAAGTTACTATAATAGTTTTCTTGGCGATATAAATTGATGTAATATTTTTCCCACAACTTGGCAACGCGCAAAAATTATGACTGTCCTAATGCAGACGAATATCACGAAGTGATTATTTTATATGCAAATTAATAGATTCATAGATAATTTTATTGCTACTAGTTATTAGAGATGGATTTTTCCAGTGATTGTATAAGCGGGACAGGAAAAAATCTTCCTGCAAAGGAAAAGGCATAGAAACACAGACATTCACCGATATTTTAAATGCCTCTAATGACAGACTTTAGTAACCTATGGCCTATTATTTGTTAATTACTTCGTTGAATTTACGCTTATTAACTTTAAATAATATTAAGAATGGGTATTACACAGGCGCGTAACTACAGGGGGGCCTAGGGCCCCCTCCCAGACCTCGCTAGCCCCCCCCCCCAGAAAAAAAAAGCTGACTTTGTAAGCTCGCTACTCGCCTCGCAAATATAGGATCAATTTTTACATAACAATGTCATTTATTATATAACTAATCTAAAATTTTGACGTATTGCTTTTGCTCTAACATATTTTGCTGCAAGGCTGGCAACCAAACATAAAATAATAACATTATAATAAATGTGTTCTGGTTGTCAGCCTCAAACTTATTGGGTAATTTTACTCGTTGAACTTTGGGCATGTTTATTCAACGATGTACGAAATAATCTTGCCAAATATCACTCGACCATCATTTTTTTATTGAGTAAATTTTCCATTTTTCACTCAAACTCTTTTGGCAATACTCGTTGAACTTTGGGCTTTTTATTCAAAAATTAAATCCCTCGAGCTTCCCTCTCGGGATCTA
Source organism: Polydrusus cervinus (assembly GCA_935413205.1). Taxonomy (NCBI): domain Eukaryota; kingdom Metazoa; phylum Arthropoda; class Insecta; order Coleoptera; family Curculionidae; genus Polydrusus; species Polydrusus cervinus. Next base: position 51,091,695 of record OW284516.1, on the reverse strand, counting down.
ATTAGAATAAACATGTCCAATTTCTCGAAAAATTTCCAAAAAAAGTTTTCGTGACAGCTGAAAAATCTAACTCATAAAAAAACGAGGTCTTGTGATATTACTGTTGATTATTGACCAAATTTGTTAAAATTTTTGCGTGGTCCAAAGATGTTTCTCCTGCGGCGCATTTACACAAGCCGCCACTGCAAGTCACAATAACAGGCCCATCCTAGGCCACCCCCAGGTCAGAGGGCTAGTTACGCCACTGGTATTACACATACACAAATTACCCTCAGCGTACGTTTAATTGGGTGGGCAGAAGAAAGCTAATATTTATAGTTGAAACAAATGCGCTTGTACCAGTGACATACAGTCAGAAACTATGTTCGGGGGTTCGGGATTTCAAGTTAAAAATAAAACCATACCTATTGCTAATTATGTTTATACATAATATAATATTTTCGGGGTTCATAAAATTTTTTAACAATAATTAACTAACCAGCAACTTTGACTGTGGCATAAATGACATCGGCAGAAATCGTTTTTCTACAACCAAGATGGCCTGGTTAGCTTAGTTTTTGATATTTTAATCTTGGAAAAATATTGCCGTAGGCGAAATTTTTTTTGGTGCTTTTGCCTAAAATGCATTTTTTCGCGTAGGTATTAAAATTTTTTTACACTTTTAACAATTTTTAATTATTTATTAGGTACTACTAACTTACAAACTAACTAATGTCTATAGTCTATTTTAGAAAAGTGTAGATTAATAAAATGGGAAATTCCATCCAGTTCGACTCAATTTAGGTGTCAGGCATAGGCGTCGGTAAATTTTGTGCATTAAATTATTTATGATAACTAACCAAAAAATAAAAGGTAATTTGATAAAGAAGGAACTATTTGGTATAGCATATTTACAGAAACATCGTTTTATGAAATATGCCGTGGAAGATATAGCTCAAAAACATGGTGTAACTGTGCTGCTCACACCGCCATATCATTGCGAACTAAATCCTATAGAACTTATATGGGCGCAAGTAAAAGGATTAGTAGCAAGACACAACACAACATTCAAAATAAAAGACGTTAAGCTACTGTTTGATAAAGCCATTAAGCAAATGACACCAGAGAACTGGCAAAAAGCAGTCCATTATGTCATTAAAGAAGAGGAGAAAATGTGGGATCTTGACCACCTGATCGATCGGACCATCGACCCGTTAATTATAGCGTCAAGAGATGACAATTCCTCAGATGACGAAGAATATTATGATAAATTTATAATTTAATTTCTGTATAATGTATTTTTTGTATTTTATATTTTTTTATAATATGTAATAAAAATAAGTGTACCTAATACTATGTCTACATAATGCACGCCTTTGTCACACCATTTTCTGTATTTGGAATTTTGCAATGGAATCAATGTCAAATTAAAAAAGTGACTTAAATATTCGTTGGGTCACTCTGTAGTCCCTTTGCATAACTAATGATCGTTTATTACTTTACAACCTTCTGAAATAGACTATAATAGAAAATTTTCGTCGTCAACCGGTACTACGAAAAAAAGCGCTAGAACGGGCTAGATATACTACATGACGTCACACGCCAGTGATACAAAATCTAATTGAAAATTGAAAATTTAACACAAAATAGCCTCGCCATTTGATTCTCGTGAATTTCGTTTTTATAACATTTTGTATATAAAAAAAGACATTTTATTGCCATCACCAGACGCAGGTACGGTATGCACGATGTGGTGGAAATGCAGTATTTGTTTGTGATGACTCATCGACTACTGTTTGCTCTTAAGTTAAAAACTCAACCAGTTACAAATATTTGGATTAACTCTTAAGCCAAATGAAAAATTTACGAAGGTAAGTATGATAAAAAAAAACAATGAACTTTTTATTGTTTCTCGACTTCAAAACGAAAGCGCGAAAGAACAACAAACGGATCACTATCACTTGATTACATAAAACACTTTAGGAACGCGTAAACCTATGTCAAAATTACCATGCCGTGGGCGTGGTGTAGATCACATCCATTAACCTAATTAATTCTATTATAAATCAATTAAAAGTTGCAACATTCAATTTAAGGGGAAAATGACATTGAATTTTGTAGGTTTCGATTTGCATATACATATATGTTCAAAATGTTCTAGTCAGTTGGCATATAATAATTGACATATAATATATAAATCGGTTGGATGCTGGATGTGTTTGTCCAAGGGTTATATTTTTTGGATGAAGTGGATCCGAACGCAATAAAATTTTCCATAATAAATTGCGGTTTTTTTTAAACGAATTACAAAAAACTAAACAAAGTAATGAATGTTTTTTCACTAATGGAAAGGTACCTAGTATCTTTGTAGGTGTGAAAAAGTTATTTTGACGCAAAAAAAGGAACCTAGGAAATATATATAAACCAAAAAAAAACTCTAAAAAAAAAATACTAAAGTTAATCGTACTCTGAAAAAATATTGAGAATTATGCTGTGTTTTTAAAAATAAAGTAGTAGAGTTTAGTGTCCGTATAAGTAAATAGAAAGAAAGTTTTAGCGGCAGACAGAAAGAAAGTTTTAGCTGCATATTTTGCATTAAAGTACACAGGGACGCCAAAGGTAATGGGTTCCCTGGGGCACAGGTAAACAATGACAGGCTGTTTCGTCCTTATTGGGACTCATCAGAAAGCCAAAACCCGTAAGCAACTCCCAGTACAGCGAAAATATGTTTTCAACATTTTTAAAAATAAAAATGTGATGTAAACCATAATTCAAAGGTGTTTCTAATAAAGTAATTACATCATTCCTGAATGGGAAACTTACCATTAATTTTTTTTATTGCATAAAAATGTTTAGTTACATAAAAAATACTATATTAAAAATACGTTTTGAACATCCTCCATTTTGTATAAATAATTAAATTTCTCCATGTGATGTCACGTAGTATATCATTTCGTCAGATCCATCCCTAGACGCGTTTCTCCATGTCATGGCTCACAGTAGAACTAAGATCTGACAAGAGAAAGTAATAACTCAAAACCCCTCCTATGCAGTATTTGGTGGAACACACCAGTAAGATGTTGCACTTAGCGACATCTGTGTTGTTATTATATTTAAATTTAATTTTAATGCCAGATTCCCTATTGGTAAATTAAAAAAGTATCGAACCTCTTTGGAACAATAAATTAATTCTTTCGATTTAGTAGAGTGATAATGACCTCTATAATCTTTTTTTTTCAATTTTTCTACTCGTATATTAGTAAACAGTGTTTTTTGTACAGTTCACTCTATAAAATAAAAACGCACAACTCTGCGTTAGGATGCCTAGTATTACAATCAAGTTAGCCTTTAACCACTCAAATCGTGACATTTATCTATCTTGCGTTTTGAATATTTGACAGTGACATTGTCATTAGTGGAGATTTAAAGTTTAAATCGATACTTTATTAATTATAAACAAATCTTTAATTTATTAGTAAGAATCGCAGAAAAAGTATAGTACATATTGCGTGTTTTAAAGAAATTACGCACTCATGTAATTACTGCACTCCTCGATCGCAATTTTTTCTATCGTGCGTAAAATGCTTTTTTCTACTCCCACATGGAAATTTGCTATTTTCTTTACACTTAAGTGGCGAGTAAAGTAGGCTATTCCAGTTAACTGTGCGGGAAAATCTCATATCCATCCTAGATAGGTAATGAAACTGACCAATCACAGTAGTCAATTACAGAAAAGCGATTGTTGTTCATAAAAGTACTGACCAATCACAGTATATTATTTTTACTGAGGCTCCGCCTTCTTTTTCAAAACACTAAATTATATAATTTAAATGCATATGGTACAATTTGTTATTCATTTGTTCAATATAATAAAATCTAGACGCATTTATAATAGATTTATCAATAATGCAACCTGCTGAATGTGCATAGAAAATTAATTTCATGTAGCATCATTTATCAGTTGGTTTTTCCATAATTAGTTTAACGTTTCGATAGTCAAGAGGTAGAGCGTTGGACTATGGAACCAATGGTCGTGAGTTCAAGCCCGGCAACCTGAAAACTTTTTTTTACATTTCTTAGCATAAGGTTTGTAAGTTTGGTCGTAGAAAAAATATACTGTTCAACTCGAGTTGATTGTCCATATTGCCCTCGGAAGTTTGAGCACTCCGCCTCCGGTGTCGTGCTTACTTCCTCGTGCGATATGGACATCATATCCACTCTTGTTGTACAAACTACTATTACGTACAGTTCACTCTATAAGTAAATCCCTTCTTACGCACAACTGTGCGTAAAAACTAAAAACGCACAACTCTGCGTTAAGATGCCTAGTATAACAATCAAGTTAGCCTTTAACCACTCAAATCGTGACATTTATCTATCTTGCGTTTTGAATATTTGACAGTGACATTGTTATTAGTGGAGATTTAAAGTTCAAATCGATACTTTATTAGTTATAAACAAATCTTTAATTTATTAGTAAGAATCGTAGAAAAAGTATAGTACCTACGTATTGCGTGTTTTAAAGAAATTACGCACTCATGTAATTACTGCACTCCTCGATCGCAATTTTTCAATTCGTTATAAAATGCTTTTTACCACACTTAATACGTAATATACTATTGTCAACAGAGCGTTAACCTTTGCTATTACGACTTATCTAAATCATCCTTATTATGTAATTTTCCGCCAAATTATGTGGTAATACATCTACAACAAGTTATTGCTCATAAGGTTGTGGGATTTAATGGTGACGTTGACAGAATAGCAGTTTTGTCAACTAATAAAATTCTGCTTATGGATTTTTGAAAGCGAAATTCTCCGAAGTTACAACAAAAAGTATTGTTTAAAATTTCTGTTTCATATTTAACATCAAATATAATTTTTTCTAGTGTACTGAAATTAGTATATTACATAACCAATGATGAGAGTAATACTTTTCAAACGAGAAGATATTTAGCACGAGGCATCAGCCGAGTGCGGAAATTCTCCGAGTTTAGAATAATCACTTTCACACAAGTAATGTACACTATTTTTTCTAAGATCACAAAGAATTATTGAAAAAGCCTTTGATTTGTGAAAAAAAATATTTCAACACGAGTGTTGAAATAAAAAATATCAACACTAGTATTGAAATTAGCATACTTAGGATTATGTTCTACTTAATATTTGGTTTCATAGTTTGTCAATAGGTTTTTCCTTTATTTGTAGTTTAAGTTTTTCATTTTTTCATATTTTATATAGCATAGGAAGAACTGACTAATCCTGGATTGACTTCTAGATTAACCAAAATGAAAAATTTTAAATTTAATCAAGGAAAGATGTATTAAACATAAATTTAAAAAATCCACCCAACAAGAAATATTTCAATTCAAAATACCTAATTCTATAAATTACTTAATGTTTTTATAGAAAAAATCAAATACTCCTGATGGGATTTGAACCTGTGACCTTGCAATCTGTAGGCTAGAGCTCTATTCTCTACGCTATGGCTTCCGATAAACATTTGTCGTTTAATACATGACACTTTTCAGCGCGATTTGTTTTTTCTGGTAATAGATTTTCCAGTATATTATTAAGATTTTTTATTATTTCAGATGGCGTATTTTCACACTCTAATTCTGAATCACTCGACAAATACAGGCGATTTCCTCTTAACATTTACTTATTTCTATAAGTTTGTTAGAGGTGCTAGTATGCTCAAGAGTGTCTAACAACGACACAGATGGCGCTCCGTGCCACATCTTACTGGTGTGTCCCACCAAGTGCTGCCTTAAGTAGCTTCGAGATCCCTTTTCTTTTCGTCGGATCCTAGCTCTACTGATGATTCATGATATGACGAAACGCGTCTAGAGATGGATCTCGCGAAATGAAAAGGAAAATCTTCGTCTTTACATAAAAAATAAGTTAAACACTTTACAATTGCGGCTTTTTAAAATTTGTTCTTTTAAATAAATAGGGGTGGTCTGTCAAATTGGCACCATATGTTTAAATTAAATAGTGTGCGTATTTCAAGTCTAAAGTTGAAATATTTTATTTCAACAAGCGTGTGATATTCGGCGCTTTAGAGCCAAGTTAACCGTGCTTTTTTTCTCATTTTCGTAGGTGGTCGTAGGAAAATCATATTTCAGTAGTTAGCGAATACCAAGGAAAGTATGAAAATTCAATTAGCGGTATTTGGCTGATTGGCACAAAATGCCCAATATTAGAGGCTATTTGCAGAAAGGAGTTATTGGTTGATATAATTCATTTATCGTCTGTCGATGAACTAAAAACATAGGGAGCTGCTACACAAACTCGGCCATTGTTTATTATATGCTACGTTGTATTCGCCATTTTACATAAAATACTCTAGCCTATCCCATATAGACTTTATCTTTAATCTAAAAAATCTCCGCAAGTTTGACTGGTATTCTCCTCGGTATTCCTTGTCTATTAAACAACTGCTGCATGCATATTTAACAGTTGTTCAATGGTTAATCATCCTAAGGCGGCGTCCAGCGCCGTAATTAAAGTTTAAAAAAATTGAATAGATATTATGCATATTTTCAGGGGCGGACTTTAAAAATTAGAATACTCCTTTAAATGGCCTGAGTTTACAGGGTTATGATAAAGAAACGAATCGGCCACTTAATCCAGAATCGCTCGGACCTGTCAAATACATTTTTTTGAAATGAATTTTTTTTTTTGGAAATAATAGAATCATCAATTTGAATTTTTTTTATTTTACATTTTACAATTAATTCTAGATAATTTTCATTAATCATGCACCTATCTCTAACCGTTTACGAAATATTAATACTTTAATGCTAGTATGCACCATCAGTGGCACATTTAGGGGGACTACACCTTTACTAATATTTTATATTCGGTTACGTTCCGCTACATTTTAACTATCAATAGTTGAATTTTGCTACGTCTGGCAACAGTGTTTCTCGGTCGTCATAGTAGTGCAAATAACTAAGCTTGAGCTGCCCGCCAAGCCGGCTATGCACCGTACTCGAGTTAAACCGTTAATTTGTTGAAAATTACGCTTCTACTCACTAGCTTGATCGCCGAATTCTTGTGAATGATTGTCTTAGCTGGTTTTGTATAGATTGACCTTTTTACAAAGTTAGGTAGTAAAGGCCCTTTGAGGCAACCATTTTTGGTGGCAGAACCAGTAGCGGCTCGTTAGGTGAAGTAAGTGAAGGGCTCTTAACAAAAAAAAATAAAAAATAAAACCAGGAGGAAAGTTTTTCGACAATATTAAATATTAATGTACCAATACAGCTACCATTTTAGCCCTTAAAAAATAATTATATTTCTAATTAATAATACTAATTTCATTCGAATGTAGCTATGCATAATAGGGCCACGGTTAACTCCGGTGGACAACAATAATTATAAATACTCGTGCAGCGGACCGTGTCCATTAGCTCAAGGCTAGTGAAGACCCAACGTCCAACATGACTTTAATATTCACCGTTGCTATGGTTACGTCACACAAGCAACAATTTGCATTATGATGAAAGGCAATTTAAAAATAGATCAGTCGTATGCACTATTGTTTTAGCATTGGTTCGCCTAATCTTAAGGTATTTATTGTGAGGCTTCGCGAAACTTACGGTTTACTGTGTGATTAAATCGTTTTGTTTTAACTTTTCAGTTAATTCAATAGTGTACCTACGTACCTACTTAGTTGTGTGTTTTAAAAATGAAGCCAATTAATGACATAGTTTGTAATTTGTTGGAAACTCCATTCAGTCGTTGGACAGATGAGGATAAGAGAGACGTTTTGTTACACGGGTTTTTAGTCAATGTTTGTTTAAGTACCCGCACTATACCTAGCTCTTCACTATTTTTTAGGACCGCGAGCCGCCACTGACTGCACAACAACGGAAAATTTTGTCACAAATTAGTCGCAAGTCGGAGAGTTACTAAAAAACGCTACTTGGACTTTATATTATATAAGTATTATTAACTTGGCATATCAGAAGTATACATCATATACAATATACATGACTATAATGGAAACATAAAAAATTAATAATATCTGCAAACCCACATAATTTGATTTGCATTTACCATAAGAATATGAAGATTGCCGTAATGGGAAATTTTAGTTTATCAAAGAAAACAATTTAGTTTCAATTACATTTTACCATCATTATTATATTTACTTATTATCGTGAAGTTCTTCGTATAGAGAGGAACGTAGAATGAGAATGTTACTTAAAGTTGGCAAATCAATGTAACATTTTACCTGCAACAATTTCAACAAGCAATTTGGTGTATGAAATGTAAGCAAATTTTAGTTTTGGGAACAACAATTTGAATCTAACTTAGCCAAATATACAAAATAAGGTGGATGGTAATAAATTCCAAAATTAATTTTTTTTATTATTGGTTGGGGAATTGTATTTATTTTTATATTCTCTAGTAATCACTGCTATTGAATAAATAATTCTCTTTTCATGTAACTTACCACGGAGCAGTGGCGGCTAGCGGTCTTAAAAAATGGTGAAGAGCTAGGTATAGTGCGGGTACTTAAACAAACATTGACTAAAAGTCTGTGTAACAAAACGTCTCTCTTATCCTCATCTATCCAACGACTGAATGGAGTTTCCAACAAATTACACACTATGTCATTAATAAGGTTCATTTTTAAAACACACTAAGTAGGTACATACACTACTGAATTAACTGAAAAATAAAAACAAAACTTTTTATTCACCCAGAATCACGTAAAAACGATATCTATAACCGTAAGTAATCTTAAGGTTAGGCGAAACAATGCTATAACGATGGTGCATACGACTGATCTATTTTTAAATTGCCCTTCACCATAATGCAACTTGTTACATGCTGTTAACGTGACTTACGTCACGTAACCATAGCAACGGTGAATATCAAAGCCATGTCGGGCGTTGGGTTCTTCACTTGCTTTGAGCTAACGGACACGGCAGGCTGGGGCGCGCCAAAATGCACGAGCGTTAATAATTATTGTCCATCGAAGTTAATCATGGCCCTATTCTGCATAGCTATAAAAAATAGTATGTTCGAATTTTAGTAGGTTTAAGAATGCAGGGAAGAGTGTAAAATATATATCATCTCCCAACTCACCCCATTCACGCCGGTAACCATTAGGCCGGATGAGATCGGACATCTCGTGGGGTGTGGGCAAAGGTACACACTCCTCAATCGGTAGGTCATGCAATGGCAAACCGAGGGATAGCCCAGAAGGGGGGGGGGTAAGTGTGTAAGATGACTGAGGATCGTGGATCTGAACCCACGTTAACCTGTATGTCCCCTCGGTAATGGCCCTGGCAGCAAACGAAGAGGTAAAAAGCCTAATTGGAAAGATTGGCAAGAAATGACAACGTATAAGGAATATAATAATATTTATTATAATTTCTACTAGTAGGATATAGGATCATTATCCAGGATAATACCGTTTACAATAATATCATTATTAAAATAAGGCAGTAGAGTTTAGTGTCCGTATAAGTAAATAGAAAAGAAGGTTTTTTAGCGGCAGGCGGACAAAGTAGTGCATCTATCTTTTGCATTGAGTAAACACACCAGTATAGGCAACATTTATCGCATCCCCACAATTTTTCTACGGATTTGTAGATTCAAATAAGTTCGCGCTGCAGTATACCCACTGGGCGCTGCCAACCCGTAATACAATGCCGTGTTTTAAAAATAAGGTAGTAGAGTTTAAAAGAGATAAATGTAAATATCTTAAAAACAGACTCTCTCTGTATTCGGAGTCGCTTACAGGTTATGGCTTTCTGACGAGTTCTAATAAGAACGAAACAGCCTGTCATTGTCTACCTGTGCCCCAGGGAACCCATTGCATTTGGCGGCCCTGTGTACTCAATGGAAAAGATAGATGCACTACTTTGTCCGCCTTCCGCTAAAAAACCTTCTTTTCTAATGTTATTATTGTTTATATAGTGATGGGTATTATTTTTGGTAATACCAATTATTTTGTAATTTTCATAATAATTTCTATTAAAATTTCTGAAAATTTTGATTAAATATTATTACATTTTCTAATAGCAAATATTATTTTTGTATTTGTTTTATTAGATTCTACTCTATAAAATATAAACTATTCCTATAGCTATTATTAATTAATTTTCTTTATATGGTATTACTATATCGTTTCATAATGGTATATTATCTGTTATTAAAGTTATTATACAGGGTGATTCTTCTTTTTTAGTTGTGTATAGAATAATAAACAACATTTTTATACACCTTTTTTTAAAAAACTATATTGCCTTTTTTAACCGTTTAGATAGAGTGACGAAAATTATAGTGGGGTGAATGTCATAAATCGTCCGTGGACAGTAGTGATGATGATTTGGAATTGCTACAAGACGAACAGTTGTAATATAGTATCTTACTGTTATTATAGTTATTTATGTACCAAGGCAGTAAAGTGATTCTTTATCGGACGAGTCTGAAATTATGAGATGAGCGAGCGAAGCGAGCGAGACGAATAACAGGCGAGTTCGATAAAGACACTTTACTGACGTGGTGCATACAACATTTTATCGCCAACCGTTCATCACCATTTTATGTAAGGCAGACCGCTCTAAGAAAATAGATGTTTTTTCCTCATGTTAATAGAAAAGACGAGCTGTAGACCTATTTTAGAATCGGGTCTACGTAGAATATTTAATAGTTCTTGCCTATATTTGGTCAAAATGTAAAGTAGAAGTTTCATACTACCTATTCCATCCCATATTCAAGCTCGAAAGGTTAAAATAGCTTCACAATCCGACGATAAAAAAAAACATTTTGGCCTAAATTTGACACATCAGAAAATTTTGGCCGACCACGTGCATATTCCAAAGCACCCCTCGAAAAATTTGACCTACTATGAAAAATGGCAACTTTTGTCGGTTTGTTTGGCATAGAGTGAAAATCTGCGCAAATGCGGCTGGTAAGTATTTTATTTTACAATAAAATAAAGTGCCCGTTTACTTCCGGAAATCACTCTGATAATGTACGGCTTTACTGACGGTTGGCGATAAATATGATTATTTTTATATTAACAGTCACAGACTTTAAACTAAATAATTTATTAGCTGTTGTAGTGTTGTAACACAGAATAAATTAATGAGAATGTCAACTATTTTACAGACACGCGGGTTATGTTAATTTGCAAACTTTTGGAAATCTTTTTGCTATTTAAAGGTTAAACACTGAAAAAACTGGCTATAAAGGATACACCTGTACATTTTTTCGAGACTAATTTAATTATGGTTTATAATTGACATGTTGGGTCCTATTTCCGTTGGTCTGTCTGTTGGCTCGATACCTTAAAAACTACTTGACGTGGAATAACAAAATATTGAATGTATATTAGTCATTTGTTACTCAGTTCTCAGAATAATGAATTCTACTTTAAGTTTAATTCAGTGGCGGCTCGCGGTCTTAAAAAAGGAGAAGAGCTAAGTATAGTGCGGGTACTTAAACAAACATTGACTAAAAACCCGTGTAACAAAACGTCTCTCTTATCCTTATCTGTCTAACGACTGAATGGAATTTCCAACAAATTACAAACTATGTCATTAATTGGGTTCATTTTTAAAACATACAACTAAGTAGGTACGTACACTACTGTATTAACTGAAAAATAAAAACAAAACTTTTTAATCACACAGTAAATCACGTGAAAATGATATCTATAACCGTAAGTTTCGCGAAGGCTCAAAATAAATACCTTAAGGTTAGGCGAACCAATGCTAAAACAATAGTGCATACGACTGATCTATTTTTAAATTGCCCTTCATCATAATGCAAATTGTTACATGCTGTTGAGTGACTGACGTCACGTCAATATATTTCAATTAGTTTACGCATACCTAATAGAGTAGTAATACCAAAGCATTTTTTTATTTAAATGGAGACCTAGGAAGGAATATTTTTCGTTACTAAGTATAAATTACATTATGACATTTTTTTTAGAAATGAAACAGACTTTTTTTAAAATTATTTCTATCAAATCCACTTGCTAATTTTGCCATTCGTTATAAGCAGTTCATTCAAACTTTCAAATGCGCAACTGCAATGACAAAAATATAAAATTTTACTTATTTATGATTCAACTTCTTTCTTACAATTTAGAAAGTACAGAAAAAAATAATAAACACAATGTTGTGACCACATACGTTCATACGTAATTGTTACTCTATGAAAATTTCAAGTTTGGCCCAAATAAATGATTGCTTTGGCAATATTTGTAGATTGCATCATCAACAAAAACAATATTGCCTTAAAAAAAAAATTCAATTTTCCATATTTACACATTAGTTGTGACAACTAATTTTAAAAGCGGGAGTACCATATAAATTTAGTTATCCGTATATAAAATTTCGTTGTGACAACTAAAATTTGTAGGTTGTGTTGGTTATAGTAATTTAACCAACAAGTACATTATTAATGGCGATTAATGATCGAAATATTTTAACGCGCGAGCGTAGCGAACGCGTTAATGTTCGAGATCATTAATCGCATTTTAATGTAAGAGTTGGTTACAATGTTTTTTCGTCGACCGTATTTTTTACTAAAGTGAAGAAAAACAGTTAACAACTTTTATTTTACAATCCAAATTTCACAATTCTACAAATACTAATGACAGCGGACGACGTTTTGGATTGACGTTTTATTATTTTGTTGATTTGTTTGCATGGCTGCCTTTAATTTTAATTACCAAAATCGTGCATTTACAGAAAATCATGCATTAATAGGGGTCATTAATGAATGATTTTGGGAAATCGTGCATTTACAAAAAATCATGCATTAATAGGGGTCATTAATGAATGATTTTGGGAAATCGTGCATTTACAGAAAATCATGCATTAATAGGGGTCATTAATGAATGAATTTGGGAAATCGTGCATTTACAGAAAATCATACATTAATAGGGGTCATTAATGAATGATTTTGGGAAATCGTGCATTTACAGAAAATCATGCATTAATAGGGGTCATTAATGAATGATTTTGGGAAATCGTGCATTTACAGAAAATCATGCATTAATAGGGGTCATTAATGAATGATTTTGGGAAATCGTGCATTTACAGAAAATCATGCATTAATAGGGGTCATTAATGAATGATTTTGGGAAATCGTGCATTTACAGAAAATCATGCATTAATAGGGGTCATTAATGAATGAATTTGGGAAATCGTGCATTTACAGAAAATCATACATTAATAGGGGTCATTAATGAATGATTTTGGGAAATTGTGCATTTACAGAAAATCATGCATTAATAGGGGTCATTAATGAATGATTTTGGGAAATCGTGCATTTACAGAAAATCATGCATTAATAGGGGTCATTAATGAATGATTTTGGGAAATCGTGCATTTACAGAAAATCATGCATTAATAGGGGTCATTAATGAATGAATTTGGGAAATCGTGCATTTACAGAAAATCATACATTAATAGGGGTCATTAATGAATGATTTTGGGAAATCGTGCATTTACAGAAAATCATGCATTAATAGGGGTCATTAATGAATGATTTTGGGAAATCGTGCATTTACAGTAAATCATGCATTAATAAGGGTCATTAATGAATGATTTTGGGAAATCGTGCATTTACAGAAAATCATGCATTAATAGGGGTCATTAATGAATGATTTTGGGAACGTTAATATCGGATGTAAATACACGGTCGACGGAAAATGTTAATAATTAGTTCAACAGTTAGTAATCCATACCATGTTATTTTTAAGAGTGTATATTATTATTTATCATATTAATTTAGAGATAAATTGCCAAACTTGGACTACACGGATAAAAACTAAACTACAAAAAATATTGTATTTTACTATGACTCAACTTCCGAACTACTAAAAATTAAAAAAATATATTATCCGTCAAACTAGAAGTTATTATAAATCCCTTAGTAAATTTATTGTATTAAATATTCAATTAGACAAGCTAGTAAACGATGCCGCATTTGAGGCTAGTATAGAAGGCTCTTAAAGCTATTATAATATTCCCTTAGTATTTTAGTGAAAATCTCTTTTATTTTCTCGGCTTCTACGGTCCTGCATATTTTTATGTTTATTCTAATACCGGTAGCAGTTCAGTAAAAGTACAAACCGGTCTTTCCTGCGGTCGAACGATTCGATCCTCTTGAAATTATTGTCTCTCGAAATCTTTAATTTTTTGCGGCGACTGCACGCAAAGAGAGCCACAGCCAACGATCTTGTCAATTATTTTAATAAGAAAAACGTGGGCACTGGGGATTAAAATCCCGAAGCAATTAAAGAATTCCGGGATTCCTTTATGTAAGCCCGGGATCCCGGGATCGGAAAAGTATGTTAAAAATAGTAGCTATCCCGGAATTGCAATTCCTACGTGCTTCCCCGAGCTGCACCAGTTTACCGGAGAATTACTGCGTTCAGCCTTGAACACAGTGCCGTGCATTTTAAATCTACGACTGCTTTTTAGGTTGATGACTATTTTTATTTGGGAATAAGCTAGTGAGTTTACTTTAAAATATTTTAGTAATTTTTTTTCGATCCCGGGATTATTTTTTTATTTCCCGGGATTCCGGAATCGGAAAAGTGTGTTAATAATGGAAGCTATCCCTGGGTTACGGGCTTTCAATCCTTAGTGGGCATCCCTCACTTTTTTTAAATAAAAATTCCATCTTTTTTATTTGTCATTTGAAAACCGACTATTTATTATTTATAATTTATACACACTATTTTTATTTATCAGTGAAATATGGTAACCTTTGAGCTATTGCGATGATAAAAATTCTAAAATTAATTAAAGTGTAGGTAAACAAATAACATCTATCAATTCAGTGGCGGACTGGAGCGGGTGGCCGGGAGGCCATCGCCACCGGGGCTTGAAGGCCTTTCGGGGCCAGTTGGTCCAAACATTTAAACAACAATTATTTTTTTCAAAAAAGTTAAAACTTTTAAGAAAAATATGAACAAAACGTTGATTTTGTTAAACGTGGAAAGAGATTTCGATTTTGATTACAATAAAATAATAGTTGATGTTGCATCAGAATCGAAACATTTATCACCCTTATTGAGATTTTAATTTTGTTCATTAAGTTACGTTCATTTTTGTTGAGTATTGTTTTGTCTCTTCTATTTATTAAACATTGCAATATTTTTCAATTTTATAATTTTAAATGTTTTCCATAAATAAAGACATATTCTTCCATGTTTAAAGTAGTTATGTTAGCGTCTGTAAATAATTTTTAAATTGAAAAATGTTTTTGCCGGCGTACAGACTCGATTAAAATTGAAAAAAGTTTTATGCCTTCGCTGGGAATCGAACCCAGAACCTCTCGATTAGACCTCAAGCGCGCTGCCAATTGCGCTACGGGGGACCTGAAATTCTCTCACCAACTTCGGTCATATAACTTATTCAATTTTATGTTAATAGTAATAGTCTGGAATCTCCTGTGATTCACAGACCAGGGAGGGTGTTATAAGGGGAAAGGGAACTCACTCACTACCACTGAACATTAAGATCTATTTTTCTTTTATCCGTACATCGACGACATATAGCGTTATTAGCCGGAATCAGAAAGAGATCTCTGAACAGTGACATCTAGCCGTAAATAGTTTAAAGTAGTTATATATGTAAATAATTCTTAAATTGAAAAATGTTTTAGCCGGCGTACAGACTCGATTAAAATTGAAAAAAGTTTTATGCCTCCGCTGGGAATCGAACCCAGAACCTCTCGATTACATGTTACATGGGACCGAAGTTGGTGAGAGAATTTCAGGTCCCCCGTAGCGCAATTGGCAGCGCTCTTGACATGTAAAGAGGTTCTGGGTTCGATTCCCAGCGGAGGCATACAACTTTTTCAATTTTAATCGAGTCTGTACGCCGGCTAAAACATTTTTCAATTCTTCCATGTTGTTCATTACTGCCCTTTACCGTAGATACTCTATTACTACCTTTTTATTATATTAACTTATTTTGAACTTTTTTTATGCTACCTAGATTTCAAATAAGCTTTAAAATTATTTCTGTATACATTAATATTTATTCGCTATAAAATCCGTTAGCTGATGAAATGGCCATCATAGCAAAATTAAAGAGGGTTGGGGCCATAGGGGCGTAATAAAATTGACACAATTTTTAGGTTATGTCAATTCTACTTAATGCATAGAAGACATTAATAGAGGAAAGTCTCCTAATATGGGGTAGTTTTTTTCAAAACACCATAATAAAAAAACTGAGGTAGTTTAAAGCATTATTTCCATATTTCATGTTTCGTTGGATATACTATCAAGCATTTAATAAGAAGAAACATGTTTTTAAAAAAAGCAGATGAAAATATGCAGAATTTAAAAAAAAGTGCACTACCCCATATTAGGGCCATATGTTATCCTAATATGGGGTACACTATGTTCGCAATATGGGGTACCCAATTTAATATGTAAAATTTGAAAATAAGTAAAATTATTTTGTTTTTTTGAGAAATATTTATTTATGGAAATGAAAAAGTATATCTATCTAACAAAACGTTTCGTCCCTTATTATAAACATAAAAAAATTCTCATATAGAAAGAACATAAAACAAATTATTTAGAAATGCAAAAGTCACAAATATACCGATTGTTTTCACAACCAGCACATTGCCGAACAGCTAAAATTGTTGAAATCATTTGTTCCTTGTTCCAAACTTTGAATATTTTGGGCATCTAAAAGAAAATACTTTGGTTTTACACGGAAAAGTACATAGTCTCCCAATATGGGGTACCCCAAATTAGAAATTATTAGATACCCCATATTACGAGCAATTTAGATTTTTGGAAGGGGTATGTTTTTGAAAAAACTGCGATGTTTTCTTAAAAAACCAAAATCATTTCCATAACTACGCCAAATTCTATATTGAATGATATTATTAAATTTTTAAAAACTTACCTTTAAGTTACCTTAAATATATAAAATGCAACAGTCACCAGAAACTTTTATTTCTACACAAAATTACCAAACCCTAAATCGTCGAAACGGAACAAGTGTTTGCTCCGAAACGGGAATGGGCGCTTTCTAGGAAGTCGGTGGTTAGTTTATAATGTTCAGAATAGATGTCGGAACAAGTAGTTGCTTAAAATTGAACTACCCCATATTAGGCACTACCCCAATATTAGGCGACTTTCCTCTACATTAAATTATTATAAACAAAAAATCGGCTGCATTCATCGACCTAAATCATTGGCTGCATTGAAGTTATATTTTTGTTTATTATTAACAGCAAAATCTTTGTTTAAAAAATTATTTATATAGTTTGGCCAGAAATTTTCCCACCAAAACGAATTTTTGTTTGGTATTCATAGTTATCCTATTAGTCGCAGCAGTTTTCATTTCTGGAGGCCCGTTGGCGTTCCTTCGAAAAAATATATTAAAAATATGTATATACATTCATTCATTAAAGAATAATCTACTTTGATGAGATAAGAAATTATATTTCATTAGGTATTTCTTAACTAATGTTCTGCAAGCAATGACTTTTTTTCTTAATCAGTATTTTATTATATTTTTGTTCTTTCCATAGAGCGGCCAAATAGCGTGGTTCGAAAATTTACAGTTAAAAAATACTATTGTTTTCAAATTTAGCAAAAAACCAAATTTAATCAAAATTACCAAAATTTCATTTTCGGTTTTACTAATTTATTATTATAATTTATAAATACATTTTTTGAAACTTGTAACTGAATATGTAGGTTTTAGGTAATTAATTTAAAGATGCCATTATTTCGAATTTTCTTGAATAAAATAACAAAATGATTAAGTATTGATAAACAAAGAAGTGACAAATGAAAACGTATTATAAAATAAAGAACTCTTAAAAACTGCTAACCAGGTCGGATGAGATCGGACATCTCGTGGGGTGCGGAGGAAGGTACACACTCCCCAATTGGTGGATCATGCAATAGCAATAAACCATGGTTTAATACAGTGCCGGGCAGCCCCCCCCCCCCCGAGACTAGGAGCTTGGGTCTAAAAGTCTAATGGCAACCTAGTTTTTCGTCTCACGCTTGAACTCTTAGTTTAAATACATGATTTCTGAAAAATCATCAATTTTGGCGTGGTGAGCGATATTTACTTAATTTTTAATCATGAAAAATCAAGCCCGAAAAACGCTGGTTAGAGTTGTACATAAGTCTTATGGTAAAATTTTGGATTGACACCAATATTCATACTTTCACGAATGTAAAAAATGTTTTTTTTTAAATAAAGAATAGGAACATCTAAAAAAAACATTTACAAAAACAAATTTAATCCAGCCATGGAGAGGGGCAGAGGTAATCATTTAATTTCCGAAATTGGATAGTAGTTAGGTGAATTTTAAACGAACTTTGGGCGTGGCCCCGAAAATTTTTCGCCTGCAGTGCTTTTTCGCCTTCTGCGTGAAATACATGTAGTCCCGACTGTCCCTTTCTCCAGAAAAAAAAAGTCCTGCTTACGCCCACTGAGCCCCCCCCCCCAAGTATATTTTTTGTCTACGTCACTGGATTAATAGCCCTTGGGGGATGTCGCATGACTGAGAATCGTGGTTCGGATCCCACGTTAAGCTGTAGGTCCACGAGCAAACTGGCTGGATGTTTTAGAGAACAAGTGGTTATCAGAACCCAACATTTAATTTAACAAACAACACACAGTAACATAGCCAATGATTTGTATCTGCCATTTAAATATAACCCAAAATTCATACTGTAACGGTTCAATCTCTGTCCAGTTTACTTAAATTATGGTTAATAAAAGGGTCACCTAATTTTTAACGGTGTCTACTACTTTAACCCGTAATTTAAAAATATAAACAATAGTTTCATTGCACTACTTATTCGTCTAAGAATTCAGTAGTTCCACTACAACAATTTATATTAATATTGTTTAACAACATTGCGTTTTAAAGTTTTTATGAAACGACAGTATGAAAATAATAGGCACAAGGTAATTTGTTATAAATTGTTATATTTTGTTGTGTACACCATAACAACCAAGATTATGCATGACTAGGTTTGTTGTAAATTATATGGTAGCATTTAAGCTAAAAGAAATATGTTTTTGCAAATAATGTAATACATATTGCTTAGATATGACCTTTAAGTAAGGGTAAAAAATTGTCAATAATGTGGATCTGACATTAAGTAAATAAGTGGTGTGTTGTAATGCTTGAGACCTCACACTAAGACCAACCAATAAGTAGATTAAAAAAATTCAATTTCATACATGTCACAGATATAACAATTATTACATTTTTAAGAGGTTTTACCCATACCATAAATAAATGTACTAGAAGGTAATAATTATTATTATATTATAGGCTATAGGTGTAGAGTAATAATTATTATAGTCTAAAGGTGTAGAGAAATAAAAGCTCATTAGGTATGCAAAGGGACTACAGAGTGACCCAACGAATATTTAAACCACTTTCATAATTTGGCATTGATTTCATTGCAAAATTCTTTATTTTCATCAAGTGCACGTAGTACCACCCGAGTTTGGGTCAGTTTATGGGTTTTGCCTATTGGTATCCATTCACAAACACTAAAAATAGTGTAACAAAAGGCGTGCATTATGTGCATAGTATTAGGTAGTACACTTATTTTTTATTAAACATTATAAAAAAATACAAAATACAAAAAATACATTACACAAAAATTAAAATATAAAAAATCCTAATATTCTTCGTCATCTGAGGAACTGTCATCTGCCCTTGACGTTATGATTAACGGCTCGACGGTCCAATCGATCGGGTGGTCAAGATCCCACATTTTCTCTTCTTGCTTAATGACATAATGGACTGCTTTTCGCCACTTTTCTGGTGTCACTTCCTTAATGGCTTGATTAAACAGTAGCTTAACGTCTTTCATTTTAAATGTCGTGTTGTGTCTTGCTACAAATCCTTTCACTTGCGCCCATATAAGTTCTATAGGATTCAGTTCGCAATGACATGGCGGTGTGCGCAGCACAGTTACATTATGTTTTTCAGCTATATCTTTTACCGCATTAGTTATCAGGGGGGGCTCAGTAGGAAATTTTTTTTCTGGAGAAAGGGACAGTTGGGACTACATGTATTTTACGATATTGTACCTAGCGAAGAAGGCGGAAAAGCGCCGCAGGCGAAAAACTTTCAGGATCACGCCAAAAGTTCGTTTAAAATTTACCTAACTACTATCAAATTTTTAAAATTAAATTATTACCTCTCCCCGTCTGTATGGTTTTATTAAATTGTTTTTGTAAATGTTTTTTTTTACTTTTTTTTTGATATTCCTAGCTGGCTCTTTATTTAAAAAAAAACATTTTTTATATTTGTGAAAAATATGAATATTGGTATCGATCCAAAATTTTAACATAAGATGTATGTTAAACTGACTGACTATAACCAGCGTTTTTCGGGCTCGGTTTTTCATAATTAAAAATAAAGTAAATATCGCTCACCACGCCCAAAATTGATGATTTTTTCAGAAATCATGTATTTTAGGAGCGTAGATCTAAGAGCAGTTTTTGGTGCAAATGCTTAGGTTTTAAAATACTTCTTTTTAAGTGCCGTTTTGTATATTCATAATAAAGCATTCTCGTTTCTTCACGCACTATTTTTTTTTTATTATAAATTATCACTCTTTTTCCATAAAAAATGATTCAATTAAAATTTTTACTTTAATTTTTCTCTTTAAAAATAAATACCTAATTGTTTTTTGTTGTAAAAATAAATAGCTCTAAAAAAGGAGAACGGAACAGATATAATAGAAAAATACTATAAAATATTATTATTTTCACTCGTTTTCCTTTAAAATTGCATCATAAATCAATAACTAAAACGATATGCGTCCGAAACCTTAATCTCTATATAAAACAGGACTTTTTAAAGGAAAAGTTGAAAACCTAAACGTTTCCTACAAGAAATTTGTAATCTAAGCCAAGAATACAATATTTCAAAATTTAAATTAAGAGTCCAAGCGTGAGATGAAAATTTAGGTTGCAATGAGACTTTTAGACCCGAGCTCCTAGGCTCAGGGGGGGGGGGGTGTTCGGGTTTGTTCGGGTCTGTTCGGGGGGGGGGGGGGGGGGGGGGGGTTATGAAGTTTTTTTGGTACAATGTTTAAGATGTGAAAATTTGTTGTTTGTTGTGATGTTGTGAATAGAGCTGGGTGATTATGAAAGTTCATGATCGGTTTTCGATTATAAAAATAATCGATTTTTAAAATGGTAATAATCGATTACTCGAATATTTGCCTATTCCTAGTTGTGAAATGTGGGAAATAGTTAAATAGCTACAGCTCGGCAGCCTCCCTCCCGGCTGCGCCACTGTATAGTAGTCTTCTCCTCATGGTATTAAAGAATATAAAGATTTTTTTAATGTACCTTCAGTATAACGTTTAACAAGGAACAAGCAATCTACCCAGTATGCATTTTATTTAATGCTAATTCACGATAAAACATTTTTGATGTAATGACCTCGATACGCCAATACAGATAATTTTAAAAATATTATACTGAACGATTTAATCGGGTTATTACTGCAAATGCGTTGTTTTATTTTATTTTGAATTTGTAATTTTTAGTTTGTCACTGTTGAAATTTTAAAAATAAGCGTGATCGATTCGGTCTTTAGCTAAAGACTAAAGCTTTAGTTCATCACAATTATATCCTTTTTTTTTAATTTACGCTTATTTAAAATCTTGAAATGTATTGCCAATATACTATAAAATAAGTGTTTGTTCATGGCAAACTGACAAGACTAGAAAGAGTATGCAAGCAAAAAAAAAGAATTAATATCACAAGCTTAAATTTCAATTATAGGTATAGGTTCAAATTAGATCATCCGCCATGCATAACATAAAAATTGCAGATTTCTAAAACAAAAATTATTCAATATTTTACTAAAGATTTTAAGGTTGTGGTATTTCTATAGGATTGCCACTTCTCTGTCCATCTTAACAGTGGGCTTGTTTGCAAATAGACAGGCCCGCCGGGCTTGTCGGGCTGTTCGGTTTTGGTTAACGGGCCGGATCGCGCCTAGTCACCAAATTCCGGCTCAGGCCGGGCCGTGTCGGGTCATGAAATTACGGCCCGTGCAAGGCTCTACACTGAGCTGCCATAGCCTAGCTTTTTTAGTTTAACTACTAATCGGTTAACATTAATTATATACTGAGGGTTTAGGCGTGTGGGAAAACCAATTTTGTACATCCTTTGTAGGAAAAAATAATATCTTATGTTGTTATATTAATAATATACCCTGCAGGGATTGCAGGTTACCAGTAATAACCTAATTAACGTTGTTCTTTAGTTTCGCGTTGATGAAATACATAATATAGTAATTTTTACTGTTACATGCGATCTTTTTAAAATTGACTTATTTTATAGAATAATTAATTTCCTGCCCTTTATGGGAAAAATACTATTAACTTTAATGATAATACTACCATTTTAAATGTACAACATAAAAATCTTATTAGGGGTAATTTTAGGATACCTCTATAATTAAATACTATGAATTCGCGATTGAAAAAATATTAAATTTAATAGAAAAAAAGTGTTTAGCGGCAGGCGGACAAAGTAGTGCTTCTTTTGCATTAAAGTACGCAGGGACGCCAAAGGCAATGGGTTCCGTGGGACACAGATAGCCAATGACAGGCTGTTTCGTCCTTGTTAGGACTCATCAGAAAGCCAAAACCTGTAAGCAATTCCCAATACGGTGCTTTATTTTATTTTTTTTATTTTCAAGAATAATTTAATATATGAGGGAAACCCAGTATCGCCATCCGTAGGAATCAACTCAATGCAAAAGATAGCCATAGAACTAAGAATAAAGCAAGTATGTTAGAGGCCAACACATCCAGTATGGGAAACGTTTTTGCACATCCCTACACTTTTTTTACGGGTTTATAGATTCAAATATAGATCGCGCTGCAGTAGCACACTGGGGTGCCGCACTATCCGCAATACAATGCCGTGTTTAAAAAGAAAGTAGTAGAGTTATGTGTCCGTATAAGTAAAATAGAATAGTAGTTTGTACAACAAGAGTGGATATAATGGCCATATCGCACGAGGAAGTAAATTGAGCACGACGCCGTAGCGCCGACTTAACTTCCGAACTTCATGCTAAGAATTTTAAAAAATTATTTACTTGTCTTTTAAGTTAGCTATGAACTTGTGAGAACGGTAATAAGAAACAATTGAACAAAAATTCATTTTGATGGCAAACCCACGAATTAAATTACACTGTTACATATTTATCGATTTGGGTAATTTCTTATATTTATACAAACTCACTTTTGAATATATCTTTCTCACATTCGGCTTTTTGCAAAATGCGATATATGTATTAATAAAAACGCACAATTTATTTTCTCAACCAGGTAATTTGATCAATAATTGTTTTACTAAAATACACAGAAGAAAAATAGGTTTCTCGGGTTTATTTCTGCTTGCGTAAATAATTATAACTCCGAAAGTACAACAAAACAGCTGTAGAATTCGTTTCAAACAGTTAAAAATGGATTTTGTGCATTAATATGAATTTTTAACGTTCGCTATGGTCAAATTTTTCAAAATAATTGCCAATTTACAAACTAGCAACACTGTTAACGTGAAAAGAGAAGACGAGAAGTGGCAATAGTGTAAGTAGAAATAACATAACCTTAAAAATGTTAGTAAAAAATGTTTTTTTTTTCTAGAAATCTTATAATTTCGTCTGTTTTATCGGATTATCTTTGTGTTCCACCATTTGAGGAAGAATTTCCAGTTAATTTTCTATGTTTGTTGCGTATAATAAAAGTTTTAAGATCAATTGGGGTTCGATCCTCGTTCAAAATATATCGGAAATATCCCCGTGCACAAATATTTATAATATATATTATTTATATGGAAAAAAATACCAAGGTTAGTAAGAAAAGTTCATTTGGTAGGTATATAGTACATTTTATGTAAAGCTTGTAGTAGTTGTCTAGAAATGAGTGGAAATAAAGATATTTTTGAAATAAGAAAGTGCGTCTGTGTGCAAATCTTTAATTCTGCAGAAAATAACAATAATTTGGTAGAAATATATTTTGGTATTAATTTTGTTATTATACCTTCAATTTTTGCACCATTTCGTGTACTCTTTAGAAAAATATTATGTGTATATACATAGACTCTGGGATAACTGTTCTAATTTTTATTTAAAAAGAACCAATTTCATCTGACAGATTTGCATATTTTTAAAGCATATTGTTAACCTAACTTCTCTCAACTGTCAGAAAACGAAATTACAATAATGTAAATTTGGCTTCTCTGTAATTGACTACTGTTATTGGTCAGTTTTAAAACCTAACTAGGATGGTTATAAAATTTTGCCGCACAGTTAACTGGAATAGCCTATTTTACCCGCCACTAAAGTGTAAAGGCATCAGCAAATTTCCATGTGGGAGTAGAAAAAGAAAGTTTTTAGGTGCAGGCGGACAACGTAGTGCATCTATATTTTGCATTAAAGTAGACAGGGACGCCAAAGGTATTGGGTTCCAATTCCCAATACAGCGTGGTTAAAAAACACGGCATTGCATTACGGATAGTGCGGCACCCCAGTAGGCTACTACAGCGCGATTTATAATTGAATCTACACACTCGCAGAAAAAGTCTAGGAAAAACGTTTCCTATACTGGATGCGTTAGCCTAGCGTACTTGGTTATTTCATCATATATTTATTCCTAAAAATACTTTCGCTGGATAGGAGATTTGTGGGCCAATATTTGATAAGAAGTCAATTTTTGTAGAGCTAATTTAGTTTTCGGCTTTCGTAGCGGTTATCCCGGTGCAAAATTTCTTCCTGACTACTATCTTCAGCCTTAAAACGACAAGCCTAGAGCCTCCCTGGATTGTACGAGTTATCTACACTAGGCTTTATTTTAAGAAAATATTTATTGCAGTTGATTTTGTTACCTTTTTTTGACTGAAAAACCTCATTTTATTTTAAATTTAAAATCTAAGTAACTTCCGCGTGTTATTTTGGGGTTAAGTTTTTACTTCTTTTAGAAAAAATATAAGGGGTGCTATATAAATAGTATGTGAATAAAATTATTCTTTCGGCTAAGCATAGTTGGCCCAGTGGCGGCGTCAGGATTTTTAAGTGGCTCAAATCAAAAGTGACTTTAAAAAAAAAAGGTCGCCGCCTTCCCCACGCTCTCAACGTAGCGCCATAAGCAGGGGCAAACAAAACTTCCTTCTTGTGCAAAGTGACATAAAAAAAAGGTTATCGTTCCCTTGAAAATAACATACAACACCACTCTTTTCTCATCAAACCTTTCATAGCCAAGACCCCCCTCCCTGAGAAAATTCCATTAGAAAACCGAATCCACACAGAGCAAAATAGACTAATTAAACATAATTGTTAAGAATAGTCTTATACCAGTAGCAACATTTTTAATAATCACTATTAAACAATCTATTACTATAGCAAAAAGTTAATTAACGAACAGCATACAGAATTGCTACATCTTTATTTATACGGACAATAAAACGAAATAATTGTGAATATAAGCCCAGAATTGTAAGAATGTATTTTAATAAAACATTCTTTTTGGAAATAAAATGGTTTTATACAACATAAAGATTATACCAACAATAAAACGCTTTTTATGGGGTTATTAATTAAATTATTTTTTGATATTAAACATTTATTTACCCTTATGCAACATACTTTTAATTGGCAAAAGTGGGGGAGACTGCGACGTATTAAGACGTGTTTTACGATGCCATCATTTATTCGGCTGTGCGGGTTGTCTCAGATGTTTGTTGTTTTTTGTGAACAGTGTTGTGAGGTTATTATAAAGCTTTATTTGTGTTGGTGTAAAATTATTAGTATTTTGTAACCTAAGAGCTGTGTTTATGATCTCAGATTTTTCGTTGTTTCTTGATTAGAAAGTGTTGAGGGTAAATACGCTTTAATTGTTTTTTTAGTTAAATAAATACCTTTAAAATGTTAACCTATTTTTATTATTTACTATTTTTTATTATTATCGGCCATTTATCTGTTTATTTTAAATTCTGGATATACGATTGCACATGTTTTATAGCGAAAAATAGCAGTAGTTACATGGTAAAATCAAAAAAAAAAAATTTGTCAATACCAATATAAAATATAGTAAAATATAATTTCTTTACCTTTATTATTTTTTGGTCTTAAAGAATACAATCATCCAAAATATCGCTTGTTGCTTAGAGTTTGCGTAAAGAGATAAGTGATCGATAAATTTATAAAAAAATAATATTGGGAATGTGCAAGCGCAAAATTTGAATTGGCAAACAATATAAAACGGGATTCAACTGTATTTACGGGTTATAAAGCGTTTTATAGTCACTATAGAACAAACCTTTATGGTTATAATCCGTGTCATATAAACAGTATAATCGATTTTAACTAATGTGTATACCCATAAAAGTACGTTTTATAGTCGCTATAGAACAAACCTTCATGGTTACCATCCGTGTCATATAAACAGTATAACATATTTTAGTTATCCTTATGCACTGGTCCTAGCAATATCTGGTGTATAACTGGTATTAGATCGTATTGCTGTCCCAAATAGTATTAAATATTCTTATAATGGCCATAAGAATTCTTATAATGGTTATAATTTATTTTTCTCAGTGCATCAAATTTGGGGTAGCACCAGGGTGGGCACTCATGTTTCTAGGGTGGGCCGGTGCCCACCCAGCCTCCCCTCCCCTCCCTGGCGCCGCCGCTGAGTTGACCTATGTTTTGAATATCGATGTTGATTTTCAAAAGCCTCTTGTGTATGTTGCCATTAAATTTTAAATTATTATTTAATACCGATAGAGAAAGACTTAATTTACAATTTATTTACTTTATTTAAATTTATTTAAAAAAACTGAAGTGTGGCATGTTTTACTTGCAACAAACTTGCAAGATAATTATATTTCCTGATCAATACATCGACTTTTGTATTACAACCTACACCTTTTAGATAATAATTCTAATTTTCCAATTTGAAAAAATGTTTTTGAAAAGGTCCACTTTCGGAGCCAGTTTGGTATTGTTTCTTAAAATAAACTTACATATTCTCGAGCTGCAACAGTATTAACAAATCATTTTATTATAAAAGCCATACCATTCTACATGGAATTATTTTCTTTAGCTAGGTAATTTAAATTTACCAGAATAATTGGTCGACCTGTTTCTCAAGAACTGATTTTTTGCTTATTGTTTGGATAAATCAAAGCAATCTTAAATAAACTTTAAGGTAAAATAGGAAAAGCTCTTTATAATATAAAATGAAAATGATGATTAGGCGATTATTTGTTTTTCAAGAAACCTATTGAGTAATTTTGTAATAACATTTATACCGCTAAAAGTGTAGGCGACAGAAGAATGTTACTATAACTTTCCGTCATATCTTTGATTTTTGATTTATACAGGGTGTTAAAAACTCGACATACCAACATTGGAATCTCGGAAACTATAGGAGTATATAATGCCGCTTTCAAAGTTTTCAAATTCTGAATAGTTCCCATTTTATTCGAAAAAAACCGAAATTTTGCAAAATGGTTTTTATTTTTTCCTGAGCTCATTTGAGTAACTATTTAAAAATAAATGACAATTTGTCATTGTCACTTTTTTTCCTCTACAAAATGACGTTACTAAACTAAAGATCCGCCGTTTCGTCTTCGAGCGGCCATCACCAACTTTACTTTTTTAAATACGGACCTGGATTTTTTTTAAATTCATATTTTTTACACTTCTTGTCAGTCCGGTCCTGGCAAGATATTTCTCCGCTGGATTTCTTTTTATGGGGGGCTTTCAAAAATGTTATTTATAAAAATTACGTAGACCATGGAAGAACGCATACAGGTTGCATTTGGTAGGATAAGGAGGAGATCGGTTGAAAGGGCTGTCGCCAAAATTGGAAGAAAAATCGATCGTTGTATTGAACAACACCGCAATCTCTTTGAACATTTAGAAAATTAGGATTTATAATTAATAAATTTAGAATTATTAGAAAATTCTTATAAAATAAATTATATTACTTATGTATGAATGTTTTAAATAAAATAAAGTTTTTAATTAATATTGTGATTCGTTGCCAGAACCGGACTGACAAGAAGTGTAAAAAATATGAATTTAAAAAAATAAGTAAGGACAATTCATCATTATGAGAAAGGAATATCGTCATTACATTTTGAGGGTAGGAGAGTTTAAAAATCGGTTTAAAAAAATCCAGGTCCGTATTTAAAAAAGTAAAGTTGGTGATGGCCGCTCGGAGACAAAACGGCGGATCTTTAGTTAAGTAACGTCATTTTGTAGAGGAGAAAAAGTGGCAATGACAAACTGTCATTTATTTTTAAATAGCTAGTCAAATGAGCTCAGGAAAAAATAAAAACCATTTTGCAAAATTTCTGTTTTTTTCGAATAAAATCGGAACTATTCAGAATTTGAAAACTTTTAAAGCGGCATTATAATCAACACCGAATTGCACACCTTTGCCCCCATTTAACCGTTCCTCTAACTCCTATGGTTTCCGAAATTCCAATGCTGTTATGTCGAATTTGTAACACCCTGTATACTGTCTCAAAAGCACCAATCAAAAATCACACCGCTTTATCAAAAGATGCAGTTGACCTAATTTTAATAACATTGAAATCCTGGATCATTTTTTTTCCTTTGCAAGGGCCCGTCCGTGCGCCGGATGCACATAGGCCAGGTTTGGCCCATTATTCTCACTCTGTTTGGTTTCTACACCCACTCCATGATCCCAGTTCCTTGCACTAGTTTGTGTAGGTCAACTGGGGAAAGGGTAAGAATGTCTTCTGGTTCCAGTTTTGGTTGCCCGAGTATTTGATGCCTCTTTCGATCTAGTGACTCACAGTGGCAAACTATGTGCTGTACAGTTTCCCTGTCTTGTCTGCATAATCCGCAGTCAAGGTCTGTATTGTACAGTTGCATTCTGTGCAGATGGTTCTTGACAGCCTTGTGTCCTGTCCGAATTCCTCTAACAGTTCTCAGCTGATTCCTGTTTATTTAAAGCAGCTGTTTCGTAAGTCTTGGGTCTGAATCCCCTATGAAGCTTTTACTTAGGTAGGTCAAAATAGTAAACAATTTTAAAAAAGTTCTTTCTATATGGGTGTAAAAGCATACAATAAATTGCCTAATAATATAAAAACATTACAAGTTATAAAAGTAAAAAAAAAACCTAAAAAATGTGATAATGGAAAACCCTTTTATATTGAAACGAACAATAATTTAACTTATTTTGTATATAGTTTATTTTCTGTTGAAGTGGTGAAAGAGCATGAAGGCCGTATGATTGCAGTGTATTGTTTTTTACCTGAATTAAGCTAATATTAGTTACTTAAGTTTACAATAATTGACGCATACTATGTTCTTTGTAAATTTATTGTAATAAAAAATAAATAAATACATTTTTACTGCATTGCATTTTATTGTCAATTAATATTTACAGAAGCTTTGTCGAAAAAAAATATTTTTCCGAAAATCGACCGGATATATTAACAAGGTCAATATTTCCTTACACTTAGTCGTTGCTAGGCAACGGAAAATAACTGTTAGGAAATATTTATCATTGGAGATACTGTAAGGAAATATTATTTCTGTACGGCTACTTGTAAACTGTGTTAAGCTTGACAATTCAATATTACTGTGTTTCCATAGGTACAACACAAATATTTATTGGCATCCTTTATTTGTAAATAAAGTAAATAATATTTTTTTCAAAATTTTAACAACAAAGTTGATTGTAATAAGTGATATGTTCGTTTAATAATTTTTGATTTATGGAAAAATAGTATGTACCTATAACTCGTAGAAAAAGCCACATTCCTGGACTCCGTATTGTCAGTCTCTTCTTGCGCCTCGACAAAGAATCTTTACGGTCGTCCGGGAATGTTCAGCTTTTCCTACTAGGTATACAATGTACTATCTTTTTAACATTAAAGCATATTTTGTTTACAACTTTTGACTCTTTATGTAGTTCTTAACTTAAGTACCATATAATTTAACGATGTCAATCTACTAAATAAAAATTCAAAAATATTTTCTTTAATCAAGATCTGGCATCGTTTATTCACAATATAAGCTGATTTAATCATTTCATAACACCATTTCATAATATAAATATTTCATAATCTATATTTTTGTATGACAGACGTGTTATTATTTACGCACTTTTCATGGTACATTTAAACCGTTTCTATGCGTGAATTAAATAGACTTAATTTTCTATCAAGCTGCCTTCTTTAAAATTAAATACAAACAATAATATTTGTTAAAAATGGTGTTCCCATGCCGAGACAAAATAATAGTCTTTTCTATAACAAGAGTAGATATGATGTCTATCACGACGCCGTAGGCGTAGTGCTCAAACTTCCGAGTGCGATATGGATAATCCACTCGAGTTGAACCGTAAATTTTTTCTACGACCAAACTTACGAACTTTCTGTTAAACATTTTTAAAAAGTTTGCAAGTTGCCGGGCTTGAAGTCAGTACCATTGGATCCAAAGTTCAACGCTTTACAGTCTCGACCACAGGATCATGTTAGAAATTATGGTAAAACCAACTCAATAAAAGTGCTACATAATATTCATTTTTTTAGCACATTCAGCAGGTTGCATTATTGATAAATCTAGTATAAGCTGCTGAACAATTGCTTTCGAGCAAGAAAAATTTCGCCTAAATTTAACAGTTAATATTTTCTGAACCAGATATGATATCGACCCACAATTTTGAATGGTTGATAGATTCATCCCTTGAGAAACAATTGTCAATATTGGATTTTCTTTAACTGTCAGAAAATTTTATATACAGGGTGTTAAAGAAGACGATAATTTTTGCTCCAATTTTAATGGCGTGTAACTTTCACAATAACATTTTTAAATTTTATTACTCTACGTCAGTTGAATCACTGGTTCATAGCAAAAAAAGCAATTTGTCAAATTTTTGATATCTGCTATATTTTAAGAAATACCGATTTTTTTGGAAACCCTTGCTTTATTTCAACTTATTGGTAGCTAGATCTCACTGTGCGTTGTATCGTGCAAACTTAGCGAGTGATTCTTATACCTTATGAAAAGCTTGACTATGTTCAGTAAGAATAGTTATACCTAACTATTATGATGTACAGTGGCGTACTTATAAACACTTATATGTCTATGGATTATATGTATAGTGTTAGTAAGTTAGAAAAACGCCACTGTACACCATAACATTTAGGTACAACTATTGTTACTGAACATAATCAAGCTTTTCATAAGGTATAATAATCACTCGCAAAGTTTGCATGATTCAACGCACAGTGAGATCTAGCTACCAATAAGTTGAAATAAAGCAAGATTTTCCAAGCAAACAGGCTCCTACACTAGTACTATCCACTAATGCATAAAAATAGCAAGCTAAACACCCGCAACAAAGTTACCATCTACAAACTATGCATAAGACCAGCACTACTGTATGCCCCCGTTCGTACGTAATACCACATTACACAGAGACCTTAAAATGGAAACGATCGAAGACTACATCACGAACACCAGCAACAATTACTTCAACACAGCAGAACAAAGCCAGAACCCGCTAATCCGCCATTCCCACCAACCACAACACCAGGCAGGTCCATACAGGCTACCACGACAATGAGGGACCCAGGTTCAAACCCCTCACACAACACGAACATAATGTACTAGTTTTAAGCTACTGTTTTATCAATAATTAAGAGGAATTATAGGCCTAGCCTTGCTTAAAATTGCAATAAATGAAGATCCTAGTCAAACCAACTCTTAAGCAAAGAAGCACATGAACTTACATACAGAATTTTAGTAGGTACTCTACATTATACCGTATTGGCAAATTCGAATCTAGGGTAAAAAATCTCTAATGCAACCAAGAGAGAAGGCACATATGGGCAAAACCTTCAGTTAAAAAGAGACACCTAACCACTTATCTACATTTCTGAAAGGGGGGATATGTGTGTGGTGTGGCCGAGTCGACGTATCGATCACTCCCGTGGCTGCTTCGACCGCGTGTTCTAAAGAATGGGAGGTAGGGGATAGCGTATTCTCTGTTTAACGTGTAAACGCTACTAATAATCTCTGTCTGATGCATTTATATCGGCACCCTAGATTCGAGATTGCCAATACGGTATAGTTTTTAATTATAATTTTTTTGCGCTATACTGCACAGGCACAGTTTATCTGTGATACCGTGATCGATGTTGTAGGTATAGTCCAAATTTATAAATAACTTCAGTTACATGTACTTTAATATACCATTTGATTTGTATATTTTTTCTATGATAAATAAATTGTGTTTGAGTTGAGTTAAGTTTTTTAAAATAAAAAAATAAAGCAACGAAAAGATAAGAAAAAATGAGTGTTTTTGGAAAATGGTCACGTCTTACTGATAATTGATATCATTCACACACACACACACACACACATTCTCCAGCGCCTAAATCATTTCTTCCAAAGTTTCCTCGTTTTTTTTGCTCGAAAATTCTACCAACAGAAAACAAAGCGTTTACTGCCTTATTCATTTCATCATTCATTTCATTTCAAAATATATAAAACATTGTTGCAAACTAGTGCTTTATCCTGCACCACCTACAGTTGCTGGACCAGACGCTGGATGTATTTTGCGGAAGAATAAAAAAAAAGTCTTTGAAAGCATTACATAGTATTCTGTGCACAACATCCTATATAAACATGTTCCTAAACATTCTTTACCTCAACTCATCTAAACTGTTATTTGCCGAGTGAAAATGGAGAATAAACTAATAATTTTTTTAAATATCTCTAAGACGTTTAAGTAACCAACCGATGTCAACATCTTGTCATAACACTAACCTAAAAATATTAACAGCCCGCCGTGTATCATGAACGGATGTCAACATCTTTTTACAATTTGACAAACAAAACCACCCTCAAATTATTTGCTTCTGGCCGCTGACATAGAGGTCTCCACTTAGGCCCCCTCAAAGATGTGCCCGCACCGAGATCATTCAAAGTCCCCAAATGATTCGGCAAGAGATTCTGTTTTTTTCCATTTGGTATTATTGTTCTAAACACAAACAAATATAAAAAGGTATTTTAATTTGTTCGACTTTTAGAACACCCTGTATATGTATATGTATAAATATATATAAATCATAATCCGGATAAGTTAAGATTGTTGATATAATAAAAAGTATTACTGTTATTTTAATTCTTTGTGCAGGACTTAAATATTTTGATACTTTGAAGTTATAAAACTTGTTTTTTTTGTTGTCGGGCTTTTTCATTTTTTTACCGGAACATCAAGTCTTCAGATCTAATTATGATAATCGGATTGAAAACCGTATATATCTTTTAGACTAGAAAAAGGAAATTGACATTTAAAACTTTTAATTTGTATGGCCAAACCGCTAGTTCTAGATACTCTATCTATATCCTGGGTCACTTCCTAACAATTAGAATGGAATTAAAATTTTAATAATTTATTTATAGTAAGTAGGTCTCTAGAGAAGTTTATCATTCCACAGTTATAGCTTTTTCAAAATATTTTTCTCGAAAACAATGCAGGTCATTAAAGAAATCCATCAAAGCTTCTTGTGTTGGGCAAGATGCATACTCTGGCTAGTGCAATTTCATGGTGGCCATGGTCCAAGTATTCTAGTTAGTGAGTGGCGTGCGATGGGATATTGATGAGGAGATGTGCTCCAAAAAAATGTTATCCACAAGCGAATCAAGTTTATTTTATACCACACAAATGGACTGTTATTATACGAGTTATAGTCTGTTTTCGTCCATATATATTTTTTATTTTGACAATAACTATTTCTCTACCAAACAAGCTTAAGTTTACTAAAATCGAAATATTCATTTAGAAGTTATAGTTATTTAAATTGATTCACTTTGAATAGCTTCCCCCGCTCTAATTAAGATCGGTACGCCAATGAGCCTTACATTAAAATAATGATCTAAACTTTCTAATGATGTTATTTAAGGTATAATTAATCTGGAAATCATTCGTGGAAAGGACTCCTCACAAAGCTTATGGGAAATGACTTTCGGCTAATTTTTCTGAACTTTTAGTATTTTGTGGATTTCGACGTCCTGATTAAAAGTGTCCATGGCCGTAATCTAATCTTATGACTAATTTTTTACTTTTGGCCTTTTTACTTCGATATATTCTGCATTGGCCGAGGTTTTCACTTGTTTCTTAAAAACTAATAACTTTTTTATGTTTCTTTATTGGTTGACAAAAGTAGGCCTTAAGTTTTCTTTCACTTGTATAGAAATAAAATATGTACAGGATGATGAATAATTTATAGGCTGATTAAATAATTAATAACATTTAAAAATTATGAAAATAGAAAAAAAAAAGAATTATTACCCATTTTTTTGAATTTTGAAAACAAACGAAAAACAAAGGCTAGATTTAGTTCATTTTTTAATATTTTATTCTAAGCTATAGGAAAAAGAAATGGGTGTAGTTTGATGTAGAGTTTTATTGCCTGGTATTTTATTTCTCAAAAAATAATGAAAATTCATCTGAAAACGTAATAATCTACTTTAATTTTTATTATGTTATACTTGATTCATTTAATTATTATCCAATCTGTAACATTTATTTTTTACAATAATTATTTCTTAACACACTCTCATCTTAGGTATACAGGGTGATCCACATGGTGGCCATGGTATATATATATATAATTTACAATAGTGAACATTATCAAAGATAGAAAAGTTAAACAAGTTTTTTTTGTAAATATATTATAAATTATGTTTTTGGTAGAATGTTTACCTTGACTCTTATACAAGGTGCATTCAACTACCTAAGAGTCCTAAGAAAATGTTTTTTTTAAATTAGATTTATATGTTGTTCTAAAATTAAAGTAAAATCTCAGTATGGACAATAATGACTTCCTACTTTTAAAAGTTTTCACTTGTGTAAATTATTATTAAAATGTGTTATAAAATAATTGTTGTAAAAAAAAGTTACAGATTTGAAAATAAATTAAATTTTAAATATTTAAAACACAATGAAAACAAATACATTAAAGTTTTTTGATGACGTTTTCAGGTGACATTTTTTCTTTTTTGAGAAATAAAATACCAGGCTACTCTACATCAAACTACACCCTTTTTTTTCCTCTATAGCTTAGAACAATATATTAAAATATGAACCAAATCTAGCCGTTTTTTTTCGAAATTCAAAACATGGATAGGTAATAATCTTTATCTACTTTCATTTAGTAATATGAATTTTACAGTTCTGTAAATCGATTTGTAAGGGCATCTATTACAGCACTAGGGCTGTAATAGATGCCTTTACAGCACTAGTGCTGTAATAAAAAACGGTTTTATTAAAATTTTGCTGTTAAATAAAACCACACTTTTTAGAAGAATGATTTATTATTAACAATTATATCTTGATTTTTCTTGACTGAAATCATAGTTCTCAACATTGAGTAGTGAGTCCACAGTGTAGATGGTTTCCGGGAGCGTTGCTTTACGGAAAAATAACCCAAAAGGATTTTCTCAGACACCTCTTTTATTTTGTTAGCTTTGCACCAATCTTCAAACTTCTGATACTCCAACTCATACCGCGCCTTGGATTGTGTCGGAACTAAACTTGAGATCGCTTCGTTTGCCGCTGCTTTTATATCAGAGGGTAAGCTTCCATCAGAATCGCGTATTTTGAAAAACGCTTTTTATATTTTTGAATTTGTTTGACAAAGTTTCGACAGTAACCATGCGAAACAGTAACTATGCGAAAGATAACATAAAAAACTTGATTAGTAAACTTAATAGCAGGTGCATTTTTACAGGTGCATTTTTATTTTAAAAAATGCCTATTGCCAAATATTTTTATTTATAGATGAAAGTAGATAAAATTTTGTACAATATTTTTGTTGTAAATTCATATTACTACACTCGATGTTTTGTTAAACTCGGCTGACGCCTTGTTTGACAACTTTAACATCTCGTGTTGTAATATGAATCTTTACAACACTTATATCGTAAAAAACTATTTTTCAATTATCATAATTTTTAAATATTATTATTAATTATTTAATTCGCCTATAAATTATTTAACATCCTGTACATCTTTTATTTCTATTTAAGTGAAAGAAACCTTAAGGCTTACTTTTCCATCAATAAAGAAATATAAAAAATTTAATAGTTTTTAGTAAAAACACGTGAAAGCGCCAGACAATGCAGAAAATCTCAAAGTAAGAAGTTGCCAACTGTAAAAAACCATAACTCAAAAACTAGTTATAGGATTGGATTACGGCCATGGGCACTTTTAATCAGGATGTCAAGATCTACAAAATACTAAAAATACAAAAAAATTAGCCGAAAGTAATTTTCCATAAATTTTTTGAGGGGCCCTTTAGAATATTAATATTTTATTTTTAATTGTGCCTCTTGAAGTTAAATGCAGAATTATTTCCAGGATTTTCTCATTGCCACTTTAATTGCCATTTTTTCCCCTGAGTTTGTATTCCCAGTAGTTTCGGAGATGATGAAACACCCTGTACGTCTCTTAAGTTAACAATGTGATATATTTATAAAGGAAAAAGACGCCAAGGTTTTAATCTGAAATAAATGCCATGTTAACAAGACATATTACTATTTTGTAATCATAATCAGCATAAACACAAACATTTTTTTCACCCCACCCTGCGTAAAAATCAATTTTGATACGGCAACCCTGACATTTAAATTTAAATC
The DNA here is from genome assembly GCA_935413205.1 of Polydrusus cervinus. NCBI lineage: Eukaryota > Metazoa > Arthropoda > Insecta > Coleoptera > Curculionidae > Polydrusus > Polydrusus cervinus. Next base: position 51,054,990 of record OW284516.1, on the reverse strand, counting down.
GGCAGTATAAAATACGCGATCTACTTTTACAATGGAGATACCAAGTGCCAACCATGTTTTACAATTGATATTATGTCAATTTTTGTAGCTATATCAAATATGACTGTTGGTTGAATAACATGACTCCTGTAATAATCTGAAGATCAAGGATGTGGGTGGAGTGTTTTTTTATTAATTTTGGCGGTCATGAGCAATGGCGTAGTATAAATACTATATTTATTTAAAGCTTTTAGATGGCAGGGTCAAAGATTAGCCATTTGAAATTGATGCACAGAACTGAGCTTTGAATAATATTTATTTATGATACTAGTGTGTTACTCTAAGTCACGCTGGGAAATGTTTTTTTCCCAAGTGACTTACAAGACTTAACACACTAGTGCTAAACAAAATTTGATCCAACACTTGATAGATATTAATAAATAATTGAAAATTGTAGTGTGTAAACTGGAAAGCCCTGTATTATATTTGACAAAAAAAATTGACATATTTTTTTATTAAAAAATTGACACTTTATAATAGGAGTTTTGGACTTGCATTGTATTTATTCGTTTTAAATCACAACGTTTCAACTGGTAAGTATCTCCAGTCGGCTTCGAGAGGTTTTGGGTTCGATTCCCAGCGCAGGCATAAAAATTTTAATCTTTTTTGCACGCCGACAAACATTTCTCAATATAAAAAAAAGTGGGTTCAAAAATTAGTAAGTTTAAGAATGCAGGGAAGAGTGTATCTCCCAACCCACTCCATTCACGCCGTAAACCAAGCCGGATGAGATTGGGGATCTCGTGGGGCGCGGAAGAAGGTACACACTCCCCAATTGGTACGTTATGCAACAGCAAGAAACCAAAGGTTGATGACCATCGGGGGGTGTCGCATAGCTGATGATCGTGGTTCGGAACTCGAATGAAGGGAAAGAAATGAAATAAAATTATAATATTTTTGGCAGGCAGCAGAATGGCGCGCGGCCACGCGGCCCCAAGGAGGAGGCGCCACTGATACCCACATGTGAAATGGTATTATTTATGACAAATGGCGACATTTGCCTATACTATTATTATTGAACAGCGATATTAATATATCCACGCTTCACACTCCTAAGATAAATAACCCGATATTGTAATATTCAATTATTATAATTACACCACTTATAAAAGCGTTAAACTATTCAAGTAATTACACAATTAATTGTAAAACAATGAACTAATACCCATTATTTCGTTACAACTAATAAATAAAGATATGTGCGGCTGTCTTGTACCATAAAGGTATTTGTTTAGATGAAGAAACGTTTATAATGTCAGAAATTACTCCCTCTGATATGATTTACCGAGGAAACCCAAACAGTTAACTTAAGTTAGAAAGAGGATTTTTTTTATTCGTGTGTCACTTTATGCCTCCCGCGCACTAGCAACTTTTGTTATAAGCAACTAAATAGTTTAGTCACCCAAAAAGTTGCCCGTTATCTCCGGCAGCGCGCATCTAGAGAATAGTTGCTTATAAAGGTCAATTCAACCATGGATTTTGTAGAAATTGCATGTGTTTGTGCTCTCAATTTAGCTAGAAAAAGAAAGCAAAAAAAAAGTTATTTTGGGTTCATCCAATACTAAGCCAAAGACCTTTAAATGGACAATTTTATAAGTTGTTTGATGGCTTAAGAGAGCATCCAAACTAATTTTTTAATTATTTTCGAATGAGTATAGATAGTTTTGACAACTTATTAAAAATACTGGGACATCGTATTTCATATCAAAATACTACATTTCGTCTGGCTGTACCACAACAGGAAAGAAAGAAACCGTAACAGTTTACCATGTAAAAATAGTTAACAAAGCAACTAAATAATCGCCGGGTGCGCGGCGACAGGTTTAAACAAGCCTGGCTGATAATCACCGGCAACAGTTTCATCGCCGACAAAATAGGACGTGTTGCAATTTTTTAGTTGCTTCGATTTAAAAATCGCCCGTGCGCGAGATTACATTTAGTTATGTATATTCCATCTACGTAGCGAATTAAAAAACTTCTAATTTGTGCACATTTTCAATAAGCAGCAGAACATTCATGGTATATAAAAAAAACTTAGCGGCAAGTGGACAGAGTAGTGCGTCTATCTTTTGCATTAAAGTACACAGGGGCGCCCAAGGTAATGGGTTCTCTGGGGCACAGATAGACAATGACAGGCTATTTCGTCGTTGTTGGGACTTATCAAAAATCCAAAAGATAGCCATTGGACGTGAAATCAAAGAACTATAAATAAACTAAACACGGCAGGCCAGTCAGTCCACACATCCAGTATAGGAAACATTGTTTTGTAGATTCCGATCTAGATCGCGCTGCAGTCGCCCACTGGTTTGCAGCATTAATCTGTAAAACTGACGTGTATAAAATTAAATAATTCATGGTAATTAGATCACCGCCTTAATTTATGTGCCAAAACTATCAAATATCAGCAAAAGAGCCCATTCACCAAAAATCGGTGTCTGAAGCGAACTGTTTTCAGAATTAAGTGACTTTAAATCATAAGTTGGCAAATATGTTTAACAAGAAACACGTTAATGCACTAAAAATTTACATGATTTGCAATACATCTATCTCTAAAATCAGTACTTAGATGTGATAAGACTCGGTTTCCGTTTGATGACTATCTAGTACAACGAATTGAAATTTTAAAAAATGACATCGTAATCACGGGATCAATAATTGTGAACAACAGTGGGTATATAGGTGGTATAAAGAGTTTGAAAGGTTCAATGACATAATAGGAATTTACATTTATGATATTACTTTTTAAACCTCTAAACTTTTAAGACCTATACTATAAGAACCAATAAATTGACAAAATAAAGGCAGCTGCTGTGTTTTAATGGGTTTCCCGCATAGACAAACAGTTGAGCTCCACCCATGTCTTCTTTTATGAAACTTTAAATCAAAAAAGCGGTTCCGCATTTTAACCATTGACTTTGGCTCGTGGGAAGAATCAACACAACACCCATACGCCTGATGAATCCGAAATAAAGGAATTAATAAATCGGATTAAAAGAATCAGCTGCGTAGCGTAGTATACTCCAAAATTATTCATATACAACATGGGTAAAAACTATTCATAAAAAATAATGGTAGAACTAAAACAGCAAATTAATATTTCATATTAAGTACGGCTTGTAATATAGTAAAAATTGATAAAACTCGCGAGATTGTGGCCAAATCACGTAATACGAATGACGTGCTGGTTAATTTTAGTGTGTTATGTTGGTATTATTTGACGTAAATACCAGGATTGGACTTACATTTTTAATATGTACAGTTTATTTTTAAACGAATAATATTCTTTAAGACATTAATAGTAACTGGTATCATGCCAAACAAGATTATAATAAGATGAGGAAGTAAATCACCAAATGTTAGCGAAAATGATGCAAAATTAAAGAAAACTGGGGGGGGGGCGATAAGTGAATGTTGTGTGTGAAAATTGTAATGTTGGAAATTTCATTTAAGAAAAATTGAAAAATCCTAAGATTTCTGTTGGAAAAACTGCATCGCAAATTAATTGAATAGAAACATGGTTTATGCTTAGTCTGTGAAGGAATCTTAATTGTATTTGTAAAAAGAGAAAAAAAACGTGTTAGTTATTAGAATATGAAATCTAAAAATGTTTCTTTATGGCAAAACATTTTGGTAATTATCTGTTATCGTTTAAAGTAGTTATGTTGGCGTCTGTAAATAATTTTTAAACCCTACAAGAAAAAACACCGCTACTTACAAATGCCATTATGGAATTATTGGAATGCTGCCTTCTTATTTTTAATTTTTAATTCTTATTTTCAAGAAAAAGAAAGATTCTTTAGCCAAGAGGACAGACCAATGGGCTCATCTCTCTCGCCCATAATCGCCAACATTTATATGGAATGGTTTGAATCCGAAGCAATAAAACAAGCAAAAAAAAACAATAATATGGCTAAGATATGTGGATGACACCTTCATTATTTGAAACGGAAACGAGAACGAACTCAAAGAATGCCTACATCACATTAATAACTTTGCACCGCCAATTAAATTCACCATGGAAAAAGAAGGACACAATCAATTCCTTTTTCTAAACGTCAACGTAGAGAAAAATGGCAACACCTTCCTAACCTCAGTGTCGAGAAATCCTAGACATACAGGTCAATATCTCAATTATACATCAAACCACTCAAACAACACAAAACATGGCATAGTGAGAAACCTTGTGTATAGAGCAATTACTCTCTGTAACTTAAACGAAGCTCTCAAAACAGAAACTAACCACATCAAGACCGACCTCAATAAGAATGGCTACCCCATGAAATTGATTGACACAATATTGGAAAATCGCAAGAATCGGCCAAACACACGTAAAGCAGAGAAAGAGATACAACCAATACTCAACATTCCGTATGTCAATGGAGTATCCGAGAAAAAAAGAAGACTTGGACAACGATACAACATCAACACAGTATTCAGCTCGATAGACACTTTAAGAAGCCACCTAATGAAGACGAAACCAGCAAGCCAAAAAGACAAGAAAAATTGTGTATACCAGATCCCCTGCGAATGCGGCCAATCTTACATTGGTGAGACACTAAGACCACTAGAAGTAAGGATTAAAGAACATAGGAATAACACCCAAAAATGAGAGACCGAAAAATCAGGTGCAGCTGACCACTCCTGGACGCACGGCCATCATATCATGTGGACAAAAGCGGAAATCCTGCAAAGGGAACCGCACTGGAGGAAGTTTAAGGAAGCGGCGACCATACATCAAATTTCAGGTTGCTTTAGTAAGCCTTCATTAGATATGAGAAACGTCTGGAAACCCTTGTTAACTAAATGTAATCTTAGAATAAGACCACCCAAGAGCTAAGCGCATGATTCATAGAGCATGACTCATCCAGTTATGCGTAATCACCTAGCAACATGCATGACTCCGCCCACTAGTCATGCGTCACCGCACCTGCCTAGTATAAATAGAGCTGTAGTTACCGTACTTATTTAGTACTCACCTGAAGACGACTGGAGATGCTTACCAGTTGAAACGTAGTGATTCTAAATAAATAAAGACAATGCAAGTCCAAAACTCTACTGCCGTTCAAAATACCATACGGTTTTGGAGCAAAACGTTTTGAGACAAACTTATTTTACTTACCGCCAATTTAATAATAACTCTAACAATCAAATACATCTAATTTAATATCAAAAATTATAAAGTTTCACACTAAAACCGATCTAAACATCATTTAAAACTACGTTAAATAAAATATCACTCATGACAGCCTGAATACAGCTCTGCCAAAATCTGGGGAAATTTTGAAGGTTCTGATCAGCGGACCGATATCATGTGAATTGTCGAAAAACAAGTTCTCTGGTTATTTTTTCTATATGTGGCAATACGGCACAAGCTACACTTTTGTAACGACGCCGACACGAATTTGATTGATGACATGCTTCCATGAATTTAACCCGTGTATGTTGAAAATAATGGACAATTTTGGATAAATATTTATGTATTCATGCTATTTAAAGCAAGCAAAGCATTATTTGTGAGAGGATTTAAAAAATAATGTTTACTAAAATAGTGTCTTCCATAAGAAATGAAAAATGTAAGAAACTATAGAATTGAAGCACAGATGTCACCGGTACAGTGAAGTGAAGAAAGCTACTGCCAAAAAATATTTGTTTCATTTGCTCCTCTTTTTCAAAAATCAAATTCAAAGCCACGTATCAATAAAATAATTACCGAACTTTAGATATTAATTTCAATCACAATCATCTACGGCACTGGGGCAAGTTCTCTGGGTTATATCAAAAAGGCACTTGAATAAAATCGACCGCCCACCGGATCAAAAGATTTACGGTGGTTTTCTGAAAGAACAATACATACGGGTCAATTCTCCTGTACATTCTACAGGATTAAAAATAACGTTGTGATGTTATCGGGGTTTCTTGTCTTGAACTTGACTATACAGACCTACCGGCTGGAAAAAAAATTGAGTAAAATATTGGAAACGTTGTAGATTAGAATGCAAAGAAACGATTTCTTCCAACGCAAAATTTTTGTAAAGCACGAAGATTGTGGGTAGTTTTAAATATAATAGCATGAACAATTGTTAGGAATTATTTCAAGACATATTGGCGATCGCATGAGACAGTGGCGTAGCCAGGGGAGGGGCGGGGGCTCAGGCCCCCCCGAAATCCAAAAAAAAAAATAAAAAAATGAAGATATAAAATATAACTGGGCAACATAAAAAATCTTTGACGGCAACGCTATCAAATAGAAACCATTCAGGCGAAAAGTGTACAACAAGTTTAGCTTTAATAATTGTCCAAAAAAGGGTTTTTTGGGCGTGGCATCCAAAAACTTTTTAGCCTTCGGCGATTTGCCTGCGGCACTGGCTTATCGCTTTTCCTACCCATTTAGGCCCCACCGAACTAAAATTCTGACTACAACACTGGCATGAGAACTATTCTAATGAATGAAGTCATGATACCCTTATACAGGGTCCTGCGCCTCACCTCCCGTCTTCTATAGCTCACTTATTAATTAAGTTAGGATTTTGATATTTTGCAGACTTCACCTGTATCCTAGTGCGCATTTCAGGAAAATATTTTTGTTTATACAGGGTGTTCCAAAAAAGTGTGACGTCATTAGAATCTATTTTTTTAAATTACATGCCATAAATATTTTTACTTATTTGGATGCCTCTTATAGTTGCCTTCATACCGCTAAAATTTTAATGAAATCGGTTCAGTATTATAGGCGAAAAAAAATAAAAACTAATAAATATTAGTTTTGCACCACTGGTTTTAAAAGCGTTAGAAATTGCGATAGGGTGTAATTAGGATAAATGTTTGATTTTTAATTCTGCATCGAATGACATAATTAAAAAAATAACTTGTATCAACTCTCTCTCCCTTACTAGTATCAGTCATTTCTGATATATCATTTACACCAGTGGGGTGAAAATATCAGGTCTAAAATATTTAATGAGAATACAGGGTATTACAAATTCGATGCATTAACATTGCTATCTCGGTAACTATAAGAGATAGCGATTTGGTTAAATGGAGGCAAAGTTGCATAATTTAATACTAAATTATTTATTAAAACAATTCCGATAACTTGTTTTTATTTTCTTTACGACAAAATATTGATTATTTTAAAAAACCAAGAGCACTTGCTTAATAGGCTAGTTCTCTATTATATCGTCGACGTAACAATATTATTTAATTTCGAATACTAGGAAACCAAACTAGCTAATCTATAGTGTAGGAAGAACTACCGAGTAACCTCATTTGCCTATCTCATTGTTGGGCTACCCAACTTGACTTTTAACATTAGTTTATCGAGTTCGTTTTTTTTTCTACGTAACTTACGATTGACAAGTGAAAATGATTGTTGTTTGTTCGGGCGGGTACAAATAAAATCTACAAAGTAATCTAACTTTCACTTTTATAGAGACATATTACGTTCGTGTGTAACTAGGGTATTGATAGCTGCCCAAACTGCATTGGTGCAAGCAATGCAGGTCTACACCTAATTTGTATTAAAGAATTTAGGTTAATTTTTTAAACAGCTTTATTACCTGATTATCGGTCACGTTATTATCGGTATCGGTATGAATACCTAATAAATTTTAATTAAATCGAAATTTCATTAAATCTTTAATAAAGAAAATTGGTTGTGTGTTGAATTGAAATATCAAACTATGGCATATACATAGAAACGGTGGTTGCATATTTTCATTTGCGATGACAAAGCTCGGAATCGAAATAAAACCAGTACTATAGTCTATTTCAAAAAGGTGTAGAGTAATAAAAGCTCATTAGGTATGCAAAGGGACTACAGAGTGACCGAACGAATATTTAAGCCACGTTCATAATTTGGCATTGATTTCATTGCAAAATTTTCATCAAGTGCAGGTAGTACCACCCGGGTTTGAGTCAATTTATGGGGTTTGCCTATTGTTTTCCATTCACAAATACTGGAAATGACGTGACAAAGGTGTGCATTATGTACATAGTATTAGGTACACTTATTTTTTATTAAACATTATAAAAAAAAAATATTAATACATTATACAGAAATTAAATTTAAAAAAATTTGTCGTCATCTGAGCAACTGTCATCTCCTCTTGGAGTTATAATTAACGGGTCGACAGTCCGATCGATCAGGTGGTCAAGATCCCACATTTTCTCCTCGTCTTTGATGACATGATGGACTGGTTTTCGCCAGTTCTTTGGTGTCACTTTCTTTGATCAAACAGTAGCTTAACGTCCTTCATTTTGAATGTCGTGTTGTGTCTTGCTACAAATCCTTTCACTTGCGCCCATATAAGTTCTATAGGATTTAGTTCGCAATAATATGGCGGTAAGCGCAGCACATTGGCGCATTATTATGGGGGGGGGGCGCAGGTTTTTTAGTCTCCCTGATTCCGCTACTGACAAAAACAAAACTGAAGTTTAGTATAGGTATGCTATTAAAACCTGAACTTCTGCAACCAGAAATCAAAGCTTTCCTGCAAGGAAAAAATAAGCCCAATGATATTTCGACATTCCAATTCGGCATTCGCAAACGGATTAACGCGGTACCAGTCGAAAACGTGTTCGCGGGGTCAACGGCATTTCCGAATGATAAATTTACACATCCGAATGGTCATAATGGGCCCAGGAACAGAAGACCACAATGCCACAATGTTGTCATATCTTTTTTTGACGACAAGAACTGTATTAACGTGGTTAAAAACAGCGTGTCGCTTACAAGCTCAAGTGGATCCAACCGTGCTAAAATGTGTCGTATTAAATTGCGTTTCTTTCTGGGATTGCAAAAACATAAATAAATTATTGAGTTTATCAATGACAATTTTAGAAGGTCAGAAGCTACCAAAATTTAAAAAAAAATTCAGGTTCATATTTAAAAAAATCAAGTTGATATAGGTGGTATCTAAAAAACGAACGTCGTATCTGAAAAATAAAATTATTTTCTTGAAGAAAATTGTCTTAAATCACTGCGCAATAAAAACAAATAGAGGGAATACTTTACAATTAGGGTTCCCAAATGCCGGGAACAAATTTCTAATTGCGATACCACCCTACTCTGGGACTCATCAGAGACGCGCGACCATGAGTCCCAGTAGGACGAAACAACGAAAGGATTAAGATGTAAACGGAAGAAAACAGGGCATACCGTTGTTAGCAGTGAGTCTAAGGACCCATAAACTGCCATTCCCCACTGACAAGGTGAGGGGACAGCGGGTAATAGACGAAGGGGTGCAAACCCCGGACACTCAGCGCCGTGGAGGTCTACCAATAAATAATTTTGTTTACCGATAGGTACGTCCATCGGGTTTTTGAGGTAACCACGGCAGGCCTGTCATTTAATTTAACATTCCTTGCCTCACTTAAAATGAAATGTGAGGTCATCCTTGTTTCTGATTCTGGGTGCTCATCAGTGATCTGGCTTGGCAATGTGACACGTTCGATGTCCAGTTAGCATATTAATCCTCTAGACTCCTTAGCTCATTGTTGTCGGTGATTTATTCGACACATGAGAGGTAGGCAGCTTGGCTGCTCCTGAGTTCTAGTTAAGGCTGATTAAGTCTTCTCTTTCGATCAAAACCGATGGTTAGCTCTTGGGGGGGGGGGGGTCGCATGACAGGAACGGAACTCACGCTAAGCCCCTCGGGAATGGCCTTGGCAGCAAAAGAAGAGGTAGAAAGCCTAATTCGAAAGAATTAGGCTTTTTTAGCCAGAAGAAAGCAGGGGTTGGACACCCCCCCCCCCTCTCGAAATCCCTGTGTATTATTTACGGTTATAAATAAATCCATTGCTTCCAAATCAAGAAAATAACTATTAAATAATTTACCTACACAATACAACCTGTGAGTCATTCATGCCATGTTGCTGAATAATTGATAAGATTTTATTAATGGGAGTTTGTCAGCTGATTATAAATAGTTAACCTTGAAGGTATGGGCAAATCTGTGTATTGTGAATGTTAATTTTTTTAGAAGTCTAAGGTTATAGTTGAAAACATTATGTTGTTTTATTTTCCAATAATGCACCATGTAAAAGCCGATTTGGATTAAATTGAATAATTTATTTTTTTAATGGTAATCGATTTTTTGACTACGCTCTATTAAAAATACTTACATACTTTATAAGGAATCATTAACATATTACGTACAATTTTGGAGGTGGAGATCCAATTAGACGTTGCTGTTCTAATAGACGGGGAAAGGGAATTTGGTTTAGACACAATTTTAGAACTGCCAAAAAATTTTTAAGGGAAACTAAAACATTATTGCTTTTCTGAATGTCCAAAACTGATCATAATCCAGTTCCGTAACGAAACTGTGACGGGGGAAGGGATCCGACCCTGCGTTACAGTCCTGGTACGTAGAGGTAGGGGGTGCCAAAAATTGAAATATTTTGCGTTACGTTATTTTTCCCCTAATAGATAGGGTATACCGTATTGGCAAATTCGAGTCTAAGGTGCGAAATCTCTACCAATAGAGAAGGCACATATGAGCAAAACATTCAGTTAAAAAGAGACACCTAACCACTCTCCTACATTTCTGAAAGGGGGGATATGTGTGTGGTGTGGCCGAGCCTTGCTGCTTCGACCGCGTGTTCTAAAGAATGGAAGGTGGGAGGTAGGGGATAGCGTGTTCTCTGTTCAACGTATTAAACGCTACTAATACTCTGTCTGATGCGTTTATATCGGCACCCTAGATTTGAGATTGCCAATACGGTATGTCACCGGTTAGTAGATAAGTAATGTCAATAATCAAAACTAATTATAACATTTTTTCGTATTTTTAACCTCATTTTAAACTAACCTTAGCGGAATTACTCCACTCTTGCAATCGTAATCATCAAACTAACCACATAAGTACTTATAAATAATGAAGACCGCACAAACCCATTGCGACCATTAACAAAAGGACCTTTTTAACGGTTGTCGAAGTCAAAAACAAGTTGCTGCATTCAGTATCGTAAAAATGAGTTCGAGAACGAAACCTCATCATTGAATCGAAGAACCACGGAGGACTATTAAGTTTAATCGTATTGTCTTCGCGGCAGTGACTGCTCTTACTTTAGAAATGCTACTGATATAATAATAATTATATATTGTCGCATATCAAAATGATAGGCGACGGGAACGTGTAGCTTAGATAGTTTAAAGTTACGTGTTAACTTATTTAATTTGTTGTGCCCTTTTAAGTTACTGAAACACCAAAGATTTTTAATAGTTTCATTAAAGCGAAGCAAAGTAAAACAATTGACAATTACAGTATGATGAATAACATAGAAATCTTTAGAAATAAAAATAAAGTTAGTAAATTAGTAAATTTAAAGATTTTTTTTGTAAAGAAGAGTTGTTCCCTTAAAACTCGCATACGACGCTGTTTGTTTTAAGTTCAAGGGAAACAAGTTCAGCTTTACAGTCAACTCAGGCCAAAAGAGAAATAAACAATTTAACAATTTAAATAAACATTACCAAGATCACTAAATCACTGGCTGGAAACTGTTCTGATCTGAGATTGTTTTTCTACATCTTGACTTGAATGACTAAACGGGCAGAAGTTACCCTTACACGTTAAAACAACTCCACTGAGTAAGTGTCTCTTTAAGTTTTTATAAGTTTTGCAACCCTAACCAGATGGAAGAAGGGGTTCGTTTTTGCTATGTCAGCAATTTATTAAAAGAGGGGATTTCCCTGGATGGACTATTCAAAATGGAACCCTTAATCCCAACCAATTCAAACAATTATGTTTATCCACTTTCGTCTACAAACTCCTCCTACAAAACTAGAAATGTCCTTGTCCCTGTTTTACACACCTATTCTTATCAGCAGACTCAACACCTATTAAGAGTCGCACCACAGCGAAGTATGATCCGATTAATTCATCCTTAAGGGTACTAATTCATATCCGACAATATAAAATTTTAGAATTATTCACCTTTTATTTATAGAAGATATTAAAATCTACGTCGAAAGCATTTTACAGTCCCTAATTCCAGTAACTAAGACATTTAGCGATGACATCAAAATGTCGTTTGGATTAGACAAGTGTGCAACTTTTAATGTCGTACGAGAAAAAACTGAAAAAAAAACCATTGACTGCTTGAATGCCTAGATATACTAGATACAGACAAAATATGTAAATACTTAGGTATCTCTCAAAACCAACAAATAAATCACACAAGCCTAAAAAGGGAAGTTAAAAATAAATATAACAGCATACGTATATACAGCATACTTTTTAATACTTATCTAAATGCTGGTAACCTTATTGGAAAATCTGGAAAAAGTCTTGGATTTTTAGAAATACATGAGCATAAAAGAGGAGTTTAAAAATAATTGAAAAGTGGAAATTTCAAATGTTCATGTGGCGGTTGGGCACATTTTTTTTTATATAGCTATTTTCTATGTGCCACTACCAATGTCCGTAAAAATACTTTGTAAGTCGTGAGTCGATCTCTATAGATAGATATATCAAATTTGAGCACAGTACAAAAATCTAGAATTTAACACCTAACAAAACGTTTTCAGAAAAATTAATTATTCCAATTCATTGCAAGTTTTAAATGAAATATTTTGTATATCACTTCTGAGAGTAAATGCAATATTTTGTTCTAGGTAGGAAACTGTGAAAATATAAAAGAGATACATCCATAAAGAGCAGGAATCGAAATAAATAAATAGAACTGCTCAACGTCCAGGTAAGTCAAGATTTACTCCTCCGATCCACCTATTAGCCTACCAGTATCCACTGTGGCAATTTATTTTAACTTAAGCCTTCATACACTCTATGTCTAACTTTATACTGCCGTGCACATCGCTGGTGTGACATTCCCCCGATAGAAATACAGTTGAAAAATAAAAACCTGCTTTCATTCATCAAACTTTCATTTTATGCAACAGATATAGAAAAATAACTGGTAAATCATCCTTAAATGATCCAGAAAAAAATCTTGTTATTTCTGGATTACTAATAGTTTGTCCGGGTTTGTTACGCAACCTGGCAAATGCTATGGTTTAGAAAGAGACATCGTCCTTTTTATTGATAAATATACCGCTCTTTGTTTGTTATTTGGCAAAAGGCCGAATGTAAGAAAGATAGATATATTCAAAGTGATTTTATGTAAATATAAGAAATGACCTGAATCAATAACAACAACGTTACAGTGTAATTGGGTCCAATTGCTAACAAAATGAATTTTTCTTCAATTGTTTTTTATTATCTTTCTCACAAGTTCACGGCCAACTAAAAATACTAGTTATAATGCCTGATTTAAATAATTTTTTTTAAAACTTTTGGTAAGAAGTTCGGAGTTTAGCCGTAGAAAAAATATACTGTACAACTCGAGTGAATTGTCCATATTGCGCTCGAAAATTTGAGCACTCCGCCTACGGCGTCGTGCTTAGCGGCGGCGCCAGGATTTTTGGGATAGGTGGGCACAAGCGGGCCCAATGATTTTAGAAGGGGCACTACATCTAAAAAAAAAATTGCGCTGCTTCCCCCACGCTCTATAAAGCGATAAGTAGGGGCAAACAAAACTTTCCTGTTCAAAGCCACGTCTAAAAAAAAAAAAAGTCCTTGTTCTCTTGAACTTGAATATACCACCATTTCCTTATAAAACCGAACCCCTCAAATTTGGGGGGGCATTAGGGTGGGCACTCATGTTTCTAGGGTGGGCCGGTGGCCACCCTACCCCCCCCCCCTCTGGCGTCGCCGCTGATTTTACTTCCTCGTGTGATATTGACGTCATATCCACCCTTGTTGTAAAAACCACTATTATGAATGAAATATTGGTTTATTTTACTCTGTCAATACTAGTAATTTCAGCAGTATGCTATTTGTACGGAATTCTACTGCAATTTTCTCCTTAGAAGCCCCATTCATTTGCTGCTGGTGTAGGTATCTCAGTATCCGTTTTTTATTTTTTGCAAGGAAAAGTAAAACTGTATTGCATCTGGTGCATAGTATGTTTCTCGGTAGTTTGCGTTGAAAATACATACCTTTTTTTATAGTTTAGATATTTGTTCTTCGCAATGTGCTACCGTGTTGTACACGGTAGCCAACTACCGTTAAAGAAAAATAAATAGGTAATTCCTTTCTGCATGTTTGGCTTCAAAATATAGCTCAAGCGACCATATGGAAAATATTTTTTACCGGTGCAAATGCACATATTAACATTCATTTAATATTCATTGCTACTTCGGCAAATAATAAAAAATTATTTTTTCTTTAATTTTCTACAAAGATGACAACTGTTATAATTACAAAATTTTGCACATTACCTGTTAAGGATTTTTTTTCACTCCTATATTGGTAAACATTGTTTTACGTACAGTTCATGGCAAGGGCCTGTCGACATATTAAGCACCGGTTCCCGTAGATCACCGAAGTTAAGCGGTGTCGAGCGCGGTTAGTACTTGGGCGGGTGACCGCTTGGTGCTCTTGCCTCAGGGAAGAGTGTAAAATGAATCGACACCTAGCCATCCTATTCACGCCGGACAGGCCGGATGAGATCGGATATCTCGTAGGATGAAGGTGCCGTTTCACACTCCCCAGTCGGTAGATCACATTTGTGGTCGATGACCGGTTCAAGATGGCCTACGTAGTCGGCGAACCGTAAAAAAAAACGTACAGTTCACTCTATAAGTAAATCAATTCTTACGCACAAATGTGTGTAAATAATAAAAAGCACAACTGTGCGTTATGATGCCTAGCATAACAATCAAGTAAGCCCTGAACGACTCAAATCGTGACATTTATCTTGCCTTTTGAATATTTGACAGTGAAGTGGCCATTATTTGAGATTTGAAGTTTAAATCGATACTTTATAAATTATAAACCAATCTTTAATTTACTAGTAAGAGTCGTAGAAATAGCATCGTACGTATTGCGTGTTGTAAAGCAATTACGTACTCGTGTAATTATCGCATTCGTCGCTACGCGGCTCGTTCGCAATATTTCCCCTCGTGCGTAATATGCTTTTATCTACTTTCATTTAGTAATATGAATTTTACAGTTCTGTAAAACGTTTTGTAGGGAATTTTTTACAGCACTAGTGCTTTAATAGATGCCTTTACAGAACTAGTGCTGTAATGGAAAAAACCGGTTTTATTAAAACTTTGCTGTTAAATAAAACCACACTTTTTAGAAGAATAATTTATTATTAACACATATCTTGATTTTTCTTGACTGAAATCATAGTTCTCAACATTGAGTAGTGAGTCCAAAGTGTAGATGGTTTCTGGGGACGTTACTTTATGAAAAAATAACCCAAAAGGATTTTCTCAGACACCTCCTTTATTTTGTTGGCTTTGCACCAATCTTCAAACTTCTGATACTCCAACTCATACCGCGCCTTGGATTTTGTCGGAACTAAACTTGAGATCGCTTCGTTTGCCGCTGCTTCTATATCAGAGGGTAAACATCCATCAGAATCGCTCATTTTGAAAAACGCTTTTTATATTTTTGAATTTGTTTGACAAAGTTTCGACAGTAACCATGCGAAACAGTAACTATGCGAAAGGTAACATAAAAAACTTGATTAGTAAACCTAATAGCAGGCGCATTTTTACAGGTGCATTTTTATTTTTTAAAATGCCTTTTGCAAAATATTTGTATTCATAGATGAAAGTAGATAAAATTTTGTACAATATTCTTGTTGTAAATTCATATTACTACACTCGATGTTTTATTAAACTCGGCTGACGCCTCGTTTGACAACTTTAACTTCTCGTGTTGTAATATGAATCTTTACAACACTTATATCGTAAATAACTATTACCTCACTTAATACGTAATATACTATTTCTACTCATATTTTGCATTTATACTAAAGCTATTGAATATACATTATCCTCAGTACATGATTACCCGAGCGTCATAACTTATACGTCTTTTAATTCGTTCCTAAGAGTTGCTTAACGTTTTGAGTCACAAATTTAAGTGTAGTACAAAATCAATGTTATCCATACATTTAATAGATCGTTCAAAAGCAATGTGCATAATATTTTTATCAACAGAGTATACACAAATATTTAATTTTTTAGCATACCTTTATTTAGAGGACTTTAGTCACCGCCTTAATTATTTTTGCCGCATACCGCTAACACTTTTTACAATAAATAAATATGTATCATAAATCACTTACCGAAAACACAAGAGAGCGATAATAAAAACTCCGAAAAGAACTAGGACTTTTACGAATAAATAAATTATCAAGGCACAAAAGTCTAACAAAAGGCGTAAGTCATAATGACAATTAAAAAAAAATAACGTCTAAAGTCAAAAGACAAACTTCAAAAGTAACAAAATTAAATAGTCATATATAATATCACAAGAGATAAAATTTTGTCGGCAAAATTTTCGAAAGGTATGAAAGTTTGTTGCTTGGCAATTTCGCGAATGACATTTCAGGCGAGTGATTTTGTCGAAAATGTCATGAGCGAAATTGCTTAAAAGCAACAAACTTAAATAAATCCTTGAGAACAATTTTGCTTACACAATTTTTTCTCGAGTGGTATTCGACATGACTATTTAACTAGAAAAAAGACAAAGAACAATAAAATTAGAAAACTTTTATCTAAGAATAAAACAAAAAAATTACTTATTTATTGATGTAAAAGTTACAGTTGTGATAATTAAACGTTTGTGCATTATTTGATTGATTTTGATTTGATGATATTACTTGATCTGGTGCTTTTTCTCTTAAGTTTGCAATTAATTTTAAATGATGTTCAGAGTCTAACTGCAAATAAGGCTTCAAAGAATTGGCGTGGGAATGTCCTGTTAATTTGATAATTTCTTGCTCACCAACGCCATTTTTTGCAAGGGCAGAAATAGTGGAAGAGCGATGTGAATGGTTTGTTACTTTAAATTTTTTGGTATTTACGCCGATTTTTTCTGCTGAGATTTTGGTCCATTTCGACATGCTGTTTATTCCAATAGGCATGTTTTTGTACCAAATTCCTTTTTTCCAATTTGGATGAACTGTCAAAAAGAGCCTGTCACTTGTAATTTCTGGATGGGTATTTCTTTTTTCAAATAATTTTAAAAATAGACGAATAGGACAAAGATCTTTGTTAGTGTTGTTTTTTACCAACCATTTGCTACTGGCCAAGGCTTTTGCACCTCCTTGTGTAGTCTTGAAAATATGGGATTGTATTCGATACGTCCTGTAAATTCTTCATTTAGGTCTAATTCTTGGTGGAAATAATGTACTTTACAGTTCACTGCTTCGTTGCCTCGCCACGCAAGTTCAAAAGAAAATAAGTGAAATATTTTTTTCTGTAGGCCGTCTGGGGTGTCTTCGTCATGAATTTTTATCATTTCCAATAATTCTTGTGTTGTAAGGGCTTTCGAACTTGTTTTTCTTGGTTACCTTGAAGTTGTTTTCGTTTTAAGTCCTTTGCCAAACGGGCTGATTTAAAAAGAATGTCGGTAAATGGGTCTATTTTTATATTAAATTCTTGATAATACTTTTCTTGTAGCATCTGCGCCGTGGTATTCCATATGCTTTTGATACTTGACTCTTTGTAGTCCTCTCCATTTAGTTTTTTCATGTTGTAAGCATAATCTTCCATAATTTTTGCTAATTCTTCGGCTGGAGTATGCTTTTCAAGCTTATAATCTCGTATCAATAAGAACTGCGAAAACTGTCGCCAAATGGAAGTTTTGGAGATACGCGTATTTGGAGGTATATTCTCCGACACTGCCTTTTTAATTTCTGTAATGGATTGTATTCCAAATCTGTTTTTTTCTTCAGAAACACTCATTTTTGAACTAAAATAATTTGACGTTTGTTAACAAGAAATAATACAATGACATTTTAAATAATTAACAGAACCATGGTAACAAAACTTCTTTCAATCAAAAATTAAAATTTTGCCGCGGCAAAAATCACATGTGAATTTTGTCCAGGTAGGTGCAGGTAGTAATTTTGCCAGTAGAAGACCGGCCGTTGCTATGACATTTTGCCAGTGTAAAACACTCTAGTTAAATAGTCAAATCAATCAACTTTTTCTCGCAATTTTTTTTCTGTTTAGCACGTCTCATTGGCAACGACGTATTGCACCATAGAATAGTGCCCGAAAAACGTTTGGGTTATATTTTTATTCACCTTTATTATTCTAATAACTAAAGATTGGAAGTTGCAAATCACTTTGCCGCTTAATCGTTAAAAAATAAGGTACGAGTAACGAACGTGAATACTGTACATTTAATTTTTTAGAAAAACTAAAAAAAGAAAGAAGGTTGTTTAGCGGCAGGCGGGCAAAAATTACAAAGGGACGCCAAATGTAATGGGTTTGCTGGGGCACAGGTAGACAATGAGAGGCTGTTTCATCCTTATTGGGACGCATCAAAAAGCCATAACCTGTAAGCAATTCCCTACATTAGACATTTTTAAAAATAAATATTTGATGAAAACCTAGTATTGCCATCTATAGGAATCAACTAAATGCAAAAGATAGTCGTCGACGTGAAAACAACAATAAACCAAGTATGTTAGGCCAACACACCAGTATAGGAGACGTTTTTGCGTATCCCTACACTTTTTCTACGGGTTTGTAGATGCAAATGTAGATTGGGCTGTAGTAACCCAAACAGTAAAGATTACTGCAGCGCGATCTATATTTGAATCTACAAACCCTTAGAAAAAGTGTAGGGGTGCGCAAAAACGTTTCCCATACTGGTGTGTTGGCCTAACATACTTGGTTTATTGTTGTTTTCACGTCGACGACTTTTTTTTGCATTTAGTTGATTCCTATAGATGGCAATACTAGGTTTTCATCAAATTTTTATTTCTAAAAATGTCTGGAAAACATATTTTCGCTGTGTTGGGAATTGCTTACAAGTTATGGCTTTTGATGCGTCTCAATTAGGGAATCCAAACCACGTGATTCAATATGGCGGTTGGATGGCAAAAAACATTGGGTCACCAGTTAAATGCCACCAGCAACATTATTTTAATAGTCACGTGCACCAATTACAAAGCAGTATTTGCCAGCCAGCCGCCATTTGGACACATCGTTGGATTGCCTAATAAGGATGAAACAGCATCTCATTGTCTACCTATGCCTCAGCAAACCCATTACGTTGGCGTCCCTGTGTACTTTTTGGCCTACCCTACTTGGTTTATTGTAGTTCTATGTTTTCACGTCTGATGGCTATCTTTTGCATTAAGTTGGTTCCTACAGATGGCGATACTAGGTTTTCATCATATTTATTCTTAAAAATATCTTGAAAGCATATTTTCGCTGTGTTGGGAATGGCTTACAGTTTATGGCTTTCTGATGAGTCCCAATAAGGACGATACAGCCTGTCATGGTCTACCTGTACCCCAGGGAACCCACTAACTTTGCCGTCCCTGTGTACTTTAATGCAAAAGGTAGATGCACTACTTACTTTGTCCACCTGCCGCTAAAAAACTTTCGTGCTATTTACTTATACGGACACTAAACCCTACTACTTTATACTGAAACTAGTTGCCGAACACCTGTCACAAAATATCAACGTTACATTTTATTAATCCAAGATTATATCAGCGGATACCTTAAAGTGCAAACGTTCTTTATCTTATGATAGACTTTGGAATTTAAACGTTTAAAATAATTCCTAAAAAACGCCAATTTATACCAATATAAATAATTGAATAATTCAAAACCTAAAGTTCAATTTGAGAATAATGTTACTTGAGAAATACAAAGTAAGGATGCGTGTTTAGAATATTTTTAATTTAAAGTAAATCGTATGTCCTAATTTCGCGAAATCAGTGACAGAAGCAGGAAAAATAAGGGATTATTTTATCTGGGGTAATCACATTTTAATATCAAATGCATAACTTATTTATGTATGCCATAAACATTGTTAAATAGTTGTGGAAAGAACACTTACTTATAGTCTGACACTAAAATGATCTTAAAGAAATAAATCCTGTCGGAATAATTTATATTTTTATCTGACAGCCAACAAATAAAAATATCATTATGGCGCTATTAGCACCTTAACCTTTAGTATTTAAAAATTCTAAAGCAAAATTAGGTTCATTAGCATAGATTACGTAACACTTGCTTGTAGGTAAACTCAATCTTTTAAAATCGTTTAAAACATGACACTTCTTGTCTGTCCGTATATGGATAAATGTAATTTATGAAATTTGAAACTAATCCATTTTTAGTTTATACAGGGTCCTGCAATAGTGCTTCAATAGCTCCTATACGAATACAAGGTGTTACAAATTCGACATACCAGCATTGGAATCTCGGAAACTATAGGAGTTAGAGAAACGGTTAAATAGGGACAAAGTTGTGCAATTCGGTGCTGATTATAATGCCGCTTTAAAAGTTTTCAAATTACGAATACTTCCGATTTAATTCGATAAAAACAGAAATTTTGCAAAATTTTTTTATTTTTTCCTGAGCTCATTTGACTAGCTATTTAAAAATAAATAACACTTTGTCATTGCCACTTTCTCTCCTCTACAAAATGACGTTACTAAACTAAAGATCCGCCGTTTCGTCTTCGAGCGGCCGTCACCAACTTTACTTTTTTAAATGCTGACCTGGATTTTTCTTAACCGATTTTTAAACCCTCCTACCCTCAAAATGTAATAGGGATATTACTTTCGCATAATGATGAATTGTCCCTGCTTATTTTGTTAAAAAAAATATTTTAACACTTTTTGTCAGTCCGGTCCTGGCCGCAAATTACAATATTAATTAAAAACTTTATTTAAAAAAAATGTTATTTATAAAAATGACGTAGATACCATGGAAGAACGCATACATGTTGCATTTGGTAGGATAAGGAGAATATCTGTTGAAAGGGCTGTCGCCAAAATTGAAAGAAAAATCGATCGTTTTCTTGAGCAAAAAGGCAATCTCTTTGAACATTTAGAAAATTAGGATTTATAATTAGTAAACTTAGATATATTAGAAAATTCTTATAAAATAAATTATATTACTTATGTATGAATGTTTTAAATAAAATAAAGTTTTTAATTAATATTGTGATTCGTTGCCGGGACCGGACTGACAAGAAGTGTAAAAAATATTAATTTAAAAAAATAAGCAAGGACAGTTCATCATTATGAAAAAGTAATATCGCCATTACATTTTGAGGGTAGGAGGGTTTAAAAATCGGTTTAAAAAAATCCAGGTCCGTATTCAAAAAAGTTAAGTTGGTGATGGCCGCTCGGAGACGAAACGGCGGATCTTTAGTTTAGTAACGTCATATTGTAGAGGAGAAAATGTGGCAGTGACAAAGTGTCATTTATTTTTAAATAGCTAGTCAAAAGAGCTCAGGAAAAAATAAAAACGATATTGCAAAAATATCAACGCTAGTGTTGCATCAGCATCCTTAGAGCGTTTTCACACGGCACCATATATTGCGCGCGACAAATGGTCGCAATATTGCTTTTACACTAAATTATGTGTTTTCTAATGAGCCATTTTCACACACAAGCGATATTAGAGAACACATAATTTGGTGTAAAGCAATATTGCGACCATTTATCGCGCGCGATGTACCGTGTGTAACAGGATGACGGTACACCCCCGTATCTCCGTTAGTTTTAAAGGTAATTGATTGAAACTTGGGATATCCCACATACATAATAAGCGGCATTTTTTGACCTACAAATGATTTTTTTTTCACTTCCGGTTTTGCCGGAAGTGACACCAACTTTCGGTTTTTAAATGGAACACCCTGTATATTATTACATTTTTGAATTCTGCATAATTTTTTGAATCCAATGATACTACTAGTACTATTAATAAGGAATTTATTCATACCTGGTAATAACATGTGCAATAAATACAATCACTTCAGTAATCTCTTAGCATTAAATTGGAACAAAATATTTGTATTTTCTTTTAGCTGTAATTTTGATTATATTTATTGCACATGTTATTACCAGGTATGAATAAATTCCTTATTAATAGTACTAAGAAATGGTACCACGGTACCAATATGGTTCCATTTGGAAAAATTGAGTTTTACCCCAAAAACGATTACGATGAATTTTATTTGCTTATAAAAAACGCAATTTAGTATTTTTGACGGGACTTCGATTTTTCTAGCATTAGACAGATCAATTGGAATAAATCGGAACCGTCATGGCACACTTAAATGGAAAATTAAATAATAAATATTTTTTACGCTTGAAATGTCACTTTTGTAGTATCATTGGATTCAGAAAATTATGCAGAATTCAAAAATGTAATAATATACAGGGTGTTCCATTTAAAAATCGAAAGTTGGTGTCACTTCCGGAAAAACCGGAAGTGAAAAAAAAATCATTTGTAGGTCAAAAAATTCCGCTTATTATGTATATGGGATATCCCAAGTTTCAATCAATTACCTTTAAAACTAACGGAGATACGGGGGTGTACCATGATCCTGTTACACACGGTATAGTGCCGTGTGCAAACGCTCTAAGGATTATGTTCCACTTAATATCCGGTTTCATAGTTTGTCAATAGGCTTTTTCTTTATGTGTAGTTTAACTTTTTCATTTTTTCATATTTTATAAGTATATCAGAAGAACTAATCCTGGATTGACTTCTAGATTAACCAGAATGAAAATTTTTAAATTTAATCAAGGAAAGATGTATTAAACATAAATTTAAAAATCCACCCAACAAGGAAGATTTCAATTCAAAATACCTTATTCTATAAATTATATTTAATGTTTTTATAAAAAAAGTCAAATACTTCTAACGGAATTTGATCCTATGATCTTGTTATCTGTAGGCTAAAGCTCTATAATCTACGCTATGGCTACCGATAAACATTTGGTGTTTAATACATGACAGTCTCTTCAGCGCGGTTTGTTTTTTCTGGTAATAGATTTTCCAGTATATTATTAACATAATTTCAGATGGCGTATTTTCACACCCTAATCCTGAATCACTCGACAAATACATGATAAATAAGTTAAACACTTTACAATTACTGCTTTCTAAAATTTGTTTTTTTTTAATAAATTGTGGTGGTCTGTCAATTAGGCACCATATTATATTCAAATTAAATAGTGTGCCTTGTATTTCAACTCTAGAGTTGAAATTTTTTTTTAACACGCGTGTGATATTCGGCGTTTTTAAGCCAAGTAAACCGTGTTTTTTTTTTCTCATTTTCATTGGTGGTCCTAGAAAAATTCAATAACAACGAAGGGTAAAAATGGGGTTATTTTACACGCGGTGGTGGACCCTTAAGAGTAAAAGTGATATCAATGATTTTCTCTTCATAAATCTTCACGGATGGACCTTTCCTCCTTCACGGAAGTGCATAATATATAATGAGCTTGTTTTTAAACCATTTAACATTTGGAAATATTAATTACCATTTTCACTTTCGAGATATAAAACGCCTGTTTATGGTGTCGCCAAAAATATTTCTTGATTTATTGTTAATATATGGTTATGAGTATAAGCATACCTAGTATACAGGGTGGCTTTACGCACCAACAAAACGACCGACACAACTGGTAGTCAGCGAATTTAGTATAAAAACAATTTATAATACGACTAAGCATTTCTACATTATTTGACCACCATAGATAACATCAACAGCTGATGCTAGTTACTTTTAAAAAATCTTTGCTCGTTAGCGGCCCGTAAAAGGAAATAAAATTAATATATCACAGAGGATCTGGAAGTGCGCCTTCAACAATAAAATTGCAGCAAGTTCAAACTGCCGATACTGAGTAAAGTCGGCATAATATGGAACATACGAGTGTAACAAACTTCTCCCTATCGTATGCATACACATGTTACCGTCTTTGTTTCATGATTGACGTCACGCATGTTTCAAGAGTGACGCCACCAATCGTCGTAACAATATCTCCGTAGATACCTACATTATTGTGCTTTTCATGATTGGTTTTCCGTACAGGCGTAGAAAACCCTACGTCTTACCGCTACAAACTGGCTGGTCGTGCTATCGTTTATCCCAAAACTTTTTATCGACGGTATTATCGGTCCTTCACTTGCGTCTGTCCTCGCAAATAGTTGGCTGCCTAAATTGGCCGCGTTCTTTAGAACTTTATCCATTGCCTTGCTGATTTTTAAGTGTTAAAAATGCTCTTACCGCGCTTGCAAATCCTTTACCTGACGCGCGCTTATATACTGTTGGCACTGAGATGACCGCAGCCACCCTTCTTTGTATTAAAACTGTCAACATGCTAGGGGTTATAGCATGCACGCATACTACTTCTCTCTCTTTAATAATGTATTTGTTAATTAAATTTATCTTCTTTTAGTACATTACTGGAGTTTAAAACTGCGATTTATAGTGATGCCAAACTGTACACTATTTTGCTTGGCAATAATTTTTTTTTATTTCATCCTGACACTGTCTTCAGGACGCTCAAAAAAGGACCGGCAGGTAGTCGCAGATTGGGTAGTTACACGCCTTGTTTTATTTTTTCCACTGTAACAAACTTTGTGCCCCTTGCCACATTAATCCAGTCCGTGATACCATCAAAAAATAACTTTCCAGCCTTCTTTGTTTTTGACTGAGAAAGGTCCATAGGAAAACTTTGAATTTCCCATAATTTCTATAGAAGGTTTGGAATAAAAATTGTTTTATCTTCAGTGATGGCCAACTAGTAGTCGCAGATATTGATGGTGGCCAAATTTTAAATTTTTATTATAGAATAGAAATATTGTTAAAAAACAGAATTTTTAATCCCTAGAGCAATGTGAGTAGTAGAACAACTTTAAAATTATATTATGTTGAATTCTGAAAAATATTTACTTTTTTACGCAAAGCTTTTTGATTTGTCATTTACCATTTAACCAACATAACACTTTCTTTAAATTATATTAACTGCGTAAGTAAAAACAAAAGCTCTGCCTCATCTTCCAATCATCAGTCCGTACAAGATCAATTGTTTGTTGACCTTATGTTTGCCAATCAAAAACTTTATGATAATTACAAAATTATTTTTATACTTTATTAAACCCTGTAGAATAATTCTAAGAATTTATGCCGGTTTGAACGGCCCAAGGCATGATCTTGCCTTGGATTTCATTTCTCGATAAAGACCAATTATTACAACGCAACTTATTCTGTTTTCTGACAGTCACCATGGCCAGAGGACATAGCACTTCTTATTTCTCTATCATTTTAGGGTCTACTACAGCTACATGTGACTTTTTGTATTGATACACTAAAATACTATTGGGAAAAATGTATACGCCTTTAACTCAAAAGATTCGCGCTCTTGTTCTTGGCCAAAACCGTAAGTTACCTTGCAATAAATTTCCTATGAAAGTATGAAATAAATATTTCTTCTCTTCGGTGAATGTCATTATATTTTGATCTAAAAGTAGCTGTCATTGGCCCAAGAGTGTTTTTTGTTTTTTCCGCGGGCCCATCCGTGCGCCGTATGCACTTAGGGCAGGTGTGGCCCATTATGGTCACCCTGTTTGGTTGTTATACCCACTCCGTGATCCCAGTTCCTTACGCTAGTTTGTGTAGATCAATTGGGGATAAGGTAATGATGTCCTCTGGTTAGAACAGAATAGAGGTTCATTTATGTTGTTTCATGAATTCTTAACATTAGCAGAAAATCTTCTCAAATATACTATTCAAAATGAAACCCTTTCTTCAACCAATTACACACAGTTATTTTTATAAACATTTGTCTACTGACTCCTCCTACGAAGCTAGAAATGTTCTTGTATGTATGCACTATCTTTCCACTACACCTATTTTTTATTAAACTTATTAGATGAGTAATCCATCCTTAAGGATACCAATCCATATCCGACATTATCTAACAATGTTCACGAAAAATCTCCGATAATCTATATAAAGTATTGTCAGCTACGAAAAATAACTTTTTAAAATATATGTAAGCCACACACTTTTATATAGAGGGTGTAAACAGGAAGATAAGACTGTTAAGCATATACTCTATGACTTTCCGGAACTTCAATCTCATGGAGGATCCATTCTAAGCGAGTACTGGTCCACCCTAGCCGACATAAAAGAGATCAGAACTCGGCAAAGCTTGCCAGCATCAAGTACTTTCGAAATGAGCTCACTGCTTGATGCTGGCAAGCTCTAAAAGAGAGGCCATTGGGCGACTGACGTCGCCAACTACTTTAAATTTGTAGGTCAGTTAAGGTGCTAGAAGCATCCCTTTATCTTTAAACTGAAGGTTGTACATTAACTGTGGCCTGTGGTGCTGAGAAGCTTAGCTGACCCGCCACGGCTTCCAGATGTTTTAATTATACTACCCATTTCAACTACCTATAAGCTAGGTCACGTTATTAGGTTAAATAATGATAGATTGTACGACCAACCCAGAATAAAATAACTACCATGCTTTATTGCAGATAATAGACTTCTGCATGTTGTGTACTTAAACTACTTACTCAATTAATCATTTCTATAACAACCCACCGAGCACCGGAACCTCATATTGACCAAGCTAATGTCACTTCGTACAAGTTCAAAATCATAATGTTTCACAAGGTCAGTGCAAACAAGCGTACAACCATGGAAGACTCCATCAATGAAAAAAATTACATAAACCTTTTAAATTAAGGAAACGTTTTCCCAAGAACCACTCGAGGTATGTTAAAGTATGTGTAAGCCATGTTCTCGTTTTAATAATGCTAGTTATTGACAAACTAATGGTCTAAACTACTGTTTTAGTACCTTACGTGACTGGTGTCTAAACACAATTCTTTTCACACTTTGGGGCTTTAAACTGACGTTATGTTGAGCCATTCATCAAAAATAATTAGCCTTGAAAAAGGTGACGCGACGAGTTGTTAAAATTTGAACTTTTCTCATGCACGTTTGAGTAATAGTGGAAATGTCGTCGTAAAGAACGTAATGGTTGAGACAAGACCAAAGAGTCGTTTCAGAGTTTCAAACAAGCATTGTAAATATTTGAAAAACTACTGCATCGTTTTTTTCTCTCATTTGGAAATATTTGGTTTAAAAATTGACGCACCTTTCTATTTTCAAGGAAGTAGAATTTTTTTAAAATCTATTATGTCTTGACAGATAAATCCAGCAAACCAACATTTATAAAACCAATATATTGCTAATGACCAGTGGCGTAACTAGGGCGGAGGGGGGGGGGGCTGCAGCCTGGCTTAGAAGCTCGGGATCTAATACACTAATTGCAAACTAATTTTTCATCTTACATCTTTTACTAATTTTACATTCGGCCACATTCCGCTACATTTTAACAAAATTTCCAAATTCACTATTATCAATAGTCGAATTTTGCCACATGTCAGGTCTAAAAACTGTTACACTGGACATCTCTAGGGCTTTTGATCGTGTTTGGCACGATGGGCTTCTAAGTAAATTGCGATCCTACGGTATGCCTAATGGATTTTGTTTATGGTTAACCAGCTTCCTTAAGAACCGTTCTCTGCAAGTGGCGATTGACGGGTTTCTCTCAGACACCTTCACCATCAATGCCGGTGTTCCTTAAGGGTCCATATTGTCGCCTACCCTCTTTTTACTGTATATTAACGACCTTCTAGTGAAAACCCAAAAACCAATTTATAGCTATGCTGATGACAGCACACTTGTCTCATCTTTTACCTTGACTCCCCAAACATCCGCTGCCGACGCACATCTTCGCAGGCAGCATGAAGTATTGCGCCTCAACAATGACCTGGAAGAAATTTTGGCTTAGGGTGACAGTAACCAAGTCGAATTTAATGCTAAGAAAACCCAGGCAGCAGTCTTCTCCAAAAAGGTTAACATTGCAGAACCGGATATAGTCATGGCAGGACACGCAATTCCCCTGGCACCGTCTATTAATTTGCTGGGGGTCAATCTGGGAGGTAATATGTCTTGGCATGATCACGTTGCCGCAATTGCCAAGGTAGCTGCACAGAAACTTGGTGTACTTTTCCGCACCAAAAGGTTGTACACACCTCATCAACTTTTGACACTCTACAAAGCCCAGATTCGACCATCATTAGAATATTGCTCTCATGTCTGGAGCTCTGCACCCAAGCACACCCTTCGGCTACTGGATTCCATTCAAAGGAGAGCCGTTCGTCTGATCGGCGACCCCGAGCTGACCAAGACCCTCGATAGCCTGGAGCATCGAAGACAGGTTGGTGATTTGGCTCTCTTTTACAGATATTTCCATGGCGGGTGTTCGACTGACATTGCCCATTTGATTCCACCTAGAGCAATGCAAAACAGAAATACACGGCAAACCACTGCCGCTCATCCATATGTTGTTCAGCTTAGTACTCCTCGAACTTCATTGTTCAAGAATTCTTTCATCTGGAGAACGTCATCTTTGTGGAATGATCTTCCTGAGGTAGTGTTTCCCAATTAATACAATCTTTAACGTTTCAAGACCAACGTTAATCGCTTTCTTCGCACACGCACCGCTCCCAGAGCGCCTTAAAGGATTTTTCCTACAGTGCAGGTGTTTAATCATAAAAAAAAAAATCAGGCAACAGTGTATCTCGATCGTCGTAGTGGCACTAACAACTAAGCTCGAGCTGTATCTTAAAATGAACTTAGTAACTTCTACATATTTTTTGGAAAATAATGGTAATTCATTAATACTGACTTAAGTATATTTCACTGGTACTTATAGGTGGCGCAAATTGTGAGGGCAACAAGTAATGTAAGAAGCAAAATGTAGTTTTTAATTAAGCATAATAAGAACGCGCCTAATGTGTATTTATTTTTAACTGGCACCAATATGATAATCATAATAATAAAATAACATCCAATAATAATAATAACCTAACCTCAAAACAATTGATGCCATCGGTATCAGATTGCATTCAGCCTTCGCATTTGAATAAACACGTTTTCCGATTATATTATAAGTAGCTTTATTTTGCACCACAAGACATGCACATCCAAAATTGGCATTTACTCAACATAAGTTTTAAAATAATAGAACAGTACGTTCTGCAAAATAAAGCTATAACATAATGGGAAAACGTGTTTATTCAAATGGTTATTGTTTACTAGCAGTGCCAGTTGAAAGTAAACACACTCTAGTTCAGCCACAGTAATATATATTTACCTACAAAGAAACATTGCAAATACATAAAATAGTCTACAATACAGGGTGATTCCTAAATTGATACTTCTTTTTAGCTGTGTATAAAAGGCCTTAAAATAAACAACATTTTCAAATACCATTTTTCAAAAACTCAAAAATAAAGTACTTACATTCATTTATTACACTATGGATCAAATACGGTCCTGCCTAACTTGCCCGTTGAATAACATTAAGAAAACTTCTGGGTGTAGGATGAGCCAGCAAGGGAAAGCGTTCTGCGTATAATCTCGAAGAAACATCCGCTCTTTACGACACTTACACTAAATTAGCACCATATCTATTAGTTCATTGTTTTCAAATTTTACCATTTTCACGTATCACCAATTTTAAATTAACTTGCTTCAGAAAAACACACTAAAGCGGATTGCTCAACACCACCCGTAAATTGAATGACTAATTAGAGATAAAAAAAACAACAAAAACTATAGCGGGCTATGTTTTGGTGACCAGGCCCGCACTTAGATTTTTTACTTCTCTATCTCTCCTATTTCTAAGTCTTTTGAAAAAAGGTATTTGAAAAAGTTGTTTATTTTAATGCCTTCTATACACAGCTAAAAAAGATGTATCAACTTAGGAATCACCCTGGATTTACAACAATACACAAACATAAAAAATGAGGACAGTCAAATCAATCTCAAACATAAATCAACTAAATAAAATACACTGAAGACTGTTTCGGTCTCAGGTTCCAATTCATTCTTTCTCCTAAATCCCCATAAGGTCAATGCATGGTTAATAAACTTAAAATATGGCCTAGTGCTTCCAACTAGATATACTGGGGAGTTTTCGCATGGCACTTACACTATGGAACTTGAATTTGGTAAAGGATAATGTTTTAAAAATAAATTAACAAGGTCAAATTTGTAAGTGGCTCATTGACCAAACGATCTTATGGACAAGCCGTGTATCACTTGTTCGCACTAAACTAAGAACATAAGATTGCGCATACTGAAATTAAAATGACAATAAAAATGTTGTTAATTTAGCTCCCATCGCATTAAATCTTCATGAGAACTTATGGTATCGTAAGTTCTTTCACGCATATCAAAAATCAAGTACCGAGATATGAAGCGTCGCTGCGATGCGCTCTATTGTATCTTACGCTCATTGGCGTAGTTAAGTTTTGGATTGGGGCGACTTAAGCTGCGATGTGTTTAAGGTAAATAATTTGATATACATTTATTATGTTATGAACATGTTTTTGTGATACACATACCAACTTAAAAATAACCTACCATACTTTTCCCAACTTCTTATACGAAAAAATATATTTTCCGAAAATCGATCGAAAATATTGACATTTTTTATAACATTCCTGAAAGAAAAAGTCAATATTTCCTTACACTTAGTCGTTGCTAGGCAACGGAAAATAACTGTTAAGAAATATTTATTATTTTTCTACTCCTACAATCTTAAAAAGCCATAACTAATCATAGGATTGGATTACGGCCATGGACCTTTTAATCAGGACGTCAAGATCTACAAGATACTAAAAATTCAGAAAAGTTAGCCGAAAGCCATTTCCCATAAACTTTGTGAGGGAACCTTTAACTAATGGCAAGTGCGTTCAATAAAACTTATTTTTTATTTAAGCAACTTGATGAAAATAAGTTCACAAACATTTAAATTGTGTAAAACAACACCATTAGACTGAACTCGCGAAAGACGAGCTTTGTTCTCGGTTCAGTGATAGTCAATAAATCATCTGACTCATTTTCTTTCGTTCGAAGAGTTTGACTATTCCTATTATGGTCATAGTCACGCTTTCTGTTCTGTCAAACCTCCCAATTTTTCTAAAGCAAGCTGGTTTATTGGATTGTCGTCTGTCTGGATATTTTCTACGATAAAGTTGTGTTGCCAACAATGTATTTTTGTCACTTACACCAAAAACATATAGCATATCGGTACTTCAAAAAATAATTTTTTACATAAGTAAATGTCAAAATTAACGCCCTGCACCTAGATTATAAGAAGACCTCGTCGAAAAACTATTCGTGTATACGTATTTTAATTTAACATTATACTTAATTACATTTGTTTTGACTTTGCTGCTCATGGCTAACTAGAAAAATAAAAACTACAGTTTTTTTCACGAAAATTTAAATAAAAATCGAAATATTGGCAAAAATAGTAAGTAAGGTACAGGTATGCCTTAACAATAAAAAAAGATATTTACAATATCTATTAGACGAGCCTAATAAATAAAGGGTTTTTCATTTGAAAAAACAGAGTTATTATATTTTAAAATTTTGTATATTAGGAAGTCAACAGAAAACACCCTGTACAAAATTTTACGTACTTAAACTATTTATACAGTTTTTATATCCCTAAAATTAAGAGCTTATAAGAAATTTTCAATTTCCGACACTCTTATTGAGAAATATTTTTTACTATCATGTTTTTTCCAAAATTCTAAGAATTTTGCATTTTGTTTGGCAACGTTGCATAAAATTAAAAAACTAAATATATCGTCATATGGAAAATTTTGTAAGGAATCAAAAAATGCTAAAATATATTGTGAGTTGTTTAAAAAAATATATCTTTTTATTGTCCTACTTTTCTGGACCATCCTGTATGTTTAAGAATAATTTAAGAATTCTTTTATACCTCCTAACTTTTATAAAAAACTTTTTTTTGATATCCTTAATAGAAGAGCC
This sequence comes from Polydrusus cervinus, assembly GCA_935413205.1. NCBI lineage: Eukaryota > Metazoa > Arthropoda > Insecta > Coleoptera > Curculionidae > Polydrusus > Polydrusus cervinus. The sequence goes on along the minus strand of OW284516.1, from coordinate 51,023,221 downwards.
GGTATATTACTTTGTCAGACAAATGGGCCACCCTGTATATTCTGTAATGTGGTTGGGTGACTTATTTTTACTTAGGGGAAGCTATGCCTCCGGGGGGTATGGGGGGCCGCTATACCCCCTAACTACGTCCATGCTAACGCTATTAATCAAATGCCTTAGCTCTTTCAAGTCTTTTACCAAAGGAACTAAACTTCACTGATTTAAAGGCGAAATGCAATAGGACAAGTTGTTTGTTCAGAGGTTAAAGACATGAAATAATTAAGCGGTAAACGGGTTGTGTAAGATGGTCTATCGCTTCACGATGACTGGCTTTTTTTTAAGACGAAATGTGAATCTTTAGCTTTGAGCTGCTTAGTTTTTTTTATAAAGAGATTTACAACTAAAAATACTATAGGGTAACAAAAAAGATGTGTTAAAATTCGCTAGCGACTAAAACAAATAATTACAATTTTTATTTGTGTCTAGGATAGAACCTGGTGATTTCCATTGTCCTTACTTCTAGGAACAGAAGTTTGTTATTAGCCGTTCAAATAATAATAATGTTGGATTGCACACACATTTTTAACAATAATGAACTAACCAGCAAGTTACATAGGTGAACCTGAGTTAGAAATGATATCAGATCACATAAGTCCAAGGTTTAGTTATGACATACCATATGAGGTCGTAATTGACGAACGAAATGTATGGACAAACAAAACACCAGAAACTACTCCTGGGACAATTATCTGGTACATAGACAGCTCTAAAACCAAAGAGGGTACCGGAGCGGGGATACACACGGAGTAAGACCGGAGAAAAATTCGTTTTTCTCTTTGGGAAAGTCTCCCACAGTTTTCCAAGCAGAAATCTACGCCATATTGTAAATGTGCGTATGAAAACAATAGAAGGGCTTACCTCAATAGGCGGATCCATATATATTCTAACAGTCAAGCAATCCATAGATTGCTAATATGCAACAAGGTCACCTCAAGACTGGTATTGGAACGTCAAGAGGAACTGGAGATACTGGCAAAAGTAAACAAAGTAATACTGCAATGGGTATCAGGACACGAAGGTATTACAGGAAATAAAAAAGCCGATAAACTTGCAAGGAAATGCTTAGAAAATACATTCATTGTCATTGGTCCAGAACTGGAACTCGGAGTACCAAGGTGCAGAGTACGAGATGCCATAAAGAAATGTATCATGAGGGAACACAAAATCCACCGGCGCAACAGACAGGAATTACATGCACCACAGCAAAAGCTTCATTGGGGATCCAGACCCAAGACTTACGAAACAGTTGCTTCAAATGAACAGGGACCAGATGAGAACCATTGCAGGAATTCTGACAGGACACATGGCTGTCAAGAACCATCTGCACAGAATGTAACTTTACAATGGAGACCTTGACTGCATATTATGCGGACAAGACAGGGAAATTGTACAGCACATAGTTTGCCATTGCGAGTCACTAGATCGGAAGAGGCAACCAAAGAACCAGAGGACATCCTTACCCTCTCCCCAGTTGCCCTACACAAACTAGTGCAAGGAACTGTGATCACCGAGTGGGTATAACAATCAAACAGGGTGAGCACAATGGGCCAAATCTGGCCCAAGTGCATCCGGCCCACGGACGGGCCCTCGGGAAAAAAACTGACTTGAAATGACTTTAACAGATATTATGTACTCGCAATCAAAGTGCCTGATTAGAAAATTAAAAATTAACTTAACCGGGCCGTCACAATCAAACTTGCTGGATAGTTAATTATTATTAAAATTTTTTGTGCAACCCGAAATAAGTTTATTATTTATTCATGTTCTTAGTTATTGTGCCTATAGTCCAAGAGCTACTGACTGTTTTGGTGATTTTTTATTCAACGTCTATTTGCTATTTATTTTATGATGAGTAGAGGAAGCCATATTTAACTGTCATTAGTAAACATGGGCGCCCATGAGGGGGGGGGGGGTTGCCCCGGGCCCCTGGAAAAAGTATACATCAGCAGCAATATTTTTTTATAGGCCACTTTTGATAGAATTTTTTTTATGGAAGTAACTTTTGATAGAAGAACAAGTTTCTAAAACTGCGCGGTGACGTTTTATTTTTAGAATTCACTTTTAATAAGAGACGAAGATTTATTGTTTTTTGGCTGGTTGCTCCACTCCCCTTTAAAGTATGGCGCTTATGTAAGAGTATCCCTAAGAGCGGCATGGGAGAGGGCAGAATACCCAAATTTAAAAAAAAATTGTAAACCTAGTTATTTCCGCCTCCATCTATTTTGTTTGTGTATAAGTCAATATTTCTTGCTATAACATTTGGAGATCGATTGGCCGATATCAAAAGGATTGCAGATTGTCCCAAACATGTCATGTGAACGCCTACATTTTTATTTTTTATTTTAACTCTAAATTTTAATATGTTATTCAAGCAACAAGCAACAAGCAACTGTGTTTGATCTGCAACTATTATAGCGAGGATAATAATTGACTCACCGATAAACAATATAGATAGTTAAAGCCTAATAATTGCGTTCACAATTTCTTTTTTTTAAATATAAATATAAAATCGATTTTCTGATAATTTTCACGAAATATAATTTTTACTTATAATCTGATAAGATCCCGAGAGCTTTAGCTCGAGGGTCTTATCTTTGATTATAAGTAAAAATTATATTGAGTGAAAATTTTCTTAGAAAATCTAGTTTCGAGTGAAAAACAACGGTATGAAGATAAGACGCCGCTTCTAGAGGTGTATTTTATTGGATAATTTACTGAACCCGAAATAAAAGCCGTTTTTGATAAAGGAAAATATGCAAACACATCATTATGATTTACTTTTAAGTTTATAAACGTGCCACAACTAACAATTAATTAAAAATCCAAGACTAAATTAGACGCGTGGAACGTCAACAATCAAATTCGCTTATTTTCATCACGGTTGCCATGAAAACGCCAAGATTTCTTAAGCTCGCGTCAAAGCAAAGCACACTGGGTTTAATCTTGCATACATTTTGTCATAAAACATTTCCTTAAAAATGCCAAAATTAAATTAAGTTTATGCCCTAAAATCACCTCAAATAGTGTTGTGTGTCACTTTTATTTTGTAGGGGTCATAATATTTATTTATTAAACTTGATTTCTTAAATTAAATTGCTTTTTGTTTGACAAAAAGCTACTGTGGTCTTACCGAGCTAGTCGTAGGTCTTATCGGGTAAGACCACGTTACCAAGGTGGTTGCTATGATAATTTGCCTTCTGATTGGTTCTATATAAATGTGAGGTAAATTATCAAGGAGTGACGAAAAGAAAAGATAAATAGTGTATTATTTAGGTATGATAATAACCTGACTAAAGTACCTACTTCACAACATTTGTGCCTATTTCAAGAGAATAATAATAATAATAATATTTATTTGAACGGTGTGGTGGGTAACACCATTAAGTCTTCAAGAAAGACTGCTACCGTTTCTTCACTCGAGCAGGATGTCAGTGGCCGTTGGTCAAAACAATTTCTTTTTTACCGGCGGCGAGGCAATTCCTGCCGCGTATGACCTTCACAGGCCGTAACACAATGGACGTGCCTTGACGTATACTTTGCGCTTTTGATTTAGGCGGGTCTAGATTTATTGTTGCGGCTAGATATTGCATATTGCATTGGCGTTTGTTTTAGATCAGTATTTAAAAAAAAAATATTTCAGACGACCACAGTTAAATCTAAATCTAAGCCGTAAAGTATGTAGAATCTATTTCAGAAAGGTGTAAAGTAATAAATGCTCATTAGGTTTGCAACGGGACTACATAGTGGCCCAACGAATATTTAAGCCACTTTCATAATTTGGCAGTGATTTCATTGCACAATTCTTTATTTTCATCAAGTGCAGATAGTACCACCCGGGTTTGGGTCAATTTATGGGTTTTGCCTATTGTTATCCATTCACAAATACTGAAAATGGTGTAACAAAGGCGTTCATTATGAACATAGTATTATGTACGCTTATTTTTTATTAAAAATTATAGAAAAAATACAAAAAATACATTATACAGAAATTAAATTATAAAAAATCATAATATTCTTCGCCATCTGAGGAACTGTCATCTCCTCTTGACTTTATAATTAACGGATCGACGGTCCGATCGATCAGGTGGTCAAGATCCCACATATTCTCCTCTTCTTATATGATGGAGTGCTTTTCACCAATTCTCTGATGTCACTTCCTTAATGGCTTGATAAAATAGTAGCTTAACGTATTTCATTTCACTTGCGACCATATAAGTTCTATAGGATTTAGTTCGCAATGATATGGCGGTTACACTATATGTTTTTCAGCTATATCTTTCACGGCATATTTCATAAAACGATGTTTGTCTAAATTTGCTATAGCTAATAGTTCCTTCTTTATCAAATTATCTTGTGTTTTTTTCGTTAGTTATCATAAATAATTTAATGCACAAAATGTACTTGCGCCTATGGCCGACACCGAAATTGAGCCGAAATTTCCCATTTTAATATCCCATTCTAAAATGAAAACCAAAGACATATCATAAGTGATATAGCACTGCACATAACAACATTACAACATTTAGGTACAATTATTATTACTGAACATAAACAAGCTTTTCATAAGGTATAATAATCACTTGCAAAGTTTGCACGATACAACGCACAGTGGGATCTATAATCTATACCTACCAAAAAGTTGAAAAAAAAGTAAGGTTTTTCAAAAAATCAGTATCCCTTAAAATATTGCAGATATCAAAGATTTGACAGACTACTTTCTTTGCTATGAACCAGTGATTCAATTAACGTATAGTGATAAAATTTAAAAATATTATTGTGAAAGTTACATGCTATTGAAATTGGAGCAATAATCATAGTCTTCTTTAACACCCTGTATATAACATTTTCTGACAGTTTAAGAAAATCCAACATTGGCAACTATTTTCTAAGGGATAAATCTATTAACCATTAAAAACCGGAGGTCGATATCCTATCTGGTTCTGCAAATATTAAGTTAGGCGAAATTGTTCTTGCTCGAAAGCAAATGGCCAGCTGCAGTTTAGTTCAGGAGGTTAGTAATGAATATGATAAAGTTGACTACAGTAAAAAGGCCCATTGTTACATTTTCTTGATTATTGTAGCAGAGCAACTTTTAATGACATTTTTTTTGCAATTTAATTTAATATCAGTTTTTCTGGTTTAAATATTAATACTACCATGTAAATAAAGACCTAAATAGTTCACCATTTGACATTTAAGACCTTTATAACAATTTATTGTAATTAGGTTGATATTTGTGACGATAATGATAATAATAAGAGAAATCTAAACTAAAATAAGGCAATACCTAAAGTATAACCACCGGAGGGGTCGTTATAAAAGGATTTGATTTCCTAAAGCTATCTTTTTTTTGTATTTCACTCTCTCCCTTACTCTTACACGATTTTCGAAGGATTTTCGATCACGACTCCTCGGATTTAAATGTCTCTCGAATGTCATGGCGAGGCAGGGCGTTGCCATCGGTTTCGATTAAACTAATACTATTTTTTATATATTTATTTAAAAATAGTATTTCTACGAGGTTTTGTTTAAATTCATGCGATCTTTTAAGTGGATCCGAATAATATTTCTAAATTCTTCTCCAAAGTTAACAGCTCCATAAGCAATAATATTTACACCACCCCACTCTTTGCAGCATATTTATAGCATTTATAAATGACCTGTGCGATCTAGGGGTGAATCGTGATTGCATAAGTCCATTTGAATAACTCGTGTAATTTCTTGGTCTTGTAAAATACATTTTTGAGAGAACATTGACAATATTGAAAAAAAGTTTTAGCGGCAGGCGGACAAAGTAGTACATCTATCTTTTACATTAAAGTATATAGGGACGCCAAAGGTAATGGGTTCCCTGGGGCACAGATAGTCAATGATAGGCTGTTTCGTCCTTGTGAGGATTCATCAAAAAACCGTAACCTGTAAGCAATTCCTAATAGGAACAGCGAAAATATGCTTTCAAGATATTTTTAAGAATAAATATATAATGAAAACCTAGTATCGCCATCTGTAGGAATCAACTCAATGCCAAAGATAGTCCTTAGACGTGAAAACATAGAACTAACAATAAACCAAGTACGGTAGGCTAAAAATAAAGATTTTTTTATATTATACTTTATTTTTTTACAAGGCATTGTATTACTGATTAGTGCGACATGCAATGGGTTACTGCAGCGCTATCTATATGTGAATCTGCAAACCCGTAGAAAAAGTGTAAGGATATGCAATAACGTGTCCTGTACTGATGCATTGGCCTACCGTACTTGGTTTATTGTTTGTTCTATGTTTTCACGACTAATGGCTATATTTTGCATTGAGTTGATTCCTACAGATGGCGATACTAGATTCTAATCATATATTTATTATCTTCAAATCATATTTTCGTTGTATTGGAAATTGCTTACAGGTTATGGCTTACTAATGAGTCCCAATAAGGACGAAACTGCCTGTCATTGTCTATCTATGCCCCAGGGAACCCATTACCTTTGGTGTCCCTGTTTACTTTAATGCAAAAGATAGATGTACTACTTTGTCCGCCTGCCGTTAAAACTTTCTTTTTATTTTACTTATACGAACACTAAGCTCCACTACTTTATTAACAACATTGGTAAGTGTTTTCATTTAATTCTTTTCTTAGTGATGGCTTCAAAATAAGTAAAAACCAAGAATATTTTATTTTACGCCATAACCAAAATCAAAATTAAGGGGAAAATGCCCATTAAACTTTAGAAAAAATTAAAATGTATTAATGTATTTTAAATTATAAACAAAGTTAGTAGATCCTGTTCAATATACGACCAGAAACTCTGTATATACCTACAGACAAAAGTGTATCTACATACTTATTATTTTTACAATGTTAAGTTAAAAGACAATAAATTAGAGTAGCAGTAAAGATAATCGTCCATAATAATGGTTTTTATTTTTATGGCTACCCATAAAAGCATTATCATTTTAGCACTTTTACACTCTTGTGAAGGCCGTTTGGTGACTCCCGTGCCGTGCCATATGGGAAAAGGAATAAAGGAAAGTTTTTAAAGTAATGTTTATACACAATGTATTCATTTAGTTAGTTTATGTGTAGAAAATCAAATTGTCTTCTTAACTTAATTTTTTGATTTTTTTTGTAAATTATTACTCTGTCCATAAAGATCGGTAAAATTTTCATACAATGTGAATTTTTTAATTGAAATTTCTATAGACATATGGGGCAAATGGGCTTTTTTACTATAATTGCATTCATTATATTCAGCACTTTCATCCTGAACTTAAACTGATTAAAAATATATCTCAATAATAAAAATCTTCCTATAAACAGAACCATTTACATTATCATCAAGCAAGTTTAGGAAGGACATTTGGGTCCATAAAGATTGAGGGTTCATCGTCCCTTACATTTAATTATTCTTCCAAATCAGTACTATATTTCTTAGGCAGAACCGGAACAGGCGACACATCCCAACTAGCATTTTTACGTCGTACGGACGTAACTATTTTTCAACTTGGAGTTGGAAACTTATGTCGGCGTCGATTTGACTTCGAGAAGACTCGACTTAGCATCAGTTTGGTGAACAAAATAAGGGTAATGACGTCAGTATATGACTTCTGCACAATTTTATCCCTTAACCCGTATCATGGGGTCTGGGAGACACTTGTCAACAAATACCGCTCAGCTACTCTCCAACTTTTTCTTATATCATTCTGCCCTTCCATCTACTTTTAAGTGGGGCAGACAGCAATGTGCTTTAAGATTTTGAGCGATATAGGTGAACATACGCGTAAGTTATTTCGGGTTAAAGTACGGAAGTGTCTGTGAGACCCCTTTGTAGGTGTTAAGTAACTTAAAAAAAAACGAAAATAAATACCTCATTGTTCTTTGTTGTAAAAATATTTTATTAGTACATTGGGTTAGAATTTTGTTGATTTAAAATAGCTCTAAAAAATGAAAAACGGACAGACCTTGCCTACAAGACCTTTGTAATCTAAGTCAAGAATACATTATGTAAAAATTTAAATTAAGAGTCCAAGCATGAGACGAAAAATTAGGTTGCAATTAGACCTTTAGACCCAACGAATATTTAAGCCACTTTCATAATTTGGCATTGATTTCATTGCAAAATTATTTATTTTCATCAAGTGCAGTTAGTACCACCCGAGTTTGGGTCAATTTATGGGGTTTTGCCTATTGTTATCCATCCACAAACACTGAAAATGGTGTGACAAAGGCGTGCATTAGTTTATATAGTATTAGGCATACTTATTTTGTATTAAACATTATAAAAAAAAAATACAAAATATAAAAAATACATTATACAGAAATGAAATTATAAAAATCATATTATTCGTCGTTATCTCAGAAACTGTTATCTCCTCTTGACATAATAATTATCGATTATAAATATCGACGGTCCGATCGATCAGGTGGTCAAGATCCCACATTTTCTCCTCTTCTTTAATGACATGATGGACTGCTTTTCGTCACTTCTCTGGTATCACTTCCTTAATAGCTTGATCAAACAGTAGCTTAACGTCTTTCATTTTGAATGTCGTGTTGTGTCTTGCTACAAATCCTTTCACTTGCGCCCATATAAGTTCAGAATGATATGGCGGTGTGCGCAGCACAGTTACACTATGCTTTTCAGCTATATCTTCCTCGGCATATTTCATAAAACGATGTTTGTGTAAATTTGCTATAGCTAATAGTTCCTTCTTTATCAAATTATCTTCTTTTTTTTCTTTGGTTAGTTATCAGAAATAATTTAATGCCCAAAATTTACCTCCGCCTATGGCCGACACCGAAATTGAGCCAAACTGGAAGGAATTTCCCATTTTATTAATCTACACCTTTCTGAAATAGCCTATAGTGATAAATTATTACCATTATAAAATCATGGTACTACCTGTATCATAAAAACCAGACCTGGGCAATTTTTTTGGCCAACGAATTTATGACGAGCAAGTCAAAATCTGTACGACTGAACAATTCTTGTTACCGACCTTTTTTTTTGTTGTTGTCTAATATTATTATGATTATTATAAATGTTAAAAGTAATAATATTAGTTAAGCTTCTCTAATAATAATGAAGACCGTAGCCACCTTCACGGAAAGATATTTGACTTACTTTTAGCACATTCCGTGCATTTTTACAGTCAATAACATAAGAATGTATTCTTGTTATGTAAAATAAAAATAGTATAACATGAAATATGTGTTTATTATTCCATAAAGTATTGGCTTGATAAATTGTGTAGAAATAAAAGGTGATACATTTTTTTATGTTTTAAAAAGGAAAGTTATTAAATTGAACTATTGTTATAGAAAAATTGAATACATTTTAATATATACCATGAATGTTTTGGTTGGGAAAAGCATGGAAAAAACGCCAGAACATGCGTAAGAGATCGTTTTAAAAATTATACAGGGTTGGCCCTATTTAATTGATCACCATTGGTATCTTCTTAACGGTAATTTCTACGAAACTGATTTAATATTTGTAAATTTCTTGCCTAATAGAAACTTATTAAAACTTCGTTCTGTTCTTATGGGGCTCATTTTTATAAAATATTTTTTATATCTGCGGTTTAAAAAAAATATGAATCTGCATTTTTCACAGTTTTATTCTTTATATGCATTCCTCTTTTTTAAAGTTAAAAAAGATATATCGTTGCGTTTAAAATTTTTGAGAAAAATGAGGAAGTTATTGATTTTGCTAAATAGCGCCCTCTAGCTTCCGCCACACAATCTAGAACGACTTTGTCTTTTATTATCTTGATAAAACAATAAAAACCTTATTTAAAAAGTCCCCCGTTCCTCTTTTATTTAAATAGTTAGAGCAAAAACTTAAAAACAAACGTTATTCAGAATTATTTATACAGGGTTAAGAAAAATTATCACAACGGTCGATTATTTTAAAAGATACATGAGTTAGCAAAAAAATGTCTTATACTAACGTTATGAGGCTTTAAAAAATCTACATATCTATGATAAATTGGAATATGCAGATTTGCCCAAAAAGTTGTGGAGAACTTAAGTTATATTTTTTTAAATGGAACATCCCATATATTATTATTTATTTTGATCGTTTAGTTAATTTAGAACATTTTTTTTATTAACCATACGTTATATCTAAAGTCATTAATTTCCTAGATATTATGACATTTTGATCAGTTTTTTTTTTGTTGTTGCTGGGGTTGTCGGAAGAGCCAGGGCCTATGAGGACGATTGTATTCTTTATCGTCTGGGTAATGTCAGTCAGACCTGCAGCTTAGCGTGGGATCCTAACCACGTGTATGCACTAGTTATCCTTTTTACGCCCTTTTCGGTCCCGAAATTAGGAATCATTAGTGACATACTGCATTCTTAAATCCACTTAAGTTCCGAGAATACACTTTTTATTAAGCGTATTCCCACTCCGGGGATCGAACCCGGACCGCCACGGTCGAATGCCAGTAACACCATGGAGCCACTGCGCCAGTTATTTTGATCAGTTACAAAACACAAACTAAATTTCAATAAGCAATTTAATACGTTAAATTGACTTTCAGATGCCAAATTATTATTGTCAAAGGCCATACCTTATTTTTTCTCAGGTAAATGTTAATTTGTTAAAATTATTTATTGACATTTATTTTATGTTTTGTAACTGATCAAAATGTTATTATATCTAGGAAACTAATAAATTTAGGCATAACGTATGGTTAATAAAAATTATTCGAAATTAACTAAAGAAAGGAAATAATTCTATTTAATAAAATACTGGGTCCGCCAACGTGGCGGGGATGGAAGATTAAATCATTATCGAGGAGCTTATCAAAAATACTAAACCAGCATAAGGTATCGACTTAAAAGCGGCATATTTTAAAAATATTTTACATTATACAGGGTGGCTCAAAAAAGTGTGGCGGACTAAACTTGCATTTTTTTAAATGGAACACCCTATATATTATATTATTTTCTAATTCCCTATACAATTCCACGTATATTTTGTTTAAAATGTCATATGTCTAAATTCAATTGTTTTTGAGTAATTGACGTTTAAAATATGGCATTTTTTGACTTTGACCGGCTGTAACATTGGAACGGTTCATCTTAGAGAAAAATGGTTTTCACCTCCCTATCTTAGTTTTCATTCTCTATCCAAGGAAACCAACCTCCGATTTACCATGTTAAACCAAAAAAACGGTTTTAACGGTTTAACATAGTAAATCGGAGGTTGGTTTCCTTGGATAGAGAATGAAAAACTAAGATAGGGAGGTGAAAACTATTTTTCTCTAAGGTGAACCGTTCCAATGTTACAGCCTGTCAAAGTCAAAAAATGCCATATTTTAAACGTCAATTACTCAAAAACAATTGAATTTAGACATATGACATTTTAAACAAAATATACGTGGAATTGTATAGGGAATTAGAAAATAATATAATATATAGGGTGTTCCATTTAAAAAAATGAAAGTTTAGTCCGCCACACTTTTTTGAGCCACCCTGTATAATGTAAAATATTTTTAAAATATGCCGCTTTTAAGTCGATACCTTATGCTGGTTTAGTATTTTTGATAAGCTCCTCGATATGATTTAATCTTCCATCCCCGCCACGTTGGCGGACCCGGTATAGGTAACTTTATTTTTCCACAAATTTTTGGGAGAACCTGTATATCCCAATTTATTACAGATACGTGTATTTTTAAAAGCCTTACAACTTTTCTATAAGTAATTTTTTGCTAACCCATGTAGGTATCTTTTAAAATAATCGACCGTTCTGATAATTTTTCCTACATATATTGCATGTACCCTTATTATAAAAATTTTTGAAAAAATCTCGTTTTTTGATTAGTCACTATAGTTCAACTCCCTGGCGGCCAATCTGGTCACTTGAAAATAATTTCCAGCGATTCCTTTTGTCACAAATACTTTTCTCCAGGACCTGTACGGTAAACAGTTTCCAAGATATAGCAGACGTAATTTTACGCCCGGTACTACAACATACAATTATTATATTGTAAATTCACCGAAATTAACAACAAAACCAACAGAACTTTCTTATTGCTGTATACAAAAATCGTTTACGGTTATCCAAGGAAAAATGTACACTTCATCTTTTGTTAATTATTTTTTCGGTTTTTTGACACTTACATGGTGATTTCGCACGAGATAAGGCCGTTATTAATCATTCATACACACCTGGGATACGTGTGCATACCATTGTATTGTTTAAATGTTCATTACCAGCCACTAAAGGGATTTAAATTTAAAACGGTCATAAATTAGTTCTAGGTTTAAAATGACAAGTGTCAGAATAAGTCAACTAAGTTTTATATTGCGGTGGCGTACTAAGGAGGGGCTGCAGGGCTGCACCCCCCCCCCCTCACCCCGAGCCTAGGAGCCCGGGTCTAAAAGTCTAATTGCAACCTTAATTTTTCGTCTCACGCTCTTAATTTAAACCTCTAAATAATGATGTATTCCTGGCTTAGATTACAAAGGTCTTGTAGGAAACGTTTAGTTTTTAAACTTTTACTTCTAAAAGTTCTGTTTTCTATAGAGATTAAGGTTTCGGACTCATATCGTTTTAGTAATTGATTTATGATGCAATTTTTTAGGAAAACGAGTGAAAAGAATAATATTTTATAGTACTGTTCTATTATGTACTTACTTGTCTGTTCCGTTTTCCCTTTTTTAAAGCTATTGTAAATCAAGAAAAATTTAACCCAATGTAATAAAATATTTTTGCAACAAAAACAAAAAACATTTAGGTATTTATTTCTAAAGAGAAAAATTAAAGTACAAATTTTAATTTAAAAATTTTGTGGAAGAAGTGTGATAAATTATAGTAAAAAAAAATAGTGCGGGAAGAAACGAGAATGCTTTATTATGAATATACAAAACAGCACTTAAGAAGGAGTATTTCAAAACCTAAGTATTTGCACCAAAAACTGCTCTTAGATCTACATTGATTCCTGAAAAAATCATCAACTTTGGCGTGGTGAGCGATATTTACTTTATTTTTCATCAAATAAAACCGAGCTCGCAAGATGCTAGTTAGAGTCTTACATATGACTTATGTTAAAATTTTGGATTGACACCAATGTTCATATTGTTCACAAATATTAAAAATGTGTTTTTTTTAATATAGCTAGGAATATACAGTGTGTCCGCGGATGGGGTCCCCAAGGGGGAAAAAATCTTTATTATTCATTTTACGATCATAAGTCATTCTGTATAAAAAGTTCTGCTTGTTAAGAAATTGAATTCACGATAAAAAAATGTCAGATCAGATGTACAGGGTGTTAATAAATTAGGAAAATATGAAAATTCTTCAACAGAGAAGTACCATTATTTATTATTTTTTACAAAAATTTTATAAACCAAAGTTGTTTATAAACTAACATAGAGTCTAAATAAAAATTTTGAAATAAATATTCGAATTTTTAAAATAAAATATTAATTATTATTGTTTTCATTTAATTAGTTGAATTTTACAAAAAAATCAATATTTTGTATACGTTCATGTTTATGTCAGAATTTTATTTACATCTTTCAGTATTTTATTTCCGTAAAGGCATTTTCGAAAATGTTAACCAAAGAAGAGCTTTTTTTTTATGATAAAACACCTGCACTGTAGGAAAAATCCTTTAAGGTTCTCTGGGAGCGGTGCGAGTGCGAAAAAAGCGATTAACGTTGGTCTTGAAACGTTGAAGATTGTATTCATTGAGAAACACGACCTCAGGAAGATCATTCCACAAAGATGACGTTCTCCAGATGAAAGAATTCTTGAACAATGAAGTTCGAGGAGTACTAAGCTGAACAACATATGGATGAGCGGCAGCGGTTCGCCGTGTATTTCTGTTTTGCATTGCTCTAGGTGGAATCAAGTGGGCAATGTCAGTCGAACACCTGCCATGGAAATATCTGTAAAAGAGAGCCAAATCACCAACCTGTCTCGATGCTCCAGGCTATCGAGGGTCTTGGTCAGCTCGGGGTCGCCGATCAGACGAACGGCTCTTCTTTGAATGGAATCCAGTAGCCGAAGGGTGTGCTTGGGTGCAGAGCTCCAGACATGAGAGCAATATTCTAATTATGGTCGAATCTGGGCTTTGTAGAGTGTCAAAAGTTGATGAGGTGTGTACAACCTTTTGGTGCGGAAAAGTACACCAAGTTTCTGTGCAGCTGCCTTGGCAATTGCGGCAACGTGATCATGCCAAGACATATTACCTCCCAGATTGACTCCCAGCAAATTAATAGACGGTGCCAGGGGAATTGCGTGTCCTGCCACGACTATATCCGGTTCTGCAATGTTAACCTTTTTGGAGAAGACTGCTGCTTGGGGTTTCTTAGCATTAAATTCGACTTGGTTACTGTCACCCCAAGCCAAAATTTCTTCCAGGTCATTGTTGAGGCGCAATACTTCATGCTGCCTGCGAAGATGTGCGTCGGCAGCGGATGTTTGGGGAGTCAAGGTAAAAGATGAGACAAGTGTGCTGTCATCAGCAAAGCTATAAATTGGATTTTGGGTTTTCACTAGAAGGTCGTTAATATACAGTAAAAAGTGGGTAGGCGACAATATGGACCCTTGAGGAACACCGGCATTGATGGTGAAGGTGTCTGAGAGAAACCCGTCAATCGCCACTTGCAGAGAACGGTTCTTAAGGAAGCTGGTTAACCATAAACAAAATCCATTAGGCATACCGTAGGATCGCAATTTACTTAGAAGCCCATCGTGCCAAACACGTACACACACAAGCGTATTTATTTAATACAATGTTACGGTATTGCAAATGTGTCTTATCAATACGCTATAGATGTTAATATTTGGGTACGGGTTTACATTTTTCAAGCAGATTGACAGTAAACTAAAAATTAAAATACTGACTGAAAACTGCAGAAAAAGTTTAACAAGTTCACATTTTATGATCAAATGCACTCTGATAGGAAAATAGGATAGTTAATTACAATTATTTTTAAAGGTACAAAGCGTTTCCACGAAATGTAATTTAACGCATATTATGTATGATTTGACCTGAGACTTGTTAAATCATTGACCTTCATGATCTTATACCTATGATGGGTACCTAATTAATTTCTGATGTTTTTATTTTTGGTTAATTACATTCTTATTTTTAGTAATTATACGTAATACATAAAACATGATATTAACCGTAAAGCCGAACCGGTAAAAGTTACAATTTTTTTATTCATTTAATATAGCTGTTCTACAGGGTCCTGCGCCTCACCTCCCGTCTTCTAAAGCTCACTTATTAATTAAGTTAGTATTTTGATATTTTGCAGACTTTACCTGTATCCTAGTGCGCATTTCAGGAAAATATTTTTGTTTATACAGGTTTTCCAAAAAAGTGTGACGTCATAAGGATCTATTTTTTAGATTACATGCTATATATATTTTTACATATTTGGATGTTTCTTATAGTTGTCTTCATATTCCTAAAACTTTAATGAAATCAGTTCAGTATTATAGGTGAAAAAAAATAAAAACTAAGAAAAATCAGTTTTGCACCACTGGTTTTAAAAATTATTAAAAAATAAACATAATGCCTCCCTAATCAAATTTTAAAAAGGTACTTAATAAATAAGGTGGACAAATCTCGTTAACCAAGTTTAAATAATACGCATTGTATAGGGTGTCCAAAGTTTAGTGTCAAACTTTAAATCAATTTATTTTTCTTATTTCAAATTGAATCCCCTGTATATTATTATGTCATTATTATATTAAAAGATCGAAGGTGGCTTTGCAAAACAATTTATTGGTATTAAAGTTTATTAAAACGACAAAAGCCCATTTTGACATTAGTTTGAAATATTGTTAGATTATTATTAATTATTTAAGCTATATTATTTTTTTTGATGGACTACAACCAAGAAAAGCTCGTAAAAAATTGTTTTGTAAAGCTACTTTCGATATTTATTTATAATAATGACTGTTTTCTGCAAATAAGTCTTGATGCGTTAGAAATTGCGATAGAGTTGTAATTAGAACCAATGTTTGATTTTTATTTTTGCATCGAAAGACATAATAATATACAGGGGTTCCAATTTGAAATAAGAAAATTAAATTGCTTTAAAGTTTGCAAAGTTTGACACTAAACTTTGGACACCCTGTACAATTCGTATTAATCAAAATTGGTTAACGAGACTGTTCGACCTTATTTAATAAGTACCTTTGTATAATTTTATTAACGAGGCATTATTTTTATTTTTAATTAATTTTTAAAACCAGTTGTACAAACCTGATTTTTCTTAGTTTTCATTTTTTTTCGCCTATAATACTGAACCGATTTCATTAACATTTTAGGGATATGAAGACAACTATAGAATGCATCCAAATAAGTAAGAGTGTATATAGCATGTAATCTAAAAAAAATAGATCCTTAATACATCATACTTTTTTGGAACACCCTGTATAAACAAAAATATTTTTCTGAAATACGCCCTAGGATAGAGGTAAAGTCTGCAACATATCAAAATCCTAACTTAATTAATAAGTGAGCTATAGAAGACGGGAGTTGAGGTGCAGGACTCTGTATATTATATAAAATGTATAGTAGTATATTTAACAATTATTGTAAAATATTATCGATAAATAACAACCCATCACTACTTAAATGACAGTCTGGAAACTATTATGCTTGAGATGACGTTATGTACATTTAAAACGTTTATACGTGTTGTGTGAACATTATAATGAAACGATATTACAACGAACAGATCCCAGGTCTTTAAAGCTACTTATTTAGTACCAGGATATTTCATTTTACAAGTTAGTGTTCATATACATGAACGATGGAATTTTCCTCTATAAACAATGTTATGTCAGTTTGGGGCAAAAGTACTTTTGTGAATAAAATACGGGTTTACTTTACTCATTCGTCGTTTATACATATAAAATCAAGTTCAGTTTGGACAGAGTTGTAGTACATCCAGGCAACTGTGGCCCACATTCGATAAAAAGAGAACTGCAGAGCTATTGAGACACAGTCGAAAAGACGTGAGAAATATTACTGCGGTTGTTACCGGACATTGCCTCTTCGGTAGACATGCCGAACTTATGCAAATACCCACTAACGACTTCTGCAGAAGTTGCAGAGATGAGGAAGAGGAAAAAAGTATTCAACATTTTCTGTGTGAATGCCCTGGCCTGGCAAGAAGAAGGTTCACTGCTCTGGGTGAATAATTTTTCGATAGCCTGGAGGGACTAAGCAACTTACAACTTGGACGACTGAGCAGGTTTCTGAACAGTAGTGGCTGGGTTGAATGAGTTGTTAAAATCCGTCTGCGGTGTGCACCGCACTAACCATCAAAGATCTGATGAAGGTGAGTTCTACGGAACACGTGTGGTATCACAACGGACCTAATAGGACTACGTGAGACTGTTTGGTCTGAACCAAAGGTCTGGCACTCTTATCTAACCTAACCTAAGTTCAGTTTTCGAATTTTTACAGTTTGCATCTAACTCTTTATTAAATAAACCCAAGAAAGCCCACTTATTGCACACAGATTCCCCTGGCACCGTCTATTAATTTGCTGGGGGTCAATCTGGGAGGTAATATGTCTTGGCATGATCACGTTGCCGCAATTGCCAAGGCAGCTGCACAGAAACTTGGTGTACTTTTCCGCACCAAACACCTCATCAACTTTTGACACTCTACAAAGCCCAGATTCGACCATCATTAGAATATTGCTCTCATGTGTGGAGCTTTGCACCCAAGCACACCCTTCGGCTACTGGATTCCATTCAAAGGAGAGCCGTTCGTCTGATCGGCGACCCCGAGCTGACCAAGACCCTCGATAGCCTGGAGCATCGAAGACAGGTTGGTGATTTGGCTCTCTTTTACAGATATTTCCATGGCAGGTGTTCGACTGACATTGCCCACTTGATTCCACCTAGAGCAATGCAAAACATAAATACACGGCGAACCACTGCCGCTCATCCATATGTTGTTCAGCTTAGTACTCCTCGAACTTCATTGTTCAAGAATTCTTTCATCTGGAGAACGTCATCTTTGTGGAATGATTTTCCTGAGGTCGTGTTTCCCAATGAATACAATCTTCAACGTTTCAAGACCAACGTAAATCGCTTTCTTCGCACACGCACCGCTCCCAGAGCGCCTTAAAGGATTTTTCCTACAGTGCAGGTGTTTTATCATAAAAAAAAACAGATAATGTCAACTTCTGCCTCAACTTTTTAACAAAATTAAAATGCATTTCGGACCTTTCCTAGTAAAAACAAATAAAGTAATCTGGCTTAACCCGAAAGGAACATTTACTATATGAGGCATAGCTTTTTTTACTTATTTTATATATTAAATTTCAACTCTCACTAAATACATATTTCTACATTCACCGTAATCATAAAGCTTTTAAGATTTTAATGACATTCCTACGGATCATTTAAGACTTATATTTCTACGATCAGTTTTTATTGTTATTGTTTACGTCACGAAAATCTTTATATCACCCATTATTCCATATTAAATGGAGAAATGGTATGCAAAGAAGTAGTTACTTAAAATTGATTTCATGAAAGTCGCCACTCTAAAAGCAAAATATTGTTACCAACCTGGTAAGTACCTACAGCCGTATAGTAACCACCTACGGCAATATTAAATGCAGGATATACTTAAAGCAGGGCCGTAACAAGGAGTAGGGCAAATGTTATACAACGCGGGGAACAATTAAAATTCACAAAATATTGTTTTATTCAACAAAGGGAGTTGTACAATAAGAGCTTAAGTACGAGTTTTGTAAAGCTCGACCTAAAGTTGCACTCGGTTCTGCTGAGCTTTCATTCTTCAGGTAAGTTGTCAATTTTCTAGGCTTACACCCGTATTTACCAACAACTATTTTTTCACTATCAGTCGGTTAAGCTTCTTGTCAGTCTGTTACATTCTATTCTCGTATTCACCATTGGATTTTAAGCCTTATCAGAGAGTTAAAATTAACAGTAAAATTTTGAGCTGATAAGAAATAACAAGCTGTTAAGTTTTAAAATTGTTGGTAGATTTATAACAACTTGACAAACACATGACAAATAATAACAATTATTAATAGGTTTTTTGTTTAAAAATTAATTTAGACTATCGAGTACATTTTCCACGTTTACTATAGACTCGTCAGACTCCGATGATGAGGAAATCGTACGAGAAAGGAACGTAAAGTGCGTAACAATGTATTTGGAGAAATAGACGATATTGAATTCAAAAACGGTTTAGAAGAAATAAAAACACATTTGAGCAATTGGCGAATCGGTTAGATGGAGTAGTTAAACCAGTAAATGATAGAAATCAACCTATTTCAAGAATATATTAAATACTAATTTGTTTAAGATATTATGTTACAGGATCATTTCAAATAAATATCGTGGATTTCCGATTTTAATGTACTTTTATTCTAATGAAATTAAAGAGTTCTTCTTTTGCATAGTATAATTATTGGATGTCTTCCTATATCCTGTTTTATCCATCATTAAATTTTACTACTGGATCCGTAAAATTTAATTTATTAGCGTAAAGTGACGCAAAGAACGGATTTGATTGATAAAACGATATTTCATAAGATATGAGGTTGGAATATTTTACTCTGAAGTTAGTTATAAACAACAATTGTCAGCTCAGACGTACGTACATCAACATAACTCTCTCTTTGTTAATAGAGCGTCCCTGATTTATGGTGAATACGATATTTCATTAACATACTGTTAATCCTTATGCCGATGTTAACTATCAGACTGTTAAGTTAAAGATGGTGAATATGGCTGTTAAACCAAGTTATTAATGACATATAAGCCAATAAAACAAACCTTATACATTATTTTTGACTTGTGGTAATACTATTCTATAGTTATGAATGCAAATGATGAGGTTGAACGCTTTCTGGATATAATGGACGAATCGGATGATAAAGATTTTATGGATGTACTAGGAACTATAGAAAACGTTTGAAGACGGCCACACAACTACAGACCGAGACCTGATCATATTCAAATTTTCGTAATTAAATTTAGTCTCAATATTTTTCTAACATTCTATTTTTTCTTTATTAGCAATATTATTTTATTTTTCCAAAATACCTTTAAACTCCTTTACAAAAGCTAATAACAGACATTCTTCCTTTTAAGTAAAGTTTGCATATAGTTTTGTGTTAGATTACATGGAAAAAGTAACTGCAAATTGTAAATACCCCAAACTTTGATAACTAATAATGTTTGATGTTTTTTTGACAGCGTAACCATTTAAGCATGGTCATTTAATTATTGATCTCACCTGTGCAGATCTCTGGTTAGGAATTGATTATATAACAGAATTACCTCTTTGAATCAAGTTCAACCTTAGGTCGAGCTATGAGAAACTCGTACTTAAGTTCTAATTGTACAACCAAGCCTTAATATCAAATTTTTATCATTGAATCTAAAGTTTAGATACTCATTTTACACTTCTTAGCCTGCCTTTTGAAAGCAGTCTCTACCTGTTTATTTCCATAACATAGCTTTAAGACTTCCTTTGAGGAAGCAATGAAAAATTTCCAGTCTTTTGGATCATAGTCCAGATTTAAAGCTGTGATTAATTCCTCAATGTCCCTAAAAAATGGTGATAGGTTTTTTTCGGTACACAGAAACTTTTACTTCATCTTAAAGTAATTTCTATTGTTGCAATAGTTCTACTTTTTTCTTATTCAATTCCAAATCCCTTATAAGGTCACTTGATTCACTTTGACTTATTTTGAAGAGTTGTGCGTGGTTGAAGGGCCGGCGATCTTTTCCGGTTCACTACCGTTTGAATCCGTCGTATCATCAAGGGTATATTCCTGAAGTGAATTGGGTACAGACAACTCGTCAATATAACGCACCGGGCGTAAATTTGGAAACTTGTCACAGACGATGCGATAAGCGTTCCTTATTGGGAGGTCTGGTGTCAAACAAAAATAACAGTCAGTAACGTGGTCCTTTGTTTCTCGCCAGATCATCAGGAATCGCGGAGGGCATCTCACTATTTTTCCACTTAGCCAGCCGCGAATATTAGACGCACATTTGTAACAGCAGATATAATATGAAGCCCAATGTTTATCCTGATCTCCAACTTTGCAAGCTGAATACAAGTGTTGGCCTTTTTTATTAATCGGGTAAGAGTACGTTATTATTTCACAAATTTGCGACTTATTGCTCAAAACTCTCTAATTTCTTAAATACGAACAGTTCTCGATCAACTGGTGATTAAAATACAAAAAACTAACATTTTAGGATTTATGTTATATGTATTTAAACCCCTTTAAAAGTACACCTGGTGAAATAAATCCAGATATTTCTCATTTAATAGTCAAATTTTCCCATACATTAAGGACAGGTGCGTAATTATCATAATAAGCATGGTTTTATAAAATTGAAGTCAACTGAGACTTTTGCAAGTAACATTGTGAAGTAGTATAATAAATTAAGTAAGATTTTGCTATTTTGGGCTCGGAAATATTTTTGCTGTCCCCCAGTGTAATTAACGTATGGAAAAACAAAATATCAGAAACTACTTCTGGGGTAATAATCTTGTACACAGACTG
This sequence comes from Polydrusus cervinus, assembly GCA_935413205.1. Taxonomy (NCBI): domain Eukaryota; kingdom Metazoa; phylum Arthropoda; class Insecta; order Coleoptera; family Curculionidae; genus Polydrusus; species Polydrusus cervinus. Next base: position 51,001,632 of record OW284516.1, on the reverse strand, counting down.
CTCCAAAACCAAAGGGGGTATGGAAGCAGGGATACACGGAGTAAAACCGGAGAAAAAAGCGTTTTTCTCTCTGGGAAAGTCTCCCGAAGTGTTCCACACAGAAATCTACGTCATATTACAGTGGGCGTATGAAAACAATAGGAGGGCTTACCTCAATAAGCGGATCCATTTATATTCTGACAGTCAAGCAGCCCTTAGATCGCTAATATGCAACAAGGTAACCTCAAGACTGGTATGGGAATGTCAGGAGGAAATGGATGCCCTGGTAAAAGTAAACAAAGTAATACTTCAATGGATACCAGGACACGAAGGTATTACAGAAAATACAAAAGCCGATAAACTTGAAAGGAAAGGCTCAGAAAATACATTCATTGGTCCAGCTTCGGCACTCGGAGTACCAAGGTGCACAGTACTTCTTCTTCTTCTTCTTCCCGTAGCTCTATAACCCTATGTGGGTTCTGGCTGACTGCACAATGCGTCTCCACCCCTGTCGGTCCATCAACATCTGAGGGTCGTAGTCCAATCCCATGGTACGAAGGTCGCTGATTACGTTATCGCGCCATCTCATTCGCGGCCTTCCAAGCGGCCGTCTACCAGCGGGGTAGTTCTCCCATGCTAGTTTTGCCGTTCGTTCGTTCGTTCGGCAGTCTTTGGACCTTTTCCGCCCATCTCAATCTCATCCCTTTGATCTCATTAACAATATCGGGTCCCTTGTACAACTCTGTGAGTTCCCTATTTTTTCTAGTTCTGTGGACATAAAGCGATGGATCAGGAGTAAACAAAAAAAACGCCTGGAGCAACAGGCAGGGATTACAACCACAGAAAAAGCTTTATTTAGGATCCAGACGAAAGACTTACGAAACAGTTGCTTTAAATGAACAGGAACCAGCTGAGAACCAATACAGGAATTCTGACAGGTCACATGGCTGTCAAGAACCATCTGCACAGAATGCAACTGTACAATGGAGACCTCAACTGCAGATTATGCGGTCAAGTCAGGGAAACTATACAGCACATAGTTTGCCATTGCGAGTCACTAGATTGGAAGGAGCAACAAATACTCGGGCAACCAAAACTGGAAACAGAGGACATCCTTACTCTCTCCCCAGTTGACCTACACAAACTAGTGCAAAGAACGGGGATCACGGAGTGGGTGTAACAACCAAACAGGGTGAGCTCAATGGGCCAAACCTCCGTCGGACGAGCGGGCCCTCGGGGAAAAAAAATTAACGTTCAAGAGAGTTCACCACTTTGGGCCAAGATCACCTATTTTTTTAGTGTACCGTACATACTCATTGTAACACGCCGTGGGTGGGACTTTTAATTTATTATCCGTAATACTTGAAGGCTAATATTTTTACCATAAAATTTTATTGAAATTAAAAAAGTACGGTGAAAGATAATGTCAACGTAGCGCACACAATGGGTACTTAAGGTACTATTATAAATTTATGTTGCAATTGTTAATTATCTCATTTGTGCTACTGCATTATAAGGGAGTAATTTACGGTATTGAAACAGATTGCTTTATATTTATTGACTGAAGTTTTCATATATTTTTTTTCTTTATTTGCAGGTTGGTATCCTTGAAGTTAAATATTTCTTCGGAAACCCATAGATTCCATATGTTTGAAGGTTGGAGATAATGTGGTTTCCTGAATCATAGGAAGAGTTTTGGACTGGCATTGTCCTTATATATTTTAATATCACAACGTTTCAACTGGTAAGTATCTTCAATAGTCTTCAGGTGAATACTTAACAGCTCTATTTATACTAGCTAGATTATTTGGAGCATAACTGAGATGGGTACAGTCATGCGTTCAGTTCGTGCTCGGTTTTGTAATTTTACATTTACCTCACAAAGATTTCCAGATATTTCTTATATCTAATAAGGGTTCACTAAAACAATCTGGATTCTGGTGTATGGTAGCAGCTTCCTTCCGTTTGGTTCTTTATGCATGATTTGAGTTTCTGTCCACTTGATATAATGGCTGTGCGTCCAGGCAGACCGAAAAATCATGTACAGCTGACCATGCCTTAAGTAACGGAGACTACATTTTATTTTTAGGCCGATTTCGGCATCGATTATTAATCACAAAATACAAATCAGATTGCGCCACCAAGAGGTGGGGACCTTACTATTAGTGGTGCAACCACCTGCAGACCGGATTCAAACTCTTTCGTTTTCATCCGTACAGGGTAGATGTCTATACCTTTCAAATTATAGTCTTGGTGCTAAAAATTATAATATTATCAACCTTCTATAATATTACACCTTTTAGAATCTTTGATTTGTTACCAAAGTAGTTGCAGAATCAAACAATATTAAACAACTAACATGGATTATCGACTATTACGATGCTGTATTTACCTTGGATCGGTACCCTAGTCGCGGTCGTGGAAGGCTTTAAAACCCTAAAGTTAATGGAAACCACCACCAAAGGAATGTGTAGCTTTTTTTTAAATTTTATGTTACGTCGGCCTATTTCCGCAGCGAGGCCAATCACCGACGGCAGGGAATTTGTCGCACACTATCTGGTAATTTTTCCGAATCCCTCTTTATCGAGGGTAGGGTTCTTTAACGTGCCAACATCCATGACACGGGACCCACAGTTTAACGTCTCTTCCGAAAGACGGCGCACCTCTTAAACCAAATTCCAAATTTAACATCGACGTTGCCGCCCCGGGGATCGTACCCGGGACCTTCGATCTGTGAGACCGCTGCACTGGCCACTAGACCACAACGTCGATAGTGTACCTTTTTAATAGTAACTAAGAAATTGCTTTTTTAAAATAGGGTAAAATATAGATACGGATTCGGAAAATCTAAAAACTTATTAAACACAGCATGCAGTTGGAATGTTTGCACACGTAAGAGTAAACCGATTCCAATTTAAAGCTGGAGTAGAAAAACAATGATTTTTGTCAACAACGAACGATCAAGATAGATATAACGTTCTCTGTTACTGGTAAAAGTCAAAAATCAATGAATAAGCGTCAAAAAAAGATTACGACAAAAAAAAGACTGAAAGTGAAAGCCAGAAAAGTGACTCTTCTACAATTTTAAACAGGCAGTCAATATTTTTTACTCTCTAAATAAACTAAATTTTACGTTCTGTAATGTAAATCGCACGGTTTTGTCAAGTAAATCGCACAGTAAACAAGACGGCCTTGTTTATTTTCAACAGAACTACACAGTCCGTAGCAACGCTCTCCTTTCAGGCCCTTGAGTTTATTAAAGAATAACAAGAGAGTCGTAGGTGGCTGCAATCACAAACGCTTCACAAAGTAATAGTATAAACCATTTTTTGTTTCAATAAATATGATCGTTGGTAAAGGATTCTAAACTTTTTCCATTACGTAATGTAACATTACCGTGTTTCCCTTTCTTGCGGAAATTAAATCGCGTAGTTTATTAACAAAACTTGCTGTTCTCTTTAAATTATCTTAACTATGTTAATATGTTCGCATGAATTTATTATTCCGGGATAACTATCAAATACATTAATTGCACATATGACCTTTAGCGGTCGAGTTGATCCGCCATCTACAATCATAAATTATCATTAACTTTGTCCTTAAAATATCTCAAAACTTATTGAGTTACACACCTACGAATCTAAGCTATCGGTAGGGTAAAGTAGCTCACGAACAAAAAAACATTTATAAAATATAAAACAATGAAAACAACGAAAGAGGCGTTTAATTCTAAATAAAAAATGCCCAAAAAATTAAGACATACAGGGTGACAATTTGAAAACAAACAGCATTTAATATTGCCTCTACCAATGATAGTATGAAAATTTGGCGAAACACGTCAATTGATATATCGAGGGGGACATTTTTTAAGACATTTGTTGTGTTACTATCAACCCCCTAACCCCCAGGGCACCTACCCCTAAAATTTTAAATAGCAACCTCTATTTATTTTGCCATTTTTGTGTTCCTTATAAAATTCTACATAAACTGTATAATTTTTTTTTTTTTAAAATGTAATTATTTTATTTTTTCTAATGGCGATATCGAAGACGAAATCTAAATAAACAAAGGAATTTGGAATGTATTTCTACATTTCGTCTTCGATATCGCCACTAGAAAAAATAAAATAATTACATTTTTTGAAAAAAAAAATAGATACAGTTTATGTAGAATTTTATAAGGAACACAAAAATGGCAAAATAAATAGGGGTTGCCATTTAAATTTCAGGGGAAGGTGCCCTGAGGGTTGGGGGGTTGAAAGTAACACGACAACAAATGTCTTAAAAAATGTCCCCCTCGATATATCAATTGACGTGTTTCGCCAAATTTTCATACTATCATTGGTAGAGGCAATATTAAATGCTGTTCGTTTTCAAATTGTCACCCCGTATATGAATAACAACCTGATATGAAGAAATGGGAATATTTTAGAATTGTTGAGGAATTAGTGCAGCAAAAAATTATATTATGACAAAACAATCTTTAAATCCAAGTTCCTTGTATTATCACCCAATAAATGTTTGTTAAAATAAGAATTTTAATATAGTATTTCCTTCATATAATATAACTAGAATTCAATTTTCCCTTGATTTTAACCCTTCCAGCCTGTTAGAGCTGACAATAACATTCTCTTCGTTTTTCTTAACAATATTTTGTTAATTGATATCCATGCTTACGATCCCTGGTCTATTCACGTCAACTAGTTTTTTTTCTATTAGTTGGGAATGTCTAACTTTCTTTATAAATCTGGGTCATTTTTAGTTAGGAAATGGTAAAAAACTTATATAGGCATAAACCGAGGAATAATTATTCTAAAAATGTAGAAATATCAAAATATGTCGATTTATAGTGTGAGATTGACAGCAAAGTTTAATTTAAGAGTAATTAATCTGGCCATAACTTGTTATGTTGTTTCATTATATTAAGTTATGACCAGATACATCACTTTTAACTCCAACTTTGCTGTCAATCCCATTTTATAAAATTGCCATTCTTGACAATTCTTCGATTTAAACTGGATCTTTAAATCATAGATGTCCTTGGGCCCAATTTTATAAAGTCAATTTAAACCGAGGTCCAGTTTAAATCGAAGAAATGTAAAAAATGGTCATATTATAATGGGGGATTGAGAGCAAAGTTCGAGTTAAAAGTGATTTACCTGGTCATAACAACACAATAACATAACAAGCAACATAATATAACAAGTTAGGACCAGGTTGATTACTTTTAAATTGAACTTTGCCGTCAATCATACATTACAAATCGTTTATTTCTGACATTTCTATTTGATTTAAAAATAATTATTGTTCGACTTAAATCTAAGTTTAAACTTAGATTTAAGAGGAGTTTATACAATTCGGCCTTAGGTAAACAAATCTTTATGCATGATTTTTGGCTATTTTAAATTCACTTAACATATTCATACTACCGTTGATAAGTATTTTCATTTTTCTTCATTGATATTATGACTAGATCTTCCCTGTTTTTCGTAATAATGGCATCTCAATATTATCATTTAAAATGACAGTGACATAAAGGTTTCCTCGAGCTAGTTTTAATGCCTAGTGGTGCAATACCAATGTTCATACTTATTTATTTTAATTACCTAAATAGTGAAAATCGTTATCGATAGCCTGTAAAAAAGTTTATTTAAATATTTTTTTGGTTTTAAATAACTTGTTATGAAGCTTTTTAAAGGCTATAAGAACGCTTTAGAACAAATGAAATTAAGTAAACAATATAATACCTATAAATTTTTATGCAAATAGTGTTACAATATTTTTGTATATGACATCCTTTTTCTAAAGAATTGCATCAACATTTTGTGATATGACACAATTTTGTTTTTTGGGGGTTATAATTATATTTTGAGCATGATCCAAATTTTGTTTTACCCTAAACATTAGGTTATATTATTTAAAAGTATATAATATTGACTTTAAGGATCCCCAGACCAATGAGGTGATGCGATGACGATTTCGACTATACAGGGTGTCCCATAACTTATGGGCCGTAGAGTAACTGGAGATACTAGACATCAAACTAAGCCGATTAAGTCCTATAGGTTTTTTCGGATTGTTACTTGTTCTAGAGATACAGGGTGTTGAAAGTACAAGTTTATTCTCGAAAATAAGCCATAATTTTAAAACGGTTTAATGAATCGAATTGAAAGTTGGCAATATTATGCGTTTATAAGCAAGAAATAAGAATTTGTAGAAATTTTTAAGTTTCAAACTAGAGGGCGCTAGTTGCATACACTGGGCTTCATAAATCTATGATTTTTTTTCTTACTTGTGATATTAGATGTTTTTCAATTATAGTTTCTTAAAGACGGACATTTTCTGAGTCAAAAAGTTGTACTTGATTGATCTTAATATCCTTAACGGGTTTCGAGATATTACCCTTTAAACATCCCAAAGCATAAAAAAACATAGTAAAAAATAAAAATAATAAAAAAAAACTTATATGACATAATCGGCTTAGTTTGATGTCTAGTATCTCCAGTTACTCTACGGCCCATAAGTTATGGGGCACCCTGTATAGAACATTGATACACGTTTTTTATAAAATAATACCCCCAGTAATCGCCGGCTTTCTGGGCCCACTGAGACCAAATTGATTATTTAATGTGCTAACCTGATACGATGAGCAGATTTTTGATATGATCTAACCAGGTAATTGGTTTTGTATGAGTGTCAATTAATTTTGAAAATTCCATACCTTTTATGCTTATTCCAGTACAAAAAATTAGTAAAATTTGATACAAATATGACCAACTTTACCCTGGTTTACAAATTTACGTCTGATTTATATTGGTTACTCGAGCTTGTAAATAGAAATTGCATAATCACAACTTTTAACAACTGTAATAAATTTAATTACAGATTTGGTATCTGTGTTATACTTATCGATAATGACTTATTGAGTCTCATATGTGCAAATTATATTGTTTAATATATTTTCTTAATGCGTAGTAGGTAGGTAAAAAAAACTATTGTTAATCTGACAAATGTCATCCTGGTTTGAAAAAGAGAAAATAAGCAATTTAAACGAAAATGCAAGGTTTAGGTGCCAATCTACCAAAGAAATTAAAAAATCGATAGCTGAAAATATTCCACTTCACACGGAAGTCCAAGATCCCAATTTGGGCACAATTTTTAAAGTTTCTAATGGTAAGAAATTATAAACTGGAAAAATGTACTACTGTGATGGAACTGGCGAAAATCCTCGAAGATTACGCCTTTAATATGAAGAAGGGTAATGGCGAAGAGTATAAAGAATCTTCTCTAAAGGCTGTATAAAACACTACAGCAAAAATGATTTAAAAAATATATTTTACAGAATACGAAATAAAGATTAGTCCTTTTACGGATATTTCCTTTAAAAATGCACGAATAGCAAAAGACACAAAAAAAGCGACTCCAAAGTTGTCAGGAAAAGAGGAAAATAAGTTTAAAGGCATTATCTACCATAGATTTACTAACAATAATGCAAAGCTACAATGAAAAAAAAACCCGATGAACCACAAGAAAGTTTTTCCATCTCTGCTTATTGGAACTAGTTTGGAGAGGCAATGCAAAATTCAATATTTTCAAAAGGAGTTTGATACTATGGGAGATTAATTAAACCGGACTAATTGAATTTAACAGCATATTTTCGAAGACATCTTAACGTGGATCAAAAGGATTGGCAAACAGCAAATGGTTGGTAAGAAAATCGTCAAACAAAGACTTATATCCTGTAAGATGAAGATGAAGAATTTTTATTTAGAAGTACTTTATTATTATTATAGTTTAAGGTAAAATTGTAAGTAAATAGAACATTGCCTTTATTTAAATAATTATTAATTTGATTAAGCTATCATAGTTATACAGATTGAGAAATGTTTATAATATTTAAAATTTGTCAATTAAAAAAAATAATATAATATATGTACTTATATAATTTTTTTAAACATGTCTGCTTGTAAATAATGTTACCGTAGTATTTTCCCACACTTTTTAAACAATACTGTTTCATATTATAACTTTAATGCATTTCATATACAAAAATACTGAGTTTATTCTCGATCGTCACGAACTAACAGTCAAATAAATAGATTGGTTTCCTTTTACCCAGATTTCTTTCACGTCAACAAAATGTCTTATTAAAAAACAGGAACTACACCGTTACCTTTAGGCAATAGTCTCGCCATTGTAACGTATATAAAATCATTAATAGAAAAAAGTATTTAATTATTATACCATTCTTTCAAGACCTTCTTGTCATTTTCTTCAACCTTTAATACGAGGGGAAGTCCCTAATAAAATCTGCTGTCTCGCTCTGTTAACGTTTCATTATTCAACTCTTAATATTCGTTAGCTCTTCTGCAAAATATGGATAGTTTAAAAAATACTTCAACTTTATTTCCAAAGGAGATATCTTTCAAGCTAGTTTTTAATGAAATTATGAAACACCAGAATTTGGTTTGTATATAATAACTCTTTTATTTATTGACCGATTTAATTTATTTTTATCTTGTTTGAGAGAGGATGAATTAAGAGAAACCGCTAATCTCACATTTTTGACATTTGTTAAAAAACAAAATGGCGGACGCAACTGGTTAAACTTTACAACTTGCTGCAACTTTTTTAAATAGCACTGTATATCTTTCCGTGCAAGATTCTAAAATCTAAAGCATTTCTAAACTGAACAAGAGGTCGTACCTACATGCAAATATGTTTAAAAATAGCTTTGGTATGACAAAATAAAGACATGTATGTTTGGACATTTCGTTACTTCTCAAAATCGTTTATTTTATGTTCGTCATTGCTCTTTGCGTTTCTTGACAGTTGTAAAATTTCACTTATTTTGATTAACAAATTGTTTCCTTGGCGGCTTGCAACGGAGATGGATCCCCTCTCCCCCCATCTACGCTCAACAAAATGGCTATTACGTTTAGTTTGAGCCTTGAAAACTGAAGGGAGTCTGAAGGATCAGTATGGTTTTAAAAGTCACACGCTCTTTTCCTTTTAAAAGTGACTTTATTCTTAGTCGCCCCTCCCCCTCAGCAAGAAGGTTTTTAGGTTTTTAGAGCCGCAATACGCTCTTTTTTTTTAAAGTAACTTTGTTCTTAGTCGCCCCTCCCCCTCAGCAAATACGTGGATTCACCACTGTCTTGTAATGGATTGTGTTAAGGGAAATTTTTGGGCAAAGCCGTAAAAACAGCAGGAAGTTACGTAAAATTTCACTAATTTTGAATCCTCTTAAAATAAAGTTTTTATAAAAATTTTATCGTCACTAGAAATTATTGTTATAACAATTTGATAATTAAATTAAGTGGAATTGTACTGTAACTGAAAAAAACGCAAAAAGCGACGACAAACATAAAATAAGCTATATTTGTCTTCGCGATTTAATTTCAAAATGTAACGAAAGAATAATCGAAATATCTTAAAATATGCATGTCTTTATTTTATGATACTTCAGCTATTTTTTAACATATTTGTATGTACCACCTCTTATTCTGTTGAGAAATATTTAGAATTTCAGAATATATATAGTGCTTTTTAAAAAAGTTTTAAAGTTTAACCGTGTGTTCGCCATTTTGTATTTTCCACAAATGTAAAAAAAACAGATTAGCAGTCTCTTTTGATCCATCTTCTCTCAAACAAGATAAAAATTAATAAAATCGGTCTATAAATAAAAAGTAATTATATAAAAACCAAAATTCCGTTTTTATTTAACAACCGTATATATTATCTTGTTTAATCAAAATTCATTAGGGTTTTACTACAATACACTTCATACACATCTAACCGTATTCAAGGTTTTTACATGAAATCTATGATAAACTGACAAAAAATAAAGGTGAAACATGAGTTACTTTTGAAAAGATAATTGAGCAACCTTTCAAATGATCCCGTTTCCCTTTCAGATTTTAGTGGCTAGTTTCAGTCCACCTAGTGGGTTAATATTATTTCAAAATGATTCCCTGTATGGGTTTATTCTATTCATTTAGATATTCTCGTTTTTTTATAGCTTTTCTATTATTTAAGATAAAACTATTTTAAGCTTCCTCGTAATCTAATCTAATTTGTACGTCCTTCACGAATTAAATCACATAACAAAATTAAAAGTCGTAAAAATCAGCAGAAGTCAATATATAAAACTAATTTAAAACTAATAATAGGGTTCATTGTAAATATTATTGAATAAAAAAAATTTGAAGAAAAAACGTAGGTCGCGTTTCTAGGTTACCAGATTAGGAATTTTATAGGAAGTGATATAATAGATATTACTGTAATTACTTTTGTGTGTTTTAGTTTTTTTTGGTCGCGTGTAACCGCTGGTGAAATCTTGAAATAGTTTTACGAGTACCTAATTAAATTGAAAGCTTTTTTTGTCAGAGCACAGATTATATTAAAAATGTCAGCAAATTTATTTGGCCAGTTCTTTTTTTTTTTTAGTGGTTTACTCCTTATCAAATTCAGATAAGGAAAATTATTATTTTTTAACTGAAAACCGATTTATTTACATTAACAGTTAAATCGGGAGCAGACATTTTTAAATATGGAAAGAAAAACTAAGAGAAAAATTTGAAAACTATTTTTATCCAAGTTATACCATGGGTATGGCCTGTTAAAGTAAGATTTATAATGTGGGAATGGCAGCAAAATTTAATTTAAGGATAATCAACCTTATCATATCTTTTTATTTATGTTAGGTTATATTAAGTTATGACCAGGTCAATCTATTTTAACTCAAACTTTGCTTTTTATCATTCAAAATTATAAACTTTTGACCACTTTTAATTTGAACTTTGCTTTACACTGGACCTGGGTTTAAATCGACACCCTCTTGACGTTATAATTAACGGATCGATGGTCCGATCGATCAGGTGATCAAGATCCCACATTTTTTCCTCTTCTTTAACGGCATGATGAACTGCTTTTCACCAGTTCTCTGGTGTCACTTCCTTAATGGCTTGATCAAACAGTAGCTTAACGTTTTTCATTTTAAATGTCGTGTTGTGTCTTGCTACAAATCCTTTCACTTGCGCCCATATAAGTTCTATAGGATTTACTTCGCAATGATATGGCGGTGTACGCAGAACAGTTACACTATGTTTTTCAGCTTTATCTTCCACGGCATATTTCATAAAACGATGTTTGTGTAACTTTGCTATAGCTAATAGTTCCTTCATTATCAAATTATTTGTCTTCAAATTCAATACTTTTGGTGGTTAACCAGTCGAATTTTTTTTTTGATTAGTTATCATAAATAATTTAAGCACAAAATTTACCTGCCCCCATGACCGACACCGAAATTGAGCCGAACTGGACGGAATTTCCCATTTTATTACTTTACACCTTTCTAAAATAGAGTATGGGAAATCAATGTTAAGGATTTTTAACGCCTTTACAAGAAATTATACTTTTTTTAAACCACGGTTAATGATAAAACATTGCCAGGAATTAAAAGAATTGCGTAGGACAACAATTCGACCTCATTGTTTGTTTATTTTTGCTTCAAAGTAGTTAGTCAATGTTTTGAGTCATAAACAGACGGTGAGTGGGCAACCCAGTCTTTCATTTTAGGAAAATTATTTTTTAAACTAATTTATGCTTGCAGGCTGATAATAAAAAATATTTCAAGACCAGTCTAGCATATAGTATATTATATTATAATATGACAAACAATGGAGAATGTGCTTATTAAGTCATTTGGAAACATTCGTGGCGCCAAAGTCAAAGCAAAATTCCTAACAAGTTTAGGGGATTTAATTAAGAGTTTAACTTTAATTTCCCGTTTCTCACTGAATGTTTTCAAATTGATATACAGGGTGTGTCAGTAAGGTGTCTGTCTTAGATAGCACCTAAACTATCAAGGATAGGGAAAGAAGTGTAAAACAAAAGTTAAAGAGTTTTTTAGAATACATAATCTAAAAATATTTTCTAATCTACAGGGTGGTCCTAAAAAGTGGTACTGAATAATAAAAAAGAAAATTAAATGGAACACCCAGTATAATTTTCTATTAGCTCTAGCAAATTTACACAATCGTCGTTTTATGAAATATGCTATATATTGCTAAAAAACAAGTGTACCTAACTGTGCTGCGCATATCGCCATATCATTGCGGACTAAATCCTATGTAACTTATATGGGCGTAAGTGAAAGGATTTGTAGGAAGACACAACACGACATTCAAAATAAAAGACGTAAAGCTACTTTTTGATCAAGCCATTAAAGAAGTGACACCAGGGAACTGGCGAAAAGCAGTCCATCATGTCATTAAATAAGAGTATAAAATGTGGGTTCTTGACCATCTGATCGATCGGACCGTCGACCCGTTAATTATAACGTCAAGAGAGATGACAGTTTTTCAGATGACGAAAAATATTATGATTTGACCCAAACCCGGGTGGTACTACCTGCACTTGATGAAAGTAAAGAATTTTGCAATGAAATCAATGCCAAATTATGAAAGTGGATGAAATATTCGTTGGGTCACTCTGTAGTCCCTTTGCATACCTAATGATCTTTTATTACTCTAAGATAATAAAGAATATGTTGAATACAAAAAGTAACAGTATTTTGTAAAAGTATCTTTTGTCTTATTTACGTTATCTGATAAGTGATCGATATTCGACCCCTTTCCCCTACTCAAGGGCAACTGTGAAATAGTATATTACATAACAAGTGATGAAAGTGATACTTTTCAAACGAGGAGATATTTAGCACGAGGCGTCAGCCGAGTGCGGAAATTCTCCGAGTTTTAGAATAATCACTTTCACACGAGTAATGTATACTATTTTTCCTACGACCACAAAGAATTATTAAAAAAACCTTTGATTTGTGAAAAAAATATTTCAACTCTAGAGCTGAAAAAAACTATTTCAACTCTAGAGTGGAAATACAAGGCACACAATTTAATTTAAACATATGATGCCAATTTAATAGATCGAAAGGTCACAGGTTCAAATTCCATCAGGAGTACTTGGCTTTTTTTTATAAAAACATTAAATAAATTATAAAATTATTTTCCAGTATATTCTTAACTTTTTTATAATTTCAGATGGCGTATTTTCACACTCTAATTCTGAATCACTCAACAAATACGGGATAAATAAACTAAACTGCTTTCTAAAATTTGTTCTTGTTCTAAATAGTGTGCCTTGTATTTCCACTCTAGAGTTGAAATATTTTCTTTCAACACGCGTGTGATATTCGGCGCTTTCGAGCCAAGTTAACCGTGCTTTTTTTCTCATTTTCATAGGTGGTCGTAGGAAAAATATATTTTGGTCAGCGCGGCGTTTAGAGGTGTCCCAATATTTCGCCCTCCACGCCCCTAAAGTATGGCTACGCCACTGCAGTCAGACTAAACGGGTCGTATCACAAATTACACGTTTTTTGCTACTGTCGTTTTCAAAACAAACCAAAGCAATAGTAGCTCCACTTAAAATAAACAGGAACACTCTTGTAGGACATTGAATTCAAATCTCGGTTGTTTACCCATACCTTCTTCTATTTTATCGGAGCGTAGGTCTTAAAGACCACTTTTTCCTCGTTATTCTTCGACGTAACTTCTTAAGTGTAGCAAATAATGTTCTTTGTTTAGCTTTGACAGGAAATGCTTCTAATAGCAGATACCAGACAGTCACTGCATCTGCTCTTCGTTGAATGTTGCCAAATCGCACCTGTCTATCGGAATCGTTTTGATGGGCGTATAAAAAAATGTGGTTTACCGGCTGCCTGCTACTTTTTTTTTGGTTTCGTTGTGGGATGACGCGAAATAATAAAGAATCCTTACAGCACACGTCATTTAAAATTATAAAAGTGAAGAATATTAGAAACCACGGGATCGTGTCAGATGGGCGAATACGCCAGATGGTCGATACGTCAAATTGCCAAATAAATGAATTGTTTTAGAAGCCACCACCAGTCTCTGGCTATTGGTTGTCTGCCTTTGGCAATAAGAAATACTATACTACGTCCCTAACTGGAATATGTAATTGTGAGTCAAGTACCTAATAGAATAATTAGTCAGTTTTTTCCAGAGAAAAACTATAGTTAATTTCAGAAAGGTGTAGAGTAATTAAATTTTATTAGTTATGCAAAGGGACTACAGAGTGACCCAATAAATATTTAATCCACTTTCATATTTTGGCATTGATTTCATTGCAAAATTATTTCTTTTCATCAAGCGCTGGTAGTGCCACCCGGGTTTGACTCAATATATGGGGTTGGCCTATTGTTATCCATTTACAAACACTTAAAATGGTGTGACAAAGGCGTGAATTATGTACATAGTTTAGGCACACTTATTTTTTATTAAACATTATAAAAAAATACAAAATACATTATACCGAAATTAAATTATAAAAAATCATAATAATCTTGGTCATCTGTGAAACTGCCATCTCCTCTTAACGTGATAATTAACGGATCGACGGTCTGATCGATCAGGTGGACAAGATCCCACATTTTCTTCTCTTCTTTAATGATATGTTCGCCAGTTCTCTGGTGTCACTGCCTTAATGGCTTGACCCAACAGTGGCTAAACGTCTTTCATTTTCAATGTCGTGTTGTGTCTTGCTACGAATCTTTTTACTTGTGCCCATATAAGTTCTATAGGATTTAGTACGCAATGATATGACGGTGTGCGCAGCACAGTTACACTATGTTTTCAGCTATATTTTTCACGGCATATTTCGTAAAACGATGTTTGTTTTACTATAGCTAATAATTCCTTCTTTATTAAATTATCTTTAAATTCAATACTTTTGGTGGTTAACCAGTCGATAATGTCTTGTTTGCTCCAAGGTCTCCAATGCAAAACGTAACTTTATAATCTACTACCTAACTAATCCCTACACCGTATTTCGATTTTGACAATTCAGGCCAGAAAACATACCTTTCCTACTCCTCTAATGCAATTACTTGAAATTTTAATATTATAAACTACTATTTTATCTTATTACCCGTTGGAGTAATTCTCTAAAAATTTTGGTTAGTTATCATAATTAATTTAATGCATAAAATTTACCGGCGACTAGGGCCGACACAAAAATTGATCCGAACTGGACCGAATTTCCCATTTTATTACTCTACACCTTTCTGAAATACACTATAAACATAAATCAAGAGGAACCATGCAATGATAAAATCTTACCTCTTATAATTTTGGACGACGCGATGTCCAGATCTGAAAAAGGTTACTCCAAACGTTGTTTGTAATAAACATTTATCGAACTCGAATACCCGTCTAAAGCTACTTCGCTTATGGACACTTACGTCGTGGCCTTGGACCTCACTGTAACTCCTTAAAGCCCTACGTTATAAAGTCCTCTCAAACTTAAGTTTAAACCTAGGTTTAAACCGAAGAATAATTATAAAATCGCAGAAATGTCAGAAATGGTTGATCACTATGTGGGACTTACAACCAAGTTCAATTTAAGAATAATTAACCTGGTCATAACTTGTTATATTACATTATACAGGGTGATTCTTAAGTTGATACTTCTTTTTTAGCTGTGTATAGAAAGCATTAAAATAAACAACATTTTCAAATACGTTTTTTCAAAAAACTCAAAATTAAGGTACTTACATTCATTTATTACACTATGGATCAGATACGGTCCTGCCTAACTTGAATAATATTAATAAAACTTCTGGGTATAGGATGAGCCTGCAAATGAAAGTATTCTGCGTATAATCTCGAAGGACTTTGACGACACTCGTCGTAAATTAGCACTATATCTACTAGTTCATTGTTTTCAAATTTTTCCATTTTCACTTGTCACCAATTTATAATGAACTTGCTTCAGAAAAACACACCGCAGCGTATTGCCAAATAACTCACCACCGACCCGTAAATTGCATGACTAATAAGACAAACAACATAAAGTATAGCAGGCTACGTTTTGATGACTAAGCCCGCACTTAGATTTTTTTACTTCTCTGTATCTCGCCTATCTTGAAGTTTTTTGAAAAAAGATATTTGAAAATGTTGTATATTTTGATGCCTTCTATACATAGCTAAAAAAGAAGTATTAACTTAGGAATCACCCTGTATATGCGTGTCTTACGTATTGCGTTTACAAATAAGTTTATGTTTATTAACTATGCATTAAAAAGTTCCGAATGGTGATAAACCCGGCTTAAACCAACCCAGCAACCCAAATTAAAAATTAGGCACGTAAAATGAAATTAAATGGTACGCTGTAAAACGATTTCGGTGTTACCGTTATAGTCTTATAGGAAAATAACCAAAGTTTTAGCTTCTGAAGAAAAATCAATAATAAAAATGTTTCTTTTTTGGTAAACTACAATTCTCCACAAGCTGAATATTGGACACACAATGTAAAGTTATTTTAAAATACTGAATATATTGTGATAGATATAATCTCAGTGATACACAATTATTATTGTGAACTCTTTTTTTGGTTGTCTTTATTCAGGACTAGGAAGTTAAACCAAGACACAAACGTTATCTTTCGCTTGGTTTATTGTTTAAAACTTTTTTATAGCCACAACAATGGACCATTTTGTTAAAATTCTTATTTAATTGCCATTTCTCATCAAATTTTTTTCGTCCTGACCTATAAACCGCGATGACATTGAGATAAGACGGTTTTTAATGATATTGTTTATAACATAATTGGGTTGCTATTTTCTGCAGAATAATGGTGGGTTGCAGTTTGTGGATAATTATGGTCGCAAGTCGTAGTATTTCGTTACTGATTACAGTTTTATTAGTTTTAATATTGACGTCAAAACTGTAAAACAAGAAAATGTTACCAATTTGTTTATAATAACAAAATCGTGTCAATATCTAAAAGGAATAATATTCTAGAAGGTAGTGAATTTTTACGGTACTATTTTTACTAATTTTAATAGGATACGATTTGGATGACTAGGCCCGCACTTAGATTTTTTTACTTCTGTATCTCGCCTATCTTTAGGTTTTTTGAAAAATGGTAGGTATTTGAAAATGCTGTTTATTTTAATGCCTTCTATACACAGCTAAAGAGAAGTATCCACTTAGGAATCACCCTGTACTGTACTGAAATTAACTAAAAAATATTTTAAACATAATTGTCAATTTGTATAACGTGTAACTAAAAAAAAAAGCCGGCTGCATCTTGATGAACCATTACCGCTTTCGGAAAAAAAAAATATTATTACAAAAAGCGGCCTTGAGAAATTGCTGTAAAATATTTTTAATTTTCTTAGATTATCGCTTGAGGACGTTTTTTTTTATCTATAAATTCTCACAGTTATGACTCAAAAATATCTAAAAACACAGAATTTTTTATTTCTTGGTCTTTTAAGGAGTCTACTGGCGTTCAATCGGCCAGAATCAGTCCGTGGACTGTCTGTCCACGATCGATAGTCGAACTACAGCTTCAATTTGTTCGCCGGTAATGGCTGGCAGTTCTGGGCCGGATTCGATTGCGGCCTGCATTTCACTACACACGCACAGTTTTTAATAGTCAGTTCAAGCATGTCACAAGAAGAGAGCGCAATAATTGTTATTATATTACACTATCAGAGAAAAAAGAAAGAAAAAACAATGTGGATGAAAGAGTGGTTAAAAAGATGTTACACTTTCTCCCTTATGGAGCTTATACGAGAACTTAGACAATCGAGTACAAGTACTTTAAAAAGCTCTCTAATTGTGAATGATAATTATTGTTCCAAGTATTTATTAAATTCTGCTACTTTTTGATGTTTTATTTTTTTAAGTTTCATTCTAAATACACTTCTCATATTATGTGTCTTATACTGTTTTATAAAGTAAAACTAATTCTTCATAAGCCTTCGTCTTTAATTTTCCGTACAATCCAACAAAATCTTTGATATTTTAACCTTTTTAAGTTCTTCCAGACATTTTCAATAACAAAATTTTCGTCTGAAGTTAAAGTAGGCCTGCAGTCCAATGCCGGCCGGCAAACGACTGCACACGTTCAGTTTTAACAACCGACAACCGCCGGCCGGCCCGTCATTTAATTGTGTGTATGTGTAGCGAAATCGGCCGACCGGTCATTATCTCTCCGGCAAATACCGGCCAGCCTACTGAACGTGAGTAGGTTACTTTATACACCATCAAAAATTAAAATTTGGTAGTTATAAGCCCATTTCTTTCGCTTTTTTTTCTTTTATATTGCTATTGCCTCTTATGCCCGTATTCTCCGTAACGCTTCAAGCCGGCTTAAAATTTAATACAGCTTAAATTGCTAATTTCGTATTTGCGGTCGCTATTGGGAGACTTAAGCTCAATTAACTTTAAGCCCTAAATATGGAAGGCTTAACCACGCGTCTGCGCCGTATTTAACTTTTTTTTGCTCCTGTCTTGTAATACACATTTGTATTTTTCGAAGTTAAATATGGAAATAGAAGATGAAATATTTATTGAGAACGATGGAGATATTTTGGATGTTATAGATCTTGGATTTTCCAAAAGAATCTACGAACGAGAAGTATATTATCAACATCATCTTGTAAAAGTAGTTTTTGTGGGCTGTCCACCGCCAGTCAAAAAAATGGTCTTTTTCTCCTCTGCCACTTTTTTACGTTGCTCTTTCTTCTTATTACAGTATAGTTTTTTAGCTGATTAGCATCCCGATAGTTATTTAAAGGATTTACCGCATTAAAGTCTTCCTCAACGAATTTCCACACTTCTTCCCGTTTTTTTACGGAAGAACGGTCGTTTTTTTTTGTCCTCAAGAGTTATCGCATATTTGTCAGCGATTAATCTGAATAGGAATGATTTTTCTGAATATGTTAAATTACAGCACCTCCTTTTCCTCCATTTTAGCAGGAAAAGGAAAATTATGAAAGAAAGAAAATTTTATGTCAGTTGAAATTTGAAAATGTTTTGAAAGCTAAGGTTAAAAACCCACAACACAAAGTTAGTAACGATAACACAAAGTAGGCGTAGATTGCCGTTCGTTGCTGCAGCCATTAACTCTTAAAAAAAGAAGAGAATAACTGCACCGTTGCCAGCTCAAAATAAGGCTTAGTTAAGTAACCAAAAATTTTCTACGGTGCTTATCAAATTTAATTTAAGCCAGCTTTAAAATTTAAGGGAGCTTAAATTAAGTCCGCTTTATGAAAAAATGGAGAATACGAGCATTATTAGTAACTACTAATTATAAGGATATTCTATTCATAGCAGTTTGTATTGTGGACTTTCAGATTAGCATTCTTTTCTCACAGTTTTACATTTATTCAGGTGATCGATGAGGAATTATACGATTAACACACGAAACCAATTTGTCAGTATCAAAAACGAAACTATTTTGTCAGCCATCTATTTAATGTTCAAGAAAGTTTCTAGGTTAATCCTTGCTTGCCTTTATTCGATGTTGAATTATATGAATCAGTAGTGTTCGACGACGCCTCTTGTTAATAACTATTTATTAACTGCGTTCCTATGTGGGTTTCTTGATTCTTTGTGTTTTCTTTTGGTACATGAGAATATCTTGGCGAGAGACAAAGTAAACTACTGGACAAAATTAACGCAACATTATTAATTTGCACATATTTAATCTTATATTTCTTCTTATGCGATTTCAATGACTTTTCTCAGATTTATAGACAGTGAAGGCTCCTGGTAAAATTTTAAGGTATTCTGCAATTTAAAAAAAAAACTTTTTTAAATAAGTCTAGCTGTTCTTTTTCATAAGAGAGAAAATATTGCCGGTAAAATTTTCGACTGGTATGAGAGTTCGTTGCTTGGCAATTTCATTAGCGAAATTACCAGAAAGCAACAAAATTGAATAAAAAAAGAGACTATTTCACGAGAAAACAATAAAAACTTACTAATATTAAACGTACAACTGTTATATAAGTAATCGTTTGTCCATTCTTTTCTATCAAAGCATGGTTTTGGGTATGATTGACTTGTATTTGAGAAGTCGAAGGTTCAGAACATGCTTCATTTGTCGATGAGCTTTACATAATGACTAGGATCTAGCTGCAGATATGGTTTCAGGGAATTTGCATTTGAGTGGCCAGTTAACTTAATCAACTCTTGTTTCCCAACACCTGATTTAAATAGGGCAGACACAGCCAAAGATCGATGAGAATGATTTGTTATTTTACGCTTCTTCGTATAAATTCCAATTCTTTCCGCTGAAATTTTAGTCCACTTAGGTACTGTATTTATTCCTAGTAAAGTATTTTTGAACCAGCATCCCTTCTGCCAGTTTAGATGAACGGAAAGAAATGGTCTCTCTGTGGAAATGTTTGGTCCTCTTTTTCCCAATAATTTTAAAAATAATCTTACAGGGCATAATATGTCTTTGTTTGATGAATTTCTTACCAACCATTTGCTATTTGTCAATCCTTTGACCCACCTTGAGCTGTCTTGGAAAATATGCTGTTATATTCAATTCGTCCGGTAAATTATTCTCCCAGGGTATCAAACCCCTTTTAAAAATATTGAATTTTGCAATTTACGGCCTCATTGCCTCTCCAAGCTAGTTCAAATGAGCAGAGATGGAAAAACTTTTTTGTGCTTCATGGGGGTTTTCTTCATTGTAGCTTTGCATAATTGTTAGTAAATCTTTGGTAGATAATGCTTTTAAATTAACTTTCCTCTTTTCCTGACAACTTTGGAGCTGCTTTCTCTTTATGTCTTTGCCATTCGCGAATTTTTAAATCCGTAAACGGTTCATTCTTTATTTCGTATTCTATAAAATACATTTCTTGAATCATTTTTGCTGTAGTCTTCTATACAGCCTTTACAGAAGATTCTTTATAGTCGTCGCCATTACCCTTCATCATATTAAAAGCATAATCTTCAAAGATTTTTGAAAGTTCCATCATAGTTGTACATTATTCCAGTTTATAATTTGTTACCATTAGGAACTCTGAGAACTCAGCCCAAGTTGAATTCTTGGCCTTCCGTGTGTTAAGTAGAATATTTTCAGCTATGTTTTTTTTTTAATTTCATGGTTAGATTGGCACCCAAACCTTGCATTTTTGTTTAAATTGCTTATTTTGTCTTTTTCAAACCAAGATCACATTTATCAGACAATCGTTTTTACCTGACATCTATCAAAATTTTGCCACTGAAAAACCATATTGTTGATTTTGCCCAGGTAGATGTAATTAAGAGTTTTTGCACTAAAAATAAGCCATGATATTTTGCCAGTATAAAACACTTTAGTGAAATAGTCATTAAAATTGTCTATTTCGAAGATGAACTTTTTTTAATAGAAAAAAGAAATGGAAGAGTTGTTACCAAGATTTCTAATATGTTTCTAGTCTCCTTCAACGTTTATCCTAGATTTTTTGCTATTAAAAATTTTAAAAGGGGTAGTGCGCCATTTAATGTAAGCAGGGTAAAGTATAAAACATTTTTTGTTACATCTGCAAAACCCTTTATTTTTTAAATAAATGTCACTATTACATTTGCGTGTGTAACTTTTCCCCTTTACGTAAACCAGATTTTTCAATAATAATATCCGGTAATGGTCTACCTTTTCCTTTTAATTCGATCATTTCTTCGTATGAATATGTAAAAAATCTCTTCACAATAATCAAATAAAGACGACTTAGATATTATATAAAATATAAGAAATATAATTGAATTATTTTATTGAAAATCAACTTCCGTAGTTTGTGTTTCAACGCTTAATTTTACACGATTTACCGATTTGTTAACGCACTGCGTCAGCTTAGCGACAATTGCACCTCCTCCAGTCTTAAAGTTCGACATTATTTCCTTTTCTAATCTCGGCAGGCCTTCTGCGCATACCAATTTATTGACATAATCTTTGATACTTTGCTGTCCGGAGGAGATTTTGAGCGGCAGAGAAACCATGCTTTCTACGATATCAGATTTAAGTTTGGCGATGGAGGCCTCCTGTTGGTCTTCTGAGGCTTTCTTGCAATCTTGTAGTCTTCTTCCTAGAGGATAAAACAAGAATGTGGTGAATAGTGACGAGACTCAATGTTGGGAAAATGAAATAAAACTGTATTTAAATAAATCATGTGATTAAAACGGAATGCCGATAAGCACAGTAAAAATTGTACATCTCTGCGCATGTCGTCACATATGAGAACGTTGCTGAGTAACCGTTTGACGCGAGTGACAGTTCTAGCCTCACTTCACCTGTCCTTGCAAAAAGTCGGCATTTACACGGAAGGTTTTCACCGCGCGCATCTAGACGTGCAGGTTTATTCCCACGCGTCAACGTTTGGCCAGGGCCTATTTCCCTAATAGGCCCAGCCCTAGGGCCCGCTTTCAGAGGAGCCCCGCCCTCGATCCTAAGCGAAATTATACTTATTCAAATAGTTAAAGACAAAATACTTCATTTGAAAAACCGCGATGCTGTTAAACTTTTTTATTGTAAAAAATATTTATTAGAATCCAAGCTGATCAATTATTACTGTATGCAAAACAAAAACAATCGTAAAAAAATGTTGCTGCACACATTTGTCACATTATACAAATAAAAATTATTTTAAATTGTACATTTCAAGAAATATTAATATTATTGCAGTAATAGAGTTTAGTGTCCGTTTAAGTAAAATTGAAAGAAAGTTTTAGCCGCAAGCGGAAAAAGTAGTGCATCTATTTCTTGCATTAAAGTACACAGGGACGCCAAAGGTAATGGGTTCCCTGGGGCATAGGTAGACAATGACAGGCTGTTTTATCCTTGTTAGGACTCATCAGAATGCCATAACCTGTAAGCAATCTCCAATACAACGAAAGTATGCTCTTAAGAAATTTTTAAGAATAAATATATGAAAAAAACCTAGTATCGCCATCTGTAGGAATTAACTCAATGCAAAAGATAGCCATCAGACGTAAAAACATAGATCTAATAATAAACCAAGTACGGTAGACCAATACATCTAGTATAGAAAACATTTTTGCGCATCCCTACACTTTTTCTACGAGTTTGTAGATTGAAATATAGATCGCGCTGTAGTAGCCCACTGGAGTGCTGCACCAATCCGTAAGGAAATGCCGCGTAAAAAATAAAGTTTATATTTTATTTATTTTTAAAACTAAACTATTTTACTTTTAAAAACACATTTTAAAAATTTTTTTAATGTCAACTCATATCTTACTGTCACCAATGTTTAGTTATTTAATTATAGTATAATTTGTACAAGTTTATTTTATTACATATAATTTATTATTGTTGTTTTTGGCACAAATAAATATCTTTATTATTTATTATTACTATATTCCAAATAAATTTCAAAATATCACTTTTCGGCTAGTTGTATTTTTAATAATTGTTTTGTTGAAAGTTATCAACAATTTTTCTGACTTAATATCTCTCGCACATTGAGAAATGCCTCATAGTTTTATGTCACAGCCCTTCGCCTTCGGCGTCGGACTGTTACCAAGGCAGCGTGATTTTGATTGACATAAAATTATCTCGTACATTATCAATATCCTAAGGATATTATAGCTAAGAATTTACTTTGACGCCAAGTGTCTCGATAAACTACATAATCTTTTAACAGTAATGAAATATTTCCAGTCTTAGATTATAAAATACTTTAAACGATTTGATAGTAATATTTTATTCTTTACTCTTACCAAATTTAGTAACTTCACTGGCTAATGATTGAACGCTATCCATGGCATTCCTAAGTACAATGTTAGCCTCACTTCCTATTCCATTAAGGCAACTTTGAGCAGTATACAGACAATCCTGTCGCAAATCGAATAGCCTATCCTCACTACCTTTTATGCATCTAGTGACATCAACATCTAAAAATTAAGAAAGTAGATGTTTTTTAAAATCGAAGGCTTGTATGAAATGAAATCACCAAACAATAAAATAATATAATGAAAATATAAAGTAGAAGCAAAATATGTTAACGTTATTTTGAATTTGTGGTTAAATCATAGTTAAAAAATCTGTAGCAATTTTTTTGGGGTTTTTTGGTCACTTTTAAATGAAAAATTTATTTATTTACTAACGTTTCGGTTTTCTATAAAACCATCTTCAGAACTACAAAGAAATATCATAATAAGTAGTAGAAGTTTAGTGTCCGTAATAATAGATAATAGAAAGAAAAGTTAGAGGCAAGCGGACAAAGTAATGCTTTTTTTTTGCATTATGGGACACCAAAAGAACGGGTTCCCTGAGGCACAGGTAAGATCATGGTGATATTTTGCCAACTAGCAAAATCCCGCTAAACGATTTTTGAGGCGCTAGAATCTCCGCACTGGCTAATAACTGAAACCGGATTCTCGATTCGCTAGAAATAATTATATTTGCCCCTGAATATGAAACAGGTTTTTACAAAATTGTTTGTGTGGATTCTGAGAAAATCGCGTTTAAAATAGCGTTTAGGGGGATTTTGTTGGTTGGCAAAATTTCACTAATACAGCTGTTTCGTCCTTATTAGGACTTATAAGAAAGCCAAAACTAGTAAGCCACTCCAGAATCAGCGAAAATGCGTTTACAAAAGTTATTTAAGAAATACGTGATAAAAACACCAGTATCGCCATCTGTGGGAATTAACTCCAATGCAGAAGGTAAAGCCACCGGACGTGAAATCAGAACTAAAACAACCAAGGCACGGTGGGCCACACGTCTAGTATAGGGAACGACATTTTGGCTTCTAATTATAAATATAGAACCAGTTAAAAAAATGTTTGATACCTACAAATAAAATAATAAAAAAAAACTGAGATACGCCACTGATTTACAGAAAATAACTGGGCCATATTAAAATAACATCCCAGTCTCTGGGGATTGTTGAAAGGCTCCTTTCTTTCAGCCCTTTTATTCAAAGTTGGATACAAATATCAAAACAAGCTATTTATTCTAATTTATACACTTTTTAATATAAGTAATATATAATTTACCTGCTGCAGCTGCTTGTTGCCTCAACTCGTTAATACTAATCATGAAATTTTTAAAAATTTGTTTTATAGCCTTTTTCAAATCTTGTAAAGCCTTTTCAGTCGCCTCAGCTACAGCGTCTTTAAGTATATGGATGACATGACAAGCTGAATCAATAGCAGTTTGAATAATATCTTTAAATTTTTCGAAGAAAGTGAGGATATCCACCAATCTTACTACTTCGGTCTGAAACAAAGTTTTCTTACAAGTGTGATTAGAAACCTTATTTACCCTATTTAAACATATTTAATGAACTATCTCAAAAACGTTTCCGACGAGAATAATTTTCAAATTGGCATTTGACATCCCAAAATTCATCTTTACCTGAAAGAATCATCGGTTTCGGCATGGTGTTCATACAAAATATGTTCGTATGTTAGATAATAATGAAAAATAAATGATTTAAGTAGTCTACTCACGTTCAGTCGGCTGTCCGTCGGCCGTCAGTCCGTGGACTGTCCATGAACCGGCAAGTCGTTATCGAAAGTCACACTATATCTTCAGTTTTGTTCACCGATAACGGCCCGGGAGTTCTCGGCGGGTTTTTGCTTGCGGCCTCCATTTTACTATACACACAGTTTTATATCGTCTCTAACATGTCACAAGAGGTGTGCTTAGCCGCAATTGTTATTATATCACACGAGCCGAGAAAAAGGGAAGGAAAAACAATTTGAATAAAAGAGTGGTTAAAAAGACGTTACATTTTCTCTAATATGGAGCTAAAAAAATGTTTACGGTGCATGAATTGTTTCGAGTATTTACTATAATATTCTGCTTCTTTTTGATATTTTAACCTTTTTAAGTTCCTTTCTGAATGCACTTCGTATCTTATATTTCACAGACAGTACCAAACATTTACTGTTTTATTCAGTGAAAGTACAGAGCTTTGGCGAAGTTCATAAGCCTTCGCCAAAGCTCTGTTGGCATATGAAGTCTTTTATTTTCAAATACATTTATGTTTACGGTACAAATCAATAAAATCTTTGATATTTTAACCTTTTTAAGTTGTCTCAGCCGTTTTCAATTACAAAATTTTTGTCTGAAGTAAAGGTAGGCCTTCAGTCCAATGCCGGCCTACCGACAACACACGTTCAGTTTTAACAACCGACAGCCGCCGGCCGGCTCTGGCCCGTCAATTAGCTGTGTGTGTGTGCGTGTGTGTAGCGGAATCGGCTGGCCGATCGTTATCTCTCCGGCAAACTCCTGCCGACCGACTGTACGTCAGTAGGCTACTTAAAGATATGAGACACTGATATTTCTGGAATGATACCATGCACCTATTGTGACTACAGAACTAACACAGTCCGTATCATTACCTCAAACGTTTTCTTCGTGAAAATGTATATGGTTACAGCTTCATAATCATTTTAGGTGAAAGACCCTCTGATATTCATGAATAGACAATGTTTTTACACTATAAATGTGCAGATAGTGGGAGATGTAGACGAAAAAGTATGTGATATAGTTGCGTGATGGCCTGGGTCAACTCAAGATCATTCTGCTTTAAGTGTATGTGTTGACATTTTAACAAGAAATGAAACAACAAGCTCCCAATATTTTTTATTTGAAAAGTAAAATTCAAACAAACTACGTTTAAGATTCGGTTGTACAATAAGAGCTTAAGTACGAGTTTTGTAAAGCTCGACCTAAAGTTGAACTCGCTTGAGCCTAAACCAATTTATGAATGACTGATAACCCAATAAAACAAACCTAATAAATTCTTTTTGACTTTTGAATTTGTGGTAATAATATTTTAAAGTTATGAATGCGAATGATGAGATTGAACACTTACTGGATTTAACAGAAGAATCGGATAATGACGATTTTATGGATGTTCTAGGAGCTAAAGAAAACTTTCGAAGGCCAGCCCAAAACTACAAACCGAGACCTGATTATATTCAAATTTTCGTAATTAAATTTAGTTTCAATATTTTCCTAGCATTCTTTTTTTTCTTTATTAGTAATATTATATGTGTTCTTATTTTTCAAAATACATTCAAACACCTTTACAAAAGCTAATAGCAGATATTCTTCTTTGAAATTAAAATTTGCATATAGTTTTGTGTTAGAATACATGGAAAAAGTAGCTGCAAATTATAAATAGGTACCATTGCCAGAATGGTCATTTAATTATTGAGCCCAACTGTGGTTAGGAATTGATTATTAGGGAATCCAAACCACTTGATTCAATATGGCGGTTGGATGGCAAAAAGCATTAAGTCACCAGTTAAATGCCACCAGCAACATTATTTTTATGGTCACGTGTACCAATCACAAAGCAGTATTTGCCATCCAGCCGCCCTTTTGACACATCGTTGGATTGCCTA
Source organism: Polydrusus cervinus (assembly GCA_935413205.1). Lineage (NCBI taxonomy): Eukaryota > Metazoa > Arthropoda > Insecta > Coleoptera > Curculionidae > Polydrusus > Polydrusus cervinus. The sequence continues at coordinate 50,974,454 of OW284516.1, read as the reverse complement.
ATAGTATAATCAATTCCTAACCTAAAATTAAACTTGGTTTTGATTTTAGGTCAAGCTTTGAGAAACTCGTACATAAGTTCTAATTGTACAACTGGGCCTTAAGGTGGACGCCCAATTTTTGTTTCTTTAATTTAATATCTAATTGTAGATTTTCCATTGCAGTTTATGAGCTTCAGTATCCAGTTTTAAAGTATTCAGTCTTTCCTTATCTTGTTATTTATGGTTCTCAAACGACTCTAATTTTTTTATCTACCAGACTTTCATATTTTTCCCAAATTTTGAAGATGTCAAAGTTTCAACGACGCCTTCTACGAACCAAATTTTTGAAGAGAAGAAATTTTAAAAAGCGAGTAAAGGGTACACACACGAGCAGATTTCGTCAAAGCACATTACATTATTAACTTTATCAATAAAAATTATTTGTATTTGTAATTATTTTATTTTTATTAAGAATGGTGTGCCTGAGGAAAAAAACGCAAAAGATCATTTTTATGCAGAATTGACCAGGCTAATCTGAAATAATATCCACATGGAAAAATATCAGTGACGTACCACTTTTTTTCTAAAAAATATATAATCGTCTTCATTTAAAGTTTTAAAAATTATTCTATTGGCGATAACGCTGAAACGAACGGAGATATCGAGCTGTGGTTTTAATATTTTTTCCAGGAAATCTCATCTACTTTTCGATTATGGTATCATAATTATACTGCATGATTAATTTTTTCGGAGTAAAATCAAAAAATGTGTTATTATTGCAAATTGCGCCCTCTAGCATTTTTTTTATAACTATTATGGACAACTAAATACGGTTGGTAAAAATACATACATTTCTCTTTAAAGCAGTCTTTAGTTTGCTAAAATCGGATAAGTCGTTTAAAAGTTACAGCGATTTAACTGATTACACTTTCAACAGCTCCCCCCCCCCTCTTATTAAAGTCGGTACGCCAATGAGCATAAGACAAAAATGATGTATAGTTGTCCAAACTTTTAATGGTGTTATTAAAGATATACCTTAATGTGGAATTTTCGGAGATATGTAAAATTTTAAAATTTACTTTTCAATTATGCCCTCTTGCGGCAAAATGCGGAACTTAAAAAATAATTTCCAGCATTTTCTCTTGGGCACTTTTGTCATAAATAAAATTTAACCGGATGCTGTACGATTACTAGTTTCTGAGATATGGCCGGCAGTCATTCTTAGTTGACTACCCGGTACATTATTCTCAGTGAAAAATTACCCGTGCGTCATGGGCAAAGGCCTGTCGACATATTAAGCACCGGTTCCCGCAGATAACCGAAGTTAAGCGGTGTCGAGCGCGGTTAGTACTTGGGCAGGTGACCGCTTGGGAACACGGCGTGCTCTTGCCTCAGGGAAGAGTGTAAAATGAATCGACACCTAGCCATCCTATTCACGCCGGACAGGCCGGATGAGATCGGATATCTCGTAGGATGAAGGTGCCGTTTCACACTCCCCAGTCGGTAGATCACATTTGTGGTCGATGACCGGTTCAAGATGGCCTACGTAGTCGGCGAACCGTAAAAAAAAATTACCCGTGCGTCATAACTTATACTTCATTAAAATCGTACGAATCAATCGAAGAAATATGGTCAAAGCAAAGTCTAATTTTATTAATATGTTTTATGTTAAGTGAATACGAGGTTGGCCTTGCCAGCGTCTGATTAAATTTGGTCTTTTTAATACGCGGTTAATTATTTCTTTATAGAACCCGCTGTTATAGTTCAAAATATACTACACTTGAGTATCAAGTTTTATATAAACTTTTACATTTAGATAAAATGTTGCTTAACAATCTTATTTTTTAAATAAAAGTGTATCCCTGTAATAAACTTATAAGTTAGTTGGAAGTAAATAAAAAAAAACTTGCTTGAAATATTTATGTTGTGCTATTTCTTAAATCTACTTACCATTTTGTTATGTAATTTTTACTGCTCACTTAGAGGCTTCATATATTGTAAATTTCACATATTTGCACTGTGAAAATCAATAAATATATAGAAATAATGACGAGTTCTAGGGGTTATGATTGGGACATGCGTCATAATTAATTAGACATTTTACAATTACGCCTGAAAGGAAACGTCATTGTCTAGTTAGCAGAGTGCTCAAACTACCGAGCGCAATATGGACAATCCACTCGAGTTTTATAGTATATTTTTTTTACGACTTAACTTCCGAACTTCATGCTAAGAATTTAAAAAAATTCCTATTATTTAAATTAGGCATCATAATTTGTCTTTTAAGTTGGCCATGAACTTGTGAGAACGGTAATAAAAAATAATTGAACAAAAATTAATTTTGATGGCAAACCCATTGACCAAATTACACTGTAACATATTTATCGATTCTTATATTTTAACAAACTCATTTTTAAATATATCTATCTTTCTCATATTCGGCTTTTTGCTGAATAACAGACAAAAAGCGATATATGTATTAATAAAAACAAACAATTTATTTTCTCAACCAGGTATTTTGATTAATAATTGTTTTACTGAAATGCACAGAAGAAAAGTAGGTTTGTCGGGTTTATTTCTGCTTACGTAAGAATTATAACTCCGAAAGTACAACAAAATACCTGTCCCGATGGAACAGGATACCTGGTCATACCCAAGCGAGGGCCACAATTGGAAAACCCTCCAAAAAATTATCAACTGGAATAATGCCTTTAACGCGCACCCAGCTAAAACAAGTGGTCGGCCTACTAACAGGCCACTGCTTAAGAAAACACCTACACCGAGTAGGAATTTACAATGGTCCCATTGAATGCAGGCTTTGCGGCGATGAGGACGAAACCGCCTCACATATCATATAAAACTGCGAAGCACTGACCCGAGGAATCTTCGGAGACATTCAATGTGGGGATAACCTCCCACATGACAAACTTGGTAGGAATTTGCTGGACCTTATAAAAGGAACAAACCTTTTCTAACAAGATAGGGGAGCACAATAAGCCACTAGGCTGCAGTGCAAGAAGCTTGGGCCGAACGCCCAACCCCCGCCTTAAACCAACCAACAACAAAATTGCTATAGAATTCGTTTTAAACAGTTAAAAATGGATTTTGTGCATTAATATGAATTTTTAACGTTCGCTATGGTCAAATTTTTCAAAATGATCGCCAATTTATAAACTAGCAACACTGTTAACGTGGAAATACATGGCAATACTGTAAGTAGAACTAACATAACCTTAAAAATTTCACACACTACAGGTATATTATGTTGTGTTTACAAAATTTCAACAAAGATGGTTTTTTTAATTTAATTTTTGGACAAAATGTATTTATTAATTTCGACTATTTTCCAATATCGTGAAAAATTGTGAGATACTCATAAACCATAGACATACAGATGTTTATAGGTACGTCACTGTATATCATAACATTTAAGTACAACTATTGTTACTGAACATAATCAAGCTTTTCATAAGGTATAATAATCACTCGCAAAGTTTGCATGATACAATGCACAGTGAGATCTAGCTACCAATAAGTTAAAACAAAGCAAGGTTTTCCAAAAAAATCGGTATTTCTTAAAATATAGCAGATATCAAAAATTTGACAATTTTTTTTTCTTTGCTATGAACCAGTAATTCAATTGACGTAGAGTGATAAAATTTAAAAATATTATTGTGAAAGTTACACGCCATTAAAATTGGAGCAAAAATCATCGTCTTCTTTAACACCCTGTATATAAAATTTTCTGACAGTTAAAGAAAATCCAACATTGACAATTGTTTTCCAAGGGATAAAACTATCAACCAATCAAAACCGTAGGTCGATATCATATTTGGTTCAGAAAATATTAACTGTTAAATTTAGGCGACATTTTTCTTGCTCGAAAGCAATTGTCCAGCAGTTTATTTATCCTGAAAAAAATGAAATTCCCGTATTGCCTTCCTTAAAATATTCTTTTATTACATTGCTAGTTAAGGTTGTCAATAATCTTTTTTATTTTTTATTCTTATCAATGTAATTATTAACACAGGTTGTTGCGTCCTTAACTATTTTATCAGACAAGTCCATCACTTGTTGAACAACTTTAAGTTTGAGTTCTTGAATCTTCTCCATTGAAATGAACTTATTAACGTGTTGGGTTATTGTGTCTACCTCAGTGGTAATTTTAGAAATCAAATTGATCTGAGATACTTTTATTTCGGCGGTAATAGCAGCACAACAAGCTGATCTCTCTTTGTCTGCCTTTAGACAGCACTCGGCAAGTTTGGCTTCTAAAACAAAATGGATTATGATCAGTGATGTAGCCAGCTCTTACACATAATAATAAGTTTATTTTCAATATTTATAATACTATAAATAAATGTGTTTATTTATTTTCCTCAATAAACTTCTTCTTTGATCCCCCGAAGACGTGCTTGTTAGGGACAAATCTTAGTATTTTAAATTATAAATATATATACACGGTGTTACAAATTCGACATACCAACATTGGAATCTCGGAAACCATACGAGTTAGAGAAACGGTTAGATGGGGGCAATTCGGTGCTGATTATAATGCCGCTTTAAAAGTTTTCAAATTACGAATACTTCCGATTTTATTCGAAAAAACCGAAATTTTGCAAAATCGTTTTTATTTTTTCCTGAGCTCATTTGACAAGCTATTTAAAAAGTAATGACATTTTGTCATTGCCACTTTTTCTGCTCTGCAAAATAACGTTTCGCCGTTTCGTCTCCGAGCGGCCATCACCAACTTTACTTTTTCAAATATGGACCTGGATTTTTTTAACCGATTTTTAAACCCTCCTACCTTCAAAATGTAATGGTAATATTAGTTCTTGCCTATTCTTTTTAATTCATATTTTTTACACTTCTTGTCAGTCCGGTCCTGGCAACGAATTACAATATTAAATAAAAGCTTTATTTTATTTAAAACATTCATACATAAGTAATATAATTTATTTTATAAGAATTTTCTAATACTTAATGCTAAATTTACTAATTATAAATCCTAATTTTCTAAAGGTTCAAAGAGATTGCCGTTTTGCTCAGTACAACGATCGATTTTTCTTCCAATTTTGGCGACAGCCCTTTCAACCGATCTTCTCCTTATACTACCAAATGCAACCTCTATGCGTTCTTCGAGTTCTTCCATGGTATCTACGTCAGTTTTATAAATAACATTTTTTAAAGCCCCCCATAAAAAGAAATCTAGCGGTGAAATATCTTGCCAGGACCAGACTGACCAGAAGTGTAAAAAATATGAATTTAAAAAAATAAGCAAGAAAAATTCATCATTATGAGAAAGTAATATCGCCATTAAATTTTGAGGGTAGGAGGGTTTAAAAATCAGTTAAAAAAAATCCAGGTCCGTATTTAAAAAAGTAAAGTTGGTGATGGCCGCTCGGAGACGAAACGGCGGATCTTTAGTTTAGTAACGTAATTTTGTAGAGGAGAAAAAGTGGCAATGACAAAGTGTCATTTATTTTTAAATAGCTAGCCAAATGAGTTCAGGAAAAAATAAAAACGATTTTCGTTTTTTTTTCGAATAAAATCAGAAGTATTCGGAACTTGAAAACTTTTAAAGCGGCATTATAATCAGCACCGAATTGCCCACATCTAACCGTTTTTCTAACTCGTATGGTTTCCGAGATTCCAATGCTGGTATGTCGAATTTGTAACACCCTGTATAGGAATATCAAAATATGTTTTTTAAAAAAATTTGTTAATATTATATAAAAGCTAAATTGTAAATAAAAAACTTTTGACTATTTGTATATAAATATAAACGCAGTTTTTTTTAAGATATAGAATATACAAATTTTGAAAAATATATTATTCACCACAATATTTATTAAAACATTTCCAACATTTTTTTTAAGTTATCTGTTTCCAATATCCATGCTTTTATTTCGACTTTATAATTTTTTAATAAAATATGTTTTTTAATTTTGTTGGAAAATAATCTTTTAAATAAAAACAAATATTTAAAAAAAAATTTGTCCTATGGACTTATTTATATTAGGTTTTATGGTTATTTCATTTTTATGACGAGTATTATGATTATGGTTTTTAAACTGTAAGGGATTTTTATTTTTAAATATATATATTAAGATGTTATAAATGTAAAGTTGACTAATGTTCATTTTCTTTGTTTCAGAATATAATTTTATTGAAGAATAAAGATAATCTTTATTTAATATAATTTGTAGAAATCTTTTCTGTAATATTTCTAATTTTTTAACTAAAGTTCTATTATTCCTCCCCAACCTAAAATTCCGTAATTTAAATGAGTTTTAACTAATGCATAATATAATATTTCCAGTTGTTTTAGGTTCAAAATTTTTTTAATGTTTCTAAAAATTGCTTATAACCTTCTTAATTTTTTAATCAAATATTCTATGTGAAAATTCCAATTTAATTGATTGTCAAAGATTATTCCTAAATATTTTACTTGATTAACTTTTAAAATTTCAATGTCATCAGTTATTTTAATATTATTAATATTTTGTGGTATGTTAGTTGGATTTAAAGTAAAAGGAATATAATTAGTTTTATCAAAATTAATTGTGAATACATTTTTATCAAATCAATTTTTTATTATTTTAAAATTTTTTAAATTTTGTTATTTAAGTTGTCCCAATTCGTATCTATATAAACAATTGCAGTATCATCTGCGAAACTATGAATTTCTCCATCACAATTCACATTAAATAAATCATTAATATTAAAAAATAATGGCCCTAAAATTGTTCCTTGAGGAACACCATATTTAATTACTTTAGGATAGCTTTTTTCTGTATCTATTTGGACATAAGTTGGTCTATCTTTTAGATAATTTTTAATTAATTCAAATTGTTTTCCTCTAAATCCAATATTTGCAATTTTTTCCAACAATATAATAATAATTATTATTATTTATTACGATTACTTAATTCTTAAAATTACATCACAGGAAGTTATGGTATTTAGGCCGTTTATTATTGCAGTAAGATTGACAGTAACAATACAAGTAAGCAGGTTTTTAAGGCATGATAAGTGATTCAATTTTTTATTAGTTTTTTATTTATTTTATTAACATATCATATTGATTCCTTTGGTTTTTGCCTTAGACATAGACCCAGTGGCGGCTCGCGGTCTTAAAAAATGGCGAAGAGCTAGTTATAGTGCGGGTACTTAAACAAACTTTAACTAAAAACCCGTGTAACAAAACGTCTCTCTTATCCTCATCTGTCCAACGACTGAATGGAGTTTTCAACAAATTACAAACTATGTCATTAATTGGGTTCATTATTAAAACACACAACTAAGTGGGTACGTACACTACTAAATTAACTGAAAAAAGAAAAACAAAACTTTTTAATCACACAGTAAATCACGTAAAAACGATATCTATACCGTAAGTTTCGCGAAGCCTCAAAATAAATACCTTAAGGTTAGGCGAACCAATGCTAAAATAATGGTGCATACGACTGATCTATTTTTAAATTGCCCTTCATCATAATGTAAATTGTTACATGTTGTTTGCGTGACTAACGTCACGTAACCATAGCGACAGTGAATATCAAAGCCATGTTGGACGTTAAGTCTTCACTTGCTTTGAGCTTACAGATACGGTTGCCTGGGGCGCGCCAAAATGCACGAGTGTTTATTGTCCATCGGAGTTAACCTTAGCCCTGTTATGCGTTGCTACATTCGGATTAAATTAGTTGTATTGGTACATTGATATTTAATCTTATCGAAAAACTTTCCTCCTGGTTTTATTTTATTTTTTTGGTGAAGAGCCCCTTCATCTACTTCACCTGATGAGCCGCCATTGCCTAGACCGAAATACTGTGGGACAAAACATGTATGTAACAAAAACAAACAGACTATTTGAGGCCGAGACTTTGGGTCTTTTTTTTTACAAAATACCAAATATCTTTGAGTAAAAATGGACCGATTTTTCGCATCAGAAATCTTTTTCTTTTAGTTTGGCTCTAAATGTTCAGGACCATAATTAAATGAAAAAGATAATTTTAAAAATGTGTTATTAGATGACAAAACGGTAAAATTGCAAACACTTTTACATTGTATTAAATTTCTAAAGCTGAGAAGTCGCTAAAACTGTATTTAAAATTCCAGGTCCGTATTTTAAAAAATTGACTTGAGGTTGATATCTAGAGAACGAAACGTCCAATTTGAAAACTAATAAGGCTATCTTGTAGAACATGAAAAGCAGCTATGAAAAATATTTTTTGTTTTGTTTCTAATTCAAAAATAAAGGCGCAAAAAATTAAAAATCAAAAATAAAAATTTCGGTTTTATTCGGATATCTCCTAAATCATTCGAAATATTTACATTTTTTTTTTCACCAAATTATTAAACCCCAAAGTACGAAACTTTGCCTCCATTTTACCAATCTTCTTATCTTCCCCTTGTACGTACTGGAATTTGTACCAACCTGTATAGTACATTTTATGCATTAAATCTCGTAGTAATTGTATAGAAATGAATGGAAAACTGAAGATTTTCGAAATACGAGAGAGCATCTGTGCACAAATCTTTAGTTCGGTCAGAAAATAATAGTTTGGTAGAAACATATTTTGGTATGAATTTTGGCATCATACCTTCAATTTTTGCACCATGTACACTCTTTACGACAAAATTGTGTATGCATAGACATAGACACTCATTTAAATTAAAAAAGAACAAATTTTATCTGACAGATTTGCATATTCTTGAAGTATATTCCTACCCTCACTTTTGTCAACTGTTACAAAACGACCCGTAAAATTTACAACGTGTAAATTTGGCTGTTTTGTAATTGACCACTGTGATTGGTCAGTTTCATATCCTAACCAGGATAAATATAAATTATATTCGTTTTCCTAAGACCACCTATGAAAATGAGAAAAAAAACACGGTTAACTTGGCTCGAAAGCGCCGAATATCACACGCGTGTTGAAAGAAAATATTTCAACTCTAGAGTGGAAATACAAGCCACACTATTTAATTTAAACATATGGTGCCAATTTGATAGACCACAAATATTTATTAAAAAGAATAAATTTTAGAAAGCAGTTTATTGTCTTATTTATCATGTATTTGTCGATTGATTTCGAATTAGAGTGTGAAAATACGCCATCTGAAATTATAAAAAAGTTAAGAATATACTAGAAAATCTATTACCAGTCAAAACACGCCCCGCTGAAGAAAATGTCATATATTAAACATAAAATTTGTATGTGTTGCCATAGCGTAGAGACTAGAGCTATGGCCTACAAATCGAAAGGTCACAGGTTCAAATACCATCAGGAGTATTTGACTTTTTTTTATAAAAACATTAAACAATTTATAGAATTAGGTATTTTGAATTGAAATCTTTCTTGTTGGATGGATTTTTTAAATTTATATTTAATGCATCTTTCCTTGATTAAATTTGAAAAATTCTTCCAACAAGGAAGACTTCAATTCAAAATACCTAATTCTATAAATTGTTTAATGTTTTTATAAAAAAAAGTCAAATGCTCCTGATGGGATTTGAACCTGTGACCTTTCGATTTGTACAAATTTTATGTTTAATATATGACATTTTCTTCAGCGGGGCTTGTTTTGACTGGTAATAGATTTTCTAGTATATCCTTAACTTTTTTATAATTTCAAATGGCGTATTTTCACACTCGAATTCGAAATCACTCGAAAAATACATGATAAATAAGTTAAACACTAAACTACTTTCTAAAATTTGTTATTTTTAATTGGCATCATATGTTTAAATTAATAGTGTGCCTTGTATTTCCACTCTAGAGTTGAAATATTTTTTTCAACTCTAGAGTTGAAATATTTTTTTCACAAATAAAAGGTTTTTTTAATAATTCTTTGTGGTCGTAGGAAAAATAGTGTACATTACTCGTGTGAAAGTGATTATTCTAAAACTCGGAGAATTTCCGTACTCGGCTGACGCCTCGTGCTAAATATCTCCTCGTTTGAAAAGTATCACTTTCATCACTTGTTATGTAATATATTATTAGTTAACCGGAATAGCCCACCAATTATTTTAGTGTAAAGAAAACAGCAAAGTTTTAGGTTGGAGTCCAAAAACACTTTTTTTTTTAATTCTTACGAAATCTTATAGGGGTTTGCAGGAATTCCTTAAGACATTCCATAGTACGTCTAATTTTTTCCTTAGTTTCATCTGAACTCTCGCCAATACAGGTTTTGACAACCCTTTTGTAATTATCTCTAGTATTACATATCTCATTTATGGGATCTATTAGACATTCATCCACTATTAGACCTAAAAAAGATATGTACGTTGACCGGGGAAATACAGTATTCGAAAAAATCGTCTATTTTCTCAAAAATACCAAAGTAACAACATAAATAGGAAGACAAAAATCACAAAGTCAAGGTCTCAATCATGTAATAAAATCAACTATGGTGACATGTTTCGCTCTTTACGGAGCATCATCAGACCTAAAATTGTATCGAGGTGTGACCTACATTACATTTTTATACTATTTAACAGCCTACCTTCATTAAAACCAATAAATGAAATAACACATGAAAAACAAGACGAGTACCATGTCAAAACAAACAGTTTACGATTAATCTTAAAACTAACACAAAAAACGACAGTTATAAAAGCGGGTAGGTGGGAGAGTGAAGCAACCATACAGGAGAATACGACTAACCGAGCTAAGGCCAAGCGTAGTAAAAGCCAAAATATATAAACGAAGAAGTCCTCCCCGCCCAATATTGTTGTCAATCTGCCAAACCAATTTAGGCGAGAGAACCAGAACAGGTTATAAAATATCCAATTATTTAATTTAAGTTATTAAAAATAAGGTAAGGTTCAAAGTTGAAGACTTCATTAAGGGCTGGGCTCTTTTTTGCCTTAGTAATTTCAAGTTTCTCTAGTAAATCTAACTTTTTGCTCTTATCATATTCATGCAGTATGTTTACGTTTTCAGATGTTAAAAATTGATGTCCCGAATCCAACAAATGATTGACTTTGTCATTTTTGTCTTCCTATTTATGGGGAAATACAGGATGGAGACTTTAACCGGAACAAATTCGCTAGAAGTTTAGGAAAAAATATTTTTTTAAATGGAAAAGCACGTCGTTTAAAATTTTGTATGAGCTACATTTTGGCACCAACATTTTTTTTACCCCCTGTATAAGGTAAACATAACCCAACTTAATTTTTTTATTGCCCCAGGGTTTGGACATTGGAACAAATTCGCTAGAATGTCGGAAAAAATCAAATTGATGATTGAGATCTTTTGTGAGCTTCATATTCATAAGAAAAATTTGTTTTTTCAACACTCTTAAGGGCGTGAAACAATTTTCTTCAAAAAGGTATCATAAGTGGTATCTTCCCATTTTAAAAAAATTAGGTTGGGTTAAGTTTCACCTTATACAGGAGTTAAAAAAAATTTAACGCCAAAATGTAGCACATACAAAATCTCAATCAACGTGTTTTTCCATTTTTCAAAAATATTTTTTACTAAACTTCTAGCGAATTTGTTACAATTTACAACATTGGTCAGGTAGCTCTTGGTAATTTGTCCAATATGTGTTATTAACATAATATTTCAATGTCGAGTTTTATTGGTATTCATGTGTCCACGTTAAATTTGATAATCTCAAGTAATCTGCTAGCTAAAGTCTGAACAAGAAGAAATCTGGCAGCAGTGGTTGGTCAAAGAGAGTCGTTCTTGCGGCTCGTTTTGTACTATCAACAAATTAACCTTTCTTATTCAAATTTTTACTGTTCTTACTTAGTTTGACTTTTTCGAGTGCCCTAAAATATCTGTTACAACTCTATACACCTGCTTCCAGACGGCTGGCTCATTGGGGAGCTAAAATCTTGACCGACCCCCGTTTTGGTAACTTCCTGGGGCATAATAGTGTAGTGCGCATAAAACTACTATTGTATGGACTAATACATACGGATGCTCATAACTTTATTGGCACTAGCCTGTTTATATTAATCTGAATAAAGCAGTTCTACCTAAAAGGTTATTTCAATAACACTTGTACTTGACAACTACAGGTCTTTTGAAATTGATACTTTTTCTTTCCACATCTAATAAAAGGTGATTAATTTTATTAAGCAAGTACCTGTATGTTTCTTTATTAAAACGTTAGATTTTAAGAAATAATCCATCTAGTAAGCTCATGGGCAGATCCTAAGCATTTCGTAACTGGCGACTGTGGAAGATATAAGATTACAATACAATTTTTCTTTAAATGAAAATTAATACTACTTACGTTTCAATTTCGTTATTTTAGTTTTAAACATTCACAAACCCATGAAACACAGAGAAATCAATAAGCAATTTTAAAAATAATGGTCCCCTACATATAAGTGAAAAATCTTTAGCGGTGCAAATCAGTATAAGTGTATAAAGCATGGTAACTCTAGCCCGTGCGTTTTCCAGTTATCTATTACATTTCCAGAATAATTATTTATTGTGTCTTTGGCTGTAGCATATGACATACTTACTTAGCTCGAGTGTTTCGAATTTCGATGCTGCCTCTCTTTTAGCGAGTAGATTGGCAGCCGCGTTACCATTTACTTCCAAATATCCTGGTATTTATTTCAAGGTAATTTTGTTGATTAAGCTTAGTTTGGATAGTGCCCTATGTTTTAGCTTCATACCGTTTTTGAGGTGCATTATCTTGCTTCAATAGCTTTTAAAACGGCTTTATTGTCAGAGTTGTTTTTAATGTTTAATGTGTGTAATTATTTTGTCTCTACTAGTACTACTACTACTACTACAACTACTTACTTACCACATTTGTTGCCCCTTTCCCGTAAATCCTCTATGAATTTTAGGAAACCGGCGGCAACTTGGTCCACAGTGGTGTCTACTTCCAGGGTAACAGTTCTGACTGCATCATTTACTTTCCCATCAAGTTCCGTAACGATAGTAATAGATTCGTTGACCTTCTTATTAACTTCTGTTATGAGTATTTTCAGTTCAGTATCACCTTCACTACACTAAAAACCATGATGAGTGATGTAAAAGGAGAGAGTAAGCGAAATTTAAAACAAACAAAGCAATGCAAGTTCAAAAGTCTTCTGTCATTCAAGAAACATCATTATGTCGAACATTCAATCAGACACTACTAAGGCATATTAATAGTTATTTACATTACTAGATGCGAAAGTTAATTTTTTGGTGTGAAGAGGTTTTTAAATTGCCGAGGCGGAGCCGAGGTGATTTAATAACTCCGACCACCAAAAAAGGCTTTCGCATCGTGTAATGTATTACATTTTTTCTATTACTGTTCTCTGATCAATATATTATTAAGTAATAAACTTTGATTTTGTTCAAATTAAAATGATAAAATAAGTTTTTTTTCTACTACTATATAAATAAATTAACTTTCGGGCCCTAGCACCATGACAGATAACGAAAGTAAACATTCGAGTTACCTGAATATTATACGTTGCTAGCTATATAAAGTAGCGTTGCTAGCTATGTAAAGTATTACTTTCGGTGCCAGGACGACAAAAAATGGATTATTTTACAGGTGGAAAATTCTTATTCTATTCGAACTGACAGACTGACAATACTCAAATAACTAGTTGTCATGGATTATTTTACAGGTGGAAAAAAACTTATTTTATCATTTTAATTTGAACAAAATCAAAGTTTATTACTTATTAATATATTTATCAGAGAACAGTAGTAAAATTAATACATTACACGATGCGAAAGCCTTTTTTGGTGTTCGGAGGTACTAAATCTCCTCGGCTTCGCCTCGGCAATTCAAAAACCCCTTACACCAAAAAATTAACTTTCGGATCTAGTAGTTTTTCCAAGTTGGGCTTGAAATTTTTCGTCAGATCTCCTTCCACCGGTATTATAATCGGAATGATATATATTTTATCTAGCTTCCATATATTTTTTATCTCTATCGCCAAATTCGAGTACTTGGTCTTCTTCTCCGATTAGGTTTTAGAGAGGTTGTGTATTAGTGGGCAACCTATATTTATTATGAAAGCTTTCTTGGTCGTTTTTTCGATAAGAAGAATATCCGGACGGTTGTTCTATACTGTTCTATCCGTTATTATTGGCCTGTCCCTGTATAAGAGATATTCAGGGGATTCAAGAACTGGCTGTATTGGTAGTATGGTGGGAGGTTTTCCCTTAGACCTAGTTTATGGACCAGTTCCTTGTGGATGATCTTTGCCACCTGATTATGTCTCCCCAGATAAGCGTTGGGTGCCATAGCACCACAACCCGCCGTAATATGTTCTATCGTTTCTCCGGGGTAATTACATTTTCTGCATACATCTTCCACATATATTTTCAAGATGACCTTTTCATAGTTTTGAGTTCGAATGACACGGTCTTGGATAGAGATTATAAAACCTTCTGTTTCAGCTTGAAGCTGCCTTTTGTCTAACCAATTCAGTGACATTTCTCTATCTATGAGTGGATTTTGGAGTGCAGTAGGGTATTTGCCGTGTAGAGCTTTTTCTTGCCAAGTTACAAGCGGTTGACTTGGCGGCGGGCGGATGATGTTAGGTAATCCGTTTTGCTTTAAGTTAAGGGCTGTATATCCAGCGTCTGCTGTTACCACTTTTGGAAGAATTTCTCCATTCGATTTTTGGAAGTATTTTCTCATAGAGGTCTCTTGCGACTTATTATTATTATATTGTACGCTATAATTATTATTGTTACATGGAATAAGGAAGATCATTATATTATTATTATTATCTATGCAAATCTGATAAATTGAAAAAATAAATAAATAAATATGCTGTTTATACGTTCCAGGTGTGGGGCGGAGTACAACCGTTATTGATTTGACCGCCATCGATTATCTGTCATTATTTGCAAAATTTTCTATCGTTAATTATTATATATATTTTTAATTTACATACCATCGCGTCAAGAGTTTGTCAGTCCTTCATAAGTTGTCACTGTAATTTATGTTTTACTTATAATTTTTTTTATATTTAAAACTCCATTATCATTATGTTATGAGAAATAGGTGTCATGATGAAAAATTAAAGTTTGAAGAATTTTGGTTGACTCATGTCAGTAAAAAAAAATGTGTGTTAAGGCACAGAGAAATAGTAGGTCGACTCTAGTCGCTACAGCAGAGATAAGTGTGCTTTCATTATATTTTGCATGTCCTTCTAGAATTTAACTTAAAGAATCAATATGAAACCACCCGTAGTTAGTTAAAAAATATGTTGAATAATATTAAATAAATACGTAAAAGAAACAACATTAAGGTTTCAAATCTTCACATAAATTTGTTTATATGCTACGAAACATTTCATGTTTTTGTTCTTATATTTAACATAAAAATAAACAAATTTATGTGAAGATTTGAAACCATAATGTTGTTACATTTACGTATTTATTTAATATGGATCTTCATCAAGTAACGATCGACTCAATTACATATTTAAATAATATTGAATTTTATAATGTTTCGTGAATTTTTTTTAGTTCGAAGTGTCATTTTTTATATTTTTTAATTATTTATAGAATATCTACAATAACTCTCAATATGCAGATAAAATAAATACTTTACTTATATTGAGTGGCAAAAATGGTGCGCTATGTGTGCAAAAGTGTTTAGAGCCAGTGCAACCATAATTCTAGAAAGGAATATACGGGCACTGGCCTAATATTTTTCAGGAAAGAAATGTTAAATAACATTCTTGAATCAATACCATAATGCTGACTAATATACCAGGGGACGCATCGTGGTTGGAAACATAGGAAATCCCATGCAAGTTTTGGACTGTCCAATTATTTGCCCCCCTGTAGATTTTAGAGCGGGGTTGTAGGACGACTTTTTTAGGGTCTCTGTGTTGTGAGTGCACATGCGGAGTTTGAACAACCCGATCTTAACTTATTTGAATAAGATTGCGATTAGTTTTTCATTGGAATTCAACAGGTAATGCTGCGGACACCAGCATTGAGTGGACTTGTCAACGTGTGATTTACAATTGTCAAATGTAATTTTCAAACGGTAGGCTTTAACAGATACATTTTTAACTAATATTTTCAAATTAAACAAACATTATTTTTAAAACTGATCTTTTAATTAGTCTACTTACAATAAAACCTATTAAATATTATTAAAATCATCAAGAATTGCTAAATCGGGAAGAAAACAAAAATAATACTTTCAAATTACATTTGACAATGACAAATTACAGGTTAACAAGTTCAATCAATGCAGGTGTCCGCAGCATCACCTGTTGAATTCCAATGAACAAGAAACCGCAATCCTATTCAAATAAGTTAAGATCGGGTTGTCCAAAATTGTTCAAACGTCGCATGTGCACCACACCGAGACCCTAAGGAAGTCTTTCTATAACCCTGCTCTAAAGTGAACAGAGGAGCAAATATTTGGACAGTCTAAAACTTCCATGGGAGTTTCTATATTTTGGCCTATTTACTTTAAGTTTTTAAATAATCTATAATTTTTATATAATATTCAGGATCATTTTAAATATATTTAAAAAAGTATTGTCTTATAAAAATTATTCGATCCCCGGAGTGGGCATACGTACAATAAAAAAAAGTATGTCCGAAACTCAATGGATTTAAGAATGCAGTATGTAACTAGTAATTCCTAATAGCGGGACCGAGAGTGGCGTCATGGACTTCTGGGGGCGTAAAAAGGATAACTAGGGCATACACGTGGTTCGGATTCCACCTTAAGCTGTAGGTGCCGTCTGGCTGACATTACCCAGACGATATGAGATAGAATGGGCCTTATATAGGCCTAAGTATACTGGCTCTTCAGCCAACCCCAGCAAAAAAAAAATGTTCAGAGGAAATCACATGTAAAGACATTCATCAAAATTACAGTCCCGCTAGTTATTAATATACATATTTTATTATTTATTGTTATATTTTACTTAAATTTTTATTAGTTCAAATTAAAGGACCTAACGAAGGAACGAAGACTACACGATCATTTAGCCTGATAGAGATATCCTTCTTAGTCATTCACGCATTAGTCTTGCCCTTGCTTTTAATGAGAATTTACATTAGTCTGACCTTTAATCCTTAAAATTTGCACACGATCAGTATTACTGGCATTCTCAGCTTAAATGATCGTGTAGGGTTTTATTAAGAATATAACTCCCATGAAAGTTTTAATTTGATTGCTACAGAGAAAAATGAATTAGTATACAGGGTGTCCTATAACTTATGGGCCGTAGGGTAACTGGAGATACTAGACATCAAACTAAGCCGATTATGTCATACAAGTTTTTTCGGATTGTTACTCGTTCTAGAGATACAGGGTGTTGAAAGTAAAAGTTTATTCTCGAAAATAAGCCATAATTTTAAAACGGTTTAATGAATCGAATTGAAAGTGGGCAATGTTATGTTTTTATGAGCAAGAAATAAGAATTTGTAGAAATTTTTAAGTTTTAAACTAGAGGGCGTTAGTTGCATACACTGGGCTTCATAAATCTATGATTTTTCTCCTACATGTGATATTAGGTGTTTTTCAATTATGGTTTCTTAAAGAAGGGCCTTTTCTGAGTCAAAAAGGTGTACTTGATTGATCTTAATATCCTTTACGGTTTTTGAGATATTTCCTTTTAAACATCCCACAGCATAAAAAAACCTAGTACGTAATTAAATTAATATTTTAATTATCAAAAAAAAACTTACATGACATAATCGGCTTAGTTTGATGTCTAGTATCTTCAGGGCAGCACAGTATCAAATTATGCAGATGATACTAAATTATATTGTAACCCGCTAAAGCAAACTTTACAAAATGACTTAAATATAATACCCACTTGGTGTGATGCTTGGCTCATGCCCCTAAATGAAGCAAAGTGCGTGGTTATGCATCTCGGTCGTACAAATCCTAAGTTACAGTACCATCTTAACAACGTTGTGCTTATGAAGGTCAATCAACAAAAGGACCTTGGGATAGTGATCAGCAGTGACTTATCGTGGGGTAAACACATTGATAATGCGTGTAAAAAAGCTAAACAGTCTTTGTTTTTAATAAAAAAAATATTTTCACGTCCTGATATCCGGACTAGCTCTTTAATTTATAAAACTTATGTGCGCCCAATTCTTGAATTTGGGTTTGGTGTTTGGTGGCCTGTGTTAAAACAACAAAAAGACCAAATTGAGAAAGTGCAGCGATTTACCACTAGGATGCCGTATGGTGTTGTAAGACCAACTTTTGAGAACAGACTGATAATTTTTGGACACATTTCTGAAATGGATAGATTGGTGCGGGGAGATCTTATCCTTACATATAGGATACTTCACAACCTATTCTCTGTTGATTTAAGTTCCCTTTTCACCCTTAATACAGACAATCGCTTACGAGGTCATCGATTAAAGCTTCGACGTGAACATTTTTTCACACGAGTCCGGGAGTTCTTCTTTTCCAACAGAGTATTTAATCTCTGGAACATCTTACCTGATGAGGCTATTGGTGCGGAATCATTAAACATTTTTAAAAATAGAATTGACATGACTCTTTTTGCAGACTATTAGTTGACATTTATTCTCACTCATCTGTTAACCTTTTAAAAATTTACCATTGACATTTAGCGATTGGATATACTCAAGACTATTAGTTTAAGTATAATAGAGTTTATAGGTTTTCAACCTCTACTCTTCTTTATAATAATAATAATAATCTCCAATTACTCTACGGCCCATAAGTTATGGGACACCCTGTATATGAAGACAAAAACATCAACAATTAATAATTACTAGTTTTATTTAGGTTTGTGACCGGAAATATCTTCAGCATTACAATTTTTTATTAAACTTTCAATACACTCTGCTGCATTGTTAACAATTATATTACCAGCAGCGGTTAGGCTGGTAATTGTGTCAGTTTTAAATTTCGGCAGGCTGATCGTAGTTATAAACGTACTGATACTCTGGTTGAGGCTGATAACTTCGGTCGCGATTTTTGAAGGCAGAGAAACAATACTGATGGTGATTTCGGCTGTAAGACAACTGAAACAGGCGGCTTCGTTGAAATCATTTTTTGCTGCAAATTCGGAGATTCTTCTTCCTTAAAAAAAATATATAAGTATTATAGTTCTTCGAATTACCAGCTGGATGCACAACTCATATATTATCATAACAGAATCATAAAATGAGGTAGGTCTGTTATTATTTAAAGGCTCATAAAATTCGTTTTGACAAGCTTAGTCATTTCGGAGAACTTTAATTTTTTTAGGGGGGGGGGGGGGGTGTAAGTGGGCATAAGTAGGACATTTTTTTCTGGAGAAAGGAACAGTAAGGACTACATATATTTCATAATATTATACCTAGTGAAGAAGGTGAAACTTCCATGGGAATTTCTATATTTTGGCCTATTTACTTCAAGTTTTTAAATAAAATCTATACCGGATGACATAATTTTTATTTATTTATTTCATACACTGTTTTACAGTTTCCCAGTTACAAAACAGGTAGAAAACAGAATTTAATTAAGTACAAATTAAAATTAATTATTTAACAATTAACATAAAGATTAGCAATATTTTAATTTATGAAACTAACAATACGGTAGTAATAATAGGTACCCTGCAACAAGAAATAATAATTTAAAAAAAAGTAATTACATACGTAGTATAGGTACTAGTGATAAAAATGTCTTTTGACAGCGCTTAAGCTACAATTAAAGACATCATAGGCATGGACATTGTCATTGTAACATGTACACATCCTATTGATGGGAGAATATTTGAAGACATTGGTTCGTGAAGGTGGTAGGTAGAAGGTATATAAGTTTCTGGCATTTAGAAAAATACTATAAAATATTATTCTTTTTACTCTTTTTCCTATAAAATTGCATCATAAATCAATAACTAAAACGATATCCGTCCAAAACCTTAATCTCTATATTATAAAACAGGGCTTTTAAAAGGAAAAGTTTAGAAACTAAACGTTTCCTCTAAGACCTTTGTAGTCTAAGCCAAGAATACATTATTTAAAAATTTAAATTAAGAGGCCAAGCGTGAGACGAAAAATTAGGTTGCAAATTAGACTATTAGACACGAGCTCTTAGGCTTGAGAAAGGGGGACCCTTAATACGCCACTGTTCGTTCGTGTAATTTCGGAGAAATTTGCGCTCAAAATATCGTCTAGCGGGATTTTGGTGGTTGACAAAAACTGACTATTTTTCCAGGAGATAATCCTTTAAATAAAATACTTACTGTATTCTGCAATTGCATTAGTTGTCGTTTCGATCTCTTTGATTGTTTTATCCGTGCTTTTTTTAATCTCATTCACGATTTCATCTAGATTATGTCTTATCTTATTTAAAAACCTTTCCTTTAAAGCATTAAGATCTGTAACACTACATTCTATACATCTATCTGGTTTGACACCTAAAAATTATCGAATTATTTTTTATTAAGTTTGATATGGATGTGAAAAGTTGTAAATCCTTATGCTGAGGCATCTTTTAACTTAGGTATGTGCCTACTTATTTATATCCAATTGAATACGCAAGCTTTACTTAGACGCGTCTCGCCATATAATGACTAATCAATAGAGCTAGGATCAGACGAAAGAAAGGAATAATTCCATTATTATACAGGGCATTACTTAATGATATGTACTTATTTTAATGGGTGATTCCTGGACCAATTTTAAGCCGAACAGTTCGAATACGCACATGTCCTAAAATGCTTTGTTTTCGATATACAGGGTTTTAAAGTTTTATTTTTTTCTGGGTTTTTATCAAAAATCTCGAAGACCGCTTGTTACAATACATTTTGGTATAAACTATAACGATATAAAAACACATATTTTTACCCTTTTGGAATTTTCTATCTATTTCTTACGCGTGTATAAGAACCCGTGCACCACAACAGTAAATAAAACAAACCGAAATACAAAAACAATAAAAAAAAAGCCACAAATTTTAAATTTCTAAACTGAATATGATTTAAAACCACCAATTAAAAAATACCCAAGCGCAAATTTCATCGCTTCGGAAGGACATAAGGCCTCGCGATTGTCCCATGCATCATGATACAACTACAAGAAGATATAATTTCGCGCAGGTGGGCGTGACTTTCGTGACGTCACCTAGCGAGTAATAACCGCCATATTGCGATATTTGCCGTTGTTTACAATGTTTACGTTAGAGTTTGAATTATGTACCAGTCGTTTATTTCTGATAACTGGTTTGTAATGTTACTGAAAAATGAGGTGTGCGGTATATGGTTGTATAATGTCGAATATTTCACTCATGTATAAATTTTCCCATAAGAAACGTTAAAAATAAAAAAATATCAGCGGATATACAACGTTGCCTAGACAACGTTGTATATCCAACACACAACAATCGAACCTATTTGACGAGACAGTTTTTTTTTTACCTTTTTACTGCGAACGTGATCGTTATTGTTATGAGTTCCCTTCGGGAAATTCATTGCTTTTGAAAAACAAACCCTCTCAACAGATAACGACAAAGATATAATTATGGCATAAATGAAAAAATATAAAAAAATTTTTTTATATATATTTCATTCTAGAAATATTCGGGGGTAATACCACGAGTGCTTAAAAATTACCGATAATTTTCATGAAAGCTTGTTATTTATAATTCCACGAGTTCGAAGAACGAGTGGAATTAGTATAACACGCTTGAATGAAAATTATCTGGTTAATTTTTATGCACGAGCGGTATTTAGGGAGAATATTTCTAGAATGAAATATATATAAAAAAAATTTTTTGTCATACAATTTTCAATTTCATATAACATAATTAAAACTGTAACTGAAATCCAATAACAATTATCTGTTGAGAGGGTTTGTTTTTCAAAAGCAATGAATTTCCCGAAGGGAACTCATAACAATAAAGATC
Source organism: Polydrusus cervinus (assembly GCA_935413205.1). Taxonomy (NCBI): domain Eukaryota; kingdom Metazoa; phylum Arthropoda; class Insecta; order Coleoptera; family Curculionidae; genus Polydrusus; species Polydrusus cervinus. The sequence goes on along the minus strand of OW284516.1, from coordinate 50,952,629 downwards.
ACGTTCGCAGTAAAAAGGTAAAAAAAAAACTGTCTCGTCAAATAGGTTCGATTGTTGTGTGTTGGATATACAACGTTGTCTAGGCAACGTTGTATATCCGCTGATATTTTTTTATTTTTAACGTTTCTTATGGGAAAATTTATACATGAGTGAAATATTCTCCCTAAATACCGCTCGTGCATAAAAATTAACCAGATAATTTTTAAGCACTCGTGGTATTACCCCCGATAATAAACGCAAGAGTTTTACGCCTGATGTCCAATTTTAAGGAATAACAAGGTGTTTGGAAGCGTGTGTTTAAACGCAACTCGCAACGATATTTAAAATTAAAAATGCTGGTGCTTGCTCCAAACATTTTAGTAACGATGACCATGAATGAAATCTTGAAACACGAATTGTTGAAAAATACACCTGACAAATATCGGCCTTGTTAATTTTTTTTACTCTGCATATTCATTCTTTGAAATCAGCTCTTCGATATTATGTTCGAAGGGCAAAAATGTTATTTTTTGATGTTGATGTATTTTTGTAGCAGAGAATTAAAATAATGCGACCCTTTCTAGAAAAAGAGAAATAAAAAATAAACAATAACTTAAATTTTGTATTAAAACTGTGATGTATCACAGTTTCATTCATATATTTAATTATTAAATATCGCACGCGCCCATATTAATATTTCCGCGCCTGTCCGTTCCTAGATTAAGATTCCGGTACCTGCAGTAATGATTGGGCTACGTACCTACATACGCGGTACCTAAAATTGTAATTGTTCCGAAAAGTGCGAATAAAATATCAACGGAAACATTCGTATTATTTCTTCCCTGCGGACATTACAAAAGTGGCGACGAGTATAGTGTTAACGTAATCGTTAATTAGAACCCGGAAACGTGGAAAAACCTCGTATTTTTCAATTTTTATTTCAGCATCGTGAGTTTTTTTTCTTATCGAATTTTAAAATGGCCACTACGACGTTCGGTCTGCAATTAGAATTCGACCCGAAGATACACGATTGGTCAGTACACGTTAGCCGATTGAAACAATTTTTCATTGCTAATGGCATTAAAGACAACGGAATAAAACGAGCAATTTTATTAAATGGACTTTCCCAGGAGGCCTACATTTTATTGCAAAATTTGTCTGTGCCAAACGCACCCGAGGAAACGGCCTATACTGACATTGTATCAGCCCTTAATGGGTATTATTGTGAAAAAACAATCGTGTTTGCCGAACGATGCAAATTTTATGCGGTTATTAAATCACCGAACGAATCAATCCAAGACTGGGCAATCCGTCTAAAAAGTCTTTGTGTAAAGTGTGAATTCGGTGACCAATTGGATAATATCTTACGTGATAAGTTTATCTGTGGTATGAATCTTGGAAAAATCATGGATAAATTGTTGGCATTGAGTACGACAACTACCTTCAAAGAAGCAATGGATGCAGCCATATTAGCAGAAGCAGCGCTGTTGAATCAAAACGGCGACTTTCGGCAACCTCATGTCAAGCAGGAAGCCTTAGGTGACGTACACGGTGACGTCTTTAGATTGCAGGGCTATCGAAGGGGGAGAGGTAAGCCGAGAGGCGGTACTAGCGCAGCAGGTAGACCAGGTATGACAAGCGCCGGAGGCAAATCTGGCAACAATGGATCTGGTGAGATATGCTCTATCTGCGGCAAAGGAAGGCATCAGGAGTTTAAGTGCTATTATCGAAATCGCGACAATAACAATAATAAATATTGTTCAATTTGTCATACAAAAACTCATAATACAATTAATTGTAAAAAGAGACAGCTTCATTATTTAGAAATAGGTAACACAGATAATGACAATTCTACGGATGAACAAAATATAAACATAAACAATAATAATGAATACCCAATCTTTACTCTCAAATCTGTTAATTTTAAACCCATAAACATTGATGTTTATTTAAATAAAAAATTGTTTACTTTAGAATTAGACTCTGGTGCTGCACTTTCCTGTATTCCTTTTGAATGGTATAAAAACTATTTTTATGAAATTCCATTAAAAGAATCGGTAGTAACATTAATAAATTTTTCTGGTGGAAAAATATCACCTGTTGGTGAAATATTATTGAATTTAAAATATAATAATAATGAACAAAAGTTAAATTTTTGTGTTATAAAAAATAGTACTAATGCTTTATTAGGCAGAGATTTTATTTCAGCATTTAAATTAGGCTTTCAGGAAATAAAATATGTGTCTAAGCCAGATGATTATTTTGACACCTTATCTGCAAGATTTCCAGAAGTATTTTCTGAAAATTTAGGTTGTTTTAATAAATTTAAATTAGAATTTTACTTAAAAGAGAATGCTATTCCTAAGTTTTGCAAGGCTAGGCCACTACCATATGCTCTTAAAGAAAAAGTTGAATTAGAATTAGACAGGCTGGAAAAGTCTGGAATAATTACACCGGTGGAACATTCTGAGTGGGGGACACCGATTGTACCGGTTTTGAAAGATGATGGTTCTGTGCGAGTGTGTGGAGATTATAAAATTACGCTTAACCCTTGGTTAGTAGATGATAAATATCCCATCCCTCGCATAGATGATATTTATGCAAAATTAGGAGGCGGACAAAAATTTTCCAAATTAGATTTAAGCGCAGCCTACCAACAAATAGTTTTGGAAAAGGACGCTGCAAAGTTCACCACGATATCGACTCATAAGGGGTTATTTATGTATAAAAGGCTCGCCTACGGTATCAAGTGTGCGCCTGCGCAGTTCCAGCGAATCATGGATCAAATTTTTAGAAACGCCGAGGGCACTTGCATCTTCTTAGATGATATTTTAGTGACCGGAAAAACATCCCTTGAACATAAAGAAAATTTGGAAAACGTTTTAAGAATTTTACGCGAATGCGGCTTAACTGTAAAAATTAATAAATGCGTTTTTTTTGCTGACTCATTGTCATATTTAGGATTTGATATTAGTTCAAATGGGTTATATAAATCAAGAAAAAAATTAATTGCTATCGAGCAATTACCTGTTCCAGAAAATATTAGCCAGTTGCGTGCATTTATTGGAGCAGTTAATTATTACAACAGGTTTATTCCCAATATACCTACAATTTTGCACCCGTTGTATAACTTGCTAAAAAAAGATAGTGACTGGAACTGGGATAATAAATGTCAAAAATCTTTTGAGGACATAAAGTCCATATTACAATCGGATAATTTTTTGGTTCACTATAACCCGGATTTACCGATAAACCTGACAGTGGATGCATCCCAGTATGGGGTGGGGGCAATTCTGTCCCACTGTTTTACTAATGGGGTTGAGAGGCCAATATTTTTTGCTTCGCGTACCTTGTCAGATCAACAAAAAAGATGGAGTCAAATAGATAGGGAAGCTTTTAGCATTGTGTTTGGTATAAAGCGTTATTATCAGTTTTTATATGGCAGAAAATTTACTCTGGTCACTGATAATAAGGCTTTGGTTTCGATCTTTTCACCAAAAAAAGGTATTCCAGTAATGGCAGCTAATCGAATGCAGCGGTATGCTTGTTTTTTGAGTGGATTTGATTTTGATATTAAATATGTACCCTCTGCTAAAAATATTGCAGATTTTCTATCGCGATTACCAGTACGTGATAGTGAAAACATTGAAGCGTGTGAGAGTGATTTATATCAAATAAATTTTTTGAATGATTGTAAAGATTTAAGCCTTGATTTATTTAAAATTGAGAAATTTACTCAAGAAGATTTTGTTTTATCACAAGTATATACGTTTGTTATATCAGGCTGGCCAGTGAAAGTTGAGGACCCCCATTTAAAACCTTATTTTCGTAAACACGAAGAAATAAGTGTAGTAAATAATGTTTTAATGTGGGGACACCGTGTTATAATTCCGGAATGCTTACAGCAGTCAATTTTAAAGGAATTACATAACACCCACATGGGAATTGTAAAGATGAAATCTTTGTCAAGATCTTATGTATGGTGGCCCAGTCTAAACCAGGACATTGAAAATACTTGTAAGTCTTGTATGGCATGTCAAATGCAACAAAATAATCCTAATTCGGAAAAATTATGTAATTGGCCTATTCCAGAAGGGATATGGGAACGGTTGCATATAGATTTTTTAGGCCCGATTAAAGGCAAATATTGTTTGATCGTAACGGATGCATTTTCTAAATGGCTAGAAGTGTTTGTTTTATCTAGCATTACGTCATCTATTACGATCGATAAATTAAGGGGGCTATTCTCCCAGTTTGGTTTGCCTAAAACTATTTGTTCAGATAACGGTCGGCAATTCACATCTCAGGAATTTTCTGATTTTTTAAAATTTAATGGCATTAAACATGTTACATCACCTCCGTATAATGCGTCTTCTAATGGTGCGGCCGAAAATAGTGTAAAGACTGTGAAAAACTTTTTATTAAAGGAACTTAATTCGTGTAATTATAAGTTTAATTTTAATGCTTCTTTAAATAGGTTTCTTATGATTTATAGGATTACTGAACATTGTTCAACAGGAGAAACTCCTTCTAAGCTTTTTTTAGGTCGTCAAATTAGGTCTAGATTTGACTTATTAAAACCTGAAAATTCACCAAAAATTTTACCTAAATCAGTTGATAATATAAAAAATAACTTAAAGAAAGCTCAGCAGAGAAATGAGCAAAATTTTAAGGGGAGGAGGAAAGAAAAGTTCTCTCTTGGACAATGTGTTTACGCTAGAGATTATAAAAATGTCTTGAAACCAACTTGGACTATTGGTCATATTGTAAAAATTTTAGGTAGGAATGTTTATCTTATTAAGCTGTATAAATCGGATTTGATTTGGAAAAGACACTTAAATCAAATTCGTAAGTGTGCGTCTAATAATGCTAGTGAATTGGTCGAAGCGAGTGACGGGAGAGTGTTAGATAGTGGCGAAAAAAAGTTAGGTAGTACTGGGGAATCCCAGAATAATAACGCGGGGTCTACACCGAACGTTAGTGATAGTGAGATAATAGATTTGACGTCTGATGACGATTACAACGTTCCAAGTGGCTCAAACCTTGTGACGGGTCGCCGTCCTCAACGAATTCGGAAATCTCCGGATCGATTAAAATATTAGTTAATAATTTAATTATATACATTTAAACGTACTGGTGCTGAAATAGCGGTGGGAGAGTGTGATGTATCACAGTTTCATTCATATATTTAATTATTAAATATCGCACGCGCCCATATTAATATTTCCGCGCCTGTCCGTTCCTAGATTAAGATTCCGGTACCTGCAGTAATGATTGGGCTACGTACCTACATACGCGGTACCTAAAATTGTAATTGTTCCGAAAAGTGCGAATAAAATATCAACGGAAACATTCGTATTATTTCTTCCCTGCGGACATTACAAAAACTTTTTATGTAAAATAAATTCAGAACAATAATTTTTTATTTTGAACGAATACTAGACACGGGTCAAAATATTTTAAGCTCTTTTCTATACAAAAAAATATTGGCCAGTGTGTCGTTTTCCAATTTCCATATTCGCAATAGATAATCAACTTTTAGAGTGAACGGTTAAAAAATATTCATTTCTATTGTCTATTTTTATAATTATTTTAAATAAAGATATTTCTTATTATTATTGTTATTTTTATTATTATTAACTTTCCCAAACAATGCCATCATTTATTATTAATTCTACTTGTGCATACCATCTTTCAAGTACTTGGAGTCAAAATATTTATATTTTCAAATAATTCAAAAAAAAAATATTTATGCTTGTAAAATAAGTAACATGCTGTTTCCCTGTAAAATTTTAGTCTAAATGAATTCCTACGCACTTTAAAGAAGTTTTCCTTTTAGCATAATCACATCTAAAAGTTTGAGTTACCGAAGGTAAGTTAAAGGAGGTTTTAAATTTTGATCAAAATAATCAATCTATCTATATAAAATGTATGTTTCAAGATTTAAGTCACAGTAGAAATTCTAAAGCTAATATGATTTAAAATAAATTTATTGAAAATTTCATATAAAATTGCCTTTTAATTACGTAAACTACGTTTTGCCGTATAATTCGGCGCGTTCAATTCAAAAATTCCTCATTAGGTGACGTCACGATCCACTCCGCACCCTGTTGATATCATACCTTGTATAGTTTTATCATGTCCCATGCATGTGTTTAATAAAAATTAGTAGGAGCTTCCTAGGCTATAATTATTTTGTTTCGCTGTTGTTTATTCGGGTGGCGGACTTATGAATACTATATTTTATCATTTTTATGGATAGGGCATTATAAAGGTAGTTGGTTTTTTACTTTTTTCTACTGACGTTTTATAATAACATCTTTTTGATTGTCATTATAGTTTTTTAATAACCTCCTTTTAGGCGCAGCGTGCTTAAAAGACTTTTAAGCACGTTACCAGGAGCAACGTGCTTAAAAGTAACGCAGGTAATTATTTACAATTAAAACGTAACCACAGACTAGGTATAATTTAATTTTTTTTGGCAAGTGTCAATTTTTGAAAGGGGCAATTGAAACATAGGTAATAAAATGTTAGTAAAATAAATTAAGTTTTTTATTATAAAACCTCAGTAGAAAAAATATTGTATACAACTCGTTACGAAACAATGTCTTTTAGTCACTTTGACGTGTTGTCCAGCTCGGCTTCGCCTCGTAGGACAATTCACGTCGCGTGCCTAAAAGACACTTATTTCGTTACTTTTTGTATAAATAGCTATTATTCTGTTACCTATATTATTTTAACTATGTCATGTAAAGCTGTTGTAAAAGTATACTTGTCAATTACAAAAATCGTTTGTTCCTTCATTTTGAGAGTGAGGCGCGATCTCAGAGGCCTATCCTGAGGAAAAATGGATCAAAAAGATCAGAAAAATACACTTGTGTGTTCAAACGAACAAAAAAATTCAATACTAACGTCGAATTGATAACCTCATATTTGTAGTCGCTTATTCAATAAAAGTTATTTTACATTTTTTGAATGCCCCTTCCTTCAATTGGTCAATAGCAATTATGAATCCTTCAATAGTTTCGTCTAAAGCCTGATTTAATTCTGCTTCAATTTTGGCGACCGCCTCAACTACTGATTCTTGAAGTTGACTTATGGTTTGAGATGCCGAATTAATTGCACTTTCAAGGACGGTTTGAAGCGTCTCCAGCAACTTAAGGCTTTCTTGCGATATGTTCTTACCTTCGCACTAAAAAATAGTATACTATATTATTCCACTATATAGTCTACCGGGTGTCCCACTAAGAATGGCTCTCGGCCGTATCTCGGAAACTACTGGGCATAGAAACTCAGGAAAAAAAAAATTATAACTAAAGTGGTCATGAGAAAATCCTGGAAATAATTTTTTAAGTTCCGCATTTTGCCGCAAGAGGGCGTAATTGAAAAGTAAATTTTAAAATTTTACATATCTCCGAAAATTCCACATTAAGGTATATCTTTGATAATACCATTGCAAATGCTTGGACAATTATGCATCATTTTGGTCTTATGCTCATTGGCGTACCGTACGGACCGAAAGGGGGGGAAGCTGTTGAAAGGGTAATCAGTAAAATCGCTGTAACTTTTAAACGACTTATCCGATTTTAGCAAACTAAAGACTGTTTGGAAGAGAAATATATGCACTTTCACGAATCGTATTTAGTTGTCCATAATAGTTCTCAAAAAAAATGCTAGAGGGCGCAAATTGGAATAATAACACATTTTTTGATTTTACTCCGAAAAAATAAATCATACGGTATAATTATGATACCATAATCGAAAAGTAGATTAAATTTGCTAGAACAAATATTAAAACCGCAGCTCGATATCTCTGTTCGTTTCAGCGTTATCGCCAATAGAATAATTTTTAAAAGTAGGTAAGCGATTATATATTTTTTAGAAAAAAAGTGGGACGCCACTGATATTTTTCAATGTGGATATTATTTCGGATTAGCGTGGTCAATTCTGTATAAAAATGGTCTCTTGCGTTTTTCTCCTCAGGCACACCGTTCTTAATTAAAATAATTAAATTAAATTAGACAGGCGGAAGTGAAAGTTGTCATTTCCAACAATTTTTATAAAACTAAATTTTTCATTATCAATGTTAATAATGATAATAATAAATAGTAGAGCTAATTTATTTTAATTAAGAGCGGTGTGTCTGAGGAGAAAAATGCAAGAGACCATTTTTATGCAGAATTAGCCAGGCTAATCAGAAATAATATCCACATGAAAAAATATCAGTGGCGTCCCACTTTTTTTCTAAAAAATATATAATCGCTTACTTTTAAAAATTATTCTATTGGCGATAACGCTGAAACGAACGGAGATATCGAGCTGCGGTTTTAATATTTGTTCTAGCAAATTTAATCTACTTTTCGATTATGGTATCATAATTATACCGTATGATTTATTTTTTCGGAGTAAAATCAAAAAATGTGTTATTATTCCAATTTGCGCCCTCTAGCATTTTTTTCTAGACCTATTATGGACAACTAAATACGATTCGTGAAAGTGAATATATTTCTCTTCCAAACAGTCTTTAGTTTGCTAAAATCGGATAAGTCGTTTATAAGTTACAGCGATTTAAATGATTACACATTCAACCGCTTCCCCCCCTTTTATTAAAGTCGGTACGCCAATGAGCATATGTCCAAAATGATGCACAATTGTCCAAGCTTTTCAATGGTGTTATCAAAGATATACCTTAATGTGGAATTTTCGGAGATATATAAAATTTTAAAATTTACTTTTCAATTACGCCCTCTTGCGGCAAAATGCGGAACTTAAAAATTATTTCCAGCATTTTCTCATGACCACTTTAGTAATAATTTTTTTTTCCTGAGTTTCTATGCCCAGTAGTTTCCGAGATACGGCCGAGAGCCGTTGTTAGTGGGACACCCGGTACATGCTGAACAGTTGTAGTGGTCATAATCTGCATCTGTTCGGGTTTGTTCTGCAATGATGGCAATTAGGCGGGCAGAAGCCAATAGTTCCAGGAACAATTATCTTTTAAGATAGGCCCTGAACCTAAGGGTGCCTGCCCAATTGTGTTTAGGGGATTAATTTACGTAGTAATTCTTGCGCTTGGATTTCTTTTTTTAGACGCCACTTTGGATTGGGAAAAGTTTGAGAAAGGAGACACGGTTTTTTTTCAAGATCTCCATACAGGTTAGCTGATCCAATCTAAAAATATCAGGTCCACTTATGCCCAATGGCGGCTCGTGATAGTCGATACAGGTGGGGCCAAAATATCAAGTCAAAAATCTTTGATGAGAGTACAGGTTGTTACAAATTCGATACATTGACATTGCTATCTCAATAACTATAAGAGATATAAATTTGGTTGAATGGAGGCAAAGTTGCACATTTTATTGATGAGTTATTTGTTAAAAAAATCCGATGACTTGCGGAGCATCCGAAAAAAAAACAAGAAAAAAGTAATTTGTGTTTTTATTGTCTTTACGAAAAAATATTGATTTTTTGGATAAACCAAGAGCACTTACTTAAGACAATTTTTTATGCTCTTCAAAATAATCTTATTTTTCAGATACGACGTTCGTTTTTTAGATAGGTACATATATCAACTCAATTTTTTTAAATTCGGACCTGATTTTTTTTTTAAATTTTTGAGTAGATTTTGACCTCTTAAAATTATTATCTTGTAAAATACTTAAGAAAGTACCTACTTTTGTCATAAAAAAATAAAAACAAGTTTTTCGTACATTTTTTCGGATATCTCTGAAAATCATCGAAATTTACTTTTAACAAATTGTTCAGCATTAAAATATGCAACTTTGCCTCCATTTACCAAACTCTCTATCTCTTGTTGTTACCGAGATAGCAATGCTAGTGCATCGCATTTGTACAACCCTGTATATAAAAAAAATCGAAAAACTTACCGACTAATTAAATGGAGCATTTGCAATAGTTGTAACAAAAAATGTTCACAAAACACTCAAATTATCTTATAAGAAAACTTTAAAGGTACGTCTTTTTGTTAGTTGAAAATGATTCAATCACTTTTGTTCTTGAAGTCATCAATATTGTTTACAAAATGTTTTTCGGCAGGCTACATACCTAAAGCGCTAAGTCTTTCCTCTTTTATTTTATTCATTTTTAAATTGATAAATCGGAATCAGGAATATTATTATAATCCACCGACGGACTGACCTAAACCTAACCTACAAGAATAATTTATGTTAAACAGTAAAAACTGTTTAAAATAAACCTATTTTAAAATTAATATCTCGACAGGGCAAATCGTATTCAAAACAGCTGCAATCTAGTATCAAGTAGTGGTAACAAAGGCGAAGGCCTGATCCGATTGAAACGACAAAATAAAGCACGTGTAAATCCTTCAATCCCGGACGGATCTGAGGATCTGGCCCGCCACAAAATTTCTGAATTCCTTATGCGTCAGTAAGAGAGGGCGATCTATCATTATCTCTTTCGTAAGCGATGAACCTTCGATGAACAGCATGGCCATACATAGAAATCGCCGGCATTGGGTAGCGCGAAGGAATTTTCGCGGCGTCGGGGAGTTTTTGCACCGTTAGGCGTTATCAGATATTAAATGAACGCAACGTCTTGAATTTTAAATTATTCACAGTTACAAAAAGAATAAAGCGTAAAGATGCAAAGCAATGATTACGAGTGTGAGTAAAAAAATAACTTGGTGTACAGGTAGGTAGGGCCATGGCATTGTGGCTCTACTGTACGAGCCCACACTGCTTGTGCCTACCAGTTACAATTTTTTTGGCGACGCTACTGAGTATATAGCAAGGAAAGTTCCGCGAACAACCGATTTTTAATTATTAATTTGATTAACATACCATGTTGTTAGTTTTCATTCGGTTTATACTAATCCAATATTTTTTAGGACTTGAATTTTGAGCATTATGTTTTAAAATATTTACATGTTTATTAAGAATAATAGTTTAGCAACATTTTTAAGTCATAATAAAGTTCTGTCAATAATGATTAACTTCTCTTGTCACACGACATTCATATCACAAACGAGAGTGCGGTATACTTGGAAGCATGGACTTCTCGAGTTAGAGTAGGAGTCAATCAGAGACAATACACACCTGTTCATAAAAAGAACAAGGGAAAATTTAAAGTTTACTACGGGCACTACAGGCTTCTGCTATTTGGCTAGCAAAGATGTAAACCAACTGTATATAGCGAAGAAACAAACCATGGTGAATGTTTGTAAAGTTCCGACTTTAAAATAATTACGGTCTTTTTTTATTCAAAACAATGAAAAGCTAACGAAAAATTATAGTTATTAGAAGAAAAAAAATGCTCTAGCTTATAATCAATATCATATTGCACTAAACCGCGTAACTTGATAAGTCGTTTCCCGTTCTGCGTAGCCTCCGAAGCTTTCCTCTTGGCTGATTTTTGACAAACCTAATATCTGATTGAACACACTAACACACATACTTATTGAGGAACGAAACGTATGGAAAAAAAATTACTAGAAACTACTACTGGGGCAATAATCTGGTATACAGACTGCTCCAAAACCAAAGAGGGTACCGGAGCGGGGATACACGGAGTAAAACAATACCGCCTTCCAGGTGGTGCTGAGTAAGACCGGGGAAAAAATCGGTTTTCCAGTATTCCAAGCAGAAATCTACGCCATATTACAGTGTGCGTATGAAAACAATAGGAGAGCTTACCTCAATAAGCGGATCCATGTATATTCTGACAGTCAAGCAGCCCTTAGATCGATAATATGCAACAAGGTTACCTCAAGACTGGTATGGGAATGTCAAGAGGAACTGGAGGTCTAGGCAAAAGTAAACATAGTAATACTGCAGTGGGTACCAGAACACGAAAGTATTGCAGGAACGGAAAAAGCCGATGAACTTGCGAGGAAGGGCTCAGAATAGTAGATTCTGTAACGAGGTTGGAATGAAAATTTGATCCGAGTGGAAGATTCCGAACGCGAGCGTGAGGAACCACGAGTATCGAATTTTCATTCTAACCGAGTAGCAGACTATATTTTCTCCACGACCAAAAATACTATTCGCAATAAAATAGTGGAATTTAGTGTCCGTTAAAATATATAAGAAGCTTAGCGGCAAGCGGACAGAGTAGTGCGTCTATCTTTTGCATTAAAGTACACAGGGACGCCAAAGGTAATGGAATCCCTGGGGCACAGGTAGACAATGACAGGCTGTTTCGTTCTTGTTAGAACTCATAACCCGTAAGCGACCCCCAGTACAGCGAGCCTGTTCTTTCAAGGCGTTTTTAGGAAATAAAAACGCGATGAAAACCCAGTAACGCCATCAGTAGGAATCAACCCAATGCAAAAGATAGCCATCTAACGTGAAAACGTAGAAATAAATAAATCTAAATCAATCAAGCACGGAACGGCCACTTCACCAGTATAGGAAACATTTCTCGCTTCTCTAATACCATCGCCACGGTTTTGTGGATTCAGATCCAGATCGCGCTGCAGTCGCCCACCGGTGTGCAGCACTATTCCGTAAATGCCGTGTGTAAGTATAAATAAAATAGTGGAATTTAGTGTCCGTTAAAATATATAAAGAAAAGAAGCTTAACGGCAAGCGGACAGAGTAGTGCGTCTATCTTTTGCATTTTTCCTATACTGGTGAAGTGGCCGTTCCGTGCTTGATTGATTTAGATTTATTTATTTCTACGTTTTCACGTTAGATGGTTATCTTTTGCATTGGGTTGATTCCTACTGATGGCGTTACTGGGTTTTCATCGCGTTTTTATTTCTTAAAAACGCCTTGAAAAGAAGAGTCTCGCTGTATTGAGAGTTGCTTACAGGTTATGGCTTTCTGATGAGTTCTAACAAAAACGAAACAGCCTATCATTGTCTACCTGTGCCCCAGGGAACCCATTACCTTTGGCGTCCCTGTGTACTTTAATGCAAAAGATAGACGCATTACTCTGTCCGCTTGCCGCTAAGCTTCTTTTCTTTAACTATTCGCAATATTTGTAATTTCAGGTGGAGTATTATCCAGTTCCATATCTGATTCATCCGATTTTTCACTCATATTTTGACTAGCACTAAAATTTGTCTGCTGACATTGACAGTTTCGAAATTCATGGCAACCCATGTCGTTTAGATCAATTACAGAATATTCATTCCGTATCTTGTTATGGAATGAAAATACACGCAAAACGCATAAGAAGTAAGTGTTTCAGAATAAATATTCCAACTCAAGAGCGAGAATTTTTACATTCTATTATCAAAAATGATTTTGGAATTATTGCATTTAGTAATGGTCGTGGAGAAAATACATTCATTGGTCCAGAACCGACACTCGTAATACCAAGGTGCACAGTACATCAGGAGTGAACACACAATCCACTGGAGCAATAGACAGTGATTACACCACAGCAATAACGTCCTCCTTACAGGAATTCTGTCAGGACACATGGTTGTCAAGAACCATCTGCACAAAATGCAATTGTATAATTAATACCTTGACTGCAGATTATGCGGACAAGTCAGGGAAACTGTACAGCACATAGTTTGCCATTGCGAGTCACTAGATCGAAAGAGGCAACAACAACCAAAACTGAAACCAGAGGACATCCTAACCCTCTCCCCAGTTGAGCACAATGGACCAAACCTGGCCTAAGTGCATCCGGCGCACGGACGGGCCCTCGGAAAAGAAATCATTAAAAAACCCGATATTAACGTCTGGTCATAAAACAAAGCTAACCTCAAATTATTTAGTTAAATCTCGAACCGTGCCCGAAAGGGAGGCACTATACTTTCCCCAGGCTCCTCCTATAAATATGTCCTCGCACCTGCCAGGAACCGTCGAAGTTCCGAAATAAAGGGGTCAGGATGTCTGCCTCGCCCACTTCTTTTAAATCGTGAAACAATCGAATTGTAGGTACGTAGAAAAATTGGGCTTACACTTATATTGCGTTAAAAGATAAAGATAACTATATAAAAATATTTAAAATGCTGACAAAACTGACCTCCTTATTTCTAAAAATAAATGTTTTATATTATTTTTAAACACTTGCTGCTCTGTATAAATCCGCCACTGAATTTTGGTGTCCCAAAATAAATAAGCGGCTCTTTATCAACGCGTAGGCACCTTCATTATTGTGTCAAGAACTATTTTAAAGAACTATTTCTATAGCCAGGCCCAATGTTAAAATATATGGAGTGGCTCAAAAAAGAAGCTGTATATTTTTTGAATTTTTGATATACTTTGTCCTTCTTATTTTTAAGCTTCTTAGTAGCTATACTCCAGGTCCATAATTACTATCGGCGACTCATCGCTTTTATATCGATATCGAGTAGTAAGTTGTACGAAGTCAAAGAAAAAAAACTCCAAGGAAATAAATATTTTGCACTATTATAATTTCCAAAATACACTGGAATTGTTCCCTCTATAGTCTATTTCAGAAAGGTGCAGAGTAATAAAAGCTCATTAGGTATGCAAGAGGACTACACCAACGAATATTTAAGCCACTTTCATAATTTGACATTGATTTCATTGCAAAATTCTTTATTTTCATCAAGTGCAGGTAGTACCACCCTGGTTTGGGTCAATTTATGGGTTTTCTCTATTGTTATCTATTCACAAACACTGAAAATAGTGTGACAAAGGCATGCATTATGTACGTAGTGTTAAGTACACTTATTTTTTATTAAACATTATAAAAAAATACAAAATACAAAAAATTTTGCATTGATTTCATTGCAGAATTCATTATTTTTATCAAGTGCAGGTAGTACCACCCGGATTGGGGTCAAATCATAATATTCTTCGTCATCTGAAAAATTGTCATCTCTCTTGACGTTATAATTAACGGGTCGACGGTCCGATCGATCAGGTGGTCAAGATCCCACATTTTCTCCTCTTCTTTAATGACCTGATGGCCTGTTTTTGCCACTTCTTTGGTGTCACTTTCTTAATGACCTGATCAAACGGTAGCTTAACGTCTTTCATTTTGAATGTCGTGTTGTGTCTTGCTACAAATCCTTTCACTTGCGCCCATATAAGTTCTATAGGATTTGGTTTGCAATGATATGGCCGTGTGCGCAGCACAGTTACACTATGTTTCCCAGCTATATCCTACACAATATTTCGATTTTGACATTCGGGCCAGAAAACATACCTTTCCTAATCCTCTTTCGCAATTACTTAAAATTTTAACATTACAAACAATACTATTTTATCTTAATATTCGTTTACCTAATTCTCTAAAATTTTTGGTTAAGTATCATAAATAATTGAATGCACAAAATTTACCTGCGCCTATGGCCGACACCGAAATTGAGCCGAAGTGGACGGAATTTTCCATTTTATTACTCTACACCTTTTTGAATAGACTATAGGTAAAAATTATAATATAATTTTCAAATTCCTGATGATGTAAAGATAATATCGAAACGTCTAAACATTATTAAGTGTTGTACATGGTTAAATTTAGGACCTTAGATATTTTAATTTTTAAAACGAAAGATTGTACCGCAATTCTAAAAACACGGTAGTATAAAGCTAAAAAGTTGCTTTAACAATCTTGTATTTGCTGTTCAGTAGCGATTAAAATACGTTAGATAAATTAAAAAACAAAAACTCAAAATTTTTGTTTTTTAGAATATTTTAAAAAGGTAAAAAAAAGCTTAATTTTTTTTACGAAATTAGTGGACATAAAATTTCGCCACTTTTTTACCGATGCTGTATCTCTTATTGTTTCAGAGATATCCATGACGAGGCTCGAATTTGGGACACCCTGTAGGTACAGTGTACGTACACCTTTTTTTCCCTAATAAGAGTTTAATTTATTTTTAAACATATCTACATTAATTTATCCCGAAATGTATTTTCTGTTCATCTCCACAAAAGGCCCGTTTTAACGGTCCAATTAAAATGTTTGCAATTGACTTATGCAAATTACGTTTTCTCCGATTAAAATTTGTCATTGCAGATAACAAATTCAGAAAAAACGACCTCGTTCTCCGCATTTTTTATTATTTTTCTAGATCTTATCTTGTGCCGTGCACGGAACTGGTGACAAAAATTTTAATTAAGATTTCATCAATGAAGAAAGTTAATTGTTTGCCGAAATAATAATTTGTCTTAGTTTAAGACAGGCAAAGAATTAATGTTTGCACTTCGCAGCTTATATCGCTTTTAATTATTTTATTCCATCTACAGATTTTTTCGCAGAACTATTTATCCTTAAACATCCTAAAACGAAAGTGCAATTTCCAACAAAATTTGAAATCGTTTATTATCCATCCTATTTACCAGATTTGGCTCAGTCGGACTTCCGTTTGTTCCCACCACTTCAGACATCAACACCCGAATTCAATAATGCCCGAATAATTCATCTCCTATAGTCTATTTCAGAATGGTGGAGAGTAATAAAATGGGAAATTCCATCCAGTTCGGCTCAATTTTAGTGTCGGCCATAGACGCAGGTAAATATCGTGCATTAAATTATTTATGATAACTACTAACCAGAGTAAAAAAAAGATAATTTGATAAAGAAGGAACTATTAGCTATAGCAAATTTACAAAAACATCGTTTTATGAAATATTCCGTGGAAGATATAGCTGAAAAACATTGTGTCACTGTGCTGCGCACACCGTCATATCATTGCGAACTAAATCCTATAGAACTTATATGGGCGCAAGTGAAAGGATTTTTAGCAAGACAGTTTCTCAGATGACGAAGAATATTATGATTATCTATAATTTAATTTCTGTTTTTTATTTTTTATATTTTGTATTTTTTTTTTGTTAAATAAAAAATAAGTGTACCTAATACTATGTACATAATGCACGCCTTTGTCACACCATTTTTAGTGTTTTTGAATGGATAACAATAGGCAAAACCCATAAATTAATACAAACCCGGGTGGTACTACCTGCACCTGATAAAAATACAGAATTTTGTAATGAAATCAATGCCAAATTATGGAAGTGGCTTAAATATTTGTTGAGTCACTCTGTAATCACAGTATCTCAATAATGTCTCAATGGGTCGGGCGACAATAACAAATCACAGGTTGACAAGTCCAATCAATGCTGGTGTCCGCAGCTTTAACTGTTGAATTCCAATGAAACACCAACCGCAATTCTATTCAAATTAGTTAAGATCGGGTTGTTCAAACTCCGCATATGCACGCACCACACAGAGACCCTAAAAAAGTCTCCCCACAACCCCGCTCTAAAGTCAACAGGGGAGCAAATATTTAAACAGTCTTAAACTCGCATGGGATTTCCTATGTTTCCAACCACGATGCATCACCCGGTATAGAAAGAGAGTCGCCTTACCTCAGAAAAATACGTGACCCGCTACTGATATATTGTGTCATAATAAGTATTTTTTTTACTCTTATAGACCACCAAAATGAAATGACCGGTTGTGAAAATGGCCCTTTAATAATAAATAATTAAAAGGACCTCATCAAAAGCTGTACGTATATAATTTCCTTAAACTGTTTGGGTATAATAAGCACTGACCTCCGGTTCATTGACAAAAATCAGCCTTGCCTTGGACTAAAGGACCGTTAGGTAAATTTGGCTTCTAGCTGTGGGCTGGCTTCGGCCTGATTGGATAATAACAAGTGTGATTTTGTGAAAAATTATTTAAGAGTGGTTATACGTTATCACTTATCACAACACAGTAAAATATGACTATTTTATTATTAAATAAGTTTGGGTCTATTTGGTGATGATGTGAACTTAAAGGTGTTTAGTTCATGAATAGATCCTTAATAGTAAACAATAAACTGAGGTTAGAGAAGGCCATGAACTATTCATAAACAGTGGCGATCGAAGTTTTTTTCAAAGACAGGGAGCGGTTTAGGATTAGCCCAAGCATGACGCTCTGCATATTTCGCCGCGGCGCGCATTGCATAAAAGTGAGAGGACAGTTTTACGCGCATAAAAAATCCAAAGCACTATTTTTCGACGTGTCGCATATAGGGGAGCGCCATCCTTACGGCTTAACGTTCACTTGTGCGCAACATGGCACGGCCTAAAATAGGGACTGAGTTTTTAGAATGGAACTCGACCGGCCGTGCTTCGCATGTGTATGCGGTTTTACACTATAACACATATAATAAATCCTACATATACCTTTAGCAAAACGTCGAATTGTTGTTTTGACCGTAGGGCCTAACTTAAGTCAATAGGAGCTTTTCGTGTCATAATTTACATATCTCCCATAAAAAGTCCTATCGGGCTGCTTAAAAATCACACAGAAACGCACTACATTTCGAACCACCCAAGCTAGACGAGATGGTATTTTTACCTTCCATTTTCAAGGGTATAAGCACTCTTAAGCCTGATTGGATAATAATATGTGCGATTTTAAGCAAAATTGCTCATTACTAGAAAAGATTAGACATAGAACGGGGTAATTTGGTACTTATTCCGCGTAATGTAATTGGGAAAAGATGTGGCATAGAGTTTAATAATAATTTAATTATTTGGTTAAAGCAATTATTCTCCAGAAACGACGATGATGTTTTCATCATAGATGACAAAGACGAAGTGCCTTACAGCGTATTTATTTATTTATTTGACGAAGGTAATGGATCTTATATTTTATCCTTAACCGTTGTCAAATAAATACGCAAAAGCTTTGAATATGTGAATCTTTTATTATTTCATTACCCTTTGGTTATCAGGCGCGGCTTGTGAGTTTTTGTACAGGTGGGACAAATTTTGATGGCAGTAACATAACAAGCTAAATGCAGTTTGGTGCATAGTTTTACCAAGGAATAATTATTTACCTACCAATAAACACCGCAAAAACATAAAATACTAAAATTGCATTTTTCCTGAAATTTTTTTAAAAATTATAGATCAAACCACTTTACTTTATTATTATTATTTTTTTATATAATTATCTTACCTTTTATCCTTCTATCCTTTTCTTTGGTCATTAAAATTTTAAATAATTCTAATAAAAGGGTTTTCAAATGTTAACACGCAGCTTGATTTAAACTGTAATATTTTTTGAACTGTTGAAGTCATTGTTCTTTAATACAAGTCACAATACACATAATTACACATCAAAAACGAACTAAATAAAGCTTAAGAATATACTACGGGCGATTCGGCATCCCTAATGAAACAAAATGTTTATGCAAACATTGCAAATATACAATCCGCATATTTTGAAATAAGTTTTTCTTTGTCTAACTAAATTATATGATTCACGGAGTTTTTCGTTCCACTGGGTTTCCATAAATGCCTATTAAACGTGCTTAAACCACAGTCGTAACATAATTTTTATGCAAAAATATCAAAGAATAATTTTGTCTCGACGCCATTGGTTATCTCTGAGAGCGCTTTATACTTTCAAATTAGTTATTTTTACGTGCTCATTTAAATCACTAAGTTTTATTTAAAAATCTCCACTCGTTTATTAACTATTTAAATATTATTACTTCACTCTTAAAAATAACATGGTATGGATTACTAAAATTTGGTTCTGAAAACTATTTATTTTCGTGAAATCGGACTCAATCCAAAAATTAGTTTGTACAACCATAAAAAATTGTAGTTATTGAACTGTTAAACTAATTAATAACATTAACCATCCCAACCTACAAATTTTAGTTGTCACAACGAAATTTTATATACGGATAACTAAATTTATATGGTACTCCCGCTTTTAAACCATACCTATTAGTTGTTACAACTAATAATGTGTAAATATGGAAAATTGAAAATTTCTTTTCAAGGAAATATTGTTTTTGTTAATGATGCAATCTACAAATATTGCCAGAGCAATCATTTATTTGGGCCAAACTTAAAATTTTCATAGAGTAACAATTACGTATGTAGTAGTCACAACATTGTGTTTATTATCTTTTTTCTGTACTTTCTAATTGTAAGAAAGAAATTGAATCATAAATAAGTAAAATGTTTATATTTTTGTCATTGCAGTTGCACATTAGAATGTTTTTTAGAAATAACTTTAAAAAAAGCTTCATTTCTAAAAAAATATTTTTTAATTATTAATTAATAATTTTAATTTTTAATTATCAGGGATATTATGGTTTTTTTAAAAAAAAATTATTTCCAATGTCCTTGTTCTCTCATGTTTTTTATAATAGATACTTATGCAATACAAAACAGAAACACTAGATTTTTAACTTATTTTTCAACCTTTTGGGTTGTTCAATTGCTTATAGAACTGAATTGTTCTTATTTAAGTTTTCTTATCTGCAACTGCGATTATTAAAAAATAAAAAATATCCTCTGGACTTTCTATTTAAAATATACGGCTATATGAAATTTGTTGTACTTGGACAGATTAAAAAGTCATCAATATGACGTTCTTTTATAGAAATGGAACATAGAACAAAAACAAAACAAAAAAAAAATATGTTTAAGTTATTTCTCATCTGGTCACCTTGCCATGCTTTATAAAAATCTCATTTAAACTTTCTAATGTACAACTGCGATAATAAAAAATAAAATGTTTACTTACTTATGATTTAACTTCCTTCTGCCAATAAGAACGTACACAAGAAATACAATAAACACAAATAAATTACTCCAAATATTGTCACATCCATTGTCCACACGGCCATGAAAATGGCCAATTATTGTCTTCAAAACACGAAAAATGGACACTGAACCGCAAAAGCACCCACATAACATAACCTCCTGACAGTCCTGGCTAGAATGATGTCACCCACCGGTCAAGGGCGTCAAGTCTCTGTTGCAAAGTGCGTATAGCGATGCCGTTAGTTATGCATAATATGAAGAATAATATTACTTGAAAATAAAAGTTAGTTCTGGTAACTAAGAATTATCTTAATCAAATTAACAAATTCATAATGTGTTATTACAACAAGCTTAATTGATAAATACAAGTTTGTAGGAACCTTGATGTAACATTTAAATAGGATATATACAGAGTAAAATTCAGCTAAACAAAATATTTTATTTCTGCCAACTAATATGAAAACAAGATATTTTCTTTGTTCTGATGGCATCATTTTTTGGTAAATATAACCAAGAAATAAATCTTTTTTGTTTTCCTAACTAAAAATAGTTATTTTTGGTAACGTAAACACGAGAACAAATAAAAATTAATACCAAATACCAAGTCATTTTTAAGAGTGTTTCTTTTTAAATTTTGGACACCCTGTATTTCCGAAACAAATCCGTTAAGGGGCATAGTTCATTAAAATTTTCCACTTAAAGTAATGTCAGCAATCAAATACCGAAGTTTGTTAAAGTACTTTTGACTCGCCCTGTATAGTACGTGATCAACACAAAGCGCTTGTTTATAATAACATAAATATTTGTAAGTTGTAAGAGTTTAAGACAAGGGGGGGGGGGGGCAACTGTCCCCATTTCCCTCTCCTCCCAACTATGCCACTAATTTGTGTACTAAATTAACTTTTTACTACAAACTGTTGTTATTTACCTCATGCTGCCTGCCTCAATTCTGTAATCCACCGTGATAATGAGTAGGTAATAAAATTAATTTTATTTTTAAAACACTTCATTTTACTGCTGGTATTGTTTAAAGCTAATTTTTCTAACTGACTATGAACGTCAAAAACATTGCCTAACGGTGTGTAGGTCATTAACCAAAGTTAATTGTTTGCCGACTAACTTTAATATTTTCTAGCAGTTTTTTAATTGAATTCTTCTTAAGCCTGTATATCACCTTGCTGATGAAGAAGAAAAAAGTTCGTTATTGATGTCAGCATAATTTGGTTGAGATAATTTATACGTTTCATCAAGCATAAATAAAACTGTATTTATAAAATTATCTGTGCGCTTTTTTGTCAGAAATAACAGTGACTGATTAGGGCCCTCTTAATGATTAACTAATAATTATTGTGAACTTAACTAAACTTTGGTAAACGTTACTGAACTTTACGAAACTTTACTAAATCATACTGAACTCTACTGATAAAATTTTATAGGGAATTATAAAATAATACAATATACAGAGTGACTCCTAAGTTTATACTTCTTTTTTAGGTGTGTATAGAAGGCATTAAAATAAACGATATTTTCAAATACCTTTTTTCAAAAACTTAAAAATAGGCGAGATGAAGTAAAAAAATGTGCGGGCCTGGTCATCAAAACGTATTCTGCTGTATAGCAACATAAAGTATTTATTTTTCAATCCGCTGCGGTATGTTTTTCTTAAGCAAGTTAATTTTAAATTGGTGATACGCGAAAATAGTAAAATTTGAAAACAATGAACTAGTACACATGGTGTAAATTTATGGTTAGTGTCGTCAAAGTGCGGCTGCTGTTTCAAAATTATACGCAGAACGTTTTCACTTGCGGGCTCATCCTACACCCATAATTTTTCTTAATGTTATTCAAGGGGCAAGTTAGGTAGAACCTTATTTGATCCATAGTGTAATAAATGAATGTAAGTACCTTATTTTTGAGATTTTAAAAAAAAGGTATTTGAAAATGTTGTTTATTTTAATGCCTCTATATACAGCTAAAAAAGAAGTATCAACCTAGGAATCACCCTGTATATGGGTTTATTTACATATGACACATATGACGTTTCTTCTGTGGCCTATAACTAGGTTTGTTGTTTAAATACCCACTTATAATTTTTCTTGATATTTAGTCAACCGCAGGTTTGTTCATTTAATTTAAAGGCATTAATAATTAAAAAAAAAAATTAAATAGCAACTTTCCGAACCCCATTTGAGAAATCTCCCAATTAGCATTTTCGGGACTTGCCTAAATATAAACTAAATCGGACGTCAGGGTTGGTGCAACTTTGAGTAATACAGTTACTTAAGATGTCTAGTTAGTATTTACCGGCTAAACTAAGTCGTGTAGATGTCACCGAGTTTCTTTCTGATTGAGGTCGCAAATAGTCTTTTCTCTTACGTAGTAATCTGACCTTAAATGCCGAGGTAGTATCTGTGATGCTAAAAGTAGTCACACAGACGTCGCACTATGATTTATTTCTGAAGGCCCTTAGGTGACTACATTTATGGTTGGCCGGACGTAAAAATATTATTAAAGGTATACAGAACGTAAATTTTTTGACTTGAACTAATAATGAGTGGAAAGTTTGACACTACCTACCTATGCATGATTTAAGTACACTTATTTTAACTAAATCTGTCTATACGTCATTTGTGTTCGACTAATTCGTCCCTAAAGCGTGCTTTAAACCCTTTTAGGTCGACCTGACTCCGCCATATTTTGAAGGAATGCAATTTTAGGGTTTCGTTTTTCACTGTAAACTGCCCCTATTTGATCTATGATAACCTACTTTACGTATTCTTAGTGTTTAGATGCTAGTTTAATTTACGTAAGTTTTTAAGGCTCTATATTGCAAAATTTTAACATGGAACTGCTTTGGGTTTCAATTTTAAGCGCCCGAAACACTTTAAATAAGTTTATTCTAGTACGAGTAAGCTAAGAAAAACCCACAAAATATCAGTTGGTCATATTTGTTAGTGGTATAGTTACCCGTGCAGAAGTCAAATAGAGATATTTTTAAAACTTCCCTACTTTTTAGGTGCAGGATAAGTAACAGATATACATAAAATTCGTTACTTATAATGTGCAGAAGTCATATACTGACATCCTTACAACTTTATTTTGTTCACCAAAATG
Source organism: Polydrusus cervinus (assembly GCA_935413205.1). NCBI lineage: Eukaryota > Metazoa > Arthropoda > Insecta > Coleoptera > Curculionidae > Polydrusus > Polydrusus cervinus. The sequence goes on along the minus strand of OW284516.1, from coordinate 50,929,062 downwards.
GTGGAAATTCGAGTCTTCTCGAAGTCAGATCGACGTAAGTTTTTAACGTCAGGCTAAAAAATATAACGTCGCGTCGGTTTGATTTAAAAATGGTGAATTGCAAAGACTGTAGTATCATGGCGAGGAAGGTTTCGTTACCGTGTTTTTAATAGTGAAAAACCTTTTAGATGTACACCACTGTGTATATTTTCTTAGCGATGATGTAATAATAAGTTCAACGAAAGTATTTTTTTTTAATTATATATTTACTTTACATTATTTATCAAAAAAAAAAACACATTACTTCAGGTTTAATTTCCTTAAAAGTCGAGTAATGAATTTAAACCAGTTTCGACGTACGAATATTTACTGTATCTTTAGAATTCCCATGCATGTGTGCATTAGCCAGTTCCAGTTCCTCTACCTCAAACTCGTTGTTAAATATTTGTACAAGTCTGATTCACATTCGACATTGCACAAGTAAATATTTAATATTTATCCTTCTCATTATTAGTCATTGCTGCGGTGATAAACTTGCTTTTGTTTCACCGTTTATGTTTTATTATTCATTTGTTATTTAAATCAGATCGGTAATCTGATGATTTTTTAACAGTCGTGTCTCTGGAATTGCAATTTTTTATAGGTCGCAAAGTTTATTTTGCTCTAATAGGGTCTCACATGATATACGCATACAGCATCTGTTTTTGGGGCTTATGCTCTAACTACTTTTTAAATAAAGTATTTTTATTATAAAGAAGAGCTATTATAACTTGTCTTTTTAGTTGGTCGTGAACTTGTGAGTAATAAACAATAATAAACCATTGAAGAAAAACTAATTTCGTTGGCAAAACCATGGACCAAATTACACTGTAACATATTTACCGAGTATCTGCTCTAAGGCTAGAGACAATGACGTTTCTTGAACGGCAGTAGAGTTTTGGACTTGCATTGTCTTTATTTGTTTTGAATCACCTGAAGACGACTGGAGATGCTTACCAGTTGAAACGTAGTGAGTCTAAACAAATAAAGACAATGCAAGCCGTTCATATTTATCGATTTAGGTAATTTCTTATATTATTAATACAAAATCACTCTGAATATATCTATCGTTTTCGGCTTCGGCCTTTTGCAGAATAACAAACAAAAAGCCAATATATTTATTATTAAAAATGAACAATTTATTTTTCTCGTCTTCATTATATTGTTCTGCTGAAATGCACAGAAGAAAATATGGTTTGCCCAGGTTCTTTTCTGAAATGTATTATTAGTTGCCTGCTTGTGTAATAATAATTACTCCGAAAGTACATCAAAATAGCTGTATAATTCGTTCTAAACAGTTAAATATGGCTTTTGTGCATAAATATGAACTGTTAATGCAACCACGGTTGTGGCTCAGAGATAGAGCTACTGGCATTCGACCGCGGCGACCCGGGTTCGATTCCCGGAGTGGGCATACGTACAATAAAAAAAGTATGTCCGAAATTTAGTGGATTTAAGAATGCAGGGAAGAGTGTAATTGGTATCATCTCCCAACCCACCCCATTCACGCCGGTAACCAGGCCGGATGAGATCGGACATCTCGTGGGGTGCGGAAGAAGGTACACACTCCCCAATCGGTAGGTCATGCAATGGCAATAAACCAAGGGTTGATAGCCCTTGGGGGGTGTCGCATGACTTAGGATCGTGGTTCGGAACCCACGTTAAACTGTAGGTCCCCTCGGGAATGGCCCTGGCAGCGCACGAAGAGGAAAAAAGCCTAATTCGAAAGAAGGGCAGAACGGCAAACTGTTAACGCTCGCTATGGTAAAGTTTTTCAAAATAATCGCCAATTCATATACTAATAACAGTGTAAACGTGGAGGTAGAAGTGGCAATGGTGTAGAAATAACATAAACTTAAAACATTTATTAAAACTGGAATTAATTTTTTTCTAGAAATATTATAATTTCGTTTGTTTTTGTCTACTTATCTTCATTTTACACCATTTAAGAAGAATTTACCAGTTAATCTTTTGATTTAAATCAAAAAAAAAACAAATTTTATCTGACAGATTTTCATATTTTTGAAGTATAATTCTGAATCTCACTGTGTGTCATATAATGACTTTACAACGTGTACATTTGGTGTGTTTTTAATTGATCACTGTGATTGGTCAGCTTCATGTTCAAACTAGGATTATATCCGTTCAGTTAACCGGAATGACCCACATTTCCGATCAATTTAGTGCAAAGGAAACAGCAAATTTCCATGTGGGAGTTGAAAAAATATTAAACTGCTTCACCTAGTCTATTGGGCTAACCTCCAAACCTAAGATAAACCCTCCATTTAAAAAAAAATATATACTCTAAAGCGATATTTATTATGACCCTTCATTTTTTTCAAAGTGTATATAAAGCTGAATCCCCACGACAAAAAAATTCGAAATTCCGGCAACATAAAGATAATCGCCGGTAGGTTGCAGGAATTCAGCGAGTTGCATTCCTGCGGAGACGCGAATACGCAGGATGCTGCAACACGGTCTCTTCGGTCGATACACGGACACTTTGGCGCCGATGGTCAACTAATGTCAAGGGCACATTGGCTAGAAAAGCATAGTTGTCTTGTCTACAATCTATAATGCTGATTCACAGTGCCGTGGACTTTATATCGTGAATTTATTCATTAATTTTGCAGAAATTATATTCTTGCCAACCAGTGGCGTATTGAGGAGGGGAGGGGGTTCCGGGCTGCAGCCCCCCCCCCCCCCCCCCCCCTCCCCCACCGAGCCTTGAAGCACGGCTTTAAAAATCTAATTGCAACCTAATTTTTGAAAACTGGGACACGTAATTTAAATCTTTAAAAAAACGTTTAGTTTTTAAACTTTAGTTATTCATTTTTGATGCCATTTTAGAGGAAAACGAGTAAAAGAATAATATTTTTCCATTATATACTTATCTGCTTAGTTTTCCCTTTTTTAGAGCTATTTTAAATCAACAAAAATATAACCCAATGCAATAAAATATTTTTACAAAAAACCAAAAAACAATTAATTAAAACATTTTTTATGGAAGAAATGTGATAATTTATAATTAAAAAAATAGTACGGGAAGAAACGAGAGTGCTTTATTATGAATATACGAAACGTCATGAAGGAGTATTTCAAAACCTAAGTATCAGCACCAAAAACTGCTCTTAGATCTATGCTCCTAAAATACATGATTTCTCAAAAAATCATTAATTTTGGCGTGGAGACCGATTTTTACTTTATTTTTAATCATGAAAAACCGAGCCTGAAAAACGCTGGTTATAGTCATAGATACGTTTTATGTTAAAATTTAAGATTGTCAACAATATTCGTTATATATTCACAAATATAAAAAATGGCTATTTTTTTAAATAAAGAGGCAGCTAGGAATATCAAAAAAAGTAAAAAAAAAATATTTACAAAAACAAATTTAATCCAACCATGCAGAGGGGTAGATGTAATAATTTAATTTTCGAAATTTGATAGTAGTTAGGTGAATTTTAAATGTTCTTTGGGCGTGGCCCCGAAAATTGCGGCGCTTTTCCTCCTTCCATAAATTTCTACGCTTATTTTGTAAATGTCATATATCTAAATTGAATAGTTTTTGAGATATTGACGTTTAAAATATGGCATTTTTAAATTTTGACAGGTTGTAACATTGGAACGATTCAACTAAGAGAAAACTAGTTTTCACCTTCCTATCTTATTTTTAATGTATTATTATTTTCCATAAAAATACCAATAAGAATGTTTTTATTGTTTCAGGTAAGCATGTTTGTGGGATACAATTAATTACAAGACATACAAGCATTTACTCTGGGAATCACAGGTCATCTGGTAAGTATTAAAATGTTTTTATCGCCGTTTTTTACTGGGCAAAGCCTTTGATGAGCTCCTGTTATGTCATTAAAAAAATATATATATATTTTTTTTTTGTCATTTTCTCCTCTTCGTTCGCTGCCCAGGGCCATTCCCGAGGGGAACTACGGCTTAACGTGGGTTCCAAACTATGATCCTCAATCATGGGATACCCCTCAAGAGCTATCAACCCTTGGTGTCTTGCCATAGCATGACCTACCGATTGGGGGGGATTATTTACCATTTTCCGCACCTAAATGAGTGGAGTGGGTTGGGAGATGATACATTTTACACCCTTTCCTGCATTCTTAAACCTACTAAATTTCGAACATCCTTTTTTTGTGCGTATGTCCACTCCGAGAATCGAACTTGGAACGCCACGGTCGAATGCCAGTAACTCACCTCTGAGCTACTGCCCCGGTAAAAATAAATATTGATTATCGTAAATATAGATATATAAGTTCCTCGAATGTATTAAAGCTACAACGTTGGAGTTGAAATAACAAAGAGTTGGACCAGGCGAGCAAGGACAAGCGACATAAGAATACCCCAAACTGCTGCGAACGGCCGGAAATTTTTGCGGGCTTTCTACCATTACGGTGTTAGTTTGTGAAATTGTTTTGTTAAATTGGGATTCAACTTACCAACGTAACTGTGTCGCGCGGCAGACAACGTTCAATATAGAATGTTTCTTTAAAAATAGGGGTTTGCACCAGTGGCGACTCGTGATGGTCGATAGAGGTGGGGCCAAAATATCAAGTCAAAAATCTTTGATGAGAGTACAGGGTGTTACAAATTCGATACATTGACATGTTATCTCAGTAACTATAAGATATATAAATTTGGTTAAATGGAGGCAAAGTTGCACATTTTATTGATGAATTATTTGTTAAAAAAAAACCGATGTCTTCCGAAGCATCCGAAAATAAAACAAGAAAAAATTAATTTCTGTTTTTATTGTCTTTACGACAAAATATTGATTTTTTGGACAAACCAAGAGCACTTATTTAAGACAATTTTTTATGCTCTTCAAGAAAATAATCTTATATTTCAGATACGACGTTCGTTTTGTAGATACCTATATCAACTCAATTTTTTCAAATTCGGACCTGAATTTTTTTAAAATTTTTGAGTAGCTTTTGACCTCTTAAAATTATTATCTTGTAAAATACTTAAAAAAGTGCTCTTGGTTTTTAAAAATAATAAGTACTTTTGTCATAAAAAAATAAAAACAAGTTTTTCGTTTATTTTTTCGGATATCTCTCGAAATCATCGAAATTTGATTTAATTTTTTTTAACAAATTGTTCAGCATTAAAATATGCAACTTTGCCTCCATTCACCAAACTCTCTATCTCTTGTAGTTACCGAGATAGCAATGCTAGTGCATTGAATTTGTACAACCCTGTATATAAAAAAAATCGAAAAACTTACCGACTAATTAAATGGAGCATTTGCAATAGTTGTAACAAAAAATGTTCACAAAACACTCAAATTATCTTATAAGAAAACTCTATAGGTACGTCTTTTTGTTATTTGAAAATGATTCAATCACTTTTGTTCTTGAAGTCATCAATATTGTTTACAAAATGTTTTTCGGCAGGCTACATACCTAAAGCGCTAAGTCTTTCCTCTTTTATTTTATTCATTTTTAAATTGATAAACCGGAATCAGGAATATTATTATAATCCACCGACGGACTGACCTAAACCTAACCTACAAGAATAATTTATGTTAAACAGTAAAAACTGTTTAAAATAAACCTATTTTAAAATTAATATCTCGACAGGGCAAACCGTATTCAAAACAGCTGCCATCTAGTATCAAGTAGTGGTAACAAAGGCGAAGACCTGATCCCATTGAAACGACAAAATAAAGCACGTGTAAATCCTCCAATCCTGGACGGATCTGAGGATCTGGCCCGCCACAAAATTTCTGAATTCCTTATGCGTCAGTAAGAGAGGGCGATATATCATTATCTCATTCGTAAGCGATGAACAGCATGGCCATACATGGAAATCGCTGGCGTAGGGTAGCGCGAATGAATTTTCGCGGCGTCGGGGAGTTTTTGCACCGTTAGGCGTTATCAGATATGAAATGAACGCAACGTCTTAAATTTTATATTATTCACAGTTACAAAAAGAATGAAGCGTAAAGATGCAAAGCAATGATTATGAGTGTGAATAAAAAAATAACTTGGTGTACAGGTAGGTAGGGGCATGGCACTGTGGCTCTACTGTACGAGCCGCCACTGGTTTGCACGGCATCATAAGGTATTTTCTGCAGCTTTCCTCCAATCCCTGCCAAACAAACCATCTTTCACCAATTGACCGATATTGCAATAGAAGCTTTGGCGGGTGAAGACATTCTAGGATACGAATATAATAAGACTTATTTCAGTGGGTGGGTAAGAAAAAAGACCAGCGGAAGTCAGCTCCCAGCAGTGGCGGCTCGTCAGGTGAAGTAGGTGAAGGGGATCTTCACAAAAAAATAAAATAAAACTGGATAGTTTTTCGACGATATTAAATATTAATGTACCAATACAGCTACCATTTTAGTCCTTAAAAAATAATTATGTTCGAATTAATAATATTAATTTAATCCGAATGTAGCTATGCATAATAGGACCACGGTTAACTCCGATGGGCAATTATTATAAACATTCGTGCATTTTGGCGCCCCCCAGTCGGCTGTGTCCGTTAATTCATAGCAAGTGAAGACCCAACATGGCTTTGATATTCACCGATGCTATGATTACGTGACGTCAGTCACGCAAACAGCATGTAACAATTTGCATTATGATGAAGGGCAATTTAAAAATAGATCAGTCGTATGCACCATTGTTTTAGCATTGGTTCGCCTAACCTTAAGGTATTTGTTTTGAGGCTTCACGAAACTTATGGTTATAGATATCGTGTTTACATGATTTAGTGTGTGATTAAAAAGTTTTGTTTTTATTTTTCAGTTAATTCAGTAGCGTACGTACCTACTTAGTTGTGTGTTTTAAAAATGAACTCAATTAATGACATAGTTTGTAATTTGTTAAAAACTCCATTCAGTCGTTGGACAGCAGAGGATAAGAGAGACTTTTTGTTCCACGGGTTTTTAGTCAATGTTTGTTTAAGTGGATCCGACCGCGCAAAAATTCGCCGTGTAAATTTGCCGTTTCTTTTGAAGTGAATTACAAAAAAACTAAGCAACTTTTTGTATTTTTTTTTTCACCAATGGAAAGGTGGTACCTATGTGGGTGTGCGAAAGTTATTTTTGTGCAGAAAAAAAAATCGAAGAAAAAGATACGAGGTAATGAAAACCAAATTTTTTTTTACCCAATTTCATTGTATTGTTAAAAATATAAAAAAATTTTTTAATGAAAATAACTTTCGAGCACTCCCCAATTCCTGTAGAGTCTAACTAAAAAATTTTTTTTTAAATCAATTAAAAAACATGGTCAGGATTCACTTCAAGAAAACGCAATGTTTTTGGTCTCTAAAATCAAACGAAAATAATTTGTCTCTGTTGAAAATCGACATTTGGTTTTTGCTACACGTGTTGTACTTGGGGTAGTACACCAAAACATTAAAATATTGCTTTCTAATCATTACTAGATTATATCCTAGGCTTCGCTTGCGTAGAATATGAAAATAATGAGAAAATCAGTTGGTTTCCATTGCAAAAATCTTAAACAGTCTTCAGCGCAGTTTTATGCTAACGTGTTAAACGTTTTCTTATGTGTATATATTATATTTGATTAACTTTCTATAGGGTGTTAAAAAATGAAACTAAGTTCAGAAAATATATATTTAGCAATGATGAATATGAATAATAACAATAATAATATAAATCTTCTGAGAATATTAAAAAATAATTATGAATGGAGATAAAAAAAACATTCCAAATTTTAAAAATCCATCGTCATATCCGTAACTCACACTGAAAATGCTTTGCGTAATGTATTAGCTTATGTACTGCCGCTCTTGAATTGAAGAGAAAGATCGCCGTTCAATACCTAAATGCATCAAAGGAGTGAAGGACGATAACTGGTACGGCGAGGAAGATAATTCGGTATATTTTCTCATAACGTCGTGCTTCGAGCCGGTAACTTTGGAAAAGATTTTTGAAATATTGTTCGGATCCTCTTAAGCACCCGCACTATACCTAGCTCTTCACCATTTTTTAAGACCGCAAGCCGCCACTGGCTCCCTGTCCCTTTACTGGTTGCGAGTATACTGTCTTAACGGATTTTCAGTAAATATAATAATAAGGCGCTTTAATAAATATAAGTAATAAGTTTAAAATAACATTTTGAAGAGAATGGCGACACTTTTTTTTGTCGTCCAATAATTTAGTATAAAAGAAGCTGTGGCATTTTTACGGATTTTTAAAGCGTATAATTGTTTGGATTGGTATAGTATAAGCATGACATAATAGTAAATGTTGTTATTTGGGCAATCAACTATTACAAATAGCTTGTAATCGTTGTATGAAAACAAAATTATGATTCATGCTAAAAATAGCTGTCTCTTAAAAATATTTGTTCTTTTTAATCGATCAATTGAAAAAAGAAGGTTCTCAATTTAACCGCTATATACAGGGTGATTCACGACGAGTTTTAACGAACAACTTTTGGGAAAATTTCTAAAAATATATTTTCCTACGACCACCTATGAAAATGAGAAAAAAAAACACAGTTAATTTGGCTCGAAAGCGCCGAATATCACACGCGTGTTGAAAGAAAATATTTCAACTCTAGAGTGGTAATACAAGGCACACTATGTAATTTAAACATGTCATGCCAATTTGACAGATGACCCCTATCCTATTAAAAAGAACACATTTTAGAAAGCAGTAATTGTAAGTGTTTAACTTATTTTTCATGCATTTGTCAAGTGATTCAGAATTAGAGTGTGAAAATACGCCATCTGAAATTATAAAAAATTTTAATAATATACTGAAAAATCTATTACCAGAAAAAACAAATCGCCTGAAGAAAATGTCATGTACCTACATATTAAACAACAAGTATTTATTGATAGCCATAGCGTAGCGTAGAGACTATAGCTTCAGTCTACAGATAGGAAGGTCACAGGTTCAAATCCTTTCAGGAGTATTTGACTTTTGTTTATAAAAACATTAAATAATTTATAGAATTATTTTGAATTGAAATCTTCCTTGTTGGGTGGATTTTTTAAGTTTATGTTTAATGCATCTTTCCTTGAAATTTAAAATTTTTCATTCTGGTTAATCTAGAAGTCAATCCAGGATTAGTTCTTCCTCTATGTTATATTAATATAATATATGAAAAAATGAAAAAGTTAAACAAAACAAAGGATACGCCAATTGACAAACTATGAAACCAGATATTAAGTGGAACATAATCCTAAGAATGCTAATTTCAACTCTAGAGTTGAAATATTTTTTTTCAACTCTAGTTGAAATATTTTTTTAATAAATCAAAGGCTTTTTTAATAATTTTTTGTGGTCGTAGGAAAAATAGTGTACATTACTCGTGTGAAAGTGATTATTCTAAAACTCGGAGAATTTCCGCACTCGGCTGATGCCTCGTGCTAAATATCTCCTCGTTTGAAAAGTATCACTTTCATTACTTGTTACGTAATATATGTTTAGATATATCTATATTTTGATGGGCACTCTTAAGGCCAACTTTTTAGTAAAGTCCTCTTAAACCTAAGTTTAAACCTAGGTTTAAACCGAAGAATGATTCTAAAATCGTAGAAATATCAGAAATGAGATAATGATATTTCTAGAATGATAGGATAGTTTTTGACTTGTCTTTATTTGTTTTACATCATAACGTTTCAACTGGAAAGTATCCTCAGTCATCTTCAGTATTAACGTAAAAAGATTTTTTTTACTTGAAGAAATAGTCCACACTTGAACTGGGGAAATTCTTAAAAAAGTGGTAGCAGCAAATGCTGGATATACAGCCCTTAACTTAAAGCAAAACGGATTACCTAACATCATCCGCTTCCAAGTCAACAGCTTGTAACTTAACAAAAAAAAGCTCTATATGGCAAATACCCTACAGTACTTCAAAATCCATGCATGGATAGAGAAATGTCACTGAATTGGTTAGAACACAGGCAGCTATATGCTGAAACAGAAGGTTTTATAGTTTCTATCCAAGACCGTGTCATTCGAACTCGAAACTATGAAAAGGTCATCTTGAAAAGAAATGTGGAAGATGTGTGCAGAAAATGCAATTGCCCCGGAGAAACGATAGAACATATCACGGCGGGTTGTGGTGCTATGGCCCCCATCGCTTACCTGGGGAGACATAATCAGGTGGCAAAGATCATCCACAAGAAACTGGCCCATAAACTAGGGCTAAGGGAAAACCTCCCACCATACTACCAATACTCACCCGAGCCAGTTCTTGAATCCCCTGAATATCTCTTATACTGGGACAGGCCAATAATAACGGATAGAACAGTAGACCACAATCGTCCGGATATTCTTCTCATCGAAAAAACCACCAAGAAAGCTTTCATAATCGATATAGGTTGCCCACTAACACACAACCTCTCTAAAACCGAATCGGAGAAGAAGACCAAGTACTCGAATTTGGCTATAGAGATAAAAAATATATGGAAGCTGGATAAAATAGACATAATTCCGATCATAATATCGGTGGAGGGAGCTATGACGAAAAATTTCAAGCCCAACTTGGAAAAACTGGGCTTATCAGGTTATTTATACCAACTTATTCAGAAAAGCGTCATCCTCCAAACATGCCATATAGTACGGAAGTTTCTAAAGAGTACAGGTTAAGATGAATTTCTTCTCTGTACTGTAATTAATACCAGCAATACCAACAAAAAGCTGTGAAAACTAACATTGAGAACAATAATAATAATGATAATAATAATAATTGTGCAAGTCGCAAGAGATATCGAGAAATTCTAGAAAAAGTGGCAGCAGCAGATGCTGGATTTACAGCCCATAACTTACAGCAAAACGGATTACTCAATATCATCCGCGCGCCGCCAAGTTAACAGCTTGTAATTTAACAAGAAAAAGCTCTATATGGCAAATACCCTACAGTACTTCAAAATCCATTCATAGATTGAGAAATGTCACTGAATTGGTTAGATTAAAGGCAGCTATATGCTGAAACAGAAGGTTTTATAGTTTCTATCCAAGACTGTGTCATTCCAAATCGAAACTCTGAAACGGTCATCTTGCTAAGAAATGTGAAAGATGTGTGCAGAAAATGCAATTCCCCGAAGAAACGAATATATTACGGCGGGATGTGAAGATATGGCACCCAACGCTTATCTGGGGAGACATAATCAGGTGGCAAATATTATCCACAAGGAACTGGGCCATAAACTGGGTCTAAAGGAAAACCTTCCACCAATATTCACCCAAGCCAGTCCTTGAATCCCCTGAATATCTCTTATACTGGGACAGGCCAATAATAAAGGGTAGAATAGTAGACCATAACCGTCCGGATATTCTTCTTATCAAAAAGAACACCAGAAAGCTTACATAGTCGATGTAGGTTGCCCACTAACATACAACCTCTCTAAGACCGAATCGGTAAAGAAAATCAAGTACTCGAATTTGGCGATAGAGATCAAAAATATATGGAAGAAAATATAGACATCATTCCGATCATAATATCGGTGAAGAACGATAATAAAAGCTCCAAAAAGAACTATTTTTACGAATAAATAAATGTAAATCAATCGGCAACTCTTCCTTACATTTTTTTCTCTGTCTAGCATATTTCATTGGCAACGACGTATTGCGTCATAGAATAGTGCCTGGAACAGCGGCGGCGCCAGGGGGGGGGGCAGGGTGGGCACTGGCCCACCCTAGAAACATGAGTGCCCACCCTGGTGCCCCCCCAAAATTGATGGATTCGGTTTTGTAATCCTAAAAATCTTGGCGCCGCTGCTGGCCTGGCAGACGTTGGGATATGTTTTTATTCACCTTTATTATTGTAATAAATTAAGATGGGGAGTTGTAAACCACGTTGTCGCTTAATCGTTGAACAATGAGTTACAAGTAAAGAACCATTGTGAAAACCAATTTGCGCAAGCATGCTCAGGTAAGCCCAACACTACACTGGAGCAAAATAACATAACTGAAATGGTAAACAAATTCACAAACCAAAAATACCCAATCCCACCCTCAATAATACCCACCCTTTTTACCAATCCTAGAGAGCTGTGTAAAGTATTGAGTCAACTAAAAAACAATAAAGCCCCAGGAGAAGATGAAGTTTCCAACATCTTACTCAAAAACTTACCACGAAAAACAATTACACAACTACATTACATCATAAACGCCGTATTTCTTCTGCAGCATTTCCCGAGCCAGTGGAAGAGGGCAATAATTGTACCAATTTTAAAACCTGGAAAAACAGCAACAAAACCAGAATCATACAGACCCATTGCCCTCCTCAGCTGTATCGGGAAGGCTGCGGAGAAAATCATACATCAAAAACTTAAAATCAAAAAATTGGATCAGGGCTTGCCAGAGGAGCAATTCGGGTTCAGGGAAGGCAGAGGAGCAGTATTATTGATTGCACACGTAGCGCAATGCGCCATGGAAAAAATAGAGAAAAAACAATGTACTGTTCTTCTGGCCCTGGACGTACGGCGCGCTTTTGACAGCGTATGGTTCAATGGATTGATTTATAAACTCATCACACAACACAACTATCCACTATACCTCATTACACTGCTATATTCATACATAACAAACAGAACACTTAGAGTAAGAGTTGGAAACGAAACATCACACCCAGTAACACTTCATGCAGGATTACAGCAAGGTACTGCACTGGCAGCACCACTATTTAATCTTTACACGGCAGACATCCCCGATTTTCCAAACTCCAATCTGGCTATATTCGCAGATGACGTATTGCTATTCGCTAGCTCATTTCATGCGAATGTAGCTAGACAACACCTAACAAACCACTTAAATGTCCTCCTCCCGTGGTATGAGAGGTGGAAACTCGAAATAAATGAGGAAAAATGCGAATGCATGGTAATTACAAAGAAAATCAACGACACACATATCAACCAACATCTAATAATAAATAACAAAGAAATTGAACCAAAACAGACACTAAAATACCTGGGAGTGACTTTTGACAGAAAACTTACATTTATACAAAATACAACAAACTTAGTACGAAAATTTTACATAATAACAAGACAATTACAAAAACCACTCAGACAACAGTCATTTTTATCGCCACAGAACAAACAAACAATCTACAACTCAATGATTAGACCTGTAATTACATACGCTTCTCCAGTATGGTGCAGTGTATCAAACAAACAATACTACAGACTACAAAAACTACAGAACATCATTCTAAGACAAATACTTTCAGTACCAAGACACACATCGACGAGAATACTACATAACGCAACAAACACACCGTACATACAACAATACGTGATGGACCAAGCAACTAAATTCTACGAAAAACAACCAAGAAACACAATACTAACGGAAAACCTAACACACATAAGACAACAGGACAACTACAAACATAAACCAATCTACCATAGAATACCTATTTTCTTAGAAAATAGGTAAAAACAACAAAATAAAATTAAAAACAAATAAAACACCAACGAACAAACAAACAGGAAACCCAAACCTCCCATACCACGTGGGTTAAGCCCCTCCCAGCCCAAATCCCACCTACTTGATAATTTCGAGTCAAAATCTTTGACAAAATATTGCTACGTTTGTACCTGATTAAAAATTAAGCTGGTTTTTTCGTCAATTTTTCCAGTAAGCACTACGCATAAAATATACTAATTAAGCAATAATTATAAAATAATCTCAAGTGAAAACAAAACAAAACCCCCTCATGACAGTGAATAGGTTGCTGGAACTTGTCGCATAAGTTATAATATAAAATCATGCATTCTTACCAAGGGTTAACACCAACCCCAACAGGGCGTTGCCTTGTTGCCATGTCCTTGTTATATAATAACAAGAGAGAGTATACTACTGTATAAAATTATAATTCTGTATTGTAATATTGTATAGTTAAGAATAGTAGTAAGAACATGATATATGTAAACACATTTAAACAATAAAGATATTTTTGAATTGAATTGAATTGTGAAAACCGTAGACAAAATTAAACCTCAACCCGCGGAAAATGTTTTCGGATGCTCATACTATCCCCGAAGAAAAATCCTGCAGCGGCACTGGATGACAGACCATTAAAACCGCGCTTAAAACAATACCCTCGTATTATTGCTGGCATGTTTTAATAAAACTGCTCGCATTACAACGACGAAGTTGAATTATATTAAAATCGAAAGCACCAGGAGGTGGTGCATTGAGACCACACAAGGCGATGGTGTTCATATTTACCTTTGCACATGCAAAAGTCCATTCAAAGCTGCCTACTGCTACTAAGGTGGCCTTTTTATCGTCTAGTTATGCGACTTAAGGTGTTCTAGAGGAATGCTGAACAATTCATTCTCTGCTACCTAATGTAAGCCGAGTAATTTAGTAAGAGAATTACCACAAATTAAAATAAATAGGCAACATTTTTAACGTTCCTAGTTCAAAAATTAAATTTAAAATTACCATTTTTTAAAAATATAAAGTAGGGGAATGTGGGGCGGAACCGGGTATAGAGGCGTAATCGGGTACCCCCACTCTTTCCTATATTCGGCGCTATTTCTGTCAATATCATTTATGCCACAGTCAAAGTTGATGGTTAGTTAATTATTGTTAAAAATCTTTATGCAACCCGACATTATTATACAGGGTGATTCGTAAGTTGGTACTTTTTTTTAGCTGCGTATAGAAGGTATTAAAATAAACAACATTTTCAAATACATGTTTTCAAAAAACTCAAAAATAAAGTACGTACATTCATTTATTACCCTACGAATCAAATACGGTCTTGCCTAACTTGCCCGTTGAATAACTATAAGAAAACTTCTGAGTGTAGGATGAGCCCGCAAGGGAAAGCGTTCTGCGTATAATCTCGAAGCAGCAGCCGCATTTTGACGACACTCACCGTAAATTAGCACAATATATACTAGTTCATTGTTTTCAAATTTTACCATTTTCACTTGTCACCAATTTAAAATTAACTTGCTTCAGAAAAACACACCGCCAAATAACAAACTGACCACCGACTCGTATACATGACAAATAAGAGATAAGAAAACAACACAAAGTATAGCGGGCTACGTTTTGATGACCAGGCCCGCACTTAGATTTGTTACTTCTGTATCTCGCATATTTTTAAGTTTTTTGAAAAAAGGTGTTGGAAAATGTTGTTTATTTTAATGCCTTCTATACACAGCTAAAAAGAAGTATCAACTTAGGAGTCACCCTGTATTATGTATCAACATATCAATGTGAATTTATGTTTAACTTGAAAACCCGAAACCAAAAAAAGTTTTTATATAACAAAATCCTTTTATAAAACATGAGCCCCCCCCCCCCCCCCTTCAACAAATTCTCTAGCTACGTCACTGTGCACCAGTACTATTGAAAAAAAAACTAGCAATATTTGTTCAACTCATTCATTAATTGTGTTTAATCCCACACCAATTTGCTTTTATTAGTAGGCACCTTTAAAAACTTATTCTTAAGTAATAAAAAGAACAAACATAAAACTAGACCATTGCCAAATTTCTAAATCGAAATCAAATTATAGCCTAGAACGAGTAATAACATGGTTATACAATGCGATTTATGACTACCATTGTCTAAATTCATTGAAGTGAGATGATAAATTACATCGTTTTTGCATATATCACTTTTTGAAATATCAATGCTTATTATAACTTGCTTAATTTTCGAAATAATCGAGAATTTAATTATGTGACACGGTTAATAGTTTGTAGTATCCACCCCAGGACATAAACTTTTTCACAATCTATTAAATGGCTTCGAAACAGAAGGAGATTATCCATTTGACCTGATTTTTATTTTCACTGAAAATATGCTCAGGGGGGGAGGCTCAGTGGGCATAAAAGTAGAACATTTTTTTCTGGAGAGAGGGACTACAAGTATTTCATGATATTGCACCTAGCGAAAATGGCGGAAAAGCGCCGCAGGCGAAAAATTTTTGGGGCCACGCCCAAAGTTCGATTAAAATTACCCTAACAACTATCAAATTTCGAAAATTAAATTATGACCTCTCCCCCTCTTCATAGTTGAATAAAAAAATTTTTTGTAAATTTCTTTTTACTT
This sequence comes from Polydrusus cervinus, assembly GCA_935413205.1. Taxonomy (NCBI): domain Eukaryota; kingdom Metazoa; phylum Arthropoda; class Insecta; order Coleoptera; family Curculionidae; genus Polydrusus; species Polydrusus cervinus. The sequence goes on along the minus strand of OW284516.1, from coordinate 50,913,002 downwards.
TTTTTTGATATTTCTAGCTGGCTCTTTATCAAAAAAAAACATTTTTTATATTTGTTAAAAATATGAATATTAGTGACAATCAAAAATTTTAACATAAGACGTATGTATGGTTGGTTGGTTGGTTGGTTTAAGGCGGGGGTTGGGCGTTCGGCCCAAGCTTCTTGCACTGCAGCCTAGTGGCTTATTGTGCTCCCCTATCTTACTAGAAAAGATTTGTTCCTTTTATAAGGTCCAGCAAATTCCTACCAAGTTTGTCATGTGGGAGGTTATCCCCACATTGAATGTCTCCGAAGATTCTGAGTCTTCCTCGGGTCAGTGCTTCGCAGTTATATATGATATGTGAGGCGGTTTCGTCCTCATCGCCGCAAAGCCTGCATTCAATGGGACCATTGTAAATTCCTACTCGGTGTAGGTGTTTTCTTAAGCAGTGGCCTGTTAGTAGGCCGACCACTTGTTTTAGCAGGGTGCGCGTATGTATGACTCTAACCAGCGTTTTTCGGGCTCGGTTTTTCATAATTAAAAATAAACTAAATATCGCTCACACGCCCAAAATTGATGATTTTTTTAAAATTAATGTATTTTAGAAGCGTAGACCTAAGAGCAGTTTTTTTTGCAAATGCTTAGGTTTTAAAATACTTCTTCTTAAGTGCCGTTTTGTATATTCATAATAAAGCATTCTCGTTTCTTCCCGCACTATTTTTTTGATTATAAATTATCATACTTCTTCAATAATAAAAAGTCAATTAAAATGTTTACTTTAATTTTTCTCTTTAAACATAAATACCTAATTGTTTTTTGATGTTGTTGTAAACATATTTTATTGCATTGGGTTATATTTTTGTTGATTTAAAATAGCTCTAAAAAAGAGAAAACAGAACAGACAAGTATATAATAGAAAAATACCATAAAATATTATTCTTTTTACTCGTTTTCCTTTAAAATTGCATTAAACATCAATAACTAAAACGATATGCGTCTGAAACCTTAATCTCTATATAAAACAGGACTTTTGGAAGGAAAATTTTAAAAACCAAACGTTTCCTACAAGACCTTTGCAATCTAAGCCAAGGAAACATTATTTAAAGATTTAAATTAAGCGTGAGACGAAAAATTAGGTTGTTATTCGACTTTTAGACCCGAGCTGCGAGGCACAGGGAAGGGGGGCTGCAGCTTGGCACTCCCCCCCCTCTAAATACGCCACTGTCACGAAATATTGGAGATACGAGACTTGATTGGACACTGTCATTAATATGTTCCGGGTGACCGCTAAGGTCGGCCAGCGGCTGTATTGTCATAAGTTTTCGGGAAAACATTTTTTAGAGGTAATCCGGTAAAAAAAGATACTCAAAATGATTTTTAAAGTTGTACTATTACCGCTAGAGGGCGTAATTGATGGGGCATAAAACAAATTCAAGTTGTTTTAAAAATAGCCTTATTAAGGTACTATTTTGATATCGGAAATGGAAAGCTAATCCATTCTTGCTGCAGTTTAATTCTTAGGATTTTTTTTGTATCTCTAATAATAAGGGTGGGGGAAGCTCGTAAAGAAGTTATTAATTACTAAAAGTACTGTATCTATCACATCTTTTATGCAATTTTATTAAACTTGGGTTAGTTTGTAAGAGAATATTATGCATAATAAGAAAGAAATTTTGTTAATGGTCGCTAATTTGTAATTTGGTTTAGGGAGGGCGCTAAGTATGAGAGTTTTAATTTTTCTTTAAAAAAATTAATGGAAAGGTATACTTTTGTATAATATGTTTGAAAATCATAAAAATACCTACATTTTAGCGAACCCGCCTCTTTTTTCAGTGCATCCCCCATCGACTCTTCACTGATGATGACCTCTTAACAAATCCTCTCTACTCTAACCCTTCCTTTATGTCGAAAAATTAACTACAACAAAACAAGTTTTGCGATAGCCATTGACCAACATACAAGAAATATTAGTAGACTGGCCAAGTTGCGTAACCAGTAAACATAATAGACGTAACTTAAAACTTGATCGATAGTAACGTCTCGAATGTACCGTTGCAGAGGACAAGGTGACATTAATAAACTGTCTAATGATGGCCGGTAAAGATTTGTTTGGCTAGAATTTCATTTTAACGTATCAGTAAATAAAATTTACAGTCTTCTCCATCATCTAAAAGAAGTCTTAGTCGTAGAATGTGTGTAGGTACACGGGAAAAAAGCGTGTTCTTGGTCGAAAGTGGTAAACTCTCTTGAACGTTAATTTTTTAAGGGCAAGAGATATTATCTTTGTATAGGAGTATTTCTATTGTCACAAAAGATAGGCTATTCGTTTACGAAATACGATTCTATTTAAGAACTTTTAAATTTCTCTTAGACGTTTATCTTTTGATTTTTGTTTCCAAAAACCATTTTTTTTGTTTCAAGAGCCTAGAGTTATACTATTTATGAGCCTTCCATACTAGCTTGAAACGCGGAATCGTTTCCTGGCTTGTCTAATTGAAAATTTAGGTTTTGTTTAATTAATCAGTTAGTTGCCCTTCAGTCTAGACTTTTTTTTAAAGTATGTTTCTAGTTAACCCAGAAGTTAGTGTCAATTTAGGTGATTGGATAAAACAGCCATATGAAATTAAAAAAGTCAATTATCAATAACTGAATGCGTCTCGGAAGTTCAACTGACTGCTCTTGGCTAAAAACCATAATTTCCTTGCCATAAGTTTCCTATAGAGTATTTGGTCTTGACCCAGAAGAGTTTGTTTTTGTCTTAATTCGGAATTTTACTATTATTAAAGATACAAAATCTACATCTACAGCAAACTAGGGACCGTTGGCTGTGATTAGAAAGATAAAAAAAAATCAACATCACCTTTTCTATATAAAGGGTATTCCAATAAGAGGTTTCGAATGTTTTTATTTGCTACTCTTCTTATCTCAATTTTTTTTATTCGGGTTTTATTGCATTGAGGAATTTACCAATGGAGCCCTATACAGTCGAACAACGAGTTTACATTACTAAAACATATTTTCAAAATGGGACTTCTATCAGAGCCACATATCGGCGAATTCGTCATTACTTTAGTGTACGCAATCGTCCCTCAGAAGTAGCCATTCGCAAAATAGTGCATATATTCGAAACTACCGGATCTGTGCAAGATATCAAAACACAAGTACGGGAACGTCCAGCTCGTTCGGTTGAAAATATTCAGGCTGTTCGGAAAAGTGTGCCTGAAAATCCACGAATGTCTCTTGAAAGGCGTTCACAACATTTGGGCATCGGCCGAACTTCAACATGGCAAATTTTGAAAAAGATTTAGGTCTACATTCTTATTAGATTCAACTTACACAGAAGCTAAAGCCAACCGATCATGGACAATGCCGTACTTTTAGCAATTGGATCCTACAGAGGAAGGCAGAGGACAATAATTTTTGTAAAAAAATCTTTTGAACGGTTACGTAAATAAGCATAATTGTCGCATCTGGGGCAATGAAAATCCTAGGCAGATTCTTGAAAAGCCAATGCATGCTCAACGTGTGACGTGTGATAGTTTGGTGGGGTTTTTGGGCTGGGGGTATCATTGGTCTGTATTTTGTTGAAAATTAATACGAACAAGCTGTTACAGTAAACGGAGAGCGATACCGAACGATGATTGATTTTTTATGGGATGAGATAATGGGCATGGATGTAAATAAAATGTGGTTCCAACAAGATGGTTCGACAGCACGAGAAACATTGAATTTATTACGTATACGGTTTGGAGAGAGGATTATCTTAAGAAGTGGGGACGTAAAACATTCCCCTAACCATTCAACACAAAGAAATGTGTTTAGAAGTAATGGAAAATTTCAACATTTCTGTATCTTTAATAATAGTGAAATTACCAATGAAGTGCACATTATTTGGAAAATCCGAATTTAAGACAAGAACAAACTCTTTTGGGTAAAGACTAAAATACTCTATAGGAAACTTATGCCAAAGAAATTATGGTTTTTAGCCAAAGGGTTTGGTCCCACAGTGGTCGCGGACAGTCCGTGACACTCAGGAGTCTGCTCAATAGACTCGGACGCGGATTTCTGGGTGTTTAGATTGGTTAGAGAACTTTCAAACTGTCAGTAACGTGTCTGTGATTGCTTGTGGGAACAGACCAAGAGTATTCCCATTAAAACCTATTTAAAAGGGCGAATCTTTTGGATTAAAGGCGTATGCATTTCTTTCAATGTATTAGTTTTTTCAGTGTACATATAGGATATCTAGTTAAATTTTAAATTCGGTCTACGCTTTTTAAAATTTCAAAATTGTACCTTAAATAAGATGTGCTGAAAATATTAAATAGTCTGGTTCAATTTTGTTACTTGCTGTGTAGTAACCATCGTGATAGAATAAACAAGGAGGCGACATCACGTGACTAAAAGTAATCCTACCTGCGCCATATTGATACGACATGATACGACACCTATGCCATTCATGTAGTCAACTATTTGATCTATCATAGGTTAGTATATAAAGGCCAGGTCCGTATTTAAAACTTTGGGTGCTCATTGTTCCCTACGGTTCGCTTAATTGCAATTTTATTTAAATTATTAATTAACCAAAATATTTAACAATACATCTACAACTAAGTTAAAGCGGCTTAGGACTTTTTAGGACTAGTCGCTTAACTGCAATTTCACTATTTATTTATTGATACAGGTCATTATTTTCTATGTGTAAAATAAACGCAACTTTTATATTGGGTTCCACAAACAATTTTAACCAGAATTAACTAACCAGCAACCTGGCCACTATGCCACTACTCGTTTTCGTCTGACAAGTAACATGGTTCATAAACAAGTGTAACGAAAATTTTCATTTTTGCTGCTGTCGTATGTAAGTCAAATTTTATGGGTTAAAGATTATTTATTAAAACATTTACAACTTCTAAATAAAATCATTTCATATTCCATTGTACACCTTTGCATTCTTTGCATTAAAACAATATTTAAGTACAATACTATATTCTTAATGTTTTTTATGTCACCAATTAAATTAAGGAGCACAAACGGGATTCACTAAAATTTTTCTAGCTATTAACAAGTACACAATATACAAACATGTGTATAAATAATACAATTATCCGTTATTTCAACTACAAAGCTGTTCATTGCTTATAATGAAATTATATAATTCTAGTCTTTGAATTTCAATATTTAAAGAACGAAGGAACAGTGCAAAAATGTGGCAACCGTTTTTGGAGACGAACTAATGTTTGTCTCCATTTTCGATCGATTTCAGACACAAGAGATTGTATTATTTTATGCAATAAAAGACGGCGCGCTCCGAAGTCACGTCGGTTCTTACGTAGCGAATGAATCATAGTGCGCCTATCTATTCGGCTTTCTTTAAATCTTGAAATTCAAAGTTTTAGTTGACCCAAGCATTTTTAGAATTGTTCAAAATAAATTTAATCAGGCTCTTATGAATCGGCCATATTGGTACGACACTTAGCCCCGTCCCCTAAGACCCTTTTTCACAGACGAAATTAAATGGTAATAGTGCCTCCTTGTTCTCTGGATGGTAGTAGCAAAACAACAAATACAGAAACTACACAGAAAAAAATTGATCTTTTGGGAGAAATGAATCTACATTTAATCCAAAAAAATCGCGTTTTTAAATAAGTGTACACACTGAAAGTGTGAGAGAGAAAATTAATATGTTTTTATTTATTTTCTTTCATAATGTTTTTTTAATGTAAGACGTATTTATAAAACAAGCAAAAAAAAATGTTAAATTAATTTTTTTGAAAAAACAAAAATAACAAATTTTACAAGTATAGTTAGATATTCGACGACAGTGAAGAACTTTGCATGCCGCTATATGAACTTTTAAAGAAATATTTTTCCTGTCCAGCCGGAACAATGATTAAGGAATCAAAACGAGGCCTATTAACATTTCACAAAGTAACCAAAGTTTACTCAGTAGTGGTATCTACTATCAAGAAGAACGGTACCAACCATAATGATTACTTAGAATAGACAACGTTGACAGCTGATTGATTACGAAATAGAAGTCATGGTTAATTTACATTTTATATATGAAGATAAAATTGTGTCGCTGTGATGTATTCAGTATGTAAACAGGATTTTTGGAATTTTCTTTAATAAGTTTTCTTGTTACGGATTCATTGGTTTATTAATTTATTTTCTATGCCAATGTGGACTTAATGATTTAGATTTACTGTGCTTTTAGGTTATGTCAAGTATCATCATGTGGCTCACTGTTATCAACTGTTTGGTGACATAATGATACAGGGTCCTCCAACGAATCGGGGACGGAAGATTAAATCATTATCGAGAAACTTATCAAAACTACTAAAGCCGAATGAGATGAAGACTTAAAAGCGGCATATTTTAAAATTATTTTACATTATACAGGATGGTTCAAAAAGTGGGGCGAACCGAGGGGTAAATATCTGAGGATTTATGGTGTACAGTCTGAAGGATTTATAGGGATTTACGTAATTTACAGGGATTTACTGGGATTTACGGTGATTAATGAGGATTTACGAGGATTTATAGTGGATTACCAAGGATTTATCGAGGATTTACCAAGGATTTAAATCATCATGTTCTGCGCAAAAGCAATCGCCTACCACGTGTCAACAAATCGTTCGGGGATCTCGATAAACACGCTTTTTGCGCGGCGTTGCAAGTTTAACTAGACCCAACGAAATTTTGGGGAAAATGTTTATATAATTATTGATCCGTATTCAAGTCCATATTATAAGGAAATTAGCTATAAAATAAAAATAACAAATAAAGCAAATTATAATTTAAAATTATGATTAATCCGAGGATTAATCGGTTTTTAAATAAAGATTATTTCTCGGATTACTTTATGCTCGGCACTTATGTTTTTTGAGAGTTAAGTTTGGCAACACTCATTTGCACTAGTTCAGCCTATTCGAGAGTGTATTAATATTCGATTCTTTTTTTGGTGATTTATAGTGATTAATTCGAGATTAATTAGTGAGTTAAAAAGTAAAACCCTTATTGAAACCGTAGATAAGTTTTATCTTGTTCATAACAAGGTTTATATCCTGGTCGCAGACCGAAGTCTTGTATTTAACTTTTGACAGGTTTTATATTAGCTGGAAACTATTGGTGATTTAACAGGATTTCTAGGGATTTATTAGGATTTCTAGGAATGTAATTGCCAAAAAGGATTTATGGTGTACAACATTTTGGGCAGATATTTACCCCTCGGGGCGAACTGAACTTGCATTTTCTTAAATGGAACAACCTATATATTATTTTATAATTTCCTATAAAATTCCACGTACCTATATTTTGTATTAAATTAATGTCATATGTCTAAATGCAATTGTTTTTGAAATATTTACATTTAAAATATGCTACTTTGAGACTTTGACAGGCTGTAGGATTGGAATGGCGCATCTTAGAGAAAAATGATTTTCACATCCCTATCTTAGTTTTTTATTCTCTATCCAAAGATACCAACTTCCGGTTTAAGAATGGTTTCACGGTTTAACATGTTAAACAAAAAAAAATGGTTTTACATATACAGTGTGATTCTTAAGTTATTTTTTAGTTGTGTATAAAAGGCATTAAAATAAACAACTTTTTCAAATACCTTTTTTCAAAAAACTTAAAAATAGCCGAGTTCCAGAAGTAAAATACCTAAGTGCGGGCCTGGTAATTAAAACGTAGCCCTTTACTTTATTTTCTTTTTCTCAATTTTTTGTATGTTAGTCATACATTTTACGGATCGGTCGTCAGTTATTTATTTTGGCAATTCGTGGCGCGGTGTGGTTTTCTGAAGCAAATTAATTTTAATAAATTGGTAAAAATGGTAAACTTTAAAAACAATGAACTAATTATGGTGCTAATTTATCGTGAGTGTCGTAGAAGTGCGGATGTTTCTTCTCTACACCCAGAAGTTTTCCTAATGTTATTCAACGGGCAAGTTAGGCAGAACCGTATTTGATTTGTAGTGTAATAAATGAATGTAAGTACTTTATTTTTGGGTTTTTTGAAAAAAGGTATTTGAAAATGATTTTATATATGCAGCTAAAAAAGAAGTATCAACTTAGGAATTACCTTGTATAATTATCAAGGCTGTACATTTTATGCCAGTACTGGTGTTTTTAGGATATAGGTGTAATTACTATTAGTCTCCACACAATCAAGTGTTTAATGTCATTTTATGCTATACTGCTTTGTTTAAAAATCCACCAGTAGCCCGCGTGCTATAAATTTCAAAAGATAAATGGTGAATATTTCGCTCATTATAGCACAGCGGCTTTTAAAAATAGTTTACTGTAATTTGTGTTCGTGTTAAGATAGAATATCTTTAAAATAACTATAATGTTGAAAACACGGCGTTAGCCGTAATAAAATCAATAAAAAGCAGTAACTTATGATAGTTTTTAATCCAATCACCTGCATGACCAGGTCCAACAGAAAATTTCAAAATATGTTCGCACGCTGTACCATGTACCTCACCTTCGGGGTTTAGGGGCGTTTCGGGCGTCCTGTTTCGTGCGTAAACCCAAAAAGTTCCTGTTTCGTGCTGGCACCCCAGGTAGAGAATATTCTAATAAAATATAACCCTACAAAATTCCTGTTTCGGGCGTTACTTATTCTGCTCGTTTTCACAATTAAATAAAGACACAAAATGTTATTTAAAAATGGTATATTGACAACTACAGTCATTACATTAAACAAAATTTACTATATAAACTAATTTTCTAAGGGTTTGTGAAATAGTGGCTCTTCCTGCTGTGAGGTCTGCAATAATCGTTTCTAACCTATGGTCTCGTTCACTGTACTTCTTGGCTCGTTTAGGAACCTGCATATGTACGTTATTTCTTTCATATATGGTGTCGTAGAACAACATTTCCTCTTGTAGGCCTTTCAACAGTTCGTATATATTCGGGTGCGATTTTCCAATTTTTTTGTTAAAGCGGTTGTGCCAGCCTTCTACGGAATTGGTAGTGCGATGCCGTTCTCCACTGCAAACCCATATTTCTTCCTTGTCCATCCAACTGTCAACAAAGTAGTCATAAAATTCGGTTAGTGCTTCGTCTTGTGGTGTAGATTCCATAATAGAGAGCCATCCCTCCGAAACATATTCGATTGGCACATGTGCCAATGCAGCAACCATCTTCACATGGTCTCTGATTTCTTTATTGTCTCTGTAAGCCTGTGTCATTCCTAACTGTTGCACTTTTCTCCATAAGGCTTGGTTGAAATGAAAATTACAACCCTTTACATCAGCCGTAACAAATTCTTCTTTGACGGCACTTATCGCAGCGGCTTCAAAATCGATGTGTATCTTATATGGATGAAAACTTTTAAGTTGCTTTTTTAGACAGGAAAACAATCTTTTGTAAGTGGATTTCTTTCTGTTGGGTAACAAAGCATATATGGCGGGAACTATACATGTCCTCTCTTCGGTGCTTCCGATATCTACATGCAGTGTGTATAGTTGGTCGAAAAGCGGACAACAACTTTTAAACGTGCCATCCAGGAAAAATGTGGTATTGCCGGCGAGAAGACTGTCCAGTTTGTATCCGAACGCTAGAATCCTTTCTTCGTTGCCATCGTCCACTATAAGGTTCTCCTTTGTTGATTCTGGAATAATAACTTGTTCTCGGCTTTTGGGTAAGAATTTGACTCCCAGTGAGTTATGCCTTTCTCTGTAGAGCGATGTTTTAATTGATGTAAGTTCTGGAATCTGCGTGACGAAATCCAGTCCCATATTCCTCGCAGTTACCAACTCCTGGCGATATATCTGTGGTACTGGCGTGAGTTCCTCTCGGGCCCTCTTCTTTGCTTTTTGGATGCAGAGTTCTACTTCATTCTTAGCAACATCAGGAACACAGGTGTGCTGCTTGCTTTGAATTACACTTGCTGGCGCGTTATCTGTGATGATGGCTCCGGGACAGGTTCGGTTGGCACATATCCATCTAATGGTGTTGTTTTTATTCGTTGATTTTAAATTAAATCTATAGCCGGAATAAAGAATAACTTGCTTTCCTCGCTTTGACGTCACAACTTGAAGGTCCATATTGCATAAGTCGCAGTACGTTAAAGAATATTTTTTTGAATATGCTCAGAACAATTTATAGTAAATTTTACCTACCTACCTTTGCATTATAATCCGTAATCCACAAAAATATTTATATTGTTATATTTGTATTGTCATACCAACCATAAATTAATTAAGATTTACAGCACTGGTGATGATCCTAGGTAATAAAATGCCATTAATACATTAGCGCACGAAACAGGAAAAGGTTAGCAATTGTCGTAGCTCAACGCCCGAAACAGGCCATTTTCAGGTATAATTTTTGGAGCGCACGAAACGGGACGCCCGAAAGAGGAAAATACCACCTTCGGACGTTTTTTAATAATCTACCCTGATTATTATACTGGAATTACGTGGAATTCATGAAACAATTTTTGCGCGAATTCTACACCTGCATAAAGATATGACCAGGACATATCGATATTTGTTGGTTTTTCAATATCGATATTACGAAATAAATAAATAAAATAAAAATATAAGAACGAAAATGTAGCTTCTGTGATTTTTAAATTTAAATATATTTTTTACCAAACTATACAGAACGTTGTGGAATTGACGCAGTACACTCTTAAAAATGACTTGGTATTTGGTACTAATTTTTATTTGTTCTCGTGTTTACGTTACCAAAAATAACTATTTTTAGTTAGGAAAACACAAAAGATTTTTTTCTTGGTTATATTTCCAAAAAATGATGCCATCAGAGCAAAAAAATTATCTTGTTTTCATATTAGTTGGCAGAAATAAAATATTTTGTTTCGCTGAATTTTACTCTGTATATATCATATTTAAATGTTACATCAAGGTTCCTACAAAGTTGTATTTATCAATTAAGCTTGTTGTAATAACACATTATGAATTTGTAGTCCCTATCATTTTGTTAATTTTGATTAAGATACATTCTTAGTTACCAGAACTAACTTTTCTTTTCAAGTAATATTATTCTTCATATTTATAACTAACGGCATCAACAGAGACTTGACGCCCTTGCCCTTGCTCGGTGGGTGATATGTGATATCATTCTAGCCAGGACTGTCAGGAGGTTATGTTTATGTTAGGGTGCTTTTGCGGTTCCGTGTCCATTTTTTCGTGTTTTAAGGCAATAATTGGCAGTTATCCTGGCCTTGCTCGTGTGGAAAATGGATGTGACAATATTTGGTGTAATTTATTTGTGTTTATTGTCTTTCTTGTGTACTTTCTTATTGGCAGAAGGAAGTTAAATCATAAGTAAGTAAACATTTTATTTTTTATCATTGTAGTTGTCCATTAGAACGTTTAAATGAGATTTATAGCAAGGTGTTTTGTTTTTGTTCCATTTCTATAAAAGAACGTCATATTGATGACTTTTTAATCTGACCAAGTACAACAAATTTCATATAGCTGTATATTTTAAATTGAAAGTCCAGGGGATATTTTTTGTTTTTTAATAATCGCAGTTGCAGATAAGAAAATTTAAATAAGGACAATTCAGTTCTATAAGCAATTGAACAACCCAAAGGGTTGAGTAAAATAAGTTAAAAATCTAGTGTTTCTGTTTTGTATTGCATAAGTATGTATTATAAAGAACATGAGAGAACAAGGATATTGGAAGTAATTGTTTTTAAAGAAACCATAATATCCCTGATAATTTATTCCAATTAGTTTACGCATACCTAATAGAGTAGTAATACCAAGGCTTTTTTTATTTAAATGGGGACCTAGGAAGGAATATTTTTCGTTACTAAGTATAAATTACATATGACATTTTTTTTAGAAATGAAACAGACTTTTTTAAAGTTATTTCTATCAACTCAACATGCTAATTTTGCCATGCGTTATAAGCAGTTCATTCAAACTTTTTAATGTGCAATTGCAATGACAAAAATATAAAATTTTTACTTATTTATTGTACAAACTAATTTTTGAGTTGAGTCCGATTTCACGAAAATAAATAGTTGTCGGAACCAAATTTTAGTAATCCATACCATGTTATTTTTACGAGTGTAGTAGACTCTGCCTACCACTCTTAGCACAGTCGACTGGGTAACACACTTATTTCAAATAATACGTCAATTCCATAACACCCTGTATATATCGATATGTAGCTTAAAAAAGTATCCCTTCCTGTAGACGCAAATTCTACACCTGCCAATTTATAGTAAATATGAGAAGCGATGTCGACCGTATGCAGTATTTATGACCGAAATTCTTTTATAGGCATATGGTTTCAATTTTCTCGTTTGTTTTTTGTAACTGGATATAGTATGTGTAATATGAATATGTCAAGAATATTCTTCTTTGGAGGTCCAATATTGGGTATTCGATTATTGCTTGGTGGGTACAATAAATTGATGTTGCAACGACGGAGTTAAAACACATATATACACTATATTGCCAATACAAGCAGTCGCACGAAGCAAGAAGACACCCATCGTGCGATTTAAAATAACCTGAACTTAGGTCCGTGCTGCTTGCGCAGTAGGGAAAAAATTAGACAACCGACACGATATTTAACAGAACCGACTCGCAGTTGTTTGTATTCTTATTCGTCGCCATCTTTTGTTCCGTTCCTTCGTGTGTGGTTATGCGGATCAGTAGGGCAAGGACAATCAGCATAAGAATTCTACAAACTGTTGCGAGCAGCCAAAAAAATTTGCGAGTTATCTATCTTTGCAATGTTAGTTTGGTTTTATTAAATTAGGATGCAACATACCTACGGAAGAGCGTGGCGGCCCGTCAGGTGAAGTAGGTGCCTTCACCAAAAAATAAAAATAAAACCAGGAGGAAAGTTTTTCGATAATATTAAATAATAATGTACCAATACAGCTACCATTTTAACCCTTAAAAAATAATTATGTTCGAATTAATAATAATAATTTAATCGGAATATAGCTATGCATAATAGGGCCACGATTAACTCCGATGGACAATAATTATAAACACTGTGTTGTGCATTTTGTCATGCCCCACTCCGCCCAGTCAACCTTGTCGGTGAGCTGAAAGCAGCCAGGAGAGCAACATACATTCAATCGGCTTCAAGCTCAAAGCAAGTGGAGACCCAACGCCCAACATGGCTTTAATTTTCACCGTCGCTATGGTTACGTGACGTCAGGCACGAAAACAGCATGTAACAATTTGCATTATGATGAAGGGCAATTTAAAAATAGATCAGTCGTATGCACCATTGTTTCAGCATTGATTCGTCTAACCTTAAGGTATTTATTTTGAGCCTTCGCGAAACTTACGGTTATAGATATTGTTTTTACGCGATTCACTGTGTAATTAAAAGTGTTTGTGGTTTTTATTTTTCAGTTAATTCAGTAGTGTACGTACTTACTTAGTTGTGTGTTTTAATAATGAACCCAATTAATGACATAGTTTGTAATTTGTTGGAAACTCCATTCAGTCGTTGGACAGATGAGGATAAGAAAGACGGTTTGTTACACCGGTTTTTAGTCAATGTTTGTTTAAGTACCCGCACTATACCTAGCTCTTTACCATTTTTAAGACCGCGAGCCGCCACTGACGGAAGAGTGTCGCGCGGTGAACAACGTTTAATATATGAACATTATTTTACAATATATGGGTTTGCGCGGTATCACAAGGTATTTTCACAAAGATATTAGGTAATATTACATGCCAATGAATACAACTTTTTGTTTTGCATATTTAATTTAGATTTTTAAAAATGGGTACGCCTATGGTTCCAATACAAATATTTCAGCTTTGGTCATTACTGATAATTTCACGCTATTCTAAGAGTTTTTTTCCAGATTTTATGAAAAGATTTGTGGTTTAGACAAACTTTAATTTTTACAATTATATTAAATGTTATTATATTTAAAATAACCCCTTTTTCATCCCTGGCTCTCACTGAAGTTCTCTAACTTGAGATCCCTTACACGAGAAAGATATCCATTTTCATGAACGGCAGTAGAGTTTTGGATTTGCATTGTCTTTACTTGTTTAGAATCACTACGTTTCAACTGGTAAGCATCTCTTACTTACTTAGTATTCACCTGAAGACGACTGGACATGCTTACCAGTGGAAACGTGGTGATTCTAAACAAATAAAGACAATGCAAGTCCAAAACTCTACTGCCGTTTAAGAAACGTCATTGTCTCCAACCTTTAAACAGACATACATTTTTATGTAACTCATGTTTTTTTCAAGTAATTGCGTGGAAAATGACAACAATTAAACCTTACAACTCATCAATAGCATTTAAAACCACGAAATATAGTCAAAATAAAGGACAAGGTCTACCCCTTTTTCCCAATCTGGTGCATTGTGATTATTGTTCGACTATTTACCGAGTGGTGCGTCGTGGTTGGAAAAATAGCAAATCCCATGCAAGTTTTAGACTGTCCAAATATTTGCTCCCCTGTTGACTTTTGAGCGGGGTTATAGGGAGACTTTTTTAGGGTCTTTGTGCGGTAAGTGCACATGTGGAGTTTGAACAATTTTGGGCAACCCGATCTTAACTTATTTGAATAGGATTGCGGTTGGATTTTCATTGAAATCCAACAGATGATACCAGCATTGATCGGACTTTTCAACCTGTGATTTTCCAACTCCGAGAATCGAACTCAGAACTCCACGGTCCAAAGCCAGTAACGCACCACTAGGCCACTGCCGCAGTTCCTTCAACGACTCAAGAAAAAAATTAACTTTTTAATAGCACATTATTATTGGTGTCATTCATTGATGAAGTTCATGTCACAAGGCACAAGTTATATCTTATTTCTTATGCAAATTACAGATCTATTACTATGCCTAAGGATATAGCTGCCTAATGACGATGTTTAAATCTTAAAGGAAACTGAGACATTGCATAATTTTAACCTTATTCTAATCTAATAAGATTTTGCTTACAGTGTACCATAATAGGGTTTAGAGAGTAATTTTCTTGCAAATTTTGTTTAGCACAATAGTTTTTAACTGGACAGGCTATTATTTTTAAACTTATTGTAGGTTCTTTTTTAGTTAATTTATCATAAAGTAGGTAGGAGAGAGCAGGTCCCAGTGGCCACATTTTTGGTTATTATTTTTTTTCTCAGAAACGATTGCTTTTAATGATACATATGACATAGGGTAAGAATGAATAGAGTTTCTACTACTTAAAAAAAAAATTATTAACGAAAAAAAATGATATAAAAAATATATATTCTTAATTCTTTGGGAATACGAAAAAAGGCCACTGTATCCCACTGGCGGGTAACAGTGGCCACATATATGGGGTACACTGGCCTCTAACTAAAAATAAATGAAACAACGTTTCAAAAGTGGTTATATTACAGCACATTATAGCCGCTCAGATCAATACCAAACCCATAAGTGGTTTGTAATCTGGAGGTACCCCCAGTACTTAAAGGTGGTGGAAGAACGTTAACAATATCGTCGATTAAGTATTCACATAACTTAGATTCTTCTTCATTAGTAAAAATCTTCCTGCACTCATAATTTGGTTTCATTTTTGGAAACAACACACTTCCCGGCATTTCGTAATGGATCTACGATGATAAACCATCGTCTAATACGGATCTAACTGCTGCTTTCATATCGTTTTCGTCAATTAATCCAATTGTGTTTTTGCGTTTCCTGTTGCGGGGCATCGTCAAGATTTTATAATTTAAAACCAATAAAACATGTCTGTATTGTCAAAGAAAAAACTGTTACACCTAAGAAGAAACTAAATACAGAAGGCACAGTGGCCACTTCAACAAAGTATACTAAGCAGTGGCCACTGTATCCCAACCCAGGCCTGGCCACTGTGTACAAACATAACCCCAAACAAGAAAACCCCCTATAAAATTTTCTTTGCAGTTTTCCCAATCCTCGCTTCAGTAATTTATTAGCTTAATAGCAATATTTTACATAAAACATAATATACAATATTCATTTAAAATTGGAATGGTACAAAAAAAAAGACACATCTGGTTCTTACACGTGCTTCGCAGTAAATAGAAATTAACGACAAAATTAAGCTAGAGCAAATTACAGAACTAAAGTAAAACAGATCCTGTTCCTTGTATAGTTTGGCTACTACCAGCTAGATGGCAGCATGTGTAATAAATGTATTCAGAAATTATTTACAACTGGCCACAGTGTCGCGGTGGTCACTCTGACCCGCTCTCCCCTATATTATAATATTGTCTGTTTATTGAAGGTTTGATATAATGATGTTTCTTGAATGCTAGAAGAATTGAATTATCTTTATTTGTTTTAAATCACAACGTCTCAACTGGTAAGTATCTACAGTTGTCTTCAGGTGAATACTAAATAAGTACAGTAACTATAGCTCTATTTATTTTTCTAGGTGCACTAGAGCGTAGCTGAGATGGGTGCAGTCATGCGTTCAGTTTGTGCTGCTGATTAAATCTGCTTAACAAAGGTTTATAGATATTTCTTATATCCAATGAAGGCTTATTAAAACAATAAGAGTTTTGGTGTATGGTAGCAGCCTCCTTGAACTACCTATTGGGGACAGAGGCTGAAAACCTTCATAAGGAGACACACAAAAGAGTTCAAGGAAGCTGCTACCATACACCAGAACCCAGATTGTTTTAGTAAGCCCTCATTAGATATAAGAAATATCTTGAAACCTTTGTGAAGCAGATGTAATCTTAGAATAATACCATGCCACAAACTGAACGCATAACTGCCAATGGCAAATGGAATAGACTGTGGGATAAGTGTGTTGATTAAAATTTAAAAAAAAATGTATGTGACAGATTTGCATCCTTTTAAAGTATGTGCCATAAAATAACGCTTAAAATTTACAACGCTTCAACTTGGTTTCACCGTGATTGGTCAGTTTCATACCCTTCATCACTTTAGTGTAAAGGAAACAGCAAATATCCATATGAGAGTAGAAAAAACAATAAAAAAGAAGGTTTTTTAGCGGCAGGCGGACAAAATAGTGCATCTATCTTTTGCATTGAGTACACAGGGACGCCAAATGCAATGGGTTCCCTGGGGCACAGGTAGACAATGACAGGCTGTTTCGTTCTTATTAGAACTCATCAGAAAGCCATAACCTGTAAGCGACCCCGAATATAGCGAGACTCTGTTTTCAAGATATTTTTAAGAAATAAAAATGCGATTAAAACCCAGTAACGCCATCTATAGGAATCAACCCAATGCAAAAGATAGTCGTCGATGAAAGCAACAATAAACCAATTACGTTAGGCCAACACACCAGTATAGGCAACATTTATCGCATTCCCACAATTTTTCTACGGATTTGTAGATTCAAATAAGTTCGCGCTGCAGTATACCCACTGGGCGCTGCCAACCCGTAATACAATGCCGTGTTTTTTTTTAAAATAAAGTAGTAGAGCGGCAGTGCACTACTTTGTCCGCCTGTCGCTAAAAAACCTTCTTTTCTATTTATTTATACGGACACTAAACTCTACTCCTTTATTAAAAAAAAACAATATTTTATATCTTTGTCATTTTCAAAATAATGATGCATGAGGGAGATAAACTATTCTAACTATTGATCTACTTTCCAGGGTCAAAGATAAAGAGAGGCTTTGAACCAAAAATTGTAAACCAGACAAATAGGCTTTGAAATACAAATTATAAATAAATTCAAAAAAATTACTATTTTTTATATATTTGCTCGGAATAACCAATAAAATGTCGCCATTTTAAATGTAAAATATGTCACTGTTACCAGTAAAAATCTCTATTATAAATATTAATGGCTCAATAATAAATCAATTTTTAAAAAAGGACTGTGAAGAAATGCTCGACACACTGACCATGACCGACGACTGTGTTCGCTGAAGCAATGCTATACTCTTTAGCAGGAAGGAATTATTGTAAAAAAGTTGAACGTGAGCGTGATGCCAATGTTGCCATGGTTATATTTTACGTTTAAAAAAACATTTCATTGGTTTCAAATGAATAAAAATATCATTATTTTTGATAGGTTCTTGAGGGGATCGGTACAATTATTTTTCTATACTTATATATATATATTAAATCTATGCCGGTTCTATTTTCTAAATTTAAGATTTTTTTTTGTGATATACAGGGTGTTTTACGGTGAATGGAACGTTAGACCTTATAAAAAGCTGGATTATGTTCAGTAACAATAGATGTACCTAAATGTTATGATGTACATCATTTATTATTAATTCTACTTGTGCATATAAAGTACTGGGAGTCAAAATATTTATATTTTCAAATAATTTTAAAAATTAAATATTTTTAATTTGCTTGTAAAATAAGTAACATGCTGTTTCCATGTAAAGTTTTAGTCTAAATGAATTTCTTCGTACTTTAAAGAAGTTTTTCTTTTAGCATTATCACATCTAAAAGTTTGAGTTAAGGAAGGTATAAGTAAACGGAAGTTTTAAATTTTGATCACAATAATTAATCTATCTATATTAAAAGTATGTTTCAAGATTTAAGTCACAGTAACAATAGATGTACCTAAATGTTATGATGTACAGTGGCGTACTTATAAACACCTATATGTCTATGATTTACGAGTATCTCACAATTTTTCACAATTGTTTTATATTGAAAAGTACTCGCCCCTAGATTAGGTAAATTTTTTCTTATTTTTTAGTTTTTCATATTGCACTACAGGTATACTTATTATACAGTGTGTTTACATAATTTTAACAAAGATAATTTTTTTAATTAATTATTTTTGGAAAAAATGTATTTAATATTTTCTAACTTTCTAACACTATTTCTAAAATTAAACTTACATTGAAAGATACTTTGATATTAAATATCACTAGCTGCCGTCAAACCAAACCCCGTCCATCCGAGGAGGACCTACAAGGTATTAATCCCATCAAAATCAAACTAGCGTTACTTAATTTTAAGGATCCCCCAATCGTGAAAAATTGTGAGATGCTCGTAAATCATCAGGCCCGCGCCGTACATAAGGGCAAAGTCGTGTGGTGCACGACGGCGCCGAGGCGCCGAAGGCGCCGAAAAGCCTTAAAACTCAAAAGTAAAAAAAAGATAAAGCAACAAACAACATTGTCAAAACAAAATTTATAATGATAAAAAAAAACAGTAAGGAATTGCTAGCTATTACATTGTTTTTTATTTGTTTATTATTTTATTTTTTCTCTTTGAGACGAGGGAACCGAATTTCTCGAAAATAATATACCAGCTAAAAGAATTAGACACCGAAGATTTAATTAAACAATTTGCAAAAATTAAAGCACGAAAAGCTCAATTCACTTAGCTAAAATATTAATAACAATACCTAATACCTCGATATTAACCTTAAAAAGGTGACATGTTGCATTATTAAAATAATATATTGTTTTGTTTTTATTTGTCGATCAGTTTCGTCCTGTGATATATAAACGACTATTTTTTATGTTTTAAATATTTTTTTTATTTCTTGTGCTTTTGTATCATATATTACATTTGAAACTAAAATACAAAAATTTTGAGTTGTAATACTGTTAGAATATATTTCTGTTTTCTATAAGTTTATAATTATGTTATGTATCTCAATGAGAAAATACTTGTATGGCTTGTACTTGTAAAATATAAAAATAAATTTATGAATATACTTTTTAAAATTATTGTTCAATTCAATAGTGGATAATAATACCTAACTTAACCCGTATCTGTACTCACATATGAACGTTGAACGAATTTGGGGCGTTATTTTAAATTTGCACAAGGGCGCCAAAAGTGCTAGGCGCGGGCCTGTAAATCATAGACATATAGGTATTTATAAGTACGCCACTGTACATCATAACATTTAGGTACATACATCTATTGTTACTAAACATAATCAAGCTTTTTATAAGGTATAATAATCACTCGCAAAGTTTGCACGATACAACGCACAGTGAGATCTAGAGACCAATAAGTTGAAATAAAGCAAGGTTTTAAAAAAAAATCGGTATTTCTTAAAATATAGCAGAAATCAAAAATTTAACAAATCACTTTCTTTGCTATGAACCAGTGATTCAACTGAGGTGGAGTGATAAAATATTAAAATATTATTGTAAAAGTTACACGCCATTAAAATTGGAGCAAAAATCATCGTCTTCTTTAACATCCTGTATATAAATTTTTTTCTGACAGTTAATGAAAATCCAACATCGACAATTGTTTCCCAAGGAATGAATCTATCAACTATTCAAAACCGTAGGTCGATATCATATCTGGTTCAGAAAATATTAACTGTTAAATTTAGGCGAAATTTTTCTTGCTCAAAAGCAATTGTCCAGCAGTTTAGTTTTTAAATTACAAAGAAAAATGCAGTTTACTGTACCATTGACTTACCCTGTATAATATCCAAATATGTAGTACCTAGAAATGACAATAAATTATAATATAACTTGTTAATAACAGACTATATAATTTAAGAAACGATATAATACCATATTATAAATTAATTAATAACAACTAGGTATAGAAAAGAATAGTTTATAGTTTTTACAATAAAATCTAGTAAAAAATAATATTTTTTTACTAGAAAATATAATTATACTTAATAAAAATGTTTATAAATTTTAATGGAAACTATTATAAAGGTAACAAAATAATATATATATTTATATTACCAAAAATACCCGTCACTATTTATGAACTATAACAATATTATAATAAACGGTATTATCCTGGATTATGGTCCTGTATACAACTAGGAATTATATTAAAGTTTATTATATTCCTAATACATATAAAAATTCGCGTTTTATACGGTTGTAACACCTGATGTTGACAGGATAGATTTGATAGAATAGTAAGTAAGAGAATAGTAGATTCTGTAACGAGGTTGGAATGAAAATTTGATCCGAGTGGAAGATTACTAGTATCGAATTTTCATTCTAACCGAGTAGCAGATTATATTTTCTCCACGACCAAAAATACTGTTCGCAATATTTGTAATTTTAGGTGGAGTATTATCCAGTTCCATATCTGATTCATCCGATTTTTCACTCATATTTTGACTTGCACTAAAATTTGTCTGCTGACATTGACAGTTTCGAAATTCATGGCAACCTATGTCGTGTAGATCAATTACAGAATATTCATTCCGTATCTTGTTATGGAATGAAAATACACGCAAAACGCATAAGAAGCAAGTGTTTCAGAATAAATATTCCAACTCAAGAGCGAGAATTTTTACATTTCATTATCAAAAATGATTTTGGAATTATTGCATTCAGTAATGGTCGTAGAGAAAATATCATTTTTACTTAAAATAAAACACCGAAACCAATAGTCTTAACGAGTTTTAAACAAAGTTATAATCATCATGGCAACATCGTTATGACGGCATCAATATTATTTAGGCCTTTAGGATGGAGTAACATTTAATTTTATTATAATTAATATTTTAATGAATTCGCGACGTGGAGACATAATTTAGGGGCCTTTGGAATACCTACAAGCCCACTTGCTAAGTTATAAAGTGTCTTATTTATGGGGCTTTACTTAACGGCACTTGGCATCGATCTGGAAGAAAATACACCATAAACAAAACTGTAATTATAAATTTTCAATGCTAAAAATAACCTTTCGTGTAAGCGTATACGAGATATTACATCATTTATTAACTCGTTTGTCACCGAATATATTCAAATTTATAAATACATATGGGCGTCCGAAGGAGAGGGGTGGGAGGGCAATGGGGCTCTTACTGGTCAAAAAATTATAATCTATTACTAAAACACACAGGTGGCAATATTTTCGACAATAAATTTTGTTTCCATATCACTTAATTTTATTAAAATGCACTTTTCGTCTGCAGCGCATTTTTTCTAAAAGCTTCGATTTATTTTTTTAAGCACGATTTTTACAGTGTTTAATTGTTTTATATAATTACCTGTGCATGCTTGCATAAGTTTGGCTTTCATCCAGATGGGTTTCTTTATAGTTTTAGAAAAAATATCTTTTAAAATATATATTTCAAAAATATGTTTTATTTGTATTTAAATTACATCAAAGAAGGTAACGTCACCTTAAAATAATGACAAAAGTTATGATTTTTTACAATATTCTACTGTAAAAATTATGTTATATTGATGGAGAAACTAGAAAACATTATTTAAATTACCAAACGATTGACGGAGTAGGCGGAGGTATTTGGGAAAAGACGCACAATGGAAATCAGCATTCCCCTGGAAAACTACGCCACAGTATATCAAGCGGAAATACGTACTATACAAGCATGTGTACAGGAAAATATCGAAAAGAGCTACCACGACCAGGAGATACATTTTGTCAGACAGTTAAAATGCCCTCAAGGTCCTAAACATCAACCGACTCAAATTGAGGATCACAATAGGGTACCTAAACAACCAGAAAGACCTAGCAACAAGAAACAACAGGGTAGTACTCCTATGGATTCCTGGTCACTCGGGGATAGCGGGAACCGAAAAAACCGATAAACTGGCTAGAGCCGGATCATTTCAAAAACTCAGGGGCTCTGAACCCGTAC
Organism: Polydrusus cervinus; assembly: GCA_935413205.1. Lineage (NCBI taxonomy): Eukaryota > Metazoa > Arthropoda > Insecta > Coleoptera > Curculionidae > Polydrusus > Polydrusus cervinus. The sequence goes on along the minus strand of OW284516.1, from coordinate 50,890,520 downwards.
ATAGCATATGAAAACAGGCAACCAAAGGAACATCAGACAGGTGGGCGCAACAACAACACCTATCCCGATGGAATAGGATACCTGGTCAAACCCAAGCGAGGGCTACAATTGGGAAACCCTCCAAAAAGCTATCAACTGGAATAACGTGCACCCAGCTAAAACAAGTGGTTGGTCTACTAACAGGCCACTGCCACTTAAGAAAACACCTACGTCGAATAGGAATTTACAATGGTCCTATTGAATGCAGACTTTGCGGCGAAGAGGACGAAACCGCCTCACATATCATATTATATAACTGCGAAGCACTGACCCGAAAAAGATTCAAAATCTTCGGAGGAATCCAATGTTGGGATAACCTCCTGCATAACAAACTTGGTAGGAATATACTGGATATTATAAGGAATACATCTTTTCTAGCAAAATAGGGGCGCACAATAAGCTATTAGGTTGCAGTGCTGGAAGCTTGGGCCGAACGCCCGATCCCGCCTTAAACCAACCAACCAACCACCGTGTCTTAAATTGGAATCAAAGTACAACGAAAATTATTGTTTTATTAGTTAAGTTAATTTACTAATACTCGAATAATTTATAGTAACTTTACATATTGTTTATTGGCCCATAATTACTTATATTTCACACAATCTTACTGCAACCAAAATGTAAAGGTATATATAATATTTACTACAGTTGTGGAATTTTTATATATATTTTACACTATTTCATACCTTTTTTTAAGAGGAATTTACAAATGGAGATTGAAACCTATTTACTTGACAAATGTAAAATGACAATAAGAATGTAAATTCGCGGTGATATTTGGTGGCCAAAAATAACCAAACATATTTATTGTAATTTTACCATTTTTTCATTTACAGTGTGGGTTTCTTTCTTTCCAACAATGAGACCTGACTAAGGCATATTTAGGTATCGATTAATACGTGCAGGGTGTTTATTTCCATACCTGATTATTTATGATCATAATTAATTATTTTTAATAATAATACGTCGCCTGTTTAGGGTGTGTTAAGTAACGATATCGTATGTTAAATAACACACGCATACCTGTAAGTAATCGAACCGCCACCCACTTGTCGCGTACAAATAACAATACATGTGTAGTGCGAGATATTAAGATTGGGTTAAATGTGGGTCACTTATTTTACGAATGTCATTACGAGATAAATATATATAAAGGTCTTTTGGAGAACTATGGCCGTATACTTAAAAAAGTACCGGTATTTTGTAATAGTGTGACAAATAGGTCCTATTTTTGGTTATTGGGGGCCCCATTCCCATTACGCGATTTCGGGCCCCTAATCATGGGCACCCATAATACAACTACAAGAAGATATGATACCGCTCAGGTGGGCGTGACTTTCGTGACATCACCTTGTGAGGAAAACCGCCATATTGCGATATTCTCCGTTGTTTACGTTAGAGTTTGAATTATGTACCGATCGTTTATTTCTGATAACTGATTTGTAAAGTTACTGAAAAATGAGGTGTGCGATATATGGTTGTATAATGTCGATAATAAACGCAAAACAAGGTGTTTGGAAGCGTGTGTTTAAAAGCAACTCGCAACGATATTTAAAATTAAAAATGCTGGTGCTTGCTCCAAACATTTCAGTGACGATGACTATGAACGAAATTTTAAAACACGAATTGTTGAAAAATACACCTGACAAATATCGGCCTTGTTTATTTTTTTACTCTGTGCATATTCACTCTTGAAAATTAGCTCTTCGATATTATGTTGTGGCAAAAATGTGATTTTTTGGTGTAGGATGTATTTTTGAAGCAGAGAATTAAAATGATGCGATCCTTTCTAGAAAAAGAAAAATGAAAAAAAAACAGTAACCTAGATTTTGTATTAAAACTTTTTATGTATAAAATAAATTCAGAACTATTTTTTTTTTGAACGAATACTCAGACACGGGTATAAATATTTTAAGCTGTTTTCTATACAAAAAATATTGGACACTATGTCGTTTTCCAATTTCCATATTCGCAATGTATACCTACTTAACTGGTTCGTGTTAAGTAACAACTTTTAAAGTGAACGGTTAAATATTCATTTCTATTGTCTATTTTTATAATTATTTTAAATAAAGATATTTCTTATTATTATTTTTATTATTATTAACTTTCGCAAACAATACCATCATTTATTATTAATTCTACTTGTGCATATAAAGTACTGGGAGTCAAAATATTTATATTTTCAAATAATTTTAAAAATTAAATATTTTTAATTTGCTTGTAAAATAAGTAACATGCTGTTTCCATGTAAAGTTTTAGTCTAAATGAATTTCTTCGTACTTTAAAGAAGTTTTTCTTTTAGCATTATCACATCTAAAAGTTTGAGTTAAGGAAGGTATAAGTAAAAGGAAGTTTTAAATTTTGATCACAATAATTAATCTATCTATATAAAAAGTATGTTTCAAGATTTAAGTCACAGTACAAATTCTAATGCTAATATAATTTAAAATAAATTTATTAAAAATTTCATATAAAATTGCCTTTTAATAACGTAACGGTTCAATTCAAAAATTCAAAAATGTTGGTATCATATCTGGTGTCATTGTATCATGATGGGCACCCATAAAGCCAATTTCCGTTGGGTAGGGTAATAAACCAAAGAAAAACGGGCCGCAATATGCATAGCAATGGCATAAAAAAATTCTATCAAATGTCACTTCTAACAGATAAACTCCCAGGATCCAAGGGCCCCCCCTTGTATCCCCCCCTTGGCAGTCCATATCCCTCTCGACTTCCTTAATAGGTTACGAAATATTAATTTATTAGGCTTTATTGATATGACCAAGAAAATAAATTAGTTACTACAAAAACAGTAATATGAAGTATGTAGGTATGTGATTCCTAAGTTAATACTTCTTTTTTTGCTGTGTATAGAAGGCATTAAAATAAACAACATTTTCAAATACCTTTTTTCAAAAAAACTCAAAAATAAGGTAGGCACTTATATTAATTTATTACACTACGGTCAAATACGGTTCTGCCTAACTTGCCCGTTGTAAAACATTAAGAAAACTTCCGGGTTTAGGATGAGCCCTCAAGGGAGAGCGTTCTGCGTGTAATCACGAAGCAGCCGCCGCACTTTGACAACACACCGTAAATTAGCACCATATCTACTAGTTCATTGTTTTCAAATTTTACCATTTTCACGTGTCACCAATTTAAAATTAACTTCCTTCAGAAAAACACACCGTAGCGGATTGCTAAATAACTGACCACTGACTACTGACTAATGTAATAGAACGGGATTTCTAGCTTTGTTCTTATTTCGATTTTTTCGTAAAAATAACGTTTTACAGAATACATATGTTTCACATTATCCCAACGGGGAAACTAAAAGGATGCTTTCGGTAAATAAAGCAATAAAATACTTTCGAAATCCTTATTGGTATCGAAGCAATTCGTAGAAAGTTATACGGAACTTTCTCTTTAAAGTATACTTCTAACTGCCTGTCGATCCGAGAGATGGTCAGCATGTGTTCAACAAACCCTTCGCCGGAGGGCTCTTTTATGATTGTTTCGCGTATATTATACTACATGAATCATATGTTGGGAAAACTGAAAAATGGAAAATATATGAGGAAGTTGGTTGTTGGATCTGTATCTTGGCCGATCCGATTAAGAATGGAAAAGGCTAAGCGCATTTGTGTTGCTTTTTCCCATAACGTCCAAATGGGTTTTTTAAACACATTTGACTTAGTACTTTAGGTTAATTAGGTATACTATCTCTAGTACCTTTGTATAAATTAGTGAATAAGTAAGTTAAAGAGAAGGTTAGTATTTTATTCTCAAATCGTAAGACTGGGGCCATCTATTATCTATTGATTAAATCTCTCAATACCTAAGGCAAAATAGCCGACGGTAACTAGTACCGGGATTGGTCCGCGAGCAGGGTAAAGTAATCCTATAGGGTAGAAGTCATAATTATTGGGAACAATAAAAGTTTAAGTGGGGTTGACAAGAGGTAAGAAAGTATAGTGACAAATCTATTAAAATCAGTTCCTCGGGGTTATCGGTACGGGAAAGTTCCAAGTTCGTTTTCGTAATGAAAGGTTTCGAAGGGATAGTTTGTACGGGAAAGTTACGAAAGGTTATTCTTACGCGACAGTTCCGAGTTTCCTTTTTATAAACAGTTCAGGTTTACGCGATTGTTTTCTTGGGAAAGTGAATCTTAATTCAAAGTGCAAAGATGGGATTAAATATCAGGGTTTACGATCGTCGTTTAGGACTCTTCAATCTTAGGATTAACTTCAGGGTTTTCTTTATTTTAACTGAATCAGATTGGGTGGTTTTCTCATATCAAGGGTTTATTTTCGAGATTGTTCTCTTTCACAGTAAATGCATGTCTGGGTTTTAATTGCATATTGGATATCATTTCAGTAAAACACCTCTCTTTATTCTCTTACACTTATCTTGTAAATATCTTAAGTTTAATATTGTAAAGTTTCTTTTTCTTTATCTCTTGTTGTTAATAGATTTAAGTGTTTTGAAAATATAGTGTTTTATTGCTCACTATAATAAAAGGGATAGGGATTCACAAGAGTGAACGATTCGCGTTCGCGTAGGCAGCGCCGTTTCCGAGGACTATCGAGGCAGAGCGGCATATATCTGGTGAAGGCCCGATTGGTAAGTCGTATAATATCAATTAACACCTTAAATAACAATCTAAGGGAAAATGTCACGACACGACCAGAGTGCTCTTGCGATGAAAGTATAATTAGTTATTTCCGGAATACATTTTAAACTCACTGTGAAGGGAAGGATCTAGAGGTTCGGCTAGGGACACGCTACCATTGAGTCTTAAACGCTACCAGTTAGATACGTAATTCAATATTACTAGACAGTGCCATAATCTAGATCAATCCCGTCACACTAATAAGACAAACAACATAAAGTATAGCAGGCTCGCACTTGGATTTTTACTTCTATATCTCCCCTATTTTTAAGTTTTTTTGAAAAAAAGGTATTTGAAAATGTTGATTACTTTAATGCCTTCTATATACAGCTAAAAAATAACTATCAACTTAGAAATCACCCTGTATAGTTTAATAAAAACAGTCCGAAATTAGGTATAAAGGGTCCTGCACCTCACACCCGTCTTCTATAAGCACACTTATTAATTAGGTTAGGATTTTGACATTTTGCAAACTTTACCTGTATGCTAGGGCGCATTGCAGGAAAATATTTTTGTATAAACAGAGTGTTCCAAAAAAGTGTAACGTTTTAAGTATATAGTTTTTTTAGATTACATACCATATATATTCTTACTTATTTGGATGTATCTTATAGTTGCCCACATATCCCTAAAATTTTTTTGAAATCGGTTTAATATTGTAGGCGAAAAAAAATTAAAACTAAGAAAAATCAGTTTTGGTTTTAAAAATAAATAAAAAATACAGCCTCGTTAACAAAATTGTACAATAAATATGATCAAACAGTCTTGTTAACCAAGTTTGATTCATACAAATTGTACAGTTTGCCCAAAGTTTAGTGTCAAACTTTCCAAACTTTAAAGCAATTTATTTCTCTTATTTCAAATTAAAGTCAGGTCGGTGTGGCCATTTATATGGCCCTCCTCTTCCAATCCACCGATTTGGGAAAGTTGCGTTGAAGGGGTCCCTGACTTGTAATGAAGCTGAGGCTTCATCGCGTTGTAGCCACAGTGCTTCCCTTACAGCCATTGGTAAATTTAGACATAAATTTGGCAATTGATTTTGTAAAAAATCTTGAGACAAAGGGTCATAAATGTCCGTTAAAAAAGTGAAGGCCAATGATATGTATAATCAAACTTGTTTAAGGAAACTGTTAGACCCTATTTATTAAGTACCTTATAAATAATATTATTATTATTATGACGTATTTTATTGATATCAACCAATGCGGATAAGGTTTATGACACGAGACGTAGGCGAGTTTCATAATTTTATCCAAGTGAATAAAAGCCATTATATGCGAGTAGAATACTATACTTTGTCCACGACTATCCAATAATAATTGTGGCCAGAGTTACTAAACATCTTTATTTATAAATATTAATAGTAATATTTGTATTCACACAATGTGCCAAGTTAATTATAGGAAACGAATTAATTTCTATATTAACATCTTGGTTATTCGTTGTAGTAGATGTAGATGTAGATATTGCCTCATTGCGTATATACGGCTGACCAAAAGGATTTTTCTGGATCGCGTCTGATATTTTTTTAGCTGTTTCCATTTTAAACCATAACGTCGATGGTTTATATTTTGCGAAAAACTCTGTGAGATACACTAACAATACGGATTCTGAAAAAGAACTAGTTTTCTTATCAATTCTCCATTATACAAACGAATCATAGGCAGACACATAAAGTTTTTTCGATTTTTCTGGTAATAAACTTAAACTTGCTATTTTCGCTGCTTCCTGTATATCTGGTGGGGTACAACACATCTCATCTTCACTATCTCTAATCATTTTGTAAGTTCTTTTAATACAAATCTTAACTTTAAAGTTGATAAGTTGAACTATATTTTGACGCTTCAAATTAAAATTACAAAGCGCTTCGACTTAACATTTCATGGCATGCTTGAATTTTTCATCATACACACAAAATCGTATTATGGATGGACCTTACAGGGGAAACGACCAATGATAGTTTTTGATTGCAAAACGCATTACCTGTCAATTTCATTATTCACTAGTGAATTATGAGTTCATTATTCACTAGTGATAAAACCGGTCCACTTATATAACCCTTATTTTTAGAATCGCTTCTCAAATAACAGTCCAAAGGGGTGAATGAAGTCTGGGGATCGGCCACTTAATTTCGACTCCTCCCCTATCTACTAATTTGGAAACTTTAGGTTCAAAAATGTAGGCATTTGTCAACAAAAATAGCTAGAGGCCCTCACCTGTTAAAACCAGATATTCCTTCGGTCGGAATAAGGAATTTTTAATTGTGAAATGACCTGGTCTCGTGATAAGTGCAATTAAAATTCGCTCGTACATTTTCCATCAATAAAGATGTTTCAATAATCTTATGGCCTACAAGACCCGCCCAAGCAATAACTTTTTCTGATATTTGCGTATATGCTTTGACAATCCACCGGGGATTAATTACAGACCAATAGCTACAGTTATTCCTATTGATGGTGCCGTTAAACAAAAATTTGTAGATTCATTATAAAACATAATGTTATGGGCAAAATAAGAATTCACATTACATCTTTTCATTGGCCTTGCACAAAATTTTATATTGTGCTCTTGTATACTAATTTCTGTAGAAGACCACGAACCTTTTTATCTTTGCCCCCCCCCCCCCCTTTGAACAATGTTCTATGGAAGCCCGTGGCTAAGCGCCAAGCCGAATGTTGAGCTGCCAACCATCTAAATCACATTAGAGTCATTAACAGGCTACAGCCCCAGCAGAGTCAGCTGCACACCAAGTATGTCCATTTGAAAACTCTATTTAAATACAGTAAAGTTGTTACACGTAACATAACATAGCTCTTTGACCATAAGATAATGTACCACAGACAAGATAGGTCCAACTTATTCAACGTTTATTACCAATGACAAGTTTAAGATAAAGAGATATCCTTTTTGGGCATCGTATCACTGCTAAGGTTGAGTTGCTATTGGGAGACAATGAATAATTATTAACTGAGTGATAGCTTGTCATTAATAATACTAGAGAACCCGTTATGCCTTCTAAAATTGGAAACAGTTTTATTTTAGATTGAATAAAATAATAAAAGACTAAAATATAGATTTTGAATAACTGAGGTCTTTACTTGATGCAATTTTTTCATACACTTAAGTAATGAAAGACAAAATGGGTCAGATTTTCAGTTTATTTAAAACTATGTCTGTACATAAAAGGTTTTCGCTACCTCTATCGGATGTTTGGTGTTATACTGGTAAGTATATTCAGTCATCTGCAGGTGATTAAAGTATTCACTCTATGGAGCATCTAAAAAATAAACAAAAAAAGACAAATGTTTAGATTTCCCCCTTGGCAAATTGGCATAAATCATTTGTATTTTTAACTAGGAATCTTAGAGACAATAAGCTATATAAAATTAACAACACATAATTTGAAATTATGTACTTAACTATAATGTCAACTACAGTAGAACCCCGATTATCCGTGCGCGCTTTATCCGGGCGGCGGATTCTCCGTGCGGCATTGTAATTGTTTATCCGGGCGGCGGATTATCCGTGCGGCATTTTAAATTTCGGGGAATACCCCATTTATGTGTTTACTTATTATTTTCGCCAACTGCCGACCGACTCGTTAGTTAAACGTAAACAGGCGCCCAAAATGCAGCGTACCGGTGCTATTGAAAAGCGTAAACGCAATGTTTTAACTATTGAACAAAAAATGGAAATTTTAAAACAATTTGAAAATAACATATGTGTTGCTGAATTGTCTAAAGCATATAACATTGGAAAACAAACGTTTCGTGAAATTGTGAAGAAGAAAGCCGAATTACAGAGCTTTGTAGCTAAAGCTGACAGTGCAAAAGCTATTTTTGACAGGAAATCTCTAAAAGGGTCTACTTTTCGAGAGTTTGATGATGTTATGACCAGGGGGGTCTGGCAGAAAAGATCCGAAGGGGTTCCAATATCAGGACCTATGTGTGCTAAGCAAGCTCAAAAGTTTCACGAGCAGTTGAAAATCAAAGGAAACTTCTCGGCATCTTCTGGTTGGCTTTACAGGTTTAAAAGACGTCATGGAATACGAGAATTAGCTGTTCAAGGGGAGAAATTAAGTGCTGATTATGGCGCTATAGTAGATTTTTGCTATGCTTTGGAAAACCTTATACAGGAGCACAACCTAAAACCAGATCAAGCGTATAATGGAGACGAAACTGGACTTTATTGGAAAGCGATGCCAAAAACACTTGCTGCAGGCTTAGAAACTAGTGCACCAGGTTAGCTTTACTTACATATTTTTACGTGTGTACAGTGCTTTTTAAAATATTTTTTTTTAGGTTTCAAAGTAAGCAAAGACCGTGTAACCGTATTATGCTGTGCTAACACATGTATTTTTTAGAATAAATTATTTAAAAAAATAAAAATGGGGTCTTTGGATTATCCGTGTTTTCGATTATCCGGCGAAGGCTCGGTCCCGGTTGGCCTGGATAATCGAGGTTCTACTGTATAAGTATTTTGTTCTTCCAAAATTTCTCTTAGAACCACCAGAATTGTCAAGAGAGTGTAACTAAACTACACAGAGAAAATGATATTGTGGTATTAAATAGAAACTCATTAAATCAATGGTAGATTGTATTTGCTATTTCTAAATCACTGATCTATTTGTTTTCAAGCTTAACATTTTGTTGAACGACTGTAGTTTTAGAGTATTCACCTGAAGACGACTGGAGATGCTTGCCAGTTGAAATGTAGTAATTCAAACCAAATAAAGACAATGCAAGTCTAAAACTCTACTGCCGTTCAAGAAACGTCATTGTCTCCAACCTTTAACACTAACATTTTGTTGTTTCAAAATAACGATTATCATTTATTTACTATAACATCTCATTGGTTTATATGAATATGCCCTTGATTTTCAATAAAATTATATACTTGGAAAAAAGCATTTATATTTAAACACCATTGGCTTTTAATAACAAGCTATGATTGTGGCAAGACAAGCTGCAATGCGTTCAAATATTTTTATAATATTAAAATATTTTAGTTAAATTGACAACTGGACCTGGAAGAAATTTTGGCTTGGGGTGACAGTAACCAAGTCGAATTTAATGCTAAGAAAACCCAGGCAGCAGTCTTCTCCAAAAAGGTTAACATTGCAGAACCGGATATAGTCATGGCAGGACACGCAATTCCCCTGGCACCGTCTATTAATTTGCTGGGGGTCAATCTGGGAGGTAATATGTCTTAACATGATCACGTTGCCGCAATTGCCAAGGCAGCTGCACAAAAACTGGGTGTACTTTTCCGCACTAAAAGGTTGTACACACCTCATCAACTTTTGACACTCTACAAAGCCCAGATTCGACCATCATTAGAATATTGCTCTCATGTCTGAAGCTCTGCACCCAAGCACACCCTTCAGCTACTGGATTCCATTCAAAGGAGAGCCGTTCGTCTGATCGGCGATCCCGAGCTGACCAAGACCCTCGATAGCCTGGAGCATCGAAGACAGGTTGGTGATTTGGCTCTCTTTTACAGATATTTCCATGGCAGGTGTTCGACTAACATTGCCCACTTGATTCCACCTAGAGCAATGCAAAACAGAAATACACGGCGAACCACTGCCGCTCATCCATATGTTGTTCAGCTTAGTACTCCTCGAACTTCATTGTTCAAGAATTCTTTCATCTGGAGAACGTCATCTTTGTGGAATGATCTTCCTGAGGTCGTGTTTCCCAATGAATACAATCTTCAACATTTCAAGACCAACGTTAATCGCTTTTTTCGCACTCGCACCGCTCCCAGAGCGCCTTAAAGGATTTTTCCTACAGTGCAGGTGTTTTATCATAAAAAAAAAAAAAAAAAAAAAAAAAAAAAAAACAATGCTTTTCAACTTCTTGAGTAATGTCTTTCATCATTGATACACACCAAAGGGATCCTCAAAGATACTGTACCACCGTGTTCCCTCGGTAACCTTTCATCCCCGGCATCGGCGTAGCTAGCTTTAGTTTTCAGGGGGAGCCTGTGCCTCAGTGTACGGTAAATACTTTTTTTCTATTGAATATTTCAGGAGGGCCCCAGGGCCATCAAGGCGCCAGGCCCGCCCTGCCCCCCCCCCCCCTCCCTTAGCTACGGCGATGATCCCGGGCCTGACAAAATACCGTCAACCCAATTCTAATACTTAAAAAGACGAAAACCCCCAAGATCAAAATTTCTTAATCTCTACCTTCCCATATAAAAACTCACATACCTTTGTATATTATACAGATTCGTCAAAAAATCAATCGAAGGTCGGCTTTGGAATACACATTCCACGAATCAATTTTAACTTTTCATCCCGACTCCCAAATAACTTTTGCAACTGCACAGCCGAAGTAACTGCTATATATGAAGCCATTAAGGTAGTGCTAAAAGAGGGCATCAAATATGTTATTATCTTTTCAGACTCCCAAGCGGCCATAGGAAAAATTAAAAAAACTAATGTACAGAGACTATATATCACTAAAAACTAAAAGACTACTCTTGACCGCAAACAGTAGCGATTCAAATATAACTATTGCATTGGTAATGACAAAGTGGGCAAGTTAGCTAAAATAGGCGCAAGCCTAAATGCTCCATTACAAATGGACTTAAACAGGTCAGAAACAGTAAATATTATCAAAGAAAAAATTAATGGCGAACACAACAAATTCTGGCAAGACACATTGAAATCTAAAGGGATATTTTACTCAAAGATAGTATCCTCCTTCCCCAAAAAGAGATGGTTTGATTACTTTCAGTTCGTTTATCGCAAACACATCACGATAATAATAAGAATGCGCACAGGTGACATCTTCGCACTTCTATAAAATTAACATCAAAACAGACCCATATTGCAAATGTGGCTTAGAAGAGTCACTAGAACATATTTTCCTAGAGTGCCCAATTAATTCCATTCCGAATTTCGATGTTTATCAGGAACTGGTCAGTTCTGGCCTGCAACCCCCTCTTAATATAGCCATTATTCTGTCATATCTCAAACTCAGAATTAAAATATTAACAAGATTCTTAACCTACAACCAAATAAAACTATGAAAAATACGAATTATTAATTTTTATTATTTATTTTTTCTTCCTCTTTTTCAGCAAGCTGAGGGTCGACTGTATGTATGCTTTGTTATATTGTACAAAGCAACACCTCATCTTATAAAGTAATAGACATAATTATCGTTCTATTTTTTAAACCAAGATCACGTAACCAACCCCGGTGGCGGTTATTCTTACTCCACAGTACAAAACTACAACTCGCGGGGCTGATATGGTGAAAAACCAGACAATATCACCTCTCCACGAATGAGCCGGCAAATTACCCGTAAAGGAGTAGAGCCATTAACTATAAACAACAACAACATACTTACCGTCAACCATACTGTTACTGTTCTCCAGATACCGTGTGCCATTGCGCGCTCTACAACGAATGGCTGAACAGGCGTGTCGCTTCCTCTCGGTTTGCACCGCAGCGACGTAGCGACGAAGGACGAAATCTTAATAGGTCCAGAGTAACTGCTTGCTTGTATGAGGTGGAGAGCGACACGACGGTTTCAAAAAATAATGTTTCAAAGTAGCAGTTACACAGATACCGACCCACCACTATCTATCGATAGTGCGACGCTGCTGTAAGTAGGTCGAACTGGGGAGCTCTACTTATTACCAAATAAATGTCAATTCTTGCCCCAAGCAAATAATACATTTGATAAACCATAATAAAACAAGTACTCCAATATTACAGGGAATTTAAACAATCTATTGCAACGACAGGTTATAATTTTCGTTCTAGTTAGCTGTTCTTGACACCTTACTTATTCTAATTTTCCGGTATAATATGGTAGTTAACTTTATCGTCGACTCTTTTAATTACCGGCTTCCGATACGGTAAAAAAATCGACAACGTTTTACGGTATTATTAGCGTTGACAGTCGATAAATATAAAGAAAATTTATTTTCAATTACCGTCCTACGACCAAGATGAAGGTCCGTTAGAGTCGGCGGTCTTTGTGCGGGTAAATAGTAATAATTTATTGATGTGAAATGTAAAAAAAAAAATACAGGAAAATTGCCTTAAAAGTTTACATTTATTATATGAACAAAAATAAACTCACTAGGGAGCATAGAGTCATTTCTATCATGGCTGCGTAAATATGTTTTGTAATTTCCCTCGTATTATATTATTTTTCTATTGCGTTATTGAAGTCATGACCCGATCAAACTGATTTTTATTCAAATTTCGCAAAATGAAACACCGATCACTCCGCTATAATATAAAACACATAAATCTCTATTGCGAAATCGAAAGCAGACATTACTCTTCTTTTGTTTTACAAAATGGTTGCATGGTTGCTGGTCGCGAGATTCTCAAAGTGTGGTAATCTTACAAGGATCTATATGAGGACTGATTGTTCGCGATAAGGCTAGTCGTGAGAAATACTTTTATGGGAATGTTTTCCTTATTTTTCTCGGTTGTAAGGTTAAATAAGTTTATATATTTTGTCAAAACTGTCTCTTTTTTTGTAGATCATCTATGTTTGTATAGGATAAGGTATAGAAAACTTAAAAATTAAGTAATACACTGCGTCCTTTAATATGGAATAATTTTATTTTATCATTCGCTTGTGGTATGTGAATATCTAAATAATGCCTTTAATACAGTGGCTCCTGATAGTCGATACAGGTGGGGCCAACAGGGCGGTTCTACGGGGGGGCCCAGAACACCCCAACATTTCTGAAAAAAACTATAAAATTCATGCCACTGATAAAAAAAAATTCCGGGTGCTTTATTATTTACATAATTTGATACACTTTGAGCATGATCCTAAAAAATGTTGGGCTGTGGCGTTATTTGCTTGCGAAGGCTACCAAAAATTGTGGCTGCGTCCACTGGTGTATATAAGGGGGGGGCTGCCGGGCTGCATTTTCATCTCATGCATGGACTCTTAATTTAAATCTTTAAATAATGTATTCTTGGCTTAGATTACAAAGGTCATGTACGAAACGTTTAGCTTTTAAACTTTTCCTTCTAAAAGTCCTGTTTTATATAGAGATTAAGGTTTCACACGCATATCGTTTTAGTTATTGATTTATGATGCAAGTTTATAGGAAAACGAGTAAAAAGAATAATATTTTATTGAATTTTTCTATTATATACTTGTCTGTTCCGTTTTCCCCTTTTTAGAGCTATTTTAAATCAACAAAAATATAACCCAATGCAATAAAATATTTTTACAACAAAAACAATTAGGTATTTATTTCTTAAGAGAAAAATTAAGGTAAACATTTCAATTGAAACATTTTTTATGGAAGAAGTGTGATAATTTATAATAAAAAAAATAGTGCGGGATGAAAGGAGAATGCTTTATTAGGAATATAAATATACGGCACTTAAGAAGGAGTATTTCCAAATCTAAGCATTTGCACCAAAAACTGCTCTTAGACCTACGCTCCTAAAATACATGATTTCTGAAAAAATCATCAATTTTGGCTTGGTGAGCGATATTTACTTTTTTTTTTTAATCATGAAAAACCGAGCCCGGAAAACGCTGGTTAGAGTCATACATACGTCTTATGTTAAAATTTTGGATTGACACCAATATTCATATTTTTCACAATTATAAAAAATGTTTTTTTTTAATAAAGAGCCAGCTAGGAATATCAAAAAAAAACATTAAAAAAAAAATTTAATCCAACCATGCAAAGGGGGAGAGGTAATGATTGAATTTTCGAAATTTGATAGTAGTTAGGTGAATTTCAATAGAACTTTTGGGCGTGGCCCCGAAAATTTTTCGCCTGTCGCGCTAGGTACAATACCATGGAATACATATAGTCCCGACTATCCCTCTCTTCAATATGTCCTACTTACGCCCCCCCCCCCCCCCCCGAACATATTTTCTGGTTACGCCAGTGTGGTGCCCCCCCAATATTTTGGGTCTAGAACCGCCCCTGTGCCAAAATATTAAGTAACAAATCTTTAATGAGAATACAGGGTATTACAAATTCGATTCATTAACATTGCTATCTCGGTAACTATAAGAGATAGAGTTTTGGTTAAATGGAGGTAAAGTTGCATAATTTAATGCTATTGTGTGTTAAAAAAAAATCCGATGACTACCGGAGCATTCGAAAAAAAAAACAAAAAATGAATTTTTGTTTTTATTTTCTTTATGACAAAATATTGATTATTTTGAAAAACCACCAAGAACACTTACTTAAGACAATTTCTTATGCTCTGCAAGAAAATAATCTTATTTTTCAGATACGACGTTCGTTTTTTAGATGCCTTTATCAACTTAATTTTGTTCTTGAAGTTGCCAATATTCTTTACAAACATTTTTTTTGCCAGACAACATACCTAAAGCCTTTATTTTATTAATTTTAAAACTAATACACCTAAACCCGGAATCAGGAATATAATCCACTGACGGATTAACCTAAACCTAACCTACAAGGTCCGAACTCGCCTACAAGACTAATTTATGTTAAATAGTAAAAACTGTTTAAAAGAAAAATATTTTAAAATTAATATCTCGACAGGCAAAACCGTTTTAATAACAGCTGCCATCTAGTACCTAGTAGCGGTAGCAAAGCCGAAATCTTAACTATATAGCCTAGTAGTGCTGTAACCCGATTGGGACTCTTTACTCTCGATAAAATAAAACATCATAATATTATGAGGATCTGGCCAGGCCAGGTCGATTTCTCTACGCGTCAGTAAGAGAGGGCGATAGTTCATTGGTGTTAGTCTCTCTCTTGTACGGGTTTAACATCGTGCCAAAGACAGAGTTTTCCGGAGAAACGTAGCTGCAGGGAATTTTCGCGGCGTCACCCACACATTAGGGAGTTTTTGCATAGTTAGGCGTTAATAGATATCAACGTCTTAAATTAAAAATTATTCACATTTATCAAAAGGTTAAAGCGTAGGGAGACATAGTAATAATAATTATAAATGAGAAATAAAAAGCTTGGTGTACAGGTAGGTAGGGCCTACTGTACGAACCGCCACTGCTATAATAGGCAAGTTGTCGGTCCAAACTTAACAATCATGGCCAGCTAGATCTCCTGACCTCTCACCGAAGACTTCTGGCTCTGGCGGAATTTAAAAAATTTTCTTTATGAGTTTAAAATTTAGAGCAGTTAAAAGATTCAGTTTTAATTCAATCTGAAAGAATTACCCAGTACTAGCTCGCTAATGTTTATAGAGAATTTTACGATCATTTATTATATTGTTTAGCAGCAAATGGCGGTTGATTTGAACATTTAATTAAGAATTAACAATATTCCAAACGATTGTATAGTTATATTTAATTATAAAATTATTAGGTTTTTTTTATACACAATCGTTTATTTTTAAACACCCTCTTATTTTCTTCCCTTTTTAGCAATTCTTGATGATTTTAATACTATTTAATTGTAAGTAAAACCATTCGTTTTCTCTTAAAAGATCCATTTTGAAAATAATGTTGGTTTTATTTGAAAATATTAGTTAAAACCAGTGTAAAATATATCTAATAAAAATAGAAATAAATAAAAAACATAAAGTCTTTCTCCACTGAGAAAAATGGAGAATCACAGGCCAAGAACCCTCATCCTGGGAAACGTTTCCCAAGATCAAATACTGAGAAATGGGATAACGATTGAAAAAAGGTGTGGGAAACGTTTCCCAGGATGAGGGTTCTTGGCCTGTGATTCTCCATTTTTCTCTTAAATTTTAATTAAATTTTAATTTTTTTCTTTTTTTTTTCTCTCTGCCCAAACGGGCCCCTTCTTACCACTGCTACCTGTTGCCCATGACCAGTGTTAAGACTTAAGTATATACACCTTTTTTCAATCATTATCCCATTTCTCAGTATTTGATCTTCCATGGCTCAATGAGAGCTCCATCGAGGTTCACTACCACTCACCACTTAGGTCTGTTCCTTTTACTTTAAATATTTTTTCTTTACATTTTATTCCTGATGATGGGTGTTACTACACCCGAAACATGTAGAATATCCGCCACCTATTAATTTTATTTCTATTATGGAGAAAGACTTTATGTTTTTTATTTATTTCTATAAATTAACTCCACTTTAAGAATGGACTACTTCTTCAAAATATCTAATAAAGATATTTAAAAAGCCTACTATATACAAATGACATTTGACATGACAAAGCACAGGTTGACATGTCCAATCAATGCTGGTGTCCGCAGCATCACCTGTTGAATTCCAATAAAAACAACAATCGCAATCCTATTCAAATAAGTTCAGATCGGGTTGTCCAAAATTTTTCAAATTCCGAATATGCACTCAGCACACAGAGACCTTAATAAACTCTCCCTACAACCCCGCTTTAAAGTCAACGGGGGAGCAAATAATTGGACAGTCTTAAACTTGCATGGGATTTCCTATATTTTTAACCACGATGCACCATCCGGTATATACAGATATAATTTCGCATGGAGCTGGTACCTTTGAAAAAAAATCTAGACATATTGTTCGGATCTACTTTACCTGTCAACTACTAAGGGCCGTTTGCACGGGTTCCACTTAAGACGTTTTAGGTGGGGCTTAACTTAATGTGTCACTGAACTAAAATTTTTCCGTTGCACAGTTGCTAGACCAGCACATAAGCCAGCCCTAAGTAGATATAAATTAAGCTTAACAACCTTCGGCTTAATTTATATCTACTTAGGGCTGGCTTATGTGCCGGTTTTAGCGAATGTGCAACGGAAAAATTTTAGTTGAGTGACACATTAAATTAAGCCCAACCTAAAATGTCTTAAGTGGAACCCGTGCAAATGGCCCTAAACGCTTAAACTTGACAAAACGTTTTATTTAAAAAATTCCGTCTCGTTTTTTCGTGATGCCAGTTGGCTCATCGTTATGTTGTCATTATTCTATTTGGTACAACGACATTGTTTACAATGCAGAGCTAGATATGGTATAAAATGACAAGAATACCTTAAACTTTGAATTCGAAAATTAAGTAGCTCTCATTCTCACGGCAGTGGCGAAATCTTACTGATTACCTAACATTACAACGTGGAATACATAATATATATCTGTGATAATAAAAATGTAATAATGTATGTGTACGTTCATCATTTTGTTCTGCCTGTTTTGGAAAATCAAAATACATTTTATACAGTGACCGGCAGAATTCTGGCTCCATAAGGAAAACTTTTTTATTATTGATTTCACAGAAAACGAGTAGGTAAGGGGATACCTCAACCAGACGCCGATGGCGGGGTGAGGTATCCCATTACGTGTGAACCCTAGGTTGAAGTAGTGGTGGGGGAGCTTTTTTTAGTGGGGGGAGCTTTTTCTAGGGGGAGTTTTTTCTAGGGGGGAGCTTTTTTTAGTGGGGGAGCTTTTTTAGCCCCTATGTTACAAAAACCTCCCCCAAAAAAAGCTCCCCCACTAAAAAAGCTCCCCCACTAAAAAAAGCTCCCCCCTAGAAAAAACTCCCCCTAGAAAAAGCTCCCCCCACTAAAAAAAGCTCCCCCACCACTACTTCAACCTAGGGTTCACACGTAATGGGATACCTCACCCCGCCATCGGCGTCTGGTTGAGGTATCCCCTTACCTACTAAAACGTTATTCTTAATAAAAGCTTTGGGGCCCCTTAAATTAATATGACGCGAATTACATTTTTTTTAAATTTCAGTGCATCCGTGGGATTTTCGATTTTTTGCATGTAGTTCAAAAGTAAAGTACTCTTATTTTTCGTTTTAGATACAATTATCAATTGTAAAATTTGTTTAAAATTAAAAGTTATGTCCAAATATAGAGTCACGGTCTTTTAGTCAAAAAACGAAAAAAAAAATACCTATACCATGTTAAAGACTAGATTTTTTACCCTAAATTAATTTTTATAATTGGGAAGATAAGACATTTTTTAACTAATTTAAGAAGATCCTGAAGAGATTGACTAAAATCAATTTTGGTTTAAATCTATCTAATTGCTTCCAAAATAAACGAATTTTGGCATAATTTTTTGAATGGTTTAAGAAAAATTGGAAACAACTAGAAACTTAAAATTCAACCAATATTCTAAAAATAAACATTGTAAAGTATTTTTAAAAATCATTTGATCTCTTCAATCTATAAAATAAGTATTTTTTTCGTTTTTTGAATAGAAGACCGTTACTTCGTAATCGCAGATAACTTTTGATTCTAAACAACTTTAATCAAGAAAATTGTATCTCAAAAGAAAAATAAGAGTAACTTACTCTTTAGCAACTCTTAAAAAATGGAATTTCCCTTGTATTCTCTATAGTTTCTTTCAATTTTAATGAGCGATTTCTTAGTTTAAGGTATTGCAGAAGCTTTTACAGCTATAAAATTCGATATGGAGCCAAAATTCTGCCGGTCTCTGTATAAATAGAGGAAATAATTTTAAAACAGGACAGAGTTTTAACCAAAAGTTAATCTATACTCTATTTCAGAAAGGCGTAGAGTAATAAAAGCTCTTTAGGTATGCAAAGGGACTACAGAGTGACCCAACGAATATTTAAGGAACTTTCATAATTTGCCATTGATTTCATTGCGGAATTCTTTATTTTCATCAAGTGCAGGTAGTACCACTCGGGTTTGGGTCAATTTATGGGTTTTACCTATTATTATTTATTTACAAACACTGAAAATGGTGTGACAAAGGCGTGCATTATGTACAAAGTACACTTAACACTGATTTTTTTATTAAACATTATAAAAAAATAATACTCTTCGTCATCTGAGGAACTGTCATCTTCTCTTGACATTATAATTAACGGGTCGACGGTCCGATTGATCAGGTGGTCAAGATCCCACCTTTTTTCCTCTTCTTTAATGACCTGTTGGACTGCTTTTCGCCAGTTCTCTGGTGGCACTTCCTTAGTGGCTTAATCAAACAGTAGCTTCACGTCTTATATTTTAAATGTCGTGTTGTGTGTTGCTACAAATCCTTTCACTTACGCCCATATAAGTTCTATAGAATTTAGTTCGCAATGACATGGCGGTGTGCGCAGCACAGTTACACTATGTTTTTCAGCTATATCTTCCACGGCATATTTCATAAAACGATGTTTTTTTTTTCTATGGTTAGTTATCATAAATAATTTACGACCCGACACCGAAATTGAGCCGAACTGGACCTTTCTGAAATAGATTATACATGTAAAAAAATAAATAATATTAAAAAAAAAACTGGTAATCATGGCGTATGAAAATGATACGAAATATTGTGGGTTTTCGGTGTGGCGTGGACGGTTTGTATCTTGGGGGGGCATTACTTACAAAAAAAGCTAACACCAAGTTTTTAGGAGTCTTTATTGATGAGTGTCTAAAGTTCGACTCTCATATTTTGGAGCTCACAAAAAAAGTGGCTTCGGGATGCTACGCTGTGCGTTTAATATCGGCGGAGATTGGAACCACTCTGGCTAAGAAGGTCTACCACTCACTGGTAGAATCTCACTTGCGATACGGAATTGTGTTCTTGGGGAATACATGTAACTACCTCCTGAGCTCGTTGTTTGTTCTCCAGAAGCGGGCTCTAAGGTATGTTTGTGGTGTGAATGGCAGAGAGTCATGCAGACCGTTGTTTAGATCCAGAAAAATATTAACTTTAACATCTCTGTTTATTCTTGAAACGGTCTGCATGATTTACAAACACAAAGACACATTGCCAGTTCCCGACCACTCTCACAATACTAGAAGGTCACGAGAACTGTATCTGCCTATACCATCTTCCACCCTTATCAAGAACTCAATCATTTATGAAAGGCCGTAAACTATATAATCATATTCCGGAATATATAAGGGACCTTCCTACCCTTAAATTATTTAAAAGAACTGTAAGGGAACTACTGGCGGAGAGAGCTTATTACGAGTTGGTTGAGTATTACAATGACACATTTTAACTCAGTGTGTTAACAGGATTGGTCATTTTGTAAAATTTGTTTTGTGTGCCATTTACTCGTAAGTTGTTTGTCGCTAATTGTTTGTTTTATAGCGTGTTATGTTTTTGTCTTTGATTATTTTTATTGTGTACTTTTTAAGGTTTAAGCATGGTTCTGTTGCACCTGCTTGTATATATATTTTAGCTTTGTTAACAAGATTATTTCTTTAGAACAATAAAGCATATTTTGATTTGATTTGATTTGATTTGAATCCTAAAAATTATATTTAAAAATAAATTGGTTATAATTCGACGCGTGAAACGAAAAAAATCTAATACAAAAAAAAACAATTAACACATTGCAATAAATCCGATAGTTCTCAAATCATCAACACAAGGTGTATATTTTTAGATTTAAAAATTATACAGAGAAAATCGACCTTAGACATAACCTATATCGTGATGTTAGTGACCTAACCAACCAATCGTTAGGTAGAGTCTAATGGAGAACCATTTAATACAGTTATGTACTTAATTATAGACAAATTGCTATTAGCTATTAATTAATTATTTTCGAATGTTTTAATTCATTGTTGAGTATCCGCTGTGATGCTGTGAACAAAAAAAATTCGATTACCCACTTAAAACAATCTTCGTATGGGTTCTACACCGTAAAGAATTTTTGATGAAAACCACATATACAGGGTGTCTCTAAAAGGTGCTAAAAAAAAGCTACCACAAGTTTCTGAGGCGTAAATATGACGATCTAACCCAACTTACCTTAGTCCAAAAGTGGATGATTTCGGAGATACAGAGTGTCAAAAGTTCAATTTGGTTTTCATTTTTGATAAATAATTTTTTTAATAATTGGTGTATTGTCACAATATTCGACTTGGGGGAGTTTTGCGGGGTGAGAAATTAGAATCTGCTCTCATTTTTATTGTAAAGTTTAGAGGGCGCCACCTGCGGTACCATGCATGCATTTAAAACGAAATAACTTTTTTGAGCCACCCTGTATTTAACTTGTGAATAAAAATTCGGATTCTCCAATGTCTTTTTCTTAAAAAGGGTATACGTGGTATGAGTTGATTTGAGCAGCTGTTTATGAGATATCTGGATTTAAAAAACTCACTTCGTATACACGACGACAGTCAGTTTTTAGTGACGGTATTTTAATTTACCACCTCCGCTTCAAATGTGTTTAATTATTACATACACGAAGTGAAATTTTTAAATCCAGATATATCAAAAACAGCTGCTTAAATCAACTCTTACCACGTATACCTTTTTAAGTAAAAGACATTGGAGAATACGGATTTTTATTTAAAAGTTAAATACAGGGTGGCTCAAAAAAGTTGTTTCGTTTTAAATGCGTACAAGGTACCGCAGGTGGCGCCCTCTTTTGGACCGAGATAAGTTGGGTTAGATCGTCATACTTATTTACGCCTCAGGAACTTGCGGTAGCTTTTTTTCCGCACCTTTTAGACACACCCTGTGTAGTGTGTTTAAGAGAGTTTCACTTATGAAAACTTTATCATGTAAAATAAAAGTTTATCGGATCTCACCGTATCGTGGCCAAGTCAATTGACTTTTATAGCAAACTGGTGAAGTCTGATATATTTTTGAAGAAGTCGTCTATTTTTCAATGTTGCCAGGTCAAAAAATTAAAAATCACCAGACCCTTGCTTTAAAAGTTGCCAGAAATCACCAGATTCTTAATTTCTTGCATTATCACATACAACACCATATAATTACTGTAAAATCAAATATATTGCTGTGCTGTGATTTCTAAAAAAAAAAAAAAAAAAAAAAAAGTCATACCTCGAAAATAACATACGACGCCAGGGTGGGCACTCATGTTATTTAAGCTATAAACATGAGTGCGCACCCCGGTGCCAAGACCTTAAATGAGATGTGTGTTATTTCCGAGGTACGACCTTTTTTTTTTTTTTAGATCACTATATATAAAACAGTAACAGATACAAATTCTGTAAATCCCCCGCTACTAAGAAATATTCGGCACAGAGAAGTAGAGAGTTTCCAGACAAAGACAAACGCTTTTCGCTTTTGAAACCAATAAGTTTTTGCATCGATGTAACCATTTTTAACAAAGAAGAATAAAACACAATCAAGCCATTTTTCTCTCTTTTTTTTTAAGATATAAGCTTATCATCAGTGCCGAAAAATCACCAGAAATTAGACTTTTTTAAAAAGTTTTCACCAGATCACCAGATGAGGTTCAAAATCACCAAATCTGGTGAAAAATCACCAGACCTGGCAACATTGCTATTTTTACTAAACGAGACATGGTATCAGTGGCGATTGGTGCATAAGCGCCGCAGTGCTGTCAGATTTATCAGATTACTCCGCGCCCGTTATTTTAATGTTTTAGAGTTCATAAATAAATATTAAAAGTGGAGAATCCAGGGCGGTAATGGGTATTATCGGTTGTTTGAAACGGCGAGAAAGCAAAGATTGACCCCGAATCTCATTCATAAAATTACTTTTGCGCCGAGCAACTCACTGTTTATAATAGGGCGATAGCATGTGTAGACTACTACGCAAGTAGTAGGACATCTTTTTCTCTGGAGAAAGGGACAGTCGGGACGACATGTATTTCATGATCGATTGAAATTCACCTAACTACCATCAAATTTCGAAAATTAAATAATTACCTCTCCCCCTCTGCATGATTGGATTAAATTTGTTTTTATAATTTTTTTTTGTTTTTTTTTTGATATTCCTAGCTGACTCTTTATTTAAAAAAAAAACATTTTTTATATTAAATTTGTGAAAAATATGAATATTGGTTTCAATCCAAAATTTTAACATAAGATTTATGTATGACTCTAACCAGCGTTTTTCGGGCTCGGTTTCTCATGATTAAAAATAAAGTAAATATCGCTCACCACGCCAAAATTGATGATTTTTTCAGAAATCATGTAATTTAGGAGCGTAAATCTAAGAGCAGTTTTTGGTGCAAATGCTTAGGTTTTGAAATACTCCTTCTTAAGAGCCGTTTTGTATCTTCATAATAATGCATTCTCGTTTCCTCCCGCACTTTTTTTTTATTATAAATTATCACACTTCTGCCATAAAAAATGTTTCAATTAAAATTTTTACTTTAAATTTTCTCTTTAAAAATAAATACCTAATTGCTTTTGTTTTAAAAATATTTTATAGCATTGGGTTATATTTTTGTTGATTTAAAATAGCTCTAAAAAGGGAAAACGGAACAGACAAGTATGTAAAGGAAAAAACTATAAAATATTATTGTTTTTAATTTTTTTCCTTTAAAATTGCATCATAACTCAATAACTAAAACGATATGCGTCTGAAACCTTAATCTCTATATAAAACAAGACTTTTAGAAGGAAAAGTTTAAAAACTAAATTTTCCTACAAGACCTTTGTAATCTACGCCAAGAATACATTATTTATAAATTTAAATTAGGAGTCCAAGCGTGAGATAAAAAATTAGGTTGCAATTAGACTTTTAGACCCAAGCTCCTAAGATGGGAGGGGGGGGGGCGGCGCAGCTCGGCAGCCCCCCCCCCTAAATACGCCATTGCCACGGACTTTATCGAATCTACGTCATGACATCGGCATCTTCAGTCTGTTGCCAATGTTCTTTAAAATATAATATAGTAGGAGCAATGACAAAGTCTGAAAAGTAATGCAATGGAAATATTTGCCCAAAACCAACTTATACCAAAAAGTCACCATATTATTTCCCAACGGTTATCCATATGTTTTGTCTTAAAACAAGATGATAAAGTTCTAAGAACAAAATATATTATTTGACTTGCATAAAACTTTTCACAGTTAAGTTATTTGTCGACCTTTCTGTGGTTTCTTGGTATTTTTTAAAATGTAAGTATTTAAAAATTTAAATTAACAGGAAACAGAAAATTTCAAAATGTTATCGTCCCTCGAGACAAAGCGATAATTTTATCACAGAACCATGAAAACATAAAGGCAACAACGCCCTTTCGAACTTTCAATGAAAGTAAGGAGGTGGTTCAAGGCTTCCATGTTATGGTGAAATATCTCTTATCCCCCTACTTTCTACCGCTCTTATTGAAATTTTTAAAAAGATATGCACATATATTGTCATTTTTCTATCAGCTACTTATGTAATTGAAACTTAGCCTCTAGCGACCAGGCAGTATTACAATAAAAACTGTAATATAGTGGAATTTAGTGTTTGTTAAAATATATAGAAAGAAACTTAGCAGCAAGCGGACAGAATAGTGCATCTATTTTTTGCATTAAAGTACACAGGGACGCCAAAGGTAATGGGTTCCCTGGGGCACGGGTAGACAATGACAGGCTGTTTCGTCCTTATTGGGACTCATTAGAAAGCCATAACCTGTAAGCAATTCCCAATACAGAGAAAATATGTTTTCAAGATATTTTTACGAATAAAAATATGATGAATATCTAGTATCGCCATCTGTTGGAATCAACTCAATGCAAAGATATCCATCTAACTCTCTATCAATAAAAACAATAAAACAATATTTGTATGGATAATTCTTACTTCCCATTTAGAAAGATGAAATTTCCGTTTTACTAAAATACCTTTTTTATTACAAAAAAAATTCAATGTTACCTTATTGAACTGGCGAACCAGCGACCAGCAATGTCGATAAGTGGATGTAATTTTTAACATAATTACTTTTTGCTATTTAATGTAAACGCCAGTTCTCTATGTTGCCGCCCGTCGCGCCGGGGCCGAGTCGTCCCAGTCCGATACTGGATAAAATTATGTTCGCTGCAAATTGCTTCTAACTGTTAAAGGAAACTGAATAATATAATTTGTTCCCACAAAATCTGAATACAAATAATAATTTTTAATTTAACAAAGAACCGAAGATACCAGGAAAAGAAGCATAAAAGCTATGCTATTTCGAATCTAGGTTTTCAAAGAAAACCAACTAAAATTGAATAAATATTGCACATAAAACATGTTTAAATGAATGCCCGGGGACCGTCAAAGGGGGGCTTCTATGATGAGAACGCTGGAGACGCTGGAGCTGAGCTCAGGCAGATCATAAAATAAACAATAAATAAAAAAAAGTCAATAACATCTTGATAGCCTGATGATTGGAAACATGACCAGTATGACAATATATACAGGGTTGCCGAGAAGTCCGGAATAAAATTAATATCAATTAAAGGAAAAAGATCTAGGAAAAACGTCCGGACCCGTAAATTTTTATTTTTAATTGTGTATTTTCTGGCAAAAAAAAATATTATACAGGGTGTCTGATAGAACTGTCGTCACGTCTTTGACAATTTTTTTTAATGGATGTGTTTTTCTGAAGCAAGTTAGTTTTAAATTGGTTACACGTAAAAATAGTAAAATTTGAAAACAATGAACTAGTAGATATGGTGCTAATTTATGGTGAGTGTCGTCAAAGTGCGGCTGCTGCTTCGAGATTATACGCAGAACACTTTCCCTTGCGGGCTCATCCTACACCCAGAAGTTTTCTTAATGTTATTCAACGGGCAAGTTAGCCAGAACCGTATTTGATCCATAGTGTAATAAATGAGTTATTAGAAAAAAGGTATTTGAAAACGTTGTTTATTTTAATGCCTTCTATACACAGTTAAAAAAGAAGCATCAACTTAGGAATCACCCTGTAGTCTATTTCAGAGAGGTGTAGAAATAAAATGGGAAACTCCATCCAGTTCGGCTCAATTTCGGTGTCGGTAAATTTTATACATTAAATTATTTATGATAACTAACCAAAGAAAAAAAATAAGATAATTTGATAAAGAAGGAACTATTAGCCATAGCAAATTCACACAAATATCGTTTTATGAAATATGCCGTGAAAAATATAGCTGTCTTGTTGGTTTCGTCTTCGTTAGGTGACTTCTTAAAGTATCTCTCGAGCTAAATATTCCTTTGTCCTTGTTTCAAGAGGGCTTAGTGTTTCACCAATGTACTTAGTGTTTCACCAATGTAAGATCGGCGACAGTCGCAGAGGATCTGGTAGACACAGTTTTCCTGCCTTTTTGTCTTGTTGGTTTCGTCTTCGTCTGGTAGGTTCTTAGGGTATCTCTCGATATGAATTCCGTATTTATGTTGTATCGTTGTCCTAATCTTCTAATTTTCTTAGATACTTCTTTGATATATGGAATGTTGGGTGTTGGTTATGCATATTTTTGTTTCTTTAGTTCGTTTGACCGATTCTTACTATTACTACTTTTGTGAACTAATTTTATAGGGTAGCCATTTATGTTAAGGTCGTTCTTGATGTGGTTAGTTTCTTCTTGGAGGGCTTCATTTGAGTTACAAATAGTAATTGCCTTATCCAAAAGTTGTGATTTAAATCAAATAACTACAATGCAAGTCCAAACATTTCTAACATTCAAAAAATACCTCCTCTTGTAGTATATTATACCATAAAGTCAAGAAAATTTGAGTTTAAGTTCACTAATATTTGATTAATTTTATCAAGGCCGTTAAGAGAATCGACAAAAAGCTCAAGGCAAATAACCCTTTGTCTTAATTTAAAATCAACTTACCTTAGCTATCGACGGTATTCACATGTGTGATTACCGAATTGATTACTATGCTCTGCTTCTGTTGCGTTAAAATTGTTAATTCGCTATGAATTATTGTCAATTACACGCTCAGTCGTTGAAATTAGTTTTTATTATTGTTGTGGATACGAATTTATGAACGCAAATAAATCTGTATTTAGCCGCCATTGCCATTGGCTAAACTTGTTATTGGAGCTTTTGTGATTTTGCAAATTATTGACCTCGTCAAGGTTACAGCTTCTATACAGAGAAGGAACATAAAGAAACCTACTCACGTTCAGTCGGCCAGCAGTCCGTGGACTGTCCGTCCTGCCTGCCTGTCGTTATTGAAAGCCACACTGCACCTTCAGTTTTGTTTACCAATAACGGCCGGCAGTTCTCTGGTACTCTTGAAGTACTGCAGGAGACTTCTGGCTTAGTTATATTGTATAAAATTTTATTTGCAACTTCCTTTTTATTATTGACGCTCTCCGCTACATAACTTTCCGCAATAGTTGCAGATTTCCATCCGCCATGTCGCTTGAGAGCTAAGACATAAACTCCAGTATTCGCTAATAAAGTGGCCGACGTTGTTCTAAGGGAATGTCCAGTATACTCCTCAAAGTTTTAAAAGTTTAGAAATTTAGCAATTTTACTTGGAATTAAAGAAATAGAGTTTTCCCGATAGGCTGGTTTAAGCACGTTCCATTTTGAATCAACAAACCTTCTCAACGGCACTTTTAGTCACTATAAATTTACATGCTATTCCATTTTTGGAATCAGGAATAGTAACAAATATGACTTCATGCCTTAATTCAACATTGTCAACTTTCATTGCACAGCGTTCACTAGAATGGCACGCTCCAGCAATTCCCATTATCATTACAACCTTCATCATTAAATAAATATAATCGGGGGCTTCAAACAGGAATTTATTTACATCTTCCCTGTCAAACACATTAGATTTTTAGCACGGTTTCTAAAACTGCAGTAGCAATCTTTGTTTGGCACTATTTCTTGAAGTATTATACGTTGCTTCATACCTCTTTCTCGATTTTTCTGGCAGCAGCGACAGACAAGCGATATTTGATGATTCTTCTATATCCATTTGGCTTTTATACAAATCAATAATTTCAATTTTTCTCCATTTTTGATAATATTCTGACTGAATAAAAGTTACCTGACGCCTACAACATACTGGATCCTATAAGTAACAAGCAGAGAGACATCACTCAATTGACTGTAAGCGTAAAAGCCAATTTTTTTATACTTCTCCTTACCTTTTTTTATTCTCACTACTTGAGCATCAAAGTCGGTTATTAAGTTTAATATATAACAATAACACTAACAAATTTACTAAAAAATACTATTGCTGTTAAATTGTTTTAATTAAATTTACTGTAAATTTTATTTATCATCAGTAATTTGTGAACCTACGCAATATTATCGCGATTATGAATCTGTTGAAACATAATCTGAAGATAAAATAAAACCGAATATCATAAAATGGAATGGCATAAAATACGATCAAATGGCTATATACAGTGGCAGTTCTATAAGCTTATTGAGAGAATGCAAATTTTTTTAAAAATTCAAGCGGAAATTTTGTATGTTGTTAAAATAAAAAATGTGTTCACCGAGGCTTTCTAGGATTTGAGTAGGAATAAGTGTATTACATAACGAGTGATGAAAGTTATGCTTCTCAAATTAGGAGGTATATTTAGCTCAACGCGTTAGCCGAGTGCGGACATCTTTCACCACACGAGTAACAACAGTACGTATACCTAGTAGGAAAAGCTGAACATTCCCGGACGACCGTAAAGATTGTATGTCGAAGCGCCAGTCGAAACTGACAATACGGAGTCCGGGAATGTGGCTTTTTCTACGAGATATACATACTATTTTTCAGTAAATCGAAAATTATTAAAAAGGCATAACTTATTACAATCAACATGTTAAAATTTTAAAATACATTGTTCAAAAATAAAGGATGCCATTAAATATTTATGTTGTAACTATAGAAACACAGTATTATTGAATTGTCAAGCTAAACACATTTTAGTTTACAAGCAGCCGTACAGAAATAATATTTCCTTACAGTACAATAATAAATGTTTAGTCGTCGCGTCCCCCCTCAGCAAAATCCTGGATTTGCTAATGGCGTGTGATATAAAACACTTTTTGCTTTTTCATATTTTAATAAGGTGGTCGGAGAAAAAATACAATACAGGGCCTTTTTATAAAAAAAAAGTGAAAATTTGACGTCTACTACAGGGATAAACAGCCTTCTGCTACTAAACTAGCAAGGATACAAACTAAGTGATGTATAGCCAAAAGACGTTAACCAAAATGGCAGTTGATTGTGTGACGTTTTTTATTTTTCATGGCCCCTCTAGGATGTTTGAGAAGACAATAATATTATCTTTGGAAAAAAACATTTGTATTGTATGTATTAATTAATTAAAAAAATTAGCTAACCAAAAAATATGTGAGCTTCTTGAAGAGGGATGCACGTCTTCCCCTTAAAACCGCCACTGGTTCGAAAGTAGAACTTTAACGAGATCCAAGATGCTCGCGATTCAACGAACCGGGAAAACGATTTCGAAAAATGCGTCCTCCTGATACCTGCGGGCTCTCTTCGTGGAGCTGGACTTTTACTTCAACACCTACGACAGTATTATGCTAAATTATAGATTCTTTGGCAGCTGCTTTGCTTTATGAGTTATTTGGAAATAGAATGCGAAATGTTTAGTTAAGTTAAGAATGTAATACTTGGCTAATGTACGAGGGTAGCTGGAAATGCGGGATATAAGTCATAAGAGAAAACTCTTATGACTTATAATTTTGTTTTTGGATTCCAGTGATGCATGGGCAATGAGGATGGAAACTCTTACTTCTTCTGGCTGGCCAAACAACTATTAGGTATATATCTGGAACTTAATTTCTATTTTTTCCAGTGGTTTGGATTTGACTTTTTTCAAAAAAGCATGATTTCCATGGTGTACAATTTTTTATATTATCACTTATATTTGAAAAAGTTTAGCGATCATAATATCAAAGCGGTAATGTTATGGAGGGGGGCCGGGAGTTAAGCTTTCATTCCCCCTAAACAATCCCTCCTGAGCAAAAAATTAGAGAAAACAAAATATACTTTTACACAGAAGGCTGACCACCTGAAACTATTGGGTATAGAGACTCCGGTGAAAAAATCGTAATTAAAGTTGCCTAATGGATTCTGTTTATGGTTAACCAGCTTCCTTAAGAACCGTTCTCTGCAAGTGGCGATTGACGGGTTTCTCTCAGACACCTTCACCATCAATGCCGGTGTTCCTCAAGGGTCCATATTGTCGCCTACCCTCTTTTTACTGTATATTAACGACCTTTTAGTGAAAACCCAAAATCCAATTTATAGCTTTGCTGATGACAGCACACTTGTCTCATCTTTTACCTTGACTCCCCAAACATCCGCTGCCGACGCACATCTTCGCAGGCAGCATGAAGTATTGCGCCTCAACAATGACCTGGAAGAAATTTTGGCTTGGGGTGACAGTAACCAAGTCGAATTTAATGCTAAGAAAACCCAGGCAGCAGTCTTCTCCAAAAAGGTTAACATTGCAGAACCGGATATAGTCATGGCAGGACACGCAATTCCCCTGGCACCGTCTATTAATTTGCTGGGGGTCAATCTGGGAGGTAATATGTCTTGGCATGATCACGTTGCCGCAATTGCCAAGGCAACTGCACAGAAACTTGGTGTACTTTTCCGCACCAAAAGGTTGTACACACCTCATCAACTTTTGACACTCTACAAAGCCCAGATTCGACCATCATTGGAATATTGCTCTCATGTCTGGAGCTCTGCACCCAGGCACACCCTTCGGTTGCTGGATTCCATTCAAAGGAGAGCCATTCGTCTGATCGGCGACCCCGAGCTGACCAAGACCCTCGATAGCCTGGAGCATCGAAGACAGGTTGGTGATTTGGCTCTCTTTTACAGATATTTCCATGGCAGGTGTTCGACTGACATTGCCCACTTGATTCCACCTAGAGCAATTCAAAACAGAAATACACGGCGAACCACTGCCGCTCATCCATATGTTGTTCAGCTTATTACTCCTCGAACTTCATTGTTCAAGAATTCTTTCATCTGGAGAACGTCATCTTTGTGGAATGATCTTCCTGAGGTCGTGTTTCCCAATGAATACAATCTTCAACGTTTCAAGACCAACGTTAATCGCTTTTTTCGCACTCGCACCGCTCCCAGAGCGCCTTAAAGGATTTTTCCTACAGTGCAGGTGTTTTATCATAAAAAAAAAAAAAATGAAAAAATCCTGGAAATAATTTTTAACTTCCACATTTTGCCGCAAGAGGGCATACCGACTTTGATAAGGGTTGGAAAAGCTACAGTGGCGGACTGAAGCGGGTGGCCATCGCCACCGCGGGGCCAAAAGGCCTTTGGGGGCCAATTGGTCCAAACATTAAATCAACAATTTTTTAAAAAATTATTTCTGTATACGTTAATATTTATTCGCTATAAAATCCGCAAGCTGATGAAATGGCCATCATAGCAAAAATAATGAGAGTTGGGGCCATAGAGGCCATGTAGCCACCAGGGCCAAATTATTCCAGTCCGCCCCTGGAAAGCTATTGAAAATGTAATCATTTAAACTGCTGTAACTGCTAAACGACTTATTCGATTTTAGTAAACTTAAGCTTAATTAAAAAAGAAAGGTAAGTACTTTCAATTATCCTATACATTAGTACATGATAGTTCCTAATAAAATTGTCAGAAGGCACAATTTGTAATATTAACCTTTTTTTTTCGGTTAATCTCAAAAACTAAAATCATATGGTATAATTAGGACATCATATTCGGAAAGTAGATTAAATTTGCAAGAATAAATAATGTGAAGACCGCAATTCAATTTGTTTTTTCGTTTCAGAGTTATTGCCAAAAGAATAATTTTTAACACTTTAATTGAAGAAGTAATTGTTTTCATAGTTCCCTGGTCAAGCATTGCACGATAAAAAATATTTTTAAACTTTTGAATTGTGTGTGTGGCCCAAAAACTATTTTAGAATTAGATCTAGATCGGAAGAGGCAACGAATATTCGGGCTGGAACCAAGGGACATCCTGACCCTTACCCCATGCACAAACTGATGCAAGGGACTGGGATCACCGAGTGGGTGTGAAGAATTAAACAGGGTGAGCACAATGGGCCAAACCTGGCCTAAGTGCATCCGGCATATAGACAACTATTTCAATGAAAACCTGCCAGTTTTTGTTTTACAGCTATCTAGATTTATTTTTAAAATACAATATTAGAATTATGTCTAAATTAGAAGTATTTGATGATTATGTTATTAAAAAGTAGTTTTCGGGCCATTGGAATAATGAGTAACAAACCTACATAATCATAAAAGGTAAACATGTTTTTTCTAGTGGAATGTTTGACCAAAGAACTATAAAAACAATCAGTTCTTCAATTAAAGTGTTAAAAATTATTCTTTTGGTAATAACTCTGAAACGAAAGAAGATATTAAAGTACAGTTCGCACATTTTTACTAGCAAATTTAATTCACTTTTTGATTAAGATGTCATAATATTATACCGTATGGTTTGAGTTTTCGGAATGAAATCGAAAAATTTCTAGCAATTTTATTACGAACTATCTATCACGTACCATTAGATACGATAATAAAAAGTAATTACCTTTGTTTTCTAAAGAAGCTTAAGTTTACTTAAATCGGATATGTCGTTTAATGCCTGTATTCTCCGTAACGCTTCAAGCCGGCTTAAAATTTAAAACAGCTTAAATTGCTGATTGCGTATTCGCGGTCGCTATTTGGACACTTAAGCTCAATTAACTTTAAGCCCTAAATATTGTAGGCTTAACCACGCGTCTGCGCCGTATTTGTCTTTTCTTTGCTCCTGTCTTGTAATACATATTCGTATTTTTCGAAGTT
Source organism: Polydrusus cervinus (assembly GCA_935413205.1). NCBI lineage: Eukaryota > Metazoa > Arthropoda > Insecta > Coleoptera > Curculionidae > Polydrusus > Polydrusus cervinus. The sequence continues at coordinate 50,857,451 of OW284516.1, read as the reverse complement.
AAATATGGAAATAGAAGATGAAATATTTATTAAGAACGATAGAGATATTTTGGATGTTATAGATCTTGGATTTTCCAAAAGAATCTACGAACGAGAAGTATATTATCAACATCATCTTGTAAAAGTAGTTTTTGTGGGCGGTCCACCGCCAGTCAAAAAAATGTTGTTTTTCTCCTCTGCCACTTTTTTACGTAGCTCTTTCTTCTTATTACAGTATAATTTTTTTAGCTGATTAACATTCCGATAGTTATTTGAAGGATTTACCGCATTAAAGTCTTCCTTAACGAATTTCCACACTTCTTCCCGTTTTTTTACGGAAGCATGGTCGGTTTTTTGTCCTCAAGAGTTATCGCATATTTGCCAACGATTAATCTGAATAGGAATAATTTTTCTGAATATTACGTTAAATTACAGCACCATTTTTCCTCAATTTTAGCAGGAAAATGAAAAGTATGAAAGAAAGAAAATTTTATGTCAGTTGAAATTTGAAAATGTTTTGAAAGCTAATGTTAAAAACCCACAACACAAAGTTAGTAACGATAACACAAAGTAGGCGTAGATTGTCGTTCGTTGCTGCAGCCATTAACTTTTAAAAAAAGAAGAGAATAACTGCATCGTTGCCAGCTCAAAATAAGGCTTAGTTAAGTAACCAAAAATTTTCTACGGTGCTTATCAAATTTAATTTAAGCCAGCTTTAAAATTTAAGGGAGCCCAAATTAAGTCCGCTTTATAAAAAATGGAGAATACGGGAATAAAAGTAGTAACTAGTTAAATGATTAAACTTTTACACTTCATTTCTATCAAGTTCGGAACGCCAATGAGCCCTAAACCAAAATTATACAGAATTGTCCAAGCTAAAAGATAAACCTTAAAGTGAAAATGTACGGAGAAATTTAGAATTTTAATATATTTAATTTTCAATTATACCCTCTTGCGGCAAAATGAGAAACTTAAAAATTATTTTCAGGATTATCGCATGGTCACTATTATGATGATTTTTTCCCTGAGTTTCTATGCCCAGTAGTTTTCGAGATATGGCCGGCATCCTGCCTTAAAGAAACACGGTGTATCTTAAACTAAAAGATACATTAGACGCATTTTTCTAATTCTTAAAACGCGTCGTCCTCCTAAGCAATCGATTATCCGGACGGAAAATGGTTTATCCCCCTCCCCCCCAAACACCTAAATTTCTTGAATCCTCTATTTTCTAAGAAGGTATGATAAGGTATGTTTTTATTTGTTTCAGGTGAGCTTCGGGTTTGGACTACCAGAAATACACAAAATATACCGATAGTATGGGGTTCCAGCAAAATATATAGGTACCTACTCTTAAATAATGATATAATTTTTTTAAAAATAATCTGGACATGAACATTTTTTTAAGGGCAAGAAATCCGTAGATGTTCTAAAACAAATATCAAAATTTGTTCAAAATTAGTGAAATTAATTCATAATTTAAAACTTTAGGTATTATTTTCCTAAATTATTTTGCATATGGTCAGTGGTCACCCTATCCACGTTGGTCTCAGAAGCTTCTGATCCTGATCACTCATTATCCATTAATTTTTAAAATACTTATCAGACACCATTCAATGTGAGTTCATAATGCCTGTTAATATCAGTTATGTGGTTAAAAATCGTGGTGCAATCCCAACATTAGTGTTGTAGTTCTCATATTTTTTTTATTTTCTCTTTTCAGTAAAGACTTAAAAATATTGAAATACAGATTTTTTTATTTTATGTTTCAACCAATATTTAGTGAAAAGCCCATTAGGCCCGTATTATTCATCTCCTGGTAACTTTATCAGCAAGATAATTTCCAAAGAAACCATTGTTAAGACAATCGTCTCCATAGAAATTATCTGGCTGGTAAAGTTACCAAGAGATTAATAATACGGGCCTAACAGACATAAACTGCCCTTAACGATGACTTATGCTATACCGTAACATTATAAGCTTATCTTTGAATAAATTTTGATGACCCAAACAAATATTTGCTGGTAATGCAGGTATTTTCCCAATATCTTTTCCTGGTTTCATTATACTTTTTGATATTATAACAAACAATTACGCAATACCTAAATTAAGTGAAAGTTCACGTAATTGTGTTGACAGTTTAGGCACGCTATAATCTTTTGAACTCACGCAATACATCTGCTTACAGTTTAGGTACTACGTAGGTCATAGAAACATTTTGCAATAAAATGTAATGCAAAATGTAAATTTTTTAAAATAATTTTCACCGCAGTTAATATAAATACACATAAAGATACCGTACTTTAATTAACTTATTTAACAACTTCCTCCATCCTTATTATTGGAGACACAATAAAAATCCTTATGATCAAACTGCGGCAAGAATGGATAGGTTTTCCATTCCCGATATCAAATCAGTACCTTTATGGGGCTATTTTTAAAATAACTTAAATTTTGTGTTTTGTTCCATCAGTTACGACCTCTAGCCTCTAGCGACAATCGTACAACTTAAAAAATACCTTCCAGTATTTTCTTTTTGCCGATTTACCTTACATATTATATACATACACTATATTGCTAATACCATAATTCAATGATGACACCACTGAAGGCAGATGATCATAGTCCGTTGAGTTTGCACAGCTCGTAAATTTGCTTCTTGATGTAAATATTTGACAGGACCTACTTTCAAAATATTTTTACAAGCTTTTATTTAAATTCACCCATTAGTTCGGGTGTGTACAGTTTATGGTCAAATAAAACTAAGTAACCAATATTTTACATACCTGAAATACCTTACTCCCGGTATTAAACCGCGATTCGTGCAAAAAAGAATTATGCACTTTTTTCTACCCATCTTGAGACACAAGTCGCTAACAATAACAAAATGTCTAGTCAAGTTTTATACCTAAATTCGCACCCAAAACTTAAAAATAATATCCACAATCACACACGGAACATCCGAACGAATACAACGTAAAAAAAGATGGAAACGACTAACAACTTACAAACTAACAAAAAAAAATGTCTAAAGAAAAGATTTATAAATATATATATATAACACCCAAAACTTGGAAAATATAATCACACACGAACGAACGAAACAAAAGATAGCGACGAATAAGAATACAAACAACGGCGAGCCGGTTCTGTTTACGATCTGTTAGATATCGTGTCGGTTGCCTAATTTTTCCCTACTGCGCAAGCGCCACAGGCACAAGTTCAGGTTATTTTAAATCGCACCATGGGTATCTTCTTGCTTCGTGCAGCTGCTTGTATTGGCAATATAGTGTATGTATATATATGATTTACCTACAAAAAATGTTTTCCCGAAAATGTATGCCCAATTCTTTCCGAGATACAGCCGCTGGTCGACCTTAGCTGGACACCCGGTACAGCGTTAATTGACAGCGTTATAGCGTTTATGAATTACAAAGACATGTTGGCTAAAAAATGCAATAAGATTGAGATTAGCACTTCTTTAGACATGCGTGCTTTAATTAAACAGCTATACATTTCAGGGGAGAGTGAGGTAGTTTCAAGGGGGGATTTAGCTTTTTATTCTAGGGCTAGGGGTAATAATCAGTAATAAATCTTGCCCTCCACGCTATTTTTTTTCTTCAAATAAAAAACTATATGTATCTATAACCGCAAGTTTCGAGAAGCCTCAAAATAAATAGGTACCTTAAGGTTAGGCGAGCCAATGCTAAAACAATGGTGCATATGACAGATTTTTTTAGATACTTAGTAACTTAGTTCTTTTTTGAATCATGCCAAAAGTAACTGTAACTTCGTTACTTTTGAAAAGTAACTTGTATCTAGTTACTTTTTAGGAGTAACTAGATACTTTTAAAGTAACTAGATACTTTTAAAGTAACTAAGTTCCTTTTAAAGTAACTAAGTTACTTTTAAAGTAACTAAGTTAGGTACTTTTAAAGTTCCTCTAGAATACCAATAATGCACACGTGCCGTCCATCAGATGATGACCAAGGGACGATCGGCGGCCGTTAATCAGATTTTCACGAAGGGACGAGCGGCGAGTCGCGAGCGTCAAACAGCAAACTGGTTGGACCGCGAAATTTCTTGGAAAGTATTTTATTCTACTTGTTCGTTGTTCGAATTAACACTTCTTAGTTTAGTTTTCTGATAGTAATAGTGGTAGTGTGTACAGGAAATTGAGTTATCACTACCTGGTAAATTTATGGTATCTAGTTCAAAAGCATCTTAATTAGTTTTAGAGTTTCGTAGTTACAATTTAAATAACTAGTTACTCAAAAGTATCTTAGTTACTTTTAGTAACTAGTTACAATCAATATAACTAGTTACTGTTAGAGTATCTTAGTTACTTTAACTAAGTAACTAAGAACTAAGTTACTCTTAGGTAAAAGTAACTATTCCTTATAAGTATCTAGATACATTGGTGCAAAAGTATCGAAAAAGTAACTAGTTACTTTTCTGAAGTTCCTTTCACAGCTCTGGCTGAATGAAACCGCCTATACAAATGGGAACCTTATTAATTTACTATTATGACAATAGATCCCCCGACACAAAATGCCATTGAAGACTTTAAATTTACATTTTTTTGTTATTTTTGCAATGGGTGTATCTACCATTTTGTTTTAAGAATTATATTTATTAGTTTTTAAAATATTTGCAATTTTTCATGTTTTTCGACACCCTGTAGGTACAAACTTGTTATTTCTTTTATTCTATTCTATATCGAATAAAGTAATAAATTATCAGAAAAAGTTATTAGCCATACTCAAGAAACAGCCGGTAACATTACCCTACTGATTGACGTTCCCCTACCCAACCCCAAATTAATTAAATATTCAAGGATGGAAGAAATCTTTGATCTCAAGCCGGCATAATTTCAATCAGTTTTAATCAATAGAGTTGTTTTTTCCGCCAAATGAATTTATTAAATGTCAGGATTTTCTTGAAAACGTGATATGGTTTGTTTGTAATTAACAGCTCGCTTTTTTTCTTATAAGAACGGCAATTAAGACGTTATAAATCTTTTATCGCAGGTTAACAGAATTAAGGAGAGTAATTAGCAAAAAGTACAACGCTTGTTGTTACGAGGGGAACTATAAAAAATATATTTTATCCTTACTAATAATTAGTATACATTTGGCATCACTTGATAACTAATTTTTTCTTGTTAGATAGACTTTAGTATACCTAACAGTAATCTTTAGTTTCCTCAACGAATGTTAGCTATCACTTGGTTGGTTTAAACAAAATTCTTTAATTTTGGAATTAAATATTATTCTTAACTAGGAAAGAAGGTTTTTTAGTGGCAGGCGGACAAAGTAGTGCATCTATCTTTTGCATTGAGTACACAGGGACACCAAATGCAATGGGGTCCCTGGGGCACAGGTAGACAATGACAGGCTGTTTCGTTCTTATTAATACTCATCAGAAAGCCATAACCTGTAAGCGACCCCGAATACAGCGAGACTCTTTATTTTAAAAACACTGCATTGTATTACGGGTTGGCAGCGCCCAGTGGGTAAACTGCAGCGCGAACTTATTTGAATCAACAAATCCGTAGGAAAATTGTGGGGATGCGATAAATGTTGCCTATACTGGTGTGTTGGCCTAACGTATTTGGTTTATTGTTGCTTTCGTCGACGACTATCTTTTGCATTGAGTTGATTCCTATAGATGGCGTTACTGGGTTTTCATCGCATTTTTATTTCTTAAAAATATCTTGAAAACAGAGTCTCGCTGTATTCGGGGTCGCTTATAGGTTATGGCTTTCTGATGAGTTCTAATAAGAACGAAGCAGCCTGTCATTGTCTACCTGTGCCCCGGGGAATCCATTGCATTTGGGGTCCTTGTGTACTTAATGCAAAAGATAGATGCACTACTTTGTCCGCCTGCCGCTAAAAAACCTTCTTTTCTATTTACTTATTCGGACACTAAACTCTACTATTTTATTATTCTTAACTGTATTATAGTATGGCAATCAACACGGCATGTTGCAACCAATAGATTAGCTTACCCAGATCCCACAACAAGTTTAAATATTTATCTTAACCAAACACACAAGGACTACCAGGATATGGCGGAATAAAATGTTAAATACAACCCTAGAGGGTTGACAAGTTGTAATTTTTAGTATCAAACAAGACTATCGTTTGGAAGGTATAGACATCTACCCTGTACGGATGAGAACGAAAGAGTTCGATACCGATCTGCAGACGGTTACACCCTACTAATGGTAAAGTCTTCATTTATTGGTGGTGAAATCTGATTTGTATTTTGATATCTAATACAGTGTTGACATAATATGACCCATTTTCCAAACAAATTAATAGTGACAACAAACATACTCTTTTTCCTACGACCACCTATGAAAATGAGAAAAAAAGCACGGTTAACTTGGCTAGAAAGCGTCGTATATCACACGCGTGTTGAAAAAAATATTTCAACACTAGTTTAAAATGTATTTGTCGAGTAATGTGAAAACACGCCATCTGAAATTATAAAAAATATTTATAATATACTGGAAAATCTATTACCAGAAAAAAAAGCGCGGAAGAGAGGGTAATTTATTAAACAACAAATCTTTATCGGTAGCGATAGCGTAGAGAATCGAGCTCTAGCCTACAGATCGCAAGGTCACATGGTTCAAGCCTCAGCAGGAGTATTTGACTTTTTTTTATAATAACATTAAATAATTTATAGAAATATTTTGAATTGAAATCTTCCTTGTTGAGCGGATTTTTTAAATTTATGTTATATGAATCTTTCCTTGATTAAATTTAAAATTTTTAATTCTGGTTAATCTAGAAGTCAATCCAGGATTAGTTCTTCTTATGATATATCAAACATGAAAAAATGAAAAAGTTAAACTACAAACAAAGGAAAAGCCTATTGACAAAATATTAAACCAGATATAAAGAGAAACATAATCCTAAGTATGCTTATTTCAACACTAGTGTTGATATTTTTTTTTCAACACGTGTTGAAATATTTTTTTTCACAAATCAAAGGCTTTTTTAATACTTCTTCGTGGTCGTAGGAAAAATAGTGTAAATTACTTGTATGAAAGTGATTATTCTAAAACTCGGAGAATTTCCGCATTCAGCCAATACCGCCTTTACAGGTGGTGCTGACTCGGCTGACGCCTCGTGCTAAATATCTCCTAGTTTAAAAAGTATCACTTTCATCACTCATTATGTAACATACAATAATCTAACAAGCAGGAAGGGCTTGGTGCAAAAACTGGTTAGCTCCATTTTTTAAAATTTTACAGTATTAACAAAAAACTTTTTTTGCAAGAAAAAAACAAGTATAATAAACTAATTTATTTTAGAAAAAACTGAAAGAAAACACAAACAAGTTTAAAATATTTCATCATCGCTTTCCCATTCCTCCTGAGGGATTTCTGGACCAACAGCATTAAATACAATATCGTAGTACCACTGATCGCACACTACAGACAGTTTCGGAGCTGGCCGGCTCTTGACCAAAAATTATATTGGTTCAGCTTCATCGACAGTTATAATTCTCATTATAATTCATTTCGCTTTTTACTGCAAACGATGCAGCATGCTAAGGACTCTGAAATTCATTTATAATGTAATGTTCGGTAAAAAGTGAAGCTGACCGGTTTTTGCACCAAGCCCTTCAGTTAGTTTGCTAATGACAAAAGTGAGTAGTAACCAGAGCTGTGAAAGTTACTTCAGAAAAGTAACTAGTTACTTTTTCGATACTTTTGCACAAATGTATCTAGATACTTATAAGGAATAGTTACTTTTACCTAAAAGTAACTTAGTTCTTCGTTATTTAATTAAAGTACTTAACTAGTTATAGTAACTAAGATACTTTTACAGTAACTAGTTACATTGATTGTAACTACGATAATTTATAAGTAACTAAGATACTTTTAAAGTAACTAGTTACATTGATTGTAACTACGATACTCTAAAAGTAACTAAGATACTTTTGAGTAACTAGTTATTTTAATTGTAATTACGAAACTCTAAAAGTAACTAAGATGCTTTTGAACTAGATACCATAAATTTACCAGGTAGTGATAACATGTAAATGAAAAGTGTATAACGAATACGAATTTATTATACTTACAAACTTAATACATTTCTAATAAAAGTAGAAAGAAAAGATAAGTAACAAAAAACCTATTAAATAAATATAAGTAACAAAACTAAATAAATATAAATGAAGTAACAAATCCAAATATAGTAGGAACTTTTATAAGGAACCCAAAAAATTCAGAACGTTTTTAAAAGGCCCCGTTGGCTTTTAAAAGTACCAACCTTTCAAAATTCTCATCTAAGAGGGCATGTCTGCGAGGAGCATTAATGAAAGTAGCATATAAAAAAAACGCTCCACGGGAGCTGAAGAAAGCAACGGGTTGTTAAATTTGAGAAAAACCTTGTTAATGTCAGGATATTTTTGTCGCGACTTGCCGCTCGTCCCTTCGTGAAAATCTGATTAACGGCCGCCAATCGTCCCTTGTCATCACTGATGGACGGCACGTGTGCATTATTGGTATCCTAGAGGAACTTTAAAAGTACCTAACTTAGTTACTTTAAAAGTAACTTAGTTACATTAAAAGGAACTTAGTTACTTTAAAAGTACCTTAGATACTTTTAATCTTACTCCTAAAAAGTAACTAGATACAAGTTACTTTTCAAAAGTAACGAAGTTACAGTTACTTTTGGCATGATTCAAAAAAGAACTAAGTTACTAAGTATCTAGTTACTTAAGTTACTCACAGCTCTGGTAGTAACCAATACCGGAATCGACCTAGCACTAAATTGTAGTCTCCGTTTCCTCTTGAGGCTATTTTAACTAACGTTTCTTGTCACGGAAACTAAGATTCGGGTATGGTATATACTAGGCCAGTTTTAATAGTGTAGGCGATCCCAATAAACACCCAAAAACGACTTCTTGTGCGTGTATATGTATATCAAGAATTAATATTGTGCAAGGCAACTTTTAAATGGCGCCTCGAGGTGTTCCACAGTCTCGTTATGGCAGACGACATTCCATATACTTTATGCTAACCGAATGCACTTAATTATATCTAAAGAATGCGCGTATTCCGTAGAGATTGAGAAAAATATTTTTACCGAAGTAGGTGTTTGGTTAAACTTGATTTTCTAGGTGCCGTTCTAAGAATAGATCTAACGGCATTATCGGATAAAAACGTAATTTTTATTGGTTTCGTGTCTGCATTGACAAAGATCATTGCACATGAGGAATGAAGATGGTATAATATAGACTTGGGCCGTATCGTTCTTTTGGAGGTCGTTGTTGATGAGTAGTTTATTTATTTAAAAATTGGCGGTAAAGGACCCCGCACAAAGCCTATGGGAAATGGCTTTCGGCTAAATTTTCTGAATTTTTCGTATTTTCCAGGACGTCCTGATTAAAAGTGTCCATGGCCGTAATCTAATCAAATGACTAGTTTTTGCGTTATGGCCTTTAAAAGGTTGGAAACTTCTTATTTTGAGATTTTATGCATTGTCTATAAACTTTTTTATTTTTTTTTATTGATGGAAAAGTAGGCCTTAAGTTTTCTTTCACTTATATAGAAATAAAATATGTACAGGATGTTGAATAATTTATAGGCGGAATAAATAAATACTAATATTAAAAAATTATGAAAATCCGACAAAAAAATTACTCAATTTTTAAATTTTGAAAACAAACGGCTAGATTTTGTAATATTTTAATCTTGTAGTACCTACCTACCAAGCTATGGATGAACAAAAAATGGGTATATAGGTTAACGTAGAATATAATGCCGGGTATTTTATTTTTCAAAAAAAATTGAAAATTCACCGGAAAAAGTAATAAACGACTTTTAATTGATTTATTTAATTATTATGACAATCTGTAACAATTTTCTTTTCAATAATTATTCTCTAACACATGCATATCTTAGATATACAGGGTGAACCAGTTACAATGATTTACACAAGTGAAAACTTTTAAATATAGGAAATTAAAAAATATAAATTATGACAAAAAAAATATTTTGGTATGATTCTAAGAAAATCTAAAGTACCATGTATAAGAGCCAAGGTATTTTACGAAAAAAATATTTTATAATTTAACAATAATATTTTGTCATTTGAAAAAAAAAACATTTTTTAATATTCCTAAATTTAAAAGTTTATTTAAAATTACATTAAGGTATTTTGTTCGATTATTCAAGGTCGAGTTGGCATAGTTTGTAATTGCACCCGTATCGAGATTTAAATGAAAAGCGCCACAGAATTAAACTTGGAACGTGATTGTCAGTTTAACATAACTTAACCTAACTTTTGAGCTGAACTAGGTACTGTAAAAATTAAATATAAAATAGTTAATCTTGTCAAAACGATTTGAGTATACTATATAGTTATCTATTCTTCATGAATTTGAGAAGTAAATATATGTATATTTTAAAACACAGTGAATTAGCAATGACATTTTTAATTGCCTTTAACTAACATACAGTCATAATAAATTTATTTTTCGGATCGATCGTGATAGACGTTTGCCTCCTAGCGGTAGCAAGTGAAAATACGGAAATGAAAAATGACAATTTTAACATTAAGAACAAAAAACTATTTATTTCCAGCTTTATTAAAAAAAATAGTGAGTTTTTAGTGTTTGAAAGTTTTGTGGGTTGATTATTAAAACACAATACCTATGGTGAGAGTGTCAGGTTTACAAATAACCGATTCAGTGCCTGGATTTCGTAGTAGTCTGCACATCGCCCTCTTATAAACAGTGAGTGAGTGAGGCGCAATAGTAATTTTATGAATGAGATGCGGGGTCTATCTTTGCTTTCTCGTCATTGGTTACGCCACTGCCTAAAACTGTACTACTTAGTAAGTAAACAACAATTTAAACCCAAAATAAATTTCGTAACTGCTTTTGTGTAAATAAATAATGAATTGACTCTAATACCGTAATCGATAAATATATCGATTCCGTAGTACACACTTTTTGTTATATAAGGAATGATTTACAATAGATTTAATTTATTTAAATGGAATTTTTTATGGTCCACCTACATCAAAATGTATAATCTTCCACAGTCGCTTTCACGCAGAATGTTAAAACCGTTTATAATAAATTGCATTTTACAACCATTTTGGTACTAAATGTTGCAAAACCCAATTAAAATATATTTTAATTCGGTGAATGCAAGGACTACGAGGCTAATTTGAAAATTTTCCGGAATCGTCAATAGACAACGGTTGTTAATTAAAGTTTTTTTTTAACTCATTAAGTGGTCGGATGATTTTTTTTAACTATGAAAAAAATATAAATCATTTTTATTAGAAGTATAAAATTGTGATAGAAGTAATTAATATCTATATATTATCCTGTTTTCGGCGATTCTTCACCTCAAACTAACTATCCGAGACAAAACTATTTAGATTTGACCATAAGGATGTCCGAAGTTCACAGAAAAAGAAGTTACGCACTGTAGTAATAAAAAGGTTGTGATCGCAACACTACACTCTTAAAAATGACTTGGTATTTGGTACTAGTTTTTATTTGTTCTCGTGTTTACGTTACCAAAAATAACTATTTTTAGTTAGGAAAAAGATTTTTTTCTTGGTTATATTTATCAAAAAATAATGCCATCAGAACAAAGAAAATATCTTGTTTTCATATTAGTTGGCAGAAATAAAATATTTTGTTTAGCTGAATTTTACTACGTATATATCTTATTTAAATGTTACATAAGGATTAATAAAAACTTGTATTTATCAATTAAGCTTGTTGTAATAACACATTATGAATTTGTAGTCTCTATCATTTTGTTCATTTTGATTAAGATACATTCTTAGTTACCAGAACTAACTTTTCTTTTCAAGTAATATTATTCTTCATATTTATAACTAACGGCATCAACAAAGACTTAACGCACTTGCCCGGTGGGTGACATGTGACATCATTCTAGCCAGGACTGTCAGGAGGTTATGTTTATGTTAGGGTGCTTTTGCGGTTCCGTGTCCATTTTTTCGTGTTTTTAAGGCAATAATTGGCCATTTTCATGGCCGTGCCCGTGTGGAAAATGGATGTGACAATATTTGGTGTAATTTATTTGTGTTTATTGTCTTTCTTGTGTACGTTCTTATTGGCAGAAGGAAGTTAAATCATAAGTAAGTAAACATTTTATTATTTATCATTGCAGTTGTACATTAGAAAGTTTAAATGAGATTTTTATAAAGCATGGCAAGGTGACCCGATGAGAAATAACTTTAAAATATTTTTTTTTGTTTTGTTTTTGTTCTATGTTCCATTTCTATAAAAGAACGTCATATTGATGACTTTTTAATCTAACCAAGTACAATAAATTTCATATAGCTGTATATTTTAAACAGAAAGTCCAGGGGATATTTTTTGTTTTTTAATAATCGCAGTTGCAGATAAGAAAATTTAAATAAGAACAATTCAGTTCTATAAGCAATTGAACAACCCAAAAGTTTGATTAAAATAAGCTAAAAATCTAGTGTTTCTGTTTTGTATTGCATAAGTATGTATGTATTCTAAAAAACATGAGAGAACAAGAACATTGGAAATATTTTTTTTTAAAGAAACCATAATATCCCTGATAATTTATTCCAATTAGTTTACTCATACCTAATAGAGTAGTAATACCAAGGCATTTTTTTATTTAAATGGGGACCTATGAAGGAATATTTTTCGTTACTAAGTATAAATTACATATAACATTTTTTTTAGAAATGAAACAGACTTTTTCTAAAGTTATTTCTATCAAATCAACTTGCTAATTTTTCCATGCGTTATAAGCGGTTCATTCAAACTTTCTAATGTGCAACTGCAATGACAAAAATATAAAATTTTTACTTATTTATGATTCAACTTCTTTCTTACAATTAGAAAGTACAGAAAAAAGATAATAAACACAATGTTGTGGCTACATACGTAATTGTTACTCTATGAAAATTTCAAGTTTGGCCCAAATAAATTATTGCTTTGGCAATATTTGTAGATTGCATCATTAACAAAAACAATATTGCCTTGAAAAGAATTTTTCAATTTTCCATATTAACACATTAGTTGTGACAACTAAAATTTGTAGGTTGGGTTGGTTAATGTTATTAATTAGTTCAACAGTTCAATAACGACAATTTTTTTTGGTTGTACAAACTGATTTTTGGGTTGAGTCCGATTTCACGAAAATAAATAGTTATCAGAACCAAATTTTAGTAATCCATACCATGTTATTTTTAAGAGTGTATGTTGTCGGTCTATAACTTTTATTGACCATACAACACGTTATAATAACGTTAAATTAACGTTATTTTATAACTAATAAGTCTAATGACGCCCTAGGAACGTCATCGGAATCTGATGCAATAACATTATTATCAAAGTTCAGTTGACTGATGACTAATGATGATTAAGAACGGTGTGCCTGAGGAGAAAAATGCAAGAGACCATTTTTATGCAGAACTGACCAGGCTAATCAGAAATAGTATCCACATGAAAAAATATCAGTGGCGTCCCACTTTTTTTCTAAAAAATATATAATCGCTTACTTTTAAAAATTATTCTATTGGCGATAACGCTGAAACGAACGGAGATATCGAGCTGCGGTTTTAATATTTGTTCTAGCAAATTTACTCTACTTTTCGAATATGGTATCATAATTATACCGTATGATTTATTTTTCGGAGTAAAATCAAGAAATGTGTTATTATTACAAATTGCGCCCTCTAGCATTTTTTTTGCGAACTATTATGGACAACTAAATACGATTGGTGAAAGTGCATACATTTCTCTTCCAAACAGTCTTTAGTTTGCTAAAATCGGATAAGTCGTTTATAAGTTACAGCGATTCAAATGATTACACATTCAACCGCTTCCCCCCCTTTTATTAAAGTCGGTACGCCAATGAGCATAAGACCAAAATGATGCATAATTGTCCAAGCTTTTCAATGGTGTTATGAAAGATATACCTTAATGTGGAAAGTTCGGAGATATGTAAACTTTTAAAATTTACTTTTCAATTACGCCCTCTTGCGGCAAAATGCGGAACTTAAAAATTATTTCCAGGATTTTCTCATGACCACTTTAGTTATAATTTTTTTTTCCTGAGTTTCTATGCCCAGTAGTTTCCGAGATACGGCCGAGAGCCATTCTTAGTGGGACACCCGGTACATAGTACAATAGCTTCTTTATTAATGAAATACTTTATCGTACTGTATCTGCGTTCCGTCATGCTATACAAGTTAATCGGCAAGCGATTGGGAGTTTAAAATGAAACTTAAAGATTTACCTTCTGGAATAGTAATAAATAAATATCTTAGTCGTTTACCTGGTTTAACATAGACAGGCGCCAGCACTGGGGCATCCAGGATAAGTCTTTAACCATTAGTGACTTCTAAAAAAAACTGTCTTAAGATTCTATTATTTTAGACTACATGCTATAAATATTCTTACTTATTTGGATGCCTCTTATAGTTGCCTACATACCCCCAAAATTTTAATAAAATCGGTTCAGTATTATAGGAAAAAAAAAACACTAAAAAAAATCAGTTTTGCACCACTAGTATTAAGAATTAATAAAAAATAAAAATAATACCTCGTTATTAAAATTATACAAAGGTACTTAATAAATAAGGTCGAACAGTCTCGTTAACCAATTTTGATTAATACGAATTGTACAGCGTGTCCAAAGTTTAGTGTCAAACTTTGCAAACTTTAAATCAATTTATTTTTCTAATTTCAATTGTATATTATTATCTCATTCATGCAGAACTAAAAATCAAACAATTGTTCTAATTACAACCTTATCGCAATTTTTAAAGCATCAGAACTTATTTGCAAAAAACTCATTTTATCAACTATTCCAACAGTCATTATTATGAATAATAGGTGGTTTTCAAAAACAATTTATTCGTATTAACGTTTACTAAAGTGAAGAAAAAAGAATTCTTTTCGCATGCTGCTAATATGAAAATCATATCTACGAGCTCTTCTTGGTTGTATTCCATCACAGAAATAATATACCCTAAATAATTAATAATAATCTAACAATATTTGAAACTAAAGGATGATTTTTTAAGAGTGTCCGAACTTTTATCCGAGAAGGCTGTGAAATGAACTGTCACTTTTCGCGCTTGTAGTGTCAGAATTATTCAGTATAGTCTGGCAAATCATTATGGAAAGAATGACACCAGAGCAACGCTTGCAAATTGTCCAAATTTATTATCAAAACCAGTGTTCTGTGCGCCAAACTTATCGAGCCCTTCGTGAATTCTATGGTGCTCATAATCGCCCAACCGAACGAGGTATTCGCCGAGTTATAGACAAATTTCTAACGCAATTTACATTACTCGATATTAAACCAAAAACCAGACAAAAATCTGTGCGTTCCCAAGAAAATATTGACGCTGTAGCTGCCAGTGTTGATGAAGACCCAAATTAGTCAATTCGTAGACGTTCACAAGAAGTTGGGCTTTGTTATTCGACTACGTGGACAATTTTGACTAAAGATCTTGGTCTGGTGCCTTACAAGATTCAGCTTACCCAAGAACTTAAGCCGCAAGATCATCGTTTGCGTCGCACGTTCGCTGAATGGTCTCTTAGTCAATTGCAACTTGATCCACAATTTTACCGCAAAATTTTGTTCAGCGACGAAGCTCATTTTTGGTTAAACGGTTACGTCAATAAACAGAATTGCCGCATTTGGAGTGCAAATAATCCCAAAATGATTCAACAATTGCCGTTGCATCCAGAGAAATGCACGGTATGGTGTGGATTATACGCCGGTGGCATTATTGGGCCGTATTTTTTTAAAAATGAAGCTGGAAACCGCGTGACAGTTAATGGGGATCGTTACAGAGCGATGATTAATGAATATTTAATTCCAAATTTGAATGGTATTGATTTGGACGAGATGTGGTTTCAACAGGACGGAGCCACATGTCATACAGCCAATGCAACCCTGGATTTATTGAGGGAAGAATTCGGTGAGAAAATTATTTCGAGGAATGGACCTGTCAACTGGCCCCCAAGGTCGTGTGATTTAACGCCATTAGATTATTTTCTGTGGGGTTACGTTAAATCATTGGTCTATGCCAATAAACCGGCAAATATTGACGCATTAGAACACAACATAACGCGGACAATTGCAGGCATAAGTCCCGAATTGCTTGAAAAAGTGGTCGGAAATTGGATTGACAGAATGCGCTTTGTTAGAAGAAGCCGCGGCGGACATTTGACTGAAGTTATTTTCAAACATTAATGCCATTAAGTGTTATTTCACATAAAATAAATAGTTTAGAGATATCTAATATGGTTGTTGTTTAATTTAAATTTAAAGTTCAGACACTCTTAAAAAATCACCCTTTATATAATAACTAAAGTCAAAATGGGCTTTTGTCACTTTAATAAACTTTAATACCAATAAATTGTTTTTCAAAGCCACCTTTGATATTTATTATATAATAATGACTGGTGCAATAGTTCATAAAATGAGTTTTCTGCAAATAAGTCTTGATACGTTAGAAATTGTGATAGAGTTGTAATTAGAACAAATGTTTGATTTTTAATTCTGCATCAAATGACATAATAATATACAGCGGTTACAATTTGAAATAAAAAAAATAAATTTCTTTGAAGTTTTCAAAGTTTGACACTAAACTTTGGACGCCCTGTACAATTCATTTTAATCAAACTTGGTTAACGACACCGTTCGGCCTTATTATCTGTACCTTTATATAATTATTTTTTTTTCGCCTATAATACTGAACCGATTTAATTAAAATCTTAGGGGTATGAAGGCAACTATAAAAGGCATCCAAATAAATAAAAATATCAATAGCATGTAATCTTAAAAAATAAATCCTTATGACGTCACACTTTCTTGGAAAACCCTGTATAAATAAATATATTTTCCTGAAATGCGCCCTAGGATATAGATAAAGTTTGCAAAGTATCAAAATCTTAACTTAATTAATAACGGAATTATAAAAGACAAAAGGTGAGGTGCAGAGGACCCTGTATAAGTGTATATTGTTCTAAAGTTAAAGTAAAATATTCCCAAAATTGTCCTTGCTCAATATCGCTAGAATGACCAGGCGCAAAATTTAGCAGAGCTTCTAGAGGTAAAGCTGTTCAATACGCCACTGTTTTAGATGCAGTCGTGAACTCTTAAATAAACGTATATGTATATGTATATTAAAAAAATAATTGAAGTAACTTTACCTTGTAAATAAATAAAGTACTGCATAATTCTTTATTTTCACAGCCGTATAAACTTACCACTTTTACATATTCATCGATTACAAAAACAATACCCAACTACAACAACACAGTTATTTAATTTACACACTCGGGCGTCAATATTTCATTTCATGTTCGGACAGGCCAACACTTCTTTCTCCAAAAATATACAACGTGTAATTTTTAGGTCGAGAACCACAGCTGATTTTTTGGTGTTACCGAAGATGTGGTACCATTCAATGAGGTACTAATAATGGAATTCTGAGTTTTATTCAAGTGCTACTACAGCAGTTGGTACAACAAGAGTGGATATGATCTTAACTTCCTAGTGCGATTTGGACAATCCACTCGAGTTGAACAGTATATTCTTTCTACGACCAAGTAACTTACGAACCTTATGTTAAAAATGTTTTAAAAAGTTTGAATGCTTCCGGGCTTAAACTCACTACCATTAGCTCGAAAGTTCGCCGTTTTGCGGTTTCAGTCACAATGCTCAGCTCATTTAATTTTCTATGCACATTCAACAGGTTACAACAATTGCTTTCGAGCAAGAAAAATTTCACCTAAATTTAACAGTTAATATTTTCTGAACCAGATATGATATCGACCTACAGTTTTGAATTTCTTTAACTGTCAGAAAATTTTATATACAGGTTGTTAAAGAAGACGATGATTTTTGCTCCAATTTTAATGTCGTGTAACTTTCACAATAATATTTTTAAATTTTATCAATCTTCAAGTTTTACCGTAGTTTGGAAAATAAATTCTCAATATAAAATATGAAACACGCCACTATAAGATTTATTATTAATTAGTTCAGTTAGGATATTTTTCAAGGGATAACAGATAAGGTATCGTAAAATACGTCAATTGAATCACTGGTTCATAGCAAACAAAGTAATTTGTCAAATTTTTTATTTTTGCTATATTTTAAGAAATACCGATTTTTTTGGAAAACCTTGCTTTATTTCAACTTATTGGTAGCTAAATCTCACTGTGCGTTGTATCGTGCAAACTTCGCGAGTGACTATTATACCTTATGAAAAGCTTCACCTGAAGACGATTGGAGATACTTACCAGTTAAAACGTAGTGATTCTAAACAAATAAAGACAATGCAAGTCCAAAACTCTACTGCCGTTCAAGCTTGATTATGTTCAGTAACAATAGTTGTACCTAAATATTATAATGTACAGTGGCGTACTTATATCTATGGTTTATGAGTATCTCACAATTTTTCACGATTGTTTTATATTGGAAAGTACTCGCCCCTAGATTAGGTCAATTTTTACTTATTTTTTAGTTTTTCATGTCGCATTACAGGTATATTATACAGTGTGTTTACAAAATTTTAACAAAGATTTTTTAATTTAATTTTTGGAAAAAATTTATTTATTAATTTCTAACTTACTAACACTATACCTTTAAACCATAGACATATAAGTGTTTATAAGTACGCCACTGTACATCATAATATTTAGGTACAACTATTGTTACTGAACATAATAAAGCTTTTTATAAGGTATAAGAATCACTCGCAAAGTTTGCACGATACAACGCACAGTGAGATCTAGCTACCAATAAGTTGAAATAAAGCAAGGGTTTCCAAAAAAATAGGTATTTCTTAAAATATAGCAGATATCAAAAATTTGACAAATTACTTTTTTTGCTATGAACCAGTAATTCAATTGACGTAGAGTGATAAAATTTAAAAATGTTATTGTGAAAGTTGCAGAAATCATCGTCTTCTTTAACACCCTGTATATAAAATTTTCTGACAGTTAAAAAAATCCAACATTGACAATTGTTTCCCAAGGGATGAATCTATCAACCATTCAAAACCGTAGGTCGATATCATATTTGGTTCAGAAAATATTAACGGTTAAATTTAGGCGAAATTTTTCTTGCTCGAAAGCAATTGTCCAGCAGTTTATTATAGATGCGTATATATTTTGTTTTATTGAACCAATTAATAACATAATATTGTACCATAATATACATATTAAATGATATAATTTATAGTGTCTTGAAAAAGATGGTGGAGCCTTAGTAAGTCAGTAAATAGTATAAACTGCAATTGGTCAGTACTTTATAAGGACGCCACAGATAAATGTAATTTTAATAACCATGTTGTCAAACAATGGGAAATTTCCGTTTTCATGAAAAATAAAGATCCAAAGGACAGAGGGCTGATAGGTCGGCGCTATCTCCAAGGGGAAAAGGGAAATATTTACGCACAGTGTTATATGTAGGATTTCCTTTAGGATAACTTGTGGTTGTGATCTGCTAAAAACGACTTTTTAAGCATTGTGGGAATTCATGGAATTTTTCTTTAAATATGGGAAATTTTATTTTTAAAGGTTGCAACAATGTAGAGCACTGACAGTAATGAATATGAAATTTTGCCGTACAGTTAGATGGAACAGCTTACTTTTCTCGTCATTTAAGTGTAGGATACAGCAAATATGCAGGTGGGAACATAATTTTTTTTTATCCGTACCTACCGCGGGAGTGGCTCAGTGGTGAGTTACTGGCATTCGACCGTGGTGATCTGAGTTCGATCCTCGGTATGTATAATTATGATTGTGCCAGTCTCGGAACCAGTGGCGGCTCGCGGTCTT
The DNA here is from genome assembly GCA_935413205.1 of Polydrusus cervinus. Taxonomy (NCBI): domain Eukaryota; kingdom Metazoa; phylum Arthropoda; class Insecta; order Coleoptera; family Curculionidae; genus Polydrusus; species Polydrusus cervinus. The sequence goes on along the minus strand of OW284516.1, from coordinate 50,837,612 downwards.
AAAAAATGGTGAAGAGCTAGGTATAGTGCAGGTACTTAAACAAACATTGACTAAGTTATATTTTAATTACGTAGTTACATAGCAAGTTTTTGTAAATCAGAATCAGATCGATTCTTTGGTTGACGTCTAGCGTTTTCTTTTAAAGCATCGACAATAATATTTTGATTTTGTTCAATATTTCTTAACATTAACTGACATTTTAAGTGTTAACTGACATTTTAAGTGTTCTCCAGAATCCCCGTGTTGATGCAACGATCTAGTAATATTTAAAAAATATATAAATCAGTCCCTATTCCAAACGCAATATTTATTCGAAAAGAGTAAACACGACCAACAAAACAATTTTTGTAAGGCGACACTACTACATAGCCAATTATATTCTGAAAACCAGGAACTCTTAAAATTAATCTTATAGGATCAGCCAATTTTTTTAAATCTGTTTAAGATTTCAGTAGGTCGCCCGTGTAAGAAAACGTCTCTCTTATCCTCATCTGTCCAACGACTGAATGGAGTTTCCAACAAATTACAAACTATGTCATTAATTGGGTTCATTTTTAAAACACACCATAACAATTGAACCAAGTAGGTACTTCCACACTATTGAATTAACTAAAAAACAAAAACAAAACTTTTTAATCCCACAGTAAATAACAGTAAAAACGATATCTCTAAACGTAAGTTACGCGAAGCCTCAAAAATAAATACCCGAACGTCCCGAACCTATGATAAAACAATGGTATACGACTGATCTATTTTCAAATTGCACTTCTTTAAAATGCAAATTTATTCATGCTGCCGCGTGACGTCTTGCGTTTCGGACGCCAGTGAAGTCACATAACCATAGCGACGAGAAAACAAAACCGCTTGACTGGATGGCTCTGCTTGCCTTCCAATACTGTTGAATAGAAAACACGGCGCGGCGGTCGACTGGGGCGTACCAAAATGCACGAGAGTGTATAATTATTGTCCATTGGAGTTAACCGTGGCTCTATTATGCATAGCCTATATTCGGATTAAAATAATATTATTAATTCGAACATAATTATTTTTTAAGGGCTAAAATGTTAGCTATAGTGGTACATTAATATTTAATATTGTCAAAAACATTTCCTCCTGGTTTTATTTATTTTTTTTGGTGAAGGGCTTGGCCCCTTCACCTACTTCACCTGACGAACCGCCACTGCTCGAAACAGCCAAAAAAAGAATTATTTAGTTCAAAGACTTTGTGCCTTTTTTCTTACAAAATGGATAATATATTTCGTTACAAACTCTGTAAACATTATGTTCAACTATGGCTGTTTGTTTACATGCTATGATTAGCACCAAAGGAAACTTACTATCAAAGTTACAGTCAATGTTAATGTTTCTTCTACTATCTTACTTCTGATTTTTTACGATCCTCTAATTATTTTAATACCTACTTTTGAAGTATTTATAATAAATAGGTATTCATCTTAAAAATAAAGGCGAAATTCCCATAGTTATAATAAAAAATTAGCATTGATTGATCGTTATCATTATTTATCCCAGAATTTTTCTGACAATTTAAATAAATTTTAGTTAAGATAAAGTTCGTATCCAAGAGATACTAGTTTTTTTGCAATTTATCTTTATTATGTTTTTATTTAAAATATTGAATAAAAGACGTAAAAATTCGAACAAAACTAAAATACTAGTTTGTACAAGAGTGGTTATGATGTCTTCCGCCGTAGGCGGAGTGCTCAAACCTCAAATTCAGTTAAAGTGTATTTTATTTGCGAATAAGTACATTAAGTTCTATCTGCCTGTTTAGCTATCATCTTTGGAGGCTTCACGACTGGTGGCAACCAACGTTTGTATTTGTATTATTTACAAAAAATAAATTAAACTGAAATAATTCACAATTTTTTCTTTTTGTCTATTTAAACCCTTGGGATTAAGATACCTTTAATAGTTCAAATAAAGGCTCATTTCATAAAATTTCGTTTCGTATCTCTAACCTTACAAACTTTATTGAACGAATGGCATAATGGTTGGGTATTGGTGTCGATCTGATACCTTTATATACCAAAAGTGTTTATGAAGTTTATGGTTGAACATGCACGATAATTTTGTTTGCAATTTGTCTTTTTAAATAATTAAACTTTTTGGCAGTCGTATCCTGTTACGACTGTTGCGGTTTGCTTTTTTGCTAAATTATATATTCAGTGTTAAAGTTTTGATTTTTTTTTAACTTTGGGCTTTAAATAAGTTTTCTCGACAATCATATATAAAATAAAAAATAAAAATCATACATACATTTCCACAAATTCTGTCTAATTCGGCTGAATTTCGGTGTCGGCCATAGACGCAGATAATTTTTGTGCATTCAATAATTTACGATCACCAACAAAAAAAGAAGATAATTTAATAAAGAACGAACTATTAGCTATACCAAATTTACATAAATATCGATTTATGAAATATACTGTAGAAGATATAGCTGCAAAACAAATTGTACCTAACTATGCTGCGCACACCGCCATATCATAACGAACTAAATCCTATGGAACTTATATGGGCGCAAGTGAAAGGATTTGTAGCAAGACACAACACGACATTCAAAATGGAAGACGTTAAGCTACTGTTTAATCAAGCCATTAAGAAAGTGACACCAGAGAACTGGCGAAAAGCAGTCCTTCATGTCATTAAAGAAGAGGAGAAAATGTGGGGTCTTGACCCACTGATCGATCGGACCGTCGAGTAATTAATTATAACGTCAAGAGGAGATGACAGTTTCTCAGATGATAAAGAATATCATGGTTTTTTCTAATTTAATTTCTGTATAATGTATTTTTTGTATTTTGGATTTTTTTATAATGTTTAATAAAAAAATAAGTGTACATAATACTATGTGCATAATGCACGCCTTTGTCACACCATTTTCAGTGTTTTTGAATGGATAACAATAGTCAATATCCATAAATTGACCCAAACCCTAGTGGTACTACCTGCATTTGATGAAAAAAAATTATTTTGCAATTAAATCAATGCAAAATTTTGGAAGTGGCTGAAATATTCGTTGGATCACTCTGTAGTCCCTTTGCATACCTAATGAGCTTTTATTATTCTACACTACACCTTTGTTAAATAAACTATAAGTAGAGTTTTATTATTGAGATATATTTTCAATCGCCTTCAAGGATGTTAGTGTGAAAAAGCCCATTTAATCAATGCATTTATTAAATTCCTACACTGTTGTTCTACTTATATATCTCTTAAAATAATGGCCCAAGCACTCTGAAAAACTCATGGAAGTGTAAAACGAAAAAAAAACAATCAGCAAGGCATGGTAGGTACCCTACACTTTACTTACACTTGACCGCTTTAAATTTTCGTGTGGTACGATACTACTACAAAATCCGCACCAACCACCACTTCCCAATAGTCACCTACAATAACCTCCTTCTATCTCCGCAATTGGTGCAGTTGATCTCCTCCGACCAGCCGAAGAATTCTGACTTCTCGGTACTTGAGCCGGCTTCGGGTTCTTTCTTCAGTCGTCATCATACGCCGGTACCCAAAGCACCAGCACGGTCAACCGCGTCGAAGACATAGTTCGCTTTCAAGGTCAACGCAACCTGGTGCCCTCCGCCGTGGCCCGACCTGGTGCTGTTGTATAATATCGTTGGAAATAGATTAAATTTCTTGTGGTTCTATGTCGTATATGGATTTTTAGTATTGTTTATTGAATAAGTATCAGTTGGTTCTATTACAATTATATGGTATTCGTTGTTTAAAGTGGTTAGGTACCTAGTGAACTGGCGTGCACTGGTGAATGTAGACGATCGATAAAAAGTGACGGGTCACAGTGCTTACATTCTTGCAATCATTTTGGATAAATTGTGTCAAGCAACTTACAGAGGATATTGGAATACGTTCCAGATGAAGGTGAGATGAATAGAGTATACGTCATTTGATTACTTTTGTGTGACATTGTTTTGTGACATTACAAATATAGACCAATATTTTTAAGCTCTTCTATCACCAAAAATGTCGGTGCTGTTATTGCTCTTAAGTTCAGTTTTGTACAAGCACTGGCATGAATGACATCATGACTATCATGAGGCATATAAAAAGCTGCCCCATGAAATGCCTAGGTAATTTCGGCTAGCTCCGCCATGAAATGAAATGCCTAATTTCAGAACGTTTAAAGCCTGATTTTTCAAAAAATTATTTCAATATAGAGAGATGCTTAACCATTATCCATTAAAGATAGAAAATAAAGTTCAATAAGTCACACAAATGAAAATTTGAACAAATAATAATAAAAATAGATTTTAAATTAACCTTTAAAACTTAATTTTAAGTCTTTAGATTGATTTCGAGCATTTATAGAAGATATGGTGTTGTTCTATAATAATTACAAAAATTAAATTTCTTCAAGTCTATAATATTGGATGTTCGTTTTTTAAAGTGTTTCCACAAAATATGTGTTAACAGGATGGAGTCGCAGTACTTCAGTTAACACGTTATCATAATTAAGTAAATTGTGACGAAATTATTTCAGAAAGGATGTCGGAATTCGTCTCATATGAAGGTAAGATGACTATAGGAAGTATACAGTTAATCAATTGTTTTCTGTAACATTTCAACGATGTTCTTTGTAGACTCGTTTATTGTTGGAAAGTGAAGGGGTCATCCTCATCACAGTCAGTAATATAAAATCTCATGCCTAAGCGATATTTTTGAGTTTAGTTTAAAAAACAAACACAAAAGGTGATTATAGAAGAGCGATAAATATATCGTTACGTAATAATATCTGATGTGATGCGTTATAAAAATTGTAATTTAGTGCGTTTTGGTTACGTTTTGGTCGTCCAACAAGTAGAACCCACGCCCTACTTCTACATTAACACAAAGAAATGTTATAAAATCAAAGAGAAAATATTTAAAAATTATTATTATACAAAAAATGTAAACAATTTAGCCACAATCTTCAAACGTCATTTCTGATAGATAAGACAAAGTGCTGATGGTTTGGCCATGTTTACAGAATTGTCAGGCCAGGGCAAAGAGAATTAGCAGGATCGTTGGAGGGGACGAGCGACAAGACGTTATAGTATATTTCAGAAAGGTATAGAGTAATAAAAGCTCATTAGATATGCAAAGGGACTACAGAGTAATCCCACGAATATTTAAGCCACTTTCATAATATGGCATTGATTTCTTTGCAAAATTTTTTATTTTCATCAAGTGCAGTTAGTACCACCCGGGTTTGGGTCAATTTATGGGTTTTGTCTATTGTTATTCATTCACAAACACTGAAAATTGTGTGACAAAGGCGTACACTATGTACATAGTATTAGGTACACTTATTTTTTATTAAAAAAATACAAAATACAAAAAATACATTATTCAGAAATTAAATTATAAAAAATCATAATATTCTTCGTCATTTGAGGAACTGTCATCTCCTCTTGACGTTATAATTAACGGGTCGACGGTCCGATCAATCAGGTGGTCAAGATCCCACATTTTCTCCTCTTCTTTAATGACATGACGGACTGCTTTTCACCCGTTCTCTGGTGTCACTTCCTTAATGGCTTGATGAAACAGTAACTTAACGTCTTTCATTTTAAATGTCGTGTTGTGTCTTGCTACAAATCCTTTCACTTGCGCCCATATAAGTTCCATAGGATTAAGTTCGCAATGATATGACGGTGTGCGCAGCACAGTTACACTATGTTTTTTAACTATATCTTCCACGGCATATTTCATAAAACGATGTTTGTATAAATTTGCTATAGCTAATAGTTCCTTATTTATCAAATTATGTTCTTTGTTTTTTCTTTGGTTAGTTATCATAATAAATTTAATGCACAAAATGTACCTGCGCCTATGGCCGACACCGAAATTGAGCCAAACTGGACAGAGTTTCCCATTTGATTACTCTACATCTTTCTGAAATATACTATAGAACCCTTTTTTGATTGGGAAGGAGTTTTGAGGAAGAGAGAGACACTTTTTTTTATCCTCCTGAAGATAAAGCGGCCTCAGCATTCGCCTTTTACCTGCACAACATTATCAGACGGTGGTACCTATTATGTCATACAAAATATGTGTTAGGTGTGGTCCCATTATACCTTACATCCTATCAGTAACACACGAAAATATCCTACAATAACACTTGAATCTTTCAAAGCTATTCCACTTTATAAACTCACCTGATCAGATCGGTGTTCTGGTCTGGCACCTATGACTGTGCAACTTTTGTTGCGGTTTGTTAGCAGCGAAATATTTAATTTAAAAAAGGAGGTACAAATAAGTGTATTTGGTTCATCGACCTCAAAGATATTTTCGTAACGTTTTTCAATAACATTTTTTTCAAAATCGATGTGTTTTGAAGAATTATTATTATTTAAGGTAGGCGTTTAGTATTATACTTAAATATCTTTATGGACTTCTTGTGAAAGAAAAATAAATATTCTATTCGTCTATTATGGGGGTTGCCATAAATATTTTAGTATTTCTTTAACGGTTCATCGTTGGACCGTTAATAAACTAATAAAATAAGTGGGATAAACATAGTTTAGTCACTTACATGATGCATATTTATCACCCTGAATGCTATGGCGTGTAATGTAGGGAATAAGGAAAGGGAGCAACATTTAGTATTAATTATTAGTTACGTATTTGACACGTAAGTGTCCATTAGGAAATATAGACATTAATAAGCCAGTTTTTGTAAAGCAATAAAATTGGAGTTTCGGTTTGCTAGAAAGAATGGTACCTATTCGCCGCTGAATATGTAATAGGTTTTTACCAAATGGTTAACGTAGTTTAAAGGTCAAAGCTATACTATCTCGACTACAGAATCATTTAAAAAAATTATGGTAAAATCAACTCAATAATGATGCTACATAAAATTAACTTTCTGTGCACTTTCAACAGGTTGCATTATTGATAAATCTATTATAGATGCATATAGATTTTTTTTATATTGAACAAATTAATAATATATTGTACCATATACCGGGTGGACTAAGAATGACCGCCGGCCATATCTCAGAAACTAGTAATCGTACAGCATCCGGGTAAATTTTTTTATGACAAAAGTGCCCAAGAGAAAATGCTGGAAATTATTTTTAAGTTCCGCATTTTGCCGCAAGAGGGCGTAATTGAAAAGTAAATTGTAAAATTTTACATATCTCCGAAAATTCCTCATTAAGGTATATCTTTGATAACACCATTAAAAAGCTTGGATAATTATGCATAATTTTGGTCTTATGCTCATTGGCGTACCAACTTTAATAAGAGGGGGGGGGGAAGGTGTTGAAAGTGTAATCAGTTAAATCGCTGTAACTTTTAAACGACTTATCCGATTTTAGCAAACTAAAGACAGTTTGGAAGAATGTATGCACTTTCACCACTCGTATTTAGTTGTCCATAATAGTTCTCAAAAAAAATGCTAGAGGGCGCAATTTGCAATAATAACACATTTTTTTATTTTACTCCGAAAAAATAAATCACACGGTATAATTATGATACCATAATCAAAAAGTAGATGAAATTTTCTAGAAAAAATATAAAAACCGCAGCTCGATATCTCCGTTCGTTTAAGCGTTATCACCAATAGAATAATTTTTAAAACTAAGCGATTATATATTTTTTAGAAAAAAAGTGGTACGCCACTGATATTTATCCATGTGGATAGTATTTCTGATTAGCCTGGCCAATTCTGCATAAAAATGGTCTATTGCGTTTTTCTCCTCAAGCACACCGTTCTTAATTAAAATAATTAAATTAAATTAGCTTCATGCATGTCTATTAAGTGAAGGTGGTCATTTCCACCAATTTTTATAAAACAAAATTTTGCATTATCAATGTTAATAAAAAAAATACTTTCACAAGAGTAATGTACACTATTTTTCCTACGACCACAAAGAATTATTAAAAAAACCTTTGATTTGTGAAAAAAATATTTCAACTCTAGAGTTGAAATACAAGGGCACACTATTAATTTAAACATATGATGCCAATTTGACGAACCACCCCTATATATTAAAAAGAACAAATTTTAGAAAGTAGTTTAGTGTTTAACTTGTTTATTATGTATTTTTCGAGTGATTTCAAATTAAACAATTCAAAACAAGCCGCGCTGAAGAAAATGTTATATATTAAATTAACAAAGAATTTGTATTGGTAACCATAACGTAGTGACTAGGGCTATGGTCTACAGATCGAAAGGTCACAGGTGCAAATCCCATCAGGAGTATTTGACTTTTTTTTATAAAAACATTAAACAATTTATAGAATTAGGTATTTTAAATTGAAATCTTCCTTGTTGGATGAATTTTTAAAATTTAATTAAGGAAAGATGCATTAAATATAAATTTAAAAAATTGATCCAACAAGGAAGATTTCAATTCAAAATACCTAATTCTATAAATTGTAAGAGTATAATTGCAGGCAGTGTTTCCAATCGTCCTAAATTATCGGTACCAAATTTATGTATTATTTCCCTGTGAATTAAACAATGAACATGGTTAAATAAATTTATCGTATTTGTGGCAGGGAGGTACGCGGGCACGCGGCCTTAAGGTGGATCCGCCACTGACCTTAACACCTTTTATTACATGAACGACAAAAGGGTAAAAAGGCAGTGAAAAAGAGTGGCTCAGGTAAATACGAGGGTTAATGTTAAAAACATTTTAATGATTTAACAAGAGTTTTTACTTTAATATTAGAGTGGCGATAGAAGTGATATTGTTTGCGTTTTACCCTTTTAGGGTTTCGTGGGTTTGAGGGTGAAACCTAGAAGATTTTTGGGCGGAATGAATCGTAAACGATTAAGTGTGCCTTAAGAAGAACAGACCCGCATGTCGTGGAATAATCAATTTTATAACACTAGTCCTTACCTTAATTAAATATTCGTATTATCTACCCGCATTTCATTGATTCAAATCAGAAAATGAGCTCTTTCACTCTAATCGAATTTATCATATATAGCACTATAGTCTATTTCAGAAAGGTGTAGAGTAATAAAAGCTCATTAGGTATGCAAAGGGACTACAGAGTAACCCACTAAATATTTAAGCTACTTTCATAATTTGGCATTGATTTCATTGCAAAATTCTTTATTTTCATCAAGTGTAGGTACCCGGGTTTGGGTCAATTTTTTTTACAAACATTGAAAATGATGTGACAAAGGCGTGCATTATGTACATAGTATTAGGTACACTTGTTTTTTATTAAACATTACAGGTGGCCAAGATCCCACATTTTCTCCTCGTCTTTAATGACCTGATGGACTGCTTTTTGCCACTTCTCTAGTGTCACTTCCTTAAAGGCTTGATCAAACAGTAGCTTAACGTCTTTCATTTTGAATGTCGTGTTATGTCTTGCTACAAATACTTTCACTTGCGCCCATATAAGTTCTATAGGATTTAGTTCGCAATGATATGGCGGTATGCGCAGCAGAATTACACTATGTATTTCAGCTATATCTTCCACGGCATATTTCATAAAACGATGTTTGTGTAAATTTGCTATAGCTAATAGTTTCTTTTTTATCAAATTATCTTCTTTTTTTCTTTGGTTTTATATATTATTATATGTATAATTGAATTTTTCTTTTTGTAAACAAATATACATTTTACAATAAAACTAGAATATGAAACACTAGCCAACCAACAAAATCCCGCTAAACGATATTTCAAACGTGATTTTCTCGGATTCCACATACACAATTCTGTAAAAACCTGTTTCATATTCAGCGCTAAATATAATTCTTTACAGCAAATCAAAAATATAGTTTCATGCGTCAGCCAGTGCGGAGATTTTAGCGTCGATTAGCGAGATTTTGTTAGTTGGCAAAATGTCACCACTATCATAGAAGTTCGACCCCCACATCAATATAACTAATACTGACGTTTTATTTTTAAAACATTAAAAAGCGCGATTAATACCAGTCTCGCCTTACACATTTCTTTCAGAGATCCTTAACTGCAAGACTTGAGGATTACGATAAAAACGTGCCCACAAAATGGCGGCCTCTTTGACAAATTAGCCATACAAAAATCCGTTTATCTAACCACACGTCATAATCTCCAATCCCTTAACGAAATCACGAATGTCTTCAAGCAAATATCGGGCCTCTTAAGAGCTTTTCGCCTTCGACTGTGGATGCCATAGAAAACAAATACTTTTGGCCACCCCGTCTAAACCATCAAATATCTAATCAAGCGTGCACTCTAGAAAAAAAGTTTATATAACTAAGTAGGTGCAAAATTATATGATTTTTTTTACTTTTACATTTTTTGTAGAATGTATGTTAAGAAAATGAAGAAAAACTTAAGGATTCTACAATTTTTCTAATATTGTGGACGTAAATCAGGTTGTGTTCTCTCTTATTTGAGCAGGGGCGGATCCAGGGAAGGAAACCAAGGCAGTACCCCTCTCCCCTGAGTCATACAAAATGGGTATTGCGTTTACTTTGAAAATTGAAGGGCGTATGAAGGGTCAGTATTTTTTCAGAAATCACTTTTGAGAGTAAGAATATTTTTAGCGACGGAATACGCTCTTTTTTTTTAGAAGTCACTTTTTTTAGTCGCACTTCTTCAGAAAAATCCTTGATCCCCCACTGCGTTTCAGGCAGAAATATACAGGGTGATTCCTAAGCTGATACTTCTTTTTTAGCTGCGTATAGAAGGCAATAAAATAAACAACATTTTCAAATACCTTTTTTTTTACCCAAAAATAAATACTTACATTCATTTATTACACTACAAATCAAATACGGTTCTGCCTTACTTGTCCGTTGAATAACATTAAGAAAACTTCTGGGTGTAAAGAACAAACATCCGCACCTTTACAACAATAACTTAGCACCAAAATTAATTCATTGTTTTCAAATTTTACCATTTTCACCAATTAACTTGATAGAGAAAACCACACCACGCAGCGAATTGCCAAAATAAATAACTGACGACCGATCCGTAAAAGGCGTGACTAACAATACAAAAAACGGAGAAAAACGATATAAAGTAAAAGGCTACGTTTTGATTACCAGGCCCGCACTTAGATTTGTTACTACGAACAGAGTTATAAGGAGCAAGGAAGCATTAGGTTAGGTTTATAATTTCTAAAAAAACCGGCCTGTCCAGCAGGCTCATGAGGCCCAAAATGCCTAGCAGGCCGGTTGGACCGACCAGCCCGGAAAAAATTGTGAGGGCCCGAAACCCCGAACCTTATTGATTAAGTAGCTCGACCCGACCGTCGGGCCGGGCCGCGTTAATGTCCGAGATGAAAACCCGGCCCATGCAGTTCTCTAACTCTAGGTCTAATAGAGATTCTGTTCGCATACTTTGATTTTTACTGGATTTAGACAAAAAGACATGAACAGGCGATAAAGTACGAAACTCTTTTGTCTTTTAAATTTATCAAAGTTTTTTAGTTCTTTTTAACTCTATAAGCACCAAAAAACAAAAAATTTTTAAGAATTTAAGATATATACTGGGATAAACAAAAGTATAAACACGGTAAAACTTAAACGTCGATAAAAAGATAGATTGAACGATTGGGATCAGGCGCGTATGAAGGATTTTCATTGGGGGGGGGGGGGGGGGGACATAATTATTTAATGATTGCCGGTTGGAGACAATGAAGTTTCTTGAATATAGAAGAGTTTTGGACTTGCATTGTCTTAATTTGTTTTAAATTACAACGTTTCAGTTTCGTTCTCCAGTGGTTTTCTAGCCAGGTGCAATGACGCACAACTGAGATTAGTCATGCGCGTACCTGATGAGTCATGCGTTTAATGCACTTAGCTTTTTATAATAAATCTAAAACAGGTTATTAGAAAACAAACAAAAATGAGAATAAAATAAATACAATGTTTAATCAAGCAACATTGACAAAAAACTCAAATTTAATATTTAATATACATTATAACAAAGCATGAAATAAAACTAAACAAAACAAAGGTGGCTATGATGGAAATTTTATACTTAATGGTTTGGCATAATTATGTTGACAGATATATATGTCGGATTGCAAAAAGAATTTTAATAATAATTAACTAACCAGCCGTTTTGACGGTGACATACACGACATTAACAGAAATACTTTTTTCGCAGTCATATTCGCCCGGTTACTTAATTTTTAATTTACTAATCAAGCAGTAACTATTGTGACTACATAATGCCTGTCAATGTCATTTATGTCACAGTCAAATTTGCTGGTTAGTTAACTTTATTAAAAAATATTTGTGCAGCCTAACGGTAGTGAGTGAGCAGTCACCTTTTTATTTTGAATTTGTAGGCAAAATTATGTTTTCTGCTTTAAAATAGCAGAAGCTTATTCAAGAATTAAGTTAGATAAATTAAGAAAACGAAAAATCCAAATTTTTTTTTTCGAATATTTTAAAACGTAAAAAAGAAAGCTCCTTTTTTGTACGATAGTATGGAAATAAAACTCCGTAACTTTGCTAATATTTAACCCATGATGAGGCTCGAATTTGGGACATCCAGTACAGACGATTAATAATTATTTTATCTTCACTAGAAATAAGTTTTAAAAATTTTGTGAAAAAATAAATAATTAAGTCTGGCAATTAAGTGCGAATACAGGATGGTCCAAGGTGTAGTACGAAAGTAATAATAAGATATCTATTTATTCATGTTGTTCACAATGCATTTTGTTTTTCTTTCTCATCAAAAATAAAAAGGCTTCCCAAATATTTATACGCCCAGAATATCCACAGATATTCACTCTATAAACTTTGATAATTGAAGATGTTTGCCAGCCCCCAAAGCTGTTTGTTTGAAAACCAAATTTATTTGTCTCTACCGGTTGAGGTATGTCAGTCGGTGTTCTTTGAAGAGGAATGACTCCGATGCTTTAGTCAAATACTTCGAGTGCAATTAATTTTTGCATTGTGTTAATTATTTTTATGGTGATGATAATCAATGACACTTAAGACTGTGTAATGTGTTTCATAATAATTGAAGTTAAAGATAAAATGCAATCGAGACATTTCTATTTCTTATGCTGACTCAGTGGCGGATCAAGGATTTTGTTCAAGGGGGGACTAAAAAAAAATACTTCTAAAAAAAAAGCGTATCCCGGCTCTAAAAATCTTCTTACTCTTAAAAGTGACTTCTAATCCCCACATTGGATTCCTCCAAATATTTTGAATCTTCTTCGAGTCAGTGCTTCGCAGTTATATGTATATGATATGTAAGGCGGTTTCTTCCTCTTCGCCGCAAAGTCTGCATTCACTGGGACCATTGTAAATTCCTATTCGACGCAGGTGTTTTCTTTAGTGGCAGTGGCCTTTTAGTCGGCCAACCACTAGTTTAAGCTGGGTGCGCCCTAGAAGCAATATCCCAGTTGATAGCTTTTTGAAGGGTTTCCCAATTGTGGACCTCGCTTGGGTTTGACCAATAATAATATTCAATGCCCCCATAGGAGGAAGTGGTTTGATGAGAGGTCAGGAGACCTAGCTGGCCAACTAATTGTTGAGTTTGGACCGACAACGTACCCATTAAAGTCATTATTTATATATTCGCGTACCATAAGCGAATTGTGAGCCGGATAATCATCTATTTGGAACCAAATCTCCTGATTTCCATCGACTTCATCCAGTGCAGGCCAAATCTGATTTTGAAGAAGATCTAAATATGTTGGAATAATATGTTATTATATGTTTGAATAATATCTATTCCATTAATTTTTAAAATTTTCCCTTACAAGATCAGTATTACTGTTATTTTTTTATCAAAAAAATAGTGTCGCTGCAAAAAGTTTGGGCAAATTATTTAAAACTATAGACATGAGTAAAAAAATGATACCGAAAGCGCATTCAATCTTCATGCGTTAAGGGGTCCTTGAATATTACATTTTTAATTACACTATTAAGAAAGGATGTTTAAAAACCTGTCTTAGCTGCACTGTTACAGTTAGGGGAACCCGGAGCAGAACCTCATACCCAAGATTCAATCGATGTTTTCAACCAGAAATAGTCGTTCACAAGACGAAAAACACACAATTTGTCAAAAAAACTTTCGCAAACCGACGCAAGAATTTTCGCAAATCACGTTTCGCTAATATCTCGCCAGATGTTTTCTCGTCTCTTCTCGCGAAAGTCCCGCAGTATAACGTCATAATAGACCAAAAAAAATGTAACTCTAATTTTAATTTTACACATAATTTGTCACAAGCTTTTTTTTATCGAGGTAGACGCCCGCAAGGTAGGGGGGAGGGGGTAGCAGTGTTGCCAGATTTAAGCAGTTTTCTTCAATATGAAGGGTTTTGGGATAGATTTTGATTCGTAAAGAGTTGAAGGCTTCTAGTCTAATATTAAGGGTTTTGGACATTTAAATGTCATGGTTTAAGCCTAGAAAATTAACGACTTACCTGAACAATAAAAGCTTAGTAGAACCGAGTTCAACTCTAGGTCGAGCTTTACAAAATTCGTACTTAAGCTCTTATTATACAACCGGATCTAACTCATTTTTACACAGATAAGGTACAGATGTTTTAAGCGCTTTCGATTGTCTACAACTGTTAAGATTGATTTTATTATTAGAACGTTTGCTATACATCCTATGTACCTAAACGGTATCAATATGCCGCTCTACCCTACGTTCCCCTATAAGTATTACGTTACGTCTCATCAGAATAACAGTCGTCTGCCTAAGTTCTAATATTAACGAGGAATTGAAACTATAATTATTCTTTAACGGCACTTTTTTTTTTTATTATTAATACCTATGGGCGGATATTTCGCATTTATTAGACACAACCATAACATTTGGTAGATTTAGAATTTATTTGAGGTATAGGCTATTTCAGAAAGGTGTAGAGTAATAAAAGCTCGTTAGGTATGCAAAGGGACTACAGAGTGACCCAACGAATATTTAGGCTACTTTCATAATGTGGCATTGATTATATTGCAAAATTCTTTATTTTCATCAAGTGCAGGTAGTACCACCCGGGTTTGGCTCAATTTATGGGTTTTGCCTATATCCATTCACAAACACTGAAAATGGTGTGACGATGGCGTGCAGTATGCACATAGTATGAGGTAGGTACACTTATTTCTTATTAAACATTATAAAAAAATCCATTAAGTATACAAAAATTAAATTATAAAAATCATAATATTATCCGTCATCTGAGGAACTGTCATCTCCTCTTGACATTATAATTAACGGGTCGACGATCCGATCGATCAGTTGGTCAAAATTCCACATTTTCTCCTCTTCTTTAATGACATGATGGACTGCTTTTAGCCAGTTCTCTGGTGTCACTTCCTTAATGGCTTGATCAAACAGTAGTTTAACGTCTGTCATTTTGAATATCGTGTTCTGTCTTGCTACAAATCCTTTCAATTGCGCCCATATAGGATTTAGTTCGCAATGATATGGCGGCGTGCGCAGCACAGTTACACTATGTTTTTCAACTATATATTCCACGGCATATTTCATGAAACGATGTTTGTGTAAATTTGCTATAGCTAATAGTTCCTTCATTATCAAATTATCTTCAAATTCAATACTTTTGGCGGTTAACAAGTCGATCATTTCTTGTTTTCTCCAAGATGAAAATTGTTGGTTAGTTATCATAAATAATGTAATTCACAAAATTTACCAACGTTAATGGCCGACACTGAAATTGAACCGAACTGGAAGCAATTTCCCATTTTATTACTCTACATCTTTCTGAAATAGACTATAACTAAGTGCACATGTAAACGTGGTGGGTAAAATGACAACACATTTTTTAATATTGGGCAGAAAATTTTTTTTTTTAACATTTTTTTAAATATATTATTATTTGCTGATTTTTTACCTGGTAAAATATAACCACGTCTTACCTTCATTGGTCACTAAATTTCGTCATATTGGGACATTGCACGAGCGCAAAAAAATGCGAATTTGCACGTTTTAATTAGGAGGGTCGCAAATATCGATCCCCCAAGTCGAACTGATATCCTTCTACTTTTTTTAAGTTGATTAAAAATAAATTGGCTTGCAGTGACGGCTCTTCCATAAGGTCAAGGGCCTTCCTCAGTAATTCTTTTCTCATGTAACTTAAAATTTATTAAATTTAAAAGCCAAAAATAATATTTATAATTTTTGACATTTCTTCAATTTAAATCGACTTTATAAAATTGGGTCTAAGCAAGAGAAACAACAACACATGCTACCGCTTAAACGAATGATGAATAAAAATATACACGAATTTGCCACTCGTTGGGCTTTTTCCAAATAATTAGCTCTTTCACTATTCTCATATTTGATAGTTTTAGCATTTAAATTGTTAAGTCCGTTTTATAATAAGAGTGTATCATCAATAAAACTTGCTAGGGATTTTTTGCAGATTTTAAAAACGCAAAACTGATGCGTTACTCGGTGACGTCGATCCGATAAAAATTTACAGTGAGCATCGTTACCGATCTTTCACTTGTCATGTCGGTGTTTTTGTTTACATCCCACTTACATCCGAATTATTGTGATATTTTGATATATTTCTATTTAAAAAAACTGTTCTTTTTACTCATAGAGCAGAAAGATCGACAAATAACTTAGCTTAGACTTTTTCAACTGTCATTTCATTAGCTTGGTCTTCTGTGAGTTAAATAATATATTTTGTTCCTAGAACTCTAGTAACTTATTTTAATACTAAATATAGATAACATTTTGGAAATAACATGATAATTTTTTTATTTTTTCGCATACGTTGGTTTTGGACAGTTATTTCTATTGGATTACTTTTCAGACATTGTTATTGTATTATTATAATACAAAAATTTTAGAAAACATTGTCAGCATTGTCAAACTGCCAATTTCGTGACGTATGTTTGATAAAGTCCGTGTTTTTGTTCCAACCTAAAAATATCAAAACTTACAAACACAGAAAATTTTATTTTTTGTTCCGTTCGACACTACAACCAAAATTAAAAGTTATTTGTAAAGGGTGCTTTTTTAAGAACGATAGAACTTCAAATTTGGAAAATTAATACAGAAAATATTTTTGTGATCAAAAAACTAATTTTATTTGAAAAATCATTCTATGACATTAACATTTAAAAATTATTTGGGGCATGTGGCCAGCGGCTGTTCACGAGGTAGCGCATTCTTTGAGTCCAATTTTGGGTGACTTTGTCAAGCACTGCTGGCTGTACGTCATGAATAACGCAAACAATGTTGGCTTCTAAGGCGTTAAATGTTGCTGGTTTATTAGCATAAACCAATGACTTGACGTAGCCCCATAGGAAATAATCTAGGGGCGTCATATCACAGGACCTGGGTGGCCAGTTAACAGATCCATTTCTCGAAATTTACTAATTACCAAATCTTGTTTGCAATAAGGCGACAGTTTCGTTCGCGGTGTGACATGTAGCACCATCCTGTTGCAGCTACATCCCGCCTGGATTAAAATCATTCATATTTTGAAAGATAAATTCATTATTTACAAATCCGGGTAAGCCAAAAATGAGCCTCATCGCTAAACGCAAATTTTGTGGTAAAACAACGGGTCAACTTCCAACTGTGCTAAAGCCCAATTAGCGAAACAGTCTGTGTCTGAGACTGTGCATGATAATTTGCCAAACTGTACTAAATATAAATTTAATAAACAGGGGCAGATTGGCAATTCGGTCTGACAGTGATTCCTAATTAAAGTTCTATCTAACCTAAAAAAACACCCTATATTTATACCTAAATTTTGATTTGACCCACTTGTAAAATCTTCCCCGAGTCCCACTGTTGACTTGTCGCTCTGTACGTATTGGTGGTTCTTTCTCTTTACACAATGTTGCCATATATTTGTTAAAAATCTAGCCGTAAATATTTGTGAACCAGTGAAATATGGATTTGCCTAATTAACTGTATAACTATCCGCACGGTTTCCAATTATTAAAGTCGGCATCACTTTAAGTCGGCAACGGTTAACAGTTTTTTTTAACTAATTAAAACCTCGATTAAAACAATTTAGATTATCCGCAGATAATTTATATAAATAAACTTTAACATCTACAACACGAAATACAGTCATGATCATGATGTTCGATTAGCGAGCGGAAGATGTTTTTGCTGACGGTTATAGCGGGATTTAGAAAATTTTAAAAGGTTAGACACAACAATATTAAAATAAAAGTGGGATTTTTACACGTTGGTTATTATTAACCTCTTTATGTTATCCAACAAATCAGTATTTTTTATTTTATACGTATTATTTACCAACCAATTGGCTCTCTCACTAGTCTCGTAATTAATAGTTTATATATTGTTAGGTCAGTGCTATAACAGAATTTTTTCTACGATCACTTATGAAAATGAGAAAAAAACATTGTTCATTTGGCTAGAAAGCGTCATATATCACACGCGTGTTGAAAAAAAATATTTCAACACTAGTGTTGAAATACAGGGCACACTATTTAATTTAAACAAATGGTGCCAATTTGACAGACCACCCCTATTTATTAAAAAGAACAAATTTTAAAAAGCAGTAATTGTAAAGTGTTTAACTTATTTATCATGTATTTGTCGAGTGATTCATAATCCGAAATTATAAAAAATGTTAATAATAATATACTGGAAAATCTATTACCAGAAAAAACAAATCGCGCTGAAGAAAATGTCATGTATTAAACAACAAATGCTTATCGGTAGCTATAGAGTAGAGATTAGAGCTCTAGCCTACAAATCGCAAGGTCATAGGTTCAAATCCCACTTTTTTTTATAAAAACATTAAATAATTTATGGAATTATTTTGAATTGAAATCTTCTTTGTTGGGTGGATTTTTTAAATTTATGTTTAATCTAGCTTTCCTTGATTAAATTTAAATATTTTCATTCTGGTTACTCTAGAAGTCAATCCAGGATTAGTTCTTCCTATGAAAAAATAAAAAAGTTAAACTACAAATAAAGGAAATGCCTATTGACAAACTATGAAACCAGATATTAAGTGGAACATAATTCTAAGTATGCCAATTTTAACACTAGTGATGATATTTTTCTTTTCAACACTAGTGAAATATTTTTATTACAAATCAAAGGCTTTTTTAATAATCCTCTGTGGTCGTTGGAACTCGTGTAAAAGTGGTTATACTAAAACTCGGAGAATTTCCGCACTCGGCTCAATATCTCCTCGTTTGGAGAGTATCACTTTCATCACTTGTTATGTAATATACTATTATTATCAATAAAACGATTGCTTGGTCATACCATGAATTTTTTACAGCACATTGAAAATATGCACAATTTTCACAAATTTTAAAAACGCAAAACTGGCGCGATTACTCGATGATGAGTAATCTTAGCCTACGGCGTTGTGCTCAATTTATTTCCTCGTCCGGTACGAACGTCATATCCACTCTTATTGTTCAAAATATTTTACATTTGTCGCACGCACTGCCGTGTTGTAAAAAAATCTATAAGTTATGCATAAAAATAAGCTGATTATAAAGGAGCAGTGTCTCAAAGGAAGTCAAAAACAGCATAGCTACTAAACATCATTGTAGACCTGTGTAATTAATAATTTGTTAAAAAAGAAGGCAGGAATCGATCGAGGAATCAAATATATTCGGATTCAATTTAAACTCAAAAATACATAGGTAATACATATTATCGCACGAATTTAAATGGTAACTTCTTACTCAACTTATCAACAATGATATTTTCAAATGGCCACTAGCCGTATCAATTTTGAAATAATATTTAAACTTCTTCCTTTCGGTCTTTTATTCAAAAAATGTATTATAGGTATAATCGTTTAGTTCCAATTCCTCTTTTTCTTTCAACGTAAAAGTTCGAAACTTAAAAATCTCAAGTAAAATTTTAGTTGTCTGTACCTAAAATAAATAGTATTTTTGACATAATATTGCGACAAAGAAAAATTTCTTACATCCCTTTAACTTTTGTATCTACCTGGCTTTCTACATTTTACATATATTTCAACAAGGGTAAGGGTTTTATTGCCAGTAGTACTTGGTATTGCACCTCAAGGCTATAGTGTGAAGAAAAATTAGGATGACCATTGCTTAGTCATAGTCCCTGATGAATTTTTTCGATAAAAATAACAAATATACGAGGGTACTATAAAAGCAGGGGCGTAACTAGGGGTCCAGTGACAGATTAATAATTGAAAAACGTTGGTTTGTTTTGTCTAGTTAAAATACTACGTATTTTGGTGTGCGGAAATGGTCGTTCAAGTCAATGTTTATTATTAAGTTAATTTTTTATTAATATTTGATCATTCATTCATTATTAAATTCTAAACTCACGTTTTTACATTTTTTTAAAATTTAATATCAAGCGGTCCACGCTCAATTTGTATATCATAATATCTCCGCGTGTATGGTCGCCTTTAAGGGTTCTTGTGAACCGCCTGCTCTAGGCAGCAGAGAAACACGAGTCGTGTGTATAGTGGCCAACCGATACGTTTAGCTCGTGTCCGTCGCAAAAATATAGATTTCCACCGCACTTAAATAAGCTAGAGAAAACCAGAAACCCCCGACCACAAGCAGGCCTGCTGGAGATCACCTACAAGTCGCCAGGTAAGAACTTTTATAGGCCCGTTTTTCTTAATTTTGGATTTTCTATTTTTCTCTCAAAATTGAGCATCGAAGGCTCCCTCAATTTTGGGAAAAACGACTGTAGTCACCCCATCCATCAAACAACGTTTGGAACAGATAAGCCGGGGCGACATCTACACTGAGAAAAATGAATTATAACCATTATAAGAATTCTTATGGCCATTAAAAGAATATTTATTACTATTTGGGACAGCAATACGAGCTAATACCAGTTATACACCAGATATTGCTAGGACCAGTGCATAAGGATAACTAAAATATGTTATACTGATTATATGACACGGATGGTAACCATGAAGGTTGTTTCCCTAGCGACTATAAAATGTACTTCTATGGGTATACACTTTAGTTAAAAACAATTATACTGTTTATATGACACGGATTATAACCATAAAAGTTTGTTCTATAGTGACTATAAAACGCTTTATAACCAGTAAACACACAGTTGAAAAAGAGTATAATCCAGTTTTATAACCGGTATAACATTGTTTAGCTGCCAATATAAAACGTTTTTATACTGTTTGCCGATTCAAATTTTGCGCTTGCACATTCCCAATATTAATTTTTTATAAATTTATCGATCACTTATCTCTTTACGCAAACTCCAAGCAACAAGCGAAATTTCGGATGATTGTATGTTATAAGACCAAAAAATAATAAAGGTAAAGAAATTGTAGTTTACAATAATTATGTTGACACATTTCATTTTTTGATTTTACCATGTAACTTCTTCGCTTTAAAACATGTGCAATCGTATATCCAGAATTTTTAATAAACAGATAAATGGCCGATAATATAAAAAATAGTAAATAATAAAAATAGGTTAACATTTTAAAGGTATTTATTTAACTCAAAAAAACAAATAAGGGTATTTACTCTCAACGCTTTTTAATCAAGAAACAACGAAAAATCTGAGATCATAAACACAGCTCTTATAGGTTACAAAATACTGTTAGTTTTACACCACCACAAATAAAGCTTAATAATAACCTCACAACACTGTTCACAAAAAACAACGAACATCTGAAACAACCTGCACAGCCGAATAAATGCAAATGGATTCGTAAAACACGTCTTAATACGTCGAAGTGCCACTCTTGCAAATTAAAAGTATGTTGCATAAGGGTAAATAAACGTTTAATATCAGATAATAATTTAATTAATACCCCCAAAAAAAGCGTTTTATTGTTGGTATAATCTTTATGCTGTATAAAACCATTTTTATTTTCAATAAGAGTGTTTTATTAAAATACATTCTTACAATTCTGGGCTTATATTCATAATTATTTCGTTTTATTGTCGGTATAAATAAAAAGGTAGTAATTCTGTATGCTGTTCGTTAGTTAAATTTTTTGCTATAGTAATAGATTGTTTAATAGTGATTATTAAAAATGTTGCTACTGGTATAAGACTATTCTGAACAATTCTGTGTAATTAGTCGATTTTGCTCTGTGTATAGTGCCGAGGTGGACACTTTATATTCATGGCCTATTACTTTGTGATGTGCAGGAAATATAACTTAACAATATCAATATTTTGGGGCTTAATAATTTGGGAAAAGAAAATTCCGAATGCTTTCGGAGATATCCGAAAAAAACCGAAATTTCTATTTTTGGGTTTTAATTTTTTGAGGCTTTATTTTTAAGAAAAAAACAAAAAACACTTTTTCATAGCCGTCTTTTATGTTCTACAAGATGTCGCTATTAGTTTTCAAATTCGACGTTTTGTTTTTTAAATGCCAACCTCAAGTCAATTTTTTTAAATATGAATCTGGAATTTTAAATGCAGTTTTAGGGACTCCTAAGCTTTAGAAGTTTAATACAATTTAAAGTGTTTTGAAATTTTAACGTTTTGTCATCTAATAACACCGTTTTTTTAGTTATCCTTTTATGTCATTACGGTCCTGAACATTCAAAGCCAAAAAAAGATTTCTGATTTGAAAAATCCGTCCATTTTTACTCAAGAGTCCTGTGATACTTGATATTTTGTAAGAAAAAAGACCTAAAATCTCGGCCTCAAATATTTTTCTATCTATTTATTTTTGTTACATGTTTCGCCTGAAGGCATCATCAGACCTAGTAAAAAAAATGTGAAATTGTTTTTGAAACAAACATAATCGCATTACAGTAACTTAACTAGACTAACACTCCAGTTACCTTTTTTTTTACTCGGAAGCATTAGGTTTTTTCTGTTTTATAGTATTTCGATCTAGGTCTAGCAAAAATCATAGGACTTAAGCTGTTCTTTTATTAAAATAAATAAAACCTTAATAAAATGTCTACTTACTTCCTTGAATATTGTTACGGTAAAATTTATTGAAGTAATAAACGGCCTGAACACCATAACTTCCTGTAATGTAATTTTAATATGTTATTCTAAAAATAATTGCCAGGGCCGTAATAGTAAAGAAAGAATAATTTGAAATATTAATGATGTGATATTTGATGACAAAACTTTGGAATTTTAAAAATCTTTAAATTGTATTACATTTCCAAGGCGTAGAAGTCCCTAAATATGTTTTAAAAATTCCAGGTCCGTATTTAAAAAAAATGACTTGAGGTTGGTATCTAAAGAACGAAACGTCGAATTTAAAAACTAATAACGCCATATCATAGAATATAAAGAACGGCTAGAAGATAGTATTTTTTGTTTTTTTTCCCAAGTCAAAAATGAAGGCGCAAAAAATTTAAAACCAAAACTAAAAATTTTGTTTTTTTTCGGATATCTCCGAAGGTATTTGGAGTATTTACAATTTTCTTTCGCCAAATTATTAAGCGCTAAAATACGCAACTTTGCCTCGATTTAACCATCTTCGTATCTCTTACCGTTTTCAAGATCCCCGTGTACGCACACGAATTTGTAGCACCCTGTATAATTGAAACATTAAAATAAATTTTAATTTTTTTTTTAAATAAGTTATCATCTGCCAAACTAGAAGTTCTTGTGGTAAAATATTTGTATTAACTTTTCAATTAGACAAGCCAGAAGACGATGCCGCCTTTCACGCTGGTATTAATTGGTATTAATGTTACTTTTTAGCAGAGTAAGATAATTTAACACTATCATTGAATGCGAATTATTAAATGTCTTTGTCCTAGGTCACGTTCAAACACGGAAATAGCTCAAAAGTCTCCCTTGCACACATACACAAATAAGGCACTCGCAAATTTCTCTGAATTTAGCAATTTAGATCGAAAAATGCCTATGTAAACTCACGAATTGCACCGATTCCATAGCCTTATAAGTCTTAAGCTAAGAGACATCCACTTACCTCTGACCTTAAGTTCTTCTTTAAATTCGAGCTGCTAGAATCCGTTGTTTTACATCTGCCGACCCGGTTAGCATCCGCACAATTTCCTTATTTGCTTATATATTACGATATTCTGTTGACTTTCATAGTCCCAGATAATTTAAAAAAATAAAATTGTTGCTAAATATGTTCGATAATTTTCTTTGTTTGTTACGGTGCCATTTTTGGATTTATCTGAATTCCTTAAATTATCGTGTCGCTTTATTCAAAACTGACGTTGATGATGCCAATTTAGTTATAAGAAATGACACAAAAGAAGCAACGCCATTTGGTAGAGATGAAAAAAGAAAAAAATACGAATTCATAAACTCTCGCTGATGTAGACGTTGTCGTTGGCGCCAGCGTTCATTGTCGAACTACGGCATTCTTTCAGAAAGGTATAGCGTAATAAAAGCTCATTAGGTATGCAAAGGGACTACAGAGTGACCCAACGAATATTTAAGTCACTTTCATAATTTGGCATTGAATTCTTTGCAAAATTCTTTATTTTCATCAAGTGCAGTTAGTACCACCCGGGTTTGGGTCAATTTATGGGTTGTGCCTCTTGTTCCATTCACATTCACAAATACTGAAAATGGTGTGACAAAGGCGTGCATTATGTACATAGTATTAGGTACACTTATTTTTTATTAAATATTATAAAAAAATACAAAATACAAAAAATACATTATACAGAAATTAAATTATAAAAAATCATAATATTCTTCGTCATCTAAGGAACTGTCATCTCCTCTTGACGTTATAATTAACAGGTCGACGGTCCGATCGATCAGGTGGTCAAAATCCCACATTTTCTCCTCTTCTTTAATTACATTATTGACTGCTTTTCGCCAGTTCTCTGGTGTCACTTCCTTAATGGCTTGATCAAATAATAGCTTAAAGTCTTTCATTTTGAATGTCGTGTTGTGTCTTGCTACAAATCCTTTACTTGCGCCCATATAGGATTCAGTTCACAATGATATGGCGGTGTGCGTAGCAGAGTTACACCATATTTTTCAGCTAAGTATATTTTCCACGGCATATTTTATAAAACGATATTCATGTAAATTTGCTATAGCTAATAGTTCCTTCTTTACCAAATTATCTTCTTTTACTTTCTTTGGTTAGTTATCATAAATAATTTAATGTACAAAATTTACCTGCGCCTATGGCCGACACCGAAATATAGCCGAACTAGACCGAATTTCCCAGTTTATTACTCTACACCTTTCTGAAATGGACTATAGTCTTGATTATCCTGTTATTTTCATGCGCATATTGTAGAATGGCTTAAATTTCTGCTTGGAATACTGTAGGAGACTTACCCTGAGAAAATTAGACATTTTTCTCCGGTCTTACTCCATGTATCCCTGCTCCGGTACCTCTTGGTGATAAAGGAAATAGATTATATCCATGTGGGTGCAAAAAAAGCATATTATTATGACTTTAATTTTGAAAAATAGCCATGCCATCAATAGTACGATTTATTTAATATCATTATCTCGGCCTGATCTATAAAAGAATTTAAACCGTTGCAAGAAGCTTGATAGACAATAACAGAAACTTGGTTTAGTTAGGAAACAATTAGAATTATGCCTCATTAGAACACAATAACAAGAGAGATTATCTAATTAGCGCTACTTGATATGGAATCGCAAGGTTAGTATCTAAAGTGCCAATGAACTGATTTTAATTGCTAAGTGGGCATGAATTATTTCAAAAAATTCAACCTAATTAAAGGGGAAAAGTAAAAATGCAAGAAACAGGTTTTGGCGTGATTTTATGCCATTGTCTGTCTGCATTTATTATAGTAAAATAATTTTGAATGAATATAGGAGCCCAAGAAATTAAACTTTGCAAAATCATCGTAATTTTGAACTGTCTGCAAAAAAACAGGTTATTATAATAGGACATACCATTTTAGGATTCCTGATACAGTGGCAAGTGCAAGGGCGAAATTAGCTTATAGTCATAAAGAGGAAGGGGAATTATCATTTTTTTTTTTTATGATAAAACACCTGCACTGTAGGAAAAATCCTTTAAGGCGCTCTGGGAGCGGTGCGAGTGCGAAAAAAGCGATTAACGTTGATCTTGAAACGTTGAAGATTGTATTCATTGGGAAACACGACCTCAGGAAGATCATTCCACAAAGATGACGTTCTCCAGATGAAAGAATTCTTGAACAATGAAGTTCGAGGAGTACTAAGCTGAACAACATATGGATGAGCGGCAGTGGTTCGCCGTGTATTTCTGTTTTGCATTGCTCTAGGTGGAATCAAGTGGGCAATGTCAGTCGAACACCTGCCATGGAAATATCTGTAAAAGAGAGCCAAATCACCAACCTGTCTTCGATGCTCCAGGCTATCGAGGGTCTTGGTCAGCTCGAGGTCGCCGATCAGACGAACGGCTATCCTTTGAATGGAATCCAGTAGCCGAAGGGTGTGCTTGGGTGCAGAGCTCCAGACATGAGAGCAATATTCTAATGATGGTCGAATCTGGGCTTTGCAGAGTGTCAAAAGTTGATGAGGTGTGTACAACCTTTTGGTGCGGAAAAGTACACCAAGTTTCTGTGCAGCTGCCTTGGCAATTGCGGCAACGTGATCATGCCAAGACATATTACCTCCCAGATTGACCCCCAGCAAATTAATAGACGGGGCCAGGGGAATTGCGTGTCCTGCCATGACTATATCCGGTTCTGCAATGTTAACCTTTTTGGTGAAGACTGCTGCCTGGGTTTTCTTAGCATTAAATTCGACTTGGTTACTGTCACCCCAAGCCAAAATTTCTTCCAGGTCATTGTTGAGGCGCAATACTTCATGCTGCCTGCGAAGATGTGCGTCGGCAGCGGATGTTTGGGGAGTCAAGGTAAAAGATGAGACAAGTGTGCTGTCATCAGCAAAGCTATAAATTGGATTTTGGGTTTTTACTAGAAGGTCGTTAATATACAGTAAAAAGAGGGTAGGCGACAATATGGACCCTTGAGGAACACCGGCATTGATGGTGAAGGTGTCTGAGAGAAACCCGTCAATCGCCACTTGAAGAGAACGGTTCTTAAGGAAGCTGGTTAACCATAAACAAAATCCATTAGACATACCGTAGGATCGCAATTTACTTAGAAGCCCATCGTGCCAAACACGATCAAAAGCCCTAGAGATGTCCAGTGCAACAGCCCGGGATTCTTCATGATGTTCGATGGTGTTGCTCCAAAGATGGGTGACATATGCCAGAAGGTCACCTGTTGATCTGGACTTACGAAAACCGTATTGATGGTCGCTGATAATGTTAAGCCCTTCCAGTGTATGTTTGAAATTTTAATACAGCAGAATATTTATATTCATGGAGTTTTTTTCCTCTGACTTCTTACACCCCGCTGCTCTCAGTATGAAAGCCAGTGGCGAAGCTCGGCTCTAAAAATGTTTAAATAATGTATTCTTGTCTTAGATTACAAAGGTTTTGTAGGAAACGTTTAGTATTTTAATTTTTTCTTCTAAAAGTCCTATTTTATATAGGGATATAATAGTTTCAGATGCATATCGTTTTAGTTATTGATTTATGATGCAATTTTAAAGGACAACGAGTTAAGAGAATAAATATTTTATAGTATTTTTCCATTATATACATGTCTGTTCCGTTCTCCCTTTTTTTAGAGCTGTTTTAAATCAACAAAAATATAACCCAATGCAATAAAATATTTGCACAACAAACCAAAAAATAATTAATTAAAACATATTTTATGGAAGAAGTATGATAATTTATATTAAAAAAAATAGTGCGTGAAGAAACGAAAATGCTTTATTATGAATATACAAAACGGCACTTAAAAAGGAGTATTTTAAAACCTAAGCATTTGCACCAAAAACTGCTGTTAGATCTATGTTCCTAAAATAGATGATTTCTGAAAAAATCATCAATTTTGGCGTGGTAAGCGATATTTACTTATTTTTAATCATGAAAAATCGGGCCCGAAAAACGCTGGTTGCAGCCCCGAAAATTTTTCGCCTGCGGCACTTTCCGCCTTCTTTATTCGGTGCAATATCATGAAATACATGTAGTCCCGACTGTCCCTCTCTCCAGAAAAAAAAATATCCTACTTACGCCCACTGAGCCCCCCCCCCCCCCCCCGAGCGTATTTTCTGGCTACGCTACTGATGATAAGTCACGAATAGTAATTTTGGACCTGGAGTATAGTAATCTTCTCACTGTAAGTAATTTTAAAAATAAAGGTAAAGTGGTAAAGGGCGATGAAATTTCCAGAAAAATGTAAACAGGTGATGGATAAATGAGATACCTGATATCTCTTTTTAACAATATTTTGGAGACAATCGTATAATTTGACAGTATAGACGATATTTCCAAAGAAGTTTAGCATAACTAAGAATATTTGAAATGTAATGTTTATTTCTAACTCGTATAAACAATACGACTGTATTATTTCCTTTATCGAAAATGACCAATCTGGTGGCCATTCCTTGGCTACTCGAGGCCATTTCGCTTCGACCCAGTGTGGTTGGACTCCCGCATAACCGGTTCGAGCTTCGGTCTCAGGTCAGGCACTAGATTGGCACTAGAAGAAACGGCGGAGAAAACTTGGACATCGACTAATATTTTTTAAATTTTTGCTAAAAACCAATTATTATGATCATAAATCTGGCAATTGTCCCTATATTTTAACAAGGTAATTACTGATAAATAGTACATAAAGATTAGTGAAAAATCGCGTGCTTGAACCTGTCGCGCTTTTAAAATATTTTAGCTTTTCTTATATCAACAATGTGTACTCTAAGTAAAGGCCTGTAAGGAGTTTAAAATAGTTTTTATTCCTCCAAACCGTACACACTTTATAAAAGGATTCTGACACACATTAAAACTGTACTTTTATATCAATATTTAGGGCTGTAACCACTTGTTATGACCACTCAATAGACACATAGCCGACTTATAAGTTATCAATTTTTTTAAATATTTTATATTATATTTTTCTTTATTAAAATAGACGTTATTGCTTAAATATGTCCACTCTATGAAAATCCATAAAATTTAAAAAAAATTTAATTTGTTGTCACACTTTTTGCTATCTCTCCTTTTATCTCGTCGTCAAATAATAACCCATAAGTCTGATCCTGGTCATCTTTTTAAGTATTATCATACATACTTTAAGGACAAGTTATCACATAATCAGTTTTCTGACATGGATGAAAATTAAACATTCCTTCATGGATTATACAGCATCAAATACTTTGAAATGTATTAAAGTTCCTCCGTCCGGAAGAGATGGCTATAAGAAGGTGATGACTTCACCTTTCGATCAATGTCGATTCGTTCTTTTGTTTAACGTCTATGGGATGTAATAGAAATTTTTGAAGAAGAATGGACGTGTTTGTATTTTAGACCTAGCCCATGACTCTTAACAGACACAACATTTTAATCTATCGGTCAGGATAAAAATGCTGTTTCAATTCGAGGTTATTGCCCATGGGTATACGTCAATTACCCGTGTATGACAGTTAGCTGAAAACGATATATATTGTACGAATACGACTGGTTACTATGGACGTCCGAAATGGTAGAGTAGAGAGTAGGTTTCCTGTAGGTTCTAGCTAGTATAAATAGAGCAGTAGTTACTGTACTTATTTAGTATTCACTTGAAGACGACTGAAAATTTTCAACAGTTGAAGCGTTATGATGTAAGTTAGATTAGGTTAGAGTGGCAGACCTTTGGTTCTGACCAAACAGTCTCACGTAGTCCTATTAGGTCCGTTTTGATACCACACGTGTTTCGTAGAACCCACCTTTATCAGATCTCTGATGGTTAGTGCGAAGTACACCGCAAAAGGATTTTAACAACTTATTCAAATCAGCCGCTACTATTCAGAAACCTGCTCAGTCGACCAAGTTGTAAGTTACTTAGTTTCTCCAGGCTATTAAATAATAGAATGCTGAATACTTTTTTCCTCTTCCTAATCTCTGCAACTTCTGCAGAAGTCATTAGTGGGTATTTGCATACGCTCGGCATGTTTACCGAAGAGGCAATGTCCGGTAACAACCGCAGTAATATTTCTCACGTCTTTCCGACTGTTCTTCAATAGCTTAGCCGGGCCAACTCAATTATTGTATGTTGTTATGCACAGAGAAAAACTAGACGTGACTGCAGCATTTGTTTATTTACTGTAAATAAAAATCAAAATATGCGTCAACGTCAGAAAAACTTATTACAAAGCTTTTACAAATTTTAACTTATAATAAAATATAATTTAGTAATAATTTAAGTTTTAAATTTAAAAAATGTAAATAAGTATGTCAGATAATCATGAAATTATTTATTTACTGTAGAATTTCAAGCTCGTCTGACTCCGATATGACAATCAAAACGTTCTTATTATTATGGGATTATATAGAAAATATTTTTTTTTATTCAATTACGTGACTTTACTGTGCAATAATTTTAAATTATAACCCAAAAAAAGAAGGAAATAAAAAATAAAATCACGAAATTCATAATAGTCTTAAAAGTACATCACGCTCGGCAATCAAATAAACTAATTTAAATAATTTTAATGGATTCAACTTTATGAAACATAATTTCCTCGATAAAATCAATCAATCTTTTTATAGAAATAACAGAAACTAATTACACAATTCGTACACTATAAATATTATTAATATCCAACAATTAGTATTGCCAAATCCATTTAAGACGTGAAAAAATTAATCATAACAGTCAAAACAAATCTGTATCGTGAAAAAATATATACTAAATCGATGTTATAAATGTTCAAGGATGTTTTAACAATTAAATAAAGTGAAACACATTTACCTGTTCCCGTTTAAAATTTTAATGGCAAAATAAATTTGTCGTAATAAGTAAGTACCGGGTGTCCCATTATGGATGGCCACCGGCCGTATCTCGGTATATCTTTGCAATCTTGACAATTATGCATCATTTTGGTCTTATGCTCATTGACGTACTGACTTTAATAAGAGGGGGGGAGGGGGAGAGCTGTTGGAAGTGTAATCATTTAAATCGCTGTAACTTATAAACGACTTATCCGATTTTAGCAAACTAAAGACTGTTTGCATGCACTTATGAACTTTCACCATTCGTATTTAGTTGTCCATAATAGTTCTCAAAAAAAAATGCTAGAGGGCGCAATTTGCAATAATAACACATTTTTTTACTCCGAAAAAATAAATCATACGGTATAATTATAATCGAAAAGTAGATGAAGTTTGCTATAAAAAATATTAATACCGCAGCTCGATATCTCCGTTCGTTTCAGCGTTATCGCCAATAGAATAATTTTTAAAACTAAGCGATTATATGTTTTTTAGAAAAAAAGTGGTACGCCACTGATATTTTTTCATGTGGATATTATTTCTGATTAGCCTGGTCAATTCTCCATAAAAATGGTCTCTGGCGTTTTTCTCCTCAGGCACACCGTTCTTAATTAAAATAATTTAATTAAATTAGCTTCATGCATGCCTATTAAGTGAAAGTGGTCATTCGCCAATTTTTATAAAACAAAATTTTGCATTATCAATGTTAATAATAATAGTAGAGCTAATTTAATTATTTTAATTAAGAACGGTGTGCCTGAGGAGAAAAACGCAAGAGACCATTTTTATGCAGAATTGACCAGGCTAATCAGAAATGATATCCACATGGAAAAATATCAGTGGCGTACCACTTTTTTTCTAAAAAATATATAATCGCTTAGTTTTAAAAATTATTCTATTGGCGATAACGCTGAAACGAACGGAGATATCGAGCTGCGGTTTTAATATTTCTTATAGCAAATTTCATCTACTTTTCGACCATGGTATCATAATTATACCGTATGATTTATTTTTTCGGAGTTATTGCGCCCTCTAGCATTTTTTTTTAGAACTATTATGGACAACTAAATACGATTGGTGAAAGTGCATACATTTCTCTTCCAAACAGTCTTTAGTTTGCTAAAATCGGATAAGTAGTTTATAAGTTACAGCGATTTAACTGATTACACATTCAACCGCTTCCCCCCCTTTTATTAAAGTCGGTACGCCAATGAGCATACGACCAAAATGATGCATAATTGTCCAAGCCTTTCAATGGTGTTATCAAAGATATACCTTAATGTGGAATTTTCGGAGATATGTAAACTTTTAAAATTTACTTTTCAATTACGCCCTCTTGCAGCAAAATGCGGAAATTAAAAATAATTTCCAGCATTTTCTCTTGGACACTATTGTCATAAAAAAATTTACCCGGATGCTGTACCATTACTAATTTCTGAGATATGGCCGGCCGTCATTCCTAGTTGACCACCCGGTACAACCGGATCTTAAGATCAGTGCTTTGTTTCGCTGGACCGGGCAGGAGCCACCACTGTACTGGTGTAATATAAAAAGTAATAAATTCTCGAATAGAATAGTGTTAAGTAACAACACCATTTTCGATGCTCATAGCCTATATTTTAACAACAAAGCGACTTTATGATGAAACCACCCACTTAAGCCGTGAGACTTATCTAGTTACTAATTGAAAATATCAATAAAAGGCAATGGCTTACTGCCTATTTAGAATTTACAGAACCACTAAAATAAACCTGTTCCTTTATTAGATATTAGATAAAAAGTGATCTGGAGTTGTAACATAAATACCGTTCCCACATCAATTTGGACTTAGAAGTTTATGTTCTTGAGGGGAGATCCATCATTGCTATTAGATTTTTTTCACTTGTTTTCTTTAAAACAACTAAAGTTATCGAATTGATATCATCATTATTTAATAATAATTAAATAATAACAAAAATCATAATAAGGATATTTATTTGTACCAAAAAGCAATAACAATAAATTATACAGTCCCTTGCCATATTATTAGACTCATGCTTAAAAATGAAGTTTTTCTGGCTTATAACACGTCAGTAGACATTAACAACGCTATTTAATGATGAAACGTCAAAATTTATTATAAATACAATAAATGTCACATAGAAAATTAGAAATTTACATCGAAATGAAATCTTTTTAGATGAAAATACATTTTTTTGCAAAAATCAGTATTTTGTATGACCACCTTTCGCAGCCAACACAGCTTCAACGCGACGTGGCATACTGCTTATACAGCTTTGAATTTTTATTTTGATCTCTGGGTTATGTTTCCAAGTGTCATTAAGTATATTGATCAACTCTTGCTTGGTTGTAGGGGCTTTCATCCTAACCTCAGATTTCAAAAACTCCCAGACGTTCTCGATGGGGTTCATGTCAGGCGAATTTCCTGGCCAGTCGAGAATATCTACTTTTTTTTCAGCTAAAAATTTTGTAATTTTGTGTGCACGATGGCAAGGCGCACCATCATGCATAAAAATTGGATTTTCTTGTTTCTTGAACCATTTTTTCACTTGAGGAAGCAGCTGAGTTTCCAAAACTTTCTGGTATTTTTCGGCATTCATTGTACCTTCGACAACGTATAAGGCCCCTGGTCCCTTATAACTGATAACTGACCATACCATTACCGACGGAGGATGTTTAATGGTCGGCACAATGCAGTCTGGCTTATATTTCTCATTTGACCTTCGCCGTACAAACTGCGATTTGTCGACCAATACTTGGAAAATCGACTCGTCCGAAAAACATACCTGAAAAATGTCATAGAATTTAGATTTAACAATATCCACAGTACAAGAACAACTTGAATATAGTTATATAGCATTTATTTACCTTAATCCAGTCATCAGTCGTGAAATCCTTGTATTTTCGTGCCCATTGGTATCGCTTTAATATCATAGCAGGTGTAAGTCTTGGTTTGCGTGCTGGTCTACGTCCAATAAGACCCTCTTCTGCTAACCTCCGCTGCACTGTTCTTTGCGAAACTTCAATGCCGGCTTCAAGAACTTTTTTTGCAAGAATTTTTATCGGCAGTTTTCGATTTTCAACACAAATATTGCGAATTTTTCGGTCACTTCTCACTGTCGTGATTCTCCGACGACCGCACGCACCTTTACGTTTGGCTCTCAGATCTTCACCGAGGTCTATTTTTTGTTTTATTGTTTGACAGAACTTTGAGAAACTCCAACAATTCGCGCTATTTGGTATTGCGACATGTTTCGTGCTTCCAGCATGCCGGAAATTCGACCAACTTTTATTGGCGACAAATCAGACACTTTTCCCATTCTGAAATTGTTTTTTTATCATAATATGGCCTCAAAACGTGTAAATATATACTTTGACATGTTGTTTTGTCAACAATAAACTCACCTTATGAAATGGAAAAGAGTTTTACAAGAGAAAACGCTATTGAAACACATTAAATTGTTGAATTGCACTATCAAACTGAAACTCTGTTTTTTAGGTTATGTACATGTCATTTTCGCGATAATCGATGTGAGTCATCGATTACCAACATGATCAGTGTTGCCAAAACGATAAAAGTGCCCGCGATATTCAAAAACCCAAGTTCTACCAACATATCTACAAAAAGTTCATATTAACAACAAGAAATATCTCTGAGTCTAATAATATGGCAAGGGACTGTATGTAATAAAATGAACTTGAATTGAATTGAAATTAAATAACTAAATAACCATTGGTGACAGTAACATACCAGTTGGCACAAAAAGGTAGGATTTTAATTAGTAATTAATCACTCTTCCAATCTGACCCTAAGAAAAATTTTAAAAAAATTATATTTAAAAGTCGAATAGTTTTATTTTTTTCAGATCAGATTGTATATTATTATACAGGGTGATTTCTAAGCTGATATTTCTTTTTTAGCTGTGTATAGAAGGCATTAAAATATACAACATTTTCAAATACCTTTTTTCAAAAAACTTTAAAATGAGCGAGATACAGAAGTAAAAAATCTAAGTGCAAGCCTGGTCATCAAAACGTAGCCTGCTATACTTTATGTTGTTTTTGTCTTATTAGTCATGCAATTTACGGGTCGGTGGTCACTTCTGCTGCGGTTTGTTTTTCTGAAGCAAGTTAATTTTAAATTGGTGACACGTGAAAATGGTAAAATTTGAAAACAATGAACTAGTTGATATGATTTTAATTTACGATTTATCTTTCTAAATACTTATTGACAGTAGTACAAGTTACTATTTTTTAATATATGTATTGTTATTTTATCTTTAACTCCTTTTTACTGTATCCTCCAATCAGGATTTCCAAAATGTCAAAACCCATAAATTTATAAACGTGCTGTAAATAACGTTTTCTATCGGCAATTTTGAAATATTTTGTCTTGCAACAGCTTTGGCCACTTGAGACTTGTGATTATCCAAAATGTTAAGGTTATCCATAGTACCCTGGTAATAACAAACACAAATGTCAGATGACATGTAGTGTTGTCAACGTTGCTAATAATCAACACTAAAAACTTCATTTAAAGTTTTTTTCTTTAAAATGTGCGTAAGTTTTCCTATAAATACAAAATTGTTACGGAGTTCGGAGAGACTTATATCGTACAAGAACATAAATCTGAATATTTCTTGCGTGATTTGACTCGTTTATTATCAACTACCTTTTCTTCATAGTAACTGTTGCAATTCTATTTGTGGGAGTAAAAAGGAGAGAATATTAACGATGCCCATCGCCGTGTTTTATTTAACATTAATATTTTATTTAATTCTAAATAGTGATATCTCGTCAGTGGCGTAGCCAGAAAATGTGCGGGGGGAGGGGGGGGGGGGGCTCAGTGGACGTAAAAGTAGGATATTTTTTTCTGGAGAGAGGGACAGTCGGGACTACATGTATTTCATGATATTGTACCTAAAGAAGCAGGCGGAATGCGCCGCAGACGAAAAATTTTCTGGACCACGCCCAAAGTTCGTTTAAATAAATTATTACCTCCTCCGGATTAAATTTGATTTTGTATTTTTTTTTAATATTCCTAACTGGCTCTTTATTTGAAAAAAAAACATTTTTTATATTTGTGAAAAATATGAATATGCGTGTCAACCCAAAATTTCAACATAAGACGTATGTATGACTCGAACCAGCGTTTCGGGCTAGGTTTTTTATGATTAAAAATAAAATAAATATTGCTCACCACGCCAAAATTTATGATTTTTTTAGAAATCATGTATTTTAGGAGCGTAGATCTAAGAGCAGTTTTTGGTGGAAATGTTTAGGTTTTAAAATACTCCTTCCTAAGGGCCGTTTTTTATATTCATAATAAAGCATTCTCGTTTTTTTTTTATTATAAATTATCACAGTTCTTCCAGAAAAAATGTTTCTATTAAAATTTTTAATTTTTCTTTTTAAAAATAAATACCTACCTAATTGTTCTTTGTTTTTGTTGTAAAAATATTTTATTGCATTGGGTTATATTTTTGTTGATTTAAAATAGCTCTAAAAAGGGAAAATGGAACAGACAAGTATATAATAGAAAAATACTATAAAATATTGTTCTTTTTACTCGTTTTCCTTTAAAATTGCATCATAAATCAATAACTAAAACGATATGCGTCCGAAACCTTAATCTCTATATAAAACAGGACTTTTAGAAGGAAAAGTTTAAAAACTAAACGTTTCCTTACAAGACCTTTGTAATCTGAGCCAAAAATACATTATTCAAATATTTTAATTAAAAGTCCAACCGTGAGACCAAAAATTAGGTTGCAATTAGACTTTTAGACCCGCGCTCCTAGGTTGGGGGGGGGGGGAGCTGCAGCCCCCCATACGCCACTGTATCTCGTCATTATTTATAGCAGGTATACTATTTGGCAACTTTATATATCCCAATATTGTCAACTTAAACACTTTTAAATTCAGAACCATAGCTCACAATGGATTGTGAGAGAGGTCACAAGACAAAATCTTTATTACGTTATGAATCACAAACAGTTCTCTAAGAGTACTATTTGTTTACGTTTTATCTGCATGATGGTACCTAGCCATCCATAAAAGGAACATATTTATTTACATAATTTTAATTTAATAACTGATGGTACCTAGTTGGGTACTTGTGTGTATGGGACTGTGTTCTCACCTCAGAGAAGTGTTACAAACAGTTATGTAAAATGATTTGGGCGTGTACATATCTTGTTTACGATTTTAATGTATTATATTTTTGTTGTTAACCAAATGCATGTTATTTTATCCCATACGTGATTGGCAGAAGTACTGTTATTTAAAATATACAACAATGTCTACAATAAATATAATAACTGATATATTCTTAATTCTTTTGTCAGCCTTTTTTGGGAACTGGGTTAGCAGTATAATAATTGTGTGTTATTTCCGGGCTAGATTTAGTTTCGTTTTCTTTTATTGCTCATGATAATGTGGTTTTTTCAAATATTCGGCATACGAATTAAATAACCTTACCTTCATTTATCACATGTCATCTTCATGTTGGGCACAATGGTGTTTTTTATCGATAAACATCAACATCGAATTAAGTCTACTTTTTTGAATTAATTATTTCTTTTTGTTATTGTTGATAGACTACTACAGGGGGATTCATAAGTTGATATTTCTTTTTAGCTGTGTATAGAAGGCAAAATAAATAACTTTTTCAAATATCGTTTCTCAAAAAACTTAAAAATATGCGAGTTAGAG
Source organism: Polydrusus cervinus (assembly GCA_935413205.1). Classification (NCBI taxonomy): domain Eukaryota; kingdom Metazoa; phylum Arthropoda; class Insecta; order Coleoptera; family Curculionidae; genus Polydrusus; species Polydrusus cervinus. Next base: position 50,800,209 of record OW284516.1, on the reverse strand, counting down.
AAGTAAAAAATCTAAGTGCGGGCCTGGTCATTAAAACGTAGCCCGCTATACTTTATGTTGTTTTTCGTATCTCTTATTAGTCAGGCGGTTTACGGGTGGTGCTTAGCAATCCGCTGCGGTGTGTTTTTCTGAAGCAAGTTAATTTTAATTGGGTGACACGTGAAAATGGTAAAATTTGAAAACAATGAACTAGTCGGCATGGTGCTAATTTAGGGTGAGTGTCGGCAAAGTGCGGCTGCTGCTTCAAGATTATACGCAAAACGCTTTCCCTTGCGGGCTCATCCTACATCCAGAAGTTTTCTTAATGTTATTCAACGAGCAAGTTAGGCAGAACCCCATTTGATTCGTAGTGTAATAAACGAATGTAAGTACCTTATTTTTGAGTTTTTTTGAAAAAAGGTATTTGAAAATGTTGTTTATTTTAATGATTTTTATACACAGCTAAAAAGAAGTAACAACTTAGGAATAACCCTGTATAGACTGGATGTTTCCAAAAACGAAAAAAATCCCTTATTAATACAGGGTTGGGATTTTAAATAGTGGCTCTGCGAATAAGATTTCTCTAAAATCCAAAAGTACATCCTCAAAGATTTTTTATGGGCCTCGCTTCTGTCATGTAAAAAAGTTGCGGCGCAGTCCTAACCAACTTTCCTTTTTTAAATTAGAGGATACCACTTATGGCCACTTTTTGGAAAGCTTATTGAAAAACTAATTTGTCCCCATTTTTTTCCATCTGTCAAACCATGTGTCAGAAATTTAATAAAAACTAATTTAAGAAACAAATACATTAACAATAACTATAATGTCACTATTTTAGCATAGCGATTGTTAAAAATGTCCCCCATAAAGTTATTAGCACGGACCAAACCGATGGTAGACCTATTTCCTTACTCATTCCAAAACTTATCTCGTATTTAAAATTTATATGTCGCTTTTGGGTTAATTTGATTTTTTATTTAATTAAATCGTCTTCCCGCTAAATAATTTGACCGCGGGATGTTGTTGCAAATAGAGTTTTAGTTCTATTAAAGAACACAGTACGTACTTAAATACATTTTTAGTTATAAATTAAAAAAATATATATATATTTACAATATAAAACTCTTTATTCTGACACTTGTCATTTTAAACCAGAACTGTCAGTTTAGGACGGTTGGTTTTTAATTTAGAACCCTTTAGTTAATACGGCTGTAAATGTCTGGCTAAATGGCAGATGTGGCAAAGACCAATAAAAAATATAGAACTAAAATTTAGTAAAAAAAGTATTGTCGTATTCAAGTGATGTAGACTCGAGCCAAATAAATTTCCTATGTTCCCATATATTCTCGTGTTGGTTAATATCAGGTGTATTTCATTGCTCCCATCATATTTTATGATATCTTAGATCTAAGTGGAGCTGAGCAAAAGCCAAAGAACTGTTAAGTGCCCAAGTAATTCACTATGGTCGAATGCAAATATAAAAGTTCTGTTATACATATGGTTTAATTGGTAGCAAGAGTTAAGTTTAAAGACTCCACTATAGCAATGTTAACAGACTTTGGTATATATACTTGTGTTACTTATATAATATAATTGTTATAATTTGAAGGGTTAATATTAAGTGCATTCAGCTATATAAAAAACATAATAGGCAATTATTTTTAAAATACATTTTAGGTCATATTTGCCAAACCAATTAGACAGATATAGTTCTTTTTAAATTTAATTTCAGTATACCAGCTCGTAAGTTAAATAATTTAAATTTTGATAGAGCAATAAAAAATAAAAGTTTCTACGGTCTCAGTTTTTAAATTCTTTAATTATTTACTGAAAAAGTAATTGAACAAAATATTCTCCAATAACAAAACAATTCCAAGCAATGGCAACGGCCGATCGCTCTTTAAACGGTGCACTTCTACCTGACTGAGGTCTCGAGTCTGGTGTGGGGATTAAAAGCCCCTCCAGGGCCTGTAAAGTACAAACACCACCCCCTACCTTTGCATTTTTCATTTTATTATTTCAGCTAATAGCTTTCATAATAATAAATTGTCAGAATTTCGATATCTCAAATTTTATTAACCCTAGATTGCCAACCTACGTACAGTTTTTTAAAAATCTGAAATAATTGGCCAAATATTGGTATCTTCGTTCTGCCGCTCAAGCAGTGCACCTGCCACCACCGCAACATTCGGCTGCCGACGCGTTTCTGATGTGGCAGTTGAGGATTGTACGTAACCGAATGAAGAGTGATTGTTGACGCGTAAATTTTACGTATTTTACGTGTTATGAATGCGCTAAGTTCAACTAATCTTTTCATGTGTATTTTTTGGTTATTTCGTTTGTTTTAGATTCAGGAAATGTTTGTTAGTTTTAAATAAAAATAAGTAATTACTTTTCCCTAAAAAATTAAAAGGTTTGGGACAATTTTTGCATATATTTGTAATATACGTAAAATTTACGTATTGTTGGCATCGACGTATATATTTTCAACGTTGGCAATCTAGGGTTAATTTAATACCACTGAAAATTAATTTTCCTACTCCCACATGAAAATTTGCTGTTTCCTTTACACTAACGGGATTGGATAAGGGGGCTATTCCGGTTAAATAAACGGATATGATTTTATATCCGTCCTAGTTAGGATATGAAACTGACCATTCACAGTGGTATATTACAAAGAAACCAAATGTACATGTTGTTTTATGACACTTAACAGAAGTGAGGTTAAGAATATACTGCAAAAATATATAAATCTGTCAGATTAAATTTGTTCTTTTTTAATTTAAATTAATACATTTTTCCGAATCTATGCATACACAATTTGACCCTAAAGAGTGCAGAAAAAAATTGTGCGAAAATTGAAGGTATAATACCAAAATTCGAGCCAAAATTAATACCAAAATATATTTCAACCGAAATATTTTTATCTTCTGACAGAACTAAATATTTCTGCACATATGCACGTATTTCAAAAGTCTTCAGGTATCCACTAATTTCTAGACAATTACTACAAGATTTAACGCGTAAAATGTACTATATGCCGAGAAAATGAACGATTTTTACTAATCTTGGTTGGTTTTTGCCATGCAAATATTTGTCCACCGCGATATTTTCTGATATACCTATATTGAACGGAGATCCAACCCCCATCGACCTTAAAACTTTTATTATACGCAACAGATATAGAAAAATAACTGGTAGATCTTTCCTAAATGGTGGAACATGAAGATAAGTATTCGCTCATCACGCCAAAATTGATTATTTTTTCAGGAACGATATATTGTGGCGCGTGGACTATGAATCTGAACGATTTTCGTCGGAAATGCCAATACCACGAACCCAGTCAACAGATCAAAGGCCGGTCAACAAATGATCGCACTAGCATTTACGCGGGCTGACCTGCTAAGGAGCCAAATTACAGGTTCCATGTGAATATTCATCAATTAATGTTGTGAAATTACACACTTGTCTATTTTCGCTGTTGTTTTAAGAATTAGGTGTATTTTGTGTGCAATTTTACCAGTATGTCGTGTAAATAAGTAGTAATTTTACTACTTGTTAAGCATTATCACAAGAAAGTTCCATTTTATGCAAAAAATCCTCAAATTTGATATCAAATCTATAATATTATAGACAACTTAATGTAATAATTTAGGATTTTTATTAAGTTAAATGTAGCAAATTTCCAACATGTACCGCCTACAACAATTTTTAAAACATTTATTTTGGCGTTGGTGCTTGTTAACAACAAAAAAGTCATTTGTACAAAAGTTACTTCAGAAACCCATTATTTCAATAAAAACCAATAAAAATTTATTTTCTACGCACAAACCCATTCATATCAATAAATTTCTGAACACTTTTGCTTATGTTAACATACCATTATTTTATACACATACGAGGCGTGGTCACTGCAAGGCTGTAAATAAAACTATAGTACAGGAGCTCAGAAACTGTTAACATTTTGGGATCAACCATTGATTACGAATATTCAAAAAAGATGCATAATTTTAAATAAAAAAATAGTTCCATTTATTTGTATTTACAGGGTGTTATAGAATTGACGGTTTATATTTAAATGGGTGACTCCTTGGATGTTCAAGAGAAACACTCTACTTTTTTTTTTTGTAAGTTGGTTAAGGAACTTAAAACCAAACCGAAATTGCCAGATCCCGTGGAAAAATCCTCATCTACACGTGTTTTTTTGGTTGTTTACTATACTTATTAGATTACGTCGGGCCGCGTAACCGAAACCGAATTCAAACCGAAACAAACGACGCAATACCTCGAAACTCAAGACGTTATTACTGACGTCTGCCCTGTCTACCGCGTTCGGTCTGTTTGAGCTTGTTTATTTAAACTACTATTTAAATATTTGTTGATTTTCAATGTCGAGTTGTGAAAATTTGTTTGTTGTGAGGTTGTAGTATGCGGGAAAAGTTTGAATAGTATATTGCATTTTTAATATATTTATTTTTTATATGGCTGTAGATTTTGTGTCAGTCTTGGATTTTTACTTTGGGAATATTTATAATTTATCTTAGAATATTACAGATTATTAAATAAAATAGTAGAATTTAGTGTTTGTTAACTTAAATGGACATCTCTAGGGTTTTTGATCGTGATTGGCACGATGGGCTTCTAAGTAAATTGCGATCCTACGGTACGCCTAATGGATTTTGTTTATGGTTAACCAGCTTCCTTAAGAACCGTTCTCTGCAAGTGGCGATTGACGGGTTTCTCTCAGACACCTTCACCATCAATGCCGGTGTTCTTCAAGGGTCCATATTGTCGCCTACCCTCTTTTTACTGTATATTAACGACCTTCTAATGAAAATCCAATTTATAGCTTTGCTGATGACAGCACACTTGTCTCATCTTTTACCTTGACTCCCCAAACATCCGCGGCCGACGCACATCTTCGCAGGCAGCATGAAGTATTGCGCCTCAACATTGACCTGGAAGAAATTTTGGCTTGGGGTGACAGTAACCAAGTCGAATTTAATGCTAAGAAAACCCAGGCAGCAGTCTTCTCCAAAAAGGTTAACATTGCAGAACCGGATATAGTCATGGCAGGACACGCAATTCCCCTGGCACCGTCTATTAATTTGCTGGGGGTCAATCTGGGAGGTAATATGTCTTGGCATGATCACGTTGCCGCAATTGCCAAGGCAGCTGCACAGAAACTTGGTGTACTTTTCCGCACCAAAAGGTTGTACACACCTCATCAACTTTTGACACTCTACAAAGCCCAGATTCGACCATCATTAGAATATTGCTCTCATGTCTGGAGCTCTGCACCCAAGCACATTCTTCGGCTACTGGATTCCATTCAAAGGAGAGCCCTTCGTCTGATCGGCGACCCCGAGCTGACCAAGACCCTCGATAGCCTGGAGCATCGAAGACAGGTTGGTGATTTGGCTCTCTTTTACAGATATTTCCATGGCAGGTGTTCGACTGACATTGCCCACTTGATTCCACCTAGAGCAATGCAAAACAGAAATACACGGCGAACCACTGCCGCTCATCCATATGTTGTTCAGCTTAGTACTCCTCGAACTTCATTGTTCAAGAATTCTTTCATCTGGAGAACGTCATCTTTGTGGAATGATCTTCCTGAGGTCGTGTTTCCCAATGAATACAATCTTCAACGTTTCAAGACCAACGTTAATCGCTTTTTTCGCACTCGCACCGCTCCCAGAGCGCCTAAAAAATTTTTATCGACAAGTGGACAGAGTAGTGCGTCTATCTTTTGCATTAAAGTATACAGGGATGCCAATGGTAATGGGTTCCTTGGGGCACAGGTAGACAATGACATACTGTTTCGTCCTTGTTGAAACTCTTTAGAAAGCCATAACCTGTCAGCAATTCCAAATACAGCAAAAATATGCTTTCAAGATGTTTTTAAGAATAAATATATGATGAAAACCTAGTATCGCCATACGTTTGAATCAACTCAATGCAAAAGATTCTAACCTACTCTATAAATGGATTTTTTTCGAAATTTTGACCACCATGTATTATTTTTCTTGTTCTATTAAACCGTTGATAAACAGAAAAAATGTAAAGTGCATTAGTTAAGGCGAGACACAGTATTTCTGATGTATTTATAACATAGCCTGTAGGTGTGACTGGCGTTTGAACTTAGACTTTGCATTTGTATTAGCAATACGGCAACATATTAAAATTATAGTCTTTTAACATTTACATTTCTATGCAATCGCGGTTTTTTATTATCTCGTGCATAATGAATAAAACTATTTTTTTTATAAGGTTTACATAATGATCGGGATAAGGAAAAATATTGCATAATGTGGGGAACAATTTATTAAACGATACTTTTGTGTTTAAGTAAGTAATGTTATAAAATTGGCTATGCTAAATTTTTATTCAAAAACTACTATTAAGCCTGTCACACGGTTCTGAAACCACCTAAAGAATGCAGAAAATATTTGCGATGTTGTCGGCTTGATCACTACTGAATCTAGATATACAGGGTAATTCCTAAGTTGATACTTTTTTTTAGCTGTGTATAGAAGGCATTAAAATAAACAACTTTCTCAAATATCTTTTTTCAAAAAACTTAAAAATAGCCGAGTTACAGAAGTAAAAAATCTAAGTGCGGGCCTGGTAATCAATACGTAGCCCTTTACTTTATATTGTTTTTCTCAGTTTTTTGTATGTGAGTCATGCATTTTACGGATCGGTTGTCAGTTATTTATTTTGGCAATTCGCGGCGCGGTGTGGTTTTCTGAAGCAAATTAATTTTAATAAATTGGTGAAAATGGTAAAATTTGAAAACAATGAACTAATTATGGTGCTAATTGAGTGTCGTAAAAGTGCGGATGTTTCTTCTCTACCCCCTTAAGTTGTCCTAATGTTATTCAACGGGCAAGTTAGGCAGAACCGTATTTGATTTGTAGTGTAATAAATAAATGTTAGTACTTTATTTTTGGGTTTTTTGAAAAAAGGTATTTGAAAATGTTGTTTATTTTAATGCCTTATATTCGCAGCTAAAAAAGAAGTATCAACTTAGGAATTGCCCTGTATATCTAGTATATTTATTTCCAACTGATAGTAAATTAAAACAAATATACGTGAATACTTCACATAAGTAGGGTCGTATTTTAAAATTTCTTCTCTTATTGTGTCTTGTTTAAAATCGTGCAGCCGTATAGCATTATAAACTTCTAAGTTCGACCCTGTTCAGGCGAGTGTCCTCGTGTATTTGTTTTAACATACCTACTGCCAGATAGAAATAAATAGACTATACACATTCTAACCCAATTTATTAAGAAAATCATAATATAGTATATTACCTACCTACTCCCCGTAAGACTATAAATACAGGAGGGAGATTTTAAATAGAATGCTGCTTATAGCGTCTCTGGGAATAGGATTTCTCTAAAATCCCACAATACGTCTTCAGAGATTTTTATGGGCCTCGCTTTTGTCATGTAAAAAAAATTGGGACCCCAAAGAGGGAGCCCAGCCCTAACCCACCTTTGTTTCAAATTAGACAATACCACTTGTGGCACCTTATTGAAAAAAAAATGTCCATGTTTTTTTTTACGTCTGTCAAACCATGTGTCAGAAATATCATAACAACTAATTTTTACAAATAATTACATTAAAAATAACTTTAATATTAATGAGCAACAAAACTGTTATAATTTCCACTCCAAATAGTGGAAACTATAACAGTTTTGTTGCTCATTAATATTATATAATGAATTTCTATCAAGTATCGGCTACTTCAGTAGAATAAAAATAACTTTAAATCTGCAATGGCAATTGTAACAATTGTTGAAAATGTGCCCCATCCCCATGAACCTAAGTAAGAATCTAAGGGTGTAATATCCGGAGATCTGGGCGGCATTTCTATCACTCTTAAAAATAACAACAAATATTGTCACATCCATTGTCCACACGGCCATGAAAATGGCCAAATATCCCTTCAAAACACGAATAAATGGACACGGAACCGCAAAAGCACCCTAACATAACATAACCTCCTGACAGTCGTGGCTAGAATAATGTAACCCACCGTCAAGGGCGTCAAGTCTCTGTTGTAAAGTGAATACAGCGATGCCATTAGTTAAACATATGAAGAATAATATTACTTGAAAAGAAAAGTTAGTTCTGGTAACTAAGAATGCATCTTAATCAAAATTAACAAAATGATAGGGACTACAAATTCATAATGTGTTATTACAACAAGATTAATTGATAAATAATACAAGTTTGTAGTAACCTTGATGTAACATTTTAATAGGATATAACAAAGTGAAATTCAGCTAAACAAAATATTTTATTTCTTCCAACTTATATGAAAACAAGATATTTTCTTTGTTCTGATGGCATCATTTTTTGGTAAATATAACTAAAAAAAAAATCTTTTTTGTTTTCCTAACTAGAAATAGTTATTTTTGGTTACGTAAACACGAGAACAAATAAAAATTAGTACCAAATACCAAGTCATTTTTAAGAGTGTATAGTGTATAAATCCTCGCCGTCCTATCCACCTATTTGGAAATGTGATATTTAAAAATTCTCTTACATTTCGTCATAATATTTTTTAACTAGTCCTAGGTTAGGTTAGGTTAGGTAAGAGTGGCAGACCCTTGGTTCTGACCAAACAGTATCACGTAGTCCTGATTAGGTCCGTTGTGATACCACACGTCTTCCGTAAAACCCACCTTCATCAGATCTCTGATGGTTAGTGCGACGTATTCGCGGAAGAATTTTAACAACTCATTCAAACCAGCCACTACTGTTCAGAAATCTGCTCAGCCGTCCAAGTTGTAAGTTGCTTAGTTCCTCCAGGCTATCGAAAGATGGTTCACCCAGAGTGGTGAGCCTCCTTCTTGCGAGGCCAGGGCATTCACACAGAAAATGTTGAATACTTTCTTCCTCATCTCTGCAACTTCTGCAGAAGTCGTTAGTGGGTATTTGCATGTCTACCGAAGAGGCAATGTCCGGTAACAACCGCAGTAATATTTCTCACGTCTTTTCGACTGTGTCTCAATAGCTCTGCGGTTCTCTTTTTATCGAATGTGGGCCACAGTTGCCTGGATGTACTACAGGGTGTCAACCCTATCCATCTGTTCTGTGCAAGCTGCTTGGCCGTGTAGTCAATCTCCTCTTTGACCAATTCCAGTGGTTTGTTCACTGTATTGTCTGCTAGATCAGCTGGCATGCATGCGCCCTCTCTTGCGAGCGCATCGGCAGCCTCGTTGCCATCTATTTTGGAGTGTCCAGGAACCCAGCACAGAATAACCCGATGTTGGTTGCCAAGTGTGCATAGATTGTTGCGGCATCGCTTTATGAGCTTTGATTTAACGCTGCTGGAACAGATTGCCTTAATCGCCGCCTGACTATCACTGAAGATGGTGATTGACGAGGCTACTCCCAAGCCAAGGTGTTCTTGCAGGATATTGACCGCCTTCTCTACTGCCAATACTTCTGCTTGAAAAACACTACAATAGTTGGGGAGTCTATACGATTTCTGTATTTGTAAACTTTCGGAAAAGACCCCGGCTCCCACACCAACGTCCATTTTTGAACCGTCTGTGAAGATTGCGTGATCTGTTTTCGTTATATTCTGATTGCCTTCCCACTCTTTCCTACTCGGAATGAGTATAAAATACCTTCTATCGAAGCATGTTATTGGGACAGAGTAATCAGTCGGGTCTCGTAGATTATTCCCCGGATGGATCTTTAGTATACTGCTGTGCCCGTAGTTGGTTTCCTTCCAGAATTTCGACTCTTTCAGTTAACTAGTCCTAGTACTTAATTCTATAATTTCGGTGGAACTCAGGCCTCAGCTAAATAAGGCCTTCATTAGCTATATAATATAAAATATTTATTAAAACCTCATCCCTCAATAATAATTAAAATTATTACCACTTAATCTAATAATAAATAATATTTAGTTTCGTAATAATTATTAATAAAAATAATAAAAACATGAATTTAAGTTAATTATATAGTAAGCAGCGCCAGTCATAGACTGAAGAATATTATGCATGTATTTTATAAGCTACGGCCTGATGAAATTAAGATGTATCTATTACGTAAATGAAAATTAATTAAAAATAATTTAATTTTTTAATAATTTAGCTCGACAAAATTGTTTATGAAATCTACAGAGTACATGGCATCATGTACATTGTCATCTAACCAAGATGGAACAAGAGTAAATTTTTTAAGTTTCACCGTATTTTTATTAAAATCGATATAGCGATCTTGTTTATGTTTAACCGTCGAATTTAAAACTGCCATTTAATAAACAACTTGTATTAAAACAAAAGAAATGTTGCGTAAAGTTATTGTTTTTTTAATGGAACACTCTGTATATTTTTTATTTTTATAAAAGGTCTTTCTTTCCTAAATGAAAGGTATTTTTTGTATTCAGCGTAATTTATTCTCTATTGCCTAGCGCTTTCGGCCTACTTGAAGGCCATCATCACGGCTTAGGTTTCGTCAAATTTGTCCAGGAAGCAAGAAGCATTTTCAGAATGAAAGGAAAATTTCTAAACAAATTTTCCAATGTGTTGGTTTCGGTTTTTTTATATAATATATACAATAAAAGAAAAAAAAAAAGAAAAAAAAAATAAATAAAAAATAAAAGAAAAAAAAAAGAAAAAAATAAAAAAAAAACCGAAACCAACACATTGGAAAATTTGTTTAGAAATTTTACTTTCATTCTGAAAATGCTTCTTGCTTCCTGGACCTAAGCCCTGATGATGGCCTTCAAGTAGGCCGAAAGCGCTAGGCAATAGAGAATAAATTACGCTGAATACAAAAAATACCTTTCATTTCATTGAAAAACGGCGTACAACCGATCTCCCCCCCTTTTACACTTATTTTCTAATCCCAAAATTATATAATTTGTTTTTATATTGACTCAAACCGTTCTATAGATATGAGAGATCAAATTTTTAAAAAGCTGTGTTTATTCTAACTTAATTTACACCACGGTTTAATACACAAAATAGCCCACTCATACATATCTCTTCAAATAGAGTCAGAAAAGAATAAAAACGAAATCGCGAAAATTCCCAAATATCTTCGGATGGATTAGGATTTTTTTTAATTTGTAACACAATGTTGCAGAATTTAGTAGCCTGGAACTTTTTCTAATTTAACCGTATGTATATTTTCTATGGTTCACGAGATCCCTGTAGAGTGAATCCTTATCTGAGACACCCTGTATAACTTTTTGATCAGGACCTGTAGAAAAATCAGCATTTTATTGTTACCACCAACTGCTCGATCAACTGGATAATTGGAAAATAATTAAAATACATTACTAATAAAAAATCTGTAGGTAATAAATAAAAACAGCGGAAGTCTACGACACAGCTGTTATTGAAATACAGGGTGATTCCTAAGTTGATACTTCTTTTTTAGCTGTGTATAGAAGGCATTAAAATAAACATTATTTTCAAATCCTTTTTTTTTAAACCTAAAAATAGGCGAGATACAGAAGTAAAAAATCTAAGTGCGGGCCTGGTCATCAACACGTAGCCTGCTATACTTTATGTTGTTTGTCTTATTAGTGATGCAATTTACGGGTAGGTGGTAAGTTATTTTGCAATCCGCTGCGGTGTGTTTTTCTGAAGCAAGTTAATTTTAAATTGGTGACACGTGAAAATGGTAAAAAACAATGAACTAGTAGATATGGTGCTAATTTACGATGAGTATCGCCAAAGTACGGCTGCTGCTTCGAGATTATACGCGAAAGGCTTTCCCTTGCGGGCTCATCCTCCCAGAAGTTTTCTTAATGTTATTCAACGGGCAAGTTAGACAGAACCGTGTTTGATTCATAGTGTAATAAATGAATGTAAGTACCTTATTTTTAAGTTTTTTGAAAATGTTGTTTATTTTAGTGCCTTCTATACACAGCTAAAAAAGTAGTATCAACTTAGGAATCACCCTATATACACTCACCGGCACAAAATTCCGCCACCCTGAAATTTTGGCCAAGTTTGATGTTTTATAACTTGTTTATTTTTTATCCGATTTTCATAATTTTTTTATCAGTTTGTAGATCCATTTATTCTGTTTTCCTTTAATTATTTTATAAAGTATCATTTTTCGATTAAGCTATATTATACAGGAGGAAATCAAAATGTTGTTTTCTGTCGTAATTTCAAAACACCCTGTAGGGAAATTGAGGTGGATAATATTGTTCACATACTATCTCTTGTAATGTGTGATGTATTCTAAACATTTCTTTTTTTGATTCATTCCATTATCTCATTTCTGCCGGGAGCTGCAAAATTTTAAATGAAACGATGTTATTTTTTGATGGTCGTGAGCGGGTAGACAGACGTAGAAATGAAAGATGTGCTGACTGCACCATATCAGAACGAATCTCATATTATGGCGGATCAGTCATGATTTGGGCGGGTATTTCTACCGAAGCACGCACCAATCTTGTATTTGTTGAAAATGGAGCTCTAACCGCCCACCGTTACATTGAGGAAATCCTCCAAGAAGTTGTTGTTCCATTTGCGCCTTTTATTGGGAACCAATTTACATTAGTGCAAGATAATGCTAGACCTCACGTTGCACATGTAGTAAGCGAATATCTAGATGAAGTTGAACTTCCAAGATTGGAATAGCCTGCATGTAGCCCGGATCTCAACTCAATCGAACATCTTTGGGATCAACTTAAAAGAGCCGATCGTCGTCATCCTGCACAACCACAAACCTTGCAAGACTTAAGACTGGCGCTGACCGAAAAACATCAAGCTATTCCTCAAGAAAGAATAAGTGATCTTATTCATTCGATGCCACGAAGACTGCAAGCTGTCATTGCTGCGAGAGGAGGAAATACACGTTATTAATTTTTTTTTTGTTAATTAACTTTATGATATACCTAGTGTCTGTTTTTCTTAATAAAATTAGGCTTCAAATCAACGTTTCATTTAAAATTTTGCAGCTCTCAGCAGAAATGAGATAATGGAATAAATCAAAAAAAGAAATGTTTAGAATACATCAGAGATTACAAGAGATAGTATGTAAACAAAATTATCCACCTCAATTTCCCTACAGGGTGTTTTAAAATTACGACAAAAAACAACATTTTGATTTCCTCCTGTATAATATAACCTAATCGAAAAATTACAATTTATAAAATAATTAAAGGAAAACAGAATAAATTGATCTACAAACTGATAATAAAAATGATGAAAATCGGATAAAAATAACTAAGTTATAAAACATCAAACTTTGCCGAAATTTCAGGGTGGCGGAATTTTGTGCCGGTGAGTGTATTTTTTGGGATATCGTTAAAACATATTTTGGTGAAATCTTTAAATCATTATGATAGTGAAGGATATATCAGTTTTACAGCTTTTTAAAGAGGTTTAATAGACTCTAAACCCATGGACCTTTACAATAAATTACATATTATAGGACTTTACAGCTAGATATTAACCATAAAACACAAAACTAGTTTGGTATAAGTGTGTATATAAAAAAACCAAAAAAAAAAATGAATGAGAGGTGCTTGACCCATGATAAATGTATATAAAAATAAAATCAGTTAGTCCCCCATAAAAAGGCGGTTTAATGAAATTTGCATAAAACGGATTTTTCAAGTTTATGTAGTCAAAGAATCATAAAAAAAAAGAATAAATTAGCAATAACATTTAAACAAATCGTTTATTTTAAAGATTATGTGATGTTAATGACATAATACAAATCAATGAATCGGTAATAGATATTAAAATTGATCATCATGGTGGGCCAGAATCAATTTTTATACAATTTCGACCTGTCACTACATAAGGGTGGCCCATTTGTCTGACAAAGTAATATAACGTCTCTACTATTAAAGATATCAAAAAAAAGTTTTTATAAAAGTTGTGAGGTATAAAAAAATATATGTTCTAAAATTATTTTTAAACATACAGGATGGTCCAGAAAAGTAGGACAATAAAAAGATACATTTTTTTAAATGGAACACCCTATATATTTTAGCATTTTTTGTTTCCTTACAAAATTGTCCATATGACGCCATATTTAGTTTTTTAATTTTTTGCAACGTTGCCAAACAAAATGCAAAATTCTTAAAATTTTGGAAAAAACATGATAGTAAAAAATTACCTATATTTCTCAATAAGAGTATCGAAAATCGGAAATTTCTTGTAAGCTCTTAAGTTTAGGGATAGATAAACTGTCTTAAATCTTTAAGTACCGAAAATTTTGTACAGGGTGTTTTCTGTTGACCTCCAAACAAAATTTTAAAATACAATAACTCTGTTTTTTCAAATGAAACACCTTATATTTATTAGGCTCGTCTGATAGATATTGTAAGTATCTTTTATTATTGTTAAGTCATACCTATACCTAAATTTACTAGTTTTTGCAATATTTCGATTTTTATTTAGATTTTGGTGAAAAAAACGATAGTTTTTATTTTTCTAGTAAGCCATGACCAGCAAACTAAAAACAAATGTAATTAAATATTATTCCATATTAAAACAAATTGATAACCATAGTTAGTTTTGTATTTATTTAATTTAATAAAATTTTGTTTTTATTACGCAACTGGATATTGAAAATAAGTTTAAAAACATTATAAATATAAAAATAATGATTATAAATATGACAATATATTCAATTACATTTGTTTTTACTTTGTTGGTCATGGCTTACTAGAAAAATAAAAACTATAGTTTTTTTCACCAAAATTTAAATAAAAATCGAAATATTGCCAAAAATAGTAAATTTAGGTATAGGTATGACTTAACAATAATAAAAGATACTTACAATATCTATCAGACGAGCCTATTAAATATAGGGTGTTTCATTTGAAAAAACAGAGTTATTGTATATTAAAATTTTGTATATTTCGATGTCAACAGAAAACACCCTGTACAAAATTTTCGGTACTTAAAGATTTAAGACAGTTTATCTATCCCTAAACTTAAGAGCTTACAAGAATTTTTTGATTTTCGATACTCTTATTGAGAAATACTGGTAATTTTTTACTATCATGTTTTTTCCAAAATTTTAAGAATTTTGCATTTTGTTTGGCAACGTTGCAAAAAATTAAAAAACTAAATATGGCGTCATATGGACAATTTTGTAAGGAAACAAAAAATGCTAAAATATATAGGGTGTTCCATTTAAAAAATTGTATCTTTTTATTGTCCTACTTTTTTGGACCATCCTGTATGTTTAAAAATAATTTTAGAACATATATTTTTTTATACCTCACAACTTTTATAAAAACTTTTTTTTGATATCTTTAATAGTAGAGACGGTATATTACTTTGTCAGACAAATGGGCCACCCTGTATAAAAACTAAAATACCATATATTTTAAAATGTGCTAAAAAATATTTATTTTTCCATTACCTACAAATTGTACTTGGTATACAGGGTGATTCCTAAGTTGATACTTCTTTTTTAGCTGTGTATAGAAGGTATCAAAATAAACAACATTTTCAAATACCTCTTTTCAAAAAACTTTAAAATAGGCGAGTTATAGAAGTAAAAAATCTAAGTGCGGGCCTGGTCATCAAAACCTAGCCATACTTTATGTTGTTCGTCTCTTTATCTCTTATTAGTCGTGCAATTTACGGGTATGTGGTGAGTTATTCGGCAAAACGCTGCGATGTGTTTTTCTGAAGCAAGTTAAATTTAAATTGGTGACACGTGAAAATGGTAAAATTTTAAAACAATGAACTAATAGATATGGTGCTTATTTACGGCAAGTGTCGTCAAAATGCGGCTGCTGCTTCGAGATTATACGCTGTACGCGTTCCCTTGCGGGCTCATCCTACATCCATAAGTTTTCTTAATGTTATTCAATGGGCAAGTTAGGTAGGACCGTTTTTGATCCATAGTGTAATAAATGAATGAGGGTACCTTATTTTTGAGTTTTTGAAAATGTTGTTTATTTTATTGCTTTCTATAAACAGCTAAAAAAGAAGTATCAACTTAGGAATCACCCTGTGTATCAGCTATAATTCGGATATTGATAATGTACGAGATAATTTTATGTCAATCGAAAAGACACCACACACCTAAAAATAATGCAATGCATTTTCTAATAACATAAAAAAAATTTGGTTCTGACCACTATTTATTTTCGTGAAATCGGATTCAACCCAAAAATTAGTTTGTACAATCAAAAAAAAATTGTCGTTATTGAACTCTTAAACTAATAATTAATAACATTAACCCACCCAACCTACAAATTTAAGTTGTCGCAACGAAATTTTATATACGGATAACTAAATTTATATCGTACTCCCGCTTTTAAAATTAGTTGTCACAACTCATGTGTAAATATAGAAAATTGAAAATTTTTTTTCAAGGAAATATTCTTTTTGATAATGATGCAATCTACAAATATTGCCAAAGCAATAATTTATTTGGGCCAAACTTGAAATTTTCATAGAGTAACAATTACGTATGTAGTCACAACATTGTGTTTATCTTTTTTCTGTACTTTCTAATTGTAAGAAAAAAGTTGTATCATAAATAAGTAAAAATTTTATATTTTTGTCATTGCAGTTGCACATTAAAAAGTTTGAATGAACTGCTTATAACACATGGCAAAATTAGCAAGTTGATTTGATAGAAATAACTTTAAAAAAAGTCTGTTTCATTTCTAAAAAAAATGTCATATGTAATTTATACTTAGTAACGAAAAATATTCCTTCCTAGGTCCCCATTTAAATAAAAAAAAATGCCTTGGTATTACTGCTCTATTAGGTATGCATAAACTAATTGGAATAAATTATCAGGGATATTATGGTTTCTTTAAAAAAAAATTATTTCCAATGTCCTTGTTTTCTCATGTTCTTTATACATACTTACTTATGCAATACAAAACAGAAACACTAGATTTTTAACTTATTTTACTCAACCTTTTGGGTTGTTCAATTGCTTATAGAACTGAATTGTCCTTATTTAAATTTTCTTATCTGCAACTGCGATTATTAAAAAACAAAAAATATCTCCTGGACTTTCTATTTAAAATATACAGCTATATGAAATTTGTTGTACTTGGTTAGATTAAAAAGTTATCAATATGACGTTCTTTTATAGAAATGGAACATAGAACAAAAACAAAACAAAAAAAAATAAGTTATTTCTCATCGGGTCACCTTGCCATGCTTTATAAAAATCTCATTTAAACTTTCTAATGTACAACTGCAATGATAAAAAATAAAATGTTTACTTACTTATAATTTAACTTCCTTCTGCCAATAAGAACGTACACAAGAAAGACAATAAACATAAATAAATTACATCAAATATTGTCACATCCATTTTCCACACGGGCACGGCCATGAAAATGGACAATTATTGCCTTAAAAACACGAAAAAATGGACACGGAACCGCAAAAGTACCCTAACATAAACATAACCTCCTGACAGTCCTGGCTAGAATGATGTCACATTTTACCCACTGGCCAAGAGCGTCAAGTCTCTGTTGATGCCGTTAGTTATAAATATGAAGAATAATATTACTTGAAAAGAAAAGTTAGTTCTGATAACTAAGATTGTATCTTAATCAAAATTAACAAAATGATAGGGACTACAAATTCATAATGTGTTATTACAATAAGCTTAATTGATAAATACAAGTTTGTAGGAACCTTGATGTAACATTTAAATAAGATATATACAGAGTAAATTTCAGCTAAATAAAATATTTTAATTCTGCCAACTAATATGAAAACAAGATATTTTCTTTGTTTTGATGGCATCATTTTTTGGTAAATATAACCAAGAAATAAATCTTTTTTGTTTTCCTAATTAAAAAAAGTTATTTTTGGTAACTTAAACACAAGAACAAATAAAAATTAGTACCAAATACCAAGTAATTTTTAAGAGTGCATCACAATACTAGAACAAACTATATCAGACATACACCAAGACGAATATAACAGCGGACCTCCAGTAATAGACCTGAACTGAAAGTAAAAATATGCCATTTACGTACCTACCTTAAGAAATACCAAATGAAATTTATTCGTCTATGGTCAGCCTGACTTACGGACCCACGGGTTGCTTATGGGCCGATGGGTGTAATTAATTTGACCATCTGGGCCTAATGGCCGTCCGCAAATATACCTAAACGCCTATGTTCCTGTCCGCCTTTCTGCGAGAGACTAATAAATTTCGGATGTTGAAAGATGAAGGGCGCCTAATATAATATCGTTTTGATAGGTCAGGGACAGTAGCCAAGAATAATGGGTCAGACCACACGGAATTGATACGCATCAACATAACTGGATTTTGTGTTGGAGTGTAATTTGTCAAAATCTTTCAATTGAAGATTTAGGATAATATAGTAAGTCGGCAGACAGCGACGTGCACTTTGTTGGACTTTAAGTCAGCCACCCTACATTGCTCATCTGACACAAAAACGGTGTCACCTTAAAATACTTCACCCGACTTCTTATCTTTTTCTTGTTGTAGAAAATCCCAGTGGCGGCTCGCGGTCTTAAAAAATAGTGAAGAGCTAGGTATAGTGCGGGTACTTAAACAAACATTGACTTAAAACCCGTGTAAAAAAACGTCTCTCTTATCCTCATCTGTCCAACGACCGAATGGAAATTCTAACAAATTACAAACTATGTCATTAATTGGGTTCATTTTTAAAACACACAACTAAGTAGGTACGTACACTACTGAATTAAGTGAAAAATAAAAACAAAACTTTTTAATCACACAGTAAATCACGTAAAAACGATATCTAAGTATAACTGTAAGTTTTGCGAAGCCTTAAAATAAATACCTTAAGGTTAGGCAAACCAATGCTAAAACAATGGTGCATACGACTTATCTATATTTAAATTGCCCTTCATCATAGTGCAAATTGTTACATGCTGCTTGCGTGACTGACGTCAACCATAACAACGGTGAATATCAAAGCCCATGTTGGGGATGGGTCTTCACTTGCTTTGAGCGGGACGGACACGGTCGGCTGGGGCGCGCCAAAATGCAGGAGTGTTTATAATTATTATTGTCCATCGGAGTTAACCGTGACCCTCTTATGCTAAGCTACATTCGGATTAAATTATTATTATTATTAATTCGAACATAATTATTTTTTATGGGCTGAAATGGTAGATGTATTGGTACTATAATATTGTCGAAAAACTTTCCTACTGTTTCTTTTTTTTTTTTGGTGAAGCCGCTTCACCAACTTCACCTGACGAGCCACCACTGGAAAATCCGGAGCAGAAAGAACCTACAGCTGAACGTACTATATTTCAAACCGCGTCGATGATATAGAAAAGCTACAAATAAAATCCACCCTATTCAAAAATCGCTAATATCTCGCAAGTTGTCTTCTCATCTGATCTCGCGAAAAGTATAAAATTAGTAAGATTTTTAAAAGTAAATGATACTCGTAGCGTATTTAGGGAAATTTCACATCTGCTTTAATTGAAACTAAAAAATGACATATTAAAATTTAAAAAATTTAGTGCATACGAGAGAAAATCAATTTTTTTTAATGTTGCTCAATAATAAAAAACACTATTTTTCATTTTACTAAAAGTTAATAATAGTTATGCCCGAATACGAAGTCACGGCCTTCTATTCAAAAAACGAAAAAAATACTTGAAGACTAGATTTTTTTACTTAAATTAATTTTAATAATCAGGAATACAAGAAATGTTTTAAATAATTTAAGATAATCCTGAACATATTGTCGAAAATTAATTTTTGTTGAAACCTAATTGGCCAACATTTTAAAATTAAACTTTAAAACAAACTTTTAAAAATAATTTGATCTCTTTAAAAAGTAAGAATTTTTTTCGTTTTTTGAATAGAAGGCCGTGACATCGTATTCTGGCACTTGACAGAAGTGAGGTTAAGAATGTACTTTAAGAATATGTAAATCTGTCAGATGAAATTCGTTCTTTTTTAATTTAAATCAAAACATTTTTCCCAGAGTCTATCTATCTATGTGTACACAATTTTTTCCTAGAGAGTGCACGAAATGGTGCGAAAATTGGAGGTATAATAACAAAATTAATAAAAAATGTCTTTTCCCTTGCCATAAATGCTCAGTTCAAAGATCAAACAGTCCAGTCACTATATTTATCACGGATTTTTACTCTGCCAGCCATAGAACCGTGTTACAAATGACAAGCCATTGTTTGCGCACCGCGGCCTTTTAAAACTGGGCGAAAGTAGGCTTGTATTATTATTAGAGACTTTAGCAAACGGACTTATTAATTTTTAAATGAAACACTTTTCAAAACCACAAACAGAATTGACGAGTTTTTCATAATAACAATTTTTTTTCCGAAAATCGATAGAAAATATTGACATTTTAGAAAGAAAAAGTCAATTTTTCCTTACACTTAGTCGTTGCTAGGCAACGGAATATAACTGTTAGGAAATATTTATTATTGTAAATATTATTTCTGTACGGCTACTTGTAAACTAAAATGTATTAAGCTTGACAATTCAATATTACTGTGTTTCCATAGTTACAACACAAATATTTAATGGCATCCTTTATTTGTGAACAAAGTTAATAATATTTATCTACTTTCATTTAGTAATATGAATTTTTTTGTAAGGGCATCTATTACAGCACTAGTGCTGTAATAGATGCATTAACAGCACTAGTGCTGTAATGGAAAAAAACGGTTTTATTAAAATTTTGCTGTTAAATAAATCCACACTTTTTAGAAGAATGATTTATTATTAACAATTATAAAATTAATTACCAATTATTAATTAAAATATAACACTTAAGGTTTATTATAAACATTAATAATACACTTTTTACAATTAGAAATTTGTATACCAGAAGTGGATGTGATGGAGCCCTTTACGTTACGTTGTCTGAGAAAATCTGCTTATATCTTGATTATTCTTGACTGAAATCATAGTTCTCAACATTGAGTAGTGAGTCCATAGTGTAGATGGTTTCTGAGAGCGTTGCTTTACGGCAAAATAACCCAAAAGGATTTTCTCAGACACCTCCTTTGTTGTTGTTAGCGTTTCACCAATCTTCAAACTTCTGATACCCCAACTCATACCGCGCCTTGGATTTTGTCGGAACTAAACTTAAGATCGCTTCGTTTGCCGCTGCTTCTATATCAGAGGGTAAACTTCCATCAGAATCGCTCATTTTGAAAAACGCTTTTTATATTTTTGAATTTGTTTGACAAAGTTTCGACAGTAACCATGCGAAACAGTAACTATGCGAAAGGTAACATAAAAAACTTGATTAGTAAACTTAATAGCAGGTGCATTTTTACAGTTACAATAGGTATTCTGGTTGTAAATTCATATTACTACACTTGATGTTTTAATAAACTCGGCTGACGCCTCGTTTGATAACTTTCACATCTCGTGTTGTAATATGAATCTTTACAACACTTATATCGTAAATAACTATTATTTCAAAATTTTAACAAGTTGCTTGTAATAAATTATGTCCTTTTAATAATTTTAGATTTACGGAAATATAGTATGTATGCCCGTAGAAAAAGCTACATTCCCAGACTCCGTATTTCCAGTCTCGGCTTGCGCCTCGACATACAATCTTTACGGTCGTCCGGGAATGTTCAGCTTCCATAAATTTAACCAACCCCCGGTGGTACTACCTGCACGTGATGAAAATAAAGTATTTTGCAATGAAATCAAAGCCAAATTATGAAAATGGTGGCTTTTAAATATTCGTTGGGTCACTCTGTAGTCCCTTTGCGTACCTAATGAGCTTTTATCACTCTACACCTTTCTGAAATAGACTATAAGCTCATTTGACACAGAGAACCAAGCTATATAGCTGAATATACAAAACATTACATCGACTCTCGGCTTTGCTAAAAATCTCTATTATAAGCTCTGACGACGGCATCAAGTGACACTTTTGCACAAAATCGTGGTTTCAAAATTGCTATATACATCACGTGCTTAATGGTATAGCGCGGGTGGGTAGTGATGGTTATTGTTTGGGTATGCCCTATATGGATGGGTGGAGTAGACATTTTTATCTTTTAAAAGCCATAAGTTGTTATTATGTTATGAAACCGCCGGCTACGGCGTCGAAATGTTACAAAATTGCTTTTATCGAGGACTGATAGGTCATTTTCAAAATGTCAATTGGTGATATTGGGTTTTAAACAGCCGCAAATTATATAAATATTTCGTCCAGTCACAGCAACAAACTTATTTAAATTAAATCTTTATTATTTAATTATAAGTGTTAGCTCTTAAAGAATATAATATGTTCCAAACGGTTCGTCTTAATTACAGTACACCACCAACCCACCCATGAAAACCATTCAAATGAAGAATGTCCGAGTCAGGTAAATTAAGGAGACCATATACGTACCTGTAACGAATCTAGTTAAATAAAATACCGATTCTTAAGAAAAAAATAATAGGATTAATTGATCTATGCAGTGGCGGCTCGAGGTAAAAGGGAGTCATTTACCGGTAACTTTAGCAAGAAAAAAATGCGTTTTAAGGACATCGACTACTTTTTTACTTGTAACAAATTATTGTCTATAGTATAGTACCTACTGTTATAAAAAAATACTATTTCAAAAATGTGTAGAGCAATAAAAGCTCATTAGGTATGCAAGGGACTACAGAGTGACCCAACGAATATTTAAACTACTTTCATAATTTGCCATTGATTTCATTACAAAATTCTTTATTTTCATCAAGTACAGGTAGTACTACCCGGGTTTGGGTCAAATTATGGGTTTTGCCTATTGTTGTGCATTCACAAACACTGAAAATGGTGTGACAAAGGCGTGCATTATGTACATAGTATTAGGTACACTTATTTTTTTATTAAACATTATAAAAAATACAAAAAATACATTATACAGAAATTAAATTATAAAAAATCATAATATTCTTCGTCATCTGAGGAACTGTCATCTCCTCTTGACGTTATAATTAACGCATCGACGGTCCGATCGATCAGGTGGTCAAGACCCCACATTTTCTCCTCTTCTTTAATCACATGATGGACTGCTTTTCGCCAGTTCTCTGATGTCACTTCCTCAATGGCTTGATCAAACAGTAGCTTAACGTTTTTCATTTTAAATATCGTGTTATGTCTTGCTACAAATCCTTTCACTTGCGCCCATAGAAGTTCCATAGGATTTAGTTCGTAATGATATGGCGGTGTACGCAGCACAGCTATACTATGTTTTTCAGCTATATCTTCCACGGCATATTTTATAAAACGATGTTAGTGTAAATTTGCTATAGCTAATGGTTCCTACTTTATCAAACTATCTTCTTTTTTTTTCTTTGGTTAGTTATTATAAATAATTTAATGCGCAAAATTAACCTGCGCCTAGAGCTGACACCGAAATTGAACCTAACTGGACGGAGTTTCTCATTTTATTACTCTACACCTTTCTGAAATCGACTATAATATGAAAAACCTATAAAATGATAATTATTTGTGCACAAAATATGTTTTAACCTCACAGTATTTGCTTATCATTTAAATAATCAAGCATAAAAAGCAGTAGAAGGAATTGGTCTCGTTATCGCATCCACATATTCAATTTGTCTAATATTTAAATTAGATTTTGGACGACAGTTTCTTTTAAACGTCAACCACTTTCTAAAATTCAACTTATTATTGTTTTTAAATGTTCGACATTTTACTAAAACTACTTGATTTAAATAAATAAGAGACTATTGCGCCCGACCGGGCCGGCACCCGCATCTAAATTCGATTATTAATAATCGAGAAATTGTAAACAAACTACCCAGACTGCAGAAATCACTTGACCTGGCACCTGACCCTATAGACGTTATGATATTTTCCCCAAAATAAATAAAAACTAATTAATCGACGTAGCGCTTAAGATATTCTTTCCACACGTTATTTCTACAATATTGTAACGTCCATCGAAACTTTAATCGAAAAATTATTTGAAAAAAGCCCACAGAGTGGCAAAGCAGTGGAGGGGGGGGGGGGGGGGGGATCAGCCGAAAACCGTAAGTAATTTCTAAGAAAAAAAGTAGCTTCGTCGTCGCCTTTGTTCCTCTATGGACGCCCATGGACTTTAAAGTAACTAAGTTTTGTTAGTATAATTGATCGTGTTGGGTCTGCTGTTAGTCTTCCAAAATTTGATATTATATGATCACCTTTACCAATGCAGGTGACTCATTCCGCAAGACTCTTCTCAGCCGACGGTGACGATCAAAATACCTGCTACTTTTGTTTCGTTTTGTTAAACTAACCGTTAAATAAGATATAAAATCACAAAAAAATGCAAAACGAACACACCAAATACCAATAAAATTAACGGATACTTTTAATAAAATAAAAATAAATAACTCCTACAAAATTATCGACAGAAAATTTATTTAAAAAACCTAAACACAGAAGTACACTCATTCTCAGTGGCGTAGCCAGAAAATATGCTCGGAGGGGCTTAATGGGCGTAAGTAGGAAAAAAAAAATTCTGGAGTAAGGGACAGTCGGGACTACATAATATTGTATCTAGTGAAGAAGGCGGAAAAGCGCCGCAGATGAAAAATTTTCGGGGCCACTCCCAAAGTTCGTTTAATACCAAATTGCGGAAAATAAAATATTAAAATTTGTTTTTGTAAATGTTTTTGTTTTTGATATGCTGGCTCTTTATTAAAAAAAATGTTTTATTTTGTGAAAAATATGAATATAGGTGTCAATCCAACATTTTAACATAAGACGTATGCATGACTCTAACCCACGTTTTTCGGGCTCGGTTGTTCATGATTAAAAATGAAGTAAATATCTCTCATCACGCGAAAATTGATGATTTTTTTAGAAATCATGTATTTTAGGAGCGTAGATTTAAGAGCAGTATTTGGTGCAAATGCTTAGGTTTTGAAATACTCCTTCTTAAGTGTCGTTTTGTATATTCATAATAAAGCTTTCTCGTTTCTGCCTGCACTATTTTTTTTTATTAAAAATTATCACACCTCTTCAATAAAAGATGTTTTAATTAAAATGTTTACTTTAATTTTTCTTTTTAAAAGTAAATACCTAATAGTTTTTGGTTTTTGTTGAAAACATATTTTATTACATTGGGTTATATTTTTGTTGATTTAAAATAGCTCTTAAAAAGGGAAAACGGAACAAACAAGTATATAATAGAAAACTACTATAAAATATTATTCTTTTTACTCGTTTTCCTATAAAATTGCATCATAAATCAATAACTAAAACGAGATGCGTCCGAAACCTTAATCCCTATATAAAATAGGACTTTTAGAAGAAGACGTTTAAAAACTAAACATTTCCTACAAGATCATTGTAATCTAAGCCAAGAATACATTATTTAAAAATTTAAATTAAGAGTCCAAGCGTGAGACGAAAAATTAGATTGCAATTAGACTTTTAGATCCCATACATCGTTTTTTTTTTCGTAATTTTAGCGTAAAGATATAAAAACCTGAGACAATTCAAACCTTTAAAACCACTTCCGGTTTACCCGGAAGTGAAGTCAACTTTTAAATTATAAATGGAAACCCCTTATTTTTATTCGACGTTTAAATTTTATAAAATATTCTCTTTTCAATGACATATCACGCTTCATCATTTGTGTTAAAAATGGCCGGCCAGATCAATTTTCTTTTGTTTTCTAAAATGTCTATAGTTTTGGTAAAACAGGATGAGTGGTAAAGAGTAGGCCATTAAAACGTTAGAATGGTTTATTTAAACCTACTTTATAATATAAGTTTGACGTGCTTGAGAAAAATGTATCCGTTAAGACTATTTTATTTACACTATATTTTTTAATACAACACAGCGGAATTTTTCGATTTTTTCAAATGACAATCCATCTTTGTTTTATTATAATAAAATTCTTCATTTAATTTTCTTTCTAACGGTGTATCACAAGTTAATAATTATTTATTAGGTAATAGTAGAAATTCAGGAGAAATATCATAAATATTTTCTAGACCCATATAAAGCATAGGGAGTTTCGTCAAGACCAGTCTAGTATGCTGTGGAAAACAAAAACATATTTCTAATTTTATTAGACCAAAATATCAAATTATATTAAATAAAATTGCGAAAATTGAAAGAAAGGAATTGTTTTCCACGGCATAATTGACATAACTTCTCATGGCCTATATAATAATTATTAACTTTTGATACACCGTTTGGAAGAAAATTAAATAAAGAATTTTATTATAATTGAACAAAGATGGGTTGTCATTTAAAAAAATCGAGATATTCCGTTCATTTTTTTAAAAAACAGAATTTAAATAAAATAGCCCTAACGGATACATGTTTTTGAAAGATGTCAATTGTACACTGAGAAAAAGGATTAATTCCCAATACCCAGTTATATTTCATCCAACTAAATAATCGAGTTGGTAACGAGCAACTAAATCACCGAATTCAAAGAATTACATAATTTAATTGGAATTTCAATAAAGGTTTAATTGATCGACAACTATACCAAAAATGTTTAATATAAATTAAATTGCGTAAATTATAATTTATTTGATTTTTGGATAGTGCATATTTAGCAAAATTAAAATTTTGTTCTCACAACGACGATTTAATTCATGTAATGAATAATAATCCTTTGTGGTAATTATATTTTATTTTGAACAGATTTTAATATTCTTGTGACAACTATACTATAGTTTGCAAAAACTAAATCAATTTTGCTCAAAAGTAATGCGTTATTCCAAAAATAATATCATTTTATTGGCGCAATTATATCAGATTGTAAGAAATAGTACAATATGTTTTAGAAATAATGTATTATTGTGCTAAAATAAGTTAATTTAATTGTAACAATTATTTATAGATTCATTTTAAACCCTCAAGATATTTTTTAAAACTAATTTATAATTGTAACAATATGTTGATTTTATTTAGTCAACTATTGCATGCATCTTAGAATAATATTAGTTTATTGGCGCAATTATATCAGATTGTAAGAAATAAAACAATATGTTTTAGAAATAATGTATTATTGTGCTAAAATAAGGTAAATTAATTGTAACAATTATTTATGGATCCATTTAAAACACTCAAGGTATTTTTTAAAATTAATTTATAATTGTTACAATAGGTTAATTTTATTTAGTCAACTATTGCATGCATTTGATAATCTGAAACATTTATAATTACATGATGGTTGTCCAAGAAACGCGTGTCGGATAATAGCTGCTAAACCATTGAACTTATGAGAAAAATCTCTGAATGAAACGTTTAACGTTTTATCTCTGCTCTAACTAAAAATTATCTTCAAGTATACAGGGTGTGAATAGTTATACCTAAAATGCTATTTTATTTAAAGAACACCCTGTGTATTGGATTTGAAAAAATAGTCCAGAGACCTGAGTATCAATATAAAATAACGAGAAAAACACCAAGTTAATGCTCTCAAATTTCATATTAATTCATGGTTACATGTTTCGATCCCATAAGGGAAGCATCTTCCGACCTTAAGACAAAACAAGTAAACCGGGAACAAACTGTATACAGGGTTACAAAACATTACAGGTTAAAATCTCTATTTAATAGAGACATTACAGGTTTAAATCTCTATTTAATATATATAATATATATAAATTATATTTTGTAAGACTGTGCAGTTTGTTCCCGGTTTACTTGTTTTTTGGTAAGGTCTGAAGATGCTTCCCTTATGGAAGCGAAACATGTACCTAACCATGAAATAATATGAAATTTGAGACTGTTGACTGGGTGTCTTTCTCGTATTTCTCGTTATTTTACCCTGTGTATTATTGGATTTTTAGATTCTACATAAAATTTTAATTAATTTTATTTAATTTTTTATTAAATTTATTATTATTCTATACCTAATAGTAACGGAGATAATGACTTTCAATAAATGAAGTTTTTTAACTGACAGCTTCGAACTTTCTAACTCTCAGTCATATAGAGCAAAACGGCTCACATGTCCCAATATATTTTCCATTTTATTATCTTCCCAAAAAATTTACTTTCGAGTTACATCTGGTTTAACAGTAAGTTGACACTTTTGGAAAGATAATAAAAATAAAAGATAGGGACATGTGAGCCGTTTTGCTCTAAAGACGGACGGGACCGTTAGAAAGTTCGAAGCTGTTAGTTCTAAAAGTCAAAAAATTCATTTTTTAAAAGTCAATATCTCGAAAACCATTAAGTACCTATATACTAATAATAAATATAAAAAAAATTATAATTTTATGCAGAATCTAAAAATCCAAACATATACAGGGTGTTTTATTTCAAAAAGTAGCATTTTTGGTAGAACTATTATTTGAGACCGTTGAAGATAATTTCGAGTTGTAACGGAGATAAAACGTTAAAAGTTTCTTTCAGAAAATTTTGTCATAACTTCAACGGTTTAGCAGTTCCGACGCGCCCTTCTCTGACAACCATGTATATTATAATAAAACTATTTCAGATTTTCAAATGCATGCAATAGTTGACTAAATTAAATTAACATATTGTTACAATGTAAAATGTAATGTAACGTTACATGCATGTAAAAGAATATATAGCGAATGTAAAATTGGTTTTATGAAATGAGCAAAATAAGATGACTGAAATTATAACACCATTCAATAATAAATACGCTTTATTTTTCGCATTTTTTGGTGATGGTATTAATAAAAAAAGTTAAATTATGAAATATTTATTTTAAAAATTGTAATACATATTATATAACACGTAACAAAATAAACAACCTCGTTCTAAATATATTTAAACAGAGTCTGCCACAAGTCAATGCACAGTGCACACTAACATTTTTTTTAAATAAGAAACTATATACATAATATAAAACAGTTTTTTATGTGTTTCGGTCAGTTCTAAGCTCAATGCCTTGGATTTTAAGTTAGATCTATATATCAGTTTTGACATTAAACGTTGATATATACGTAGAACCATCTTGTTTGGTATGAAAATTATGGGGGAAAATAGAAAACAAATTTTTTAGAGTAACCGCTTTATAGGACGTATTCGTAAATTGTACTTTGTATGATTGAAAATGTTTAATATAACCAAGTGTATCAATTTTTTTAACGACAAAATGAACTTCTAGGTCATTAACTAAAATATGGCAAATTTGTGAAAATATAGGTAACTCCTCTTTATCTAAACCTAAAACAACAATGAGATCCTTTTTGTACATAACATTAAAATACTTAACCCATTTTACCTCTATACAATTAATAGGAACTGAACCATTAGAAGAAAATCTTAATTCATTTTCCACCCGTGGACCAAATTCAATTTTTTCCTTTTCAAATCCATTCCGACTTATTAGCCTATTACATAGTTTTAGCTGATGATTTATGGCAATAGTGCGGGCAATGTTAATTCTGGAAGTTACATTATGAGCTGCGATTTTGGATATTTTATGAAATGCCTCAAATCGAATAGCCGAGTAATATCTCGGCGGTCCCAGAAGTGTTATAACAGTGGGATAATGAGTTAAAAAGTGATATTTGGGCTTTAATGTTTGCTTAAACTGATTTATATATAAGGTATGATGTTCTTTAATAAGTTGACGCAAATATAATATAACATTCTTATCAAAATTTCTGCTGAAGCAAATTTCTAGAATTTCATATAACACTAAATAAAAGGCCCAAACATCGTTATCTTCTGGCACCAAATCGCCAATAATGACACCAAAATATATTACAAAGGCATACATTTCCGAAGCACTTACAGTAATATAAGATTTTTTTAGTTGTTCAGATTTCATTTCAGGTATACTATTTCCTGCATCCGAACTACATGAATGATTAAAATATGAGATTCTCGTATTTAACATTTCCAGAGAAAAACATTTTTGTAAAACTAATTCGTTTATAATAATTCCCATATCATAGCGACATACTCCTTCTAGTAAATCATGCATAATGTCACAGGAAAAATTTAACGTATTTTTAAAAAACTTTAACTCGTTCCAAATACATTCGGTTTTAACTCCATTGTCGGAATTTTCTACGTCTATGGCATAATTTTGCGGATTACGTAACAAATGGGAATATTCACAAATAAGATTGAAACACAACGTTTTATCCGCGCGGCATATCCTACAATAATTATTTGCAACAAAACTTTCGTTGAAACCGGTTAAAAAATTTAAACCTAAGTTATCTCCTACCAACGCAATGACAGTAAAATAAATTTGAATTTTTTTCAATTCCGATATTTTCTAAATCTTTTAATTCAGAGATTATATTAGAAAATATTTCTCTGTGGGTAAAATGTTTTTGAAAACGGGTTTCATATATTTGAAATAAGAATATATTATCAAGGAGGCTAGAATAGCATGGAGGCAAACAAGCAAGGGTGCAATAAATGCCACCTAACTTATGAATACCGGCCCGTGAACCCAACGGATTTCCTGTTTCGAATTCATCAAAATATATATAGAGGGGCATAATTAACTTATTACGCATATGTTCGCGCAGGTCTTTCCAAATTTTTCCCTGAAAAATGCTGGATATATTATCTTTATCCTTCTCTTCTTGTGATATAAAATTTATTATTGCGATATACACTCCTGGTAGTTCCAAAAAGTGTTTCAAGACTGACCGTAAATCAATAATTTCCGCCTGACATTTAACGACATCGTGTTGAATTCTGCCTGAGATTCTTTTCGGACCACGAAGTTCACATATTGTGAAAGAAGTTGGAGCAACATAATATCTGCTTTTTTCGAAATATTTTCTACGTAAATAATCAGTTTGTAAATTCTCAAAGGGAGTTTGGAAACATCGAAAAATATTTTGAATCCGATTTTTATCGTTATTAGAAATTTCATACTTCATTAGCACTTCCAATACATTTGATGTAACAATTTCACATATTGAGCAAAACAGATTACTAGTGCCCTCTACTACATGCTGCACTATCGATCTGGTAGTTGAATCTTTTGCATGAAGTTGGCAAACAAATAAAGAACATTTTTGAAATATTGCATTTTTAATATTGTCGATCGAGTTAATATCTGGAGAGAACTGCGAGACAGTATCACCCTCGTTAAAATTTGAAACGTTCGTAACCTCTAAGAAAATGTCCTTGACCTCAGAAGGTATGTTACTGGTCTTAGTAGTAAATTGAATGTCTGATGCGATATTTCTTGTATGGGGAATAATTACATTATTGACATGTTTGTGATCGAGATGCTTTTTCAGAAATCTTAAGAGTGAATATGACCTAAAACAATTCTTGTAACCACATTTGTATAACCCTTCAAATCTGTGACTATGCTTAACATGCTCAATAAACATTTCATTTGATGTACAGGTAACGTTGCATATAGAACATCGCAACATTCTAATTATATTTATTGAAAACTTTAAAAAATAAAAAAGTTTCGCCACGGTTTTTCATTCAGTCATAAACTAAATTTGGTCCACGGTAAACAAGACTAACAAAAAAATCAACTTCTTAGTATTAACGTTATAACTTAACAAATAATAAAAATATATGAATATTACTTAAATATCGCCACGGTCTTTGCTTCGTTTTATAACTTTAATAAAATCCAAGATATATGGTATTTTATTGTCGTACCTCGTTTCCAGCTCAAATATTTCCATCTGCAAAAGATACCAAATGTGTTCGCATTCAGGTGGGTAATTGGCATTAAAAACAATAAATGCTTTTAAACAAATGTCTAGGGCTTGCAATAACGATTTGGTCTTGTAGAAGATTCCGTCAATATATATATATGAGGACAGTACTCTGGTTATACTGGGAGCTTCCACAATTACAAATGGCTGCAACGTTAATCCATGTTTTTTTGCTTTGTCCCTTTTCGTCTCTACGTACTTTTCGATCTGATCCGGCACCTAAAAACAAAAAGAAAAATAATTATACCACTATACAGGTTGCTACAAATTCGAGTATGTGATCGACAACCGTAAGAGATACAAGGTTGTTTTATATTCTCCTGAGAGTCGTGCCTCTATTTTGACAATACCTATAATAAAATTTT
Source organism: Polydrusus cervinus (assembly GCA_935413205.1). Taxonomy (NCBI): domain Eukaryota; kingdom Metazoa; phylum Arthropoda; class Insecta; order Coleoptera; family Curculionidae; genus Polydrusus; species Polydrusus cervinus. The sequence continues at coordinate 50,768,269 of OW284516.1, read as the reverse complement.
TATTTTTACTGCCTGTTAAAATAAAAAAAAATTGCACCATTGCAAGTATTACTACAAAACAAAGGACTTACTTTTACTTGAAGAATTAAACCTTCTCTACATTCCGAAATACTTGGTTTCCATTTTTTAATTTTCGGTGACCTATTGCATATTAATGCGCACAAAAGATAAACTTGAATTAATGTCCGTGAATCTAAAAATGATAAAATTATTGTTAGTAATAATTAGCATAAAACTATAAAATTCCGAGACGAACCTTCTGATAGGTCTGTATCCAACAAGTCGACCATAAACTCGTTTTCAGTATTCTGAATATTTTTCCATTTAATTTCCAATGCTGACTGGAACAAGGGGTTAAAGTTTGTGTAAAAGTTGGCAGCTCTTTCTGGATATTCAATTTCAAAATCCTTTTCAATCTGAAAATGCAAGATGTTATATTTTAAGCATGTCTAGAAAAGAGCCGGCTAAAAAAATGGTAATACAGTAAAAATAATTTAAAACATTTGCTCACTAATAGATATCCAAAATTATGTTTGAGAATCGGCCATTCGTTTAATATACTGGCGACCGTGGTAAATTTATTTCCTGCCAATTGTTGTTTCCTGAACTGCCTTGTTTGCGTCCAATGTCTATATATTTCTTCCAAGGGTTCTGCGTGGTCTTCCAACCATATTTTTGACCTTATAATCGTATCATCAACATCGTCACCTATTTCGTGCAAAACTTAATTTAGTACTTTTAATTTCGCCGAAGAAAACAGAGACAACGAAACATTGAAGCTGCTCTACATTAACATGGTGTCAATTTTATACGCTCAGAATTTAATAACACTAATTTAACACCATAAAAATAAATGTTTTGTCTGTCTCATTTGTACTTTTATACGCGACGGCATTAAAAATATCCAGTTCTATAAATTTTAACGAATGAACATTATATATACCTATGTCAGAAGTCTCATCACAACTGTCTGTTTCGGCTCTTGCCTCCATTTTGGGTAATACCCCCGCTTCTCTCAAGAGGGATAATTCGTTTTTATATTTGTCGGGTAGCTTTCCTCTTGCAACACCTGATTTATTAAATTTGCTATCCGACTTTCTGACAGGTGGTATGTAGTAGGATGTTTTTTCTTCTAGCGGGAACAGTTCTATAATTTTGTTACTTAATTGGTCCCAGCTTGTATTTGTTAGATACCTAAAGAAGTGTTTCATTTTAAAGATTAAAAAATAAGTTATTTGTAATAATTTTCAATTACCCATACTCTTTCCGGTTTGTGATTAGGTGAGTTATTAGCACCTCCACCAAGTATTTTTGATAACGCGGTGTTAAATATTTGTTCTTCTCATAAAATTTCATAACTGCCTCTCCATAACAATTTTCTTCCAAAATGATTTTTATATTTAAATCTTGAAGAGAAACAGAAAGTTTCCTATTTAAAATTTCGACTGCACTACTGGAGGTACTTGTTGTTGGACTTAAACAATCCAAACTTAAGTTCAGCATACCTTGCTGCGTCTCAGCACTATTTGTAGATAGACAATCTAACTCTAAGTTTGGAATAAGCGGTCGGAGCTGACCTTCTGTATCTATCAGAAATTCTTCGATCTGAAGATTATTTTGATCACTTTCTTGTTCCAGCAGCATATTGTTTTGCTGATCTAAATTGGGATCTTTTGTTGGCTCTGTTAACTCTTTCATTTGTTTTCTTAACAACGACTGATAGCCGATTTGAGGCACTAGTTCTCTGATTGCATTATCATTTTGTTTAAAAATTTCTTTTAGGGCATCCAATGTAACACCATGTTCTAAAAAAAACGTATCCTGCAATTACTCTGGTCATGTCACATTTCTAAATGATATGAAAATGCCATTAGCTCATAGCATCCTTAAATTTTATGACGTGGTTTCCGAACACCCTGTATATTTCAAGAAATCTTTTTTTAGGACCTGTATATACATATTTTTTTAAATTTATGTTGTATAAAAAAACAAGGAGTCTCATCTTCTTAAACATCCCAAATATTGCTTAAAAATGATCGAAGGAAAAATATTGTAACGCCACTGAAATAAATGCAACTTCACTTTTTTAAATACGGACCGGGATTTTTTTATTTTAATTTTTAAAATTCATTTTACCCCAAATACAATGATGTACGTTTCGACAAAAATTATACATTATCAGGACATTTTTTGCTTTGGCATTAAAGTAGAAACTAGAAAAAATACAATATTTGAAAAAAACATGGGCGTACTGAGAAAATTTCATAAAATTTCCTGATAATGTATAATTTGTGTCGAAACCTACATCATCGTATTTGGGGTAAAATGTGCTCTGCATTAAAATAAAAAAATCCAGGTCCGTATTTAAAAAAATGAAGTGGACCATGATATCCCAGACATAACAAGTGATTGTAATTGTGTATTGATTATTGTTAGAACGTAATCCTAAAATTGAAACCGAGCTCAGGAAGTACAAACAATTTGGCAACGCTGTTAGTGGATCTTAAGAGAGCTTTAAAAATGGCGCACTTTCTCTAATTTAATCAACTTTTTAGGAGCTACCGTTTAAAAGATACAAATAGTAGTCAATTAAATAGTAGCCACCCTGTATATTTTACGATATTACTGAGCACAAAATTCCGCAACTTTCCATAATTTTACCGACGCTGTATCTCGTATATAGTTTCCGAGATTCGCCAAATGAGCCTCGAATTTGGGACACCCTGTATATTAATGTCTTTGTACATGGTGGCCCATTAATAAGGGACGAAGGCTATATCTCAGAATCCGATCTGAGAAAAAAAATTATGGGTAAATCGGCAAAAAGAAAAAGCTGGAAATTAATTGTAAGTTTGTAAGTGCACCGCTAGAGGGCGTAAATCCAACTTCTGAGTAGAAAATACCCGACAAAATACCTACTATTTTAATCAAAATTATTTCAAGTGATATTGAAATTTTTCTTTTGTAACCTACCGAAAATATGATAACTTTTTTGTATCTACGTTTTTTCCCTACCTTGTCATATGAAGGGTGGGGGAAAGGGTAAACGTTGCGTTGGTTTGGAAAAAGTCAATAACTTTTTTTGGAATAACCGATTTCAAATATGGGCGCTTCTACTAGAATAAGAACGTTTTGCTAGGAAGAAAGACCATGCAAAACTACAGTTACTATGGTGAAAACCACTGTCCGATATGTTTCTTCCTTATACAGTGTCCGGCAAAAAGTTGGACCCATATATGGGAAACTTTTTTACTCGCTTTTTTACTAGCATTTTTATGATGAATTTTATACGAAAAAAAATTATTCCTCATAAAAAGCTCTGCATGGTCTAAAAAACCTAAAATTATAGCAGATGTTAGATTTTAGCAGGCGTATACGAGGTTTGTCAAAAAATAAACATTTTGACCAAGACTAAAGTAGGTGTAAGTAGGTACCTTTATTTTTGACAAACCTCGTATACGCCTAGAAAAATTTAATATTTGATAGTTGCCTTTTAGGTTTTAGACCAACCGGAATTTTTTATGAAGAATAAGTAACTGTTTTTCGTATAATTAATAATAATATATGTACGTATATGGGTCCAACTTTTTGCCGGACACTGTATAAGGAATAAACATTTCGGACAGCCGTTTTACCAGCAACTGTAATATTGTGATGCTCTTCTTCCTACAGACAAATAAAAACACCATTTCAAATTTTCGAGAAAATCATAAAATTCTACCTTGTCATAAAGCGCCGCCACTGACACGAAAAATAACTGAACTTAAAATGTTATTATTCTAGTAGAGCGCTCATAAAAATGCTTTAAAATTAAAAGAGAAGTTATTTGAAATCGGTTATGCCAAAAAAAAGTTATTGACTTTTTTTCAAACCAACGTTTCCCCCTTCCCCACCCTTTATTTGACAAGGTAGACAAAAAACTTAAATATAAAAAAGTTGTGATATTTTCAGTAGATTACAAAAGAAAAATTTCAATATAGGTTCACTTGAAACAATTTTGATTAAAACAATATTGTCTGCTCCGAGGTTGGATTTACGCCCTCTAGCGGTGGACTTTGCTGATTTACCAATAATTTTTTTTTCTGATGGTCGTCCGATTAACGGATCCTGAGATAGGTATCTATAGCCGGCGTCCCTTATTAATGAGCCACCATGTATATTCTATACAGAAAATTATATTTATTTTTTAATAAAAATGCATATTGTTATAGTATATTTACATAATAGTTTCCGAGATATTGACCCGTTTTCTATAATCTTGTAACGTTCCATCCACCGTGAAATATCCTGTATAATGCACTCACTTAAATTACGATATGTGCATATTTATTTTATTTTTACCATTTTCTGATTAATTGGTTAAAAAATTAAATTTTAAATAATCGTCAAGTCGTAAACAATTATTATCATATTTATTTTGGCGGCCATATTTTATACACAATTATTATTTAAGACAGGGTTTCTCAAACTACTTAGGCACTTATAGAAAATAATTTGGTTTAAATTACATTGAATTTTTATAAATGCAATAATAAATGTTATTTGTAGAAAAATTGGTACGGTTATACAGTGCGGCAGCGTGCGCATTGGAAAATTTAATCAAATTATTGGATTTTCGTAGCGCAATTCGCAACACATACATATAATAATGTACGCCATCTTCCCGGCGCGGCAATTCTAGAAACATATACCTACCAAGTAGATAACAACTAAAATATTAGATAATAAAATAAGGTATAATAAATGATGACTTACCGACAAACACAGGTACTAGCATAGGTAACCCCCATGTTTTTAATAAATCCTCCATTTCATCCATATTATAGGTCCAATTGGAACACAAACAACACTAACCCGCGCGCTTCGATTATCAAATACTAAATGCTTCGCGTCGCGGTCGTCTTCACGTTGAGACTCGAGCCGTAATTCTGGGAATCACCAACTAACTTGCCTACAGTAAAATTTAGTTCGCGGAACTCTGCCAAAATAAATTTATTTTGTAATATCTGTTTTATTTGCAGTATTAAATTATAATCTTTAGATTTCTTATAGCATACTATGCTAACAAATACCTAAATTCCTTGAATAAAATATTTATTAAGAAAATTGAAAGTAAATAATATTAGTAAACTGTAATTGATTGAATTAAACTTTTGTTAATTTAACCATATATATTCCAATTCGATTTTTTAGTTGCTCGAATTAATCAAAAATATTTTACAAAATTATGCCAAGAGTAATTTAGTGTAGTGAACTATAATCTTATTTATCCAATTAAAAAACCAATACTAGAAATGTTAAAAATCGCTTAATTGTCACCAGAAAGAAATTTTTCTCAGTGTATATTATAAATCAGATTAATCTTGAACCATTTTAACGTTTCCATGGCCTTTTCTTTACCACAAACCTTGTTTTATCCAAGTTACATATGGACATTTTAGAAAACAAAGGAAAATTGATCTAGGCGGCCATTTTTAAAACAAATAATATACTCTAATATGTCATTGAAAAGTGAATTTTCACTTATAATACCGCTAGAGGTCAAAAATTTCCAAATTTAATTTGGTCTCGTGTGGTATTCGGTAAGAAATTTCCACACCAAGTTGTGTTTAAATAATTAAAATTTATTTTTAGATTTCCAACAACGTCAATTTTCGTCTTCATCAAGTACCAGCAAAACATAGAAAGTTTGATCGACTTTTCTACTAATTGTAGTACATAGCTTAAAAGTGCCATTTTAGGATTTAAAATATTATATTCTTTCATTTTATAGTTACTTGGGCTTGCTACTAGTGGTAGAAAATCATAATTTAGACCTTTAAATTGTTGATTTCTACTCGTTGTAGTTGCACGAAAATACCATCTCAAGACACAACACAGTATATTCTTTAATTTTATATAAGTTCTGAGTAACTACAAGGGGTAGAAAATTGCTCTTTGGAGTTTTTATTAACTTTTCATACGCGCTTTATTGGTATGAAATTCATAACCAGCGCTCAGCGTCAGTATTTTGACAGTTCAAAACATCAGAAAAACTCGCGTTTTGTTGTAATAAAGAATATTGTGCAGCCAGTAAAACCAATAGAATTTGTTGTTTTAAAAATGAATCGGTTTAAAAATCATACGATATGCAAAATATGCGTGAAATTGTCAAATGTAATGGTCAATGACATTTACCCGCATTAATAGAGGATTGTGGCTCCTACTTGAAGAAAGAAAATTTCTTTCGAATTGTTCACGAATATTTGCATCTAAACTATTCAAAACTCAAAAAGCTAAATGGAAAAAAAGGTGAATAAAATAGTGTCCAAATATTATATATATTTCATTAGACATAGACATTTAATTCATTCCATTCCAAGTCCTACATTTTCGCCATTAAGAAGAAAGGAGGTGACTAGGATCTTCATTGATTAAAATTTTAAGCGAGGCTAGGCCTATAACTCCTTTTAATTATTGATAAAACATTAGCTAAAATCTAGTACATTAAGTTCGTGTTGTGTGAGGGGTTTGAACCTGGGTCCCTCATTGTCGTGGTAGCCTGTATGGACCTGCCTGGTGTTGTGGTTGGTGGGAATGGCGGATTAACGGGTTCTGGCTTTTTCTGCTATGTTGAAGTAATTGTTGCTGGTGTTCGTTATGTAGTCTTGGATCGTTTCCATTTTAAGGTCTCTGTGTAATGTGGTATTACGTACAAACCATGGTGCGTTAGTTATTATTCGTAGCAATTTGTTTTGATATGTTTGTATTTTGCTTTTCCCCGTCATGCAGAGTATTGACCATGATGGGGCGGCATACAGTAGTGCTGGTCTTATGCATAGTTTGTAGATGGTAACTTTGTTGCGGGTGTTTAGCTTGCTATTTCTATGTATTAATGGATAGTACTGGTGTAGGAGCCTGTTTGCTTTGGTTAATGTTTGGGCCAGGTGTTCCTTCCAGATAAGCTTGGAGTCGAAGTGTAAACCCAGATATTTGGCTTTTTTGGACCATGTCAGTTGGGTGTTATTTAATATGATTTGCCTGGGTAGCGGTTTCCTAGATTTGGTGAATATAATGGCCTGTGTTTTTTGTGGGTTTAGGGTTTAGGAGGTGTCCAAAGAATATAGAAAACATCTTAGCTTTGTAATTGAAATGTATCAAAATTATCATGTAAATAAATAAGAACCAGATTTTCAAAAAAATATTCTGTCATTATAAACGTCAAAAAATGTCCAGTATAATTCGCTGTTGGGTACCAACGAGGAAAAAATTTCCACTAAAATTCATTCGTTGTCAGGGTAATCTGTCATTCTGTCAAAAATACACGTTTTGATTGGTTAAAAATTACAAGTGTGGAATTTTCTACAGAATGTAATTATCGAATAAAAATGAGGGGGTTTTCCATTTAAAATTTGCAAGTTGACTTTACTTTCGGAACCGGACCCACTTGTGCCCACCCATCCCAAAAATCCTTGCACCGCCACTGCATACATCATCTTTTAAATGTACCCAAAGGAAAAACATTCAGTTGGGTTAAGTGCGGTGATCTTGTGGGCCACTGTTTGTTTATACTGTTTTCATCAACAGTATCCGATGTATAATATACGTTTTTAGAAAAGCCTTTTAGGTTGATCTCGTAAAATAGTAAAAAATAAATATTTCACGTCAGAATCTGCCTCAATCGTTTCCACAAACGCATACCTGTACAAAAGGAATCTTGATTAATGACACTGCTATTATGTTGTTAAAGAGGGTTTTTAAGTAATAATCCCAAAGAGAAATGCAAGCAGAAAAGGCTTATGAACTGGGAAAAAGCCAAACAATAGACAAGCGCTGTCATTAATTCTCAATTACACCATTAACGTTACATCTCTTGGCACGCCGGAAATCCACCAGATTGTGCAGACCTAAGTCCGTGTATCTTTTCACAGCCGTTCAAATAAATTTAAGAATTATCCGCCCACAGGTAGGTGCCGCACAAAAGGTCTTAAATTCAGTGGCGGTACGATGGAGTATAACCAGAGTACTATCAATAGTTCTTCACCTGAAGACGATTGATACGGTGTGATTTAAAACAAATAAAGACAGTCCAGTGCAAAACTCCCCTATCATAAAAATTTATATTTGGTTTAAAAATATATCAATTTAAAGAGTGTGATAAATAACGCTGCAACGTTGCAGTTGAAATAGCAAAGTGTCGATGCGAGCGGACAAGGACAGGCGGCTTAAGAATCCTTCAATCTGCTGCGAACGGCCGGAAATTGTTGCGAGCTGTCTACCATTGCGGTGTTACTTTGGTTTTAATAAATTGGGAGGCAACTTACTTACGGAACAGTGTCGCGTGGCGGACAACGTTCAATATAGAACGTTCCTTTTCAAAATATTATGGATTTGCACAGCATCATAACGTACTTTTACAAGTATTTTGGGAAATATTACAATGACATGTCAATGAGTACAACTTTTTGTTTTGCATTTTTAATTTAGATATATAAAAACGGGTACACTTCGAATACACCTTCGAATACAAAAGTTTCACCTTTAGTAATTACATGATATTTACCTTTTTGTATTAACTTGAAGAAATAGTCCATACTTGAAGATGAGTGGAAATTTAAAGGGAAATAATTGAAACTCTAAGTCTTCCTCCACTGATATATTCGGAACATTTTTAAGTTGGAATCTCTACGTGTTTCAAGTGTAGGCACACTCATCATCAGGAAAATAACTTAAACTTTAAGAAAGAAAAGAAACTGATGTCTTAGCGGAGCTTTTGATTCATTGATATTTATATTGAATTCTTAAATTTAGGGAACTTTTTTTATATTCTTGTATTTTAAAAAAAGAAAGAATTATACTGCCAAAATTATTAAAGAACGGGACTAGTGATGATATCAAGATAAGCACAACCGGTGCACGGTAGAGAGTATTAGTGAGGAAGAGTCTTAAGGAATTCAGAAATTTTGTAGCAGGCCAGATCCTCAGATCCGTCTGGGATTAGAGGATTTACACGTGCTTTATTTTGTCGTTCCAATCGGATCAGGCCTTCGTCTTTGTTACCACTACTTGATACTAAATGGCAGTTGTTTTGAATACGGTTTGTCCTGTCGAGATATTAATTTTAAAATAGTTTTATTTTAAACAGTTTTTACTGTTTAACATAAATTATTCTTTGGTGGATTACAATAATATTGTAATTGATTGATTCCGGTTTATCAATTTTAAAATGAATAAAATAAAAGAGGAAAGACTTAGCGCTTTAGGTATGTAGCCTGCCGAAAAACATTTTGCGAACAATATTGATGACTTCAAGAACAAAAGTGATTGAATCATTTTCAAATAACAAAAGACGTACCTATAGAGTTTTCTTATAAGATAATTTGAATGTTTTGTGAACATTTTTTGTTACAACTATTGCAAATGCTCCATTTTTAGTCGGTAAGCTTCCGATTTTTTTTATATACAGGGTTGTACAAATGCGATGCAGTAGCATTGCTATCTCGGTAACTACAAGAGATAGAAAGTTTGGTAAATGGAGGCGAAGTTGCATATTTATTATTATCAAATTTCGATGATTTCCAGAGATATCCGAAAAAATTAACGAAAAACTTGTTTTTATTTTTTTATGACAAAAGAACTTATTATTTTTAAAACTCAAGGGCACTTTCTTAATTATTTTACAAGATAATAATTTTAAGAGGTCAAAAGCTACTCAAAAGTTTTTAAAAAATTCAGGTCCGAATTTAAAAAAATTGAGTTGATATAGGTATCTAAAAAACGAACGTTGTATCTGAAAAATAAGATTATTTTCTTGAAGAGCATACAAAATTGTCTTATGTAAGTGCTCTTGGTTTGTCCAAAAAATCAATATTTTGTCGTAAAGACAATAAAAACACAAATTGATTTTTTCTTGTTTTTTTTTCGAATGCTCAGTCATCGGATTTTTTTTTAATCATTAAAATTTGCAACTTTGCCTTCATTTAACCAAATTTATATCTCTTATGAGATGTCAATGTATCGAATTTGTAACTCCCTGTACTCTCATCAAAGATTTTTGACTGTATCGACTATCACGAGCCGCCACTGCTAGAAATGAGTGGAAATAAAGATATTTTTGAAATAAGAAAGTGGGTCTGTGTGCAAATCTTTAGTTCGGTCAGAAAATAACAATAATTTGGTAGAAATATATTTTAGTATTAATTTTGTTATTATACCTTCAATATTTGCACCATTTCGTGTACTCTTTAGGAAAATATTGTGTATACATTGACTCTGGGATAAATGTTTTGATTTAAATTTAAAAAGAACAAATTTCATCTGACAGATTTGCATATTTTTGAAGCATATTGTTAACCTAACTTTCCTCAACTTTCAGAAAACGAATTTACAACATGTTAATTTGGCTTCTCTGTAATTGACTACTGAGATTGGTCAGTTTCATTACCTATCTAGGATTGTTATGAATTTTGTCGCACAGTTAACTGGAATAGCCTACTTTACTCGCCACTTAAGTGTAAAGGAAACAGCAAATTTCCATGTGGGAGTAGAAAAATATTACTTCTGTACGCCTACTTGTGAACTAAAATGTATTAAGCTTGACAATTCAATATTACTGTGTTTCACAACACAAATATTTAATGGCATCCTATATTTGTGAACAAAGTTAATAATATTTATTTCAAAATTTTAACAAGTTGATTGTAATAAGTTATGTCCCTTTAATAATTTTTGATTTATTATTTTATACCTCGTAGAAAAAGCCACATTTCCGGACTCCGTATTGTCAGTCTCGGTTTGCGCCTCGACATACAATCTTTACGGTCATCCGGGAATGTTTAGCTTTTCCTATGTACAATGTACTATTGTGGGTTATATGAAAATGTATTTCCATATTTATAAACAAAAGTAAAAATAAATATAAAAAAAAAGTGGAGATATTCAATGTACTTGATGGTGACTGCGGAATAAGAAAAAAATGGGTTTATTTTTTACACCGCGCGGTGATGAATACTTAAGGATGCATCAAGCCGTCAAAAAATCCTACTACATTTTAAATAAATTTTGATTTCATACATCGAAATACGTCTGAGCTGCCACTGCTATCATCCAGGGACAAAGAAAGATAGATATACAGTGTATAACAGAGGCAGATCGAATGTTTAGTTTGCATTTATATTCTTATTTGGGATTGAGATTGTTATAACTGTAAGAGAGTTAATCTTTCGGAAGGAATGCAGAAGTTTATCTTCGTATTCTCTGGGTTGCATCTGATACTTTGACGGTGCTATTAATATTGAAGGAGATATAAAGAGGAATAATTGGCAAGCATGCAAATAAAGGAATAAAATAGTATTGCTCGGTGGTTAGGCTTGCTTATCGGTTTTGCTATTTATTTTAAATTTAAAAGATGATAAATACTAAAAAGTGCCAAAAATACAGTTTTTAAAGAGATTCTTTCTTTTTTCTAGTTTCCGCATTGCATTTTTTGTCCGCGCATAACGCAATGAAACTGACTCACAGTGGCGATAGAAGGACATCTGAGCTATCTAAATTATATTTTTAAAGAAAACCTTCCGTCACATTAAAAAATCCTTTCAGGGAGTTCAAATATTCTTAATTTTAATAATCTAATAATTAAAAATAATATAATAAATAATAATAATAATAATAAAAAAAAACATCTGGGGGGGGGGGGAGCGTCCCCCTAAGCCTTACAAAGGTTTTTAAGTCCGAGACGTGTTATGAATAGGTGGGCGTTATACGTCATTAAATTAAAAAGAAAAAGGGAAATTTAAAAATATTAAAATAAAATTAATAAAAATAATTTTTCTTCTTAAAATTTGCTTGCTTGCTTTTTCGGCTTTTTTCCTCTTCGTTCGCTGCCAGGGCCATTCCCGAGGGGACCTACAGCTTAACGTGGGTTCCGAACCACGATTCTCGGTCATGCGACACCCCTCAAGGGCTATCAACCCTTGGTTTATTGCCATTACATGATCTACCGATTGGGGAGTGTGTATCTTCTTCCGCACCCCACGAGATCTCATCCGGCCTGGTTACCGACGTGAATGGGGTGGGTTGGGAGATGATACCTTTTACACTCTTCACTGCATTCTTAAATCCACTGAATTTCGGACATACTTTTTTTATTGTACGTATGCCCACTCCAAGAATCGAACCCGGGTCGCCACGGTCGAATGCCAGTAACTCACCCACTGCCGCGGTTAAATTTTCCGATTATGTAAAAAGTTATAATGCATGGGTTTTAAAAAAAAAATCCCGACTATTTAATAAAGCAAAGATAGTTTTAAAAAACAAAACGTCGGATTAAAAATCTAATTACATCAACTTGTAGAGGAGAAAAAATGGTATTGACAATATAAACTTTATTTTAACATATGTCTTCAAATAGAGTCAGAAAAAAATAAACACGAAATTGCGAAAATTCGGTGTTGCCCAAATATCTTCGGAAAGATCAGGAGTTTTTAAATTTGAAAACACAAGGTTGCAAAATTTAGTAGGACGCAATTTTTTTCCAATTTCCATCTCTGTATCTTATATGGTTTACGAGATCCCTGTAGAGTGCATCCTTATCTAAGACACCCTGAAGATATGATTTCGGGTGAAGCTGGTAACCTTGGAGAATAATTTAGAAATATTGGTCAGATGCTCTTACTTTTCTAACTTCACGGGAGAACAGTTCATGATTTTTAATATTATTTTTTTTATTTCAGAATCTAATATAACACAATTAAATGGCCACCCCACCACCACTCGCCGCCACTATCCACCACGGGGCTAGCGACCTCTGTGCCCTTATGCCATTTACTGCTCTACAATGATGCCATCGCGATCTACGCCTAATCTACATCAATTAAAGCCTGAGTACACTACCACTGCCTATCACCGCCTCACGCAGAATACATTGCTAACACCTGGCGGGGAAAGAGATGACGACTCGCCGCCGCCAGCGCCACCTGTACGAGACTCGTCAAGCCTTAAGGTAAGCAACTGCTTTTTTTTTCCTTTTTAATATTTCATATTTTTTCATTCTAAAGCAATAAGAATATTAACAGTTTTTGAAATCACTGATATTTAAAAAAGTACTATTTTGGTAGTTTTATAAACAAAGTCGCATGACATAAAATGGCAATACATACATTTTTGTAGACGTAGAAAAAGTGTAGGGATGCACAAAAGCGCTTCCTATACTGGATGTGTTGGCCTAACGTACTTGGTTATTGTTACTTATGTTTTCACGTGTGATGGCTATCCTTTGCATTGAATTGATTCCTACAGATGGCGATACTAGGTTTTCATCATAAATTTCTTAAAAGTATATTTTGCTGTATTGGGAATTACTTACAGGTTTTGGTTTTCTAATGAGTCGTAACAAGGACGAAACAGCCTGTTATTATCTATCTGTACCCCAGGGAACCCAATACCTTTGGCATCTCTGTGTACTTTAATGCAAAAGATAGATGCACTACTTTGTCCACCTGCCGCTAAAAAATGTCTTTCTATAATTTTTTACAGTCAATCAAATACGGACCTGGTCACGAAAAATTCCCGTCTTGGCCAGTACCGGCGGCAGCCGAAGGACCACCCCGCACTACGGCCGGTGGAGGTTCCACCAGGTCCAAATCTTGGACTGACCACACCAACTACCCCAAGGAGAAAGTGGTGGCATACACCAGACCGTACATGAAGAGGCAACATAACCAGTATCAGCAGCAGGTATGATTTTGTTTTCTGTAGCCCTAAAGTAATATTATGGGCCTAAAATAATATGGATCTCGTAATCTCAATATAAATTTTATGCAGGACTTTTGGGAGACCCAGTATCTAATAAGAAAATGTGAAATGATAACATAACCTTTCCTACAAAATCCTTGCCATTTCTTGGCGATTTTTAATCCAGCCTCATCTCTTTCCTTTAATGTAAACGTGTCGATCTACTTACTGTATCTTGACATAACTTCTATCTTTAACAATAAATTTCATAATATCTTAACTTTCCAATCAATTTGAATCCGATCTTTCATTACATTCTTACGTAATACAATTCAAGATAAAGAGAATCCTGTTACGACCGTATTTTTCTTGACCCAAATGAACAAGTGTGAGTTACAATTATTATCGCTTTGACACTTCATACCTCGAATACCCAAGATAAATGTTTATAATCGCCGTTTTGCCATCGTTTCATGTATTGATGTTGGTCTCGATAGTCTATCGACTTTTCATTCATCACTGTCACGATCGATTTGCAAAAATGTAAAAATAAAATGATTGTTATATCGCTACAAAGCCTGATGTTGTCTGATGTCTGGTGTAGAGATAATTATTCATCTTATTGTGCTGTTGTAATAATCTATTCTTTCCGTTGCGCCCTAATCGAAAGTAAATTAATAAATGGCTAAAATGGTATTTTGTTAAACCGTATTAGGGTAAGGTTGCCTAAATCGTACCACTTTTTGGTTTTAATTTTTTTCTTATAAACTGATAAATGAAATATATATTTTTTGGTTTAAGACACTTGATCGGTCTATTGGACACCTAACTGCAATTGTTAAAATATTATTTTTTATTTATTTTTTAAAAGAGAACTGTTTTTGTAAGGAATATCAAATGGTACGATTTAAGAAACTGGTTACCTAAATCGTACTAGTGGGTTCCTAAATCGTACCACAGTGTTCTATTGGGGTATATTAAATAAAAATGAGTACACTTTGTTGTAACGAAAACATACACAAAATTATCGTTTATATTAAGTATTTTATAAAAAAAAACATTAAAAATATCTACCACACGTTTGAAAATAATTTTATATGTACCTACAAACAAAAGTCGCACACGTAGTCCTTATTATGACGTGTCACGTTGGAACACTTTTCATTTGCGTGTGTGGTACGATTTAGGAAACTGTCAATCAAAATAATAAATAATACAATTCTAACCCCAATTTAGATCTAAAATTAAATTCAATTTTTGCAAAATTACAAGAACTTCCCAGGCTATGCTACTAAAAAAAATATCTGTATAAATACTACTTACCAATGAGATATAGCCTTGCAAAAAATCAACAAAATTAACATGAAAATAGCCGAATTCCTTTAACTTGCTTTTACCGCTTAGCGAAACACAACCGGTGCAAAAAGAATATACTATGCAACTGGCACTAGTTGGACACTACAACAACATCCGATAGATGTCGTATAATTTATTGTCAAATTTGAAAACTTGTAGTAGTACGATTTAGGCGACTTCACCCTAACACGAAAATATTGTAGATTATACAGGGTGCTAGGAAATCGTGTGCATACTTGAGAATTTCGCAAATGATAAGAGATACGAAGATGATTAAAATGAGACAAAGTTTAGAAATTACTATTTTTGCTTAAAAGCGTGTTGTATTGTAACTGCGTGACTTTATTTTCATTTTTAATTAAATCCTAAAGAACTTGCATTCGAAGAAAGAGGGCTTTTTTGATTAAATCAAAGATAAAATAAAAACGCATTTCTAATGCGCGAATTGTATTCGGTGGAGTATTTCCCGAGCAATATTTATTCCTATTTTAAAATAAAATATATAAAATAATAATCAATTCTGATCAATTAATGTTTTATTAATAATAGTTATGTATGTATAGGTATGAATTATTTTTAATCCAGAACAGGATCGCGCTGCTAGTCAGAATAGTAACAATTAACGCCTCCATATTTTTTTCCGAAACCCGACGGCGCGAAGTTTAGCAAAAGGACGAAAACACTAATTATAAATTAAAAATCTATCATCCACCTGATTGAACCAATATTGTCAAAAACGAGGTCAATTATTATGTGAAATATGATAATAAGCTTACTGATTATTAAATATTATGTATAATTATTTGAATTGTCACAAAGTACCTACTTCTTATTTTACCATACATTATTCGGTATCCCTTCCAAAGTATCCTAACTAAACTAATTAATAATAAAACTTATAGAGTCGTGTTTCATATTTTATATTGAGAAAGCGTAGTATTTTCCAAAGTACGGTAAAACTTGAAGATTGGCACCAATGCACTTACCAAACGTGTGGTTTCTTGGAGCGGGCTGATAGATGAAGGAAGGTCGAAGGTTGCGACTGGTTAATGTTCGCGCGCTTGCTTCCACTCGTACAAAAGCAGTGTTTATGCTTTTGCATAAGACGCTAATGTACAGCGATATCTTTGCTTTTAGAACGGTCTTACGGAATGCTTATAAAGGGATCTAGTTTACGATATAATAAACAAAGAATGCGTTCGTGGAATTGATATATCGTATTAAATTTTCAGTCCTATATTATTATTATTATTATTTATTATCTTAATGTAGAGATAAATTACCAAAGTTGTATTACAGGGATAAAAGCTGAAATACAAAAAATAATTGTATGTTTGTTTTATTGTTCCCAGGGTAGGCAATACTTTTTTGCCTATATTGTATGCATGCCACTGCGTGTATATATACGGTCAATTATCATGAATTTTTCCAATGTTTATGAGGAAAAGCCGTTTGACAAGAGAAACGTCAAAGCATTAAAAACGTACTTAAAATATAGTATATCAGTTTTTTCTAGTTATCTTCTTATTATAACAGTAAACCAAATTTAATAAATTTCAAACAATATTGGATCAATTGAGGTCAAATAAACATCTAGAAAAAACTCATAATGCATTGTTGTGCTTAAAACAAAAATGATGGACTTTGATAAAAAAAAAACGCATCGTTTTAAAAGCTCCCAATAAAAAAACGCAGTTATTTTTAATTGTTAAAATTCCAAACTTAAGTAACGCACACTTTTAATGATAGCTTTCTTCAATATATCAGCAACTTTAATTACAGACTTCGAGATATTTTTTTAATAATAGCCCGCCTAAAGAAGAAAGATCTGCCGGCAACATATCTAACCTAGAAAAAAACTGGACCTATTATAGAGCCCATCGTGGTGCAGAAATTACCCTACTTAATTTTACAAATATCTTGCTGCTGTATAAAGTACAATTAGTAAAGCAGATATTACAAATTACGGTCTAATAACATGTAATTATAATCAGCACTATATATCCCGCAGATATAGACTGTACCATACTACTTTTACGTCGGTATTTTCTATCTATGTTCGGTGTCATATCTTTCCGGAATCTGTGTATATTTTATGTGGAATGTACGAGTGTATTTCTTCTTCGAAGCAAATCGAAATAGTTTATTTAGATATAGTCAGCGATAAAACTTATAAATCTGTATTTTTGTCAAAACTGTGTAATTGATCACTTTTAGTCACTAAAGGACCCCTCACAAACCTTATAGGAAATGGCTTTCGGCTAATTTTTCTAAATTTTTAGTATTTCGTAGATCTTGACGCACTAAATAATAGTGTCCATGGCCGTAATTCAATCATATGATTAGTTCTTGAGTTATGACCTTTTAAACTTAACAATTTCTTGATTTGTTAAGGTTGGTTTCAGGCGAGGGTCGGGCGTTCGACCCAAGCTTTCTGCACTGCAGCCTAGTGGCTTATTGTGCACCCCTATCTTGCTAGCTTGCTTGTTCCTTTTATAAGGTCCAGTAAAATCCTACCAAGTTTGTCATGCTGGAGGTTATCCACACATTGGATTCCTCCGAAGATTTTGAATCTTTTTCAGGTCAATGTTTCGCAGTTATATTTGATATGTGAGGCGGTTTCGTCTTCTTCGCAGCAAAGTCTGCATTCAATGTGACCATTGTGAATTTCTATTCGACGTAGGTATTTTCTTAAGTGGCAGTAGCCTGTTTGTAGGCCAACCACTTGTTTCAGCTGGGTGCGCGTTAGAAGCAGCATTCCAGTTGATAGCTTTTTGGAGGGTTTCCCGATTGTGGCCCTCGCTTGGGTTTGAATAGGTATCCTGTTCCATCTGGATAGGTGTTGTTATTGCGCCCACCTGTCTGATGTTGCTTTGGTTGCCTGTGCCTGTGCTAAGGGCGGGTTCAGGGCCTCTGAGTTTTTGAGAAGATCCGGCTCTAGCCAGTTAATCGGTTTTTCATTGCCCGCTATCCCCGAGTGACCAGGAGCATATAGGAGTTCTACCCTGATTGTCCTTGCTGCTAGGTCTTTCAGGTTGTTTAGGCACTTCATTGTGAGCCTCGATTCGATTCGGTTGGAGTTTAGGGCCTTGAGGACAGCTTGACTGTCTGACGGAATGTAAGCTTTTCATAAGGTATACCTAATAATCACTCACAAAGTTTGCATGATATAACGCACAATGAGATCTAGCTACCAATAAGTTGAAATAAAGCAAGGTTTTCCAAATAAAATTAGTATTTCTTAAAATATAGCAGATATTAAAAATTTGACAAATAACTTTCTTTGCTAGGAACCAGTGATTCAATTGACGTGGCGTGATAAAATTTTAAAATATGATTGTGAGAGTTACACGTCATTAAAATTGAAGCAAAAATTATCGTCGTCTTTAACACTCTGTATATAAAATTTGCTGACAGTTAAAGAAAATCCAACATTGACAATTGTTTCCAAAGGGATGAATCTATCAATTATTCAAAACCGTGGGTCGATATCAAATCTTGTTCAGAAAATATTAACTGTTAAATTTAGGCGAAATTTTTCTTGCTCGAAAGCAATTGTCCAGCAGTTTAGTTTCGCGATTATGTTCCATGTCAATCCTTTATCACAACAACTAAGTGTTCTTTAAAAATCTCCTGGCTCAAAAAGTATTTTTTTCTTTACAAAATATTTCATATCTCCCATCATATCCACGATCTTGACCGTTTAGTATTTACTAGCAATACACTTGTATTGTGTTTAATAAGTTTAGTTTTAGAGCTAACTCCTAAACTTCTCTTTCATTATTTCACTAATTTTATCCTTTTATTCCAGAAACTAAAAACTGTGATGGAACGCTGTGAAAAAATCCCCTCCGAAGCCTTCGAATCTCGCCACCCAGAGAAACTCCCTGAATGCCTTTACTTGCCAAGCGTCGATCACGACGGAAAACCTCTGGGAGACGCCGAATACACGGTCCCCTCACCCCCAGAAAGAGATTTCTCCAAACCCCAACTCACTCAGAAGGACCTGGAAGAGTACGCCAGAACTTATCAAGATCCTGTAAAGTTTACTTACAATGGCACTAAGGAAGGTAACCATAGGCTAACTGAAAGTGGCCTGGAGGAATTCATGGAGTACAACAGAAGCTACGAAGAGTCTCTCTTCAACTCCATAGACCCTAAACACGAAGAAAATATGCTTACACAGATACATCACCAAAAGCAAGTGTCATACGCCCAGAGTGAGGGTTACCATAGCTACGTGTCAAGTACTGACTCTACTTCTACTCCATTTTTGGATAGATTGAGACGTGATAGTGAGGTTGTGGTGTCGCGTCCTCACTCGTCTGCAACGTGGGAAGATGAGTTGTCTTGCTCTAGACGTGAAGGGAGAGATAGTGTGGTTACTACGAGTTCAGGGAGTGCTTCATCTAGTGAGACCCTTAAATGGCATGGTAAGTCATTTGATATATTAATTTAACCGGTCTCGACCTCAAAAAGAGGAAAAATTGAGTCTCTAACTGAAAAGCTTATGGTTCCCATCTATTGCATGGGATCAAGAAGAATAAACATTTTCTACGTTGTTTTTAACATTATTTTTAAAAGTAGAAATTAAAATCATTAATAAAAAAATCCACATGATGAGGACTTTACCCATAATATTATTATTACTGTAGATTGTAAATACCTCAAAAGTTTTCTAGCACCCCCCCCCCTCCATTTTTATTGTTTAAAAAATGATCTGTGATCTATGGTTTTTATTCACACCAATATATTTATCACATACGTTTTCATTTCAGGATCAATGAGCGATGTCTCAGTGGCCAGCAGTTCCTGCACGCATCTTGCCAACCAATCAAACGCTTCCTCGCGACAACTGATCGCGCACAGTGCCAGGGTTCAAACCCCACAAAGACACCACTCGGAAAGTGTGCTTTATATGAGCGGACAAGGGGAGGGGCCTCAGAGGGGTAAAGACGGATGGACTGAGAAAGAAAGTAGAAACAATAGTGTAAATAAGTTAAAGTTGTTTCCTGTGAATACGTATACGGTTCAAGAGAGCGGAGAAAGGCAGCAGGAGAATAGTAGTGGCGTTAATAATAGTAGTAAAAATAGGTAAGTGTAGTTTTTTGGATATTTATAATATACAGTCCTAAATAAAAATTTCTGCACACTAGAAAATAATGTATTTTTTAATAAACTTTTTTTGGCTGAAATGTAGCATCACACACACATGTTTACTTGTCACCTGCGCTCCGCCACCCCATATATGTCTTTAATGTCCTTAATAAAGGATCAGTCAAATAACATGTTTGAACTGACGATAAAAAACTGTGCGTGCCCAGTGAATTGGAGGCCGCTATCGAATTCGGCCCAGAACTGCCGGCCATTATCGGTGAACAAAACTGAACGTGTAGTATGACTATTGGTAATTGCCATCCTGCGGATGGACAGTCCACGGACTGATGTCCGCCGGTTGAACGTGGGTTGACTCCTCAATAAGACCCAATATGATCGAAGAGAATAAGGCTAATATCGCCTTAACCAGAACTCAGAATCCAGTAAAACAAACTGTCATCCTCCCAGGTGTCGAATAAATCACCGACATCACCGGGCTAAGGAGTCTGGAGGACCAATTATGATATTGGACATCGTACGCGTCACATTGCCAAGCAAAGCCACAGATGAGTCGTCCGAGAACGGCGCAAACGTCTGATCAACAACCATGATTAGTGAACGCTTCAGTGTTTGGGGAACGGTATACACCCATAACCCTCCGACCGGGTTGTTAGGCCGCGGTGCACTGAGGAATAGACGAAGGGGTCCACAGCGTGGAAACCCTGGACGCTCTTGACATTGACAATACAGGGCCCCCTTGTTGGTGGGAGGTATTCCTCCCATCTCCGATGAGGTGGTCTGCCTCGTATAAGGTTTTTCACGCCTTGAGGTGGACGTTGGTTAAAGTGCCTGTGTCATGTCATGACTGTCAGTTAATATCATGGTTGTTGATCAGACGTTTGCGCCGTTCTCGGGCGACTCATCTGTGGCTTTGCTTGGCAATGTGCCGCGTACGATGTCCAATATCAAGACCCAATATGCTTCGAATTGCGTTCAAATATCTTTAACATTTCCTGAGACTAATATAGACTACAAATTTTCCTTGTGCGTTTCAAAGTGCCAGCAGTCTATTTTGCTGTTGGAAATATGTTTGATGATTCAGGGTTGGACCAGACATATTACAACATATTGAACCAATGACTACAATTTACAAAATAAAAAAATAGTTTAAAACAATTAATTCTTTTTCTTAAAGGTACCACCTTTGTTTTATAATTTAGCGTAAAAATATCAATTTCAAGCCGTTTGACAGTTAATCAAAAAACGCAATAATTATTTACAAATATGTAAACTAGAGAATTAACCTTTGAACAATAATCAATACAAATGTCAAATTCTCTGATTTACGTTTATGATTTAAAATTAAACAAATGCTAAGTTATAAAACCCACCCATTTTATTATTGTTTTGTTTTACACAAAAAAAAATTGTGTTGTTTTTATAAACAATGAATTTATTCATAAAGCAGTTTTTGCTCTCGAGGCTGATCCTGTTCGGGTTATTAGGTCATATCTCTACAGTGGGTCTGTATTGTAAAGTAGGCCTTGACTGATGACTGATGACTGATGACATATAAGAATTGTTGATTCTACACTGTGCATAAAAAAAAATGATACAATCCATATAATGTTGTTGTATGACATTTTAGTTTTTCAGATTAAACTTTCCAAATATTTATATATAATATAAAATAGGTCTTTTGGAAGAAATGCATATGACTTTAAATCAAAAGCTTCGCAAGATTATCTTGCCGAGTAGGTTAATATGAGATGCTGGCTTTATTTGCAAAGAAGTAAAAATAATTTTACTTTTTCATTGATATATTTCGTTTCCTATATGATGTAATCCGATTTCGACTACAACGCTTCATCTTCTACATATCATCATCAAGTAGGTTTTATTAAATATAAACTTATATTTTTAATGCAGCTTTATAAGTCTTGCTCCTAATAATGTCTTTTTGCAATATAACTGTAATTGAATGTCAACGTTTCGACCATACAAAAACATCTTTAATCTTTATATTCTGAAAAATATGATAAATCGTGGAATTTGAAATGGACTGCTATCATGTCTTAAAAATGAATATATTCGAAGATGTAAAATGAATTTACCTCGAAAACTACTCCTCCGGTATATGTACGGTACAAAATTTTGGTACCTATACATATTAAAAAAGAGTTATAATATTAGGAACAATATTTTAGAAATAAAAGTCGAAGAGAGTTTTCAGATTCGCAATCTTCGCCACAAAAAATTTCCTTGTAAATATTTTAATAAATTAACTTTAACCCATAAAATTTGACTCACATGCGACACTGTTACACTTTTTTATGAACCATGTGACTTGTCAGACGAAGATAAGTAGTGGCATAGTAGCGCGGTTGCCTAAATTTTCAATTTAAAAATATTGAGAGCTCGATTATAAGGAAATGATCGATTATAAGTAAATGATGCCTGCCAATGTTATTTATGTCACAGTCAATGTTGCTGGTTAGTTAATTATGGTTAAAAATCTTTGTGGAACCCAAAATATAGGTTGTGTTTATTTGGCACATAGAAAATAATGACCGGTAACAATAAACAAATGCTGAAATTGTAGTTAAGCGGCTAGTCTTAGCAGTCCAAAGTTGATTTAACTTAAATGTAGATGCATTGCTTTTACAATTTTTTGTTATTTAATAATTTAAATAAAATTGCAAATAAACAAACCATAGGCAACAATTAACACCAAAAGTTTATCTCGATGGTCTGTATCATAACAATAAAAAATAATTTGAAAATAAGTTTTTAATACCAAAAGCTAAGTTTACTAAATTAAGGATATATGCCATTTTTACATTCTATTACAAGTTCTACGTTGTTTGTTTATTAAAAAAGAGAAGCAATAAAATAAGGAAGAAGCAAATGCGTTATATGTGAAATTTAATACGTTTTTAATTGCCGTATTCGTTAACAGCCATAATTCGATGTGGAAGTCGGGAATTAAAGTCAAATAAAATATTTTTAATTAACCTAATAAAAATAAATATTTAACGTATTTAGGTACAAGCTATAACCGTTAACACATGGCACGATACACGATTAGATACTGTACCTTATAATTTTAATAAGTACTGGTCTTTAAACAAAAAACAGCTAATCATTTTTAATGGCCCAACCTTAAGTAATTTTTGCATCTTCATAAAGTACAATCGATAAAGTTTCAGTAGAAATTAGTAACTTTTATACAGGGTGGCTCATTTGTCTGACAAAATAATATACCGTCTCTACTATTAAAGATATCAAAAAAAAGTTTTTATAAAAGTTGTGAGGTATAAAAAAATATATGTTCTAAAATTATTTATAAATATACAGGTTGGTCCAGAAAATTAGAACAGTAAAAATATATATTTTTCAATAGAACACCCTATATATTCTAGCATTTTTTGTTTCCTTACAAAATTATCCATATGACGCCATATTTAGTTTTTTAATTTTTTGCAACATTGCCAAAAAAATGTTTAAAATTTTGGAAAAAACATGATAGTAAAAAATTACCTGTACCTACTTCTCAATAAGAGTATCGAAAATCGACAATGTCTTGTAAGCTCTTAAGTTTAGAGATAGAAAAACTTCTTAAATGTTTAAGTACCTAAAATTTAGTACAGGGTGTTTTCTGTTGAAATCCAAATATCCAAAATTTTAAAATACAATAACTCAGTTTTTTTCAACACACACTATATACAGTGTGTCCAAAAAAGTATACAACATAATATGTAAAAGTTTTTTATTACCGATTTCTCAGAAAATCTTATTCTTGATAAAAGTTGGTGCATGCCTTGAAACTATAAATGCATATTTCACATTGCACTCGCGGCTAATAGTAAGGGAGCAAATGTCATTTTTTCGAAATCGCATTAAGAGTAAAGTACCTTAGTTATTAGAAATACAGCAAAATTTTATATGGAAGTGTTATTGCAAATTAAAAACATAGCCCAAATACGAAATTTGAGTTACGTCTCAATTTTTTTTTTTTTCTAATCTCTAATTTTATATGCATTTTTTTAAAGTAGGTTTTTGGACTTTAGCGTACTGGGTGAAAATGACAAATAAATTAGTAGTTATTTCCAGTACTATGAAAAGGGTTGAATTTTATTATAATTTAGTTTCGAACATAAGTTGGCTAAAATGTGTTTAAGTAGGCGTGCAACACGCTTATATCTAAACCGACCCGGTTCATTGAAAAGTTTTTAAAAGTTTGCAACTACTTAATGCATTTTTATTATAAACCCACGTTTAAGTTATTTGATAAATATATTAAAATTGCGTAAACGAAAAATCGACCAGAGGCGTACTGTTTAGGGGAAATTAGAGATTAGAAAAAATAAAATAAAAATTGAGATAGGTAACTCAAATTTCGTATTTGAGCTATGTTTTTAATTTGCAATAACATTTCCATTTAAAATTTTGCTGCATTTCTAATAACTAAGGTACTTTACTCTTAATGCAATTTCGAAAAAATGGCATTTGCTCCCTTACTATTAGCCGCAGGTGAAATGTGAAATATGCATTTATAGTTTCAAGGCATGCACCAACTTTTATCAAGAATAAAATTTTCTGTGAAATCGGTAATAAAAAACTTTTACATAATTATGTTGCATACTTTTTTGGACACACTGTATACAGGGTCGCTTTTATGTATGGAAACGGTCGATTATTTGCTAAAGTAAGATAGCTAGCGAAGAATGTTAAATACAAAACTTTTAGGGTTTTTAGAAATCTATTATACTGCATATAAACCAAGTATACAGGATCGGTCAAAAAGCCATGGAAGAACAAAGTTACTTTATTTTAAATGGAACCCCCTGTATATTATTCAATATTTCAATTATTTACAAGATTCTAAAAAAAACGGTTAAGCACACCACATACCCAATCTTAACCGTTTTCGAGATATCGAGTTTCGAATATCGTTTTCAAATAAATCTAATAACAATAATAAAAATGACAAAGTTTTAGTAAACAACAATTTGAAATCCTATTTTATAAGGTGCTCAAAGTGTCCACCGTTTACTTCCTGGCAGTAATGAATTCGGTAAACAAAATTTTGTAGCGAATCTATAAGGATATTTGGAGCAATGCTGGAAATTTCATGCATTATTCTTTGTTGCAAATCTTCGATATTTTTTGGCCTATTTTTGTACACTAAATTTTTGATATGGCCCCACAGAAAAAAGTCAAGAGGGGTCATATCAGGAGACCTAGCAGGCCATTCAATTGCACCTTTGCGCTCAATCCATTTACCAGGAAAAATTTCCTCTAGATATTCCCTCACCATCCGTCCAAAATGTGGTGGAGCCCCATCTTGTTGAAACCATATTTGTTCAGCCGGTAAATTGGGATTATTATAATTTGGGAATAATCGTCTGAGCTGCGGAACAATATTCTCTTATAAAAGTAATAAATATCGTTCAGAGTTCAAATTTCCATGTATAAAATAGGGTCCTATAACGTTTCCACCAATAATGCCACACCAAACATTGGTTTTTTGAGGTCGTTGGGTATGAACTTGTTCCATCCAATGTGGATTTTGGTCTGTTCGGGTGTGTTCGATCGAAATATTGGCAAAACTAGTAAATTTAAGTATAGGTATGACTTAACAATAATAAAGGTAGGGTTACCATCTATCTAGAATATTTTTCAGGACAAACAGGCCCGAAATTCCGGACAAAGTCCGGATATTTTTCTTTGGAGGCGCAGCAAATGAAAAACGAAATTTATTTTTTGTCATTTTTACCATATATTATACAAATAATAACATATATATAGGTATACTTAGCCTTTCGTTTTACTTCTTTTAAAATATCTGAATTTTCAGGTAGTGACATAAATTCATAAAACTCGTCATTGCAAAATTAAAGCTCGTCATGATAATATGTTTTACAGAGTCCAGCAATAGTGTGTTTCGTTCTTTAGACCACTGGGCTATAATTAGTGAAAAACTCGTTCCATATTTGCAATATGCGCTGTTATAGCCAAAAAAAATTGGCAAACCTTCAAAAGTTCTGAATACTGTTCTTCAGATAGACAGTTTGCAAAACACACCACCCATTTTTTATGTTGAGATTCTGATTTCTTTTCTTTAATTATTTTTTGCAAAAGACATATTTCATTAAACATTTTAGTACCGTCTACCTCGTTGCCCTTTTCAATCATATAAGAAATAGATGGTAAAATTTTTTTTTCCCAGTCCAGATTATCAAGATTTTCTAAACTTATCCATTTAAAACAGGAAAATTCTTGAAAAGGCTCCAGCCAACGATTTAAGTATTACATATTACAAGTAAGTACATTGAAAAATATTATTTCTGAAAACTTAATTTTCTTGTGTGAACCATTCATCACTAATTTTTTTCAGTATGTCTTGAACTTTAAACGGAATAAATTTTTGCTGCAGTCTTTCATTTAGAATATTAATTACCGATTCTAGAATTTTTATGATTTCAATAATGGAGTTATCTTGTTTCTCCATTTTTTCTATATTACTATGAAAAACATACATCAATGAATGTATGAAATATAGATATGGTTCAGAGAATCTATTCTCAAAAAAAGATTTTAATAAAAATGGAGGGTTAGCCTCTGAAAGAAAATATGATTTTAAGGGCTGAAACATCTTTAAGATTCTCTCTATCGCGGGAAATAAGAACAACCATCTACTTTTAGAATGATACAATGATACAAAAGCTGTTCATATTTGGTACCCACAAAATCGCAAAAGAATTTTAGAGTTGACACTTACTGTATAAATATTAATAATATGCTTTCACGGCCGTGACCGGATAAATTCCAGACCCAGTTTACTTTTCCGGCCGGACGCAGTCCGGACACCCCTAAATTCCGGACATGTCCGGATAAATCCGGACGAATGGTAACCCTAAATAAAGGATACTTACAATATCAATCAGACGAGCCTAAGGAATATATGGTGTCCTAATACACATCACCATCCAAAGGGGTACCCCCCCTCCCCCCCCGCTCGGGGGGTTAGTCGTTCAACAAATCCAACAAAGAAAGATTACGTTAAAAGAATTAAGGAAACAGGTTTTTTTTTATTATTCAGAGAACTTTGTTAATGTCCCTCGTCATGGTTCCAAACAAATTGACTTTTATATCTAACCATGTCCACATAAGGAAAATATTCATTATCATTCTCATATCTTCTAGATATCTAAAACATTCTATAGTTTACTAATTAATATAAGTTTAAATCCACCCAAAAAAAAAATAAGTTTCGCAAAAACCATCAAATCGCCGTAGATAGTGTCATCGCCTCATAAATATTTATTATTTATTTATAAACATAAAATTACACTTTATTATAATATAGCGTCTGGAATTATTTTAGTTTAATGACCTCGACTAAACGTTTTGGCATTGACCAAACAAGTTCTTACAGTTTGCACAGATTCATTTCTTTGACCATTCATTTAAAATAAAATTTTCAGTGATGATCTCTTACATCTGAATCGCTCAAGTTATTTATAAATGTTATAAGAATGTGTGGACATCGTTTGTAGGAGCGACGGGCTAAGAGTTAGGTGGGGCCGGGAGTGGGGATTACTATAAGATAATAGTAGAAGAACTGGTGGCATTAGGGTTGACAAGTTTTTCAGGACCATTGACCTTCTTCTCCGATCAGAAGACACTTCAAAAGAAAAAGATCCTTGGTCTTCTAAAATCTCTACTCCATTCCAAAAAGGCATCAAAAAAACGGGTCGCCTCTACCCAAAAATTCTCCTCTAATCATTATGTGTTTTCTAAAGAAAAAGGTTCTTGTCCTTCTTAAAACTCTATTTTATTCCAAGTGACTACCAAAAAAAAAGGTCTTTGTTTTTCTTAAGCCCCTGCTCTAATCAAAAGTAACTTCTAAAGAAATTCTTCTCCAATTAGGTGACTTCTAATCTTCTAAATAATAATACTAGAAAAAGGAGGACATTTCGGTAAAAAAGGAGACAAGAGGACTAAACGTCTTCAAAAGGGACTGTCTCCCAAGAAGGAGGATACTGGGGAACCCTAGATGACATTGTTTAGTGATTCAAGGCCTTTTTTCTCTAAGAATGTAAAAATAATAAGGTAGAAGAAAGTATAAATTCTTGTGGACTTCTTACTAAAATTTTTGTATTAAATTTTTAATTAGACCAGCCAGGAAACGATGGTATGGAAGACTGTTAATGGCATATTGTAGTTCTTAATAAAATTAAACTGAAAAAATAACGAACATTTTGGTGACTGGATAAAACAGCCATATGAAAGTTAAAAATGTCAATTATGAAAAATAAATGAGTCTAGAAAATTTTACAGGTGTTTGCTTATAGCTAGAAAATACGATGTTAATTTCTGTTCTTTTAGATCTTTCTAATAAGAGTAAACAGTCACATGGTGCTAATTTAACTGATTCTGTATACGCAAATATAATTTATTACCAACTCAAAATAACTTCAATATACTAAACTGCTGGATAAAATTGCTTTCGAGCAAGAAAAATTTCGCCTAAATTTAACAGTTAATATTTTCTGAACCAGATAGGATATCGACCTACAGTTTTGAATGGTTGATAGACCTATCCCTTGGGAAACAATTGTCCATGTTGGATTTTCTTTAACTGTCAGAAAATTTTATATACAGGGTGTTAAAGAAGACGATGATTTTTGCTCCAATTTTAATGGCGTGTAACTTTCACAATAATATTTTTAAATTTTATCACTCTACATCAATTGAATCACTGGTTCATAGCAAAGAAAATAATTTGTCAAATTTTTGATATCTGGTATATTTTAGGAAATACCGATTTTTTTGGAAAACCTTGATTTATTTCAACTTATTGGTAGCTAGATCTCACTGTGCGTTGTATCGTGCAAACTTTGAGTGATTCTTATACTTTATGAAAAGCTTGATTATGTTCAGTAACAATAGTTGTATCTAAATTTTATGATGTACAGTGGCGTACTTATAAACACCTTGTGAAAGTTACACACCATTAAAATTGGAGCAAAAATCATCGTCTTCTTTAACACCCTGTATATAAAATTTTCTGACAGTTAAAGAAAATCCAACATTGACAAGTGTTTCCCAAGGGATGAAGGAATGAAACCATTCAAAACCGTAGGTCGATATCATATCTGGTTCAGAAAATATTAACTGTTAAATTTAGGTGAAATTTTTCTTGCTCGAAAGCATTATTGTCCAGCAGTTTAGTTACTTTACCGCTAAAAATTAATATTCCTTAATTGATCATTTAAACACCAGGAGTGTAAACATTTTATATTAACTAGCACAATATTATTAATTTATTGCTAATATAACTTAAAGTGATAATTTATAGAAGAACCACATATTTATGTAATATAATTAGCGCTGTCGATAAAGAAATTTAAATTTAAATTAAATTACTTAAAATACTTTAATTAGGAACGCAGAATCCCACATTAAAATGTTTGAAAAGCGATGTTTCATTTATTTAAATGGATTTAATTTAATGGTTCTGTATATAAAAATACCAAAATTATCAATAGTGTATGAATGACCATTCCAGTAGAAATATTCGCCTGTGGCGCTGGCGTATTAGCTTAGGATTCTTTCCAGTGGCGACGAGTGATTAATCTAAAAGAAAAATATTTTTTCTACGACCGTGCGTTTTAACCCATTTTACCGCACGCATTTCAGTTATAAAAGCAAATTTTGACCTTATTAGATAGTTTTTACTTCGGAAGTTATAACTATTGTTACAACAGGTAAATAAATATGTACGAAATAGTCCATCAAATAAAATTTACATCTTTTCTAGCTTTTTGTTGCATTTTTAATTTTTTGAAAATATAAAATAATGAAGATATTTTTATATAACCCTGTACATTCTTTAAAGTACTGTTACAAAACAACTATCAAATCACCGGGTTTGATATCAGTTGCTATGATAACCCAGGCGTGTAATTGTTAGTAAAACGTCAAAGTTGTTCAAAGCGTCTTCGAAGTGACCGAATACAATATTCTTCTAAGTTAAACCACATTAAACCGAATCAGAAGCAATAATGGATTCATCCGACGAAGAACTTACCGAAGCCATTTTGAAGGCCGCAGATAAAGCTAATTCCGAGCTGTTACCTGCCAAATCCAGACTAAGATATGAAAAGCAATACGACCATTTTGTTACATGGTGTAAGGAGAAATATTATATATAAATAATATTAATATTTATAATAATTAGTAGTATTTAGTTAAAGTTTTGTATATGTATGTTGAAATAAAATAATTTTTGACAAATGGGTTGGTATACTTTTTTGTATATACGGTCGTGGAAAAAATAATGTTCCTAACTCATGCGTAAAGTGTCTTTCCCGCCCTTGACCGCTTGCCCGAACTCCGCGTCATTCGGGTCAACTGCAGTCGCGTGCGGGAAAGTATTACTTTCCGCACTTGTTAGGAAAATAACTATTTTCCTATGACCACATATGAGAAAAAAGCAAGATTACCTTGGCTACAAAGTGTTTTTTATATATTACACTCGTACTTTTCATTGCCGTCTACGGTGTTTGCGTTTGAGTAGACCAAGAATGATATCTATGTCTTCACGTAGTACGGTCATAATACTATTAAATGAAAATAGATGGTGCCACCTTTCAGTGAAGGGAATCGGAGTAGTGGGTGGGATAAAGAACACTATATACAGGGTCCTGCACCTCACCTCCCGTCTTCTATAGCTCACTTATTAATTAGGTTAGGATTCTGATATTTTGCAGACTTTAACTGTATCCTAGGGCGCATTTCAGGAACATATTTTTGTTTATACAGGGTGTCCAAAAAAGTGTGACGTCATAGGGATCTATTTTTTAGATTACATGCCATAAATATTCTTACTTATTTGGATGCCTTCATACCCCTAAAATTTTAATGAAATTGGTTCAGTATTATAGGTGAAAAAAATAAACACTAAGAAAAATCAATTTTGCACCACTTTTTTCAAAAATGAATAAAAAAGAAAATAAGGCGTCGGTAATAAAATTATACAAAGGTACATAAATAAGGTCAAACAATCTCGGTAACAAAATTTGATTAATACGAATTGTACAGGATGTCCAAAGTTTAGTGTCAAGCTTTGCAAACTTTAAATCAATTTATTTTTTTTATTTCAAATTGGAACCTCAGTATATTATAATTTAATTCAATGCAGAATTAAAAATCAAACATTTGTTCTAATTACAACCCTATCGCAATTTCTAACGCATCAAGATTTATTTGCAGAAAACTCATTTTAACAACTATTCTACCAGTCATTATTATAAATAAATATCGAAGATGGCTTTGCAAAACAATTTATTGTTATTAAAGTTTATTATGGCCAACCAAAGCCCATTTTGACTTTATTTTTATAAATTTTTAAATATTGTTAGATTATTATTATGTAATTATTTAAGTTATATTATGTTTTGTGATGGAATACAACCAAGAAGAGCTCATAGATATGATTTTCATATTAGGAGCATGAGAAAAGAATTATATTTTATCATTTTAGTAAACGTTAATACCAATAAATTGTTTTTCAAAGCCACCTTTGATATTTCTGGCTGTTGGAATATGTAGTTGATAAAATGAATTTTTTGCAAATAAGTTTTGATGCGTTAGAAATTGCGATAGGGTTGTAATTAGGACAAATGTTTGATTTTTAATTCTGCATCAAATGACATGACAGGGGTTCCAATTTGAAATTTAAAAAAAATTGTTAAAGTTCACATAAAACTTTGGACACCCTGTACAATTCGTATTAATCAAACTTGGTTAACGAGACTGTTCGACCTTATTTATTAAGTACCTTTGTATAATTTTAAAAACAAGGCATTATTTTTATTTTTTAAAACCAGTGGTGCAAAACTGATTTTTCTTAGTGTTTATTTTCTTTCGCCTATAATACTGAACCGATTTCATTAAAATTTTGGGGGTATGTAGGCAACTATATGAGGCATCCAAATAAGTAAGAATATTTATGGTATGTAATTTTAAAAAATAGATCCTTATAACGTCAAACTTTTTTGGAACATCCTGTATAAACCAAAATATTTTCCTGAAATGCGCCCCAGGATACAGGTAAAGTCTGTAAAATATCAAAATCCTAACTTAATTAATAAGTGAGCTATAAAAGATGAGAGGTGAGGTGCAGGACCCTGTATACATACATTCATGTATTTTCTTTAATTCTGAGAACCAGGCCCGCGCCTAGCACTTTTGGCGCCCTTGTGCAAATTTAAAATAACGCCCCAAATTCGTTCAACGTTCATATGTGAGTACAGATACGGGTTAAGTTAGGTATTATTATCCACTATTGAATTGAACAATAATTTTAAAAAGTATATTCATAAATTTATTTTTATATTTTACAAGTACAAGCCATACAAGTATTTTCTCATTGAGATACATAACATAATTATAAACTTATAGAAAACAGAAATATATTCTAACAGTATTACAACTCAAAATTTTTGTATTTTAGTTTCAAATGTAATATATGATACAAAAGCACAAGAAATAAAAAAAATATTTAAAACATAAAAAATACTCGTTTATATATCACAGGACGAAACTGATCGACAAATAAAAACAAAACAATATATTATTTTAATAATGCAACATGTCACCTTTTTAAGGTTAATATCGAGGTATTAGGTATTGTTATTAATATTTTAGCTAAGTGAATTGAGCTTTTCGTGCTTTAATTTTTGCAAATTGTTTAATTAAATCTTCGGTGTCTAATTCTTTTAGCTGGTTTTTGACATGTTTTTCCAGTTCTTCCTCTCTTTTTCTTTTATTCATCAAATTTTGGTATCCAGACAATTTCTTCTTTTTTTCTGACATCCTGTATACTGTAAAGAAATTAATACCTACGTAAGTAAACAACTTGACAAATTATTCATGAAAAATGGAAATGTTTCGACGTCTCAAACTCAAACTCGAAAATATTTTCTCAACATTACTTATTTCAAAATTTATAAATTTTTATAAATAGTTATATTAGTGCTTATCAATTATTCTGTTTAAATTTACTTCAATTAACAGTGATGTTTATATAATGAAATATAAAATGATTTTTGAGATGCAAGTTTTTGGCTTTTAATATTTTAATAAATCTAAAAAAAAAAAATTTTAGATAAACTCACCTTAATTCACAACACAAAACACAAATCTGTAAAACTACAAAAAACTAAAGTTTCAAAAACATATATCTTTTACCCCATGCACCTTTTCACTTCGCTAAGTTAATTATCGATCGAGCATCTGGCAACAAATGAAATCGCGACCGATGCAGCGCTTAATATATAAAGTTTCGTACATTGCAAGCTCAGACAGGAAAAAAACGCTTGTCCGCTCGTTGGCTCGTTGCAAGCCAAATTTCAAGCTCAAACATAAATAAAATCATATTTGTTTGAGTTTACACAATTCATGTTATCATGCTACGTATTCGATCGAATAAATGCTATTATTGCGTACTCTCATTTGGAAAATATATTATTTTCGAGAAATTCGGTTCCCTCGTCTCAAAGAGAAAAAATAAAATAATAAACAAATAAAAAACAATGTAATAGCTAGCAATTCCTTACTGTTTTTTTTTTATCATTATAAATTTTGTTTTGACAATGTTGTTTGTTGCTTTATCTTTTTTTTACTTTTGAGTTTTAAGGCCTTTCGGCGCCTTCGGCGCCTCGGCGCCGTCGTGCACCACACGACTTTGCCCTTATGTACGGCGCGGGCCTGCTGAGAACTATAAGGTTTTTTATAACAAATATAAAAAAAAAGTATCCCATTTAACATTTCAAGTGTCTGGAAACAGGGGATTAATACGTCGGCGTTCTCCCTAAACCGCTTGAATTCAAAATATTTTATGTAAGTGGGGATTGTTTTGTTTCTGCAATACGCAGTCCAATCTGACCTCTTTTTTTCTATATTTCAGATTATCAATATCCCTCCAATCGGCCCTCTCCGTAGCCGATCGGATAAGCGAATTAGAAAAGCAACAGAAATACTCATACCTAGACCCTAACAAGAAACACAAAGTTCCTGATCCTACTCTTAAGGCCATCCAGAAGAAAGCCCTCTTGTCGTTCTACGAAAGGCACCAGCAAAACAACACTGCCAATAAGAACCCGTGGCGATCAGAGCCGCAATTGGCTCAAAGTCAGCTGACTGTTCCGAAGCCCCCATCGCCGAAGATAAAAGTTTCGCTGCCATCGCGTAGGGCTTCGTCAGCAAGTGATTATGCTTCAGGGAATAACTCGAAGCGAAGTAGTTTGGCTTCATCGTTGGAGTCGAAGACCACCGATCATATAGGTATGTATGTAATAGTTATAGACTGCCCCCTGTTGACAAATTTATTAGGCATATTTTAAAGCAAGATCTAGATCTAGAGAGTCTCGTAAACCTTTGTTTATTTCACAAGAAATGTTAACACTAAGGCAGCACTAGGAGATTGGGCGACTGGACTATTCGAGTTGCCTCTCATCCTCACACGGCGAATACTATAGTTGCGCAGTTGCTAGCTAAAGGCAGCACATTCATGAATGTATCAGGTTGCCGGGTCTCCCAGTCGCCGCAACAGGTAGCGTCGTGTTAGTAGCGCCATTCAACTCTACATGCTGGGTGACCTAATCCCCCAGTCTTCTAGTATCCAAGCTACTATAGTTTCTCCGTGTGAGGACTACCTAAGTTTTAATCAGAGCGAGTTTATCTTCCTTTTACTGGTTTGGCATTTTAAGAACCCTATTAGCTGACTTGATGCCCCAAGAAGTTTTTTCGATACCTCAATAATAAAAAGCCGGTCAATATATATTTTTCTAATTTTCCAGGTACTGGTAAGATTACTCCCCGCCACCAACACAGCAACTCCTGCGGCAGCCTCTCCACCGACCTTATCGGTCCCTTCATCGTCGGTCCTTCGATATCAGTCGACGATTACGTTCCAGAAAAACCCCCCGAGCGACCTCCGAAAAATCCAAACTTAAGGACAGCATTTCCAGATCTATTCCATGAGCCCAGGGTACCCAGTCCCGACCTTCCGCCTCCGTCGCCTCCGACTGTCTTGGAAAACGAGGTGTTTGATAATGATGATCCGTTACCTCCTCCACCTCCTGAATGTAACTCCGATTGGCAGGAGCAGTTCAACAATAGGTGAGTGGATTGATTAGGATTTACGGGGACATTACAGAAAATCTGCAACTTATGTATGTGCTTTCCTTAGTAAATTAGGCAGCAGTCTGTTATTTTTGTCTGCAATAACTGGGTCATAACTAATGAAAAAATAATCGATTATTGAATTAACCCCCACTGAAACTAATTTGACCAATACTCAATGATCATCAATCAACCCTTTCTCGTATCCACTGCTGGATATAGGTCTCCCTTATATATTATATATTATATATTATATATTATATAAACTTATTGTCTGAACTAGGTAGGCTAATATCTGTTGGTTGCAACATGCTGACTCGGTTACCAATGGTATAATGCAGTTAAAAATAATAATTAGATTCCAAAACTAAAGAATTTTGTTTAAATGAATCAAATAATAGGTACAAATGGTTTGGAAAACTAAATATTATTGTAAGGTCTAAATAGTCTTTCCAGCAAGAAAAAGTTAGCTTGAACGACCAATTAATTTTTTACAGTGTAGTAAATTTTTCGAAAAAGTATAAAAATGGATACTTTCGATAAGAAGAAAGTGTAAAAAGTCTAGAAACGACCTACTGCTACTACACAACTGTCCATTTTCGCAGCTGCACTGTCACCAACACTTAAAATCAAGTCATGTCTAGTTTTTACAAATTTACATTCTCAATCTCAATCTTTTATAAAATTAACACACAAGAGAGCAAACTTATTGCACGAAGATGTCAATATAACTGTAACAGACTCAATAATGACATTTAAAAATGGCATTTCAAAATGGCTACTATGACGTGTCCTTTCCAGCGTAGCCGTAGCAATATGAAAAACTAAATATATATTTAAACTCCTTCCTTTTGGTTTCTATTAACTCTACATGTGTTTTTACTCTCTCATAAATTACTTCTTGCTACACTACAAAATATATGTTTACACTTCATTGGCTATTGCGGAAGTCCTTGCAAATTCTTTACAACGTTACTTCAAGCTAGCTTTTATGTTAATCCACCTTCGATTATGCATTTTTTGGGTTTACATCGCTTTATGTAAACATGCCGATGACAGAGCATTAACTAAAAATTGACAGGATGTTGACTAAATTAAGCGATCTTGTACGGAAAGTAATCAAGCTTGTGCAGTGCTATTTTTTTGTCTCGGAAATTTATTCGTAGACTTACAACTTTAATTAGATCTTACGAACATTGACTTGTGTAATATTAAAAATTGGTAATTACGAAACTTCCTTGATAGTATACAGTGAAACTACATCAATTGCTAACTGTTCAATTACAGAGAGATTGTCTTTTTGTACCTTTTGATGCATGCTGGCTACGAGAGCTGACTAATTTACAGGGTTAATTTCTTGTGTTTCACGTTGACTTGTATAAGAACGGTAGTAAAGTTCTGGACTTGCATTGTCTTTATTTGTTTTGAATCACAACGTTTCAACTGGTAATGATCTCGAGTCGTCTTCAGGTGAATACTCAATTTAAAGCAAATAAGTTGTTTAGTGTACCTTCATAAAATTTATAGACTTCTCTCAAAAAGTAGTTGAGATAGGTTTTCCATAGTCGTTGGCAAGTACGACCCAGTAGCGACGAGTAATTGGCGAAGACATGTACAATGATTTTTTGAAATTCGGTGACAGCGATTGGGACAGGTTCTAGGAAAACAAACATTTTCAGAAACCATTGCACATGACTTAGCGAATCAGTCGTCAGCGACTAAGGACCATGGAGGAAAACGTACCTACGTACCGGTTCCTGACTTCACACCTATTTGGCTTAAACGCAGAAGAATGATATTAGTTGTTACAATACTCGCTACAAACTGCACATAAATTTTAATGTGTAAGTAGTATGTAGCAGATTTGTAAATGTTTTGATTTTTGTTACAATGCATTATCAAATTTTTATCACTAAACATTAACTTATCCGTTTCTATTTATTGTTTCAGGTTAAAAGGCAACACAACATCCAGACACCAAATACCTCAACCTCAAGTTCAAAAGTCTCATCCAGACCTTAAAAAGAACTCTCTGAATCAGAATGTGGGTATTCCAGAGAGATCCATGAGGTATTCGCTAATCAAGACAAGGTCAACTGATCACATAATTCAGCAGGTTAGCAGCAAACCGTACCAGTCACTGCCACCCGAACCTAACCCAATAAAACCAGAGATGCTAGGATTTCCTAATCAGAGAGGGTATGCGGAACGATCCAGTGCAAGGTATGAAATATACAAATCTAAAGTTGTGTAGTTCACGAACGAACTAATTCAAAACAACTACTGAACCAGTCTGTTGTACTGTTTGCTTTACTGACCTAGATTGAAATTGGCAAAGTGAACTAAACGTCCAAACTCTATACAAGAAAAATTATTCTGGTATAACCTAACCATTACTAAAAAAACAAAATTTTATTGATGCTGAAACGACCTTATTTCTTGTTAGTTTTGGGGATACCTTTTTAATAATATTTTAATTTATTATCTTCTCTGAAAAAGAATCAATGACGCTAAATCAACTTATAAATATTTTTTAAATTTTAGATATCCTTCCACTCAAAAATTAGTACTTAATGGAAACATAGCTGTGAGCCAGAAAGTAAATGGCCTATCGGATCAACACCGCCCAGAGCCTCTAAGACCCATACATAGGGACGACTTCAAGAAGCAATCATCACCAGGAAGAGGAGAAACCCACAGGTAAATATCTTTATAATAGTAGCTGAAAGTTTGCCAGGGGAATTAATACTTCGTATGTCATCCAGTGGTAACTAATTTTAAGTGTAACCTAATAATTAGGTGAGGCCCGGACTCACTGTGTTGTCAACTCCTAACATGTTATGCTTAATAACCCCGAATGCAGGATGTTACCTTTACCAATGACGGCTCTTTTCTAAGGTCCTTGTGGTCAATGACCTTTTATATAAATTCTCGTCTTAGATAACTTAGTATTTATTGAATTAGGATTTCATCCAACCAAAGACCAAACTTCTTTTATTTTGTTTACTTATTACCTGTAAAATATCCCTCATATTTTGGTATTAACTCGTACTGATAACCAAACTGGACGTAATGCTGCTTTTTGTACATCCCGGAAATATGTCGAGCCAAGAACACTATGATCGCCGCCCTCTATTCCATTTTCATATGTACTGTGAGCAAGAAAGAGTTTAAAAAAACACTTCCACGAAAGATAAAGAAAACGACAGTAATCGGAATAGTGCTGAAGAATTACAACGTTGCCAAATGGCGTATAATTCGAATTGAGCATAGTTTGCAACGCCAGATAATAATATTCGTACCCTAAATAAAATAACATCATTTCTAGTAAAATTGACTACAAGCCGCCACTGCACTCAGTAATGAATCTCACCACCAGTCACCCTCAATATGCCAGTCATTATATTATAAGAAATTTTTTAAATGTAATAATTGTGTTTTCTTACAGGGCTCAACGAGCATCTATAGCTGAAAGTTCAATAAAGGAAACTCCACCTCCCTTACAACCACGACACATGCGGATCAACCAAAGCATGAGAGCCAAAATGTCACACGACCACCGATCTAAGATGTCGCCACCCAAGGATGGTATGCGGGAGGGTAGATCATCATCTTTGTAAGTACCAATATTTCATTTCGGTATTTCGGCGAATGGTGGAAGTTTTTAAAATGTTTGTATTAAATTTTCAATTAGGCAAGCCAGGAAACGATGCCGCGTTTTACGCTGGTGCGGAAGACTCTTTGGTTTGTTGTGGATGTTTTTGTTCTAACATAAATTTTTCTATCATTTATCTCCGTGGCTACTAAACTGCTGGACAATTGCTTTCGAGCAAGAAAAATTTCGCCTAAATTTAACAGTTAATATTTTCTGAACCAGATAGGTATGATATCGACCTACGGTTTTAAATGGTTGATAGACTCATCCCTTGGGAAACAATTGTCAATGTTGGATTTTTTTAACTATCAGAAAATTTTATATACAGGGTGTTAAAGAAGACGATAATTTTTACTCCAATTTTAATGGCGTGTAACTTTCACAATAATATTTTTAAATTTTATCACTCTACGTCAATTGAATCACTGGTTCATAGCAAATAAAGTAATTTGTCAAATTTTTGATATCTGCTATATTTTAAGAAATACCAATTTTTTTGGAAAACCTTGTTTTATTTTAACTTATTGGTAGCTAGATCTCACTGTGCGTTGTATCGTGCAAACTTTGTGAGTAATTATTATACCTTATGAAAAGCTTGTTATGTTCAGTAACAATAATTGTACCTAAGTGTTATGATGTACAGTGGCGTACTTATAAATACTTATGTCTATGGTTTATGAGTAGGTATAGTGTTGGAAAGTTAAAAATTAATAAATACATTTTTTCCAAACATTAAATTTAAAAAATTACCTTTGTTAAAATTTTGTAAACACACTGTATAATATACCTGTAGTGCGATATGAAAAACTAAAAAATAGGAAAAAATTCACCTAATCTAGGAGCGAGTACTTTCCAATATAAAACAATCGTAGAAAATTGAGAGATGCTCATAAACCCCAGGCATACAGATGTTTATAAGTACGCCACTGTACATCATAACATTTAGGTACAACTATTGTTACTCAACATAATCAAGCTTTTCATAAGGTATAACAATCACTCGCAAAGTTTGCACTATACAACACACAATGAGATCTAGCTACCAATAAGTTGAAATAAAGCAAGGTTTTCCAAAATAATCGGTATTTCTTAAAATATAGCAGATATAAAAATTTGACAAATTACTTTTTTTGCTATGAACCAGTAATTCAATTGACGTAGAGTGATAAAATTTAAAAATATTATTGTGAAAGTTACACGCCATTAAAATTGGAGCAAAAATCATCGTCTTCTTTAACACTGTATATAAAATTTTCTGACAGTTAAAGAAAATCCAACATTGCCAATTGTTTCCCAAAGGATGAATCTATCAACTATTTAAATCCGTAGGTCGATATCATATCTGGTTCAGAAAATATTAACTGTTAAATTTAGGGGACATTTTTCTTGCTCGAAAGCAATTGTCCAGCAGTTTAGTTGTATCTACCGGGTGTATAACTAAAAAGGACGCGAACTGTATCTTGGGAGCCGTTTACCGTACAGCTTGCCAAAAAAAACATTTATATTTGAAGTGATCAAACGAAAGCGCTGGAAATTATTATCAAATATCTAGGTTGGCCGCTATGGAGCGTATCTACAGTTGGGTAAAGCTTAACTCCAACGATTTATTATTTTTCGTAATCCCTACTCCCGGTCCCGCTTATCTTTTTTCATTGCTTCACTTATATCAATATTGTACAGTTCTAGAGCATGTCTCAAAAGTGAATCCAATTTTTAGAAAAACTATTCTCGAGATAAATTTTGCAAATATATAATTTTCAGAAAACATTTTTGGAACAAAATTAAATTTTATTATACATTTAATATTTGGTAGTGGTAAAATGTTATCTTATCTGATATTAGATCAAAACCACACCTAATTACGAGTTCAATAAGCCGTCTACAGATTCTAGTTACTGAGGAATTAAAATAACGAGTGTTACGTAATATACCGGCTAGTAAAATTCATTATCTAAGGCCAAGGAATTATTAAAATTTTTGTGTATATTAACAGCAAACCAGAATATAACACTTTTTGGTAAATTACAAGAGCAAAATGCGTTGTTGCAGGCCTATTTGTAAAAGTTAAAAATATTAAAATAATCCTTCACCATTTGATAAGGAAGTGCGACACCGAAAACCAGGATAATATTAATTTTTATTACATTATTTCCGGGATTAAAGGGGACTATTAAGTTTAAAACAACTTAAGGGGATTAGTGTAATTATTGTTATACCGGGTGACACAAATTACATTTGTGATATTTATTATTAATTTCTCTATTATGTAATAAATATTTAATGACTTGTGACAAGTTGTTGCTAAAACCATTTATTTATTTTTTTTAAAGCATGTAGTAATTAAAATAGCACTATGGACTATTTCAGAAAGGTGTGGAGTAATAAAAGCTCATTGGGTATGCAAAGGGACCACAGAGTGACCCAACGAATATTTAAGCCACTTATATATTTTGGATTGATTTCATTGCAAATTTCTTTATTTTCATCAAGTGCAGGTAGTACCACCCGGGTTCGGGTCAATCTATGGGTTTTGCCTATTGTCATTGTCAAACACTGAAAATAGTGTGATAATGTACATAGTATTAGGTACCTACACTTTTTATAAAACATAATAAAAAATATACAAAATACAATAATGCATTACACAGAAATTAAATTATAAAAAATCATAATATTCTTCGTCATCTGCCGAACTGTCATCTCCTCTTGACGTTATATTTAACGGGTCGACGGTCCAATCGATCAGGTGGTCAAGATCCCACATTTTCTCCTCTTCTTTAATGACATGATGGACTGGTTTTCACCAGTTCTCTGGTGTCACTTCCTTAATGGCTTGATCAAATAGTAGCTTAACGTCTTTCATCTTGAATGTCGTGTTATGTCTTGCTACAAATTCTTTCACTTGCGCCCATATAAGTTCTATAGGATTTAGTTCGCAATGGTATGGCGGTGTGCCACGCCCACGCTCTGCACTTGAAAGAATCTACCTAAAACGAAAGGAGGGAGGAAGAGGTCTCATTAATATATATAATTTGTGCAAGTCGCAAGAGACCTCTATGAGAAAATACTTCCAAGAATCGAATGGGGAAATTCTTAAAAAAGTGGTAGCAGCAGATGCTGGATATACAGCCCTTAACTTAAAGCAAAACGGATTACCTAACATCATCCGCGCGCCGCCAAGTCAACAACTTGTAACTTGGCAAGAGAAAGCTCTACACGGCAAATACCCTACTGCACTCCACAATCCACTCATAGATAGAGAATTGTCACTGAATTGGTTAGAGAAAAGGCAGCTCCACGCTGAAACAGAAGGTTTTATAATCTATCCAAGACCGTGTCATTCGAACTCGAAACTATGAAAAGGTCATCTTGAAGAGAAATGTGGAAGATGTGTGCAGAAAATGCAATTGCCCCGGAGAA
Organism: Polydrusus cervinus; assembly: GCA_935413205.1. Taxonomy (NCBI): domain Eukaryota; kingdom Metazoa; phylum Arthropoda; class Insecta; order Coleoptera; family Curculionidae; genus Polydrusus; species Polydrusus cervinus. Next base: position 50,725,833 of record OW284516.1, on the reverse strand, counting down.
ACGATAGAACATATCACGGCGCAGCACAGTAACACCATGTTTTTCAGCTATATCTTCCACGGCATATTTCATAAAACGATGTTTGTGTAAATTTGCTATAGCTAATAGTTCCTTTTTTATCAAATTATCTTCAAAATCAATACTTTTGGTGTTTAACCAGTCGATAATTTCTTGTTTTTTCCAAGGTGAGGTTGGAGTCTTCTCTGTGCGTCGTAAATGATAGCTTGCATTATCCATAACTATTACTGAATCAGCTGGAAGATACTTTATCATTTCATCAAAATAGTCCTCAAAAACATTCGAATTCATGTCCTCGTGGTAATCTCCCATATTGAACTACTGAAAGATTAGCAAACTTTCTTTTAAAAATTCCCTCGAAAATTCCTCTTTGCTTCCAATATTTACGATCATTAGTATCTTCGCTTGTCAAGCACTAATTATATTTTTGTCTTGCCAAAATTTTGGTACTATATAACCTTTATTAATCCACGTCTCATCAAGAAAAAATATTTTCTTCTTTTCTCTTCTGTACTGCTTCATATTTCTTCTCAAGTATTTTCGCCGCCAGCAAACAATTTCATCGCTTTTCAGTAAAAGTGATTTACGCTTATGCTTTTCCCAGACAAAAGCCATATTTTTTTAAAGTGGCCCATAAAAGTTTTCTAGTTATCAACCAAATACTGTCATCCTGGCCAAGCTCAATTAGAATCTTATCTATACAGGGTGTGTCAGTAAGGTGTCTGTCTTAGATAGCACCAAAACTATCAAAGATAGGGAAAAAAGTGTAATACAAAAGTTAAAGGGTTTTTTAGGATACATAATATAAAAATATTTTATAATCTACAGGGTGGTCCTAAAAAGTGGTACTGAATAATAAAAAAGAAAATTAAATGGGATACCCAGTATAATTTTCTAGAATATGATTCAATGGAATAAGGACTCTGCAACCCTATTAAAAATTTTGAAGTGAAATTCAACGTTGCCAAGTAATTAATTTTTTTCCAAAATTTTAGTAATTTTAAGGGTATCTTTAAAAAATCATAGCAACCTGTGGATTAACCCTAGGCAAATATAATTTACGTTGTAAGTACTTTAAGGTACGATATATTGATGTATAATAATGTTTTTTTAAATCTCTTATACAGAGCGTTCATTACAAATTGGACAACTCGATAGTTTTAAAAATGCTTTATTTCAATTTTTTTAAATGGGACCCCCCTAATTTTTTTAGGCAAAAGAATTTACCTTTCGAAAACCTTACTTTTTTGTTAAACATGTCATATATCTAAATATCATAGTTTTTGAAATATTTTAGGATTTGTCTTAAATCAGGGTAAAAAAGGAAAGTTCTAATTAAACAATTTAGTCAAAATTGCTTTGAAACAAAAAATAAATAATTTTCTTTTTTTCATTGCAAAGTTATTTCGCTAACATTTTGTGCTTTATTACTGTTTAAATTTTAGTTTCCTGAACTGACTTTATCATAACTCATATTTTCCTATTTCGATAAAGTTAGTTCGGGAAACTAAACTTTAAACAGGAATAAAGCACAAAATGTTAGCGAAATAATTTTTCAATGACAGCTGTGACAAAGAAAATTATTTATTTTTTCTTCCAAAGCAATCTCGACTAAATTGTTTAATTAGAACTTTTCTTTTTTACCCTGATTTAAGACAAATCCTAAAATATTTCAAAAACTATGATATTTAGATATATGACATGTTTAACAAAAAAGTAAGGTTTTCGAAAGATAAATTCTTCTGCCTAAAAAAATTATAGGGGTCCCATTTAAAAAAATTGAAATAAAGCATTTTTAAAACTATCGAGTTGTCCAACTTGTAATGAACGCTCTGTATAAGAGATTTAAAAAACATTAATATACATCAATATATCGTACCTTAAAGTACTTACAACGTAAATTATATTTGCCTAGGGTTAATCCACAGGTTGCTATGATTTTTTTAAGATCCCCTTAAAATTACTAAAATTTAGGAAAAAAATTAATTACTTGGCAACGTTGCATTTCACTTCAAAAATTTTAATAGGGTTGCAAAGTCCTTATTCCATTGAATCATATTGTAGAAAATTATACTGGGTGTCCCATTTAATTTTCTTTTTTATTATTTAGTACCACTTTTTAGGACCACCCTGTAGATTAGAAAATATTTTTAGATTATGTATCCTAAAAAACCCTTTAACTTTTGTATGACACTTTTTTCCCTATCTTTGATAGTTTAGGTGCTATCTAAGACAGACACCTTACTGACACACCCTGTATATATTATATATTATAAGAGTGAACTTTCCTTCGAACTATGCCTATGACTGACTCTGACACCGAAATTTTAGCTGAACTGGAAAGAATTTCCCATTTTATTACTATACACCTTTTTAAAATAGACTATAAATGAACCATGTCAACGATTCCATGGCCTACTCTTTACCGCTTATCATGTTTTACCAAAGTTATGGACATTTTAGAAAGCAAAGGAACATTGATTTAACTAGCCATTTTAAAAATAAAAGCCAAAATGTGATATTGTACTGAGGAAAAATTTCCGGATTCATAATTCAAGCTCGAGGGAGATTCGGTAAGAAAATATCGCAACCAAAAATATGCCTTTTTGCCTTAAAAAATAATTTAATTTCGTCATTATTTTGACGAAAGTGACAGGGACGTTTCCAGTGTAATTTGGCCGCCGAAAGTTCAACGAGCATGAGTATTTCTTCTTTGTCATGGTAAGTCGGTTCTCTATTTAAAATTTAAAAGTTGACTTTACATCCGGTTTAGCTGGAAGTGGTTTTAAAGGATTGAAGTGGCCGAAAAATGACAATTTAAACTTACTAACTCCTAAAATGGTTAAATCTTTACCGTTAGAAGTATGGAAAAAATATCTGTATGTGTCACCCTGTATATCAGTCAAGCTGTAGTTATGTATAGTCTGAACAATGCACCTCACAAATTGTAAATACATAATCGTAACCAGTGGCGTCTTTCCGTACGGGCCCCCCGGGCCCGGGCCCAGGGCCCCGCTATCTTGGAGGCCCCAGCACCAAAAACCATAAATAAATCTAGTAAGGATACCTAATGATGATAATATTGATAACCAATTTAAAAAACGTATGTCTAATTACACGGTTAAACAAAACGGTTATTATCCAGACTATTCAGCAAGGTGCAAGGCCAGCGTGAGCGTTAGTCATTGCCACATAACACCCCCCTTCCGGCCCTTCCCTTTACCCCAGAATACACAACGTAAAACTGAACGGAGTTTGAGAATCAAATTTTTTGATGGACCAGCTGAAGAAGCCCAATTTAGTGGCAAAGAAAAATTTTAAATTGAAGTTTTTTTCCAATTATGGATTCGTTAATAGCTGAACTTAACCGGCGATTTGCTGCATACGACAGCATTTTCAATCGGTTTAGTTTCCTAACAATTTTAAAAAAATCAGTCAAGTCGATTTGCACCTTAGTTGTTCAAGATTTGTAGACAATTACAGTTCTGATGTAAATGGAAAAGAATTAGAGTTGGAATGCATTTTTTTGGCAGAATATTTAAATTCAGACGAAAAATATAAAACCCAGGAAATCAGTTTATTGAACCTATACAATATTTTAACAACTCACAAATTAGAGCATACATTTCCTAACGTTGCCATTTCGTTGAGAATATTTTTATCATTAATGATAACTAATTGCAGTGGAGAACGTTCATTTTCTAAATTGGCCAGAATCAAAAACGAACTGAGGACTACCATGCTGTAAGAGAGACTAAACAGTCTATCGTTAATGTGTATAGAAAATGAGATCTTACTAGAAATAAATTTTGATGACATAATAGACGATTTTGCACACCTCAGATCAAGAAAACAATCATTTACATAGCGCGGATTATTTACAGTTATTAATATTAATAATATTAATATTTTAGGATGAGATTTTATCTTTATATTTTAGTTAGAAGAAATAGTTTTATTTTAAAATAAATGTTTTGACGAAGATTTTACTCGTGGAACCTAGTATTTAAAAATAATTATATTTCTGGTTGAATTCCTAACTAACACCCTAAAAGGGGCGTGGCACCCAAATTTTTTTTCCCAGGGCCCCATTTCTGCCTTGGGCCCAGGGCCCCAATCATATGAAAGACGGCACTGATCGTAACGGAAACAAAAAATAAGATAGGATACTAAAAAATCCAACAAAAATACACGAAAATAATGAACAATCCCGTTCTGCTCGCGTCGATGCATCATCTGGTTAAAATGTGTTATTGCATGCATTCTACATATTGCGTACGCTCACAAACCCGGATACGAGCTACATAAGAGACTAAGAGTGTGAGCCCTTGATTGCATACCATTGGCAATATATTGGTTATAAAAATATGAGATAATGTCCTTGAACTTAATGCACTTGCGCCATCTGTGCTGCAACGACGCAATTCAATCAGAATAATACGAATCATGTCGGATTTCTGTTAGAGAGAATCGTTTTTTGGCGCCACAATACCTTTAAAATTATTTCACCTAAATTAAAATTAGGTTAAAAATTGCAATTTTTCAATATTGCATTTTTAATTAAAATAATAAGCGCATACTTAGACTTGCTAAACTTGAACCAATAACGCGAACGAATTTCGTAAGAATTATCATCAAAACGTAATTATTCAGTCAATTATGATTTTGCAAAGGAAACCAGTTTTCCGTGCATTCTAGGTTAATTTGAAAATATTTAAAAGAAAATTATTATTTAAAATATGTCAAGTTTTATAATAATAGGTAGTTTACATTTTTAAATATACCTCCAAGCTAAAATATAATTAATATTAATTAATTATTTGTCATAGCAACCACTTTTTCATTAGTGACACAACCAGAATAGTAGTTTGTACTGTTGTACTATTGTTATAGTGGATATGATGTCCATATCGCACCAGGAAGTAAATTAAGCACGACGCCGTAGACGGACTGCTCAAACTTTCGAGCGCAATATGGACAAACCACTCAAGTTGTACAGTACATTTTTTCTACAACGCAACTTTCGAACTTCATACTTAAAATAATTTTTTAAATAGGCATCATAACTTGTCTTTTTAGTTGGCCACGAACTTGTGAGAGAGATAATAAAAAACAATTGGACAAATATTCATTTCGTTGGCAAATTCATGGACCAAAGTACACTGTAACATATTAATTTCTTATATTAACACAAAATCACTTTGAATATATCTATCTTTCTCTCAATCGGCCTTTTGCAGAATAACAGACAAAAAGCGATATATTTATTAACGAAAATGAACAATTTATTTTTCTCAACCATAGCCATTTTGATTAATTATTGTTCTGCTGAAATGCACAGAAGAAAAAAGGGTTTGTGGTTTTTTTCTGCTTGCATAAGAATTATAACTCCGAAAGTACAACTAAATAGCTGTAGAATTCGTTTTTAACAGTTAAACACGGCCTTTGCGCATTAATATGAAATTTTAGTGTTCGCTATGGTAATGGAATTAGTTTTTTTCTAGAAATATTATAATTTCTTATCTGGTCTTATAATATACTCATCTTCATGTTCCAATATTTACGGAACAATTATTACCAGTTAATTTTCTTTATCTGTTGCGTATAATAAAAGTTTTAAGATCGATTTTTAAATTGTAACTTTTATTTTTCCATTTTTCTTTAATTTTTAGTGTTAATCCAAACAAAAATTGTTGTTAAATTATCTCATTTTTTCTCGAAAACTAAATACCGGGTCCGCCAACGTGGCGGGGATGGAAGATTAAATCATTATCGAGGAGCTTATCAAAAATACTAAACCAGCATAAGGTATCGACTTAAAAGCGGCATATTTTAAAAATATTTTACATTATACAGGGTGGCTCAAAAAAGTGTGGCGGACTAAACTTGCATTTTTTTAAATGGAACACCCTATATATTATATTATTTTCTAATTCCCTATACAATTCCACGTATATTTTGTATAAAATGTCATATGTCTAAATTCAATTGTTTTTGAGTAATTGACGTTTAAAATATGGCATTTTTTGACTTTGACAGGCTGTAACATTGGAACGGTTCATCTTAGAGAAAAATGGTTTTCACCTCCCTATCTTAGTTTTTCATTCTCTATCCAAGGAAACCAACCTCCGATTTACCATGTTAAACAAAAAAAAACGGTTTTAACGGTTTAACGGTGAAAAACTAAGATAGGGAGGTGAAAACCATTTTTCTCTAAGATGAACCGTTCCAATGTTACAGCCTGTCAAAGTCAAAAAATGCCATATTTTAAACGTCAATTACTCAAAAACAATTGAATTTAGACATATGACATTTTATACAAAATATACGTGGAATTGTATAGGAAATTAGAAAATAATATAATATATAGGGTGTTCCATTTAAAAAAATGCAAGTTTAGTCCGCCACACTTTTTTGAGCCACCCTGTATAATGTAAAATATTTTTAAAATATGCCGCTTTTAAGTCGATACCTTATGCTGGTTTAGTATTTTTGATAAGCTCCTCGATAATGATTTAATCTTCCATCCCCGCCACGTTGGCGGACCCAGTATATATTTTTTAAATATTTTCGTATTTTATAGGTATAGCAACGAAAAATGAAACGTTAAACGTTTATAATAAAAAAAAACTACTTCGCCAATTCAAATTTAGAATATTCCCCTCAGCTCCGCAAGATATCGCCGTCGAATCTCTATTTTTTTATACCTCCCCCATAACTTGAACAAGTATCTTGAACGGCAGTAGAGTTTTGGACTTGCATTGTCTTTATTTGTTTAGAATCTGATTCTAAACAAATAAAGACAATGCAAGTCCAAAACTCTACTGCCGTTCAAGAAACGTCATTGTCTCCAACCTTTAAACAGACACTTGAACAAGTATTTTACTAAAACTTTTCACCCTTTACAGGAAGCATGCATGAATAACTTGTTAAGAAATTATATGAATACCTAACCGAAATTATAAGAAGTGCACACCTGCCTTTCTATTGTTTTCATTTTCGTCTGTACAAATATGTTATAATATGAACCAATTATTACAAAACTATAGAAATCGATTATTTATCGTTACTTACACAAAAAATCTTGGATATTTTATCCCAAAAAAAACTTCAATAAACTATTAACAATTTTTTTGATACTTAAATTCCTCGATAGATACTCTAACTTTTCCAGTGTTTAAAGTGAGTTTAAAAAAATAACCGATTAGTAGTAGTATATTACGTATTAAGTATGGTAATAGTTATTTACGATATAAGTGTAGTAAGGAGTCATATTACAACCCGAGATGTTAAAGTTGTCAAACGAGGCGTCAGCCGAGTTTATTAAAACATCGAGTGTAGTAATATGAATTTACAACAAAAATATTGTACAAAATTGTATCTGCTTTCATCTATGAATAAAAATATTTGGCAAAAGTCATTTTAAAAAAAAATGCACCTGCTATTAAGTTTACTAATCAAGTTTTTTATGTTACCTTTCGCATAGTTACTGTTTCGCATGGTTTCTGTCGAAACTTTGTCAAACAAATTCAAAAATATAAAAAGCGTTTTTCAAAATGAGCGATTCTGATGGAAGTTTACCCTCTGATATAGAAGCAGCGGCAAACGAAGCGATCTCAAGTCGAGTTTCGACAAAATCCAAGGCGCGGTATGAGTTGGTGTATCAGAAGTTTGAAGATTGGTGTAAAGCTAACAAAATAAAGGAGGTGTCTGAGAAAATCCTTTTGGGTTTTTTTCCTTAAAGCAACGCTCCCAGAAACCATCTACACTATGGACTCACTACTCAATGTTGAGAACTATGATTTCAGTCAAGAAAAATCAAGATATAAGCAGATTTTCTCAACTAATCGCATTTTTAAAAAAAAGTTCAGAGGGTTACAAGGCCAAAAAGTCCAAAGTTTTCACAAAGGAAGACGTATGTAAGTTTCTTAGTACTGCAGATGATGAAACATATTTACTTATGACGGTTGTTATGATAATCGGCATTTTTGGGGCTTGTCGGCGCGAAGAACTAGCTAAGTTAATATTGGATCATATTGAACACAATGATTTGTATATAAAAATTGTGATTCCATTCTCGAAAACCAAAATTATGCAAGAATTTGTTATAACAGAAGGAAATGTGATAGGTGTCAACTGTTTAAGTATCTGTCGAAAGTATGCTAAACTTCGTCCTCTTAATACAACTCACAGGCGGTTTTTTGTATTCTATGGAAAAGGAAAATGCACCTCCCAGCCTTGCGGAATTAATAGTTTTGGAAGTATACCAAAAAAGATTGCCTTACAAAACGATTTACAGAACTGTAAAATTCATATTACTAAATAAAAGTAGATAAAAAGTATATTACACACGAATGGAAAAATTGCGAACGAGCCGCATAGCGGCGAGTGCGATAATTACATGAGGGCGTAATTACTTTACAACACTCAATACGTATTATACTTTTTCTACGACTCTTACTAATAAATTAAAGATCGGTGTATAATTTATTAAGTATCGATTTGAACTTCATATCTCAAATAATGACAATGTCACTGTCAAATATTCAAAACGCAAGATAGTTAAATGTCACGATTTGAGTGGTTCAATGCTAACTTGATTGTTATACTAGACTTTTATGGCCGTTTGCACCGACTTGCTTAAATTTAAATATTAGCTAAGGAGAACCTTACATTTAAGGTTGACCTTAAATTAAAGCGGGTTGCAGAACTTTTGAAGTTATTTATGATTACACTGACACATAAAAAATGTGATTTAAGGTTAGATATCCAAGATAAGCCGAACAATTCTGGGACTTAGCTAGGTCAACGCATGTAGGTAAAATTTTTTTAAGATAAGGTGGACCTTAGATTAATTAGCACCTAATCTAGGCGATGCAAACGGCCATTATTCTTTACGCACAGTTGTGCGTAAGAATGGATTTACTTATAGAGTGAACTGATACGTAAAACAACATTTACTAATATTAAAGTAGAAAAAACAATAGATACTCTCGCTCTGTAATTTTCCGTGGTAAATTGCGGTTTTTTTGACTCTAGTTACAAAAAAATTTAGCAAATTATTGAGTTTTTTCCGCCAATGGAAAGGCGATATTTATGTGGGAAGGTTATTTTTTACTTAAATATTTATTATTTTAGTTAGTTTCTTAAATAATGATAAACAGACAATATAATTTTTCCTCACAAATTGGCTAATGTAAAACGTGCTTCAGAGATAAATTGAAGCACTAAGATTGAAGCCCACCAGCGCTTCATCAGAAATGCGAGCTTCTATTTTAATTTCCCCTCAATCTGCTTGAAATAGGTATTATTTGTTGCCGAGATTACCGTGACGTTTAATAATAGTGTAAAATGTAGTATTTTTAAATGTAATATATCTACGGAGTGATGCAACTGGTCATTACTCGATAGTAGTTGTTAGTTTAATAACAGTTGTTATATAAGAACAACATTTTATTTGTAGTTTTAAAATTCCTAAAGGAAATATTTGAAAAATCATTCCAGTTTTGTTTCCAAAAATAGTGGTAACTTTCTCGAGATTTTATTGATTTTTTTTTCTCGAGTCTTTAAACCAACAACCTGTTATAGATGGACCCAGATTGTTTACCTGATATGGATTATCTTTAAATACCTAATTTTTAAAATTAATTTCCTCTGAAATGGTGCTTCCTATTGAAATAAAGCAAAAGTATCTTTTTTTAGGAACAAACTCTAGACTTTCAACAGATTGCATTTAAAATTAAAAAATCTTAGAAATATAAAATATAAGATAATATTTATCATGAGCCCATAAACCCCACTTTGTGCGACGCCACTGGAAGAAATATTTTCATTTTAAATTCACTATACTTTACAACTCATCGGTGGTAAAAAAAACTTTCCCCTCGAACGTCTTTGACGGGCTCTAGCGCCCCCTAAAGAAGCATTTCTGTTTATACATTTTTGTCATATCTTTGGATGTATTTTATGCTCTAGAAATATTGCACGCTAATTTCGAGACACAATTACAAATATAAAGCAAACTCTCAGTATATACGTAATTTTTTACCTCTTGATATCTTTCACACTTATTATGCTTAAAAATATTAAGAAACAAATTTATGCCCATAGTCGAATTTGTAACGTCCTGTATACAGCTAAATAGTTTTTTTTAAACAAAACCTTATAATTGAGGGATTCAGAAAAACAACTAAGATGTTTAAAAAAATTTAATTAACGCGCCGTACAACAATAAGCACTCTTCGTCCAACCTTGGAGCTGATCGCTGATCAGAGTTGGGCGTGGCAGTACGCAAATTGATAATGAAATTAAAAAGATTCTATATAATCAGTGGTGTACTAAACGCTCTGTAATAAATACACCTATAGTTTATACCTACGTCATAGCAAACTTGCCAGCCGCATTCAATCCGATGCACGTGACTATAATTAGTGAAAATTTTAAACAATAACCAGTAATATAAAAAATTATAAACAAAAGAAGCTTAGCGGCAAGCGGACAGAGTAGTGCGTCTATTTTTTGCATTAAAGTACACAGGGTCTCCAAAGGTAATGGAATCCCTGGGGCACAGGTAGACAATGACAGGCTGTTTCGTTCTTGTTAGAACTCATCAGAAAGTCATAACCCGTAAGCGACCCCCAGTACAGCGAGCCTGTTCTTTCAAGGCGTTTTTAAGAAATAAAAACGCGATGAAAACCCAATAACGCCATCATAAGGAATCAACTCAATACAAAAGATATAGCCATCTAACGTGAAAACGTAGAAATATAAATAAATCTAAATAAATCAAGCACGGAACGGCCACTTCACCAGTATAGGAAACATTTTTCGCTTCTCCATAAATCTCCAAGCTTTGTGGATTCAGATCTAGATCGCGCTGCAGTCACCCACTAGTTTTGCAGCACTATTTCGTAAATGCCGCGTGTAAGTATAAATAAAATAGTAGAATTTAGTGTCCGTAAAATATATAAACAAAAGAAGCTTAGCGGCAAGCGGACAGAGTAGTGCGTCTATCTTTTGCATTAAAGTACACTGGGACTCCAAAGGTAATGGAATCCCTGGGGCACAGGTAGACAATGACAGGCTGTTTCGTTCTTGTTAGAACTCATCAGAAAGTCATAACCCGTGAGCGACCCCCACTACAGCGAGCCTGTTCTTTCAAGGCGTTTTTAAGAAATAAAAACGCGATGAAAACCCAGTAACGCCATCATAAGGAATCAAATTGGGTTTTCATCTCGTTTTTATTTCTTAAAAACGCCTTGAAAGAACAGGCTCGCTGTACTGGGGGTCGCTTACGGGTTATGACTTTCTGATGAGTTCTAACAAGAACTAAACAGCCTGTCATTGTCTACCTGTGCCCCAGGGATTCCATTACCTTTGGAGTCCCTGTGTACTTTAATGCAAAAGATAGACGCACTATTCTGTCCGCTTGCCGCTAAGCTTCTTTTGTTTATATATTTTAACGGACACTAAATTCTACTATTTTATTTATAAAAAATTATTATCGTTGGAGTCCAGTGACAAATTCAAAAGAGGGAGCAAATTTTAGGTTAACAATATTTATATTTGCATATTTTAAAATTATATCCAGCGGAATTACAGTACAGCTTCTACTGTAGTGCAAAGCTCCAATTCCCCATTTTATTATACATCTTAAACTTAGGTTTACATCAAAGAATAATTCTAAAATCGTAGAAATGTCAGAAATGGTCGATTTATAATGTGGTATTGACAGTAAAGTTTAATTTAAGAGCAATCATTCTGGTCATAACTTGTTATGTTACGTTATATTACATTAAGTTATGACCAGGTAAATCACTTGTACCTCGAATTTTGCAGTCAATCCCACATTATAAAATTACCATTTTTACATTTCTTCGATTTAAACGGGAGCTCGGTTGCCATTTTTATAAAATTGGACAAAAGAACATTTATGATTTAAATGATGTCCAGTTTAAATCAAAGAATTGTCAGAAATGGTCATTTTGTAATGTGGGAGTGAGAGCAAAGTTCGAGTTAATTGTGATCTACCTGGTTGTAGGAAAAACTCTGAAGTTAGACCCAATAACAAAAAAGGGGTTAACTGATCTGATTACCGATCAGTTAAAGTGGCGATATGAAATTGACTACTTTGCCATTTTGGCTGGTATAAATAAAACACGTTTGAATGGATGAATTGAAATAATGTTTTATTCTATCATAAAAATAAAGCACGGGTTTGAATTGAACTCTCGTGCAATTCAACAGGTGGATAATTACCTTTTTTACAATACTAACAAACTACATCAAAAAACTATTTACTACTAATAGGTAAAAACATTTGTTTCTACGTTAGCTCAATTTACTTTAAGAAGTCTACAATTTTTGGATTACAAAGGTATAAATTCTAGGTGCAACGCACTAGTTATTATGTAGTGTCAATTAAAACTTTACTGCGCGGAGTTCCGTATTTCTAGGGACCCTTTCGCGAATTCACTCTTTCTAGAAAGTTACCTTTATCGGACGAACGCACAAAAAATGTGGTTTACAATACGTCAATTGACGGTATTTTTGGAGCTGCTTAAGTTTAAAAATTCCATACATAACTTTATGATTATTGAGCTGTGTTATGCATCATCTGGTTACGATCAGAATTATTCTCTTAATCTATCATACCTTACAGGTTTACATGGGTAAATATTGCATCGACAAAAACGTGCTGCGTTACTATCGATCAACGGGTTGCATCTTTTTCGTTTTTTGCAAAACTCGGGTGTCTAAAGAAAGACGAGAAAATGGGCACTATTTATTTGAGAGCACTTAGTACATCTTGTACTGTTTGGTCGTTATTTTTGACGACTCTTTTTATTAGTTTTTCATCATTAATTGATGATAAAACGGGAACTTTTAAGAGAAAAACACAGTTGTCTGTCAAGGCTTCTACTCAGTCCTTGACCTACTTCGTTTTTTCGCGAATATAATCTCGAAGAACTTCCGGTGTGGCTTTTGGAATCTCGAACCCGACTTCCGCTCTTCGTTTATCGTGGGGGCGTTTTGCTTTATCTCTGTATCGCAGGCGTGTATGGTTGGTTGCTGTAATCCTGTGAGTATGAGGGCGTATTCAATAAATTTAACAAGTACAAATTGAGGATATTTTTAAAGGGGGTTGGGGTAGTTTCCCAACACTGGTCATAACTTAATATAATGTAACATAACATAACAAGTTATGACCATGTTACTGTTAAATTAAACTTTTCTCTCAATCCTACATTATCAATCAACTATTTCGAATATTTCTACCATTTTAGACCTATTCTTCGGTTTAAACCTAGGTTTAAACTTAGGTTTAAGAGGACTTTATAAAATTGTGCCCAAAGGCTACGGCACTGCAAAGAATAATAAATAATAATAATTTAAATCAGATTTAACAATACAAATTACCAGCTGAAGGAAATATGTATAACTAGGAAAATTCCAGTAATATTGCTGCTTGGATAACTTAATTAACTATAACATACCGGGTGTCCCATTATGGATGGCCACCGGCCGTATCTCGGAAACTACTGGGCATAGAAACTCGGGGGAAAAAAATTATAACTAAAGTGGCCATGAGAAAATCCTGGAAATATTTTTTAAGTTCCGCATTTTGCCGCAAGAGGGCGTAATTGACAAGTAAATTTTAAAATTCTACCTATCTCCGAAAGTTCCACATTAAGGTATATCTTTGGTAACACCGTTAAAAAGCTTGGACAATTCTGCATCATTTTGGTCTTATTCTCATTGGCGTACCGACTTTAATAAGAGGGGGGGGGGGGGGAACTGTTGTTTTCTTTAAATCGCTGTAACTTATAAACGACTTATCCGATTTTAGCAAACTAAAGACTGTTTGGAAGAGAAATGTATGCACTTTCACCAATCCTATTTAGTTTTCCATAATAGTTCTAATAAAATGCTAGAGGGCGCAATTTGTAATAATAACACATTTTTTGATTTTACTCCGAAAAAATAAATCATACGGTATAATTATGATACCATAATCGAAAAGTAGATGAAATTTGCTAGGAAAATTATTTAAACCGCAGCTCGATATCTCCATTCGTTTCAGCGGTTTGCCAATAGAATAATTTTTAAAACTTTAAATGAAGAAGCGGTTATATATTTTTTAGAAAAAAAGTTAGACGCCACTGATATTTGTCCATGTGAATATTATTTCGGATTAGCCTGGTCAATTCTGCATAAAAATGGTCTCTTGCGTTTTTCTCCTCAGGCACACCGTTCTTAATTAAAATAATTAAATTAAATTAGACGGGCGGAAGCTTTCCTATTAAGTGAAGGTGGTCATTTCCAACAATTTTTATAAAACACAATTGTTCATTATCAATGTTAAAAATAATAAATAGTCAAGCTAATTTATTTTGATTATTTTAATTAAGAACGGTGTGCCTGAGGAGAAAAACCCAAGAGACCATTTTTATGCAGAGTTGACCAGGCTAATCCGAAATAATTATCACATGGAAAAATATCAGGCGTCCCACTTTTTTTCTAAAAAATATATAATTGCTTCTTTATTTAAAGTTTTAAAAATTATTCTATTGGCGATAACGCTGAAACGAACGGATATATCGAGCTGCGGTTTCAATATTTTCTCTAGCAAACCTTATCTAATTTTCGATTATGGTATCATAATTATACCGTATGATTTATTTTTTTGAAGTAAAATAAAATGTGTTATTACAAATTGAGCCCTCTAGAATTTTTATCTATTACAGCACTAGTGCTGTAATAGATGCCCTTACAAAACGATTTACAGAACTGTAAAATTCATCTTACTAAATGAAAGTAGATAAAGATATATAAGCAACTAAAAGTGGACTTGTCGCTTACAGCCCTATTCACTAAAGAGTTCTACATTTAAAGCTGTCCTAAATTGACAATTCTTGGTTACGTATCAGAGTAAATCAAACCAAGTTTCATATTGTAAATATTTGTTTTCTTTGAATTCATAAATACAAAATGATTTTTGTAGGTCTTCTTTAATAAAACTATATTTGCAACATTCCGGGAAAATTATTTATCAGAAAAATGATTTAATTGCAAAAAAATTAAATAATTCCGCAAGCTTCAAGGTGCGTCAAAATTTTTAATTTTGTACGATCTTCTTTTGAATACATATACCTAATATTATTTCACAGAAATCTGTATTTTTGTTGGTAAAATAGATTTTTTTTCTGTAATAACCCAAATCTACATTTCTTGTATAATACAAGGAAATCATCTCATCGGTTGGAAAGAAAACAAACAACAAGTTCGCGGAAAGTAAATTCTTTACAATTTCCTTAAAAGCAAAATTCCGTAAATCTACGGAAATGAAAAACAACTTTATTTAGAATAAAATGTTATTGCTTGAATTGATGTGCATTCATAATAAAACCAGTTATCTGATTTATTGTGTTCACACCGAATTATCTAACAATAAAGAATTAATGAATAAATAATTCATATTTTTTTTACTGGATGTTCTGCTTACGGTACGAGTTACCATTAGAATTTAAAAAAAAAAGAATAATTGAACAAAGGCAATAAGCATCAATGAATAGCAGTTTTTATGAAAGCGATTCAATACTAAAATATTTAGAAGAATTGAGTATCATTAAAATAATAAATACCTTTGAATTTCAATATTTAAAGAACGACGGATCAGTGCAAAAATGTAGCAACCGTTTTTGCAGACGAACTAATGTTTGTCTCCGTTTTCGATCGATTTTAGACACGAGATATTGTATTATTTTATGCAATAAAAGACGGCGCGCTCCGAAGTCACATCGGTTCTTACGTAGCGAATACTTTCTTTAAATGTTGAATTTCAAAGTAAATACTAAACTAAAATTTTCTATTTTTTTATTTTATTAGAGCAGATTACCGACTCCTCAGTTGAGCTATAAACGGTGTATTGGGACGGGTTAGAACTTGTTCAACAGGGCATTTTTTTGTCCATGTTACTATTGACTATTATTTCCTGACTTTACATATTTCTTAAACAATCTGACAACGTTGCTGTCATCTATCATTTAAAAAATATGACATCAGGTACTTTTTAGGATAGCAATTATAAAAAGCTTTATTTTGGTCGTAGGTAAAACATTTTTTTTATCAAAAATACGCGATATCCCGCAAGTTTTTTTGGTGATATTTACTATTTTATATGTCTACATTATAATGGAAAAAAAAATTTCGAAAAATCTACTGTCTCTTAAGTCGACCGGACCCATTACTTTTACAAGATGATGTTGATAATTTACTTCTCGTTCGTAGATTTTTTTTGGAAAGATCTATAACATCCAAAATATCTCCATCGTCGTCAATAAATATTTCATCTTCTATTTCCATACTTAACTTCGAAAAATACGAATTTGTTTTACAAGACAGGAGCAAAGAAAAGTCAAATACGGCGCAGACGCGTGGTTAAGCCTTCAATATTTAGGGCTTAAAGTTAATAGAGCTTAAGTCTCCAAATAGCGACCGCGAATACGAAATCAGCAATTTAAGCTGTATTAAATGTTAAGCCGGCTTGAAGCGTTACGGAGAATACGGGCATAAGGGGTTCACAAGAACTTTTAGTTTGGCGGATGAAACCTTATTTTGTGTAAAAAAAATTGAGAATTTATTTTAAAGCTTTAATTATACAGTGTGTCTGCTTAAGTTCGCACCATATGGAAAACTTTTTTATCATTAATTTTACGAAAAAAAGGTTATTCTTCATATAAAATTCTGCATGGTCTAAAACCTAAAATGCAACTTTTAGATTTTAATTTTTTTCAGTCGTATACGAGGTTTTTTAAAAAATATGAGGAACTGTCATCTCCTCTTGACGTTATAATTAACGGGTCGACAGTCCCATCGATCAGATGATCAAAATCCCACATTTTCTCCTCTTCTTTATGCCATGATGGACTGCTTTTGGCCAGTTCTCTGGTGTCACTTCCTTAATGGCTTGATCAAACAGTAGCTTAACGTTTTTCATTTTGAATGTCGTGTTGTGTCTTGCTACAAATCCTTTCTCTCGCGCCCATATAAGTTCTATTGAATTTAGTTCGCAGTATACTATGTTTTTTCGCTATGTCTTCCACGACATATTTCATAAAACGATGTTTGTGTAAATTTGCTATATCAAATTATCTTCAAATTCAATACTTTTGGTTTTGGTTGTTAACCAGTCGATAATTTCTTGTTTTCTCCAAGATGAAGTTGGAGTCGTCTCTGTGCGTCGTGAATGATAGCTTGCTGTATCCATGAATCGGCTGGAAGATATTTTATCATTTCACCAAAATAGTCCTCAAAAACATTCGAATTGATGTCCTCATGGTAATCTCCCGAATGGAATAACGCAATTACTTGAAATTTTAATAGACATAGACATATTTTTATTTGACCACCTTTTTGTAAATTACAAATTGTAGCAAGTCATATAAAATATAAAGCACCGTTGGGGATGCTTCTAACTATATAAAAATGTATATTTAATTAATTACTAACCCTACTATTTTATCTTAATACCCGTTAACATAATTATCTAAAATTTTTGGTTAGTTATCATAATAGTAGTTTGTGCAACAAGAGTGGATATGATATTTTGCCGCACAGTTAACTGGAATAGCCTACTTTACCCGCCACTTAAGTGTAAAGGAAATAACAAATTTTCATGTGAAAGTAGAAAAATAATTTTATGCACAAAATTTACCTGCGCCTATGGCCCATACCGCAATTGAGCCGAATTGGACGGAATTTCCCATTATATTTTCCTACAAATTTCTGTCCTCGTCTTATATTCTGTTTAGACACACTATTATTATTAAATTCCATAAATGTAAAAAATACGATTATAAACTTTTTTTGTATGCTTACAATGTATGACCTTCGGAATTTTGATGTCTGCAACGATGTGTGTTGCGTGCAGAGGTTGTTCAACATAACCGTTTGTTACTAACTAGCTAAAAGAAATTTAATTACATTTACCGAAATAAACTCTTCTTTTTTTTTACTTTAATGTACTTTTACAAGTGAAATGGTAATTGGTAGTCTTGGATGATGTTTGGCGCCAGTAACAGAAAAGTCAAATTCAGGTTATATTTACAGTACATTATATTATGAACGGCAGTAGAGTTTTGGACTTGCATGTAAGTCTTCAGGTGAAGACGACTGAAGACACTTTTACCAGTTAAAACGTTGTGATTCAAAACAAATAAAGACAATGCAAGTCCAAAACTCTACTGCCGTTCAAGAAACGTCATTGTCTCCAACCTTTAAACAGTACATTATATACAGGGTGGAATTTTGACTGGAATAAATTCAGTATTAGAAAGTCTCGTTATTTGCGGAGAAAATACGGAAATACGGGTGCCTTTATTTTTAGTTTGGTATACTTTTTTGGTCCCGTCATGAAATTTACCCCTCTTTTGGGGGTAGAAACCGCCTCCTAACATTTTTTCTTAAACGTAAAGGTACCTACCTATGTATTGCGATAGATCGTTGGAAAGGGCATAAAAAAAGGAATACGACCCACCATTTACTTTTGCATTTTGGTAATAATTCACATGATTGAACCAATGTGACCAAAAACGGAGTCAATTATTATGTGAAATATATTGATAAACTTACTGATTATTAAATATTATGAACCTATCAACAAAAATTATTTTAATTGTGACAAAAGTGCATCTTTTATCCGTTATCCCTTTAAAAATATCCTAACTAAACTAATTAATAATAAAATTTATAGAGGAGTTTTTCATATTTTATATTGAGAAAGCGAAGAATTTTCCAAACTACGGTAAAACTTGAAGATTTGCACCAATGCACTTACCAAACGCGTGCTTTCGTGGCGCGGGCTAATAGACGAAGGAAGGTTGAAGGTTGCGATGGGTTTATTTGTTATATGTCTTTCTATCCTACTACCTACCGGCTATCTCGCTTGCTTCCACTCATACAAAAGCAGTGCTTTTGCTTTTGCATAAGACGCTAATGTACAGCGAGATCTTTGCTTTTAAAACGGTCTTACATGCCATTAAAAGTTAGAACTTATACAATAAATAAATACAAGTATCATCAACATCATAAACAAGTAATTAGCAGAAACACAAGAAAACGATAACAAAAGCTCTAAAAAGAACTATTTTTACGCCACAACAGATCATAAGTCAAAATGACAATAAAAAAAACGATGACGTCGGAAGACAATGGACAAACTTTAGAAAATAATAAAATTAAATAATCAAATCAATCTGCAACTCTTCCTTTTAATTGTTTCTCTGTTTAGCATGTTACATTGGCAACGACGTATTGCGCCATAGAAAGATGTTGGGTTATGTTTTTATTCACCTTTGTCATTATAATAAATAAAGATAGGAAGTTGTAAATCAAGTTATCGCTTAAGAGTGAAGTCTAGTGATGCATTCGCCATTTCATTTTTTCATTAATATTTCTTATCCTTTTTGGTTCTTCAATAAGGGGCCAATTAGCCGTCCTTGAGTAGCAATTACTTACAGTTTTGAACTAAATAAATGTTGTTTAATGAATTAATGAAATCAAGAAACGAAAATTTGTGAAATTTGTCCAGTTTTCTTTTTCTGCGTTTATTACTTCATAAATTCGAACTTGCCCAACTTTAAATTGAAAGTAATTATGCTTCAAATGTCGGTATTTGGCCGATTTTTGGATAAATGAAAAAAGTAACGAAATATTCATCAAAAAATGAAATGGTGAATGTACCACTAGACCTTACTTAATCGTTGCACAATGATGCATAAGTAAAGAATTACTGTGAATACTGTAAACACCTGTTCATAAAAAAAACAAAAACAAAAGAAAATGTGACGTTTGACCCAGGCAGGGCTGACTCACAGCCTGCTGCTACTCGGCTATGGTTAGTAAAGATCTATACCAAATATACTCGTAACCTATCCGAGGCTTATAAAAGCTAGCATTATTTCAACCCCTTCTAAACACAGCGATGGTATTTCCATTTGCCCGACTTTTAAATCCAAGGTATATCCTTGTAAAGATGAATGATAGAAGAGTATTGGACTTGTATTGTCTTTATTTGATTTTAAATTACAATGTCTCAACTGGTCTCTTAAGCTTCAGTCATCTTCAGATATTAAAGTTATTTATTTTTTGAATAAAAATATTTGTTGGTAAACGTCAACCCTCAGATTAAAAACCATTATTTTTTTTATTCCTAATTTGAATTTCTGTATAAAAAAATCCTTTGTTCGATTAATACATTATTGTGTGTATTTTCACAACATCAGGTCAAATAAAATAATTGGAAAGCAGCTTAAAATTATAAATTTCGTACACGTTTTTTACCAAGCCCTAACGGTAAAAACTGGTCCGTCCCTGGCCTTGCCAGAGGACCTATCTATAATTTATTATGCCAGTACCACGGAAGGGTTATCGTACCCGCATTTGATGCATCACGTAGTAATTTGCATAAGGCTGTACTCCGTTTTTACTAACAATGAATTCCGTAAAATTTACATGGTACTACAAACTCAGTTATCAGCTAACTTTTGTGAAACTTAATCGGAAGGAGAAAAAATATTAGCGGTGGCGTAGCCAGAAAATATGCTTGGGGGGGGGGGGCTCAGTGGGCGTAAGTAGGACATTTTTACAAAGGGAGAGTAGGAGTACCTATAGTTCATGATATTGTAAGGCGAAAAACTATCGGGGCCACGCCCAAAGTTTGTTTAAAATTCACCTTGGTTGGATTAAATTTGTTTTTGTAAATGTTTTTTTTCTACTTTTTTTTGATATTCCTAGCTGGCTCTTTATTAAAAAAAAAACATTTTTATATTTGTGAAAAATATGAATATTGGTGTCAATTCAAAATTTTAACATAAGACATATGTATGACTATAACCAGCGTTTTTCGGGCTCGGTTTTTTTTGATTAAAAATAAATAAAGAAAAGAAGTTTAGCGGCAAGCGGACAGAGTAGTGCGTCTATCTTTTGCATTAAAGTACACAGGGACTCCAAAGGTAATGGAATCCCTGGGGCACAGGTAGACAATGACAGGCTGTTTCGTTCTTGTTAGAACTCATCAGAAAGTCATAACCCGTAAGCAACCTGCAAACCAGTGGCGATCTAGATCTGAATCCACAAAGCCGTGGAGGTGTATAGAGAAGCGAAAAAATGTTTTCTATACTGGTGAAGTGGCCGTTCCGTGCTTGATTTAATTAGATTTATTTATATTTCTACGTTTTCACGTTAGATGGCTATCTTTTGCATTGAGTTGATTTCTTATGATGGCGTTACTGGGTTTTCATTGCGTTTTATTTCTTAAAAACGCCTTGAAAGAACAGGCTCGCTGTACTGGGGGTCGCTTACGGGTTATGACTTTCTGATGAGTTCTAACAAGAACGAAACAGCCTGTCATTTTCTACCTGTGCCCCAGGGATTCCATTACCTTTGGCGTCCCTGTGTACTTTAATGCAAAAGATAGACGCACTACTCTGTCCGCTTGCCGCTAAGCTTCTTTTCTTTATATATTTTAACGGACACTAAATTCCACTATTTTATTAAAAATAGAGTAAATATCGCTCACCTGATTTTTTCAGAAATCAAGTATTTTAGGAGCGTAGATTGGTGCAAATGCTTAGGTTTTGAAATACGCGTTCTTAAGTGCCGTTTTGTATATTCATAATAAAGCATTCTCGTTTCTTCCCGCACTATTTTTTTATTATAAATTATCACCCTTCTTCCATAAAAAAAAAATTAATTAAAATTTTTACTTTAAGTTCTCTCTTTAAAAATAAATATCTAATTGCTTTTTGTTTTTGTTGTAAAAATATTTTATTGCATTGGGTTATATTTTTGTTGATTTAAAATAGCTCTAAAAAAGGAAAAACAGAACAGACAAGTATATAATAGAAAAATACTAAAAGAAAAATATTATTCTTTTTACTCGTTTTCCTATAAAATTGCATCATAAATCAATAACTAAAACGACATGCGTCCAAAACCTTAATCTCTTTATAAAACAGGACTTTTAGAAGGAAACATTTAAAAACTAAACATTTCCTACAAGAACTTTGTAATCTAAGCCAAGAATACATTATTTCAAAATTTAAATTAAGAGTTCAAGCGCAAAATGAAAAATTAGGTTGCAATTAGACTTTTAGCCCCGAACTGAATACTAGCATGCAGAAAGTATTACTATTCCGCACGCATATTTATCCTGCAAGGTGAATTTGTGAAACGTTGTTAATAATTTAGAATCTCATTACATTTTGTTTACTACTGTTAATAGGTATTGTTAACAACAAAATGCGACATAAATATTTTGTATCCTTATTTTCCAAAACTCGTAAAAAAAGTTATTTCTAACGCATGCGAAAAGAATATTTTCCGCATTTAACTCTCACCGGTAATCGGGGGCGCAAAATAACTTTCCCCATTTGATAGAAAAATAGGTATTTTACTCTTAATGAAATTTTATTTTAATTAAAAAATGTTTAAATACCTACACGGAGAGAAAGTTATTATTACAGCATACATGGTGGTGCATCGTGGTTGGAAACAAGAAATTCCATGCAAGTTTTAGGCTCTCCAAATATTTTCTTCCCTGTTGACTTTAGAGCGGGGTTTTAGAGATACTTTTTAGGACTTCTGTGTGGTGAGCAGTGGCGTATTTAGGGGAGTATATTATATTAATATAGAGATAAATTGCCAAAGTTGGATTACACGGATAAATACTAAAATATCAAAAAAAAATTGTTTTTGTTTGTTATTGTTCCCAGGATAGGCAATGCTTTTTTGCCTATATTGTATGCACGCCACTGCATTGATGAGCTCTTAATATTTTAATTTTATTGTGATCCGGACGACTGTCAAGGCATTGGTCAAGGCAGTACACACGGATAATAATAATTAGCAATTATGCCGTGCGTGTTTTCGATGCACAGAAAGAGAGAGAAAGAAAGAAGGAAGAAAACAACGGGGAAAGAAACGCTGGTCTGTTTTTAATACGAGAAAATCGAAATGTAATTGAGGTTAATAACAATTGGTCCTAAATATTAAAAATTCAAGTCATGCATTATAACAAAAACGTTATACGAGAGGCAAACATCGAGATTTGGGTTCTTCGGACTGATTTTCAATTAGATATTTATAATTATATTATTTAAAATATTACTCTTAATAAATAGGTATATAGAAATTTTTTTTTTTTTTTTAAATGGCATTTGGCTAAATAGCCATACAGCCAGTCACGAAGTAGAGAAGTAAAAGAAACTTTTTTTTTTATAAACAATCAAACAGGGATACACGCTTCACGCCACTGGGGTCTGTCAGGGCGACTTTCTTTTAAGACATACAAGGAATGAAGACCACTAAAAAAAAGGGAAAAACACATAGGGAAAGACTAGGGTAGGTTGGACTTACAGTTTTAAATTGGTTTTATATAAGTAGCTTACCAGTACATTATAGATTTTTACATTTTCGAGGGATAAGAGATTTAGGATATTAAATGGGCACTCGACTTTACATTCTTGAATTAATTGTTCAAATAGGCTATTAACATCATTGTCATACTTTCTACACTCCAAGAATAAGTGGTCTAAATCACATTTTATATCGCACAAATCGCATTTGTCAGAGGGAACAATACGTATTTTATTTAGGTGGGCTGGGTAGCAAGCATGGCCCAATTTTAGTCGGATAATGGTTGTTATAAATCGTCTGGGAACTATCAAATCTTTATGCCAGTATTTATTGGGAATACTTTTTACAAGAAGTGAATATCTTGTTGGAGATGTGTTACAATAGGTTTTCCATCTTAATTTCCATTTTTCCAGTATTTGTATTTTTAGAAGGACATGCGCATCGGTAAGAGTGAGACTAGAGCTAATAGGTGTTCCATTGAGAATGCTATCCTTGGCTAGGGTATCTACATATTCATTATCTGGTATTCCAGTGTGTGCTTTTACCCAAATAAATGTTATATGCTTTTTTTGCAGAGTGATTTGACGTAATAATTTTCGAATGTGCCATAATATAGGATTAATTTTGTAGGACCAAAGCTGGATATTATTTATTGCTTTTAAAACAGACATAGAATCAGACAGAACAGCGAAATATTGACTGTCATATTCGAGTGCAAAATTAAGTGCTTTACAAATAGCTAGGGCCTCTGTAGTAAAAATACTGCAGCTTTTTTTCAACTTTATACTTAAATTCATGGTTGAGTTGAGGTAAATATATGGCTGCACCGTTACCTAATTCTGTTTTAGACCCATCAGTGTATATAAAAACGCATTCTTTATGTTCTCTTAGTTCTGCCTTTAGAATATGAATATTAAGAATTTTATTGTCAGTAAAGGAAGGGATTTTCAACGCAACTTCCTGAAAACCACTATGATATTCGTAATCTGTAATACACAAAGAAGTAACTTGATTTAGAATCTCATTGAAGTTTCTAAATGCCTCACATAAAGGGGGGGAGTTTTTATGATGCCAGTAGTTATTAGTTAAGTCAAATGTATTCAGTCTGGAGATGTTATGTAGTAAATTAGTTTCAAAAAATCGGTGTTTGAACAGAAATTTGGCACTGAGAGCCTCTCTACGTAAGCACAATGGAGGCTCCAAAGCTTCGACTAGTAAGGCCTCTACAGGTGATGATCTCATTGCTCCTAAACAAACTCTAAGGGCTTTATATTGTACCCGGTCAACCTTCTGTAAATGGGTTTTGCAGGAAGAACCATACAAAATACTGCCATAGTCAAGAATAGATCTAATATATGATTTATAGAAAATCAACGCAGTTTGAACATCACAGCCCCACCAAGTTCTCATAATGGACCTCAGAAAATTTATTCCCTTTTCACACTTATTTGAGAGATAGTTAATATGCTGTTTCCAGCTTAACTATAACTATATAGAAATATAATGTGAAAAATTATCTTCAGGTTGTTATTCCCTGAGACTATATGTCCATAGAGCAGTTAATACAGTTCTTCAAAATGTTTATTTTACTTTGATAGAATCCCTTTTGCGACATTGAATTTGATACGGCCGGCGGCGCGCTGGTAGATCATTCACAATGTTTGTTTCGAAAAAAAAATATTATTAAAAACATCACAAACATAAAGTTTATTTTTACATATTATTATGGTTGAAACTACAAGAATATACAGGGTGTGTCAGTAAGGTGTCTGTCTTAGATAGCACCTAAACTATCAAAGATAGGGAAAAAGTGTCATACAAAAGTTAAAGGGTTTTTTAGGATTCATAATTTAAAAATATTTTATAATCTACAGGGTGGTCCTAAAAAGTGGTACTGAATAATAAAAATGAAAATTAAATGGGACACCCCGTATAATTTTCTAGAATATGATTCAATGGAATAAGGACTTTGCAACCATATTAAAATTTTTGAAATGAAATGCAACGTTGCCAAGTAATTAATTTTTTTCCGAAATTTTAGTAATTTTAAGGGTATCGTTAAAAAATCACAGTAACCTGTGGATTAACCCCAGGTAAATATAATTTACATTGTGGGTACTTTAAGGTACGATATATTGATCTACAATAATGTTTTTTAAATCTCTTATACAGAGCGTTCATTATAAGTTGAACAACTCGATAGTTTTAAAAATGCTTTGTTTCAATTTTTTTAGGCAAAAGAATGTATCTTTCGAAAACCTTAATTTTTTGTTAAACATGTCATATATCTAAATATCATAGTTTTTGAAATATTTTAGAATTTGTCTTAACTCAGGGTAAAAAAGGAAAGTTCTAATTAAACAATTTAGTCAAGATTGCTTTGGAAGAAAAAATAAATAATTTTCTTTGTCACAGCTGTCATTGCCCCCCCCCCTCCCTTCCCTCCCCGCCCAGGGTTAACACACTGCATGACCTACAGATTGGGGAGTGTGTATACCTTCTTCGGCACCCCACGAGATATCCGATCTCATCCGGCCTGGTTACCGGCGTGAATGAGGTATGTTGGGAAATGATACATTTTACACTCTTCCCTGCTTTCTTAAACCTACCAAAATTCGGACATACTTTTTTTTTATTGTGCGTATGCCCACTCCGAGGATCGAACTTAGAACGTCACGGTCGAATGCCAGTAACTCACCGCTGAGCCACCGCTGCAGGTTTATAGGAACCTTCAAAAAACAAATACATAGGCATAAGTTAATATACATAATTAAAAAAAAATGATTTTTTTGTAAACATTGGATATAGTTCCCGTATATTCACCTCATAAAACGCCACTGGGTCAATGGTTTAAAATATAAATAGAACAATTTAATTTATTGCATAAAGGCAATTATTTTCCAAATTGATTGGCCGCCGATTTCATTTCAACTGATTGTAAATTGCAATCGAATGATTATTTCATTTAACGACAAATTGTTTTAAATCGAACAATGGTAAAGTCTACTTCGATATTACGAATTTTTTTGGTAATTTGGTTGATTTCATGTTAAACCGTGAGGTATCTATTAAGTCAAGTGGATAAAATCATTTAAGAAAGTTTGCAACATTGCAATTGAAGTCCATGCATGATTCCTTGTTAGTGGCTTTGATTATTCAATACATGCACAGCAGAAAATAGTTAATGACGTTTTTGTATTACTATTTGGTCAAATATTTCATTATTCCGTGATTTCTAAGAAGTATTAATAATTATTATTTTATTAAGTGCTTGACCAATATAAAAAACGAAAACAGATCACTCAATCTTCACAGACGGTTCAAAAAATGGACTTTGGTGTGAGAGCCGGGATCTTTTCCGAAAGTCTACAAATACAAAAGTCGTATAAACTCCCTAACTATTGTAGTATTTTTCAAGCAGAAGTACTGGCCTATAAGAACACCTTGGCCTGGGAGTAGCCTCGTCAATTACTATCTTCAGTGATAGTCAGGCGGCGATTAAGGCTATCTGTTCAAGCAGCGTCAAATCAAAGCTCGTAAAGCCTCGATGCCCCCAATAATCTATGCATACTAGGCAACTAACATCAGCTTACTCTGTGCTAGGTTCCTGGACACTCCAATATAGATGGTAATGAGGCTGCCGATGCGCTCCCGAAAGAGGGCGCAGGCATGCCAGCACAATAGGGTAAAGAGACCCCTAGGATTAGTCAAAGAGGAGATTGATTACACGACCAAGCAGCTTGCACAAAACAGATGGATAGAGTTAACAGCCTGTATCACATCCAGGCAACTGTGGCTCATATTTGATAAAAAGAGAACCGCGAAGCTATTGAAGCACAGAGAAGACGTGAGAAACATAACTGCGGTTGTTACCGAAAATTGCCTCTTCGGTAGACATGCCGAACGTATGCAAATACCCACTAAAGACTTCTGCAGAAGTTGCAGAGATAAGGATAAGGAAGAAAGTATTCAACATTTTCTATGTGAATGCCCTGGACTGGCATGAAGAAGGTTTACTGTCCTGGGTGAACCGTTTTTCAATAGCCTGAGGAGTCGCCACTTGTATGAAGTATTTTTCTTGGATATCTAAGCTCATTTAAATATATTAAGTAAAAACTATTAAATGCGTATTCAAATGAAACACGGCAATTTCTCAATAAAAGTATATTCTCCGCCGTAACATACAACTTTTACCGTTTAGCTTATTCAATGCTCTGGCCAGAACTAAAAACTACTCAACAATACAATAATATTTCGGTAATCTACCAATGTTTATATAAACAGTCTTTTAATAATATTCCACTCATTTTCCATGAGTCGACATCATCCATAAACTATATTTGGGCAAACAGCAATATCAAATTTCTTCCTGTGGTTAGCATTAAGAACGGATGTTCACATAAGTAATTTTCTTAAGACTCTGTATATTTGAAAAACTTCCAAAAAATAATAGCTTCTTAACACATCAAACCCATTAAAATAATAACCTATAATTACCATGTACATTATTATTTTTTTGTTAATATGATATGCCCAAAACCGGAACACTAAACATATTAAATAATTTATTAATTTATATTTGCCATTAATAACTAATAAAAATGTTAAAAAATTGACACATTGGATAAGACAATGCTGACTTGTTATGGTTCATTTAACACCATAACCTTGATCAATGATCATATAAGAATTAATCTGAACAACCAATCAGTTTTAAGATAAAATAACTTGGAAAAAAAAATTGAAAATCATTGTCGTTACATAAAAAATATAAATGCTCCTTTATTTCTACAATGATTTTGTCAACAACCACGCCTTTTATTTGATAAAAAAGTGTTAAAGTATTAAACTTAATGGTTCTAAGCAAGATGTAATCGAACTTAAGATCTAAAAAATCTATTTGATATCATGCTTATGAATTTTACTTGTACTATTATATTTTCCTGATTTTATTTGTACAAGGTCCATTGCTATCCTAAATACCTATAACCTTAAATTTTAAAGTAAAAGTTAAAATATCTTTATGGTCAGAAAGAAACATCTTTATCAACAAAGCTTTAAGAAGCTACAATAGTATACAGGGTGATTCACGTTGAGTGGCCTATTAGAAGATCTCGGAAACAAGTAAACTTATCTTTCTAAAAATTTGATAGCAGGCATAATTGGCTTTGAACTTTTAAAACATTATATTTTGACGTTTTTATTACTTCCGGTTATACCGGAAGTTAATGTCAACTTTGCTATTTTAAATAGAACATCCTGTATATTTTAGCATTTTTGATTACCTTATTAAAATCTAAAAAACTTTTGTTAATATTAATCTATTCCTATCACTAACCGTTTTTGAGATATGAATTATAAAAGGATTTTTTTGTATAAAAACGCTCCGAGAAGAAAGTTTAGTAACTCAGAAACTAATAAAGGTAAACATTTAAAATTTTGAAAGCTTTCAAGTAATACATAGATCTTTAGTTTAAATTACTTAGGTTTCACGTTTTTTATACAGGGAGTTCTTAAAATTGTGCCAATGTTTCCATTTAAAAAAATGTGCATAAGTCAATTTTTGCAAATGGAACACCCTATTTTTTAGCTTACTAACGTGTAAAGAATTAAATTTTCTATCCGACTTTGAAAATTAGAAATAGCTAAGCAACGAACATACGAACATAGGCGCTTAATAGCAAATGGTAACAAAGCTCAAAGTCAAACGAAAATCCCAGTCAAAGCCTTCTTGTCAAAAATAACATTAAAAATAGCATTAATACAAACAGTAATTTTAAGATTTTTTATTTAAATTGTTCATAATTCCAAAACGACTAAAAATGTGGATTGTAACATATCAGGCATTTAGATAGGAAATTTAATTCTCTACACGTTAGTAAGCTAAAAAATAGGGTGTTCCATTTGCAAAAATTGACTTATGCACATTTATTTAAATGGAAACATTGGCACAATTTTAAGAACTCCCTGTATAAAAAACGTGAAACTTAAGTAATTTAAACTAAAGATCTATGTATTACTTGAAAGCTTACAAAATTTTAAATGTTTACCTTTATTAGTTTCAGAGTTACTAAACTTTCTTCTCGGAGCGTTTTTAC
Source organism: Polydrusus cervinus (assembly GCA_935413205.1). Lineage (NCBI taxonomy): Eukaryota > Metazoa > Arthropoda > Insecta > Coleoptera > Curculionidae > Polydrusus > Polydrusus cervinus. The sequence continues at coordinate 50,696,299 of OW284516.1, read as the reverse complement.
ACAAAAAAATATTTTATAATTCATATCTCAAAAACAGTTAGAGATAGGAATAGATTAATATTAACAAAAATTATTTAGATTTTAATAAGGTAATCAAAAATGCTAAAATATACAGGGTGTTCCATTTGAAATAGAAAAGTTGGCATTAACTTCCGGTATAACCGGAAGTAACAAAAACCTCAAAAGATGATGTTTTAAAAGATCAAAGCCAATTATGTCTGCTATCAAATTTTTAGAAAGATAAGTTTACTTGTTTCTGAGATCTTCTAATAGGCCACTCAACGTGAATCACCCTGTATAGTAAAAATTAATATATTAAATTAAAAATAGGAATAATTATGACAAATTATTTTAATTAAAATATATGAATAAAAAATATTTTTACAATTTAAATTTAAAATTTTTTTACTATAAACTGGAATATAGTTCGAAGGGCAATATGGACAATCCACTCGAATTGTACAGTATATTTTCTCGATGACTCAACTTCCGAACCACACACCATTACCACAGTAACTACGAAAAATTGTTTTTACAAAATCTATTGTACTGAGATTAAAAAAAGGGTCTGACCTATTTGAAACCTGAAAATATTAATAGAAATTAGGGATTTTATAGCATAGCAATTACGCCCCCAGTGGTAGAATCAGCAACTTCAAAATATTTCCCAGTCAGTGAATTCCTTTGGTCGTATTTCTATCATCCTGTATAAAAGGTAGTATTTACGATATCTATTATTTGTCAATAGCTATATGAATAAACTAACCAATTAGTAGATACGTATTAACATGTTATAATCCAATGTTACTGACATCTTTGATACTTTGATAAGACTAGTAATTATAATAAGCTCGCGCATGCAGGATAAAAGCTTCATTAATGATTTTCTCGCAATCTATCACGCTATAATAATGTTTATTTTTAATGAAAGCACAATTATCATTTAAAATCAACAGTTTGTTGCGAAATGAATAGCTTTAATACAATGTGTATTTTTTAATACTAGTGACCTCCAGATACAAAAAATGGTGTGAAAATTTCAGAAATTTTGTAGTGACAATGGCTTGAAATTTTTAGGAATTTTATTTATAAGATGTAAAGATATTTAGCTTATCTATCTTATTCTAAATTTAGAAATATTAGCATACAAATAATATGCTGTATAACACAATAAAAAATACTTAAAAAAGGAATACGTATAGAATCATTAGGTTTCGTTACCGAAACATCTTAGGCGTATTGAAAATACCCAGTGGCGGATTTAAGTCATTGGAGGCCCTAGGCAAGGCTTTTCGAGCGGCCCCTACAACCGGAATGTATTTTCTAAAATTTAACCGAAAATGGCAAGTTTTAAGGTTTTTTAAGGGCTATTTTAAAACAAATTAAACCTCAAAAACCAACAGAAAAATTAATTTGCGGTTGACTTTCTTTGAAATAATTATTCCATGTAGGTACGCTTGGATGTTTTAAAATCACAAGTTTGTAGCCTATCCAATTCACTAACTACTTTAAGATTAATATTTAGATTATTTTGATATGTAAAGTGAAAAAACGGAAAAAGCGGCTTTTTCACTCTATGCGGGTGAAAAGTCAACAACTTTTACTCTTAAAAGTGAAAAAGTCATTTTTTTCAATTTAGAATGTGGATTTGTAAAGTATTAACGCACAATGACAAAATGAACTACAGTATATTGTATTATGTTCAGTCAAATACAAATAAAGCATATAATTTTATACCTAAACTCTAAACTTTTCTTGCTTTTTGAGCTGCAAACTCTTTAATCAGTTCATCGAAGTCCAAGTTATTACAAAGTTCAGCATTAGCTACAAAACTTGCTAAACTAGACAATCTTGCGTCAGAACTAGCATTTCGTAAATAATTTTTTTTAGGAAGTAATTTTATTTTTTAGATGTGTAGTCAGTGTAAGGTTAAAACCAAGTTTGTGGAGTCGCCATCCTTGTCCCACGGCCGCAATCTTGGAAAAAAGGGTTAAAATGGTTTTTACGGTTTATCTCGTAAACTATTGGTCTCATAAGAAAAATTTAGAAACATTTTTTATTGCAAATTAAATTATCTACAACTTTTGTTATAAGCGAAAATGTACAGAAACAATTTTATATTATATATAATAAACATATATTATATGTATGTATTAATGAGTTGCACTAATTGCACTGTAAAACCTTAACTATTGACTAAATTTAAAAATGCTTTGAGTTAAAGTTGTTCCTCAAAATACGATCTACAAAAATGGTCTTGCCTTGCGGCCCCCTAGGGCCTTGCGGCCCCCTAGGGCCTGCGGCCCTAGGCGGTTGCCTAGTCTGCCTAGTGGTAAATCCGCCACTGAAAATACCAGATGCAACAGCTGTACTTTTTGAATTTATATGCAGGTTTTTTTAATTTATATTTTATATAGTAAAATTTCTTAGTTCAGAGAGTATGAGGAGTCATTTTTTACTTTTTTAGTCACGTAAAAGCCTAATTTTACTTTTTTTAAGGTAGGTATTTTACTTTATTACTAAATAACACATATACTTATCTACATACAAAATAAACACTTTTGTAAAAAAAAATAAACTGAAATAGTAGTTCGTACAACAAGAGTGGATATCATGTCTCTATCGCACGAAGAAGTAAATTGAGCACGACGCCGTAGGCGGAGTGCTCAAACTTTCGAATACAATATGGACAATCCACCCGAGTTGTACAGTATACAGGGTGTTACAAATTCGACATACCAGCATTGGAATCCCGGAAACCATAGGAGTTAGAGAAACCGTTAAATGGAGGCAAAGTTGTGTAATTCGGCGCTGATTATAATGCCGCTTTAGTAGTTTTCAAATTCCGAATACTTCCGATTTTATTCGAAAAAAACCGAAATCGTTTTTATTTTCTCCTGAACTCATTTAATTAACTATTTAAAAATAAATGGCACTGGTCATTGCCACTTTTTCTCCTTTATAAAAAGACGTTACTAAACTAAAAATCCGTCGGTTCGTCTCCGAGCGGCCGTCACCAACTTTACTTTTTTAAATACGGACCTGGATTTTTTTAAACCCTCCTACCCTCAAAATGTAATGGCGATATTACCTTCTCATAATGATGAATTGTCCTTGCTTCTTTTTTTAAATTCATATTTTTTCAAATTGCATTGCAAGGTTGCATTATTTGGTAGGATAAGGAGAACATCGGTTGAAAGGGCTGTCGCCAAATTTGGAAGAAAAATCGATCATTTTATTAAACAAAACGTCAATCTCTTTGAGCATTAAGAAAATTAGGATTTATAATTAGTAAATTTAGAATTATTAAAAAATTCTTATAAAATAAATTATATTACTTATGTATAAATGTTTTAAATAAAATAAAGTTTTTAATTAATATTGTAATTCGTTGCCAGGACCAGACTGACAAGAAGTGTAAAAAATATTAATTTAAAAAATAATATGAGAAAGTAATATCGCCATTACATTTTGAGGGTAGGAGGGTTTAAAAATCGGTTAAAAAAATCCAGGTCCGTATTTAAAAAAGTAAAGTTGGTGATGGCCGCTCGGAGACGAAACGGCGGATCTTTGGTTTAGTAAAGTCATTTCGTAGCGGAGAAAAAGTGGCAATGATAGAGTGTCATTTATTTTTAAATAGCTAGTCAAATAAGCTCAGGAAAAAATAAAAACGATTTTGCAAAATTTCGGTTTTTTTCGAATAAAATTGGAAGTATTCGGAATTTGAAAATTTTTAAAACGGCATTATAATTAGCACCGAATTGCACGACTTTGCCCCCATTTAACCGTTTCTCTAACTCTTATGGTTTCCGAGATTTCAATGCTGGTATGTCGAATTTGTAACACCATGTATTTTTTCTACCACTCAACTTGTAAACTTCTTACTTAAAATTTAAATAAGGCATAATAACTTGTCTTTTTAGTTGGCCGTGAACTTGTGAGCAAAACAATTATTGAACAAATATTCATATCGTTGGCAAATCCATGTATCAAATTACACTGTAACATATTCATCGATTTCATTTGATTCTTCACATTCGGTCTTTTGTAAAATAACAGACAAAAGCGATATATTTATTACTTAAATTGAACAATTTATTTTTCTCCGCCATAGCTAGTTTGGTTCAATTGTTCTGCTAAAATGCACAAAAGAAAAAGAAGTTTTTTTGGATTTCTTTCCGCTTGCGTAAGACTTATAACTCCGAAAGTACAACAAAATAGGTGTGGAATTCATTTTTTTCTAGAAATCTCATAACTTCGTCTTATCTGGTTTTATTTACTCATCTTCATCTTCCACCATTGAAGGAAGATTGACCAGTTTCCTGTATCTGTTGCATAAAATGAAAGTTTTAAGGTCGATTGGGGTTGGATCCCCGTTCAAAATATATCAGAAAATATAGCGGTGGACAAATACTTGCACAGTAAAGAACCAATTAAAGTTAGTAAGATGTTCATTTTGTAGTTATATAGTACATTTTTTGCATTAACTCTTGTAGTAAATGTCTAGAAATGAGTAGAAAACTGGAGATCTTTGAAATAAGAGAAAAGAAGTGCATCTGTGCTCAAATCTGTAGTTCTGTCAGAAAATTACAATACTTCGGTAGAAATATATTTTGCTATTATAGCATCAATTTTTGGAACAACCCTTGGACATCATAATATATTCGCTCTATGTGTGGTTTTGACCTGACGTGTGAGAGTTTCGGGTTGGTTTCGAACAGTTCCAAAGGTTTAGTGGAAGTTTAACCTGTGGGGTCCAAGATCTAATGGACTTGTCCATATACAGATTAAACTTCCAAATTACCATTTGGAAAATCATTTGAACTGTTCCAAACTCTTACACGTCAGGTCTAATTCACACAGAAATAAGAGTCCATTGGTCCAAACTCAACAACTAGGGTTGCCACCTTCCGTACCAACGATTCCGGGCGTCTAATAACAAAAAAAAAAGTTGAAGGTAAATACGTTTATTTACATACCAAAAAACCTCCTCAACAGTGACGACGTCTTTAAAAAAAAAATGGTCGCCGCCTTCCCACGCTCTATAACGCAATAAGCTGAGAAGACAAACAATACTACCCTTTTGTCCAAATAACCTCTAAAAAAAAAGGTCGCCGCCTCCTCCACGCTCTTGCAGCGTGTTGTGAACTGGATTCCGGGAGAAATAAATCCCGGGAGACACGCTTTTTTAGGCCCGATTCCAGGAGACACAACCCTACCAACAACCCATGTCATGAGTGACACCCAATATCCACTCTTGTTATTCGAACTACTATTTCATATTTTTTTGAAAACAACGCGGTCGCTGCTGCACTCGCTAGGAAGCAATAAAGTAGCAAAGTACAATCCCATTACCTATACTTATATCCCTATAAACTCCACGACTACAAGTTATTATATCTTAAATACCATCAGCAGTAAAACACCACTACAGGGTACTAATCAACTAGGTTTATTATAATCCTTCATCTACTGGTCGCATTTTATTGTACGGTAGGCGCTTAAGATTGCTATTTTAATTGTAGATTCAATGCTGTATTTTATTCTATCAGGCATTTTTTCTAACGAATATTTAAACGGATAATAGCTTCTTTGCTGGTAGCTATACAATTATATCATGCGGGTATAACCGCAAGGACGTTTTGAAGGTCACTAATGCGTACAGGGTGATGTTGTTTTATTTTACCATTAATATACACCTGGTGCTATCTGGTAGAATTTCCCAAATCATCGTTTCGAGGAATTTTTCACTAGCGACTCTTTTCCAAATAAAATGTCCAAACGGAGAGTCGCAGCTTGTCATGGAAAAACGGTGACAAAAAGTTTTATGTCAGGTTGCAAGAAGTGATTGTTTTTATAGTTTTGTTGTCAAGCAATCCACGACGAAAAATATTTTTAAACTTTTTGATTGTGCAAGTTTGTAACTTATTATTTCATGGTCCAAGAACTACTTTAGAATTAATAATATAATTAGGGAAAACTTGTAATTTAGGTATATTTCTAATATGGTATTTTAAAAAATAGATCTAGATAGTCGTAAAACAAAATCAACCCCTGTCAAAATTAAATCAGTTTATTTATCTTCGTGGCAACCTGACAATTTTATTTTTCAGCTATCTAGATTAATTTTTTTTAAATATCATATTTGAATTATGTCTAAATTAGAAGTCTTAATAAGTGGTTGTGAGCCATAGGAATAACAAGTGACAAACTTACATAATATGATTAAAGTTAAAAATATTTTCTTGTCGTGGAATGCTTGATGACAACTGAGGAGCAACTGTGCAAAACGCATTAAATCCATTTTTTAACATAAATAATAATATAAAAATGTAGTGCTTTTTAGTCAATCTATCATTAGAACAACCCAGTTTGATCAAAGCGCGATAAATCCATTAGAAATAGCCATATTAAAAACACTCGGCTAAGCAAAACGGATTAATTCCAATGCACGTTTAAGCAAAGTAAAATAAATCCAAAAAAAGAATAATCATTTCTGTTTAAAGCGTTTGCATTCTTTTATTTCAATAATCTTTTATATATAATTAATAATTATTTCACTGAAGTTTTAAATTTTATTGGCCTTATAAAATAATGTAAACTTAATTACTTCAAGCAAAACGCAATAAATCCAAACAAGAAGTAAGCAAAACGGAATAAATCCATACTAACTGGCCCGGCACCCACTGCAGTACTACTTTCTTTACTTTTGCCAGGGCCTCCAGTTCCTCCTGACATTCACATACCAGTCTTGAGGTTACCCTGTTGCATATTAGCGATCTTAGGGCTGCCTGACTATCAGAAGATACAGGGTGACAATTTGAAAACGAACAGCATTTAATATTGCCTTTTCCAATGATAGTATGAAAATTTGGCGAAACACGTCAATTGATATATCGAGGGGGACATTTTTTAAGACATTTGTTGTCGTGTTACTTTCAACCCCCTAACCCCCAGGGCACCTACCCCAAAAATTTTAAATGGCAACCCCTATTTATTTTGCCATTTTTGTGTTCCTTATAAAATTCTACATAAACTGTATCATTTTTTTTTTCAAAAAATGTAATTATTTTATTTTTTCTAGTGGCGATATCGAAGACGAAATGTAAATAAATAAAGGAATTTGAAATGTATTTCTACGTCTTCGATATCGCCACTAGAAAAAATAAAATAATTACATTTTTTGAAAAAAAAAATGATACAGTTTATGTAGAATTTTATAAGGAACACAAAAATGGCAAAATAAATAGGGGTTGCCATTTAAAATTTTAGGGGTAGGTGCCCTGGGGGTTAGGGGGTTAAAAGTAACACGACAACAAATGTCTTAAAAAATGTCCCCCTCGATATATCAATTGACGTGTTTCGCCAAATTTTCATACTATCATTGGTAGAGGCAATAATAAATGCTGTTCGTTTTCACATTGTCACCCTGTATATGGATCCGCTTATTGAGAAAAGCCCTCAATACAATAAATTAGAATAAAGCTCGTTTGTTCCGTGTTTCAACTACCAATAGTTTATTGACAAAAAAAAACTTATTATGACACCAACATAATAATTTAAATGACAGAACTTTCAATTTTAATAAAAGTGAAAGAGCTTATTGCATTTTCATACCCGCGTATACAAAAAAAATGACAATTTTTAGGCGCGGAGTGACTTTAAATAAATAATTATGTTTATTCATTACCAAGTCAAATCTCATTTAATGCAACCTGACAGGTTACCAGCACCCACCCAAACGGTAAATTTATTTGTTTTTCCTTAATTTAGTTTTAAAATTAAACTAGATTTTTAAGGTCAAGAATAGAATTTCAGGCTATTTTTTCTGACATGTCAAGGTTGCCGGTTTGACCTTTTCTTTTATTGCCAATTGTATTGTCGGTGTTATACAATGTATTCCTTTTAATAACACGGTTTCAAGTCGTATTATTGTGAACCTTACAGAGGAATATATTTTAAAACTAAACAAGTTTTAGGCTTAGATAACAAAGAAGCTTAAGTTGAAATAAACCTATTGTAATACTGCTTCCTGGTGTAATACAGAGGACTTCTTGTCATTGTTTTACTTAGAGGTCTTTTGGCGCCTCAGAAAATACGACGTTGTTTGTCATATTTTCCCTCAGTACATTAATAGACCAGAAGCCAATAGGATCTTATTTTCCTGTTTTTGCATATCATGTATGTCTGTTTTGCCCTTAGACCTACATGGGATCACAAATCTTGTACATGGTGTTAGCAATATATTGGTTATAATATGTATATTTGGGCTGATTTGGAAGAAAATTACTTATTTAACGATATTAAAGCCTAAATCTTTTTGATATTCTACGATATATACCAGGGTCTCCCAGGTCAGGATGCACTCCCCAGGGATCTCGTAAACCATAAGATATAGAAATGGTTAAATTAGAAAAACGTTGCGCCCTACTTAATTCAGCAACATTGTGTTTTCAAATTTAAAAAACTCCGAATCCATCCGAAGATATTTGGGCAAACCCGAATTTTCGATTTCGATTTTATTTTCATTTTTTTCTGACCCTATTTGAGACATTCGACCGTGGCGGTCCGAGTTCGGTCCGAGTTCGGTTCTCGGAGTGGGCATACACATACAATTAAAAAAAAAGTATGTCCAAACTTTAGTGGGTTTAAGACTGCAGGGAAGCCTGTAAAATATATCATTTTCCAATTCACCCCATTCACGCCGGTAACCAGACCAGATGAGGTCGGACATGTCGTGGGGTGCGGAAGAATGTACACATTTCCCGAGTCCCCAATCGGTAGGTCATGCAGTGGCAAGAAACGAGGGATCAGAGCCTTTGGGTGGTGTCGCATGACTGAGTATCGTGGTTCGGAACCCACGTTAAGCTGTAAGTACAAGAGCAAGTTGGCGGAATGTTGAAAATGACAATTGGGCAACCCAGATCAAACAACAATAATATTTTCCGAAAATCGATCGGAAATATTGACATATTTGGTAACATTTCTTAAAGAAAAATTTCCTTACACTTAGTCGTTGCTAGGCAACGGAAAATAACCGTAAGGAAATATTATTTCTGTACGGCTACTTGTAAACTAAAATGTGTTAAGCTTGACAAATCAATATTACTTTGTTTCCATAGGTACAACACAAATATTTAATGGCATCCTTTATTTCTGAACAAAGTTAATAATATTTGTTTCAAAATTTTATTAAGTTTATATAAGTTATGTCCTTTTAACAATTTTCGATTTACGGAAAAATAGTATGTATACCTCGTAGAAAAAGCCCCATTCCCGGACTTCGTATTGTCAGTCTGCTCTTGCGCCTCGACATACAATCTTTACGGTCGTCCGGGAATGTTCAGCTTTTCCTACTAGGTATATAATAGACTATTTTTACATTATAACTATATCACTACTGAACTATTTTATGAGTTTTCAGCGTATATTACAATTGAACCAAAAAAAATGGTTTGATATTTAATTTTCATGCTTTCTTAAACAAAAAAAAAATCAATAATTGCTGAACTAAGATCTTAAGACTTTAATACATCCTGTTTCATATCCTCTTAAAATATTATATTTATCCATGTAAATACAAAAAAAAATCTTTTTTTCCTTACTTACGCAAATATTTAAAATTAATATATTATGTAACTGCTTAAATTGAAGTCATTACTTGTACCATTTGTATGTGTATTTGTTCTTAATTAACTTTTAATGATTTTAAATTAAAAACATACATGCCTGTAGGGATCGTCATCGACTGAACTGAATGATAATGATAAATAAATTGAATTAATACGTAAATAACTTGGGAATTCATCACCGAGTGTATACCAATTTTTTGCCCTCTTTATCACGGAATTTTTCCAAATTCAAACAGATGATTTACCACAATTGAAAAATATTGACAGAAGCTTCTTAATCTTAAATATTTTTTTTATATTCCTAGCTGACTCTTTATTTTTAAAAAATATGTATATATTTGTGAAAAATATGAATATTGGTGTCAATCCAAAATTTTAACATAAGAAGTTTTTCGGACTTGATTATTCATGATTAAAAATAAAGTAATTATCACTTACCACGCCAAAATTGATGATTTTTTCAGAAATCATGTATTTTAGGAGCGTAGATCTAAGAGTAGTTTTTGGTGCAAATGCTTAGGTTTTGAAATACTCCTTCTTAAGTGCCGTTTTGTATATTCATAATAAAGCATTCTCGTTTCTTCCCGCACTATTTTTTTTTATTATAAATTATCGCATATCTTCCATAAAAAATGTTTTTAAAAATTAAAATGTTTACTTTAATTTTTCTCTTTAAAAATGGATTCTTAATTGTTCTTTGTTTTTTTTTTGTAAAAATATTTTATTGCATTTGGTTATATTTTTCTTGATTTCAAATAGCTCTAAAAAAGGGAAAACAAAACAGACATGTATAATAGAAAAATATTATAACATATTATTCTTTTTACTCGTTTTCGTTTCAAATTGCATCATAAATCAATAACTAAAATGATATGCGTCCGAAACCTTAATCTCTATATAAAACAGGACTTTTACGAGAAAAAGTTTAAAAACTAAACGTTTTCTACAAGACCTTTGTAAAATAAGCCAAGAATACAGTACCTTAATTAAGGTCCAACCATGAGATGAAAAATTAGGTTGCAATTAGACTTTTAGACCCGAGCTCCCGGGCCTGGGGGGGGGGAGGTATGTTTAGGCCATCTATTATTTCTCATATTTTTATTTAATATATTTTTGTATTTATAACTATTTGACTGGTTCTGTCAGAAAAATCTTAAGTTTTTGATAACAGGAACGCACATATTTTGTATATGAAACTTCAAACGTAATGAATTATTAATAATTCTTTAAACAACGATTCTTGTAAATTTTAAATCTATAATTTTTTTTAATCCATTGATAATTTTTTTAAAAAAATCGAATACTATACAACATGATCTTTATATCATTGTTATAATTAGTAAAAAAAAGGTCAAAGGACTATTTTACAAGATAAAAATAGAATAAAGAATTAAAGAATATATTGACATGAATTTTCCCAGTAACAAAAACGATACGAAAAATATTATATGTAATTCCAATCCCACCCTTTTAACCATTCCCAAATATTATGCGCTGACGATTTTCACAGTCATCCCTCGGTTAAATGTCATTAATTATTTTAAAGTTACTGGCTGTCATATCTTTTTAAAAAATTTTGATTTTACCATCAGTTTTTGCAAAGTTTGAAATAATGTGTATAATTTGAAACTATAAACTTTTTATTTGACCACTGACCTTTAAAATTCCAATTAATCAGAAATATTATTAAGCCTTACCCGAAAATAACTTACTATTTACTCTAACAATAAACACCTCTTAATCTTAAAAAATTACTTCCTGTATTTGATTAAGTTCAAAAAAATCTCTATTGCCAATAAACGTGATCGGGACGAACATCGTAATGGGTGATTCCACGGTATTAAGTTTAATCTCGTCATATTCTTGGTGAAGCGAACAAACTAATAATCATCGATAATTTTATATTTAAAGTGAAATAAATGTTAATTGTCAAATTGTAGTTCCTAAAAACTAAACTGAAAAATAACGACCATTGTGGTGATTGGATAAAACAGCCATGTGACAGTTAAAAATGTCAATTATATGAACCATAAATTGAATGAGTCTAGAAAAATTGTACAGGTGTTTCCTTATAGCTAGAAAATACGATGTTAATTTTTTCTTTCTAGATCTTTCTTATTAGAGTAAACAGTCCCCTGGTTTCTAGTTTAACTGAGTGTGTATCTTTAATAATAGCGAAATAACCTATAGGGTGCCCACGGATAGAGTTTGGAAGAAGAAAAACTTTTTTATTAGTAGGTATAGAAGAAAAAGTCTGCTTGTGCTGAAACTACAATTTCAAATATCAGATTTACTATACAGGGTTCGTCAGAAAAAACATTTTCAGTTTTGTGGATTTCGTTTAAAATAAATTTACATAAAAACAAACAGCTATTGTTACCTTCTTACTTAGAATATGATTTTTTATGTGACCGGATAACGATGTTGTAAGAAAACATTTTTCTTTGTCTACTTTTGAAGTATTTTTATTAATACATATCATATTCCTTCCGACCCGTCGCATTGCTTTCAGTAATTTCCAAAGTAATGGAGAAAGCTATTAACCAACAACTACTAAAGTATCTGGAAGGGCTTAACATTATCAGCGACCATCAATACGGTTTTCGTAAGTCCAGATCAACAGGTGACCTTCTGGCATATGTCACCCATCTTTGGAGCAACACCATCGAACATCATGGAGAATCCCGGGCTGTTGCACTGGACATCTCTAGGGCTTTTGATCGTGTTTGGCACGATGGGCTTTTAAGTAAACTGCGATCCTACGGTATGCCTAATGGATTTTGTTTATGGTTAACCAGCTTCCTTAAGAACCGTTCTCTGCAAGTGGCGATTCACGGGTTTCTCTCAGACACCTTCACCATCAATGCCGGTGTTCCTCAAGGGTCCATATTGTCGCCTACCCTCTTTTTACTGTATATTAACGACCTTTTAGTGAAAACCCAAAATCCAATTTATAGCTTTGCTGATGACAGCACACTTGTCTCATCTTTTACCTTGACTCCCCAAACATCCGCTGCCGACGCACATCTTCGCAGGCAGCATGAAGTATTGCGCCTCAACAAGGACCTGGAAGAAATTTTGGCTTGGAGTGACAGTAACCAAGTCGAATTTAATGCTAAGAAAACCCAGACAGCAGTCTTCTCCAAAAAGGTTAACATTGCAGAACCAGATATAGTCATGGCAGGACACGCAATTCCCCTGGCACCGTCTATTAATTTGCTGGGGGTCAATCTGGGAGGTAATATGTCTTGGCATGATCACGTTGCCGCAATTGCCAAGGCAGCTGCACAGAAACTTGGTGTACTTTTCCGCACCAAAAGGTTGTACACACCTCATCAACTTTTGACACTCTACAAAGCCCAGATTCGACCATCATTAGAATATTGCTCTCATGTCTGGAGCTCTGCACCCAAGCACACCCTTCGGCTACTGGATTCCATTCAAAGAAGAGCCGTTCGTCTGATCGGCGACCCCGAGCTGACCAAGACCCTCGATAGCCTGGAGCATCGAAGACAGGTTGGTGATTTGGCTCTCTTTTACAGATATTTCCATGGCAGGTGTTCGACTGACATTGCCCACTTGATTCCACCTAGAGCAATGCAAAACAGAAATACACGGCAAACCACTGCCGCTCATCCATATGTTGTTCAGCTTAGTACTCCTCGAACTTCATTGTTCAAGAATTCTTTCATCTGGAGAACGTCATCTTTGTGGAATGATCTTCCTGAGGTCGTGTTTCCCAATGAATACAATCTTCAACGTTTCAAGACCAACGTTAATCGCTTTTTTCGCACTCGCACCGCTCCCAGAGCGCCTTAAAGGATTTTTCCTACAGTGCAGGTGTTTTATCATAAAAAAAAAAAAAAATTGATTCAATCATAAATTATAAAAACTTAAAAATATTTCTTCTGTCCAACCCTGTATAGTTATCGCAAAACTGATATTCGAAATTGTAGTTTCAGAATAAGCAAAATTGACTTACTAATCAAGGAATTGAAAATTAGAATTGAAAAAAAAAATCCAAAAATCTAAAAGTGTTGTTTCTGACGGACCCTGTATAGTAATCGCAAATCTGATATTCGAAATTGTAGTTTTAACACAAGCAGGCGTTCTTTTAAAGAATAACTTTTTCTTCTATAGCTACTAATAAAAAGGATTTTCCTTTTCAAAACTCTATCCGTGGACACACTGTATATAATGCATATTATTTGGGAAATCCGATATGATGTCTATATATCTCACGGGGAAGTAAATTGAGCACGACGCCGTAGGCGCAGTTTTCTAACTTTTGAGTTTGATATGGACAGTCCACTCGAGTTGAACACTATATTTTGCCTACGACCAAATTTACGAGCCTTATGCTAAAAAATTTTTTTCAAGTTTGCGGGCTGCTAGGCTCGAACTCACGACCATTGGATTTAAAGTTCGACGTTTTACCGTTCGGCCATTTCTCGATATAAATTATGGTAAAACCAACTCAATAATAATGCCACATGAAATTAATTTTCTATGGGCATTTAGCAGGTTCATCAACGTAACAAAAATATTAATCAAAAAATTATTTATAATACGCTTAAAAACAAAGTTAAGTGTTTTTCGATTGTCATCAATTAACCTTTTACCGTAGAACCACTCAAATATAAATAAAAAAGGGAAAGATGATACGGTAGAATATCACTCCAGTTATTTCTTAACCCATTCGCAGTCAAAACGCGATATTATATTTATAAAATCTTTTGGCTTCCTTTCACTGTGCAAGACGTCGATGCACCTTGGCAACAATTTGCTACGTTGCCGACTTAATATTCTGCATGTGCAGTTTTAATCGAAATTTAAGACTTGTAAAAAATAGTCCTGGGAAAAGAGACAGAATGTTCATAATTTAAAACTTTTGTGGGCACAATTTTAAGGCATTAATCCATTTAAATTCCGGTTCAAGTTGTAAAAAGTGATGAAAAAATTTAATAAGAGCCTCACAAGAACTTCTAGTTTAACGGACGATAACTTGTTTTTGTTTTCAAAAAAAAAAAATTGAAAATGTATTTTAAACTTTCAATTAGTACATATTATTCAAATTATATCATCGGGCAAGGGCCTGTCGACATATTAAGCACCGGTTCCCGCAGATCACCGAAGTCAAGCGGTGTCGAGCGCGGTTAGTACTTGGGCGGGTGACCGCTGGGAACACGGCGTGCTCTTGCCTCAGGGAAGAGTGTAAAATGAATCGACACTTAGCCATCCTATTCACGCCGGACAGGCCGGATGAGATCGGATATCTCGTAGGATGAAGGTGCCGTTTCACACTCCCCAGTCGGTAGATCACATTTGTGGTCGATGACCGGTTCAAGATGGCCTACGTAGTCGGCGAACCGTAAAAAAAAAAAAAAAAAAAATTATATCATCCGCCATGCAGTACACAAAAGTAGAAATATTCATGACATAATTTTTATGTCAACCAAGAGTTTGTCTGGCTTACTTACTAAAAATCTAAAGGAAATTAAATTTTTGAGTAAATTTTACAAATAACGGCTTATAAGTCAAAAACTTGACTAGTTAGGTATACTATGTTATACAAAAATACAGAGCCAATATAAGTATCTTTTTATATCAGTGATAATATACAGGGTCTGTTTAAAGGTTGGAGACAATGACGTTTCTTGAACGGCAGTAGAGTTTTGGACTTGCATTGTCTTTATTTGTTTAGAATCACTACGTTTCAACTGGTAAGCATCTCCAGTCGTCTTCAGGTGAATACTGAATAAGTACGGTAACTACAGCTCTATTTATACTAGGCAGGTGCTGTGACGCATGATTAGTGGGTGGGGTCATGCGTGTTGCTAGGTGATGACGCATAACTGGATGAGTCATGCTTGATGAGTCATGCTCGATGACGTCATGCTCGATGACGTCATGCGTCTAACTCTTGGGTGGTCTTATTCTAAGATTACATTTACTTAACAAGGGTTTCCAGACGTTTCTCATATCTAATGAAGGCTTACTAAAGCAACCTGGATTTTGGTGTATGGTCGCAGCTTCCTTAAACTTCCTCTTCCTCCAGTGCGGTTCTTTTTGCAGAATTTCCGCTTCTGTCCACATGATATGATGGCCGTGCGTCCAGGCGTGGTCAGCTGCACCTGATTTTTCGGTCTCTCCTTTTTGGGTGTTATTTCTATGTTCTTTAATCCTTACTTCTAGTGGTCTTAGTGTCTCACCAATGTAAGATTGGCCGCATTCGCAGGGAATCTGGTAGACACAATTTTTCTTGTCTTTCTGGCTTGCTGGTTTCGTCTTCGTTAGGTGGCTTCTTAAAGTGTCTCTAGAGCTGAATACTGTGTTGATGTTGTATCGTTGTCCTAGTCTTCTTATTTTCTCGGATACTCCTTTGACATACGGAATATTGAGTATTGGTTGTATCTCTTTCTCTGCTTTACGTGTGTTTGGCCGATTCTTGCGATTTTCCAATATTGTGTCAATCAATTTCATGGGGTAGCCATTCTTGTTGAGGTCGGTCTTGATGTGGTTAGTTTCTCTTTTGAGAGCTTCGTTTGAGTTGCAGAGAGTAATTGCTCTATCCACCAGGTTTCTTACTATGCCATGTTTTGTGTTGTTTGAGTGGTTTGATGTATAATTGAGATATTGCCCTGTATGTGTAGGTTTTCTGTACACTGAAGTTAGGAAGGTGTTGCCATTTTTCTCTACGTTGACGTCTAGAAAAGGTAATTGGTTGTTCACAGCACCTGCCTAGTATAAATAGAGCTGTAGTTACCGTACTTATTCAGTATTCACCTGAAGACGACTGGAGATGCTTACCAGTTGAAACGTAGTGATTCTAAACAAATAAAGACAATGCAAGTCCAAAACTCTACTGCCGTTCAATATACAGGGTGTTACATTTAAAAAAATATACTTATGGGCATCTATTCAAGTCCCCAAATTAACTGTTTTTTTAAACCACCCTGTATATCGCAACTAAGATTTGGGCATAGGGTAAAAAGCCCCCTGATAATATTTAACCATCCACCAATTTTCAGGGCCCTAGTATTTTAGAGTTCAAAAATATCAAAAAATTTTCAAGTTAACATTTTTCGTCAAAAAAATGCAATTTATTTATTATCTTAAAAACGGTAAGAGATAAGTATAAAGTAACATTAAACAAAGTTGTTCAGAAAGTAATAGGGTTGCCATCCGTCCGGGTTCCCCGGATTTGACCTAGTTTGGAGGGTGTCCGGGGCGCGTCCGGGCGGCGTTTTTTTTACAGTCCGGGTTGTCACCACTTGCCGTCTACCGACAGTTACGGAATGACGCTATACAGGGTATTCCTTAATGATGTGCTAATATTTTAGTATGTGATTCCTCAAGTCTTTTTATGAAGAAAAGTTCATATCTGTCCTAAACGGCTTAAATTTTATTTTTTTAATCCGTTTTTTGTTATATCTCTGAAAGTATTTTAGATAATATTTTTAATTTTGGCATGTATTAATAGGACAAAAATCACATGTTCTAGTGATAAAAGTTATTTTTTTGTCCCACCAGTGGCGTCCCTGCAAACATGTCCTCTGATATTTTTTAGAAAAAAAGTGGTACGCTACTGATATTTTTCCATGTAGATGTTATTTCTGATAAGCCTGGTCAATTCTGCATAAAAATGGTCTCTTGCGTTTACAAATTAGACGGGCGGGGCCGAAGCAAGCCTATTAGGTGGTCATTTCCAACAACTTTTATAAAACAAAATTTTCCTTTATCAATGTTAATAAGAATAAATAGTGGAGCTAATTTCATTATTTTAATTAAGAACGGTGTGCCTGAGAAGAAAAAGTAAGATACCATTTTTTTGTAGAATTGACCAGGTTAATCAGAAATAATATCCACATGGAAAAATGTCAGTGGCGTACCACTTTTTTTCTAAAAAATATCAGAGGACCTGTTTGCAGGGACGCCACTGGTGGGACAAAAACATTTTTATAAGTAGAACATGGAGTTGTATGTCCTATTAATACATGCCAAAATTGAAAATATTATCTAAAGTACTTTCCGAGATATTACAAAAAACGCATTAAAAAAAAATAATTCAACACCCTGTAGCAAAATTTTAAGCCGTTTATATAAACTTTTCTTTATAAAATGACTTAAGAAATCACACCCTAAAATATTAGCACGTCATTAAGGAACGCCCTGTATACTCTACTCCACAGTATATTCTATAAAATAATAGTTTATGAAGATAAATAAAAAAATGCAAATTAGAAGAATTTCAATTTAATGTATTAGTGTAAGATGAAAATTTTCTAGCAGAAATATCCGGGGTTTAAGCTAAAAGTCCGGGGTTTTCAAGCTTCTTGTCCTAGTTTAATGATTTTACAGATGGCAACCCTACTTTAACCTAACAAGCAGTTAATTTGCTTGTGGCAAAAGTTACTATTAACTAATGCCGAAATTGGCCTAGCAATAAAATCTAGTTTCCGTTACTAAGTTTTCTCTTGAGGCTATATTAACTAACTTTTCTTTTCACGGAAACTAACATTCTGATATGGTATAGTCTTAAGAGTGTATACTTGTAAAGAACTGATTCACCTTTTCTGAATACTTTAAAAATATTCAGTTTCCTTTTTTAAAAAGGCCGCTTTTTCTAAAATATTGTTGTAATAATTCTTAAAAACACTTTGTTTTGAAAAATATTATCAATTATTGAATTTATATGGATGGAGAAATTTTAAAACTAAATATTACATTTATCGGTATGAATTGCATGTTTTTAATTAGTGAAAAATTGTGACAATTTTAATTATTTTGCACCACCTGTTTTTATAATTATTTTCAAAACCAAACCCAAATATCGTTAATTTTCCTTTAAAATGATTGTTATAATTGTGGATAATTTCAGAATTCTTTATATTTTTTAATCTGTTACAGTTGTAAACTTAAAACTATACTTACATAGTATGTATTAAAAATAAATATAAAGAAAATATGTACTTTATTGGATTACGTTATTAGAACTATGCCCCTTAAAATAAAACAAATTTTTTCTATTTTTTTTTTTAATTAGTGAGCTTTATCTACGGGTGATTCCTAAGTTGAGACTTCTTTTTTAGCTGTGTATAGAAGGCATTAAAATTAACAACATTTTCAAATATCTTCTTTCAAAAAACTTAAAAATAGGCGAGATAGAAGTAAAAAATCTAAGTGCGGGCATGGTCATCAAAACGTAACCTGCTATACTTTATGTTGTTTTTGTCTTATTAGTCATTCAATTTACAGGGGTCAGTGGTCAGTTATTTATTTGGCAATCTGGTGCGTTGTGTTTTTCTGAAGCAAGTTAATTTTAAATTGGTGACACGTGAAAATGATCAAATTTAAAAACAATGAACTAGTAGATATGGTGCTAATTTACGGTGAGTGTCGTCAAAGTGCGGCTGCTGCTTCGAGATTATACGCAGAACGCTTTCCCTTTCAGAAGTTTTCTTAATATTATTCAACGGGCAAGTTAGGCAGGACCGTATATGATCCATATTGTAATAAATTAATGTATTTTATTTTTTTGAAAAAAGGTATTTGAAAATGTTATTTATTTTAATGCAAGTCAATGGTAGTTTTAAATGGGAGAACTTCCATCAGCTGACTAAAAATTACATTTTTCCATGACATTGCAGGGTACTTAACTCTTGAGTTTAAGACAACAATAATAAATAAGGTGGGAGAAATGACGTTTCTTGAACGGCAGTAGAGTTTTGTACCTACATTGTATTTATTTGTTTAGAATCACAACGTTTCAACTGGTAAGTATCTCCAGTCGTCTTCAGGTGAATACTGTATTCAGTAATTCGTCAAATCTCGAAAATACATATTTTTGGAATAGATTGCCATGAAATGGCACTATAAGAGTCTACATGTGGAAGTGCCATGGACCTTAATCCCATATATAATTTTCTTTACAATACCACGTGTGTATTAGTTTTCTCAAATTTCTATTCATTGTACTTACAATTTTGATGCTCCGTTAAGGTGATATCTATTAGTTTTTCTTCCTTTTTTATTCATTCTCCTGATGATGAATGCTTCTGCATTCGAAACATGTAGAGAAAGTTTTTCTGAACTATACGAGATTCTTTAATATAATAGTGGAGGAAGACTTTGTGTTCTTATTTCTTCCCTTCTAAATTTCCACTCCACTTTAAGTATGGACTATTTCTTCAAATTACTATTCTCCTATAATAGTTTGTATTGCAAGAAACCATAATTTATGATTGGTTTATATACAAAATAAAATTACAATCAAAAATATTAAAATACAATTTCTTGATAATTAAAGAATATTTTTTTACTTTTCGAATCGGTTTTTAAACAATAATTTAATCGCGACAGTGAACACAACATAAGTAATGATAATTTTCACACCTTTCGGCAACACTGTCCGACGGTACTGTATCTCTCTCTGTTTCTCTTTAATAACACTTCAATACATCTATCCCTCTTAATACCGGTGCGGGCGTCCGGCTCGCAGGACCATTCTCAGGTAAGTTCGCTCAGTTCGCTGGCTCTTCAGTTGACAGCTGGCAATCGTTTCGATCGCAGTAGACTGGCGCCACGCTCGCCGCGATCCTGTTTTGTTTTTATTTCTGTTATGAAATGTTGTCAGATTTCGCCGATCGTCGTCGCGAATCCTTGGCATTTTTTTGGAGTTGTAACAAGCGTTTGACCGCAACTTGAAATTGAGAGTGACAATAAAACAGTTGACTGGAATTTTTGATTATTTTGACTTTTTAATACTTGTGTAGAGTGATTTTTAGAAAGCAAGATGGTTTTTGGAAGTGGAAATAAGTTTCGAATTAGGAGGTTCGTATTTGCAGTTTGTGGTGGTGTATTGAGATTTTTTTTAAATTAAAAATACCGAACAACATTTCTTTGTTTCTGGATTAATTTATTTAATTTCATTGAAATATTTACTCGAATTTGACGTTAATATACTGAGCTAATAATGGTGTGCTAGTAAATATACATGCTTTAATCATTTTGTGCACCTTCGTGGTCCCACAATCTTCTATGATATGATAGGTCATTTTTCTGTACATTTTTTTTTATAGTTTTCACCAATTTTCTTTTAAGAGATTTTTGTATCGCCGCTTATCATAATATTGACTGATGTGATTCGCCGTTTATCTTATTATAGAAAAAAAATTTTGTAAATAATTTTTTGATTGTCTTCTGTTTTTAAATTTAATACCAAATACCTTGAGCAAAATAACAATGCTTTTGTCCATGAACAAATAAAGGTTAAAAAATATGTCGTTTTGACCATAGGGTCATAGAGCTTTTCGTCTCATATTTCCATATTCTGAAACGGAGGTGTATTCGCACACTAGTTGAAAAACTTTCGCGAATTTCTTCTTATTTATATCTTGTTTATTTTATTTTGAAATGTAATTTGTAATATTTTGGATATGAATAAAATATTATTATTATTATTATATCTCCCATAAAAATTCTCATCGGGCTGCTTAAAATTAAGGCACATTTCAAAGACTAGCATAAATAAACAAATATAGTCGCGCTCTCTTGCGTACCTATGCAATGTTACCAATGTGAGTGTTTGCTTAAGCTAAATATTTAACTGTAGTTGTGTAAACTAGGTAACGTGCCGACTTTGTTACCAATACTATACCTAAGTACCTAATTTAGTTGTTTTTTTTTCAGTCAAATTACGTCAATTGAGATTGGAAATTCTATACCGATAATTACTCCTTATCCTATTTAAAGACATATTTAAGTATAAGCAAGCGCACAATATTTAGGCATTAATATAATACTGTCATGTAAAATCGTAGATTATATCATTTACGATCCTTAACGTCCTCTTTAATGTAGTACTTAAAACAAAAAAAATTCACAATTTCTATTTTCTATTCGTTCGAGATTAAACATTCAACTTAAAACCCGCTTAAAAAGTATTTCAAGTACTTAATGGTAGTCACGTAACAATTTCTTTTGCTTATGAAACTGGCACAATTGACAAGTAAATCGTAGCGATATCGAAGACCTTTGCTTTGATTGCGTTGTGTCAAGTCGATTATGGCTCAATAGTATTTTTGCCAATTAGATGATTAGATGGTGTAATAAGAACCTATGATTTTAACATAGTTATTATTATTTTGCAAGAAAAAAGACACAAAGTCTTCTCACAAAATATCAAATATCAAGTCTCTTTGAGTAAAAAATTGACGAATTCTTCAAATTTGTAGTTATTATTGATGTCTATATCACACGAGAAAGTAAATTGAGCACAACACCGTAGGCGGAGTACTCAAACTTTCAAGTGCGATATAGACAATGTACTCGAGTTGAACAATTAGGAAATCCAACGATGTGTCCAAATGGCGGCTGGCTGGCAAATACTGCGTTGTAATTGGTGCACGTGACTATATAAATAATATTGCTGGTGACATTTAACGGGTGGCTCAATGCTTTTTACCAGCCAACCGCCATATTGAATCACGTGGTTTGGATTCCCTAATTACACGAATTAAACGCCAATTCTTACGACTTTTGCCATAAATGACAAAGTTTTGCTGACAAGGAACTTTTTTTTTTTTTTTTTTTTACGGTTTGCCGACTACGTAGGCCATCTTGAACCGGTCATCGACCACAAATGTGATCTACCGACTGGGGAGTGTGAAACGGCACCTTCATCCTACGAGATATCCGATCTTATCCGGCCTGTCCGGCGTGAATAGGATGGCTAGGTGTCGATTCATTTTATACTCTTCCCTGTGGCAAGAGCACGCCGTGTTCCCAAGCGGTCACCCGCACAAGTACTAACCGCGGTCGACACCGCTTAACTTCGGTGATCTGCGGGAACCGGTGCTTAATATGTCGACAGGCCCTTGCCACGAACTTTGTTTTATAACGTTTGATTTGTTTAGGAGTCACTTTGGATTGAAGAGGAGTTTTGGCGGCGGGAGCGTTTTTTTTTAGAAGTCCCTTTTGACTGGTAGACGAGTATCTTTCTTACACTTTTTATGTCAAAACTGTCAATATATTTGCATCTCTACTTGTTTTAATAATATTTTTACGCCTTTATACGATGTTCGGTATTAGAGTTACACGATTTTCTCTGCACTTATCTGGCAACACTGCCTGACAGACTGGGTGCCTTTCCTAGATGTTACCCGCGTATCTACGGGCAATATCTAGAGTACTCCAAGGTAAATTGTATTTGAGTAAAAAGTATAAAAAGAATTAGAAAGAAAGATGGCTTTGGTTGTTTTTGAATAAACAATATAAATGTCAGGCATGAGTGACAGATACAAAGAAGCTGGTGGATGGTACAGACTCTTTAAAAAAAATGATTTTAAAATAAAGCCAAAAAATAGTTGTAAAAATACCATTAACCATAAATTTATGCTAAATTTAACAGACCACTCAACGTAGCAGAAATAATATTATGGTAAATAGATACAAAAGGTGGTTCACCTGTGATAAAAAAAAACATTTTACAGGCAGCGGGTACTTATCGAAGCATTAAACATTAAATAAAATACTGCAGTTCTGACTAAAATATTTTACAAAATGTATTTAAAAATCACGTGTTTTAAATTTGCTGATAAAACGTCGGCTTTTTCACTATACCGGGTGATATTTTTACAATACTTTGTTAATCTACCGGTCTGTCGTTCATAGTGATCATATACAATTTTGAGGTCAATGTAGGATGGTTTAGGGTGTCAAAAGCCTTGAACAAAACCAAAAATACACTTTAATAGAACCAATAATAAACATTATTAATGTATTAAACCCGTCTATGTTAGTTTTAATGACTAATATCAAATTAATTTACAATATGTAATTAATTTTCTATTAAACACCGACCAATAAAAAGGTTTAAGTTCGGTTTTATTACTTCAAATTGAACTATTAATAATAAATAACTAATAATACCCATACTTCCGACATACAGTAACTTTCTTATAGACAGGGTGTCTTAAAAAGGTCTGTACAATAAATCTAAAGTTTTATAATTTTTCTTGCCTGGGTATATTAAATTTCTAGTTAAAAACTCTTATTCCTTGGAATCTTTTGTCATCAATGTCAAATCATAATATTCTTCGTCATCTGAGGAACTGTCATCTCCTCTTGACGTTATAGTTTACGGGTCGACGGTCCGATCGATCAGCTGGCCAAGATCCCACATTTTCTCCTTTTCTTTAATGAATGATATGAGGGACTGCGTATCGCCAGTTCTTTGGTGTCACTTCCTTATTGGCTTGATCAAACAGTAGCTTAACGTCTTTTATTTTGAATGTCGTGTTGTGTTTTGCTTCAAATCCTTTCACTTGCGCCCATATAAGTTCTATAGAATTTAGTTCGCAATGATATGAGGGTGTGCACACTATGTTTTCCAGCTATATATTCCACGGCATATTTCATAAAACGATGTTTGTGTTAATTTGCTATAGCTAATAACTCCTTCTTTATTAAATTATCTTCAAATTCCAGTCGATAATTTCTTGTTTTTTCCAAGATAAAGTTGGAGTCTCCTTTGTGCGTTGTGAATGATAGCTTACTACTACTGAATCAGCTGGAAGATATTTTATAATGAAAAGTGTTTTGCCGGCGTGCTTGGTTATTTATTATTGTCAAATGGCAAGTGACAGCTTCAATGCCGTTATAACCAACTAAGAGTAACTGAACTTAAAATCTGCTGCAAGATCGCCATATAAAAATACTAAATTGGCAAATTTCGAAAACTAAAAATTTTTGAGATATACAACCTTACACAAACTTACCCTTATTTTGAATGCTAAATAAGAAATCATTTTAAAATTTGGGTGTTTCCATTTGAAAATCTAGACATTTTGCAGTTTTTTCAATTTAATTTTTTATCTTATTTTTTAAACACCCTGTATTAATAGTTATCAAAATATTATAAAAAATCTATTAAAGCAGGTCCTTTATAACAAGAAATCCCACTTAAATTAAATAAATAAGGCTTCTTTATAGAAAAAATTGATAATTATTCTAAGGCTTGCAAACGTCATTTTTTACATAAAAATTCAAATATGTCAAAAACGTTTAGACATAGGTATAGGACATGGTATACAAAATCTGCCTAGAATCTTGCGTAGAATGCAAAAATGTAATAATATATAGGGTGTCCCATTTAAAATAAACAAGTTGACACTTACTTCCGGTATAACCGGAAGTGCCACCGTTATAAAAATATTTTAGCCCAGTCGCCCCCATCAGCATACTGTCATATTTTCCTATGTATAGTTTTCTATATATAGATCGATTCGGTTCCCGGTGGGACACCCTGTATATATTTTTTCGATCTTTATTTAAGGGTCTTAAAATGTTTAATTAATTTTATACTCATCCTAATCGAAAACAACCAATTATAATAAACAATCCTAATCGATCATATTAACATAATCAAAACAAATTACCGAACGCCAATAATTATGCTTAAAATTAGCTAATACATAAACAAAAGTAAAAGTTGTAAAGATCCATAAAAGTATACTTTCTTTCTGCATCATCTCTCATCTGTAATGTCACCGTGGTGTCGGTAATTTGCGCGCAGCTGTCATTAAATATTTGTGTTATAACTATGAAAATACAGGAATATTGAATTGTCAAGCTTAACACATTTTAGTTTACAAGTAGCCGTACTGAAATAATATTTATCTACTTTCATTTAGTAATATGAATTTTACAGTTCTGTAAATCGTGTTGTAAGGGCATCTATTACAGCACTAGTGCTGTAATAGATGCCTTTACAGCACAAGTGCTGTAATGGAAAAAAGAAAACGGTTTTATTAAAAATTTGCTGTTAAATAAAACCACACTTTTTAGAAGAATGATTTATTATTAACAATTATAAAATTACACAACATTAAGTAGTGAGTCCATAGTGTAGATGGATTCTGGGAGCGTTGCTTTACGGAAAAATAACCCAAAAGGATTTTCTCAGACACCTCCTTTATTTTGTTAGCTTTGCACCAATCTTCAAACTTCTGATACTCCAACTCATACCGCGCCTTGGATTTTGTCGGAACTAAACTTGAGATCGCTTCGTTTGCCGCTGCTTCTATATCAGAGGGTAAACTTCCATCAGAATCGCTCATTTTGAAAAACGCTTTTTATATTTTTGAATTTGTTTGACAAAGTTTCGACTGTAACCATGCGAAACAGTAACTATGCGAAAGGTAACATAAAAAACTTGATTAGTAAACTTAATAGCAGTTGCATTTTTATTTTTAAAAATGCCTTTTGCTAAATATTTTTATTCATAGATGAAAGTAGATAAAATTTTGTACAATATTCTTATTGTAAATTCATATTGCTACACTCGATGCTTCATTAAACTCGGCTGACGCCTCGTTTGACAACTTTAACATCTCGTGTTGTAATATAAATCTTTACAACACTTATATCGTAAATAACTATTCCTTACAGTTATTTTTCGTTGCCTAGTAACGACTAAGTGTAAGAAAATATTGACTTTTTCTTTCAGAAATGTTATCAAAAATATCAATATTGCCGATCGATTTTCGGAAAAAATATTATTTTCAACGCGTGTGCAAAATTCTTTGAGGCTGAAGAAAAGTATTTAATACTAGATAAAACGCAGGAAATTATAAGATTTCTTTAAAAAAAATAATTCCATTTTTTACTATGATGTTATTTCTACAGTATTGCCACTTCTCTTTCTAGGTTTACAGTTTTGTTAATATGTCAGTTGGGGATTATTTTGAAAAACTTTACCCCAGCGAACGTTAAATATGCAATATTAATGCACAAAAGCCGTTTTTAACTGTTCAAAGCGAATTAAACAGCTATTTTGCTGTGCTTTTGGAGTCTTAGGCAAGCAGGCACCAGGCAATAATGCATTTCAGAAAAAAAAACTGACAACCCATATTTTCTTCTGTGCATTTCATCAGAATAATTTAATCAAACTAGCTATGGCTGAAAAAAATAAATTGTACATTTTTATTAATAAATATTTTTTTCTGTTATTCTGCAAAAACCGAATGTGAGAAAAATGGATATATTGAAGGTGATTTTGTGTACATATAAGAAATCACCCAAATCAGTAAATATGTTACAATGTAATTTGGTCCATGAATTTGCCAACGAAACTAACTGTTCTTCAATTGTTTTTTATGATTATTCTCATTCTCAAGTCTACCGTCTACTCAAAAGACAAATTTTTTATATAAAGTTCGGAAATTGAGTCGTAGAAAAAATATACTGTACAACACACGTGGATTGTCTATATTGCGCTGGGAAATTTGAGCACTAGAAAGTTAAAGAAATTGCCCTATCTATCTCTCGCTTAAGAGGGAAATCATGCCCCGTTGCTGGTGAAGAAAATAATACAACAGAAAAGCAAAAATAAAACAATTTAAAAATAAATACGTCGCAATGAGATTTTTTAAAATATGACTACCGCGCATTAGTTGATCACTCCCGTACCATACAGCAAAAAGAAACCTGGGGATCCCGTGATACTCGGTTAATTGTAAATGAAGAAGAGATGAGATCTTCTCTCGGGTCCTCGTTTCTAATTTTTTGTTTAAAGACTTGCTCCGAAGAAAACGCATGCATTGTTTTATTATAAATAATTGCTGCTTTCAAGAAGATTGCTTTTAGATATAAATTTAATGTCATGAAGATGAAACTTTGAGAGAAATATCGCAGTTAGTCAATTTTTTATGGTGTTGTGAAATTCTCGACTATTTTTAACCATTGAAATTCATTAATATCGAGGTCTATGAAATAAAAATAAATGCCACTTTAATTAATTGAAAAAGTAAAATAATAAAAGCATTAAGATGCTTAATATCTAATACAAAAGGGGAATTATTATCACCCGTATTTACTAAGATGCGGTTGTACAATAGAGCTTAAGAGTTCTAATAATATGGGTTTCCATTGGGTTGCATAAGCAATTATTTTATTCATTTTAAACACGCATTTTTTATTTTCTTCCTGTTGGTAACAACACAATACAGTTTTGAAATTCATGGCACACCATACTAAAAGTCCGTGTTTTGTGCACCATACTAATCCCTTTTCTCTTCTGTGACCACACCAACTTTCTGTTTCTGTTAGTGTTTCCAACCTCAAAAAAAAAATTTTGACTGGAAACTATTAACTACATTTTTATTTGAATTTCCGTTAAAATGACCCAAATAGAAAAAGTATTATAAAATATTCGTTCCATCCCCGCTACGCGGCTCGTGTCCTAAACCAACGCGTGCTCTAAAATTTGTCTTATAAAACTTATATTTTAATATACTATTTTGAACCAAGTTCAACTTTAGATCGAGTTTTACAAAACTCGTACTCAAGCTCTTATTGTACAACCGGATCTAAAGGGGTTTAAAATTTAGACCGTTGAAATATTTAGATCTATTATAGTCTCATAATTGTATTTTTACCATGGTATTATTTTATATGCCATATGCAAAGTGTTCAAAATTATAGTTATTTGGTTTATATGGCTGCCGGCCTGTCTGTTGGTTTGTATAATATTTATTTATAAGATTAGAGATTTCTCTAAAACATTTTTGACAATAAGAGATTATGTTCGGAATATTTATCTTTCAGTTCTAGAACATTATTAAGAAAGAGTGGAGAGAATTGGGATCCCCCCCCCCCCTCCTCCCGCTCATGCTTGAAATAATATTTTTATGTTGAGTAAGTTTAGCTGACAATCTGTGATTTTATTGAAAATAGAACAATGATTTATGCATCAATACTTCTTTTAAAAGATTTGCTGTGTTGTTGGCATTGGTTTGATAAAATATATATTACACTGTCCAAACAGTGTGAAGGGGATCCTCTACATTAAAAGTTTAGACTAAAATTAGCAACACTTTTGTTTCAGCGTTAGTGGTTTCGTCCACTGTTATCTATATTTTATATTTTTAAGTGTCTAAAGTTTGAATATTTTCCTTACGTGGGCACTGGGTAGCCAATGTCTTAGCTGGTTGCATGTAGGTTATCTTCTTCCGGGTACGTAAGCCTTTTAGAGTACTTTAAAATGCTTATTTTTTACTATTTTTCTAGATACTTATGTCAGACACTCATCACAAAAAGAAATATTTTGTAAATTTCTAATATGGTAGATATAACATTTTTTTGTTTTTGAATGTTTTTCTCGCATCACATGTTTGTCACTCTATACAGTTTTTTTGAGTTTGTTTTAAAAATAAAAGCGTAAAATTCGTTTTCTATAATAGTTGTATGTCTGACTGTCAACTGAATCTGAAATTTGGCACATAGATACATCTAAAAAACTTTTCAGATGATATTTTAATAATATTTTTTATTAAAGTAAAAATTTGATAATAACATTATTGATCGATCCATCCTAAGGCATCATTATAGGCTTAATGGGAATAGTATAGTTATGAGTAATATTAAGTCGTAGATAACGTTTTTTTTTTATGAACAAAATATTTACCAAGGGATTAGATATTATGCTGGGAATAACATGATTTCGATGTAGTTAATATCGATTAACATCGTCAAAGTTATTTTGTTACTCATTTGGAAAAACGTTTTTTAATCAGCCTAAGTAAGCACTTAAATATGCCAGTAATGAAAGTTACTGTATTATTTCTAATTTATTATTTGTCATATAAAATTGTTGTAGAGCGTTATGTACATTAAAACGATTTAAAATAATAAACCTTATGTGCTTTACATATCTCATTGTGTATTTTCTGTGCCTCATTAAAAAATTCACGGATTTCGAATCATATGCAAGCTTAGGAGTATTAAAAATATCAGATAATATAACTTCTATAATTTTAGAATTTATGTACATAATAGTCGCTTATATTCGGCCACTTATCTTAAGACTCATTTACACATGGAAAGTTTAGTGGTAGTAATCTTGCCTTGTGTAAATTAGAGGAAAGCAGTAGCGTAGCCAGAAAATATGTTCGGTGGAGGGGGGCTCATATTTTATAACAGGTTTTTTTAGGGTTCGGGGTTTCAAGTTAAATAAAACCATATTAATACATAATATAATAATGTCGGGTCGCATAAAGATTTTTATATTCCGACGTGTTATAATGACTTTATTATGGATTTCATTTTCAGTGTCAAAATGACATACTTTATAGGACTGAGTACTATAATGATTTCATTATAGGACTGAGTACTATTATGAAAAATAGACGCAAAAATAAAAAAATGTATTTAAAACCAAATGGAACAAAATTTAATGATTAAAATTAAAAGTAACATTATTACAATTGGTTAAATTGATGTTGGACATAGGAGTTGAAATTGTTGCATTGTTGTGATTTTTAATTTCTATGGTTTCTGTTTCTTCTGAGGGAACGACAGTCGATGAAACACTCGATAATGATTTCTTCCCGAGAATGGCTGATGAAATTCTTTTCTTGTTTTCGCAAGAGTACTTTATATATCCTTCAGCAACTGTGTCACTTTTCCAGCCACCATGGCGTTTATTAGTGTGAAGATCGACTCCTGAATCAGCCAGCAGTGAAGCTGAAGACCTCCGGAAACAATGATCTGTGTATTCGGCGGAATGGGGTAACTTTAAAAAAGCAGCGATCGTTTTGCACATATTTCCGAAAGTATTTATACCCACTGGTTGCTTTGCACATTTGTTGTTTCTAAATGATAGAAAAAAACGAGAAACTTCGGCATAGGGGGGTCTCATTGCTACATAGGTCCGAACAAGCTGCACTATATTTATTCCTTCGACATCGCCAGGCATTACGCAAAATGCTCGGGGAACGTTGGTTTTTGTACTAGGTATGAAAATTCGAAAAACAACCCTCTCATCGTGTACATCTTCTATCCTTAAGTTTTTTAACTCAACTCTTCGACATGCTCCACTTATACCTATTATCATTGACACTTCTAATAGCAAGTATGTTTCGTTGTCTGCCTCTTGTAAAAACTTTGCAATATTTTCTTTAGTCAAAATCCTGGATTTTTTGGGTGTGTAATAATCAGATTTTCGTTTTAAAAATCTATCAATTGATTGAACTTACTTATGTCGACCTTTTTCTTAAGTAATAGTGTACTCCTTAACATAGAGTAATAACTCCATAAACTGGAAGACTTTTTCTTCATTCATTCTTCCTTGAAATATGCCAAAAGTACCTTTTCGTGTATGATATTGACAACCTTTTTCTGGGAACACCAAGTTTTATAATTGTCATAAGTTTTTTCATATATGCCTTTAGACTTTTCGGGCAACAAACCAACAACTGCTTTATTGGCCAATTCTTCGATTTCTGATGGCAAATTATCCATATTATATTATATAAACGTTAAAATTAAAAATTCAATTCTGACAATGACAATACAAACAAATATTTCTATAGTTACCTGGTTTTATTAAAATCAAGCTATTAGTTTACTAACGAAAACTTAAAATTCATAAAAAAAAACACAAAAATCGTCGGAATATAAAATATTGTATGAAATTCGGATCATATTAACGATCATTATGGTACACGCCGTGTTATTAGACTCGGCTGACGCCTCGTCCAATAATAATCACGGCTAATACCATAATGATTGTTATTATGATCCTTATAACATAAATATCTATTAACAATAATTAACTAACCTTTGACTGTGGCATAAATAATATTGACACATTGGACGTTTTAATTAACGAGTCCTGCTGTCTTTCTCTCCCGCAATAATTTAAAAACGGTCAACAGTTACTTGACACAGTAAAATTCGGGTAATTGTATTTTATGCAATCATGTACAATTAAAATAATAGCTTTTTCACTCACTGATAGTGGAGAATTATTGGAACATCTTTTGTTGGTGTGAATGTCGCCATTTTATTACTAATCTTATAATACTGTGAACACTATATACGGCTTAACAGCAAATACTGATGCGTTAAATTAAACAAATATACTTAGTACACAGACAAACGATATAATATGAGGTTTATTCTAAATTACCACATATTTATATGATCCAGCCAAAGAGGCCAGAGCCAAACACGGTACCTGTTAAATCGTACCTTTTAAACGTAAAACGTAACTTTATAATCTACTACCTAACTAATCCCTGCACAATATTTCGATTTTGACACTTCAGGCCAGAAAACATACCTTTCCTAATCCTCTTACGCAATTACTTGAAATTTTATTATTACAAACAATACTATTTTATCTTAATGCCCATTAACCTTATTCTCTAAAAATTCTTGTTAGTTATATTAAATAATTTAAACCAAATTAATCAGTAAAAGAAATATCCCGGATGACCACCTAATTATAAATGGAAAACGTGTGGAAAGAGTACAAAAATACACATACCTGGGTACCTGTGTTAATGAAGAGTGGGACCATTCACAGGAAATCAGATGCAGGATAGAGAGGACCAGAGCAGTGTTCAATAAAATGACAAAGTGCTTCAAGTGCCATGACTTGAACATAAACCTAAAGATCAGGTTGTTAAGATGCTACTTCTTTTCTGTTTTGTACTACGGAGTAGAGGCTTGGACACTGACTGCTGCTACTGAGAGGAAGCTGGAAGCCTTCGAAATGTGGCTGTATCGAAGGATGTTGAGAATGTCGTGGACGCAGAGGGTGACCAATGAAGAAATCCTACGCCGCATGGGGAAGGAACGTGAGGTCCTTTACACCGTTAAATGCAGGAAATTAGAATATCTTGGGCACATAATGCGCAATGAAAATCGATACCATCTCCTTCAATGCATCCTACAAGGTAACGTTTACGGGAGCAGAGGACCAGGAAGAAGGAGAATCTCATGGTTGAAAAACCTAAGAGTCTGGTTCGGAAAGTCAACCACGGGACTGTTCAGGGAAGCAGTCAACAAAATTATGATCATTCAGATGGTCGCCAGCATCCGACCCGGATAGGCATACGAAGAAGAGAAGAAGAATATTATATAATTTAATGCACAAAATTTACCTGGGCCTAAGGCCGACACCAAAATTGAGCCGAACTGGACGGAATTTCCCATTTGATATTCTACACCTTTCTGAAATAGACTATAATAATGAATTTATCGTTATTTAGGTTGGCGTTGCTATTTTATGTAGGTATACCTACAGTTTACATTTACAGTAAAGAGACTTTAATGAGTTTCTAATAATTACATGTATTCCTTTTCTGTAATTACTTTAATTTTGTAATACACGATTTATGTAGGTAGCAGACAGAAAGCGATTAAATACTAATACCGCACCAACATATACGGGTGAATAAATCGATGGATATTATTATATCATTTCTTGCCCCCTCAAAATGGTTATAACAGGTAATAATTATAATTGAACGTGGCTTAGAGCTAATTAGTGTAACTAGAATATCCGTAATGTTTTTAACTTTGTCAATATGTCTCGTACTTCATGTCATGCAGTGATAACCAGGTTTATTTATATAAAATTGACTACACAGGAAAAAACATACCCAATAGACAGGGTGCTACAAATTCGAGTGCGTACAAGGGGATTTCGAAAACGGTAAGAGATACGAAGATGGTTAAATTGAGGCAAAGTTGCGTATTTTGGAGCTTAATAATTTGGTGAAATAAAAATTGTAAATATTCTGAATGCTTTTTAATTTTTTGCGCCTTCATTTTTGACTTGGGAAAAAAACAAAAACACTTTTTCATGGCTGTTTTTTATTTGAAAAATCCGTCTATTTGTACTTAAAGAGGCCTGATATTTGATATTTTAAAAGAAAAAAGACCCAAAGTCTCTGCATCAAATATTTTTCCGTCTGCTACATGTTTGGCTTGAAACTAGTATAATCAGACCTTATAAACAGTAAAAAACATTTAATATTGTTTTTGAAACAAACATAAGTGCATCACAGTAACATAACTAGACTAATGTTCTAGTTACCTTTTCTTCAGTAGGAATCATAATTTTTTTCTGTTTTACAGTATTTCGGTCTAGGTCTAAGGCAAAAACCATGGTTAACTTAAGATGTTGTATTAATAAAACACAAAAAAATAGAATTACTTTGCATGCCTTAAAAAGTTGCTGCTTCCTAGAGTATTGTTACGGTAAGTCTTATTGAAATAATGAACAGCCTAAACACCATAACTTCCTAAAATGTAATTTGTATTTAAGTAATCCTAAAAATAATTGTTGGGGCCGTAATAGTAAAGAAAGGATAATTTGAAATAATAATAATGTATTTTTTGGTAACAACAAACGGTAAAATTTAAACACCTTTGAATTGTATTAAATTTCTAAAGCTTAGAAGTCTCTAAAACTGTTTTTTTAAATTTCAGGTCCGTATCTAAAAAAACTGACTCAAGGTTGGTATCTAAAGAACGAAACGACGAATTTGAAAACTAATAACTCCATCTTGTAGAACGTAAAGAACGGCTATGTGAAAGTGTTTTTTATCCCAAGTCAAAAATGAAGGCGCAAAAAATAACAAAATAAAAACTAATAATTTCGGGTTTTTTCGGATATATTCGAAGGTATACGGAATATTTACAATTTTCTTTCAACAAATTATTAAGCCTTAAAATACGCAACTTTGCCTCAATTTAACCATATTTTTAGTTTTCGAGATCCCCTTGTACACACACGAATTTGTAGCACTCTGTATATACATATGCTCAACTACGCTGATAATTTACCTCCCATATATAGAACCAATCAGAACGCAAATTTTCATAGCAACCACCTTGGTAACGTGGTCTTACCCGATAAGACCTACGACTAGCTCACACTATTTGAGGTGATTTTAGGGCATAAACTTAACTTAATTTTGACATTTTTAAAGAAATGTTTTATGACAAAATGTATACAAGATTAAACCCAGTGTGCTTTGCTTTAACGTGAGCTTAAGAAATCTTGGCGTTTTCATGGCAACCGTAATGAAAATAAGCGAATTTGATTTTTGATGTTCCACGCGTCTGATTTAGTTTTGGATTTTTAATTAATTGTTAGTTGTGGCACGTTTATAAACTTAAAAGTAAATCATAATGATGTGTTTGCATATTTTCCTTTATCACCAACGGCTTTTATTTCGGGTTCAGTAAATTATCCAATAAAATACACCTCTAGAAGCGGCGTCTTATCTTCATACCGTTGTTTTTCACTCGAAACTAGATTTTCTAAGAAAATGTTCACTCAATATAATTTTTACTTATAATCAAAGATAAGACCCTCGAGCTAAAGCTCTCGGGATCTTATCAGATTATAAGTAAAAATTATATTTCGTGGAAATTATCAGAAAATCGATTTCTTGTAAAAAACAGCGGTATTACCGATAAGACGCCTCCTCTATCGGTATATTACTGTTGAAAACTATCTTCCCTAATTTTTTTTTTTTAATTAAACCTACTTTGAAAACGCTCCAAAATACATTAAATGTGGTATCGAAAAAGTATGAAATATTCCAAATATTTCAAAAACTACTATATAGTTTTTGAAATTTTGCATACAATTTTTTGGCCCTTTTTAAATTCTTTCTTTTCTCCTTCTTCTTTCTAGGATGCTAGCTCAAGTTTCGGAAGTGCCCAGTACACCCTTAATTACGCCCACGTCTTTAGTTTTAATTATTTCCAAAAAAACATGCAACTCAACATTTTTGAATTTTAAAAATGTTTATTCCGTCTTATCCTAAAAACCGATACAAATGCAATGATATGGAATATAGAACTTTCAAGAAGTGCGTGTCTCAACAATTTAAAGAATGTTTAAGAACAACGTTAATTTAAAATGTTGTAATACCCGGCACCGTGGCAAAAACATCTTCAATATTAATACCACCTTTAATGGTAACTAAAAAATTAGACAGTTATACTATTTAATGAGTTTCAAAACGGTAATATCGTTGATATAGAGTCATTCGAAGCAAATATGTACGATTTGGTATTCTCAGTCACGACAACAAGTGATATTTTTAGATTAGATACAAAAATTTTAAAAACTCTGCTATGAAACTAACCAAAACGATAAGTTTTGTTTTTTAATACCACTCTATGATTTTCAGTTTTAAATATAATTTGATTTAATGATAGAAAATTTTGAACTTTGGCATTATCTTTATTTGTTTTACATCACAACGTTTCAACTGGTAAGTATTTCCAGTCGTCTTCGGCAGTATCTCAAAAAGTATTGGTCATAAATTTTCGGGAAATTTTTTTTATGAAAACCGATAAAAAGAAACCATTGGAAATTATTTTTAAAGTTTTATCTTTGCCGCTAGAGAACTTAACTGACGGAACAAAATACAAAATTCAAGTTATTTTTTTAAATGGTCTCATTAAGGTAATGTTTTTAAATGGGGAATGGAAAACCTATTCATTCTTGCGGCAGTTTGGTCCTAAGGATTTTTCTCCTTTCTTGAATAATAAGTATGGGGGAAGCTGGAAAATAAGTTATTACTAAACGAATTGTATCTTTTATGCAATTTTAATAGATTTGACTCATATTTTGTTTCGAAGCTCGTTATAAAACAAAAAATTATTAACAAAATAATTAAATTTGACTTACAAGTAAAAAAGAACGCTATGAGGCAATGAAGAGTCAATTGTTTCTATCTTGGTTAAATATATATTTCTAGAACGGCAGTAGAGTTTTGGACTTGCATTATCTTTATTTGTTTAGAATCACTACGTTTCAACTGGTAAGTATCTCCAGTCGTCTTCAGGTGAATACTGAATAAGTACGGTAACTACAGCTCTATTTATACTAGGCAGGTGCTGTGACGCATGACTAGTGGGCGGAGTCATGCGTGTTGCTAGGTGATGACGCATAACTGGATGAGTCATGCTTGATGAGTCATGCTCGATGACGTCATGCTCGATGACGTCATGCTCGATGACGTCATGCTCGATGAATCATGCGTTTAACTCTTGGGTGGTCTTATTCTAAGATTACATTTACTTAACAAGGGTTTCCAGACGTTTCTCATGTCTAATGAAGGCTTACTAAAGCAACCTGGATTTTGGTGTATGGTAGCAGCTTCCTTAAACTTCCTCTTCCTCCAGTGCGGTTCTTTTTGCAGGATTTCCGCTTTTGTCCACATGATATGATGGCCGTGCGTCCAGGCGTGGTCAGCTGCACCTGATTTTTCGGTCTCTCCTTTTCGGGTATTATTCTGATGTTCTTTAATCCTTACTTCTAGTGGTCTTAGTGTCTCACCAATGTAAGACTGGCCGCATTCGCAGGGGATCTGGTAGACACAATTTTTCTTGTCTTTCTGGCTTACTGGTCTCGTCTTCGTTAGGTGGCTTCTTAAAGTGTCTCTAGAGCTGAATACTGTTTCGATGTTGTATCGTTTTCCTAGTCTTCTTATTTTCTCAGATACTCCTTTGACATACGGAATATTGAGTATTGGTTGTATCTCTTTCTCTGCTTTACGTGTGTTTGGCCGATTCTTGCGATTTTCCAATATTGTGTCAATCAGTTTCATGGGATAGCCATTCTTGTTGAGGTCGGTCTTGATGTGGTTAGTTTCTCTTTTGAGAGCTTCGTTTGAGTTACAGAGAGTAATTGCTCTATCCACAAGGTTTCTTACTATGCCATGTTTTGTGTTGTTTGAGTGGTTTGATGTATAATTGAGATATTGCCCTGTATGTGTAGGTTTTCTGTACACTGAGGTTAGGAAGGTGTTGCCATTTTTCTCTACATTGACGTCTAGAAAAGGTAATTGGTTGTTCTCTTCTTTTTCCATGGTGAATTTAATTGTCGGTGCAAAGTTATTAATGTGATGTAAGAATTCTCTGAGCATGACGTCATCGAGCATGACTCATCAAGCATGACTCATCCAGTTATGCGTCATCACCTAGCAACACGCATGACTCCGCCCACTAGTCATGCGTCACAGCACCTGCCTAGTATAAATAGAGCTGTAGTTACCGTACTTATTCAGTATTCACCTGAAGACGACTGGAGATACTTACCAGTTGAAACGTAGTGATTCTAAACAAATAAAGACAATGCAAGTCCAAAACTCTACTGCCGTTCAAGAAACGTCATTGTCTCCAACCTTTAAACAGACACTATATATTTCTAGTTTCCGTCGCATACATAATGTTCTAAGGAGAGTCACCCTTTAAGCGTATTTAGCCACTGCACCTCGTTACCCCATTTGACTCTTATAGTTTATTCGGATTTAACAAGGTCTTTGAGCAATTTCGTTAACGAGACAATTTATTTTTATACAAATTACATAGTTGCTGATGAGATTGACGGATAGAGCTGCTGTGGAAAAGCGTAAACACGAAAATTGGTTTAATTATGCAAGCAGTAAAATATTGTAATCCGGCAATTAAGGTTTATTCTATGTTGGTAATTTAATTTTCTGTATTTTGAGCCTGTGGTGCGCAATGAATCTTTAACAATTTGATTAACTTGTTCTTTTAATTAACCATATTGAACTTCCAAGGAGTCAACGGAACAATATGATAAATTTGCATCAGTTATGGCTTATAACGCACTTATTACGGCCTACGGCGTCGTACTCAATTTACTTCCTCCTACGATATGGACATCATATCCACTCTTGTTGTACAAACGACTATATCCAACACTTCGATATAAGGTAAATATTATTAGTTCGATTTTAGACTAATAAAGTAGCTTATAATTTACATATGGGTTATAACCGTAACCCACTAGTGGGTTATGATTATAACTCACCAGTGGGTTGTGCTAAAATATCATCTCTGTAATTATTCTACATTTATTACACCAATAAAACCCACGGAGACGAATATACCAAAGCTTTAATGGTATAATATAAGAATTTAACAAATGTAGGTGCTATTAAGGGAAGCTCTTAAGAACCAGGGCTTTCTTTGGTTTATGTACTTTCAACTTGCTTTCCAACAACGCAATAAGCTTGATTATATCAACATTCTTGTGCACTTTCTGAGTCGTTTTTATCATTGAATATTTCGTCCACATGGATGAAGGTACCATTTTCTTTTAGAGATTCGAAAAATATTTCAATAAAACATCTGTATGTGTGTGTACCACGTGGGCACATCTTTTTTTGCACCAGTCGATAAATAATTTGAAAGCTCTGTCATAATGTCTCTTCACTTATGGGGAATAATAAATTACCACGCCAGGTCCACTTTTTTTTTGAATTTCGTGACTTTCTTCCATATTTTGAAAGACCGCCCTCGAAAATCGCAAACATAATTTTTATTGTCTTCAAATTTTTACAGTATTCACCTGAAAGTGACTGGAGATACTGACCAGTTGAAACGTTGTGATTTAAAACAAATAAAGACAATGCAAGTTCAAAACTCTACTGTCATTCAAGAACCGTTATCTCCAACCTTTAAACAGAGAATATTTAAAAGTTGTTTTGTTATTGAAGATGATTGAGATCAGCCAAAAATTGTTTTTTTTTGGAAAATTTTTCCGAATCGCCCTTTTGAAACGGTACATTTTGGATCATTAAAATTGCAGGGTTAAATTCAGCGTAAGATCATTAAATTGAAAAATTACTAGACCCTTTCCATTTAAAAACATTATACAAAATGGATGATGTCTTGTTTGTAAACAAAAATGTTGTACAAATAATGAATTTATTTTATTTTTATTGAGAAGATTCAGACAACCTATTCGCCGGGACTAAATAATAGATTAATATGTTCCTATTAATTTTTATCTAAAGCAGAAGCTGCTTTAATTATCTTTTTCTATATACGTCACAAATAAGGAATTGCGTCTAACAGTATAGTGACTTAACCTATAATCGTCAAAAGAATACGCCAACCGAGGCATGTTACAAAAGCAACAGCAGCAAAAACAAAAGAACGCAAGACAAAAGAATGTCGTCTACGTAGTTGTAATGATAATGATAATTACGAGTGATGATTTTGAGGCAATTAGCTCCAAAGTAACGGCAAGCAACAATAAATACAGTAACTGGCAACTTGGCATAGATAGTAATGTCTATGAGACTAACATTTTTTGTTTATCTCGAATACCAGCATCATTTGTATGCAACCATTGTTTTTATCAGACCGGGTGGTATATTTTAAATAGAAATAGAATTGTACGGTTGTAAAGTCGGTTCGTTGTATGAAGTCCGCTAAGCAATAAAACCTATTGAGCAGGGTAGTCGGTGGATCTCAAACAATAAATTATATTTTAAGTATTTTTGGAACTTGAAAAATTACATTTTCTAAATAAAATAATTTTAAGTAAATGAAAATACTGTGTTTCGTCAAGAAAAAGAACTTGCCTTAACAATTCCGATTTTTTTTGTTTTTTTAAATAAAAAAAATTGCCATCTTTTTGTAACAATATTGGACAGCTCGCAAAGCACTTTTCTGTTGTTTTTTGTATATTTGCAGCCCATATCTTTTAAAATTATGGACAAACTGATAGTTCCAATGACGTACAGTTCTTTTTTCTTTATCTTTTCACAAATAGCTTTAAGTGTAACATATTCCTTGGCTTTATACATATCATAAACAATATTTCTAATCGATAGCTTTACCCTTTGAAATAAATAAAATATTTTAGAATTCAGTCGAACCTTTTTATATGGTCTGTTCAATTCCTCTTCACTCTTTTTTCGAAGTCATCTTAAGGTCTTATCTGAAATGTAGCAAGCATTAGACATTTGTTTTTGCACTGCCAAAACAGACACTAACGGGCCAGAGTTATTTTTTTCTAAAGTAAAGTCACGTTCCACATGTAATACCAATTTTTTTTTTATGATAAAACACCTGCACTGTAGGAAAAATTCTTTAAGGCGCTCTGGGAGCGGTGCGAGTGCAAAAAAAGCGATTAACGTTGGTCTTGAAACGTTGAAGATTGTATTCATTGGGAAACACGACCTCAGGAAGATCATTCCACAAAGATGACGTTCTCCAGATGAAAGAATTCTTGAACAATGAAGTTCGAGGAGTACTAAGCTGAACAACATATGGATGAGCGGCAGTGGTTCGCCGTGTATTTCTGTTTTGCATTGCTCTAGGTGGAATCAAGTGGGCAATGTCAGTCGAACACCTGCCATGGAAATATCTGTAAAAGAGAGCCAAATCACCAACCTGTCTTCGATGCTCCAGGCTATCGAGGGTCTTGGTCAACTCGGGGTCGCCGATCAGACGAACGGCTCTCCTTTGAATGGAATCCAGTAGCCGAAGGGTGTGCTTGGGTGCTGAGCTCCAGACATGAGAGCAATATTCTAATGATGGTCGAATCTGGGCTTTGTAGAGTGTCAAAAGTTGATGAGGTGTGTACAACCTTTTGGTGCGGAAAAGTACAGTGCAGCTGCCTTGGCAATTGCGGCAACGTGATCATGCCAAGACATATTACCTCCCAGATTGGAGAGGAAATGGAGTTCACCTGGAGATAAACACCTTCTGGGCATTGTGTCACCTTGCTGGACATTTTCCAGAACTTTGCTTTATTACTGCTTTTAATTCACATACAATGAGAAACAAATTAAATGTGAAAAGTACACCTAGTTATTTAAAATAGAACATACCATCCCACACTTGAGCAAATTTTAATTATTTCTTGGAAAATAGTGATTATTACCACCGACAATAGCTCCAGATCTAACTAGAATGACCGCAAAATAATTAAATTCTCGGAAAAGGTACCTGACAAAATATTCAACATATTAAAGCAAAAAGATTTTCATTTGATAAATAAAAAACTATGAGGGAAAAATAAAATAAAAATATTTATCGCGGTACCTAACGCACAATTCTAAGATAATTTTTTTTTGGAACCGCTGATTTCGCCCAGTAATATTTTGCCGAATACAGTGAACCAGTGGAATGTTCGTTACAATCAAGTACAGCGAAGGTATTCTAACTTCGATATCGGACTACATACAACGATCCAAGATTAGGATGTTAAGTAAGATGCGCAAAGATAATAAGATTGTGAATTTTGAACTTACAATGGACGAAAATATCTGACACTCGGTCTTAATGGCGTAATTGATTGATTGTATATATTACGCAGTAGTCCTTAAAAAAAAACAGGTGGACTAACTACACACTAAAATTAAATTTGTTTTTGCAAATGTTTTTTTTTTTGATATTCCTAGATTCCGAGATTCTTTATTAAAAGAAAAAAAAACATATTTATATTTGTGAAAAATATGAATAAGTATTGGTGTCAATCCAAAATTTTAACATAAGATGTGTGTATGACTCTAACCAGCATTTTTCGGGCTCGGATTGTCACAATAAAGTAAATGTCGCTCACCACGCCAAAATTGAAAAGTCCGGCAGCCCCCCCCCTTTTTTTCCTAAATACGCCACGCCGTTTTTAAAATTAACTAACGTCCTTTGTGCCTCTACCCTTCTACCGGGTATGACTTTATTTGTTTCTTTATTATTTCGGTTACAAATAATTTTTTCTTTATTTTTAATGTTTGGGGCTCGGCCTGAAGAAAATGGACAAATAGGCCACAAATAATGGAACGAAAACTATTTCGCAACAACAATATTTGAACTGTCTATTTTTTCACCTAAAGGTTTTGCAAACATATAATAAGCTATGCGCGTATTGTCGAGCATGAAGAATTTGATCTCAATAATCAAAGAAGCAGTTTAAATTATTCGACAAACTGAGGGACGACACACTTTTTCAATTAATGAAAGACTAAATGGTGAAAGAAAAAGTTTTTATGTATTTTTTTAGCTAAACACCGCCTTTCCGTAATTTAAGGAAGTACGCCTTGCAACCATTTCCTATTGTTTTATTTTCACGGTTTATACTTTCGCTGATAATGTTTAGAAAAATACTTTGATCAATCATTTCCGCATATTGTTTTTTGTGACTGAGTTTGCTTTGATTTAATTGTTTTCAAAAATGTTCTATAAATTCTCTTTAAGATGGAGGTATGAAATTACCCACCAAACAACGTTTTGTTACCGCAATAGTGCACTCATATAATGTTGTAATGATGTGACATTCGGAGATATGTGTATGTTATGGTGGTTGTAATATGTACGCAATATCCTTAAGTATTCAGACAAGGATTTGCATGAGCTAGATAGACTTACGCGCAGGCTGCTGACAAAATTCAGATTCCTCCGACCACGCTCTGCACTTGTAAAAATCTATATAAAACGAAAGGAGGGAGGAAGAGGTCTCATTAATATATATAACTTTTGCAAATCGCAAGAGACCTCTATGAGAAAATACTTCCAAGAGTCGAATGGAGAAATTCTACAAAAAGTGGTAGCAGCAGACGCTGGATATACAGCCCTTAACTTAAAGCAAAACGGATTACCTAACATCATCCGCGCGCAGCCAAGTCAACAGCTTGTTACTTGGCAAAAGAACGCTCTACACGTAAATACCCTACTGCACTTCAAAATCGACTCATATAGAAATGTCACTAAATTGGTTAGAAAAAAGGCAGTTTCACGCTGAAACAGAAGGTTTTATAATCTCTATCCAAGACCGTGTCATTCGAACTCGAAACTATGAAAAGGTCATCTTGAAAAGAAATGTGGAAGATGTATGCAGAAAATGCAATTGCCCCAGAGAAACGATAGAACATATTACGCCGGGTTGTGGTGCTATGGCACCCAACGCTTATCTGGGCAGTTATAACCAGGTGGCAAAGATCATCCACAAGAAACTGGCTCATAAACTAGGTCTAAGGGAAAACCTCCCACCATACTACCAATACTCACCCGAGCCAGTCCTTGAATCCCCTGAATATCTCTTATACTGGGACAGGCCCATAATAACCGATAGAAATCTAGACCATAACCGCACGGATATTTTTCTTATCGAAAAGACGACCAGGAAAGCTTTCATAATAGATATAGGTTACCCACTAACACACAACCTATCGAAAACCAATTCGGAGAAAAAACCAAGTACTGGAATTTGGCGATAAAGATCAAAAATATATGGAAGCTAGAAAAAATACACATTATTCCGATCATAATATTAGTGGAGGGAGCTTTGACGAAAAACGGAAGAGGTATTCCGCTGCCGTTGGCGCCGTTCAGTCTATAAATGGATCGCTTATTAAGCGGTGCGTGGGTTACGAGGAGTGTTTTAGAAATAATAGTAGTTAATGAAATAAACAAAGTTCGGCTGTGTGGACGGATTTTAAGCTTTCAGTTACGTGAAAAGAAAATGGCCTCTTTCACTATAATTGAATTTATCGAACTATAACCTATTGTAAACATGTCTCAATAATCAACATTTTTCTAGAGTATCACAATTCTTTTCTAGAAACAATTAAAAACACGGCGCGAAAGCTGGAAGTTTAAAAAGATAAGACAAGAATAGATATACGTCAGCCTATTAACCGCGCAATTATTTTAATTGCGAGTCATGCGACCGATTATATTGTTATCTTTGTTCCGATAACTTAAACAGAAAAGAACATATTAGAACACCTGTGTCGAGAAATTCGTCAGATCGGAGATGGGTCCGACCGTGTCGAATGAGACAGCCGGGTTGCCCATTTGTCGGTTTTGTTGTGACGTCGGTACCTTCTTCCGCGTGTCCTTATTAGAGAGTAGGGCTGTACTTTTTAAACTCAGTTTTCAGGTTTGATAAGCGAGATTTGTAATAATTTCATTATTTTTAGGTTCTTTGATGCATACACCGAAAAAAATGCTTTATTATTAAACTATCCTTACTAAATAAATAATATAAACAATGGGCAAGAACTATCTTTAAACTGCAATAATTAAGTTTACAAATCACATACAAAATTGATTTGACCTAATAATTATTGTAATAATTCTGTAAAATTTTGTTATTTTTTCATTTTGGCGACCGTGTCGAATGTTATTTTGTTTAATTTCGTGTAATAATAATGCACGAATGTCAATGTGTGCAAATTGACATAAAAAGTGTGTCACACTTTAAATCTATAAGGTTTTTACAGTTTGATACTAATTGCAAGGCTAAATACAGAAAATGGTAAATTTAATAAAAAAACAAATATTTCGTATAAAATAAATTTGATTTTATTGTTGCAATATTACTTGACCTTTAAAAACTTTTTCAG
The DNA here is from genome assembly GCA_935413205.1 of Polydrusus cervinus. NCBI lineage: Eukaryota > Metazoa > Arthropoda > Insecta > Coleoptera > Curculionidae > Polydrusus > Polydrusus cervinus. Next base: position 50,651,679 of record OW284516.1, on the reverse strand, counting down.
ATCTAAGAATTTACTTTGTCTAAAAATAAATTGATCTGAAAGTTTTAATAAATTTTGAACATTGTTATTTATTTTTAGTTTATCAATTTCACATTGTAAAATTTAATTTAATTTTTTTTCTACCACCTTACCTTGTGTTTAAATAGAATAGGAACAAACCCGATGGTTCTAAAATTAAAATGGTCCTAAATTGACAGTTCTGAACTTAAAATGACAAGTGTCAGAAAAAGTCAAATGAGTTTGTATTGCACATTTTTTGTTTTTTTTTTAATTTTCTTTAAATATTTTATTACGTACTATATTCAGTGTTCTTTATGCTCAACTTTATAAAATCCTCTTAAGCATAAGTTTAATAAAATATAACCTAAAATAAATAAATAAAATAACCTAAAACTAATAAAACCTAAGAATAACTTTCTAAAGTCGTAGAAATGTTGGAAACAATCGATTTATAATGTGGGATTGACAGCAAAGTTCAATTTAAGAGTAATCAATCTCGTCATAACCTGTTATGTTATAAAGGTTGGAGACAATGACGTTTCTTGAACGGCAGTAGAGTTTTGGACTTGCATTGTCTTTATTTGTTTAGAATCACTACGTTTCAACTTTCATATACTATCAATACTATTCACCTGAAGACGACTGGAGATGCTTACCAGTTGAAACGTAGTGATTCTAAACAAATAAAGACAATGCAAGTCCAAAACTCTACTGCTGTTATGTTATGTTACATTATATTAAGTTATGACCAGGTAAATCACTTTTAATTCGAACATTGCTGTCAATCTCATATTATAAAATAACCATTTTTGACATTTCTTCGATTAAAACCGGACCTCGGTTTAAAACCGACTTTATAAGATTGGGCAAAAGAACATCTATGATTTAAGCCGAGGTCCAGTTTGAATCGAAGAAATGTTAAAAATGATCATTTTATAATGTGGGAAAGATAGGAAAGTTTTAGTTTAAAGTGATTTACCCGATCGTAACTTAATATAATAATATCACATAACATAACAAGTTATGACCAGGTTGATTACTTTTAAATTAAACTTTGCTGTCAATCCCACATTATGAATCAACCATTTCTGACATGTCCACGATTCAGAATTCTTCGGTTTAAACTTAGGTTTAAAAAAACTTTATAAAATTGGGCATTAAAAACCACATTTTTGCCACAACATTCCGGTAAAATTATTTTTCTACTCTGACATGGATGTTTCCTTTACACTTAAGTGATGAGAAATATAGGCTATTCCAGTTAACTGTACGGAAACATTTTATATTCTTACTGTCAGCGCTGAACAGTATTACACCTTTCTGGCAGACTAGACTATAGTCACACCAACCACACAACAGGCAATCTGATACATAAAGAAAAATTGAAGTTATTTCCTAAACTATTTCTTGGAAATATTTACTTCATATACTTTTATTATATTCTGTGGAATTTCACAATGAAAAGAATCCAAAAAACTTGGTATTTATTATGTAAAGTAAGTTAAAGTACAAACTTAGCAGGTAAATATAATAAAAGTTCAGTCTTTATTAAAGGCGGTATATCAAAATTTAATATTGCACAGTTGTTGTTGTCATGCCTATTAACCCAGATTTCAAAAATCTGATTTTATTTAGAATTTATTGCCTGACAAATAAATACGCTTCTGAAAACAAATTGAATGCATAATTTTTGTAGGGGTCAGCTTTGCATTTTAATCTTTATACAAAATTGGGTTTTTGCAATATTGGTTTGTTGTTCTTTACTTTCCAAAATGCATTTATCTCAGAATAACTACACAAAGCTGTAATACTATACTGTGTAGGGTGGTTGTACGAGCGGTACCATTGGATATCGCCAATAGTATTGAATTTGAAGATAATTTGATAAAGAAGCAACTATTAGCTATCCAAGGGGAAATGACAGTTCCTCAGATAACGAAGAATATTATGATTTTTTATACTTAATTTAATTTATGTATAATGTATTTTTTGTATTTTGTATTTTCTTTACAATGTTTATTAAAAAATAAGTGTACCTAATACTGTGCACATAATGCACGCCTTTGTCACACCATTTTCAGTGTTTGTGAATGGGTAACACTAGGCAAAACTCATAAATTGACCCAAACCCGGGTGGTACTACCTGGACTTAATGAAAATAAAGAATTTTGCAATGATATCAATGCCAAATTATGAAAGTGGCTTAAATATTCGTTGGGTCACTCTGTAGTCCCTTTACATACTTAATGAGATTTTATTACTCTACACCTTTCTGAAATAGACTATAGCTTCGGAAAAATTTAATGACAGCTGTTTCCGAACACATTTTTCTAGCGCCAGACGCGTCTTGTTAGCACGGATCGTAATTTAAAAAAAATCGATATTAGAAAACTACTATTGGTAACAAATTGAAGGTATATTTCAACACTGGCATAACAAAAAAAATCGAGAGCCTGTTATTGCTCGGTATAAAAGCAGACCAGAAAATTTAACACCTCCCCGAAGATAATTACTGATGTTATTTATGGCTTTTTATGGTCGACTGCAGAGGACTGGTAGGTGTAAATTTAGAGTTGCTCTCTGTACTAGAAAATGAAACCTACGATTGCGGATATGGAAGAAAATAATAAAAAAAAAGAAGACATTTCACGTTCCGTTGGGTTGGTATCAATTTTTACGACGTAAACCTATCCTATACCTTATGCCGCGTACACTTGTACACAGGTCTAAAACTAGTCACATTTTAACAATACTAAAAAAAAACAATATTTCATAATACATATTTTCTACGACCAAACTTACGAACCTTATGTTAAACAATTTTTAAAAAGATTGCAGGCTTCCGGGCTTGAACTCACGACCATTGTATCCAAAATTCGACTCTTTGCCGTTTGAGCCACACATTCATGTTAGAAATTATGGTAAAACCAACTCATTTAATGCTACATGAAATTAATTTTCTATGCACATTCAACATATTATTAAATTATTAAAAATCATGATATTATTCGTCATCTGAGGAACTGTCATCTCCTCTTGACGCTATAATTAACGGGTCTACGGTCCGATCGATCAGGTGGTCAAGATCCCACATTTTCTCCTCTTTAATGATATGATGGAAACTGCTTTTCGCCTGTTTTTTGGTGTCACTTCCTTAATGGCTTGATCAAACAGTAACTTAACGTCTTTCATTTTGAATGCCGCGTTGTGTCTTGCTACAAATCCTTTTACTTGCGCCCATATAAGTTCTATAGGATTTAGTTCGCAATGACATGGCGGTTTGCGCAGCACAGTTACACTATGGTTCCGGCTAAATATTCCACGGCATATTTCATAGAACGATGTTTGTGTAAATTTGCTACTTATAGCTACAAAAAAGGAATATTTCCATCCTGCTGGAAGTCGGCGCGTGTCCAGTCCATTCCAAAGAAAGGTAAAAAGACCCTGCCAAGCAACTACCGACCCGTCGCATTGCTTTCAGTAATTTCAAAAGTAATGGAGAAAGCTATTAACCAACAACTCCTAAAGTATCTGGAAGGGCTTAACATTATCAGCGACCATCAATACGGGTTTCGAAAGTCCAGATCAACAGGTGACCTTCTGGCATATGTCACCCATCTTTGGAGCAACACCATCGAACATCATGGAGAATCCCGGGCTGTTGCACTGGACATCTCTAGGGCTTTTGATCGTGTTTGGCACGATGGGCTTCTAAGTAAATTGCGATCCTACGGTATGCCTAATGGATTTTGTTTATGGTTAACCAGCTTCCTTAAGAACCGTTCTCTGCAAGTGGCGATTGACGGGTTTCTCTCAGACACCTTCACCATCAATGCCGGTGTTCCTCAAGGGTCCATATTGTCGCCTACCCTCTTTTTACTGTATATTGACCTTCTAGTGAAAACCCAAAATCCAATTTATAGCTTTGCTGATGACAGCACACTTGTCTCATCTTTTACCTTGACTCCCCAAACATCCGCTGCCGACGCACATCTTCGCAGGCAGCATGAAGTATTGCGCCTCAACAATGACCTGGAAGAAATTTTGGCTTGGGGTGACAGTAAACAAGTCGAATTTAATGCTAAGAAAACACAGGCAGCAGTCTTCTCCAAAAAGGTTAACATTGCAGAACCGGATATAGTCATGGCAGGACACGCAATTCCCCTGGCACCGTCTATTAATTTGCTGGGGGTCAATCTGGGAGGTAATATGTCTTGGCATGATCACGTTGCCGCAATTGCCAGGGCAGCTGCACAGAAACTTGGTGTACTTTTCCGCACCAAAAGGTTGTACACACCTCATCAACTTTTGACACTCTACAAAGCCCAGATTCGACCATCATTAGAATATTGCTCTCATGTCTGGAGCTCTGCACCCAAGCACACCCTTCGGCTACTGGATTCCATTCAAAGGAGAGCCGTTCGTCTGATCGGCGACCCCGAGCTGACCAAGACCCTCGATAGCCTGGAGCATCGAAGACAGGTTGGTGATTTGGCTCTCTTTTACAGCTATTTCCATGGCAGGTGTTCGACTGACATTGCCGACTTGATTCCACCTAGAGCAATGCAAAACAGAAATACACGGCGAACCGCTGCCGCTCATCCATATGTTGTTCAGCTTAGTACTCCTCGAACTTCATTGTTCAAGAACTCTTTCATCTGGAGAACGTCATCATTGTGGAATGAACTTCCTGAGGTCGTGTTTCCCAATGAATACAATCTTCAACGTTTCAAGACCAACGTTAATCGCTTTTTTCGCACTCGCACCGCTCCCAGAGCGCCTTAAAGGATTTTTCCTACAGTGCAGGTGTTTAATCATAAAAAAAAAAAAAAAAAAGTTCCTTCTTTATTAAATTATTATCTTCTTTTTTTTTTGGTTAGTTATCATACATAATTTAATGCACAAAATTAACCTGCGCCTATGGCCGACACCGAAATTGAGCCGAAATGGACGGAATTTTCCAATTTATTACTCTACACCTTTCTGAAATAGACAATAGTTTCAAAAATTTACTATATGGTAGCTCCGAGGGTAAAGCCTCAAACTCAGTGTAGCGCGGCGAAGCGCGCCAAAAAACAGTGCTTCGGATTTATTTCATGTAGTACAATGTGGAACCGCAGACACAAGCGAAGCACGGCGCGTCGAACTCAATGCTAAAAACCGTATCCTCATATTTCGGCGCGCCGCACTTCTCATAAGTGCATGACAAGCCTAATTCTTCATACAAAATCTGTTTTATAGCACACTAAAAAAATACGGAAAATTTAATGATGAATACAAAAAAGTTATAAAGCTTAAAAAACAATTATAGTTTTCGGAAGAAACTCTGCTGCAATTACTTTTTTTTAACTAAACAATGTTAAGAATTTAATTGAAGCGATTCTTGTTAAATTTTGCTTTTATAAAATAGTTAAGTCTTGTGTAATATTTTTTATAGTGACGTTTTTTTTTATAAAAATAAGGTTTTGTACCTACTTCATGTAATATTAATATTAAACTTAAATAATTATTTTTTAAAAACTTTTTTTTTAGCTTTTTTTAAATATTTATTGTTTTTCTATAAAATTATCATAGCCAATAAGCTAAAAATTTTAGTGAACCTGAGAACCCACAGTTACGAGGACATTGACACCAGTGTATACAAACTTAATATGTTATCTTTAAATAAACTTTTTCTGTTTGTTTTTCTCTCAAATTAGTTTCAAATCAAAATTAGCAACTGACGTATTGATGTCGAGACGAAAAATAGTTAAGTTCAGTGTTTCTTCAGTCTAAATATTTGCATCACAAATCATTGTAATGGTTTCTGATACTTCAGGATTTCTTCCTGCTTTTTTTTATAAATATTTATAGTTACGATGAAAATATTAAATCGTTTTTAATCCCGTGTTTCCTTTAATTTTCAAAGTAAATTTAAAATGAACTTAACAAATAGAAGAAATTAGGTTAGGTAAGGTAAGGTTTACTAATAATTACTACTATTTACCCCCTTTACTTATTCAGGAGATTGATAACCCAACGATTATTTAAGCCACTTTCATAACTTGGCATTAATTTCATTGAAAAATTCTTTATTTTCATCAAGTGCAGGTAGTACCACCCGGGTTTGGGTCAATTTATGGGTTATTGTTATTCATTCACAAACACTGAAAATGGTGTGACAAAGGCGTGCATTATGTAAATAGTATTAGGTATACTTATTTTTTTATTAAACATTATAAAAAAATACAAAATACATTATACAGAAATTAAATTATAAAAATCATAATATTCTTCGTCATCTGAGGAACTGTCATCTCCTCTTGACGTTATAATTAACGGGTCGACGATCCGATCGATCAGGTGGTCAAGATCCCACATTTTCTCCTCTTCTTTAATGACATGATGGACTGCTTTTCGCCAGTTTTCTGGTGTCACTTCCTTTTAATAGCTTGATCAAACAGTAGCTTAACGTCTTTCCTTTTAAAAGTAGTGTTGTGTCTTGCAACAAATCCTTTCACTTGCGCCCATATAAGTTCTATAGGTTTTAGTTCGCAATGATATGGTGGCTTGCGCAGCACAGTTACACTATGTTTTTCAGCTGTATCTTCCTCGGCATATTTCATAAAACGATGTTTGTGTAAATTTGCTATAGCTAATAATTCCTTTTTTTATCAAATTATCTTCTTTTTCTTCTTTTTTGGTTAGTTATCATAAATCATTGATTGCACAAAATTTACCTACGCCTATGGCTGATACCAAAATTGAGCCGAACTGGACGGAATTTGCCATTTTATTCCTCTACACCTTTCTGAAATAGACTATAGTACGATTCATCAATCATGGAAATGAATTACTATTAGGCAGTGGCGGCTGGTCCTTGAGGCCTCATGGCGCCACCCCTGCCGGCTACCGTTAATTTAGTCCTTAGTGAAAAGCAGAAAATAGAACCTTTAAACGCCGTTTTCCTAAATCTACCTATGCAAAAAAACTGGATATGTGGATTTAATATTGAAAATATATTGTGCTCTTTCCCGTGTTTATTATTTTATGATACTGCATGAGGAATGCATTCCAATTGAGCCAGAACAGGGATAAACGATCTTCATCGTCTTTCTACAAAAATAAAGAAACATGAATCATCTCGTGGCCATTTTTCCTAGCTAATGTTTCCGGTATGAATTTTTAAGTCATGGATTTTTGACATTACCTTACAAAAATAAGAGTATTTTGCATTCACTTATTTTTTCATCCCTAATTCTGCGCCCTCCCAAATTCAATTTCCATGAGCCATTAGAAGATCAAATTTATTTTTTCTGCGACGGGAAAAAAGTTTGACATTTTATCTCTGTTGACAGGTAATAAAATGTCACTTTTTGTGAAATTACTTTTTTCCTCGGGAAAAAAGTGATGTGATTACTTTTTTCCCCGGGAAAAAAGTGATTACTTTTTTCCCGGATATAATATACACACATAAGTAAAGGTAGATATTTAATTTTAGAATATTTTATTATACAAAAAGTTACATTTTCTTTAAATCAAAAAGTACAATTATTAAATGTGCATTGCATGCATGACATGTTCATTTTACTATTCGGTACAGTCGAATTTTCTCGTGTTGAAATTATATTTTCTGCCATGGACACAACTGCCGTTGATGTACCTGGTCGCAAATAGGGTGTTCTTTCAGCACTGCCACAGGTTCTTAACACTTTATTAGCTATTTCTGCCCTGTGTGCTACCGATTCATCAACATACCCTTCAGCGACCGTTGATGACGTCCAACCTCCATGTTTCTTGAGTGCCAACAAGTCTCCCCCAGATTCAACCAAAAGTGTAGCAGACGATCTTCGAAATAAATAACCCGTGTATAAGGTAACATTTTCAAGTTGAAGAAAATTAGCTACTGTTTGGGGTACCTTATAAAACTGATTTTTACCCACAACTTGATTGATACAATCATTTTCCATTGTGATATGCATAAAATAGGCGGCGATCCTTTGCTGCTGTTAGACGAAGGGCTATTCGGTAAAATTTAATATATTTTTCAGTAACTACAAATCTCCTGTTGACATCATTTTTTGTTTGCTTAATTTTCACAATTAATAACGTTCCCGAATCTTCAATATCATCTAATGTTACCTGGCTGATTTCGCAAATTCGACAAGCTCCTGCAATCGCAAGTAAAGCAACAACCTTGGCCATTAAATAAACTTCATAGGGAGCATTATTTAAAAAATTACTAATATTTGTACTCATCTTGTGCGTGTAACCTTTCCCATTTTGTTTTAGAAATGTAATTAGTTTGAAATATTTTGAAATGTCTACATTATTATTGGATTGTAACATATTTTAATCATTGAATAATTCGACCACACTGTTGATGGCTTTTGTTGTTGTGTCAGTTCCGAAAAATAGGCCAATAACACCGTCTCCAACAAAGAACTGCATGCCTTTTTCATCTTCCATTCCATAAATCTTAAAAACGCGTTTTCGTAAATTCTGCGCGATTTAGCTGGCAATAATTTTTGTGACGCTACTTTCGCTGCTTCTACTAATTCCGGTGGAGTCAGAGAAAACTCAGAATTAGACATTTTAAACTTTATGTTATTTAAAATAACTACAAAATAACCACTAAAGTTCTTACTTTTTATATTAAATCACGGAATTAAATTGACAGATATTTGATTATTTTAAAGGTTTCCTTAGAAACGCAGGTCCAATTGTCGCTATAAGTAAAACAGCCTACCTACTAGTTTAAAAAGTCAAATTTCCCATCGATACTTCTCTGACTTTAATATATTGTAATAATATCGTCGTTTTTCCCGTCACAGAAAAAAATAGTGTATTATACACGGGAAAAAGATTAGATCTTAGCTCTCGCTTTTTTGTCTCAACAAGACAACACAACCTCGAGCTAAAATCTAATGCTTTTTTCCCTTGTATAATAAATAACTATTTCTTTATATCGTTATTCAACCTGGGGAGTTAGTAAGCTTTTAGTAGTAACTTTAACTACGAGAAGACAGCTTGGATAAGATCCTACCTCTAAAATATCCAAGAGTGTGGATATATAAATTATTACTATGTATATTATTATAGGGTAGAGGGTAATAATCTGCCTGCCTCCTATGTTATTTATGAGATCTCTAGGGTGTCTCCTGAACTAAATAAGTACCTATTCCTTTTTCTTTCTAGCAGTTTCCATACATAATGTAATTAACTTTTTTTTTTGTAAAAATATTTATTTTGTTCGGTCCTATAATGTTAGAACTTATTCCTAAAAAAACGACATGTTTTAAACAATACAATATTGTCATTATTGTGATATTAATATTAATTACGAGACATAATCACAATTAATTCATATTAAACTGAATTAATCACGTGGCTACAACAACAAATGACTGAGAACCAGGATACGTATTGTTAAGAATGTATATGAATTTATTATCATTGTGTTTCTTAAATTTAATAATATTTTATTATCGACCGACAAAGAATCGATAATTATTATTTGTGTTGTGAGGGTTTTAATTTTAAAAGAAACAAGATTAAAAAGAAAAAATAATATGATTTTTGTTGTTGTAAATATAAATAACAATTGGAGATTTTTTGCTACTGTTAATTACAACAATTAATAAAGATTAGAATAAGCTCATAAGCTCAGGTCATGCACATAAACCTTGGCCTTTGGCCAACAATCGGATTTAACCAAAAATAACCGAGAATATGGACTAAACGATTAAACTCGTGACAGAACAATAATAATTTGCCCATTTTCTGCTTGGACTAACAAAGCTGAAAACAAAGGAGTCAAGAGGTAATTTATCATTGTTAAACTACATGATGTATCGTTGGGTTTGTAGTTTGTAGTCGTTCCTGGAAGCTTAAGAATGATTACGTTGGCTGTATAGGTACATCGGCATCGTATTATTGCATAAAAAATTGTTACAAGCAAAGTATCTAACGTCCGTGAAAACGGTGGTAAAAGAGGTATCCCAACAATAGATAAATCTTTATTTTAACAAAATTATGTACCTTTAGGATGGGCTATTTAATTTGATTGTAGAAATAAAGGAAAATAAAATTGAACATAGAAAGAAATGTTTGCGACAAGCGGACAAAGGGGTGCATCTATCTTTTGCGTTAAAGTACACAGGGATGCCAAAATAATGGGTTTCCTGGAGCACAGGTAGATAATGACAATTGTTTCATTCTTATTACTTATCAAAAAGCCAAAACCCGTAAGCAACTCCTTAGGCTGGCCGCCCGAACGCCTGACTTCTGCTTTAAACGAACTAACCAATAGGTGTTAAAATTACTTGCACTTTTGATTGACAACCCACTGGGGTGAGTAGTGTAGTCCTCATCTTATTCCACCGTTTAGACCACATATATACATACACTATATTGCTAATACCATAATTAAATAATGACAACACTGTAGGGTGTCAGGGTCCGTTGAGTTTGCGCAGCTCGGAAATTTGCTTCTTGATGTAAACATTTGACAGGACCGACTTTCAAAATATTTTTACAAGCTTTTATTTAAATTCACCCGTTAGTTCGGGTGTGTACAGTTTATGGTCAAATAAAACTAAGTAACCAATATTTTACATACCTGAAATACTTTATTCCTGGTATTGAACCGCGATTCGTGCAAAAAAGGATCATACACTTTTGTCTACCCATCTTGAGACAAGTCACTAACAATAACAATATGTCTGGTAAAGTTTTATACCTAAATTCGCACCCAAAACTTAAAAGTAATATCCACAATCACACACGGAACATCCGAACGAATACAACGTAAAAAAAAGATGGAAACGACTAACAACTTACAAACTAACAAAAAAAATGTCTAAAGTTTTATAAATATTAACACCCAAAACTTGGAAATTATAACCACACATGAACGAACGAAACAAACGATGGCGACGAATAAGAATACAAACAACGGCGAGCCGGTTCTGTTTACGATCTGATAGATATAGTGTCGGTTGCCTAATTTTTTTCCTACTGCGCAAGCGCCACGGGCCCAAGTTCAGGTTATTTTGAATCGCACGATGGGTATCTTTTTGCTTCGTGCGGCTGCTTGTATTGGCAATATAGTGTATTCGGGCGCTCATGGGCAAATTAAAAAATATTTTATAATATTTATTGGCAAATCTTTAAGTTTAATTTATTTTATTTTGTAAATTAGAAATTATCACCGTATACATTTATTCACCTATTTATGTCACGATTCTCGCTGATGATAATTTATTAGTAATTTGTGAAAGGATAATAATCTCATTCATCGGGCTTCCGAAGAGCACCATCCTGTAGAATACAGGTGATGCATAACACTATCCTGTATCGAGGTGATAATGATATCGATATCTCTGCAACGGTAAAAGCTACAATTGTAGCGGACATATTTTTATTATCGAAATCGAATCGAGCACTTAAAGTATCTGCATTTCGTAGTTATAAGTAGTATAAAAGGTAGTATTTAAGAGGGATTAATTAGTGTATGTTTAAAGGTTGGATACAATGACGTTTTTTGAACGGCAGTAGAGTTTTGGACTTGCATTGTCTTTATTTGTTTGAATCCTGAACTAACTTTTAGTATTCACCTGAAGACGACTGGAGGTGCTTACCAGTTAAAACGTAGTGATTCAAAACAAATAAAGACAGGGTTATTTAAAACCCTTTATTAGTTAAATTCAGTCAACGAAAACCAGTTACATCCAGTGGAGGATCCAGAATTTTTCTAAGGTGGGGGCGACTAAAAAAAAGTGATATCTAAAAAATACCCTTTTCTTTTAATTTATTATCTACAAATATTTGGTTCTTAATAACGTAAAACATGAATAATCAATACATAGTAATTACGAACTGTCGATTTTTATCACAAAGTATTTCAAGGCGACAACTTACTCTTTTTTAAATGTCAAATCTGGTACAATTACACACATATTTGCGTTAATTTAGTGTATTTACAATGCCGTTAGAAGGTTATTGGTTTTAAAAAAGAAAAATGTTCGGAATGGGCGGGTAATAATATCAAAGTAACATGCATGATTTAATAATGCTTATTATGTGTAGGTTAGCTTTGCAAAACTTAAAAAAATTGGGTCACTCTAATAAATAGTGCCTGCCCTGTGGCGTATTTAGAGGGCTCCCCCCCCCCCCCAGCGAAGCAGCTCGGGTCTAAAAGTCTAATTGCAGCCTAATTTTTCGTCTCATGCGTGGACTCTTAATTTAAATTTTTAAATAATGTATTCTTGGCTCAGATTACAAAGGCCTTATAGGAAACGTTTAATTTTAAACTTTTCCTTGTAAAAGTTCTGTTTTATATAGAGATTAAGATTTCGGACGCATGTCGTTTTAGTTATTAATGTATGATGGAATTTTATTGGAAAATGAGTAACAAGAATAATATGTTTAATATATATGTATTTTTCTATTATGTACTTATCTGCTTCGTTTTCCATTTTTTAGAGCTATTTTAAATCAACAAAAAAATAACCCAATGCAATAAAATATTTTTACAACAATAACAATTCGGTATTTATTTTTAAAGAGAAAAATTAAAGTAAACATTTTAATTCAAACATTTTTTATGGAAGAAGTGTGATAATTTAAAATAAAACAAATAGTGCGGGAAGCAACGAGAATGCTTTATTATTACGAATATATAAAACGGCACATAAAAAGAAGAATTTCAAAACCCATTGCACCAAATACTGCTCTTAGATCTACACTCCCAAAATACATGATTTATGAAAAAATCATCAATTTTGGCGTGATGAGCGATAGTTACTTTATTTTTAATCATAAAATACTGAGCCCGAAAAACGTTGGTTAGGGTCATACATACGTCTTATGTTAAAATTTTGGATTGACACCAATATTCATATTTTTCACAAATATAAAAAATGTTTTTTTTTAAGTAAAGAGCCAGCTAGGAATATAAAAAAAAACATTTACAAAAACAAATTTAATCCAACAATGCAGGGGGGGGGAGGTAATAATTTAATTTTTGAAATTTTACAGTAGCTAGGTGAATTTTAATCGAACTTTGTGCGTTGCCCCGAAAATGTTTCGCCTGCGGCGCTTTTCCGCCTTCTTTACTAGGTGCAATATCATGAAATACATGTAGTCCCGACTGTTCTTCTCTCCAAAAAAAAAAAAAGTCCTACTTACGCCCACTGAGCACCTCCCCCCCCCCCCCATGTCATTTATACCCTAAGGCCAAAATTACTGTCAGTGATTCAGTGAAAAGAAATGAATTTCCGTAGAAACAAATTCCATTTTTCCTTATGCACTATACAAGATTACATACATAGCTTTCTTTGCCTCTTTTATTAATGAGAACCACGAAGAAAAAATAAAAATGATAAGTAAGATCTTGAGGTTTCACTTAACCTTAATTAGCAATTGTTTTGCGGTGTTTGCGGTTGAACTCACTGATCTACATTCAATGAATAATGTAATTTGACACGACATGAAAAAATATTAGTCTTTACATCACAAGATTTTTACTTTATTTAAAAATTTACCAGCCGTATTTCCTAAAGGAGTTTTAATTTAGAACTGATTAATCTGAAAATTATGGATTCTTAACAGCCTTTGAATTACAATATTTAAAGAACGGCGGATCAGTGCAAAACTGTGGCAACCGTTTTTGGAGACGAACTAATGTTTGTCTCCATTTTCGATCGATTTCAGACACAAGATATTGTATTATTTTATGGCATAAAAGACGACGCGCTCAAAAGTCACGTCGGTTCTTACGTAGCGAATGAATCATAGTGCGCCTATATATTCGGCTTTCTTTAATAGCATACAGAGAATCAAACTTTTGGCTAAAAAAAGAGGTTTCTGACGTACTTAAACCTCTCCTCCGTCCTAATGCGTAACTTCTAAAAAAAGTCGTGTCTCCTACCCCCTTTTAAAATATACGTTTTACTTTTTTCTTTTCTACAAAACGGCATTTATTTAATACAGCAATTTAAACATCTTAGTAGAAAATTCCAAATATTTAACCTTGCTAAGTTCAAGTTGCTTAATACTGGCAACGTGCCAGCAAAATCATAATATTAAACGAACAAACAATAAAGACATTTATTATTTTTACTTTAATTATTGTTTCAGGAGATCGGCCTATTTATGTCTATTTATTTGTACCCAAAACATTTTTCACAGCATACTGTAAAGTTTAAATTGAAGAAATGTCAGAAATGGTCATTTTATATTGTGGAATTGACAGCAAAGTTCGAGTTAAAAGTGATTTAACTGGTAATTACTTAATATAATGTAACATAACAGTGGTGTGCATACAATATAGGCAAAAAAAGCATTGCCTACCCTGGGAATAATAAAACAAACAGAAACAATTTATTTTTAGATATTAGTTTCTATACGTGTCATCCAACTTTGTCAATTTATCTCTTTAATAATAATATAGGACCGATAAATGAATCCTATACCATTTCCACGAACGCATTCTTTGCTTATTATATCGTAAACTAGATCCCTGTATAAGCATTCCGTAAGACCGTTCTAAAAGCAAAGATCTCGCTGTACATTAACGTCTTATGTAAAAGCAAAAGCACTGCTTTTATACGAGTGAAAGCAAACGAGAGAGCCGGTAGGCAGTAGGGTAGAAAGAGATGTAACAAATAAACCCGTCGCAACCCTCAACCTTCCTTCATCTATCAGCCCGCGCCAAGAAAGCGCGCGTTTGGTGTCTGCATTGGTGGCTTTAACTTTTACCGTAGTTTGGAAAATATTTCGCTTTCTCAGTATAAAATATGAAACACGTCTCTATAAGTTTTATTATTAATTAGTTTAGTTAATAAATTTTTAAAGGGATGACGGATAAGTATCGTAAAATAAGAAGCACTTTTGTGACAATTAAAATAATTTTTGCTTCATAATATTTAATAATCAGTAAGCTTATAATATTTCACATAATAATTTATCTCGTTTGTGGCAACATTGCTTCAATCAGGTGGATGATAGATTTATAATTTATAATTAGTGTTTTCGGCCTTTTGCTAGATTTTGCGTGCATTTTTACTATTCCGTCTAGCAGCGCGTCTGCAGAACGATCCTTTTCTGGATTAAAAAGAATTCATACCTATTTACGAAACACACAGGGAGAGACACGCTTATTAACAATAATCTCTCTGGAGAGCGACTTTTACAGAATTTAAAACGCAAAACAAAATTTTATGGCGATGTTTTAAAATAATTTGTACGTAAAGATCGCCGTGTTGAACTCATTTACAAATAATGTCGTTTTATTCTTCTTCTGCCAGTATTCTTTCCACAAACTCAAAAACAAGACATTTTGTGGCCAAATTTAAAATTTAAATGTTTGAATGCTACGGAAGGTAAATTTTTGTCTTAAATACAATTTTTGCCCACCCTGTAACATAACAAGTTATGACTCTTAAGTTAAACTTTGCTGTCTGACATTTCTACGATTTTAGAATTATTCTTCGATTTAAACCTAGGTAAGGTAAGAACACTTTATAAAATTGGGCCTAAACAAAAAATAATAACATACCGTGCTCTAAAAAGTAATAAAAATATCAATAATTGCTTTATAGTATGATGGCTCCTTTTCCTCACAATCATCATAAAATCTATCGACTCCGAGTCGATTAATATTTTGTTGCAATTAAATATAAAGACAGTTATTATATCCTTTTACAAATTGTCTACGATAGTCATGGTTTATTGCCATCTTTTACTACTAATTACTAATTATTACTTACACTAAGAAGAATTACTACTGTATCTTGCTTTGAACATAATAAAATTGTTAAAATTGCTAAATTGAATTAGAAAATGATGACCAAGATAGACATAAAATATAATTATTTTTATTACAACAACCGGGCAAAATATCAAAAGCAAACATTGTAATTATTTCTTTAGATTGCTTTAGATTTCTTTAGATCCAGTGGCGTATTTAGGGGGGGGGGAGCTGCCGGGCTGCAGCCCCCCCCCCCTTCCCCCCGAGCCTAGGAGCTAAAAGTTTAATTGCAACCTAATTTTTCGTCTCACGCTTGGACTCTTAATTTAAATATTTAAAACTTGGCTTAGATTACAAAGGTCTTGTGGGAAACGTTTAGTTTTTAAACTTTTCCTTCTAAAAGTCCTGTTTTATAATATAGAGATTAAGATTTCAGACGCATATCGTTTTAGTTATAGATTTATGATGCAATTTTATAGAAAAACGAGTAAAAAGAATAATATTTTATAGTATTTTTTTATTATACAAGGTGTACCATAACTTATGGGCCGTAGAGTAACTGGAGATACTAGACATCAAACTAAGCCGATTAAGTCATATTAGTTTTTTCGGATTGTTACTCGTTCTAGAGATACAGGGTGTTGAAAGTAAAAGTTTATTCTCGAAAATAAGCCATAATTTTAAAACGGTTTAATGAATTGAAAGTTGGCAATATTATGTTTTTATGAGCAAGAAATAAGAATTTGTAGAAATATTTAAGTTTTAAACTAGAGGGCACTAGTTGTATATACTGGGCTTCAAAAATCTATGATTTTTTTTCTTACTTGTGATACTAGATGTTTTTCAATTATAATTTCTTAAAGAAGGGCATTTTCTGAGTCAAAAAGGTGTACTTGATTGATCTTAATATCTTTAACGGTTTTCGAGATATTTTCCTTTAAACATCCCAAAGCATAAAAAAACATAGTACATAATTAAATTAATATTTTAATTATCAAAAAAAAAACATATATGACATAATCGGCTTAGTTTGATGTCTAGTATCTCCAGTTACTCTACGGCCCATAAGTTATGGGGCACCCTGTATACTTGTCTGTTCCGTTTTCCCTTTTTGAGCTATTTTAAATCAACAAAAATAAAACCCAATGCAATAAAATATTTTTACAACAAAAACAAAAAACAATTAGGTATTTATTTTTAACGAGAAATATTAAAGTAAAAATTTTAATTGAGACATTTTTTATGGAAGAAGTGTGATAATTTATAAAAAAAAAATAGTGCGGATACAAACGAGAATGCTTTATTTTGAATATACAAAACGGCACTTAAGAAGAAGTATTTCAAAACCTAAGCATTTGCATTAACAACTGCTCTTAGATCTACGCTCCTAAAATACATGGTTTCTGAAAAAATCGTCAATTTTGTCGTGTTGAGCGATATTTACTTTATTTTTAATCATAAAAAACCGATCCCGAAAAACGCTGGTTCGAGTCATACATACGTCTTATGTTAACATTTTGGATTGACACCAATATTTTTCACAAATATAAAAAATGTTTTTTTTTAATAAAGAGCCAGCATTGATAGTAATTTTTCGCCTGCGGCGTTTTTCGGCCTTCTTCGCTAGGTACAATATCATGAAATACATGTAGTCTCGACTATCCCTTTCTCTAGAAAAAAAATGTCATCCTTACGCCCATTGAGCCCAGTGGCTATGCCACTATTTAGACCCTTTTGAATGTAATCCAAACCGACAGCCCTTGCATGACAGATGTTTAACCGAAATGGATTTAAGTGAGAGGTTGACGTAGGGATTAAACTTAACGCGTGTGGAACACACTTATGGCAACTTTATGCCGTTTAGGAAATGAAAATGAATAAAACTTATAATGCGCTTAGGGTGTTTAGACATTTAACACCTAGCCAAGTTGTTTTGTATACTGCTTTATAAAATCATGGCACCAAATTCATCATATTCTACAGGGTGTTCCAGATAAGAATGCACTCTACAGGGATTTGCGCCCTACTAAAATCTGCAACATTGTGTGTTCAAACTTAAAAACTTAATTCTCGCCGTTTCGTTTTTATTTTTTCGGACTTTGTATCCTACAGGGTGATTCCTAAGTTGATACTTAGTTTTTAGCTGTGTATAGAAGGCATTAAAATAAGCAACTTTTTCAAATACCATTTTTCAAAAAACTGAAAAATAGCCGAGTTACAGAAGTAAAAAATCTAAGTGCGGGCCTGGTAATCAAAACGTAGCCCTTTACTTTATATTGTTTTTCTCCGTTTGTTTGTATTGCTAGTCATGCATGTTACGGATCGGTCGTCAGTTATTTATTTTAGCAATTCGCTGCGCGGTGTGGTTTTCTGAAGCAAGTTAATTGGTGCTTATTTATTGTGAGTGTCGTAAAAGTGCGGATGTTTCTTCTCTACACCCAGAAGTTTTCTTAATGTTATTCAACGGGCAAGTTAGGCAGAACCGTATTTGATTTGTAGTGTAATAAATGAATGAAAGTACTTTATTTTTGGGTTTTTTGTAAGAAGGTATTTGAAAATGTTGTTTTTGAATGCCTTCTATACGCAGCTAAAAAAGAAGTATCAACTTAGGAGTCCGACAGTCGCCCCCCCCTCCCTAAATATGCCACTGGGTCTAAATGTGATCGCTCTTGGCTCAAAACCCTTGCCATAAATTTTCTAAAAGAGTCTGAAATAGATACTTTTCGCTCCGTTGAAAGTCATTATATGTTTATCTAAAAGTGGTTGTTATGGGCCCAAAAAAGTTTGTTCCTGACTTAAAATCAGATTTCCCAAATAATGTGCATTCCATTGGTAATTTCGCTATGTACTTTTATTTAAACCGTCAAGCCCCTACCAAAGGTTCGTTGCGTCAGCGATTGGGCTAGACCTAAACATAAATGACCAATTTTCAGGCAAAAAATGCACTTTTTTTATATCTTGTACAAGTTATTGGCAAATATTACAGCCATAGTAAACAGAATAATTATAAAATCATTTCAGACAGTTGAAAAATGCCATGGCGCTGTTTTATAAATAGTTCGTAAACACAACATTTTCAAATCCATCTGGGTTATTTTTGATATCTCAATGATTCAGTCGCTCAAAATAACTGTTAGTTGTGGACACATCCTATGTTGTAGTTGTAGGATTTTTGTGTTTGTGACGGACAATTTTTTCCGGACTATGACAAGTCATATACATATTTTGTGCTTCAAATTTCAAATTAGGCAAGTTATTTCTTAATTTTTTTAAAGTTTGATGCTCGGTTTATTATTTGCCTTTTTGATTTTGGTTTCCAATGACAAAAATCTATTACAATATAG
Source organism: Polydrusus cervinus (assembly GCA_935413205.1). NCBI lineage: Eukaryota > Metazoa > Arthropoda > Insecta > Coleoptera > Curculionidae > Polydrusus > Polydrusus cervinus. The sequence goes on along the minus strand of OW284516.1, from coordinate 50,632,602 downwards.
TTTGATACCAAATTAACATTTGTCCAGATGATGTATTTAATTATTTTATCTACTTTCATTTAGTAATATAAATTTTACAGTTCTGTAAATCGTTTTGTAAGGGCATCTATTACAGCACTAGTGCTGTAATGGAAAAAACGGTTTTATTAAAATTTTGTTGTTAAATAAAACCACACTTTTTGGAAGAATGATTTATTATTAACAATTATATCTTGATTTTTCTTGACGAAAATCAAAGTTCTCAACATTAAGTAGTGAGTCCATAGTGTAGATGGTTTCTGGGAGCGTTGCTTTACGGAAAAATAACCCAAAAGGATTTTCTCAGATACCTCCTTTATTTTGTTAGCTTTACACCAATCTTCAAACTTCTGATACTGCAACTTATACCGCGCCTTGGATTTTGTCGGAACTTAACTTGAGATCGCTTCGTTTGCCGCTGCTTCTATATCAGAGGGTAAACTTCCATCAGAATCGCTCATTTTGAAAAGCGCTTTTTATATTTTTGAATTTGTTTGACAAAGTTTCGACAGTAACCATGTGAAACAGTAACTATGCGAAAGGTAACATAAAAAACTTGATTAGTAAACTTAATAGCAGGTGCATTTTTATTTTTAAAAATGCCTTTTGCCAAATATTTCTATTCATAGATGAAAGTAGATAAAATTTTGTACAATATTCTTGTTGTAACTTCATATTACTACACTCGATGTTTTAATAAACTCGGCTGACGCCTCATTTGATAACTTTAACATCTCGTGTTGTAATATGAATCTTTACAACACTTATATCGTAAATAACTATTTTTTGGATTTTCATAATTTGTAAATTGTATTAGTTATTTCATCCGTATACAAATTATTCAACATCCTGTACATGTTTCATTTCTATATAAGTGAAAGAAAACTTAAGGCCTCCTTTTCCACCGATAAAGAAAAATAAAATAGTTGATAGTTTTTAAAAAACAAGTGAAAACTCCAGACATTGCAGAAAATCTCAAAGCACGAAGTTGCCAATTTTAAAAGGCCATACCTCAAAAACTAGTCATAGGATTGGATTACGGCCAGGGACCCTTTTAATTAGGATGTCAAGATATACAAAATACTAAAAATTCAAAAAAACTAACCGAAAGCCCATTCCCATATGCTTTGTGAGGGTTCCTTTGTGCTTGGTTCATTCCAGAGGTGAATATTTATAAATGCCTGTTTCGGACAGTTTTTCAATGTCCTTTTGAACTTATGGCTTTCATACTTATATCCTAGATTCATTTATCTGAGCTACATCTTCTGAACAAAAACTTTCAGTAATATGATGTAAGATTTAGCAAATTAGTATTAGCATAATCGAATAATATTATCGGTGAATCACTTGTTTACATCAGTTCAGGTACCGACTGTCTGTGTCTGTGTTCAATGTGTTCTACATAGTGAACTTAGGCAATACCTAACCTAAGCAAACATCACATATTAGATGACTTTAAAAATTTTCAGAATATTTTTGGTGTTGACAAAACTTATAAATAAAACATATTATTTGTCCAATTTAAAAATTCTTATTAGGACCAGTAAAGGTCTACTTAAACCAAGGCAGGACTGCGAGAGCAGGAACGGGAAAGAAACGATTGCGGGCAGCACCACCTCAATAATAAAGTGGTGCTGTTGAGGGTCATTATTCTAATCTGTTCACTTACAATTCTTGAACCAAATGTTTCCAAATCGGACGATTGAGAGGAGAGGCGAAATTGTGACCTGCCAGATCACCAGATCTTATCCCTTTGGACTTTATTTAATTTATGGGGTGATTTAAAAATGAGGATGACAACAATAGACTGAATAATATTAAAGATTTTGTATTTGAAATGATTTCAAATGAAATGAAGTACGTGAAAATTGTTTTAATACTTTTACAACAGGCGTCGTACAAAAATTTAGACTATATTAGGCTATTGCAAACAAATCATTTATTTGACAGCCGCATAATCATCAATTTACAGTAACATTTTTAACTTGTCACTACACGTATTGATTATGACCCCTCGATCAACACTATCAGCGTCAATAACATTTATTAACAATTACTAACACAATCAGGACAAAACAATAATAATTAACAAATGATTCATCCCTTTCCTTTATTCCGTCTACATTTCTATTGCCTCCGTGGGTAATAATTTATGATTATTGCTCTTTATTAACAACTATTACTAAGGGAATTGGTACCTACTAATATCTTTGTTAAGTACCTTCTACAGTGGCGGATCGTGAGAGTCGTGCGGTTCATTATTTAGTGGTAAGTAAGTGTTTTTTTTTCTCCCAAATTGTAATTGTTGGATTCCACACTTTTTCAAAATAAGGTTAATAATTATATTAGATTTTGTAGTTATTGAAGCTTCACGATGTGTGTTCTAAAAAAAGTGCTCATATTAAATTTCCATTTTAGCCTTAAATGTTTCCAAAACGTTTAAAATCAAAATAGTGATTTCCAGTAGGGAACGATAAATTTTTCACTTCCACATGGACATTTCCTTTACACTAAAGTGATTGAATACGTGGATTATTCCGGTTAACCGGTCAGTCGCAGTGGTCAATTACAAAGAAACCAAATTACAGATTGTAAATTTTATGCATCGTTTTATTAGTTTTATAACACTTAACAAAAGTAAGGTTAAGAGTATACTTTAAAAAGAAGGAAATCTGTCAAATTCAATTTGTTGTTTTCCTATTTGACTTAAAAAATGTATCCCAGATCCTATGCACACGCCAATTTTTCCTAAAGAGTGCACCAAATAGTGCAATATAAAAAATGATTACTAAGCTTAAGGCGAAAGGCACTGTAATAAAAAACTGCAAATGCACAGAATCATGGGAGAGCTGAAGAAAACAATGATGAGATCTTAATATTTTACTTCACGTCGAAGAAAATATAAACATCACACCACAGTACTGCCAACTTTGAAAAAGCATATTCATTCATACACTATTGGCAAACTCGAATCTGGGGTGCAAAATCTCTAATGCAACCAAGAGAGAAGGCACATATGGGCAAAACCTTCAGTTAAAAAGAGACACTTAACCAGTCCTACATTATTACTGAAAGGGGGGATATATGTGTGGTGTGGCCGAGTCGACTTATCGATTGCTTCCGTGGCTGCTTCGACCGCTTGTTCTAAAGAATGGAAGGTGTGAGGTAGGGGATAGCGCGTTCTCTGTTTAACGCGTTACACGCTACTATTAATATCCGTCTGATGTGTTTATATCGGCACTCTAGATTTGAGTTTGCCAATAGTGTATAAGTATCAAAACCATCAAGAATTTCTAGAAGGGGATAAAGAGCGAAGATCACTTTTTTGTTTTGAAATGATTGAGCGAGCTAATAACAGATATTTTTTACACAATATTTTTTTCTCAGACAAATGCACGTTTATATTAAATATTAAGCCGAATACACAAAATTATGGGTACTGGAGCCTACAAAAAAAAACATCGTTTTGCATGCACTTCAACCCAATATCCTCAGAAATGTTTGGGTAGAAATTTTTAGACATCGCATCATTGGATCATTTTTTATTGACGGAATATTTAGATCTTCAAAATCGCACTGGAGGAAGTCGCTAATGAAAGTCAGGAGATTTGATTCCAAATGGATGGTTGCTTGGCCCACAATTAACTTGTGGTAAGCGAATATCTAAGTACTGAGTTTAATCGGCACGTTGTCGGTCCAAACTGAACAATTAATTGGCCTGCTAGGACTCCTGACCTCTAACCAAACGACTTCTTCCTCTTGGGGCGTTTAAAAAATTGTCTTTATTAAAGCGTTGAAAATTTAGGACAGTTAAAAAATTCAATTTTAATGCAATCTGAAATAATTACGCAGTATTAACTAGCTAATGTTCGTAGAAAACTTTACTAACGTTTAGGATATTATTTAGCAGCAAATTAAAAAAAAATTGAAAAATTTTATTATTTTATGTAATTATATATTAAGCTAATTCCACATTTCTAAAATAGTATATATGCATTTTTAAAAACTATTTAAAGGCGACTTTTGAATTACCCAACGAACCGCCCCTGCAACACCCAACTCACAACACCCAACTACCTGATATGAATAATTTTAAATATGGGTAAATGTATTAGTATGACAAAGATAATAAATAGCCGGTAAAATTATTATTGTCGTATCTTCTTTTAACACGTCTTGGGTTAAGTAAACTTAGCAAACTATTTGATTAAATGACGCATCGTACGATGTCGAAATTGTTTGGGTACTAAACTAACTTAACCTAAACAGTTAGAAGAAATCTCCGTGGCAGTACGGACGTGCGTGAAGTGCTTTAGTTTTATTGTGGCCAAGTTTTATGCAGTGACTATATGATTTTAAGATTTAAATGTGTGAGAGTATTGTGCAGAAATGGCTGCGCGATATATGAAACGGTGAGTAGTCTTGTTATAATTTTCTCTGACCAAAGAAAAAGAAACGGGAGAAAAGTTTTTCGACAATATTAAATAATAATGTACCAATACAGCTACCATTTTAGCCCTTAAAAAATAATGATGTTCGAATTAATATTTTAATTTAATCCGAATGCATAATAGGGCCACGAATAACTCCGATGGACAATAATTAGAAGCAATCGTGCATTTTGGCGCATCCCAGCCGACTGTTTTCGTTATCTTGAAGCAAGTGAAGACCCAACGCCTAACATGGCTTTGATATTCACCGTTGCTATGGTTATGTGACGTCAGTCACGCAAACAGCATGTAACAATTTACATTATGATGAAGGGTAATTTAAAAATAGATCAGTCGTATTCACCATTGTTTAAGCATTGGTTCGCCTAACCTTAAGGTAGTTATTTTGAAGCCTCGCGAAATTTACGGTTATAGATATCGTTTTTACGTGATTTACTGTGTGATTAAAAAGGTTTGATTTTATTTTTCAGTTAATTCAGTAGTCTACGTACCTACTTAGTTGTGTGTTTTAAAAATGAACCTAATTAATGACATAGTTTGTAATTTGTTGGAAACTCCATTCAGTCGTTGGACGGATAAGGATAAGAGAGACGTTTCGTTACACGGGTTTTTAGTCAATGTTTGTTTAAGTACCTGCACTATACCTAGCTCTTCACCATTTTTTAAGTCCGCGAGCCGCCGCTGGGAACTAATCTATCCGCACTTGTGAAGATATTTATGTATATATCGATTGACAACGAAATTACCACTTAACTTGTCACGTCCTTATAAAATTAAACGTTATTATGAAATTTTGGTAGGTCAAACATCTGACTGTCACTTCCAGTTAAACCGTAACCATAAATAAAACAACCTATATATTTTTGAAAATTTGCAATCTACGGAATAATTCTAAGCATAAAACATATATCATATCCTATACCTACAGTGGCGTATTAAGGGGGGATGCCCCGGGCCACGGAGCTCGGGTCTAAAAGTCTAATTGCATTCTGTAATTTTTTGTCTCACGCTTTTTTAAACCTTTCCTTCTAAAAGTCCTGTTTTATATACTAGAGATTAAGATTTCGGACGCATGTCGTTGTAGTTATTGATGTGATGAATTTTAAAGGAAAACGAGTAAAAATAGTTTATAGTATTTTTCTATTATATATACTTTTGTCTATTCCGTTTTCCCTTTTTTAGAGCTATTTTAAATCAACAAAAATATAACCCAATGCATAAAATATTTTTACAACAAAAACAAAAAACAATTAGGTAGGTATTTATTTTTAAAGAGAAAAATTAAAGTAAAAATTTTAATTGAAACATTTTTTATGGAAGAAGTGTGATAAATTATAATAAGAAAATAGTGCGGGAAAAAAAGAGAATGCTTTATTATGAAAATACAACACGGCATTTAAGAAGGAGTGGGTATTTCAAAACCTAAGCATTTGCACCAAATACTGCTCTTAGATCTACGCTCCTAAAATACATGATTTCTGAAAAAATCATCAATTTTGGCGGGGTGAGCGATATTTACTTAATTTTTAATCATGAAAACCCGAGCCCGAAAAACGCTGGTTACAGTAATATATCTTATGTTAAAATTTTGAATTGACACCAATATTCATATTTTTCCCAAATAGAAAAAAGGAAAAAAATATTTACAAAAACAAATTTAATCCAAGAGGTAATAATTCAATTTTCGAAATTTGATAGGTAGTAGTTAGGTGAATTTTAAACGAACTTTAGGCGTGGCCCCGAAAATTTTTCGCCTGCGGCGCTTTCCCCCTTTTTAACTAGTAACGATAAAATAGAATACATGTAGTCCCAATTGTCACTCTATCCAGAAAAAAAAATGTCCTACTTACGCCCACTGAGCCCCCCCCCCCCAGCATATTTTCTGGCTACGTCACTGTATGCCTATTTAAAACAGTTTCCGAAAAAATGGCGTTGGAAATTGTCAAATTAACCACACATTTTAATGTTTTTACAAATACCAAAGAAATAATAATTTAATATTAACTTTTTAATTTATTTTTATTTCGTATGAATAAGTAGTTTCACTTCCGGTTTAACAGGAAGTGCTGCAAAATTTAAAATTCAAACACAAATTTATTCAATAAAATTACCTTAATTTTCTAAATATTTATTTTTTATTTATGCTTCCCTATGTCTAAACTTATTAGTTTTTAACATATAAGCAATGGACAGTTTAGTTACATTATCCAACAAACAACAATTTATGTTAGTTTTCCCTTGAAAATGCCGACAAGATTTTTTTTTGAACAATATTGTAACAGTATCAGCACATTGTCGCCTAGCTGTCTAGAAACTCATTTTATTCAAAAACGACCGTCAAAGGCAAAAATGGGTTTATTTTACTTACAGTGATGGTGTTGAATACAGAGGACTCTGTCATGCAGGCATCGTTTATCGCCTATCGCGCGGTAATAAAAAAACGCCGCGTTTTTTATCGCTACGTTACAGACGACAAAAAAACCCTGCATTAAAGAAGCCATAATAGTACCAAAAAGGACAGTTTAAATTTACAAAAATTACGTGAGCAACTCTTTTACTAAAATGTTGGGTGCAACATAATTTTGTGATCACCTGATGACTATAAAATATTTTTGTTTGCTAATTCTAAGTAGAGTTACCTATTTGAATAAGAGAAAGTAAAGTAATAGGTATGTCAATAGGCATAATATTTTATTTTTCTAAAAAATATATACAAATAACAATGATAATAAAACTGGCGTTGTTTAAAACATTTTACTAGAAATATGGGAATAAGTTATCCATAAACATTTTCAGTAATGAAATTTCTATGTAAATTTCTGACATTTTATGCTCCACATGTGCAAAATGGTGATAAAACAAAGACCACAACCTAGGTGAATGCCTGAATTTTAAACTATTTAAATTAGAACAAAAAATGTATAATTGGTACGCAGCTAGTATGATTGTAATAGTATATTACGTACCGAGGTGGAAAGTGTTTCATTACTGTCGAGAGATTAGATAGTTTACCGAGACGCGAAGCGTCGAGGTAAACTATATCTCAGAGACAGTAATGAAACTTTTCACCGAGGTTTGTATACTATTTTATTTACAACCACATCCAACATCCACTTCTTATTATTTTGAGTTCAAATAATTATTAAAAGGTAAATGTCATTTTGACTTTTCCATTGCAAAAGTAGACAGACATTTAGAATTTCAAATAACCGCAGGTGATAAAATAACGTAGGTAATAATACACATCAAGATGGCAAATATCATTTTTGGAATATGGTTTCCATGTCACTAAACAATATATTATTTTTTTAAAACGTTAGTGTCAAAGTTTTTACAAAACACCAAAAAAATGCTCTCAGATGAGGAATTTGATTTGGCTGCTACTCCCCCAGAAATTCGAGAAGCAGCAAAAATAGTAGAAGAAGATCTTCTGCCAACTAAAATTGATTTCAAAGCCAAGTTCAAGTTTTACTAACACTACTTTAACTTCAAATAATCATGAAATAAACCTTTCAAAAGAAGAATTTCAGCAAGGTTTAAACATATCTGTGACTGCCTACAATAATGCCAATGTAATATTTAATGTAAATAAGTAAAACATAAACCATGTTAATTTTTTGTTTTTTATAAATGTCATTTAGGTATAATTCATTTAAAGAAATAAAAAATAAAATTATTGTTGTTGAATTTGTGTAATGAGTTGTGTGTTGGTGTGTTTGTATATTATTTTGAGATATCGATTTTTATTAAAATTAAAAAAAAAAAAAAATTTACTATTTTGAGATATCGATTTTTAATAAAATTACAAAAAATAACAATTTTACTTTCCACCCGGGTGGAAAGTGAGCACTTTCCACCCGGGTGGAAAGTAAAAGTCAAGAAACGTCAACTTTCCACCTTTCAAAGATAGGTGAAATGTCATTATTACATACATGGTTGTAAATAAAGGTACATTTTTACATATTTATTAATCCTAAGTAAAACAAAGGTAAAATATTCATTAATTTTTTTATTGTTTTTCTTTAATTCATCTCTTATTTTCTTGGAAACCCTTTGATAAAGAGAAATTAAATTCAAAAATTGTTGCTGATAATAGTGATAATAAAGCTAAACATAAATTAATTTCAAAATTTGGTGCTTCAGCGTGACCACAATTAGTTGGTTGTCGACGTCATTTTGTAGGCATTGGCACAACGGGGTTTGATGCCCACAAATATATATATTAAATGGCGTCCACAGGGCGTAAATCAGGGGGATGGGGGCCGCATTCCGGTCAAAAATCAAAATTACTTCTAAGCAAAAGGTGCTTAGTATGCTAAAACTCCTCTACCGTCTCAAAGTAATTTCTAAGAAAAAAAATACTGGCTGGCTAATGCCTTCTCGCCTACCAAAAATCCCCACCGCGCTCTCTAACAATTATACACTAAGCTAGGGGGGCGTTAGTACCGATGAACAATAACTTTTAGTTAATAATGGGAGTTATGTACCTAAAAGTATAAGAATGCTGCGGGCGGGTGGAAGTGCCCCTCACCCTCCTATGGACGCACGCTCGTGTATATATTTGCAAACAATTAATTTTATATCTTATATGGCCCCTTTTTTATATGCAGGACTTTTAAAAGTTAAATTAAAGAACTGACGTATGGTGTAAACGATGTTTTAATATCATAGTGTTCGCCTGTTGTGCATTTTATTTGGGTTTGAACCTCCCCAAAACTTATGCTCGCTATTGACCATGCTTTTTCCTACCTCCTCAGGTCAGATTGCTAGTTACTAACTAACATTAAAAACTATTTTGTTTATTAACAGTAAGATTACTGAAGGTCTGCAGGCAGATCAACTTGCACATGCAAAAATAATACTAGACTACTACTATACTTAAAATTTAAATAGCGAATAATAGACAAGGTATTTATAAAATTGTTTTTTTACAATTTTTTTTTATTATATTGTCTCGGATCTCCAAAACATGAACAGATGGTTTTGCAAAAGTAACAGATTCGAAATTGAGGTTTTTCAATTAAAGAAAGCCATCTCATAATTTAACATTTTCGTCAAAATCTGATAGAATAATAATAAAATGTATTACTTTGTTCTGCCTACAACATTGTTAAATTAATTTTCGCGTTGGAGTTTCGATCAGGTGAAAGGTACAAGCTTTATGTAACTAAAATTAAATGAAAATATCGTCTCTAGGCCGTTTGCAGGAAAACAATTAGTTTTAATTTCCATAGTAAATTTATTGAAATTAATCTTATTTTTATATAAAAATTAATTAACATGTTGGCGTTTTCTATTAACCTTAGCCGCTGATATAGAATATTAATAGTTTCAACATGCAGTATATAAATTACTCTCGAAATTACTCTTTCTAAACCATTTATATCATAATAATATATCTATATAAAGTACGCTCAAAATGATCAGACTATAGTCTATTTCAGAAAGGTGTAGATCGGGTTAATTTCGGTGTCACCCATAGGCGTAGGTAAATTTTGTGTATTAAATCATTTATGATAACTAACCAAAGAAAAAAAAAAGAAGATAATTTGATAAAGAAGGAACTATTAGCTATAGAAAATTTACACAAACATCGTTTTATGAAATATGCCGTGAAACATGGTGTAACTATGCTGCGCACACCGCCATATCATTGCGAACTAAATCCTGTAGAACTTATATGGGCGCAAGTAAAAGGATTTGTAGCAAGACACAACACGACATTCAAAATAAAAGACGTTAAGCTACTGTTTGATCAAGCCATTAAAGAACTGACACCAGAGAACTGGCGAAAAGCAGTTCATCATGCCTTAAAGAAGAGAAGAAAATGTGGGATCTTGACCACTTGATCGATCGGACCGTCGACTTGTTAATTATAACGTCAAGAGGAGATGACAGTTCCTCAGATGATAAAGACAATTATGATTTTTTATAATTTAATTTCTGTATAATGTATTTTTTGTATTTTATATATTTTTTAAATGTTTAATAACAAAATAAGTGTTCCTAATACTATGTACATAATGCACGCCTTTGTAACACCGTTTTGAGTATTTGTTAATGGATAACAATAGGCAAAATCCATAAATTGACCCAAACCCGGGTGGTACTACCTTGATGAAAATAAAGACTTTTGCAATGAAATCAATGTTAAATTATTAAAGTGGCTTAAATATTCGTCGGGTCACTCTGTAGTCCTTTTGCATACTTAATGAGCTTTTATTACTCTACACTTTTCTGAAATAGACTAATTATAGTTTTTTCAAAGCATTTACTTATGTCTGAAAGAAGTGATATGGGTATGTAGTTATTCTGTCATCAAGTGGACCCTTCACATATGCATTTTTAAAAAATCGGTGTAAGCACCCATCTTGAAGCAAAAATTAATAATTAATATAAAGGTTCAAATCTACGAAGGCGTATATAAAGGGGCCATGTAGTATTTTTCTTAAATTCCTACTTTAAACTCGGAATTTTACTAAATTCCGACTTTAAACTCGGAATATTAGTTATAATTAGTTATAATTTAGTAAAATTCCGAGTTTAAAGTCGGAATTAAAAAAAAACTGCATGGCTCCTCTTCGCCTTCGTACAAATCAGATTATGTTTCAAAATTAAGTAAATTGCAAACCAAAAAATATATTTAGCAACGGAAACATAATTATTGCAATAAGTACCTACAATACATTAAAATGACTGTAGGTGTAAAAAATATATAATATATTTTAATATACTATCGACACTGGGACACTGCTATTATACTGATTGCGAGTTTACGCTGAAATTTACAATTGCACTAAAAGTGGGTTAGACAAGGCTGGCAGGGGCATTCAAAAAAGGTCACGTGTAACGAATTTAATGGCATTATTAAATTAAATCGTTATGAAATGTCGCAGTAACCAGGCACACGTTTGACATATTAAAAAAATACCCTTACAACCATGCCGCCATTGTTAATAAAAAAAAAACATTATGGTTTTATTGGGTTGTTGTAATATTGTTTCCGTTATACGTTACGAGATAATTTACCAGATGATAAACAATCTTTTGTTATTTATTTAAGATGATTCGTACCATTTATCTGTACCAGGTGACGTCGAAATCATTGCCTTTGTAAGAGAGAAATTTTAAATTTTGAAATGAAGGGGAAACTTATGGAGACATATTTTCCATCGAGAGCAATTATTGAATATTATTCCCGGTTTCTCCAGAAGTCACGGAAAAAAACCTAATCTTTAACCAACTATAAGCCAACGTTTGTAACAAAACAAATAAAGACAATGCATGTCCAAAACTCTACTGCCGTTCATTATAAAAACGAATTTCACGCGAATTAAGTGGCGCGGCGTCAGTGAAGATTTTAATGATTTTATCATGGCATCGTTTGTAATTGTAATGAAAAATAAGAAATTAACATGAATAGTCGCAATATTTTAAATTTTGCATGGCGAATAATATAATTTGAACTTATATACATAATTGAAACTAAAAATATTTCAATTTTGTTTTAAAAAAAAATAAGGTATCCGCCAAACTAGAAGTTCTTGTGAACCTCTTAGTAAAAGTTTTGTATTAAATTTTCAATTAGACAAGCCAGGAAATGATGGCGCGTTTCACGCTCGTATTGAAGGCTCTTACGCATATTATTCTTTATATTAACGTGTTCCTTTTTTTCTGTGTGTAATAGATTTTGAAGTTAGGCCTTTTATTGAGAGATCTAATTCCTAAAAGAGGCCAATTTCTACTAGGATAAAATATCTTTAAGCTAAAGTAAATTATGGGGCAAGGGCAAAAAATAAGTTTATTTTAAAAAACAGGATGAATTCTTAGTCAAAATGTGAACTTTATATTTTTTATTGACAGTGACAACGCAATTAATTTACATATGCAGTGTGTCCACGGATAGAGTTTAGAAAAGGAAAACAAATTTTATTAGTAGATATAGAAGAAAAAGTCATTTTTTATAAAAACGTCTGCTTGTGCTGAAACTACAATTTCGAATATCAGATTTGGGATTACTATACAGGTTTCGTCAGAAACAACATTTTTAGTTTTTTGGATTTGGTTTAAATTAAATTTACTTAAAAACAAACAGCTATTGTTGCCTTCTTACTTAGAATATGATTTTATATTTGGCCGAATAAAGATTTTGTTTTAAGAAAACTATTTTTCTTTGTCTACTTTTGAAGTATTTTTATTATTACATATCCTATTTATTTAATCATAAATTATAAAAAATTAAAAATGTTTTTTCTGTCCAACCCTGTATAGTTATCGCAAATCTGATATTCGAAATTGTAGTTTCAGAACAAACAAAATTAATTTAATAAATCAAGGAATTGAAGGTTAGAATTGAAAAAAAAATCCAAAAAACTAAAAATGTTGTTTTTGACGAACCCTGTATAGTAATCGCAAATCTGATAGGTATTCGAAATTGTAGTTTTAACACCAGCAATTTTTTTTTTAATAACTTTTTCTTCTATAGCTACGCCTATACAGGGTGATTCCTAAGTTGATACTTCTTTTCTAGCTGCGTATAGAAGGGATTAAAATGAACAACGTTTTCAAATACCTTTTTTCAAAAACCCAAAAGGGCAAGGGCCTGTCGACATATTAAGCACCGGTTCCCGCAGATCACCGAAGTCAAGCGGTGTCGAGCGCGGTTAGTACTTGGGCGGGTGACCGCTTGGGAACACGGCGTGCTCTTGCCTCAGGGAAGAGTGTAAAATGAATCAACACCTAGCCATCCTATTCACGCCGGACAGGCCGGATGAGATCGGATATCTCGTAGGATGAAGGTGCCGTTTCACACTCCCCAGTCGGTAGATCACATTTGTGGTCGATGACCGGTTCAAGATGGCCTACGTAGTCGGCGAACCGTAAAAAAAAAAAAAAAAAAAAAAAAAAAAAAAAACCCAAAAATAAAATACTTACATTCATTTATTACACTACAAATCAAATACGGTTCTGCCTAACTTGTCCGTGAAATAACATGTGGGTGTAGAGAAGAAACATCCGCACTTTTACAACACTCACAATAAATTAGCACCAATAATTAGTTCATTGTTTTCAAATGTTACCATTTTCACCAATTTATTAAAATTAATTTGCTTCAGAAACCCACACCGCGTAGCGAATCGCCAAAATAAATAACTGACGACCGATCCGTAAAATGCATGACTAACAATACAAAAAACCGAGAAAAACAATATAAAGTAAAGGGCTGCGTTTTTATTACCAGGCCCGCACTTAGATTTTTTACTTCTCTATCTCGCCTATTTTTGAGTTTTTGAAAAAAGGTATTTGAAAAAGTTGTTTATTTTAATGCCTTTTATACACAGCTAAAAAAAAGTACCAACTTGGGAATCACTCTTTATATGCTATGCCTAATGTATAACAAGTTTTTCCTTTTCCAAACTTTATCGGTGGATACACTGTATGTAACTTAAGATCCGTCCAATCAAATTTTTCTTGACGATTTTCCAGTTTTAGACAATACACAACACATATTTTTCGCAGCTAGAATTTTACAAAAACTCTCTAGATTCAGTTAACAATGCCCGCAAAACAAAATTTACAAGTTAAACGTGTTCCACATAAGTCGTGATTTTATAATTATTATCGTTACGGACGTGCGCTCATGTCCATTGGGAGCACAAAGAGCTCTGTAATGGGATAAAAACGTTTCCAAGTCAGTTGGGTAATGGTGATATTTTGCTGGTTATTAATGATAATTTGTATCATAAGTACTGGAAATTTATCTCTAATTTTTTTCCTTGAATGGCAAGCATTGTAGCAATATATATATTTAATATTTATGCATGTTATGTTGTGTTTTCTTCTTATTTCAAACACAAACTCTTATTACTAAATTACTGTAAATCATCAAAAATAAATTGCTTTGGACTTAACGGCGTCAGCCGAGTACGAACATTTTCCTAGTTTTAGAATAATCACTTTCACACAAGTAATATACACTATTTTTCATACGACCATAAAGAATTATTAAAAAAGCCTTTGATTTTTGAAAAAAATATTTCAACACTTGTGTTGAAATTAGCATACTTAGGATTATGTTCCACTTAATATCTGGTTTCATAGTTTGTCAACAGGCTTTTCCTTTGTTTGTAGTTTAATTTTTTTTTTAAATTTTTTCATATTTTATACATTATCATAGGAGGAACTAATCCTGGATTGACTTCAAGATTAACTAGAATGAAAAATTTTAAATTTAATTAAGTAAGGAATAAATTTAAAAAATCCACCCAACAAAAAAGATTTCAATTCAAAATGATTCTATAAATTATTTAATGTTTTTATAAAAAAAGTCAAATACTCCTGATGGGATTTGAACCTGTGACCTTGCGATATGTAGGCTAGAGCTCTATTCTCTACGCTATCGGTAGCGATAAGGATTTGTTGTTTAATACATGACACTCTCTTCAGCGCGACTTGTTTTTTTCTAGTAGTAGATTTTCCAGTATATTATTAACATTTTTATAATTTCAAATGGCGTATGTTCACACTCTAATTCTGAATCACTCGACAAATACATGATAAATAAGTTAAACATTTTACAATTACTGCTTTCCAAAATTTGTACTTTTTAATAAATAGGGGTTGTCTGTCAAATTGGCACCATATGTTTAAATTAGATAGTGTGCCTTGATATTTCAACACTAGTGGTGACATATTTTTTTTCAACACGCGTGTGATATACGGCGTTTTCTAGCCAAATTAACGGTGATTTTTTTTTCTCATTTTCATAGGTGGTCGTAGGAAAAAATGTAATAATAACAGAAACACCCATAACTTAGAAATTCTAAATATTGACCGATGCCCTTTACAAAGTAGAACATTTTTACTACAATACATCCCCTCCCCATTTCTCAGATTAATGCAATTAAAATTGCATTATGCATTAAATAAAAGTATGCCGACTGTAAAGCGATCTTAATAAACTACGCTATATACTTAAAGACAACATTAAAATAAACTGTGGGATTTTTTTTCTTGCACAATCCTTTAGTATACTACGGATTTATGATTTAAGCAATCACGGCGGCCGGCATCGGGGGCCAAGCTGACCGGGTATCGATTTAAACAATGATTACTGTTTCTAAATATGCCTTAAAAGGTGAAAAGTAGTTTTTGACGTAACATAATGCTAGTTTCGAAGCTAATATTTTATACTTGCACCTCTGGTGTTACTTTATAAGAACACATTTACTACAACACAACTAATTATTGATACGCTGAAGGAATTTCACAATGGGCTCTTTAAGCACTATTCTCATATTTAATAGTTTTGGTATTTAAATTGGTAAGTCGGTGCTATAGAAGGAGTTTATCATCAATAAAACTATTGCTAGGTCAAACCATGCATTTTTTGCAGCTCATTGAAAACATTTTCACAATTTCCACAAATTTTAAAAACGCAATACTGACGCAATGATTCGATTCGATAAAAATTTACAGTGAGCATCGTTACCGATCTTTCACTTGTCATGTCGGTGTTTTTGTTTAAAATAACTGTTATTTTTATTTATTTGTTCATAGAGCAGAAAGATCGACAAATAACTTAGGTTAGACTTTTTTCAACTCTCATTTCATTCTGTATATAATTCTGTCAATAATTTCGGTTTTGCCACATTTGAAAAGTTTTGTGCTAGTTAAATAATATATTTTGTTCATACACAGAATAGTAGTTTGTACAACAAGAGTGGATATGATGTCCATATCGCACGAGGAAGTAAATTGATCACGACGCCGTAGGCGAAGTGCCCAAACTTCCGAGGGCAATATGGACAATCCACTCGAGTTGAACAGTATATTTTTTCTACGACTTAACTTCCGAACTTCATGCTAAAAAAAGTTTTCCGGTTACCGGGCTCGAACTCACGAGACTCACGACCATTGGATCCATAGTACAACGCCCTAACTCTCTCGACTATCGAGACCTTAAGTTAATTGTTGGAAGGCCAACTGATAAATGATGCTACATGAAATTAATTTTTTATGCTCATGCAGCCAGTTGCATCATTAATAAATCTATTATAAATGCGTCTAGATTTTATTATATTGAACAAATTAATAACAAATTGTACCAGTTGCATTTAAATTATATAATTTAGTGTCTTGAAAAAGAAGGCGGAACCTCAGTAAATATAATATACTATGATTGGTCAGTGCTTTTAAATACACCACAAAGAAAATAAAGAAATGTAATTTCCATAACAGTGTTGTCAACTAATGGAAAATTTCCGGGTTCGTGAGAACAAAGCACAGAGGAATGATGGGTCGGCGCTGTCTCCAAAGGGAAAAGGGAAATTTTTACGCACAGGGTTATATTTGTAGAATATTCTTTAGGATCACTTGTGGTTGTAATCTGCTAATAAAAGACTTTTTCAGTATTGTTTGCATTCGTGAAAGTTTTCTATAAAAATGAGAAATTTTATTTTTAAAGGTTGCAACACTGTACATTCTATTGTAACATGTAAATTTGGTTTCCTTGTAATTGGCCACTGTGATTGGTCAGTTTCATTACCTATCTAGGATGGAAATGAAATATTCCCGCACAGTTAACCGGAATAGCCTACTTTTCTCGCCACTTAAGTGTAAAGAAAACAGCAAATTTCCATGTGGGAGTAGGAAAAAACAATTATGGTAATACCAATGGAAATTCATTATTATAATATTAATAAGTTACACAACGGTTATAATTTCCACTAAGTATAATATACTTTTAATTTAAATTGACATTACAATTGTTTCGACACACAGTGTCTTCGTTAGATGGTCTAATCTAAATGTGTAATAGACCAAAAATATATTTTTCTACTCCTATTTTAGTAAACATTGTTTTACTTACAGTTCACACTATAAGTAAATCCATTCTTACGCACAACTGTGTGTTATGATGCATAGGAACACACAACTGTGCGTTATGATGCCCAGTATATAAATCAAGTTAGCCTTAAACCGCATAAATCGTGACATTTATCTATTTTGCGTTTTGAATATTTGACAGTGACATTGTCATTATTTGAGATTTGAAGTTCAAATCGATACGTTATAAATAACAATCCGATCTTTAATTTATTAGTAAGAGTCGTAGCAAAGGTATTGCGTGTTATAAAGCAATTACGCACTCATGTAATTACGGCACTCGAAGAAAAATCTAGAACTGAAATAAAGTCTTACTTCAATATCCGTCTCAGCTTAGCCTCAGTCATTGTTTAAATCAATATCTACTCCATGTGTGCCATAATACTAAATTATACCACAAAACCAAAAATATGGTGCAATAAAAAAATTCCCACAGCTTGTTTCGCCATTGTATTTCATATGTTACGATACTGAGTCATTTGACGAGAGTTGAGAATTTTAATCGTTGATTTTTTCAAGCAAACTGTCATGTTCACACGTACAAAGGTGCGGTCAAGTATATAAGTCAATCTGGTTCTTGAATTGGGCACCGAATTTACAGGTTCTGTTTGTTTTAAAATGTTGTTGCTCCCTGTTTTATCACTGTTGTGTTTGGTGTGTATTTTAAAAGATCAATGGTTAGGACATAAACTTTGCATACCTGTTAAGCATCGCTTTTTTCTTCAGGGTGCAGAAGGGGGACGGTTAGTGAATTTGAAAAACTATTTAATTCGAAGACTTTTTAAAATTGCGTAATTTTTCTAAAATATAGAATTAGTAGTAGAAGTTTATAGTCTAGTTTAGAAAGGTGTAGAGTAATAAAAGCTCTTTAGGTATGCAAAGAGACTACAGAGTGACCCAACGAATATTTAAGTCACTTTGATAATTTGGCATTGGTTTCATTGCAAAATTCTTTATTTTCAACAAGTGCAGGTAGTACCACCCGGGTTTGGGTCAATTGATGGATTTTGCATATTGTTATCCATTCACAAACACTGAATATGGTGTGACAAAGGCGTGTATTATGTACATAGTATTACGTAAACCTATTTTTTTATTAAACATTATAAAAAAATACAAAATACATTATACAGAAATTAAATTATAAAAATCATAATATTCTTCGTCATCTGAGGAACTGTCATCTCCTCTTGACGTTATAATTAACGGGTCGACGGTCCGATCGATCAGGTGGTCAAGATCCCACATTTTCTCCTCTTCTTTAATGACATGATGGACTACTTTTCGCCAGTTCTCTGGTGTCAATTCCTTAATGGCTTGATCAAACAGTGGCTTAACGTCTTTCATTTTGAATGTCGTGTTGTGTCTTGCTACAAATCCTTTCACTTGCGCCCATATAAATTCTATAGGATTTAGTTCGAATGATATGGCGGTCTGCGCAGCACAGTTACACTATGTTTTTCAGCTATATCTGCCAAGGCATATTTCATGAAACGATGTTTGTGTAATTTTGTGTGTGCCTGAGGACGCAAGAGACCATTTTTATGGAGAATTGACCGGACTAATCAGAAATGATATCCACATGGAAAAATGTCAGTGGCGTACCCCTTTTTTATAAAAAATATCAGAAGAAATGTTTGCATGGACGCCACTGGTGGGACAGAAAAATAAATGTTATTACGAAAAGATGTGTGGTTTTATGTCCTATTAACACATGCCAAAATTGAAAATATTATCTAAAGTACTTTCGGAGATATTACAAAAAACGAATTAAAGAAAAAATAATTCAACACCCTGTAGCAAAAAATTTAAGCCGTTTAGGACATATGTTTATATGAACTTTTCTTCATAAAATGACTTGAGGAATCACACCCTAAAATATTAGCACGTCATTAAGGAACATCCTGTATACATAGTGCCTCTTTTAATAGGGCACGATCTAATAGTCAACTTGTATAATGGCTAAGTATATCGATATAATAATATACATTGCAGACCACACACATATCACGTCAAATGGCGTCAATTACCGATCTAAGTTCGCGAAAATAACCGTTGTAGTAGGTTGAATAAATATTAAAAGCCAAGATAATCCTTGTAATTTATGTGTAATTGAGTTTGACCTGGGAGAGCAGTGATACCACCCAGTTATTGATTTGTATTTATTATTTTTGTGTTGAATGCGATGTGATGATAAGTGCCAGTAACAGGAAAAAATATAGGTTCACAGAAATGTAAGATGAGTATTTTAATGTTACGAGCAAAGGGCTATATTTTTAGTTGTATTAGTTTCATGCCTTATGTGCATATTATTATATATATATTTTTTAAATTGAAATCTAAAAATTAATAATTCGGAAAATTACATTGATTTTTAAAAAGTTCTTTTCTATGATTTTTAAGTACCTACCTATTTTAATATTTATAGAAAAAATGTATTGTCTAAAATATTGGAAAAACGTAACCTATTTTTTTAATTGTGATTTAATGTATGATTAATTTTATTTTTAATTTATTCTAAAAGAAAATTTCAATGTGTATATTTTTTTCTAAAAACGAATCACTTTTTTAAATTCGATTACTTCTTCGATCTTTCTTGTTGAATATTCAAAATTACATATCTACTATTTATAGTATAAATTGAAACAGTGGCGCACCCAGGGTTTCTTGTGTGTGTGTGGGGGGGGGGGGGTGTCTGATATCTCTCCGATCAAAAGTTATGAAAAAAAACGTGGGTTCTAACCAAAATTTCTCTGATCAGAAGTGGCTTACTAGTCACTTTTGTCATTAGCAAACTAACTGGTTGTTAGATTTTTTTGGAAATAGAAAGTCATATTTTGTCAACACTGTGTTAAATATCAAAATACAAATCACCACTAAGAAGTAAAGACTTAACTATTGATAGGAAGCAACCACCAGCAGACCGGTTCCGAACTCTTTCGTTCTCATCCGTACAGGGTAGGTGTCTATACCTTCCAAACGATAGTCTTGATATTAAAAATTACACTATTATCAACCTTCCAGTGGCGGCTCGTCAGGTGAAGTATGTGAAGGGGCTCTTCTCCAAAAAAAAATAAAACCAGGAGGAAAGTTTTTCGACATTATGAAATATTAATGTACCAATAATACAGCTACCATTTTAGCCCTTAAAAAATAATTATGTTCGAATTAATAATATTAATTTAATCCAAATGTAGCTATTCATAATAGGGCCACGGTTAACTGCGATGGACAATAATTATAAACACTCGTGCATTTTTAGCGCGCCCCAGCCGACCGTGTCCTCAAATCAAGACCCAACCCCGACATGGCTTTGATATTCACCGTCGCTATGGTTACGTGACGTCAGTCACGCAAACAGCATGTAACAATTTGCATTATAATGAAGAGCAATTTAAAAATAGATCAGTCGTATGCACCATTGGTTTAGCATTGGTTCGCCTAACCTTAAGGTATTTATTTTGAGGCTTCGTGAAACTTACGGTTATTGATATCATTTTTACGTGATTTACTGTGTGATTAAAAAATTTTGTTTTAATTTTTCATTTAATTCAGTAGTGTATGTACCTACTTGTGTGTTTTAAAAATGAACCCAATTAATGACACAGTTTGTAATTTGTTGGAAACTCCATTGTCGTTGTCAGATAAAGATAAGAGATACGTTTTGTTACACAGGTCTTTAGTCAATGTTTGTTTAAGTACCCGCACTATACCTAGCTCTTCACCTTTCTTTAAAACCGCGAGCCGTCACTGCAACCTTCTAGAGTTGTCTATAACTTTTAGCATCATCTCTTACTAATCCTGGTGTATTTGGTTAAGATAAATATTTCAACTTGTTGTGGGAACTTGGTAAGCTAATCTGTTGATTTCAACATGCCGACTTGTTTGCCAATATTATAAAATAATTCATTTGGGAAACTAAAAGAGTAAGCCCAAAAAAATCGAACGTGGTGGCGATCGCGCCTAATTTTATTTAATCCATAAGATTCTTTGAAAAAAAGTTCGTTTATTCTACAAAATGCTGAATAAACTTAGCAAGGTCTACTTTTTCCAATTTTTTTATTCTTAACTAGTAAATCGACATGTGGTATTCATCTGACGAACCTTGTCAGAACTGCCACTTTAAACAATAACCCTTAAATTTTAACATAATTTAATCTTCCTCACACTTCAGTTTTCTGTTATGACCAGCCTTCAATTTCTCGATTAATTATTGACTTTTTCTTTTCCACATTTTTCCAACCATTCTTCTCAGGCCGAGATGTTATATTTTTTATTCTGCATATTATAAACTTTTACAGTGCCATGAGCCTGAATCCCATATATTTTTATTGTTACAATACCACGTGCGTATTAGTTTTCTCACAGTTCTATTTACTGAACTTACTATTTTGATGCTCCGTTAAGGTGATATCTATTAGTTTCTTCTTTTTTCATTCATTCTCCTGAAGATGAATGCTTCTGCATTCGAAACATGTAGAGATAAAAAGTTTCTCTGAACATACGAGATTCTTTAATTTAATATAATAGTGGAGGAAGACTTTGTGTTCTTATTTCTTTCCTTCTGAATCAACTTATTGTTTAGAGTGTTTCAAATATGTAACAACACTTAAATCTGACACAATGACATATTTAGAAAATTGCACCGATCCACTAAACTGACACATTTCCGCTTTATTAAAATCACTAATTCCCTGTTGTTGATCACTGATCACTGTATCATTTATTTATTTCCGCCATTCTTAATCCTCATTGGATGAATTAAATGAAGCCAAACTTATGTAATATTTATGCGGTAACTATCTTGAGGAATTCGCGGAGAAATTTTTCGTTGACCTTTTTGACATTTAATAGTGTGCTGGACCGATTATTTGCAAACATAAATAAAAGATAAAAGAAATTGAATTGTTTATGTAGATGTTGATGTAAATTTTTTGCATATAAGTTGTTATTATTTCCTGTTATGATTTCGATTTGGATTTGGCAACTCAACCGGATACATTTATTATCAAATGTTTATGTACAGCCGATACACGAGAGTTACCGTTATTATTAGATGCAAGTTATAGTTTGTTATAAAATTTGACAGTTTTAGCATTGAATTGAATTATTGAGGAATTTTGATTTATTTTTGATTAAAATAATTCATATTTTTAATAGAACGCTTTACAGTTTGCAATTTTTCATGCAAGTTGTCTTGCAGCAATTAATATTGTGGCAATCAAAATTTCAAGTCGTTTTATAGCGTGCAATGATATGCCAAGATCGTAGGTGATGTACCACTTGCCAACCTTTAACATAAAATGACATTAGGTTAGGACTTACCGGCGCTTTTTTGTGAATTAATTTTAACATAACATCTTTACAGGACACAAAAGCAAACCAACAAAAACAAAACGTACCCACTATAGGTGATAAACAAATGTCAGGGATTTTTATATTAAGGTTTGTGTTTCATAAATCACCAAAAAATCCCCAAAATTGCCCTTGCAATTGCAATAAAAATAGTTCGGAGTTATATTTCTTGCAAGCAATACAAATTGCGCCAGCTGATCACTAGCCTCGTTCTGCGCATACTCCCGAGCAATCTTTTCTTGCGTGAAAGAAAAATTGCAAACTGTAAAGCGGCCTATTTAGTTAATAGTGGATTTAGGGGCGCAACTGATTAAAAACGCGGGCGATTTCTAGCGTCATCCCTATCGATAGTTATAAACATTCGGACCATGTTCAAGGGTCGTTAAAATACTCGACTGTCATCGGTAAAATCGTCTTTCTGTCAAAAATCCGTAGAGATTTTATACTTGTTATATTGTTTGCACGGAATCCTTCTGTTTCAGCGTGTAGCTGCCTTTTTTCTAACCAGTTCAGTTACATTTCTCTATCTATGAGTGGATTTTGAAGTGCATTAGGGTATTTGCCATGTAGAGCTTTCTCTTGCCAAGTTACAAGCTGTTGACTTGGCGGCGCGCGGATTATGTTGGATAGTCCGTTTCGCTATAACTAAGGGCTGCTACCACTTTTTATAGAATGTCCCCATTCGACTCATGGAAGTATTTTCTCATAGAGATATCTTTTGACTTGCACTAGGAATTATAATTATCATTATTTTTATTATTATTGTTTTCAGTGATCTGCTTGTCAACTATTATTGACATGTCCATTTTTTCTAGCTTCCATATATTTTTTATCTCTATCGCCAAATTCGAGTACTTATTCTTCGTCTCCGACTCGGTTTTAGAGAGGTTGTGTGTTAGTGGGCAACCTATATCTATTATAAAAGCTTTCTTGGTCATCTTTTCGATAAGAAGAATATATCCGGACGGTTGTGCTCTACTGTTCTATCCGGTATTATTGGCATGTCCCAGTTTAAGAGATATTCAGGGGATTCAAGGACTGGCTCGGGTGAGTATTGGTAGTATAGTGGGAGGTCCCTTAGATCTAGTTTATGTGCCAGTTCCTTGTGGATGATCTTGGCCACCTGATTATGTTTCCCCAGATAAGCGTTGGGGGCCATAGCACCACAACCTGCCATAATATGTTCTATCGTTTCTCCGGCGCAATTGCATTTTCTGCACACATCTTCCACATTTCTTTTCAAGATGACTTTTTTATAGTTTCGAGTTCGAATGACACGGTCTTGGATAGAGATTATAAAACCTTCTGTTTCAGCGTGAAGCTGCCTTTTTTCTAACCAATTCAGTGACATTTCTCTATCTATGAGTGGATTTTAAAGTGCATTAGGGTATTTGCCATGTAGAGCTTTCTCTTGCCAAGTTACAAGCTGTTGACTTGGCGGCGCGCGGATTATGTTGGATAGTCCGTTTCGCTATAACTAAGGGCTGCTACCACTTTTTATAGAATGTCCCCATTCGACTCATGGAAGTATTTTCTCATAGAGATATCTTTTGACTTGCACTAGGAATTATATATTTATCATTATTTTTATTATTATTGTTTTCAGTGATCTGCTTGTCAACTAGTATTGACATGTCCATTTTTTCTAGCTTCCATATATTTTTTATCTCTATCGCCAAATTTGAGTACTTATTCTTCGTCTCCGACTCGGTTTTAGAGAGGTTGTGTGTTAGTGGGCAACCTATATCTATTATAAAAGCTTTCTTGGTCATCTTTTCGATAAGAAGAATATATCCGGACGGTTGTGCTCTACTGTTCTATCCGGTATTATTGGCATGTCCCAGTTTAAGAGATATTCAGGGGATTCAAGGACTGGCTCGGGTGAGTATTGGTAGTATAGTGGGAGGTCCCTTAGATCTAGTTTATGTGCCAGTTCCTTGTGGATGATCTTTGCCACCTGATTATGTTTCCCCAGATAAGCGTTGGGGGCCATAGCACCACAACCTGCCATAATATGTTCTATCGTTTCTCCGGCGCAATTGCATTTTCTGCACACATCTTCCACATTTCTTTTCAAGATGACTTTTTTATAGTTTCGAGTTCGAATGACACGGTCTTGGATAGAGATTATAAAACCTTCTGTTTCAGCGTGAAGCTGCCTTTTTTCTAACCAATTCAGTGACATTTCTCTATCTATGAGTGGATTTTAAAGTGCATTAGGGTATTTGCCATGTAGAGCTTTCTCTTGCCAAGTTACAAGCTGTTGACTTGGCGGCGCGCGGATTATGTTGGATAGTCCGTTTCGCTATAACTAAGGGCTGCTACCACTTTTTATAGAATGTCCCCATTCGACTCATGGAAGTATTTTCTCATAGAGATATCTTTTGACTTGCACTAGGAATTATAATTATCATTATTTTTATTATTATTGTTTTCAGTGATCTGCTTGTCAACTAGTATTGACATGTCCATTTTTTCTAGCTTCCATATATTTTTTATCTCTATCGCCAAATTCGAGTACTTATTCTTCGTCTCCGACTCGGTTTTAGAGAGGTTGTGTGTTAGTGGGCAACCTATATCTATTATAAAAGCTTTCTTGGTCATCTTTTCGATAAGAAGAATATATCCGGACGGTTGTGCTCTACTGTTCTATCCGGTATTATTGGCATGTCCCAGTTTAAGAGATATTCAGGGGATTCAAGGACTGGCTCGGGTGAGTATTGGTAGTATAGTGGGAGGTCCCTTAGATCTAGTTTATGTGCCAGTTCCTTGTGGATGATCTTTGCCACCTGATTATGTTTCCCCAGATAAGCGTTGGGGGCCATAGCACCACAACCTGCCATAATATGTTCTATCGTTTCTCCGGCGCAATTGCATTTTCTGCACACATCTTCCACATTTCTTTTCAAGATGACTTTTTTATAGTTTCGAGTTCGAATGACACGGTCTTGGATAGAGATTATAAAACCTTCTGTTTCAGCGTGAAGCTGCCTTTTTTCTAACCAATTCAGTGACATTTCTCTATCTATGAGTGGATTTTAAAGTGCATGAGGGTATTTGCCATGTAGAGCTTTCTCTTGCCAAGTTACAAGCTGTTGACTTGGCGGCGCGCAGATTATGTTGGATAGTCCGTTTCGCTATAACTAAGGGCTGCTACCACTTTTTATAGAATGTCCCCATTCGACTCATGGAAGTATTTTCTCATAGAGATATCTTTTGACTTGCACTAGGAATTATAATTATCATTATTTTTATTATTATTGTTTTCAGTGATCTGCTTGTCAACTAGTATTGACATGTCCATTTTTTCTAGCTTCCATATATTTTTTATCTCTATCGCCAAATTCGAGTACTTATTCTTCGTCTCCGACTCGGTTTTAGAGAGGTTGTGTGTTAGTGGGCAACCTATATCTATTATAAAAACTTTCTTGGTCATCTTTTCGATAAGAAGAATATATCCGGACGGTTGTGGTCTACTGTTCTATCCGGTATTATTGGCATGTCCCAGTATAAGAGATATTCAGGGGATTCAAGGACTGGCTCGGGTGAGTATTGGTAGTATAGTGGGAGGTCCCTTAGATCTAGTTTATATGCCAGTTCCTTGTGGATGATCTTTGCCACCTGATTATGTTTCCCCAGATAAGCGTTGGGGGCCATAGCACCACAACCTGCCATAATATGTTTTATCGTTTCTCTGGGGCAATTGCATTTTCTGCACACATCTTCCACATTTCTTTTCAAGATGACTTTTTTATAGTTTCGAGTTCGAATGACACGGTCTTGGATAGAGATTATAAAACCTTCTGTTTCAGCGTGAAGCTGCCTTTTTTCTAACCAATTCAGTGACATTTCTCTATCTATGAGTGGATTTTAAAGTGCATTAGGGTATTTGCCATGTAGAGCTTTCTCTTGCCAAGTTACAAGCTGTTGACTTGGCGGCGCGCGGATAATGTTGGATAGTCCGTTTGGCTATAACTAAGGGCTGCTACCACTTTTTATAGAATGTCCCCATTCAACTCATGGAAGTATTTTCTCATAGAGATATCTTTTAACTTGCACAAGGAATTATAATTATCATTATTTTTATTATTATTGTTTTCAGTGATCTGTTTGTCAACTTTTTGTTGGTATTGCTTGCTATTATTGATATGTCCATTTTTTCTAGCTTCCATATATTTTTTATCTCTATCGCCAAATTCTAGTACTTATTCTTCGTCTCCGACTCGGTTTTAGAGAGGTTCTGTGTTAGTGGGCAACCTATATCTATTATAAAAGCTTTCTTGGTCATCTTTTCGATAAAAAGAATATATCCGGACGGTTGTGGTCTACTGTTCTATCCGGTATTATTGGCATGTCCCAGTATAAGAGATATTCAGAGGGTTCAAGGACTGGCTCGGGTGAGTATTGGTAGTATGGTGGGAGGTCCCTTAGACCTAGTTTATGTTCCAGTTTCTTGTGGATGATCTTTGCCACCTGATTATGTTTCCCTAGATAAGCGTTGGAGGCCATAGCACCACAACCTGCCATAATATGTTCTATCGTTTCTCCGGCGCAATTGCATTTTCTGCACACATCTTCCAAATTTCTTTTCAAGATGACCTTTTCATAATTTGTATAGAGATGATAAAAACCTCTGTTTCAGCATGAAGCTGCCTTTTTTCTAACCAGTATAGTGACATTTATCTATTTTTATTATTATTATTAATATTGTTATTGTTATTATTATTCTCGACTATGGACTTTTGGACTCATTTATCCTAATAAATTATAAATTATTTAACTTCTCTTTATTCGCATGGTAAGATTCCGTAATAACTCCATAAACATCACTAATTGAATCAAAAAGTCGATAGATCAAAAAAGGATCTGTCATTAAAAGAAAAAGCCGAAGGCGCTGGATCGTCATTTATTTATACCAATTTACCTCATACCATCAGTACCATCATACCATCAACCATCTGCAATATTACCTCAAGTTTCCACCCATAAAAGCAAAACCGTTTTTTCAATGGAACATTCGTCCGACAACTCGAATAACCACTTTCTTTGCTTTTTGCATAATCATTTTCTCTACACGGAATTGATCGGAAAATTGATTTAATCAGTGACGTGCATAAGAATATAGTGACAGCCAAAAAGTTTTCAGGATGTGTGAGATTTTTATCTTTGAATTTAATAAAGTTATTTTATTTCGACAAAGGTTTGCATATCTTCGAATCAAAATAATACCCATCATATCCGATAAAAGTATTATGGTATTAATCAAACAAATTAACTCAGATATCCCTCATTGTTCAACAGTTGTTGAATTTTTTACTGTGCATTGTGCATAGTATACGCTACTGATTTACTGGAAAGAAGGCGGCCATATTGAAATACCATCCCAATCTCTAGGGGGTTGTTTCTTTCAGTCTTCATATTCAAAGGTTTTGTCAACATAACGCTGTTAGCATAGTCCCTTCAGTCCTTCTTCAATTCATTTTATTTATTTTTCACATTTACCATTTATAGGCTCGTCAGGTGAAGTAGGTGAAGGGGCTCTTCACCAAGATAAAAAAATAAAACCAGAAGAAAAGTTTTTCGACAATATTAAATATTAATGTACCAATACAGCTACCATTTTAGTCCTTAAAAAATAATTATTTTCGCATTAATAATATTAATTTAATCCGAATGTAGCTATGCATAATAGGGCTACGGTTAACTCCGATGAATAATAACTATAAACACTTGTGCATTTGGGCGCGCCCCAGTGGACCGTGTCCGTTAGCTCAAAGCAAGTGAAGACCCAACGCTCAACATGGCCTTGATATTCACCAATGCTATGGTTACGTGACGTCAGTCACGCAAACAACATGTAACAATTTGCATTATGATAAAGGGCAATTTAAAAATAGATCAGTCGTATGCACCATTGTTTTAGCATTGGTTCGCCTAACCTTAAGGTATTTATTTTGAGGCTTAAAACTTACGGTTATAGATATCGTTTTTACGTGAATTACTGTGTGATTAAGTTGTTTTTATTTTTCAGTTAATTCAGTAGTGTACGTACCTACTTAATTGTGTGTTTTAAAAATGAACCCAATTAATGACATAGTTTGTAATTTGTTGGAAACTCCATTCAGTCGTTGGACAGATGAATGAGGATAAGAGAGACGTTTTGTTACACGGATTTTTAGTCAATGTTTGTTTAAGTACCTGCCCTATACCTAGCTCTTCACCATTTTTTAGGACCGCGAGCCGCCAATGTTTATATGTTACCTTTCAAGATTAATAATTTGAGATATGCGGAAGTGATTTAAAGGCATATCGCGGAGGAGTTCTTTCGTTTATTGCTTTTGGGCGCCTTTTATTGATAAATGCAGAGTAATTTTTATACATTTGATTTTTGTGTTATTAACAAACGCAAAGCAAAGATAGGTATTTTAAGAATAGTAGCACGCGTTCGGCTATCACTAAATATTACCAGTAAAATAGTAAAAATTAAAAATACAAAAAATCATTTAAAAACTAAAGGGGGGCATATTATGCCGAAAAGTGACATCGGTTGTAGTACGCTTGTGAAATCATTACAATATTATTATGATGATATAAAATACCTAAACTTGTATAATAATGCAACATTCCTCACGCATCATTAAATGCAAACCGCATACTGCATGCATGCCATCATATTAATATAGAGTTAAAATGATTTATGATAGTTATTTGTGGAAACTGTTCAAATTCTGAATTAGACCGAACTTTAAAAACATTCACAGGAAGAAATTAAATATTTAATAATACTTATCCAAGAAAGTTTCTTTAGAAGAATTAAGTATAGGTAGGCTAGAAAAATGATAATGCGATGCATTAACATACAAGAACTCGACTCATTTTAAAGGCTAGAGCTAGTGGAGCGTTCACCATTTCGTTTTTCTTAAGCGATATTCCAAAAAGCAGAGTCACGTCTAAATTAAGTCATTTTTTGGAATATGTAGGTCTTCGAAGTCATGTTACCAAAAAATGACGTGATTTAGACCTTATTATTGGAGTTTTACGTCAATATAATGTAATTTTTAAATTAATATACCATTATTATAAGTGTCCAACTTAACCCCAATCATATCCACTTACCATGAAAGATCAGCTTATGGAAAATGGCTTTCGGCTAATTTTTCCGAATTTTTAGTATTATGTAGATCTTGACATCCTGATTAAAAGTACCCATGGCCGTAATCCAATCCTATGACTAGTTTTTGAGCTTTGGCCTTTTACAGTTGGCAACTTCGTACTTTAAGATTTTTTGCATTGTCTGGAGTTTTTCACTTGTTTCTTAAAAACTATCAACTTTCTTATTTTTCTTTATTGGTAAAAAAGTAGGCATTACGTTTTCTATCACTTATATAGAAATAAAATATGTACAGGATAATAATTTTAAGAATTATGAAAATCCAAAAAAAAACTATTACCAATTTTTTGAATTTCGAAAACAATGGGCTAGATTTTGTTTATATTTTAATATCTTGTTGTACCAAGCTATAGAGGAAAATAAATTGGCATCGGTTAATGTAAAGTATTTTGCCTGGTAGTTTATTTCTTTAAAAAAATTAAAATTCACCTGAAAACGTTACAAACGAATTTAATTTCTAGTCGTTCATTACGTTGTCAGGTGAATTTTAATTGAAAAAAAAACCGGCAATATACTCTACATCAACCAATGTCCATTTATTTTTCTATATAGCTTGGTGTTATAAAATATTAACAATATCTAGCTGTTTGTTTTCAAAATTCAAAAAATGGGTAATAATTTTTTTTAGATTTTTATAAATTTTAAATATTGGTAATTATTTAATCCGTTTATAACTTATCCAATATTCTCTATATATTCTATTTACATATATAGTGAAAGAAAACGTAAGGCTTAATTTTTCACCAATAAAAAAGTTAATTAGTTTTTAAGAAACAAGTGAAAATTCTAGATAATGCATAAAATCTCTAAGTAAGAAGTTGTCAACTGTAAAAAGCCATTACTCAGAAACTAGTCACAGGATTGGATTACGGGCATGGACACTTTTAATCATGACGTCAAGATCTACGAAAAACAATAATTAAGAGATATTAGCCGAAAGCCATTTCCCAAAGGCTTTGTGAGGGGTCTATTTCATTCTTATTGTAAGGATGCCTTTTGGAAAAGTAACAAAATTTGAATGCACATAAATATAATTTCATATTTGAATGTATTTTTCATTTCTGATCAACTTTTTTTATTGCCATATCACAGCGTAAAGATGCGCCTTTTAAATAACTTTAAATTAAAGTATCAAGTTGAAGAAATTTAGAGACAAAAGAGATGCTAAAAATTGGATTATCTTACATGCAATGGTTAACTGTTAATTAGTTTTTATTTTAATTTTCTTCAATGTACCATCTGCAGATTGTTAAAAGCTGGTTGTTTCACATTCCTGATTTTATTAAATATTACCAGTTTTATGTTATGTAATCAAAAAGAGAGCAAAATTATTAAACCAGAAATAAGACTAACCAAGTACGAATACATATTTAAGTAGTGTTTTAATTAATACTTCAAAAGTTTTAATTACTACTATTATAAATTTACAAAGTAAATTGTATTTTTTATTGTCAGTAAGTTAGATCTCTATTTGGTTGTGAACCTTGGTTACACAGATATAGATGGATGTTAACAGGGTGTCCTATTAATTCGTTTTTCTAAGACCATCTATGAAAATGAGAAAAAAGCACGGTTAATTTGGCTAGAAAGCGCCGTATATCACACGCGTGTTGAAAAAAAATATTTCAACACTTGAAATATCAAGGCACACTATTTAATTTAAACATATGGTGCCAATTTGACAGACCACCCATTATTATTAAAAAGATCAACATTTAGAAAGCAGTAATTGTAAAGTATTTAACTTATTTATCATGTATTTGCCGAGGGATTCAGAAAAGAGTGTGAAAATACATGATATATCTGAAATTATAATAAATGTTAATAATAATACAGGAAAATCCATTACCAGAAAAAAAAACAAGTCGCGCTAAAGAGAGTGTCATGTATTAAACAACAAATCCTTATCGCTACCGATAGCGTAGAGAATAGAGCTCAAGCATACAGATCGCAAGGTCACAGGTTCAAATCTAATCAGGTGTATTTGACTTTTTTTTTATAAAAACATTAAATAGTTTATAGAATTATTTTGAATTGAAATCTTCCTTGTTGGGTGGATTTTTTAAATTTATGATTTTGTTTGATTAAATTTTTCATTCTGGTTGATCTAGAAATCAATCCAATATTAGTTCTTTCTATGATATATAAAATATGAAAAAAAGAAAAAGTTAAACTACAAATAAAGCAAAAGCCTATTTCCAAACTATGTAACCAGATATTAAGTGGAACATAATCCTAAGTATGCTAATTTCAACACTGTGTCAATAGTTTTGTTTCAACACTAGTGTTGAAATATTTTTTTCCCAAATCAAACTTTATTTAATGATTCTTTGTGATCGTAGAAAAAAATGTGTACATAACTCGTGTGAAAGTAATTATTGTAAAACTCAAAGAATTTCCGCACTCGGCTGACGCCTCGTGCTAAATATCTCCTCGTTTGAATAGTATCACTTGCATCACTTGTTATGTAATATACTATTTAGTTACATAGGAAAGAAATTATAAATAGCCCATACAACTTGACTTCGATGATTCGTCTAAGTTAATTAGTACCATGAACACCCATAACCCAAAAACCATCACACTAATATTGTCTCTTTTTTTCAGGAGCCAATCCAAGGCTTCCTATCTCGCTTCACGACGTGATCGCGAGCTAATAGTCTCCGACTCAGAAACAGGAAGTTACAAGCGCACCATGTCACCCAATGGCCATGCTATCTCCCCCGAAGTGATCCCCGAACCTCAGAGAGCCAACAGTCGCGAGACCGTGTGGCCTCTGATCCGACCAAGCCGCGATTCGATGAAGAACAACAACCACGTTCTGCGACGGCCATCCATGAATGAGAAGCAAAAGAAGAGTATGAGTTTTAAGGAAGAGAAATGTGATAGTAAGGAGGAATTGGCGAGGAAGCCAATTCCGGTGTTGCCTGACGTACTCCCAGTCAATGCCAAAATGATTCCTAGGTAAGTTTAAAGGAAACTACCTTCTAGTTTTCTGTAAGTTTTAAAAATAGTTTATTTATATAAATTGTCAATAAATTTCAAATACCGGGTGACACAATTAGTTCATAATTTTAGCTGTAAAGCACGTCTATATAGTTAAAAACGGCACCCTTAGAAACAATGAAACCATTTGTACTATTGTACAGGGTTACTCAGTAAAAATACTAACTTTTTTTATAATATATAAATAACAATCAAAGATTTTTTTTTTTTAATCTGGCAAGTTAAATGTTACAGAGATATTTTTTATGCACCAACAATACAAGTTAGATTTACATTGGTATAACAATAAAGCGGCTTTATTTTAATTGTTCTCTAGAAATAAATGTATCAATATTTTAAGTTCCCGAATAAAATACTAAACATTCAATATTATCCGCAGGTCGCCTCAGCAACTGTACAATAGGCCAGCGCATCTTAGCTTTTCACCTATGAACGGCGACGGTGTCATTAAGAAGTCCCCTGTAAAGTCTCCCCCGTCATCACCTCCAAAAAGTCCATCGAGAAACTCACCTTTCGCACCTCTGCGTACAACAAATCTATCGTCTCCCCCGTTCATTTTGGGTTCCGCTACTTCCTCTCCATCGATATTTAGAACATCACCTCCAGTAACGTCCACTCCAACCACAAGAAGTCTCAATTCCAGTTGCACAGCTACCATGACCAAAACTTCTCCTCAGTTCGTGCCTAGAGACCCACCTTACATTAAAGCCTCGTTGTCCCCTGCTGGATCGCCTATGAAAATATCCCCTCTAAGAAACTCTCCTCCTAATAACTCCTATACATTTTCTACTAGCCCCCTTCAGGTTTCAACTAAATCTACACAAAACTCTCCTCTAATACCTTCGTCCCCTAAGTCTTTTCCGAAGACAGTCGAAGTATCTCCTCCACGATCTCTTTCTCCTAAACCCGAAGATTATCCGACGGTGATTGAAGGGCTGCAACTGATGCAAAGAACTGAAGTAGTTTTAAGGGTAAATACTACGACTAGTGACGCGTCGTCGCAGACAGAGAAGGAGGAACTGCCTCCTACCCCATTGCCTACCAGAAAGAAGTTGCAAGAGGAGATTGATTGTGAAAAGTTGTCGGAGGACTTTGTTAACCATTTGCCAACGTCGGATAGACTGAAAGATCTCTTAGGTAAGAAAACCTACTCAATTTTTTAATATTTTGATATTTGTAATATTATCTGATATAAAAAATGTTTATAATCTTCGATTATAAAAGGTATTTCTCCTTCTTTGTTTTGTTTATAAGTAAGTGCATTTACAAAAAATTTTTAGTTCCTGGACCCGAGCACAAAAAACCAACAGATTACGTACAAGGTCTCTTCAGAGTTGATGTTACACTAAGACCGAGACCCGCCAATTCTCCCTTTAGAAGTAGAAACAATACACCAAGCAGTAGTCCTCCTCCTCTATCAAATTCTTCAACGGGTCAGAAGAGTGCAGCTAATAAACTCAGGTAAGCAATAAAGTCCATATTTGTAAATCCCAGTAGAGAGGCTTAAAAATTGTAATTTTTCGAAAGAGACGCCAAGCGTATAAAAATTACATATTTTAACAAAGTCTTATAATGACATATTTTACAAGGAAAAGTTAGCATTTTGATACTCCAGCTTTGTTACCTACCTTGAACTAAAGGCTTAATTTTTAGCCTAGACCTGGTGTCTCTTATTTTAAAAATGAAAATCACATACTTTTCCAATAGATTCATAAATTATTATTAGGTTATTCTTAAAATATCTTAATTTTTTTTAGCTTACTAAAAACAAGTTCGCCCCCAGAACCTATAAGCCCATTATCATGTTCGTCTGTATACTTCACCACATCGGAACCCAAAGCTAAATTTTTGACTAGGTATAGTCAAGACATGAACCAGTGTCATGCTGTAAAAGATACCAAAGATTTAAGTCAGAAAAAGGTAAGTGTTGTAACTTGATTTCTGAAATTGGAGAAGCGAGGTTTATCTGTGGTAATTTCTTAGCCCCTTATATGAAACAATAAGTTTTTTACATTGACCCTAATTTTTTTTCAGGAGGAACTCGTTGGTCGTCTTGACAAGAAACTCGAAGTCTTACGAAGCGAAGCCCTGCTAGTCTCCGATGAGTGCAAAATTAACGAAGATTTAGGCATCAACGTGGAAAACTACATTAACAGGGTTGCCAGTCCTCACGAAGTATCCAAATTCCGGCTTCATGTGGAGGAAGTTGGAAAAATCACGAGTTTGCTTTTGGGACTCAGTGGAAGACTGGCTAGAGCTGAAAACGCCCTGATGAATATGGCGGAGGATCATCCTGAGAGGGTAATTTAAGTTTATATGTACTTATCATCATATAAAATTGGAATAAATCCTCATAAAGTATTATACAGACTTAAAGACTTACTGTATGATCCCTCTACTCTAATTTTGTATGGGATCATTTTTTAATAAGGATTCATGGAGTTCTGATTAGTAACACCATATTTTACGAAGACTGTGTGTAAAACAATATAAACCCTAGATTATTAAGCTAAACTTATAATTAAAACTCAAAAATTTAATATATTTCTTTTCTTGCAGAGAATTTTAGAATCCAAACGCGACAAGCTCCTAGATCAACTCGAAGAAGCGAAAAAACTCAAAGAATGCATCGACAAACGAAGCGTCAGTGTTTCAAACATCCTCTACAAATACCTGAACTCAGAAGAATACGCCGACTACGATCACTTCATCAACATGAAAGCGAAACTGATCATGGACTCGAAAGAGATAAATGATAAAATCAAGCTTGGAGAAGAACAGTTGGACGCGTTAAACGAAACTTTGATTATTACAGACTGATCAAAAATTATCCTTGAAAATGTATATAAATATTGATTTGTTAATAATTGAAGTATTTAAGAGACGTATTGAACAGAGTTTGACTTGATGTTTGTTTGAAAATTCAAGCAAATATCGTCAAACTATGGTGGCTATGATAGCCAATGAGTCTTTCACGAAGAAAGGTGTAAATGTGATTACTAAATTTCATATTATTTCTTATATTTTATGATATTTATCGATGAGGGTATAATCAAATTTTTTTAAACGTGTTTATAATAAATTTTATACTATTTGATGCAGTTTTACAATGGTGCGTATTTTAAAAGTGAAACTGAATTTTTTAAAACAAGAATATATTTACTAGAGTGAACTCTAGTGCATGAATAGTCGTTGATAGCATTCACTAAACTATAGTTTAAGAATTATGCAATGTTTTAAAGGAAAAGCAGGGGAGGATGGAAGTTGAGAGCAAGTCAAAACACTGTAAGAAGTCAAGCGCCAAACAAAACATCACTTGTGAGCAATCCCAACTATGTGCCTTAACATGGCGTATGTGGGCAAACAATATTGAACCACTTGGTTAAATGCCATCACAAATCTCTTTTTTGGTAGCCTGTACCAATTACAAAGCAGTATTTGCCCGCAGCCGCTATTTGCGACACATCATTGGATTGCCGAATTTGGTCTTGTGATTGTGCCTACCCATAACCTATCTAGACATATTTAATCTGCGTTATTAAGGACATCTGAGTTTGGTAGTTTTTAAAAGGCCGTGAATACAAAATGAAACAAAAATTGTTGTGGCGGTAAGTAACGTAGTTTCTCAGTTATTCTTCCTTCTCTGTATCTTACATCTACAATACAGAGTGTCTCCGGATCGACCTAACTATGCTAAAAAACTTTCTTATTTTGCATTTTAGAAGAAAATGGTATGTATTCATTCAGATATACCAAACAGAGCGGTAAAGAACAATTATGATTTTTATTTCAGGATATCCAAAACTGATACGGAATAAATTGTTCTTTTCAATAGAAAAACAGGAAATTTTACAGATATAGTTAGCTCCATCCGGATATTCACTGTATATTCTGTAAAAATTACATTATGGGCTGGCGTACATAACAAGTTGGTCAGTTCAGTTATTAAGAATTGACATCCATTATTGTAGGTGATTTTCAGACAATTTAAACTCAGTCATTCTGTTAAATCAGATTTTTTTTTGAATTGCAATTTTATCAACTGCAAGAAAAAATGTACAGTCTAGCAACCGCCACCTATTATAGTGCAATAACACGGCGTGTGGAGTGGCACGGCTGGAATGTGAAGTGCAAAATGACAGTTAATGCGCATCAGGGACGATAGCAATCTCTTTGTTGAGCCAAACTATTCTTTTGCTTCGTGGCGCATCAAATCAAATACCAGGCGCGTCATTCTACACGCCACGCGCCAGGAAAAAAATTAAGCTGGAAGTTATTGCCACAAAAAATATATAAAAAGATATTATTAAAATAAAACAATATTTTTTCATTTGAAAAAATATTTGTAAGCTTTGATGGTAAACATTAATTTATATTGTGTTTGCGTTATTTGCATAAGAGTTAATTCCCTACTCAAACTTCGTTTCTCAAAATATATATTTTGTAACCATGTTTTACAACAAGACGCCTCAATAATTGGACTTCATGGTGCGCACCAGCACTAAACCTGTGTATTTAGATAGAAAACAATATGTAGGTTCCACCTCGCAACGTTGTTAATTGGCTATACCTCTTCCTGTTTAGAGCAACAAACAGATAAGATGGTCCACTGCCAATTATTAATTTTTTTTATGTTAAGAAATGAAAACAATTATAGGCTGTTATATTTTCATGCATTTTACATAGTTGTGTAAATTTAAATAGGGCATCGCCGTTGACAGTAGTAAAAATAATGGGTCCAATAAGGCATAATATTTTTGGTTAAATTTTGGGTTGTATACGTATCTGAATTATTTATTTTATATTATGTAAATATTACGGATAATATTAACTAAATAGATAGGTTTGTGTTTTTTTTTATAAAAATTTAGCTAAATTATTAGTTGGGTGGGCCCTGTTTTTGATTCGTGTGCTAACGCGTTGCCTAAAACATCTTCCTACCAAGTATTTGAATAATTTTAGTGTTTAGAATAAACAGTCTATATTTTTGGAGAAGAATATTATCACAGGACGATTCTTTTATCAATGAGATACTGTAAATGGCAACGATGTCGCATTTACCTTATGTTTTTCGGGTTTGTTTGTTTTATACAGTACAGGGTGCTACAAATTCGTGTGCGTACAAGGGGATTTCGAAAACTGTACGAGATACGAAGATGGTTATATTAAGACAAAGTTGCGTATTTTGGGGCTTAATATTTTCATGAAAGAAAATTGTAAGTATTCCGAATACCTTCGGAGATATCCGAAAAAAAAACCGAAATTTTTAGTTTTGGTTTTTAATTTTTTGCACCTTCATTTTTGACTTAGGAAAAAAACAAAAAACACTTTCTCACAGCCGTTCTTTATGTTCTACAAGATGGCGTTATTAGTTTTCAAATTGGACGTTTCATTCTTTAAATACCAACCTCAACTTATTGTTTTTAAATACGGACCTGGAATTTTTAAAACAGTTTTAAGGACTTCTAAGATTTGGAAATTTAATACAATTTAAAGGTTTTTAAAATTTTAATGTTTTGTCGTCAAATAACACATCACTAGTATTTTAAATTATCCTTTCTTTACTATTACGGCCCTGGCAATTATTTTTAGGATTACTTAAATATTAAAATTACATTACAAGAAGTTGGTGTTTAGGCCGTTTATTTTTTCAATCGGATTTACCGCCACAATACTCTAGAAAGTAAGCAAGTTTTTAAGACATGAGAAGTGATTCTATTTTTATTAGTAATTTATTTATTTTAT
Source organism: Polydrusus cervinus (assembly GCA_935413205.1). Classification (NCBI taxonomy): domain Eukaryota; kingdom Metazoa; phylum Arthropoda; class Insecta; order Coleoptera; family Curculionidae; genus Polydrusus; species Polydrusus cervinus. Next base: position 50,593,968 of record OW284516.1, on the reverse strand, counting down.
TATTATAACGTATATCTTAAGTCCTCTGGTTTTTACCTTAAACCTAGATCGAAATACTGTAAAACAGAAAAACTTAATGCACAGGAGTGAAAAAAAGGTAACTGAAGTATTAATCTAGTTATGTTAGTGTGATGCACTTATTTTTTTTTACTGTTTAGAAGATCTGATGAGGCTAGTTTCAGGCGAAACATGTAACAAAAATAAACAGACAGTAAAATAGTTGATGTATTTTCTTACAAAATATCAAATATCAGGCTTCTTTGACTAAAAATGTATGAATTTTTCAAATCGGAAATCTTTTGTTTTTAGTTTTGCTCTAAATGTTCAGGACCGTAATGAAATTAAAGAGATAATTTGTAAAATGTGTTATTAGATAACAAAACGTTAAAATTCCAATAACTTGTACATTGTATTAAATTTCTCAAACTTAGAAATCCCTAAAACTGTAATTAAAATTCCAGATCCGTATTTAAAAAAATTGACTTGAGGTTGGTAACTAAAGAACGAAACGTCGAATTTGAAAACTAATAACACCATCTTATAGAACTTAAAAAACTGCTGAAAAGGGTTTTTCATTTTTTCCCAAGTCAATAATGAAAGCGCTAAAAATTAAAAACCAAAAATTGAAAATTTTGTTTTTTTTCGGATATCTCCGGAAGCATTCGGAATATTTACAATTTTGTTTCACCAAATTCTTAAGCCCTAAAATACTCAACTTTGCCTTAATTTAACCATCTTTGTATTTTGTACCTTGTACGCGCACGAATTTGTAGCACCCTGTATACCAGAGGTACATCACTTAATTCCACCCGAAATCGCCACTTTATCCAGCAAACTCTAAAGTATCGCTGCTATAATAAGACGTTGCGTTTAGAATGTAACCCACTCTGTTATATTCCGCGCATTCATGTTGGCATATCTGAAAACCTTTTATTACCTTCCATAAGGCACCGTTATGTTGCCGGACAAATGCACACTTTGTTTAGTTTTTAAACAAGAATCTGTTGTTTCACTTATGTTGTATTACTTTAGCAAGGGCCTTGTATAAATTCAAAAGATGTTAAGTGCTTTTTTCCCAATAATAAAATATTTCGACAAAGCTGTATTATTACGATTTTGAAATATAGGAAACATTGCTTAAAATAATTAATAATAACTCATTTAGGTTTTCTGATTACTTGCCTCGTATAGTTTATGCCCCATGATTTTCAAATTCAAGATTAGCATCTTTACGTACTTTTAAATAAAAACTTTCTATCATATAATGTGCCATTTAAGCTTTCCTTAATACTCTTCAATATCTATATAATGTAATATCTGTGCGTAGACTGTTTTACGTTTAGTGCATGCGTCCCACTTGCTGTGGAGAATTGTGATTTCGCCAGTTTTGAAATACACTTTAAAAATGTCTCGATTTGTACGTTCTACTTTATTTCGCAATTTAGGGGAAACAGAATAAGCAGATTTATTTTTAAACTCTCATATACTTTTTTTATTTTCTTTCCATTAAATCGTCTTGTGAAATATAACCTAAAAGATCAATTTCGCCCTTTTTAGAGTCGTTTTTGTATATATTATAAATGCTATTTTGTGTCCGAATGTAGAATTGGTGCTCTAAAATTTGAACTCTATTTTAAGTTGTTATATTGTGATTTTCTTAGTGTATGTTAATTCAGTATAATTATTGTATTTTCTTAGATTTTTTAATTTATTTTAAGATTATGATATATTTCACAACAGTGTCAAATTTGTAAACGACTATTTTTGAGCTTTACGCAGTGCTTGCAAATAATTCAATAAAACATCTTTATTTGTAAAGTGTTGTTTCCTTATTAAAGACCATTATTTACCATTTATCATTAATTCCATCTCCTGTACAATGTACATGCCCCCGGCCCGGGGCGAGCCGAATACTCGCGTCTATTTCCCAATACTATTGCAGACACACTGCGCATGTCAGGCGAATAAACTGATTGCGGAATATTTAAATAGCTATTTATACAATTAGTTGCGAAATTAGTGTTTTTTAGGCACGCGACGTAAATTGTCCTACGAGGCGAAGCCGAGTTGGACAACACGTCAAAGTGACTAAAAGACATTGTTTCATAACGAGTTGTATACAATATTTTTTCTACTGAGGTTTTATAATAAAAAACTTAATTTTAATAACATTTTATTAATTATGTTTTATTTACACCTTTCATGTCAAAAAAATCGACAGTTGTCAAAAAAAAATCGATTTTTTTGTCAAAAACTGCGACAAATAAAAGTAAAAATGAGTGATTTAGAGGACTCAGACATTGAAAATGCCGCAAATGACGCAATGGTGTACCTTGTTCCCCAAAAATCAAGAATTTTGTATGAGGGCACATACGAAAAATTCAAAAAATGGTGTGAAGAAAAAAAGGAAAAAGTCTTTTTTGCATATTTTTCACTATTATCCGATGCCTATAAGCCATCAACTTTGTGGAGTATTTACTCAATGCTTCAAACGATGGTTTATTTGAATAAAAATGTTGAGATGAAGACATTTACAAACCTAATCCCATTTTTGAAAAGAAAATCTACGGGGTATAAGCCCAAAAAGTCGAAAGTTTTTTCTAAAGAACAAATAGAAAGATTTGTCAAAGAAGCAGACGATAAGAACTATTTATTGGACAAAGTCATACTTATTGTGGGAATCTCTGGAGCATGTCGCAGAGTCTTTAATTAAAATATCCATTCCAAACACTAAAACAAATATTGCAAGAAGCTTTGTAATTAGCGAAGGCTCTATTGACGGAATCAACTTCTTGAATATTTTCCGAAAGTACGCGCAGTTACGTCCAGCACATATAACCCATGAAAGATTTTTTATCGCATACAGAAACTCCAAATGTTCCAGACTTCCAGTGGGTATTAATACCATTGGAGCCACACCAAAGAAAATAGCTGAGTTCTTGGAGCTTCCAAACGCTAAAGAATATACAGGCCACTGCTTTCGAAGATCTTCAGCAACTTTTTTAGTTGACTCTGAAGCGGATATATTGATGCTAAAGCGACATGGAGGTTGGCAGTCAAATACCGTGGCTGAGGGGTATATAGAAGATTCTTTAGAAAATAAAAGAAAAATTTCCGAAAAAATTCTTGGTCAAAAATTTTTGGACGCTAACAACAAACGTGTTAAATGTAATGAATCCGAGTGTTCTACCAGCTCTACTAGTGGCATGGGTTTAATTGATATTGCTGTTGCAGATTCTATTACTATTCAAAGTTCAAATTCCTCATCAATTTTACAAAGAGAAGTATCTCGACGAACTGTTTTAGGTTACCCCAGCATTAATTTTAATAATATAAGTAAGTGTAGGTACTGTTAATATTTATAATAAATAGGTAAAACTATAGTCTGTGTTTATACTTGTTACTTTTAAGCACGTTGTTCCTGGTAACGTGCTTAAAAAAATTTTAAGCACGCTGCGCCTAAAAGGAGGTTATTAAAAAATCATAATGACAATCAAAAAGAGGTTATTATAAAACGTCAGTAGAAAAATATATTTTCGTGAAAGCGTTTCGAAATAGACATATTTCGATATTGATTAGAATTTCGAAATGACACTCTTTTAGGCACTAGTGCCTAAAAGTAAAAATGAAACATTAAAATCAAGGAAATTTATCTATTTATTATATGTTAAATGAACAATTATGTAAACTGTTAAACTGAATTCTAGAGGCATCTAGCTTCTCTTCTGTATATAAGAGCAATGTAATTATTAGTAGTCGGAATGGATAAACTGCTAGTACTGACAATGCTAACTTCCGCTTCTGAGTGAACTTCTTTTATTTTTGTATTTGGCGTATCTTTCTGCCCTGATTCTTTTTGCTATTTCGTTTTTCTGTTCAATGGAATTTTCTATATAACCCTCGGCAACTGAGCTTGATCGCCAACCTCCATGACGCTTTAAAAGTGTTATGTCCGCTCCAGAATCTGCCAACATTGTTGCAGAGCTGCGCCGGAAGCAATGGCCAGTGTATTCATTGGTGTTTCGAATTTTTTGGTACTAACGTGGATAGCGCAGCTTCAGCAGCTTGTTCAATTTCCAAAGACCAAAGACTCGTCAATATCACTCATTTGAAGTTTTTTTTTTCGAAAAACCTTGCGGGAAAAAAAGCAAAACGCGACGTTCGAATTTAACAACACACTTGACATTAAATAATGCATGAACAATGCCTTAGAAACAGATTGCCTGCCTACTTTTCAAAATGTTTAAAAATACTAATTAAAGCTTAAATTATCAAATTCCCCGCTTTCACAAAAAATCTTGTATATAATTCGTTACGAAACGATGTCTTTGAGCCACTAGACGTGTTGTTCAACTCGGCTTTGCCTCGTTGGACAATTTTCACTCGCGTGCCTAAAAGACAGTTATTTCGCAACTTATTGTATAAATAGCTATTTATGTAGAAATCGGTTTAATTATTTTTTAATATTTTATTACGTCACGGTGCGAGTCATAGTTTAGGTTCTAGTCTCTATTAAATTTTTTTGTAAGAATATTGTTGTTATTCGTAGCTTACCAGTTTGTTAATTTATGGGCCATAATTAAAATGGATGCGTAGGCTATAAATCAATACATTTTGTTATTGTTGAGGCCGCATAGCACTTGTAAAGTGAAAACCTAACCTCCAATTTTTTAACTGTAAAACAATTAATTTATATAATGCACAGACTGTGAGATGAATTGTATGTAGAACAAAAATATATTTGCTCCATTGAAGAAAATAATGTAGAAATATGAACCAGCATAATAACCTCTATATTATTTTCTTCAATGAAGTAAATATATTTTTGTACTATATACAATTCATCTCACAGTCTGTGCACAAATAAATTGTTCTACAATTTAAGAAAGTAAGAAGTAGTAGAAGTAGGGTTTTTTTTACAGGTGCTTTACAGCCTCGACGACAAAAATTACTGATTAATGAGTATTAGCCCCTCTATTTTATAATTATGGCCAATAAATTAACAAACTGGCAAACTGCGAATAACAAAAATATTCTTATAAAAAAAAACTTAATTGGGACTAGAGAGTATGACTTAAAAAAACACCAAAAAATAATTAAACCCATTTCTATATATATTTTAAATATCCCGCCATCAAGTTATCAACCTGGCATGCGCAGTGTGGCTGCAATAGTGGGGGATCTGACGAAATTAAAGGAAAATCATTATTTGTTTTCAATAAGATAATCCTAAACAACACACAAATAATCAAACTAACTAATAATCTACAATAAGTTGCGTAGTCATAAAATATGCTCGAAGGAGCTTAGTGGGCATAAGTAGGACATTTTTGTTTCTGGAGAGAGGGACAGTCAAGACTACATGTTTTTCATGATATTGTACCCAGTCTAGTAGGTGGATAAGCGCCGCAGGCAAAAATTGTCGGGTCCACGCCCAAAGTTCGTTAAAAATTCACCTAACTACGTACTATCAAATTTCGAAAATTAAATTATTACCTCTCCTCTGCATGGTTAAATTAAATTTGTTTTTATAAATGTTTTTTTTTGATATTCCTAGCTGGCTCTTTATTTTAAAAAAAGGTTTTTTATATTTATGTAAAATATGAATATTAGTGTCAATCCCAAATATAAGACATAATAGTATGTATGACTCTAACCAACGTTTTTCGGGCACGGTTTTTCATGATTAAAAATAAAGTAAATATCGCTCACCACGCCAAAATTGATGATTTTTTCAGAAATCATGTATTTTAGGAGAGTAGATCTAGGAGCAGTTTTTGGTGCAAATGCTTAGGTTTTGAAATACTCCTTCTTTAGTGCCTTTTTGTAGGTATATTCATAATAAAGCATTTTCGTTTCTTCCCGCACTATTTTTTATATTATAAATTATCACACTTCTTCCATAAAAAATGTTTCAATTAAAATTTTTACTTTAATTTTTCTCTTTAAAAATAAACACCTAATTGTTTTTTTGTTTTTGTTGTAAAAATATTTTATGCATTGGGTTATATTTTTGTTGATTTAAAATAGCTCTAAAAAAGGAAAAACGGAACAGACAAGTATATAATAGAGAAATACTATAAAATATTATTCCTTTTACTAGTTTTCCTTTAAAATTGCATCATAAATCAATAACTAACACGATATGTGTTTGAAACCTTAATCTCTATATATAAAACAGGACATTTGGAAGGAAAAGTTTAAAAACTAAATATTTCCTATAAAACCTTTGTAGTCCAAGCCAAGAATACATTATTTAAATACGCCACTGTCTATAATATACGATAATGGAAAATGAACAACAACGAAGACAAATAGAGAAAGAAGACAAACAAACGTGTTAATTGATCAAAGCCTTAGATTAAGAAAGAGACCAGGTCGAAGCAAGATTCGCCACCATAGTGTCCGTTCCTCCATTTAACAAACTCTCTATCTCTTATAGTTATCGAGATATCAATGCTAATGCATTGAATTTGTAAAACCCTGTATATAAAAAAATATAAAAACTTACCGACTAATTAAATGGAGCATTTAATAAGGTATTTAAGTAGTTGTAACAAAAAATGTTCACAAAACACTCAAATTTTCTTATAAGAAATAGTAGTTTGTGCAACAAGAGTAAATATGATGTCCATATCGCACGAGGAAGTAAATTGAGCACGACGCCGTAGGTGGAGTGCTCAAACTTCCGAGCGCAATATGGACAATACACTCGAGTGTAATTTTTCTACGACTTAACTTCCGAACTTCATGCTAAGAATTTTAGAAAATTATTTAAATTAGGCATCATAACTTGTCTTTTAAGTTGGCCATGAACTTGTGGGAACGATAATAAGAAATAATTGAACAAAAATTCATTTTGATGGCAAACCCATGGACCAAATTACACTGTAACATATTTATCGATATCGAGTTCTTATATTTATACAAACTCACTTTTGAATATATCTATCTTTCCCACAATTGGCTTTTTGCAGAATAACAGACAAAAAGCGATATATGTATTAATAATTATGAACAATTTATCTTCTCAATCGTAGCTATTTTGACTTGGAAAGAAAAGTGGCAACAGTGTAAGTAGAAATAACATAACCTTAAAAATTATAATTAAAAAATGGATTTTTTTTCTAGAAATCTTATAATTTCGTCTGCTTTATTGGGTTATCTTTATGTTCCACGATTTAAGGAAGAATTACCAGTTAATTTTCTATGTTTGTTGCGTATAATAAAAGGTTTAAGATCAATTGGGGTTCGATCCCCGTTCAAAATATATCGGAAAATATCCCCGTGCACAAATATTTATAATAATATATTATTTATATGAAAAAAATAACCAAGGTTAGTAAGAAAACGTTCATTTGGTAGGTACATAGTACATTTTATGCAAGGCTTGTAGTAATTGTCTAGAAATTAGTGGAAATAAAGATATTTTTGAAATAAGAAAGTGGATCTGTGTGCAAATCTTTAGTTCGGTCAGAAAATAATACTTTGGTAGAAATATATTTTGTTATTATACCTTCAATTTTTGCACCATTTCGTGCACTCTCTAGGAAAAAATTGTGTATTCGTAGATAGATAGACTCTGGGATAAATGTTTTGATTTAAATTTAAAAAGAACAAATTTCATCTGACAGATTTGCATATTTTTCAAGCATATTGTTAACCTAACTTCTCTCAACTGTCAGAAAACGAAGTTACGACATGTAAATTTGGCTTCTCTGTAATTGACTACTGTGATTGGTCAGTTTCATAACCTAACTAGGATGGATATTGTCGGATATGGATTGGTACCCTTAAGGATGAATTAATCGGTTCATACTTCGCTGTGGTGCTAAGACGCTTAATAGGTGTTGAGTTTGCTGATAAGAATAGGTGTAGTGAAAAGATAGCGTGTAGAACAAGGACAAGGACATTCCTAGTTTTGTAGGAGTTTGTAGACGAAAGTTGATAAACATAATTGTTTGAATTGGTTGGGATAAAGGGTTCCATTTTGAATAGTCCATCCAGGGAAATCCCCTCTTTTAATAAATTGCTGACATAGCAAAAAGGAACCCCTTCTCCCATCTGGTGAGGGTTACAAAACATTTTCAAGTGTAAGGGTAACCTCCGCCCATTTGGTCATTCAAGTAAAGATGTAGAAACATAATCTCAGATCAGAACAGTTTCCAGCCAGTGAGTAAGTGATCTTGATAATGTTTATTTAAATTGTTAAATTGTTTATTTCTCTTTTGGCCTGAGTTGACTGTAAAGCGGGAATTGTTTCTCTTGAACTTAGAACAAATAGCGTCGTATGTGAGGTTTAAGGAAACAACTATTCTTTAGAGAGAACTCTCTAAATTTACTAATGTAAGAACTTTATTTTTATTTCTAAAGACTCTATTTTATTCATTATTATGTAATCGTCAATTGCTTTGCTTTGCTTTGCTTTGCTTCGCTTAAATAAAACTATTAAAAATCCTTGGTGTTTTAGTAACTAAATAGGGCACAACAAATTAAATAAATTAAAACGTAATTTCAAATCATCTAAGCTACACGTTCCCGTCGCCTGATATGTTCCCGCACAGTTAACTGGAATAGCCTACTTTAAGCGCCACTAAGTGTAAAGAAAACAGCAAATTTCCATGTGGGGGTAGAAAAACTCCATTGTTTTTTATGGGAAAATGATTCAATCACTTTTGTCCTTGAAGTTGCCAATATTGTCTACAAAATGTTTTTCACAGTTAACTAATACTATGTTATATACTAATACTAATGTTAATACTACTAAAATTTGCAACATGTAAATTTGGTTTCTTTGTAATTGGCCACTGTGATTAATCCGAGGATTAATCAGTTTCATATCCTAACTAGGATGGATATGAAATCATATCCATTTAGTTAACAGGAATAGCCCACTTATCCAATCACTTTAGTGTAAAGGAAACAGCAAATATTCATGTCGGAGTAGAAACAATTTTTCGTCCCTCCGTCATTTAGTATTTGTTAATGTTTACTTGCAAAGTGATAGGATGAAAAATAAGAGGACAAACGACTTAGCTCGTAACGTTCGTGATAAAATGAAGTGACTCTTTCTCATTTGCTCCACGAAGAGGCACATCATTTTCTTGGCCCTAATTTACAAAGAATTTATTAAACAATTCTTTTATGCGGGTTGCGTGACGAAATTATGGCGCCCTCACAATATTTGTCATGGCGCAAAATTTAATACGTTATGCGATAAAATGCTGAGCAATGTCCTTTGTGTAAAATGAAAACTTTTTGTTGTGAGAAAGGTACAGTGTGTGTTTGTGGATTGAGAATAATAATACGAGGGAAATTAGATGAAATATCTATAGTAAATAGTATATTACATAACAAGTGATGAAAGTGATACTTTTCAAACGCGGCGACATTTAGCACGAGGCGTCAGCCGAGTCCGTAAATTCTCCTAGTTTTAGAATAATCACTTTCACACGTGTAAAAAAACACTATTTTTCCTACGACTACAAAAAATGAATAAAAAATCCTTTTTTTTGTGAAAAAAAAATTCAACACTAGTTGAAAAAAAATATCTACACTTGTGTTGAAATTAGCATATTTAGGATTATGTTCCACTTAATATCTGGTTTCATAGTTTGTCAATAGATTTTTCTTTTTTTTTTGTAGTTTAACTTTTTCATTTTTTCATATTTTATATATCATAGGAAGAATAATCCTGGATTTACTTCTAGATTACCCAGAATGAAAAATTTTAAATTTAATCAAGGAAAGATGCATTAAACATAGATTAAACAATCCACCCAACAAGTAAGATTTCAATTCAAAATGATTCAATAAATTATTTAATGTTTTTATAAAAAAATAGTCAAATACTCCTGATGGGATTTGAACCTGTGACCTTGCGATCTGTAGGCTAGAGCTCTATTCTCTACGCTATCGCTACCGATAAAGAATAAAGATTTGTTGTTAAAAATCATGACACTCTTTTCAGCGCGATTTGTTTCTTCTGGTAATAGATTTTCCAGTGTATTATTAACATTTTTTATAATTTAAGATGGCGTATTTTCACCTCTATTTCTGAATCACTCGACAAATACATGATAAATAAGTTACACACTTTTCAATTACTGCTTTATAAATTTTGTTCTTTTTAATAAATAGGGATTGTCTGTCAAATTGGCACCATATGTTTAAATTAAATAGTGTCCCTTGAGATTTAACACTAGTATTAAAATGTTTTTTTTTCAACACGCGTGTGGTATACGCCGCTTTCTAGCCAAATTAACCATGCTTTTTTCTCATTTACATAGGTGGTCGTAGTAAAATCACACTTGATGAAAGTAAAGAATTTTACAATGAAATCAATGCCAAATTATAAAAGTGACTTCAATATTCGTTGGGTCACTCTGTAGGCCCTTTGCATACCTAATGAGCTTTTATTATTCTATACCTTTCTGAAATAGACTATATATGTAATAATATAATTTTCGAAATTTGATGGGAGTTGGGTAAATTTTTAACAAACATTGGGCGTGGCCCAGAACATTTTTTGCCTGCGGCGCTTTTCCCCCTTCCTATCTAAGTACAAGATCATAAGATACATATAGTCCTGACTACCATCTCTACGAATATATTTTCTATCTACGAATATATTGTCTAGTTGCGTCACTGCTTTTGACAATAGAAATTCTCTTATACAAAGAAAATTTCTCTTGCCTCTAATAATTAACTTTTAAGAGGGTTCACCACTTTGGTCAAGAGCACCTATTTTTCAAGCGTAATTTTAAAATACTTTATACGGAATAAACTAAATAATAAATATTATTCACCCCGTAAATGTATGCTCCTGCGCCCTGCAACCAAAATAATCCTCCAGGAAAACAGGCAGTGCGGGAAAATATATACGCTCAATCAACAAGTATTCCTGTGACCGCAGGACGGGCAGGTCGGCAGGATAACGCGGGACGCGGAGTAATGTCGATCGCCGTGAAGCTGAAACAGTTTCAGATCCCCCGCTGCAAGGGGGAGAAATTGGCTAAAATCGAGTTTAGGGGTAAGTTAGAAATTAATATTAAAAGCTAAATGAAAATAAGTAAATGTTTGTCAAATTTTGAATTTATCAAAATTTTTATTGTTTTTATTAACTTTTTGTTTCCAAAAGAATGTACTAAATTAATAATTTTTCATTACTAAATTTATTACTGCAGTCATTTGACTTTTCTTGATTTCCAATTATTAGTACAGTCAAAATATTTTGTCGCAGTGAACGTTGAAGTTGAAACGTATGCAAACTCGATAAAATAATTATTTTAGACATCAGAATGTATAAATAGGAAGACAAAAATCACAAAGTCATGGTCTCAATCATTTAATAAAAAACTAAGGTGACATGTTTCGCTCTCTACGGAGCATCATCAGACCTTCATTAAAACCAAATAAATGAAGGTCTGATGATGCTCCGTAGAGAGCGAAACATGTCACCTTAGTTTTTTATTAAATGATTGAGACCATGACTTTGTGATTTTTGTCTTCCTATTTATGTTGTTACTTTGGTCTCTTTGAGAAAATGGACGATTTTTTCGAATATCAGAATGTATGTAAAGCGGTGTACATAGTGTTGTACCGGGTGTCCCACTAAGAATGGTTCTCGGCCGTATCTCGGAAACTACTGGGCATAGAAACTCAGGAAAAAAAATTATAACTAAAGTGGTCATGAGAAAATCCTGCAAATAATTTTTAAGTTCCGCATTTTGACGCAAGAGGGCGTAATTGAAAAGTAAATTTTAAAATTTTACATATCTCCAAAAATTCCACATTAAGGTACATCTTTGATAACACCATTAAAAAGCTTCGACAATTATGCATCATTTTGGTCTTATGCTCATTGGCGTACCGACTTTAATAAGAGGGGGGGAAGCTGTTGAATGTGTAATTAGTTAAATCGCTGTAACTTTTAAACGACTTATCCGATTTTAGCAAACTAAAGACTGTTTGGAATAGAAATGTATGCACTTTCACTTATCGTATTTAGTTGTCCATAATAGTTCTCAAAAAAAATGCTAGAGGGCGCAATTTGTAATAATAACACATTGTTTGATTTTACTCCGAAAAAATACATCATACGGTATAATAATCGAAAAGAAGATAAAATTTGCTAGAAAAAATATTAAAACCGCAGCTCGATATCTCCGTTCGTTTCAGCGTTATCGCCAATAGAATAATTTTTAAAAGTAAGCGATTATATATTTTTTAGAAAAAAAGTAGGACGCCACTGATATTTTTCCATGTGGATATCATTTCTGATTAGCCTGGTTAATTCTACATAAAAATGGTCTCTTGCGTTTTTCTCCTCAGGCACACCGTTCTTAATTAAAATAATTAAATTAAATTAGACAGGCGGAAGTAAAGGTGGTCATTTCCAACAATTTTTATAAAACTAAATTTTTCATTATCAATGTTAATAATAAATGGTAGAGCTAATTTATTTTAATTAAGAACGGTGGATTGGCTACCAAAAAAGTCATTAGTCAGGTATGCAAAAACAATACGAACATTTTGTTAGTTGTGGTGAAGCGAAAAAAGTAAAAGCACCAAGAGAAGAAGTACTTTTGGCATATTTCTTGGAAATGTCTAAACTTTTGAAACCAAATACCTTATTTTTTTGATATTCCATGTTAAAACGTGTACTTAAGTTTAAGAAAGATTTAGATATCAGTAAATACTATAAAGTTACTATCTACATCAAGAGACAAAATGTAGGTCTTCGAGCAAAAAAAGCGAAAGTTTTTACACAAGAAGAGATTGCGATATTTATGAAAGAAGCACCTGATGAAATTTACCTTCTAATCAATGTGGTAACCATTTTTGGACTTGCTGGTACCTGCCGCCGTGAGGAGCTAACTAAACTTACCATTGACGACATAGACGACAAAGGAGACGTTATAATTGTCACAATAAAGGACTCCAAAAACCATTCTGCTAGATCCTTTGTAATAACTAAAGAAGTCAATGATGAAAGTTTTCTAAATCTATACAGAAAATATACAAGCTTACGTCCACAGCAAACTCCACACCGTCGATTATTTTTGAACTACCAACATTAAAAATGCAGTACCCAATGTGTTGGAATTAATACCATAGAAATAATACCCTTCAACATTGCAGCTTATATAGGACTCAAAAATCCAGAATTATACACAGGTCACAGTTCTAAATATTCCTCGGCCACTCTACTGGCTAATTCTGGCAAAGAAATAACAAACATTAAACGTTTAGGAGGATGGAAATCCACGTCTGTTGCCGAAGGCTACCTGGAGGAATCCATCACACAAAAAAAAAATACATGTCTCTCAATATTCCATCAAATTTGAGCTGTAGATTAGAAGCGTCCACGTCTTCAAAAACTCCACAGTTTCCCAGCAGCGCAAACAACAGCTCGATACCTCTTTCTTTGCAATCATCCGCTCATCAGGATCAGTTGGCTTCGATGGCTTCAACCTGTCTGGCATCCGCAATCAATTTGCATAGTGCATCAAATTGTACTTTTAATAAAAATATTATTAACAAATGAAAATTAGATCTGTGTTTGTTTTTCAGTAAAATTAAATTTTTAGAAATACTTTGTGGTAGTTTTTCTAACGCTTGTAGAAAAATTTGTGATCCTAACTCATGCAGAAAGACACTTTCCCGCACTCGACTGCTTACCTGGTAGCGACGGCAGTCGCGTGCGGGAAAGTGGCTCTTTCCGCACTTAATAACTATTTTACAATTACCATAAATATGAGGATTAAATTTCAGTTAAATTTCCATGACACCGCCTCTTAATGTTAAATTACAAACTCGAACAAATAAGGAATCATTTTTATTAAATAAAAAGAAATAAATGATTGTCGCCTACAGCCTACACAATAAACATCAGTAACAGCTTTTTGATAAATGCCTATACTTAATTTACCATTAGTTAGATTAGATTAATTTCTATACATGAGGAAGTAAATAAATATGTTTATCAATACTTATGTTGCTAATTAATGATTGGCTTGGGGAGACCGAGGAGGTATGGGTAAATTTAAATTTTTAATTTGCTGTCGACATTGCTTTTTTATTCTCTTGTGCCTATTTTTTTTCTGATTTATGAGCAGCGATGACAGAAGTTATCTTCTTTTTTTTGTCTAGCACATAGGACAATAGGGTTTTTTTTTCCTAAAAATAAAATTATTCTTCATCGCACTTACGTACCTGTGCGGTAATGACTTTACTTCATCAGAAAAAATGGTTCCTATTGACCTTGAAACCACTAATCAAAATACTCTTTCAATTATTGGTAGGAAAGCCTTGAAAATTTATGTCGGGTTGCACATTTTGCAACATTTCTTTTTTAATATATAACATTTTCTTCATTGCGGCTTGTTTTGACTAGTAATAGATTTACCAGTATATTATTAACATTTTTTATAATTTCAAATGGCGTATTTTCACACTCTAATTCGAAATCACTCGACAAATACATGATAAATAAGTTAAACACTAAACCGCTTTCTAAAATTTGTTTTTTTTAATAAATAGGGGTGGTCTGTCAAATTGGCATCAATGTTTAAATTAAATAGTGTGCCTTGTATTTCCACTCTAGAGTTGAAATATTTTTTTCACAAATTAAAGGTTTTTTAAATAATTCTTTGTGGTCGAAGGAAAAATACTGTACATTACTCGTGTGAAAGTGATTATTCTAAAACTCGGAGAATTTCCGTACTCGGCTCACGCCTTGTGCTAAATATCTCCTTGTTTAAAAAGTATCACTTTCATCACTTGTTATGTAATATACTAATTTCGGAGATGCCCATATTTCAATTAAAAATTTTAGCATACTGTAAGGAAAAAACAAATATTAACCTTAAGAAGTTACGTAACAAAAGAAAATTCCAAAAAAGATAACAAAGCGAAACTTTTATATATTTTGTTTGTCCAACGCTACCCCCTGAGACTGTAAGGATGCTTTACGAAAAAGTTTGTCATCAGGAGTCGGCTAAACAAAAAGTTATTTACTTTTTAAAATTTTAAATTCAACTTTTCACCTCTAAAATAATAAACAGAAAAAACATTTAGGTGGCCAGTTTAATGCTTTATTGTCCATGTCGGCACATGCGAAATATACAGAGTGTCCCTCTAGTATTTGAAAGCTTGTTAAGTATATTATTTCTTATACAGGGTCCTGCAATAGCGCGTCAGGCTTCCATAGCTTCTATAGGAATTAAGTTAAAAATTTCATTTATATACTGAGTTAAACTATATCATAGGGTGCAATTCAGGAAAATATTTTTTCATGTATAGGGTGTCCCAAAAAAGTGTGACAACAACATTTTTAATTTTTTTAAATGGAACACCCAGTATTTTTATGCATATTAAGTTTCGTATTACTGTCCTTTATAATATTCCAAAATTTTATTTAATTTGCCCTGGTAGTTTAAGAGTAATAAATTAAAAACTGAAAAAAAAAGTTTTGCAGTCCTAGAAAAAAAAATCAATAAAACAATCTAATAACGTTTTTTTAGCCATAGCATTAGGTGAGATTTATGACCAGTGATCTAGAAATACTATAAATCTAGTAGTGTTAATTTATGTAATACAGGGTGTTCATAATAAGATTTCAAAAACGAGACATTTTAAAATATTATTTTTTGAGTTTTTAAATGGAACACCCTGTATATTATTTGGCTATTTAATATAGAATTCTAAAGCCATTTTTTTTGTAATACAAGCATGTAAGTTATTTCCAGCCGTTTCCGAAATAATTGCGAATTTTATAAATTATGTTGTTTAAATGGATTATTTATTATTAAAATTAAGCATAGGCGACTAGAATAATCATTGTAAACTACAGTAAATGTTCAAAATGTCTTCCATTTTAATCTGTACACACATCAACACGTTCTTGAAAAGATCGGTTCACATTCCGTAACATCCCAGGTGAAATACTAGCAAAATGGTTTCCTATAGTAAGGATTATGCCTAAAAACCACGGTACGCTTTGAAATAAAATAAACAATCATTTATTTATTATAGTTTGACGAGTTCTTAAGTCAATTTTCAAAAGTTGTTATTATATAACTATTTTAGTATCCTTTGATGTCAAAAACATGTTTCCTAACATCTCAAATTAAGACTATGTAAAAATTATCAAGAACACACTAACAATCAAAAAAATAAATCCTGTTACAAAAAATGAAATGATCACACTTTTTGAGCTGTGTATTAATGAAAATTAGTTTCAATACGATAATAGATTTTATTAACAGAAAGATGACTTAGCAACGGGATCACCACTAAGCCCTCTCTTTGCCGAAATCTTTATGTCCCACTTGGAAGATAATTTAATAAAATCAAAATACGCAAAAAATATAGCTTTTTGGTACAAATACGTGAACGATATTTTCGTGTATTGTACCAGTAAGAATACAGATTTACAATTGATTTTAAATCACTTTAATAACTTACATAACAAAATAAAATGGATAAAGAAATAGATGGCAAAATCAATTTTCTGGATATTACAATATCAAGACTAGACAACAAATTACACTTTGATATTTATAAGAAATTCACATTCACAGTTACAATTCGTAATCACTCGACACATCTCAATTCCCACAAACTTACAGCATACAAATCCATGATATGTAGAGCCCTTACAGTCCCCTTAAATGAAGACAACCGCAAAAAAGAATTAAACACCATAATAAAAATAGCCGTCAATCACTGGTTTAACGCAAACGGTATTCATTCTTTAACTCTTTGAAGCACAAGATATGGCACATTTTTAAGACCCTTTCGGCATGAAATAGATTTGAAAAATAAAATTGTGAAATTTTACCAAAAACATGTTTATTTGCTTAAAAAAATATGGGTAATAACATTATTTCATCTAAAAAAAAAATTGTATTGCCCAAATTTAAGAAAAATAAGTGGTTAGTTTAGGTAACCACCATGCACAGGAATCGAAATCTTTAAAATCGGAAACAAAAAGGCTGTCTCTTGGCGACTGGTCCTAAATCGGTTCTGTAGCTAAAGTCAAAATATCTATGTGTTGTCTCTTATTTTGATCAGCGGTAGTTCCTAATGATGCAGAAGCAACATCATTAGGGAGTTTAGAAGTTGAGGCTTTAGGATCTTTTTGATATCCGGATGTTGCAAAATTTATCAGAGGCATATTATTGTCGTCCCTAAGTCCCTATCATCAGAATGTTCGGGTTTGCGATGCCAAAATACAAAGATTAAATTCGTCTTCATGTAGGGAAATGGTTGGCTCAACATCAGAATCATCAGATTCATCTTCAGAGCCCAAAGGAAAATCTTCATCAGAAACATAATGTAGCTCCTTTAGTTCCTTATCTTTCAAACTTGCATGTTTTTCAGTAAAATTTATTCGTGTTATTAGAGATAACTATAATTACGTGCAGCACTAGTCAACAGTCAAGTCAAAAAATAGTCACTGCAATTCCAGTAATAATTCGTTTTTTATTTTTTCGTACCTTTACCAAACTTCTAATTATCATAGAAGTAATTATTTATTTGATAAGGGTACCAAAATATTTGCAATTTTAGAGACAAAAAGACATAACAGTTCGACACTCAATCTATCTTTAAAGTTTTCACCGTTCTTACTGACTAAATTTTTTTTTAAATGCGCATTGAGCTACAAACGCTACGTTTTTCTTACTTTGTGTTTATGTCAAATATGCGCGGTGAACACGAGCACTAACCACTTAACCTAACGTACATAAATCCGCTTCAGGATAAAAAATCACTGTAGTAAATACGCACTCTTATTTAGGACATATCAAAACATGTAACTTACAAAAATAACACCTCCAAACTGCAATATGTAAGTAAAACTTTAAAAAACACATCAACAATAAAAGCAACTCAGTTATTTTGACGTTTACCAGCATACAATTATCTGTACTTTCCAACTATAACAACCGAATTTAAAAACGAGTTCGCTAGCGACATCTGTACATTGTACATCAAACTAGGTTAGGTGGTTCCAGATCTAGCCACTATGCGTAAGTGCCTGGCAATAGGAGGATGTTCGTGGTTATTAACGCAAACCACCATGCTTCTTGGGTCGCAAAATTGGTGGATATTACAGCTAACCACCGTGCTTCAAAGAGTTAATAAACAAAAAACAAAGACAACATATAACACTAAACAAAATATACCCACACATAAAAAGTAATAAAAAAGTAGATAGTATACAAAAATAACATATTTTGGTCCAATTTCAGATAAAATCACACACATAATCTCAAAAAACAACATAAAAGTACCATTTACACCAGCACAAAAAATTTCTCAAATATTTATTAATGCCAAAAAAAACACCCCCACCTAAAAAATTAGGAGTTTATAGGCTAAGTTGTACAAAATCTAATAGCTCGTATAATATAGGTCAAACAGGAATAAATTTTAACATTAGATATAATAAACATAAGACTTATTATTTCTTAAACAAAGACATTTCTAATTTTGCTAAACATTGTTCGGAGACAGGTCATTTATTCCCAGATGTGAATTATTTAAAAATTTTACATACTGCGCTTAAAAGCAAGAAACTTAAAATCTTGGCATTAATAGAAGTTTACAAACATAACAAGAATCCTACCATAAACTTAGTAAATGACCAAGCAGACCCGTGTAGTTCCCCGCTATTCACAATACTATCAGTATAAGGTACAATACTATAGTAATAAGGATCAATAACTAGTATACGGGATAAATACTCCATTTTTATTTTTATTTATTTATAAGCATCCTCAATCAAAACCTATTTATTAGTTTTAAGTTAGATACCTAATGTAGTAGTTGTACGAAACTGCAGTCATCAAGCAATTAATAAAGTGATATTATGACAAAGTAAATAACTCGTATTGTTTTTGTTAATTATTCCTTATTTTTAAAGAGTTTGATTTAGCTTATAGCAAACAGTAGTATCGCGGGTCACGTACCTGTATACAGCCACGCGTTTTTTTTTGTTTGAAAAAGAGTTAACATGTCAGTATACGCCGAACAGCGTATTGTCATTTAGTTTAACGCCTGGGTAATATCAGCCAGATGAGACCTACAGTTTTTTTACGTGGGATCCGATTCACGCGTATGCACTGATTTATTCGTTAGTCCCCTAAAAGCAGGCCTAACCGTCCTTAATGGGTCATATTCGAGCGTCACACCAGTATTATACTGCATTTTTATTTCTAAAATCTTCGGTATACTTTTTTAATAAACGTACCTACACCCATCGGGGGATCGAACCCTGGTCACCTGCGGCCGAATGCTATAGCTCTACCACTGAACTACCATAACCCTACCATGCATTTACTTAATATTTCAGATATGCTTATACTTAGTTTGCAAATCCAAAATTAGTGCTGGTGCCATAAACCCTAAAAGACAAATGGTGAATTTTTTCTCCTATTATAACAAAGGGACATTAAAAAGTATTCTCCTTCAATAATTTTCCTATCAGGATTTACGGGTTTAAAATAATAAACAGTTTCATAACTTCCTATATTTAGTTTGACATTGCCAGCACTTATTTATCTAATATATTCTCTTCTGACATGTAAAATATGAACGGTTTAATATGTAAAGTGACTCTATTTTACCCCACATAATGTATGCTATATTTGCACGTGAAAACGGAGGAAAGTGACTCTATATACAGTTACAAATTTATTTATCGTGTTGTGACGAATATATTCACATAGGCACTGAGTTGTTTCCATGCTACTGTGTCCCAAGAGAGCGTAGGAAAAGTTTTCTTTGTCATTCCATAACACTCATTGACGTTACAATATTGCATTGGAAATATTTATTCTTCTATATAACATAGAGTGGGGATGAGAGCAGGCAACAAATAACTCAACATTATTTATCTTGAAATTTCGTTTTTAATTAAACCTAAAGGGCAATAGTAGAGTTTTTAGTTCGAAATTCTTCTTGTTAAATTAGTAAACCTGGTAGGACCGTTTAACGTTTCCGGGGAACATGAACCATCTTGTAGAGTATAAGAATGATGACATAATCGTATGACTAAGAAACGACGAGCAATGTTAAATATTGGATTCATTGTATATCTAGCACATACACTATGTTGCTAATACCATAATTCAATGATGCCACCACTGTAAGCAGATGATCAGGGGCTGTTGAGTTTGCGTAGATCGGAAATTTGCTTCTTGATGTAAACATTTGACAGGGCCGACTTTCAAAATATTTTTACAAGCTTTTATTTAAATTCACCCGTTTAGTTCGGGTGTGTACAGTATGGTCAAATAAAACTTAATAACCAATATTTTACATACCTGAAATACCTTATTCTTGGTATTGAACCGCGATTCGTGCAAAAAAGGATCATGCACTTTTTTCTACCCATCTTGAGACACAAGTCGCTAACAATAACAAAATGTCTGGTAAAGTTTTATACCTAAATTCGCACCCAAAACTTAAAAATAATATCCACAATCACACACGGAACATCTGAACGAATACAACGTAAAAGAGATGGAAACGACTATAACTTACAAACTAACAAAAAAAAATGTCTAAAGTAAAGTTTTATAAATATTAACACCCAAAACTTGGAAATTATAACAACACACGAATAAACGAAACAAAAGATGGCGACTAATAAGAATATAACGGCGAGTCGGTTCTGTTCAAGAGACCTTGGGTTCTGTTAGAAATCGTGTGGGTTGCCTAATTATTTCCCTACTGCGCAAGCGTTACGGCCCCCAACTCAGGTTATTTTGAATCGCACGATGGGTGTATTCTTGCTTCGTGCGGCTGCTTGTATTGGCAATATAATGTATGTATATATGTGGTATCTAGCCTCCCTTGTGTTGGAACTAATAAAGTGATAATATGCGAATGTAATGTGTTGTAATAATAAAAGTGAAGTACGTTACACCTCTGAATATAACCTAGTCATATTTTAATTTGTTCTCAGTTGGTTCGTGTTCATTTGAAGCAACTGTTTCGTAAGTCTTGGGTCTGGATCCCCAATAAATTTTTTTTTGTTGTGTAGTAATCCCTGTCTGTTGCTCCAGCGGATTTTGTGTTCACTCCTAATCCATTGCTTTATGGCATCTCGTACTGTAAACCTTGGTACTCCGAGTGCCAGTTCTGGACCAATGAATGTATTTTCTGAGCCTTTCCTTGCAAGTTTATCGGTTATTTCATTTCCTATAATACCTTCGTGTCATCTGCAGTATTACTTTGTTTACTTTTGTCAGGGTCTCCAGTTCCCCTTGACATTCCCATACCAGTCTTAAGGTTACCTTGTTGCATATTAGCGATCTAAGAACTGCTTGACGATCAGAATATAAATGGATCCGCTTATTGAGATAAGCTATCCTATTGTTTTCATACGCATATTGCAATATCGCGTAGATTTTTGCTTGGAATACTGTGGGAGACTTTCCAAGAGAGAAAAACGCATTTTTTCCGGTCTTACTGTATCGCCGCTCCGGTACCTTCTTTAATTTTGGAGCCGTCGGTGTACCAGATTATTGCCCCAGGAGTATTTTCTGGTATTTTGCTTTTCCATACGTTTCGTTCTAATTCAAATAGAAAACATCAATTTAAAAAGAAAACCGGACTCGAAACATCATTCAGGTAGGCAGTGGAGTTTTGGACTTACATTGTTTTTATAGTTGTTTTAAATCATAACGTTTCAACTGGTAAGTATCTCCAGTCGTCTTCAAGTGAATACTTAATAAGTACGGTAACTACAGCTCTATCACTAGCTACGTGCAGTGACGCATAACTAAGTGGTCGGAGTCATGCTTTAACTCTTAAGTGTTCTACTTATACTAAGAACTCTACTGCCGATCAAGAAACATCATTGTCTCCAACCTTCAAACAGACATTGTTTAGGTAATAGCGCATCGGATAAAGAGCCGAAGTCGGCTCCCGATTACTTGGATCTTTTTGACGAAGGTAAGAAGTTTCGCGTGTATTAATTTCAGAGCTTATTTGGTTTAATTATTTTTTTACAAGCGTGCGCGATTTACCGTTTTCCCGCACTCGTTTTGGTTCTAAAAGACCCATTTTCCCGCACTGTTTGGGAAAAGTTTTTCCGCACGGTGTACCGGAAAATTATTTTTTTTTGTAATTTTATAATAAAATACAACTTTAATGAATAAAATATGAATTTTTAGACTCATTTTTAGTGAAAGTAAATGAGGTATATTACAGAAACACTAATTTTTGTCGTTTATTATAAACATTTTTAAAAAAGCTGATTTAAAACGGTTTATTTCAAAAACCCCGTACATAGATGTTTACATGGTAACTACGACACACAAATAAAATCTAATTGCCAAAGTGACACCTTACAATAGTTCACCGAAGTGTGGCTTTGATTTTTGATTTCGTTCAGATTCTGATACAAATGTCTTCCATAGATAATTTCTCGGACGATGACCTTCCAGAAGATATTCTAGAAGCTGCAACTCTCGCAAATTTGGATTGGCTACCAAAAAAGTCATTAGTCAGGTATGAAAAACAATACGAACATTTTGTTAGTTGGTGTGAAGCGAAAAATGTAAAAGCACCAAGAGAAGAAGTACTTTTGGCATATTTCTTGGAAATGTCTAAATTTTTGAAGCCAAATACCTTATGGTTTCGATATTCCATGTTAAAAAGTGGACTTAAGGTTAAGAAAGATTTAGATATCAGTAAATACTATAGTTACTGCCTACATCAAGAGACAAAAAAAGCGAAAGTTTTTACACAAGAAGAGATTGCGAAATTTATGAAAGAAGCACCTGATGAAATTTACCTTCTAATTAAAGTGGTAACCATTTTCGGACTTGCTGGTGCCTGCCGC
This sequence comes from Polydrusus cervinus, assembly GCA_935413205.1. NCBI lineage: Eukaryota > Metazoa > Arthropoda > Insecta > Coleoptera > Curculionidae > Polydrusus > Polydrusus cervinus. The sequence continues at coordinate 50,571,104 of OW284516.1, read as the reverse complement.
CGTGAGGAGCTAACCAAACTTAATATTGACATCATAGACGACAAAGGAGACGTTATAATTGTCACAATAAAGGACTCCAAAAACCATTCTGCTAGATCCTTTGTAATAACTAAAGAAGTCAATAATGAAAGTTTTCTAAATCTATACAGAAATTATGCAAACTTACGTCCACAGCAAACTCCACACCGCCGATTTTATTTGAACTACAAACATGGAAAATGCAGTACCCAATGTGTTGGAATTAATACTATAGGAAAAAAGCCCTTCAATATTGCAGCTTATATAAAACTCAAAAATCCAGAATTATACACAGGCCACAGTTTTAGACGTTCCTCAGCCACTCTACTGGCTAATTCTGGCGAAGAAATAACAAACATTAAACGTTTAGGAGGATGGAAATCCACGTCTGTTGTCGAAGGCTACCTGGAGGAATCCATCACACAAAAAAAAAATAGATGTCTAACAAAATTCTCAATATTCCATCAAATTTGAGCTGTAGATTAGAAGCGTCCACGTCTTTAAAAACTCCACAGTTTCCCAGCAGCGCAAACAACAGCTCGATACTTCTTTCTTTGCAACCATCCCCCCATCAGGATCAGTTGGCTTCGATGGCTTCAACCTGTCTGGCATCCGCAATCAATTTGCATAGTGCATCAAATTATACTTTTAATATAAATATTATTAACAAGTAGATCTGTGTTTTTCCGTGAAATAAAATTTTTAGAAATATTTTGTGATAGTTTTTCTAACGCTTGTAGAAAAAATTTTGATCCTAACTCATGCGGAAAGACATTTCCCCGCACTCGACTGCTTACGGCAGTCGCGTGCGGGAAAGTGACTCTTTCCGCACTTGTTACGATAATAACTATTTTTTAGTAAATAATTTAAGAATTTAAAAACCGAAACCGTGAAAAACTTTATTGTTTCGTCCTCTATGCAGTAGAGTCAAAATCAAAATTTGGTGAAAAGGCCCATTGACCAAAAGGTTACTTAATCAAGCAGTCGTAAATTATATTATATTTTATCCTTACCACACGCCGCTGTTAAAGCTATGTACCTTAACCGTCGTTACGTTTCCCGTTTTAATGGACCTCAAACATATTTCGCAATTTGCCCGAATTTGCTTTAATATTCCACAGCATTTCTCCTACACCAGAAAATGTATATTTGTGAGGTCTGTGTGGCGATTGGTTGCGGTCGTGAACTTTTATTTTATTTGAGAGCATTGTTCTCTGAGACTTTGTTAGAAAAGTTTATGCTTACCATGTTGCAACTGCTGCATAGGACATAGTGGTACAATCTTATATACAGTACTCCATTTTTTACCAGCAACTTGGACTGTGGCATAAATGACATTGGCAGATATATTTTTCTTACAAGGTGGACCATGTTAGCTTAATTCTTGATTTTATAATCAGGCAACTTTGATTTTAAAAAATAATGCCTGCCAATGTCATTAATGCCACAGTCAAAGTTGCTGGTTAGATAATTATGGTTAAAAATCTTTATAATACCTACATATACACGGAATTGACCGAATTTTATAGCAACAACTTTAAAGGCGCACAAGCCGATAAAAGTAAAAACTACTATTATTATTTTTATAAACTTTCTAAATTTAAAATAAAATATTTTTCATTGCTATATTTCTGCTGGCCTGTTTGACCTGTTTCTAAAATAAAAATATCCAGGTATTTTGTAATGTATTTTGACTGTATTTAATATTTATAAAATCAATTAAGCAACAGAGCAAAGCATATTTGTATATTCCCTTCAATTGGCAGGAAATTAAAACAAATACGCTAAAATATCATCGGAAAACGAGCTGAATGCAGTCAAGTATAGAAGAGACCATCTAAAATTCATTTATAAAGGTTGCCGACATCAAACAAGAAGTCCGACAAGTTTAAAAAATGGGTTAATATAAAAGAAATTCTCTTTTACTGATCAAAAAGCCAGAAAAACCGTTAATATATATTTTTTCGGCGCTTGTGTAAAAGTTTCTCTATTCAAAGAATTACCCATATATTTAATATTTTTTTGTCGAGATTCCTTTTATATAATATGACTCACACATGATGACGTCAAGTTAGCAGGTGTAGATATTTTGACGAAAATGCGGCTTAATCAATAAAAAATTAACTTTCGATAGTCTCTTCTATACCTGTCTAATTGCATCGTTGCTGCTAGACTAAGTAGAAAAGTGAAGAGTGACCAACCGATTTCGTGGTTGGGTTCATAAATGTGTACTGTCGCTGCCTAATATACTAGATATAATCTACATTTAAAAGCTGTAAAGTTCACATTTTTACTTAAGGCAACTAGCATTATTTCTTTGCGTCACATAACTCACAAACTACTTAGCAACCAGTATGCGGTAAGTCTATATAAACTCAGCTAAGACAATAATTCACAATAATTCAGCGTTCAAGCGAGTGAGTAGAAACGTTGTTTTCAACAAACTAACGGCGCAACTTAAGTAAGGTGTATAGCCGGCTTGGCGGACAGCTCGAGCTGAGCTTATTTGTAAGTACCACTATGACGACCGAGAAACACTAATAAAATATTAGTGAATTTTAAAAAATTTTTAAAATATGGCGGAATGTGGCCCAATATATAATAATATAAGTAAAAGGTGTAAGACAAAAAATTAGTTTGCAATTAGACTATCAGACCCCGAGCTTCTGAGCTCGGGGAAGGGGGATCTATATACAAAAGTAGGCCCTATTTATCCACTTTTATGGTACATATTTTATATCACCCATCGACTACGTCTCGAGCAGCGAATTTAGTGCTCGCAAGACCTACATTGCATTTCTTTTGAAACTGGATATAAGAAAAACTATTTTTTCATACCGAAAAACACTACTTTTACTCTGTAATTAATGAGCTCTATAGTTGGTAGTTTTAAATGGTAATTTTGGTTGCATGTTTGTACAAATAAAGAACATGCAACAGTTAATAATTACCCCTACACACGAATTGGCATCAACATTTTTTTGACAAATAAATTACTCCAATTACTCCTTTAAACTAGTTGTATATTAATAATAAATTGTTACTGGTATCCCCTACTATGAAGTCAAGTAGTTCCTGAACACTGATAAAATACTTGTTTTATATTATAGGGTCTCGTAGGAGCATAAGAAATAACTTGTCCCTACCCTAAGCTATCTACAAACTTAATTGGATTTCCTAATTAATTTATTGAGAAAATTTTATTCACAGTGTGGTTGATGTGTAACGAATGGGTTTTTTTATTAATTGTACAGTTTCATCCAACCTAGACTGAACAGGGGCCTACTTCTTGAGTTCCCTGTATTATTATTAAAATCAATATAATATTTTAGTTTTGAAAGTGTCACTTTCCCGCACTAGTGCAGGAAAGTAAAATAATGCAAATTTTGACCTTATTAGATAGTTTTTTACTTCGGAAGTTATAACTATTGTTACAACAGGTAAATAAATATTCACGAAATAGTCCATCAAATAAAATCTTCATCTTTTCTAGCTTTTTGTTGCATTTTTAATTTTTGAATAGTGGGTTAGTATAGTTTTTTGTATATACGGTCGTAGAAAAAATATTGTTCCTAACTCATGCGTAAAGTGTCTTTCCCGCCCTTGACCGCTAGCCCGAACTCCGCTCCGCGTCGTTCGGGTCAACTGCAGTCGCGTGCGGGAAAGTATCACTTTCCGCACTTGTTAGGAAAATAACTATTTATTGATGAGGTCGTAGTCGAATTTTTTCTTGCTGACGGAATTCAGTTATTGGCCAAAATAAAAAGAATTAAAAAAACTTCTCAAATAAATACGAATACACACAAAGAAGTCGGCATAGGTCAAAAACAAAGTGAGCTTTCCGCCTCTGGTCTAATTGTCGAGACCCTTGATCGGTTTTATTTCTTTTGTGCAGATATTTTTATTTATTTTAAAGACATAATTAAATCCTGTCACTCAAGAAACATCCGACGAATTCAAAAGAAATGCGCGACGCGTAGGCAAGTGTTCATTGTGTTGCCGAACAGGTGTATATTTTGTTTACATCTGCATATTATTTGCATGTCGGCACTTATAAGAAATGTTTAACTTATTTCAGGCGCAGACCTTATTATTTAACATCATTCGATTTAGTCTATTTCTGTTTGTGATTTTTTAAACTGGATAAAAAGAAGTCTGGCGCCCAATTCAGGAAAGTAGATCGCGAAAAAAAGTTGCAATTAGAAGGCAACTCAAAGCAGAAAATCATAAAGCGCCCCATTATATGTTTTTGCCCCCTCCGCCCCCAAAAAACTGACTACGCCACTGAATAAACTCTGTTGTGAGAATGAGACAAGCCCCTTTACAATTAATATTATCTAACCACAGTTAATTGTTAAAAGTTTTCCTGCGTTTAAACTAAAATAATATTTGTTTTAGGGGTTTCACATCTGACAAAGATTCTGGAGGATAGCGGAACTGAATTAATTATTGTAGATCAGGTAAGCAGTACCTATTATTTTATCAGAGCATGTTATGTTTATATATTATATAATTGGATTTCTGGTAGGTTAAACGTTGCTATAGTATATTTCAGAAAGGTGTAGAATAATAAAAGCTCATTAGGTATGCAAGGAGACTACAGAGTAACCCAATAATTAAGCCACTTTCATAATTTGGCATTGATTTCATTGCTAAATTCTTTATTTTCATCAAGTGCAGGTAGTACCACCCTGGTTTGGGTCAATTTATGGGTTTTACCTATTGCCATCCATTCAAAGGGGTTTATTATGTATGTACATACATAGTATTAGGTACACTTATTTTTTATTAAAAATCATAAAAAAAATACAAAATACAAAAACTACATTACATATACAGAAACAAAATTATAAAAAATCATAAAATTCCTCGTCATCTGAGGAACTGTCATCTCCTCTTGGCGTTATAATTACGGGTCGACGGTCCGATCGATCAGGTGGTCAAGATCACACATTTTCTCCTCTTCTTTAATGATATGATGGAATGCTTTTTGCCAGTTCTTTGGTGTCACATCCCTAATGGCTTGATCAAATAGTAGCTTAACGTATTTTATTTTGAATGTCGTGTTGTATCTTGTTACAAATCCTTTCGCTTGCGCCCATATAAGTTACATACATGTTTTCAGCTATATCTTTTACGGCATAGTTCATAAAACGATGTTGTGTAAATTTGCTATAGCACAAAATAATTCACTCAATCACTTCCAATGCTTCTGGTGTAGATGGTATGTCTTTAAAGATGTTAAAATGTTGTAGTCCTCATGTAGATAAGTATGTCACACATATTATCAACTGTTGTCTAGAGGCTAACTATTTTCCAGATCAGTGGAAAATTTCTATTGGTAAACCATTACCCAAAACTAATAATCCTGTAAGTTTTAATGATCTTCGGATAATAAGTATATTGCCACTACTTTCAAAAATCTTTGAAAAAGTATTGTATGGTCAACTATTTCAATACTGTGTCATCAATAAAATAATTCCGGATAGCCAATGCGGCTTTAGAAAAGACTTTAGTACCTCCGTCGCCCTTGTTAAGATCACAGATGATATAATGGCAGCAATTGATAAAAAATTAAACACCGCACTAGTTCTTCTAGATTTTTCTAAAGCCTTTGACACCCTTAATCATTCTCTCTTGTTGGCAAAGTTAAAGTATTATGGCTTTGAAGAATCATCCTTACATCTTATTAATTCATATTTTAACAACAGGTTTCAAAAAATTTTCCATAATAACACTTATTCAGAACAACTTAAAATTCTGTCTGGTGTGCCTCAAGGATCCATTCTTGGACCTCTTCTCTTTATCATCTATACTTCAGATATTTTAAAATCTCTAAAGCACTGTAAGGTTCAGGCATATGCAGACGACACGCAAATTTTCCTTCATTTTGACTGTCAAGATTATATAAACGCCTCAAATTTGCTTAACGATGAGTTAAATATGTTAAATCAACTTTCTTTAGACCACAATTTAAAATTAAATCCATTAAAGTCATCCTTGATGCTCTTTGGAAATAAGAATAACGTTGATTTTTTAAATCATAATATCAATATACGTGTTGATGGTGTTATGCTTCCCGTGGTTAAAACAGCCAAAAATCTGGGTATAATTTTGGATACTGAATTAAGGTTTAGAGAGTATGTCAAAAAACTAATTCAACGGTCATATATGTCATTAAGAGTATTATACAACAACCGTCATATCCTTAATTTGAAATTGCGCAAAATGCTCTGTGAGAGTCTTGTTTTGTCAAGTTTCAACTACTGCGATTTCATTTATGGGCCGTGCCTTGATTTGGCTGATAGGAATAGGATACAAAAAGTGCAGAATACATGCTCACGCCTTATTTTTGGACTGCGAAAGTATGATCACATTTCTCACACTTTCAAAAATCTCAACTGGCTAGTTATGAGCAACCGTAGAACTTTACATTTAGGAAACTTCTTGATCAAAATTCTTAAAAATCCAGCTCTGCCTCGTTCCCTCAAGAGTAAATTTGTATTTCGTGAAAATATACATTCGCGCCAGATAAGGTTTCCTAATAGAATGACGGTGCCTCACCATCAGAGTGCCATGTTTCAGAGATCATTTACATATAACGCTATAAAATTGTATAACTCCTTGCCTAATGAATCTCACTTGATCTCACTTGATAATAATACATTTAAATTAAAATATCAAAAACATCTTCAAAATTTTCAAAATGAGCAAACTCGGTAGCTTAACTTTTTTTCTTTCAAAATATATAAGTATCTTAACAATATTCTGCGAGTCATGCATTGATAACATTTATCGTCTTCTCCATCGTATTTGAGTGTAAGGTATTAATTTTTTCTCTTCTTCGTGCTGACTTATTTTATAAGATTGTTCATTTATTTTCTCCTTTACATGGTAATCTTTAAGTACTATTTCTACATCTATCACTAGTTATGTATATTCTTTATACTTAAGCAAGCAGTGCAGGGTTCAGTTGAGTAGCCGTCTAGGCTAGACTGCGCCATGCTTTTGTTTGCATCGCCTATTCTTTGTTATATTGTTTATTTTTTTATAATAAAAGACCTTTATTATTATTATTATTATTATTATTATTATTATTATTATTATTATTATTATTATTATTATTATTATTATTATTATTATTATTATTATTATTATTATTATTAATAGTTCCTTCTTTATCAAATTATCTTCTTTTTTTATTTGGTTAGTTAGAAATAATTTTCTGCACAGAATTTACTTGCGCTTATGGTCGAAACAATAGAATACAGCCATTTTTAAAATAAATGCCAAAGTGTGATATGTCATTGAAAAAAGAATTTTTTGTTATGATCTCCCTAGCCCTAGAGCATGAATTGTTTTTGGAAATTTTTTGAGGTCGCGATTTATTTGAAAATTCCACGAGGCGTCAGCCGAGGGAAATTTTCTTAAAAAATTCGCGAAGGAAGACAAATTTCCGGAATTATAATTCAAGCTCGAGGGAGATTCGGTAAGAAAATTACGCAACCAAAAATATGTCTTTTTGTCTTGACAAATAATTTAATTCTGTCATTTCGTGTCATTATTTTGATGAAAGTGACAGGAAAATTTCTAGTGTAATTTGGCCGCCGGAAGTTGAAAGAGCTGGAGTATTTCCAAAAATTTTCTTTTTTTTTTTGATTTGGTTAGTTATCATAAATAATTTAATTCACAAAATTTACCTGCCCTTATAGTCGACACCGAAATTCAGCCGAGCTGGACGAAATTTCCCATTTTATTATCCTACACCTTTCCCAAATTGACTATAAAAGAAATATTTATAGCTTTTTAAAAATTCTAACGTGACTATCTAAAAAACGGTTTGAGGTAATTTAGACCAACTATATATTTTTACAACCAGAAAGATAGTCAGGGTGTTCCATTAAAGAATAAACAACTTTACGCCACAGTTTCTTTGTTTTAAGCTAAGCCGCTAATCGTAACCATTCTGTAGTCGATTTTCCGCCGATACAATTTTAAAACCTTTTACGATCTAATACTTTGATTATCCATAATAAGAATTAAAAAATGTATATTATATGGCATCTTAGGACGACAATATCCCTAAATCGTTAGCAGTGATTCATATATCTATACCAAGAACCCAAATTGACAAAAAATACGGCTAAACTACAATTTTTTTCTGCGGTGCCCCCTGGAATCTAGATACCTTGCAGAAAAAGAAATATCCTATAGATATACAATCATTATTTTTTTTTGAACCTGTACAACTGTACATATTACGGTAACTACACAAAATTGAAAACAAAAACTCTATCATTTGGCAACATCAAAATAAATCGGAGTTAATTAACAAAAACAAAGCCTTTGTAAAACCCTACTTTCATTAAAAAATAAATTTAATGCAATATGTGTTTGCTGTTAAGCGTTATAAGCATCTACGCTTACTAGTGGCGTTGGCAAAAAATTTACATAAAACGCATTATTGGATTTTAAATGTTATGCGGACTTTTTTGCATTTTTTGCTGAATAATTTTAAATGAAGTGCATTGTTAAATAACCTTAAAAGACACTGGAGCAGTCACACAGTTGGGGTAGTACCAGAGTATTTATCTCCCCCCCCCCCCTCCCCCCTCCACAATTTAAAAAACTTTTTTTTATTTCTCCGAACCATGAAAGGGTAGTGTTGTTTTGTAGGCAGTTAACATTTACACGAAACTACATTTCTTTAACATGAGTGTTAAAATAAACAAAATAATAATTGATCTAATGGACAAGGGTAAATTTTGTACGTCTTTAATTAAGAACTTACTTGTAGTAGGAAAATCATGTTTCAACATCAACATTATTATAAACCATACGAAATTTCATCGGGATCAAAGAATTAATAAATACAACATGGTTTTCTGGGATTTGAGGAGTGACTGAAACAAAAGTAGTGTCTGTTCATAAAAAAAAATTTTAATTTAACGTTTACCACGTAGATAACTGCCTTTTGGAGGGTAAAGAAACAAAACAATTGTAGCCAAAAAACAAATCCAAATAGTAGCTGATTTTTGTCGTTAACCTTAAAATATACCGATGTCAACTATCAAAACTAACTCAAAAATATTTAATTAGGCAATCCAACGATGTGTCAAAATGGCGGCTTTCCAAAAGTTACAAATTAAGCTCAAATTTTTTTTCTAGAATATTACTGAGCATAAAATTCCGCTTTGCCCCATTTGACCGACGTTATATCTCTTATAGTTTCCGAGATACCCTGTACACTACTCGTGTAAAAATGATTTTTCTAAAACTCAGAATTTTCGCACTCGGCTGACGCCTTGTGCTAAATATATTATCCTAGTTTAAAAAGTATCACTTTCATTACTTGTTATGTAATATAGTATAACCAGACCCACATAGCTACCACTTTTTTATTGGTGAAAAAAAAATTCAAGAATTTGCTTACTTTTTTTGTAATTTGGGTCAAGGAACCGCAAGGCAAACTTTAGCGCAGCCGTAACCATTTTTTGTAGTCAGCCAAAGATAAATCATGCATGCAAAAAGAAGTTAAACAACCCTCCGCTTTCTTAACTTGCAAATGTATTCCATTTCCTTTTTATAACACTGACAAGCCGAGTGGGCAGTGGACACTAAAATCTTTTTAATGCATGCTTTCGTGCGGTAAAATTGTACCATTTTATTATATAACGCTCTTTGAAACTAAACGTGAATTAATTTTTAGCAGCTGTAAATTTTCTTGTATAATAAAAGCTTGGTGTAAATTTTTGCCCTACGCACGCAATGGCATATTTAACGACGATATGAGAAACTTTATTTGAACTTACAACACAACCGGGTATTCAATTCAATCAATGACGCCCATGTCATAATTTTTTATGGCAGAGCCACCCATGCTATTGTCATATGTGTCAGATGTCAAAAAATTACAGTTATGACGCCATTTTGAATTTTTTTAAATAGTAACCCCCATACATGGGAATGGCATAGGGGGCTCCGCCATAAAAAATTACGTATCTCCAGAAAAAATGGAGTTTCTAATCTCAAAGCTTCTGTTAATTCGGTGATAACAAAATCCCCAACTTCGAAGCCTCGTATCTCCGGAACGGCTGAAAATAAATATTGACAATTATACATTTTTAATGTTGGAACAAATAGGCGAATGCAGCTGGCTTACTACAAGGTAGGGTTGCCATTTAAGAAAATTCAATATGGCGTCGTATCTGTCAAATTTGTAAACATAAATTTTTTTGTACATTAAATTTGGCTTCTTCACTAAAAGCTGTTGGGGAATACATAATTGTTTTCTTATTGTGGTCGATAGCAAAGTCGCCAATCGGGTGAGACACTTAAAATAATGGCCCTGTACAAAACTTTATTATTATTCAAGAAACATTGTTGTCTCCAACCTTCAAGCAGACATGTTATTTATCTCAGATTAAATGTACAAGATACATAACGCCCATAAGAAATTAACAGGCAAGTCGAGTTTTTTACCTTTAGTTCATTGGTGTAATCATGTTACGTTTTCAGGTGTGGAAAAACTGTGTCTAGATTAATAACCCCAAAAGGGAATAGCTTGTTTTTGTTTTTATTTATTTTTGACGCGACCTTTAAGTTGGACTTTGACTTTGGGTATCTTAAGTTAGAATAGGCAACCAACTGTCTTCGTCCTACGTTTGGGTTAGTATCGTTTTATTCCTGTTACGATGTACCATTGCGCCCAAAAAAACTGGGCCAGCGAAATTGTTGTTGTAGAGTAGCTCCTTGACTATAAGAAAAATGTAAAATCTATTGAGGAAATGTTATCATTGTTGTTATAATAGTTATCATGGAAGTGAAAAGGTTTAACAACAATACCACAATTTTAGAAATACGAGAAAAAATGAAAATAGCATTGGTGAGAAACTGTCGAGCCTCTTACATATTCAAAGAAGGGTGGCTAGTTGTTTCTACAACATCGCCTGAAACAGACTGTAAAATGCCAAGGGTGGTTCAAGTTGAATAAAAACGAACTTTAAATTTGTATTAACAAATTATTTTATTTACTGTATCTTCCGTTATTTACGAAATCTACAATAAGTTAAATCAAATACAATTTGACATTATCTGAAATCAATCTTAAATTTAAATACCGGATCAGTAACGATTGAAATAAAATATTGTTTTAAGATCAAAACAATACAACTAACTATGTACAGTAATACTACTAAAAAATACTAAATCAAAAATACAATAACCTTTGATTATGAAATAAATATAAATCTCAACAACCTATGAACAGTTGTTCAAAATCTATAAATCAAAAATGGTTTTTACATTTAAACCTTAAAATAGCCCGAACATAATAATGCTCAAAATTAACTTTTTATTCGAAAAGATTCACTTAATGTCAAAGTCACTTTTCTATTTTTTATAATCACGAAAACAGTGGTTTTTATAAATTGTTTATTAACCACAAGGCGGGCAAATCAATGTCGAATGATTTTTAAAAACTATGAAAGTGTTTTACATTTACATACAAATGTAGCTTGGATGCATGTGGCTGAAGTTAGAAACGGATTCAGAAACGATTCCACCAACGAGTTCCCAATATTGGGAGATATAAGATATAATTGAAAAAATACGTTTTTCTTACATGTTGTATAGTCAGCTGGCCCAGACAGTAAAAATTATTTGTGATATACATACGGGGGTTTGTTCTGAAAATTGGTCAGTCTGCCAGGGGCTGCAGGGGTGGATAACTTATTAAAATTAATAAATTATCAAAATTGGTCCCAAGAAAGAGTAAACGATTTTTGTAGACCGTTAGATTTTGATATGAGGTAAGAATCAATATTAACAAAGTTTTTATACACCAGAAACGAAAAAAGTCAGGGGCGGCGGGGGTGAAATTATGTCATTAAAGTTACCATTGGGAATAATAAATAGTAAACGAATTTGGTACACCACTAGATTTTGCCAAAATATAAGGTTTACAACTAAAAAAGTTATTATATATCAGAAACGAAAAAAGTCAGGGGCGGCGGGGGTGAAATTTATTAATTAAAGTTACTATTGGGAATAATAAATAGTAAACGAATTTGGTACACCACTAGATTTTGCCAAAATATAAGGTTTACAACTGAAAAAGTTATTATATGTCAGAAACGGATAAAGTCAGGGGCGGCGAGGGTGAAATTAATTAATTAAAGTTACTATTGGGAATAATAAATAGTAAACGAATTTGGTACACCACTAGATTTTGCCAAAATATAAGGTTTACAACTAAAAAAGTTATAATATATCAGAAACGAAAAAAGTCGGGGGCGGCGGGGGTGAAATTTATTAATTAAAGTTACTATTGGGAATAATAAATAGTAAACGAATTTGGTACACCACTAGATTTTGCCAAAATATAAGGTTTACAACTAAAAAAGTTATTATATGTCAGAAACGGCAAAAGTCAGGGGCGGCGAGGGTGAAATTGATTTATTAAAGTTACTATTGGGAATAATAAATAGTAAACGAATTTGGTACACCACTAGATTTTGCCAAAATATAAGGTTTACAACTGAAAAAGTTATTATATGTCAGAAACGGATAAAGTCAGGGGCGGCGAGGGTGAAATTAATTAATTAAAGTTACTATTGGGAATAATAAATAGTAAACGAATTTGGTACACCACTAGATTTTGCCAAAATATAAGGTTTACAACTAAAAAAGTTATTATATGTCAGAAACGAAAAAAGTCAGGGGCGGCGGGGGTGAAATTTATTAATTAAAGTTACTATTGGGAATAATAAATAGTAAACGAATTTGGTACACCACTAGATTTTGCCAAAATATAAGGTTTACAACTAAAAAAGTTATTATATACCAGAAACGAAAAAAGTCAGGGGCGGCGAGGGTGAAATTAATTAATTAAAGTTACTATTGGGAATAATAAATAGTAAACGAATTTGGTACACCACTAGATTTTGCCAAAATATAAGGTTTACAACTAAAAAAGTTATTATATACCAGAAACGAAAAAAGTCAGGGGCGGCGAGGGTGAAATTAATTAATTAAAGTTACTATTGGGAATAATAAATAGTAAACGAATTTGGTACACCACTAGATTTTGCCAAAATATAAGGTTTACAACTAAAAAAGTTATTATATGTCAGAAACGGCAAAAGTCAGGGGCGGCGAGGGTGAAATTAATTAATTAAAGTTACTATTGGGAATAATAAATAGTAAACGAATTTGTTACACCACTAAATTTTGTCAAATTGTGACAATATGACCCTAGATATAAAAATAAACATTAGCATTTAATACCTTCTGAGAAATCAATAATAACATTTTTTTGAAATTGCCGCTATTTTTTGGGCTACCCTATACATCGATAGTTCTACATTTTGGTTATTATTTGTATGACGCAGATTCACCTTTAGTTAAGAGTAAAAATTAAACACTAATTTTTAAAGAATTATTTTTGTTTTGGGGGGAATTTACACTTGTCCACATGACGTCGGTTGTATATTACCAATAACATTTAAATTACATTGTAAAAAGATGTTTAATCCATAGTTTTGGGCACGATAATCACTTTTTCATAATAAAGTTTTTGCCCTACATCTTTAGTTACCATGATACAAGAATTTAAAAAAACATTATTGTTTAGAGTTCAGATACCAAACACAGTTGAAGTTGCGGTTATAGCAAATTCCCCCTAAGTGGTCATTTTCGCTACGAACGTTTATGAAGGATTGGGAAAGCGATTTAAATTTTTTATTGAGTACTTGTAGTTGTTCTTTTTTAGTACAGTTGTTGATTTCTTTAACATCATATTATATATGTAGTTTACAGAATATTGAAGTTTTCTTATAGATATATCTATACGTTTATGGTAATTGGGTTTTATGTATGTTCACATTCGAATTTATACATATAATATATTGTAGAAGCGTAAATATTTTTCTTGCTTATTTTTTTTAATTAGTCAGTTTTAAATTACATGATGCCTAACACATCTGGGAGACCGGTAAAACACAAGAAAATTAATCCGGTCAACATTGCTGCTTTTATTAATGTTGGTCGTTCTACACTAAGATCATTACAGCAGTGCTCAATAAGGCCAAAAAATTCACCCTTAAGCAAAATTTGTAATTTTATTAATGTAAAAGATACATTTAAAAACCGAATGTCTGTTAAACATGTCTTAGAAAGACATTCTGAAGATTTACAGCCACTATTAGATCTCAACATGCAACACACGCATGAAAATACTGACAGCAATTTATCCAGTGCTAACACAGAGTATTCTGCCTCTATTTCTAATTTACCAGCCTTTGAAGAAAATGATATTATGATTGATACCCCTAATAATACAACAAATGCTTCATATTCATTTATTAGTGATAAATTAAATAATGAAAGTAAAGATTATTTCGACTTGTTCTCCAGGTCAAACATGGTGTGTTCCTCGCCGCTTTCAGATGTACTACCGACAGCAGTCGCAAACAAACATAACCTTTCTTACACTACTCAAAACGAGTTTGATACATCAGTTATTTCTAATTCTGTAAGTTTTCATAGGAATATGAAGAAAAATACATTAGATTTAATGAATGATTTAAAAAATAATGTTGCCGTTTCAGAGGCAGAAAAATATGTTTGTAAACAAACCGAAGTTTTACCCGAAAACACAGCACATCAAAACTTTAATTTGCTTTATACAGACTTAATACAGTGCAATGAAAGTAAGGATGACATCATAGCTGACTCAGAGTACCGGCACATTATTGCAAAAAAAAGTCTTTTGAAGCATGATATTACTTGCACTGTGCCATTTAAAGGACATAGATCTAATAAAAATGGCGAGTTAATCGAATATGGGCAGTGCAAGCAGCACAATTGTAGAAAATATAAGTTTACTTATATACCTCAAGGTAGTCGCATATTGTTAAAGGTTTTTTTCACAGGTCCGATACAAATAAATCACTTTGAAGAATTTGCCTATCAATTAAGAGGACAGGAAAGAAAGCATGTCAAAGCTCTTCTTGAAACTAGATTACCAAACGTCGTTCGACATCAACATATTAAAGAAGTGGATCCTCATATATTTGCGGATGGTAACTGGCAACAACTTAGATCTTCTTATGTATATCAAAAAGCAAGATCAGAAATGGCTTCTGAAAACGACAAACATGTAGATCCGTTATTTGATTTAATTCTTAAATCCACATGTCAAACTAAGGGAGCAGAATACATTCAAGTTCCATCGGGAAAGCCCTTAGTTTACTTGTATTCAGAAGATCAAGTCAATATTCTATTAAAAAACTGTAAATATGTAGATGCATATTTTGATGCCACAGGTTCTGTAATTTTGCCAACTCCTTATGATAGGACCAGTACAATTTTATATTACGCTTTAGTTGTTAATGTCGAAGGTATTATTGTCCCAGTCGCAGAACTTATTAGTGGGAAACATGACTCAAGTACGATAACGAGTTTTTTACTACATTTTAGGTATTTTGTTACGACTATGTTTAAAAAGTCTCCAATATTTCGTGTAGTAGTAACCGATTGGAGTATGGCGCTAATTATTTCCGTTTGTCAAGCTCTTAATGATATGACACTTTTTACATATTTGAACATTTGTTTTAAATACACAACTAATATACTGGACGACAGAAGAGGGGAAAGTCTTGTGATCATTAAAACATGCTGTGGCCACTTCATAAAAATGATATTTAAAAGAGTGTCTTCGTATAAATTTAGCATTAAATGTAGGTGTATTATTATTGATGCTGTAGCAGTTTTAATGCAATGCTCTTCATTGGAAGAATTATCATTTCAATTTGAAAATATATGTGTACTTCTCCTGTCACCTAGATTTGACAAAAATATAGAAAACGCAATTTCTAATCTGGCCACCAACGATTATGAAGCTTCTGATTTTTTTATGGGTATAAGAGATTATATCTCACCAAAAGAAGAGTTACTCATGGATGAGAAGGTGCGGGGAGGGTATGAATTTTCTCCGTTCTTTAATCTATTTTTTCAGATTTATGACAGCCAAAAAAGTCAGATTGAAAAAAATTCTGAGGAAGAGAACTTAGAAGTTAATCCTTTTCGGTCACAGGAATTAATAAATTATATTTTAAAGCGTTTAATGCCATTTGCACCTCTTTGGACCGATATTTTGCAGCATGGAAGATTTAGCAACTCCAACGTAGAAAGCTGGTTTAAAATTGTTAAATCTGAACTAGCACCACGTAAAATAAAATTAGGGCGATTCATTGATGCAACAAACGATCGTATAAAGACTAGTCTAAAAGCCATTGATTTAAAAATCGGAAAAGCACCGAAGAGGAAACAAAAAATTTATCATACAGAAGTAGATGATCTGAGTGCAAAAGAAGAATGGGGCAGTAAAAGCCAAATAACAACAGCGAAACGGAGTTTTTTAGTGGCAAGACATCTAAGTAGCTTAAACCATTTTATAAAAAATAAAAGTATTAACGATCAATTAGGACTACAGGAAGAACCAAACGACGCGGAAACTTCTGAATCTTCCATATCAATTAAATCATCTAACATGAATGAAGAGCTAGTATGCAGTAACCAAGAGGTATCCAATCAATCTTTGAATTTGGATCTAACCAGTGACATCAATGACGTACTGGATACCACAATAAAAGAGGAAAAACCTGGTTTAAATTCACTGGAAAATGGTTTGCTTTTTAACAGGAAGTATTATCTCAATGCCGCCTTAAAGAATAATTTTGTTGTGGGGAAATTTGAACTTGATAATGAAATAATTTCTTTAAGTAGTAGTGACTACCGAACACTGGCATCAACTCATGATATAAAGGGAGAAAAAGAAAATCCTAGATGGCTTACAGATTATGTAATTGATACGGCCGCTGCATCCATACTACAAAATAATAATTTTGTCTACTACATTGATACCATTTCCGCTTGTGTTCTTTTCGGCGAGGTGTTTGGTCTTTCTTCCAATTTTAAACCAATCTTACGAACGTTTGAAGGTATCCAAATTATTCTTATTCCTTATAATATTAATGAAAATCATTGGATTCTATTAGTGGTTGAGCTTCAAAAGAATAATCTTTATATTTTAAATCCTGGACAAAATTATCCTATTCCGGAAAACGAGATATTAAAACAAATTAAACATTATTTGACTGCTCGCAATAGGATTCATCCATTAAATAAGATAAATGTAAGAAAATTTAAATTAAACTTCATAGACAAATATCCAAAACAGCACGAAAGGGATCAAGAAAATTGTGGAGTTTATGTCATTAAATATATTTCGGATTTGGCATTATCAAACACCATAGAAGGCTTTAAAAGTAAATGCAAAGATAATCATACATTTAATGCGGAAGAATATAGAATTGACATTCAAAATATGCTTTTGTTAAACTCAAAACCAATGTTCGACAAATGCATATATTGTGGTTTAAAAACAGAAGAACAATATGTTCAATGTTCGTTATGTGAGAGATGGTCTCATGTTAAAGAACAATGTTCAAAGCTAAGCAGCAGCATAGAATACAATGAAATTAAAAAACAAAAATTCACTTACATCTGTACCTTGTGCCAGTAAAGTTCAAAATGTATATTGAATATTATAGTAGCTTAAATATTATTGCTAGAATTCTATTCTCTCTCCTTATTTCATAACTGAAATTAATTGATGATTTTATTATAATCTTTTGCTAAATATCCCTGACTTTTTCCGTTTTTGGTCTATAGAAACTTTTATAGTTATAAAACTTATGTTTTGGCAAAATCTAGTGGTGTACCAAATTCGTTTACTATTTATTATTCCCAATGGTAACTTTAATTAATAAATTTCACCCCCGCCGCCCCTGACTTTTTTCGTTTCTGATATATAGAAACTTTTTTAGTTATAAACCTTATATTTTGGCAAAATCTAGTGGTGTACCAAATTCGTTTACCATTTAATATTCCCAATAGTAACTTTAATAAATCAATTTCACCCTCGCCGCCCCTGACTTTTGCCGTTTCTGACATATAATAACTTTTTTAGTTGTAAACCTTATATTTTATCAAAATCTAGTAGTGTACCAAATTCGTTTACTATTTATTATTCCCAATAGTAACTTTAATTAATTAATTTCACCCTCGCCGCCCCTGACTTTATCCGTTTCTGACATATAATAACTTTTTCAGTTGTAAACCTTATATTTTGGCAAAATCTAGTGGTGTACCAAATTCGTTTACTATTTATTATTCCCAATAGTAACTTTAATTAATAAATTTCACCCCCGCCGCCCCTGACTTTTGCCGTTTCTGACATATAATAACTTTTTTAGTTGTAAACTTTATATTTTATCAAAATCTAGTGGTGTACCAAATTTGTTTACTATTTATTATTCCCAATAGTAACTTTAATTAATTAATTTCACCCTCGCCGCCCCTGACTTTTGCCGTTTCTGACATATAATAACTTTTTTAGTTGTAAACCTTATATTTTATCAAAATCTAGTAGTGTACCAAATTCGTTTACTATTTATTACTCCCAATGGTAACTTTAATTAATTAATTTCACCCTCGCCGCCCCTGACTTTTGCCGTTTCTGGTATATAATAACTTTTTTAGTTATAAACCTTATATTTTGGCAAAATCTAGTGGTGTACCAAATTCGTTTACCATTTAATATTCCCAATAGTAACTTTAATAAATCAATTTCACCCTCGCCGCCCCTGACTTTTACCGTTTCTGACATATAATAACTTCTTTAGTTGTAAATCTTATATTTTGGCAAAATCTATTGGTGTACCAAATTCGTTTACCATTTAATATTCCCAATAGTAACTTTAATTAATAAATTTCACCCCCGCCGCCCCTGACTTTTTTCGTTTCTGGTATATAATAATTTTTTTAGTTGTAAGCCTTATATTTTGGCACAATCTAGTGGTGTACCAAATTCGTTTACTATTTATTATTCCCAATAGTAACTTTAATTAATTAATTTCACCCTCGCCGCCCCTGACTTTTTCCGTTTCTGACATATAATAACTTTTTTAGTTGTAAACCTTATATTTTGGCAAAATCTAGTGGTGTACCAAATTCGTTTACTATTTATTATTCCCAATGGTAACTTTAATTAATAAATTTCACCCCCGCCGCCCCTGACTTTTTTCGTTTCTGATATATAGAAACTTTTTTAGTTATAAACCTTATATTTTGGCAAAATCTAGTGGTGTACCAAATTCGTTTACCTTTTAATATTCCCAATAGTAACTTTAATAAATCAATTTCACCCTCGCCGCCCCTGACTTTTACCGTTTCTGACATATAATAACTTCTTTAGTTGTAAATCTTATATTTTGGCAAAATCTATTGGTATACCAAATTCGTTTACTATTTATTATTCCCAATGGTAACCTTAATTAATAAATTTCACCCCCGCCGCCCCTGACTTTTTCGTTTCTGATATATAGAAACTTTTTTAGTTATAAACCTTATATTTTGGCAAAATCTAGTGGTGTACCAAATTCGTTTACTATTTATTATTCCCAATAGTAACTTTAATTAATTAATTTCACCCTCGCCGCCCCTGACTTTTGCCGTTTCTGACATATAATAACTTTTTTAGTTGTAAACCTTATATTTTGGCAAAATCTAGTGGTGTACCAAATTCGTTTACTATTTATTATTCCCAATAGTAACTTTAATTAATTAATTTCACCCTCGCCGCCCCTGACTTTATCCGTTTCTGACATATAATAACTTTTTCAGTTGTAAACCTTATATTTTGGCAAAATCTAGTGGTGTACCAAATTCGTTTACTATTTATTATTCCCAATGGTAACTTTAATTAATTAATTTCACCCTCGCCGCCCCTGACTTTTGCCGTTTCTGACATATAATAACTTTTTTAGTTGTAAACCTTATATTTTATCAAAATCTAGTGGTGTACCAAATTTGTTTACTATTTATTATTCCCAATAGTAACTTTAATTAATAAATTTCACCCCCGCCGCCCCTGACTTTTTTCGTTTCTGATATATAATAACTTTTTTAGTTGTAAACCTTATATTTTGGCAAAATCTAGTGGTGTACCAAATTCGTTTACTATTTATTATTCCCAATAGTAACTTTAATTAATAAATTTCACCCCCGCCGCCCCTGACTTTTTTCGTTTCTGATTAATAATAACTTTTTTAGTTGTAAACCTTATATTTTGGCAAAATCTAGTGGTGTACCAAATTCGTTTACTATTTATTATTCCCAATAGTAACTTTAATTAATTAATTTCACCCTCGCCGCCCCTGACTTTATCCGTTTCTGACATATAATAACTTTTTCAGTTGTAAACCTTATATTTTGGCAAAATCTAGTGGTGTACCAAATTCGTTTACTATTTATTATTCCCAATAGTAACTTTAATTAATAAATTTCACCCCCGCCGCCCCTGACTTTTGCCGTTTCTGACATATAATAACTTTTTTAGTTGTAAACTTTATATTTTATCAAAATCTAGTGGTGTACCAAATTTGTTTACTATTTATTATTCCCAATAGTAACTTTAATTAATTAATTTCACCCTCGCCGCCCCTGACTTTTGCCGTTTCTGACATATAATAACTTTTTTAGTTGTAAACCTTATATTTTATCAAAATCTAGTAGTGTACCAAATTCGTTTACTATTTATTACTCCCAATGGTAACTTTAATTAATTAATTTCACCCTCGCCGCCCCTGACTTTTGCCGTTTCTGGTATATAATAACTTTTTTAGTTATAAACCTTATATTTTGGCAAAATCTAGTGGTGTACCAAATTCGTTTACCATTTAATATTCCCAATAGTAACTTTAATAAATCAATTTCACCCTCGCCGCCCCTGACTTTTACCGTTTCTGACATATAATAACTTCTTTAGTTGTAAATCTTATATTTTGGCAAAATCTATTGGTGTACCAAATTCGTTTACTATTTATTATTCCCAATGGTAACTTTAATTAATAAATTTCACCCCCGCCGCCCCTGACTTTTTTCGTTTCTGATATATAGAAACTTTTTTAGTTATAAACCTTATATTTTGGCAAAATCTAGTGGTGTACCAAATTCGTTTACTATTTATTATTCCCAATAGTAACTTTAATTAATTAATTTCACCCTCGCCGCCCCTGACTTTTGCCGTTTTTGACATATAATAACTTTTTTAGTTGTAAACCTTATATTTTGGCAAAATCTAGTGGTGTACCAAATTCGTTTACTATTTATTATTCCCAATAGTAACTTTAATAAATCAATTTCACCCTCGCCGCCCCTGACTTTTGCCGTTTCTGACATATAATAACTTTTTTAGTTGTAAACCTTATATTTTGGCAAAATCTAGTGGTGTACCAAATTCGTTTACTATTTATTATTCCCAATGGTAACTTTAATGAATTAATTTCACCCCCGCCGCCCCTGACTTTTTTCGTTTCTGGTGTATAAAAACTTTGTTAATATTGATTCTTACCTCATATCAAAATCTAACGGTCTACAAAAATCGTTTACTCTTTCTTGGGACCAATTTTGATAATTTATTAATTTTAATAAGTTATCCACCCCTGCAGCCCCTGGCAGACTGACCAATTTTCAGAACAAACCCCCGTATGTATATCACAAATAATTTTTACTGTCTGGGCCAGCTGACTATACAACATGTAAGAAAAACGTATTTTTTCAATTATATCTTATATCTCCCAATATTGGGAACTCGTTGGTGGAATCGTTTCTGAATCCGTTTCTAACTTCAGCCACATCTTGGATGCAACCAATTTCTTTTGATTGCAAATATTTGCAAAACTGCTCGTACTTTGATTGGATTGACAACTAGATTAGATCCTACCTTGATCTACAGGTCTTCTATTTTAAATAATCAAACATTTCACAAGTACAAATACATCACAAAACTGTTTTTCTTATATCACATAATGAGGTCAGAGTGTAGACCTTCAGAGTGGAATTATTTTACGGGAACTTAAGAGTACAGTCAACTGCGAGTATAACCACGAGATAATAACACGAGTTTTGTAAGAACACGAGTTATTTTTAATCTATTTTGAGCCTGAGAAACGGGAGTGTTTGACAGGAAATTCACAGTAAGAAATGCAGTTGATGTCTTGCTTTACTTTATTGGAGACTGCCAAAACGAGAATGTTTGACAGGAATTTGCCGAAAGCCGAGTGTGACTTGGCGCGATACGTTCAGTTGCTGACGTACAGAACGGGGGTGTCTTGCCAGCGAGATTTTCTTAAAACTCCGAAAAAACAAAGCGTTACTGAACAATGTGAGATACTATTTCTATCTTCTTTAGAGACCGACCGACGGGGGTGTCGGAAACGGCGAGAGATTTACGTCAAAATCGAGCGTGTCTTGACCCCGAGATATCTACTTCGTATCTGGCTTCTGATCTGACCGACGGGTCGCGGACCAGCAAGAAACCTGTGACCTCCAGAAGGGCCAATGATTGATTAGTGACGCGAAATAGGGACCAATAGAAATCTATATTTTAGATTAGGGGTGAGAGAAGACAAACGAGAAATGCAAACCGTCTGTCTGTATTCTATAAATAGAAATTTCTTGGAATGTTATCGAGTTGAGACGTGTAAATTTGTCTATTTGAGAGTTTTAAACTGAGGAAATTTTATGATTTATTCTGTTTTTGATGCATTGATTTTTAGAAAGGGCAAATTAAAGATATTTTAATGAGAGTAATAATTATTGAAAATTTAATAATTCCAGTGTTGGAACTAGTTTTCCAACAAGCATATTGTGTTTTAAAATGTAACAAAAATAAAACAAAATTTTTTAATATTAGGTTCCAATAAATTTTAATCATATTTAAACCTTAATATAATAACATGTTTTTAATATTTGGTAGTTGCACCATTATTATCGATTAATGCTTGTAAACGTCGTGGCATACTTAACACTAGGTTTCTCGTATACTTTTGCGTTATTGCATCCCATGCTTGCATTATCCTTTGGCTTAATTCAATCCGAGTTCTAGGCTGGAAGTTATGTTTATACATACATTTTGTCACCTCGCCTCAAACGTTTTCAATTAGGTTGATATCCGGACTTTTCGAGAGCCAAGGCAGAACTCGAATTTGATTTTCTTCTAAATAATCTTGAACTGCGTCGACAGATGGTATCATAACTTGGTTTAGTATGTTGCAATATAATGGTGCATTGAGCCTCCCCTGCACTATTTAGCAAACTCCTGGGCCCCTTGCACTAATCCAGCCCCAAACGTTCATAGAAAAGCGTCCGATTTGATTAGTCTTATTTGTATATCTTCCATCGTATCTCGTACCAGAAGGTCTATAAACGCGTATTTTCCCATTATTGCATGATTGAAAGGTTTTTCATCGGAAAATATTACGGTTTCCCATATATTACCTTGATTTATATATTCATAAGCAAATTCTACTCTTCTCTGTTTGTTTGCTTCGGTCAAAAATATTTTATTAGCAGCGCAACAACTTTTTATATCTGAACTACGAATACTTCTACACGCTGTATTAGCTGAACCAGGAAAATGTATTTCTTTTTAGCTTGTATAGCTGTTTCGAAAGGATGATCTTTTAGAAAATTAATTAATTCTATATCTTGGCCGTCATTCGAAATTTTGGGGTGACTAGAACATGCTTTTCTTACAATACTTCAATATTCTGCAATTTTGTGCTTAGCCAACAACACGGTATTTTTGCTAATCCCTAATTCATCTGCGATGTTTCCTATTTGATGCCCATCTCTCAATCGAGTGTAAATGATCGCTTTTTGCTCGGTGGTTAACGATTTCAAAAAATATTTCTTTTGACACGTCACTGTCAGTCACAAAATTAAATTAAATTGACAACTTAAAAAAAAAGCTAATAGTCTGGGAGATTAAACTACATTTTGCTGTCCCAGTTTTTTTTTGGCGCAATGGTACGTGTGTTTGTTGTAAAAACAATTTTAAAAATGTTTAACTGTTTTATAAGGTATTTAGTTTTTATTTAGTTTTTCCATGCTATCTGTAATTATATTTACTTATTTAGGTCTGATGATGCCAGTTTAAGGCGAAACATGTAACCACAATAAACAGACCGAAAATTTTTGATGCCGAGACTTGTTGTTGACTTGTGTCTTTTTTCTTACAAAATATTAAATATCAGGTCTTCTTGAGTATAAATGAACGAATTCTTCGAGATAAAACAGGTCCAAAACTCTTTTATCATATAAGTCATAGTTTGTTAAATTCGGTTAACCTTAACCAAAGTGACAGTTATTAAAATAAGTATTTCTAATTGTTGCATTTCCACAAACGTTACCTTGGTAACTACAAAAAAAAAAATGGTTTTACAAAATGTATACAGGATAGTATCAAATATTAATTTCTGTATATTTCCAAAGTTAAACTTATAAACTCTGAACGTAAACACACAAAAAAAATTCAAAAGTATTTTCTTGCTACAATGACATGCAAAAATGTTCACTCATTTCTCGCCTATGCCGTGTAAACTTCTTACCCTTTTACTGTAATCGTCATATTAATAATTTTCTATTTTTATAAACGAGGTCACACACAACTTATTGTTAATTACATTTTTATTTTCACAATGTACTTTTTCAGCTGTGTTTTTTAAAGTAACATTAAATATAAACGTAATATTAAGAGATTAATTAAATTTATTTGTATTTGAATTAAAAAGTAAATTACTGTTTGCACGCGACAATATGTGAAGCGAAAATGATAATAAAGTTTCAAAACGTATTCTAATTCTAAAAAAAACTATGCCATTTGATAAAATCGTTTAAAAAAATATTTTTAGAATTCATTTTTACAATTAATTTGATTTAGAATACGTACAGGGCGTCCCATTTTCGACACTTTTATAGGGTATTTTTGGGTCAAACTTAAAATGGTAAAATCAAAATTTGACAATTTCAAAATGACCCTATATTTTCCTAGTTAAAAGAGATACAGTAAAATCTTTTATACAGAAGGTTTATTATAACGATTGTTAATATTCTGCCGTTTTCAGAATAGGTAACCTCATTTTTTTAAATGGAACATCCTGTATATTTTAATCTGAAAATATATCATTTTAAATTCTCTTTTCAAATATATAACATATTACTATGGATGATATTGGTTTCCTAAGCGATTTATTTAAAGTTTATTAGAAACAACTATGCTGACATTCTAGTTGTTTTTAACATTTAACGTCAATTTCATTTTTACATAATATTCGTTTGTGAAAATGACTTATAAACATTAAAAAAAATGGATATAAATAAGAAACCAATATTATCCATGGTGTGTTATATATTTGAAAAGAGAATTTAAAGTGCTATATTTTTAGATTAAAATGTACAGGGTGTTCAATTTAAAAAAATGAGGTTAGGTCTGATAACTTTTTTACATGACCCCGTATACTTATTCTGACAATCATTATAAAGAAACTTTTGTAAAAAACATGTTTCTGTATCTCTTTTAACTAAGAAAATATAGGGTAATTTTGAAATTGTCAATTTTTTCATTTTGCCCCGTATTTCTTAAGCGAGCGATAATTTTCAAATTTTGATTCTGCCATTGTAAGAGTGACCTAAAACTACAAATACGGAGATACCCTATAAAAGTGTCGAAAATAGGACACCCTGTACACTATACAGGGTGTTCCTTAATGACGTGCTAATATTTTAAGGTGTGATTTCTCAAGTCATTTTATGAAGAAAAGTTCTTATAAACATATGTCCTAAACAGCTTAAATTTTTTGCTACAGGGTGTTGATTTTTTTTCTTTAATTAGTTTTTTGTAATATCTCCGAAAGTACTTTAGATAATATTTTCAATTTTGACATGTTCTAATAGGATATAAAACCACATATTTTAGTTATAAAAGTTATTTTTTTGTCCTTCCAGTGGCGTCGCTGCGAACATGTCCTCCTTTAGAAAAAAAGTGTTCTACTATTTATAACAATGCAAAATTTTCATTTATAAAAATTATAGGAAATGACTACCTACTAGGTATGCAAAATGAAACTAATTTAATTTAATTATTTTAATTAAGAACGGAAGGTCTAAGCAGAAAAACGCAAGATACCATTTTTATGCAGAATTGACCAGACTAATCAGAAATAATATCCACATGGAAAAATGTCAGTGGCGTACCACTTTATTTCTAAAAAATATCAGAGGAAATGTTTGCAGAGAGGCCACTGGGGGGACAAAAAAATAATTTTTATAACTAAAACATGTGGTTTTATGTCCGATTAGCATTTGTCAAAATGGAAAATATTATCTAAAGTACTTTCAGAGGTATTACAAAAAACACCCTGTAGCAAAATATTTAAGCCGTTTAGGACATAATATGTTTATATGAACTTTTCTTCATAAAATGACTTGAGAAATCACATCCTAAAATAGTAGCACGTCATTAAGGAACACCCTATATAATAATTATTATTTTTGTTTTTCAGAGATTTGATTGGCCTATAGCAAGACCAGTTGAAGACGATGAAACTGTTTTATTGGAACTTTACTCAAGAAACAGGTTGTTTGCTGACAAGTTGATTGGTTCATATCGCCTGGTGCTCCAAAAAGTGGTTCAGGATGGCCGAATTAATGTTTGTGATAGTTTGGTGGATAGCAATAATAAAAGTTTGGAGGTAAGGAAGTTACTACATACTAAAAATATTTAATATGTACATTTAAATGTTCTTAAATGGAAATGTCCCACCAGTTTAGGTAAGGCGGCTCCTTAAAGTCCTTTTAAGGAACACATGACCATATGCCTCTTGGTGAAATCACACACATAATCAATATCAGAAATACATAATCAGCACTTAAATATTGTATTTAAGAGTGAATTCGCCATTTCATTTGTTGTCTATGTCTAAACGTTTTTGACCTATTTGAATTTTTTAGTCAAAAATGACGTTTGCAAGCCTTAGAATAATTATCAATTTTTTCTATAAAGAAGCCTTATTTATTTAATTCAAGTGGGATTTCTTGTTATAAAGGACCTGCTTTAATAGATTTTTTATAATATTTTGATAACTATTAATATAGGGTGTTAAAAAAAATAAGATTAAAAATGAAAATGAAAAACTGTCAAAAGTCCAGATTTTCAAATGAAAACACACAAATTTTATAATTATTTCTTATTTAGCATTAAAAATAAGAGTAAGTTTGTATAAGATTGTATATCCCAAAAATTCTTAGTTTTCGAAATATTGCCAATTTAATATTTTTATATGGGGATTTTGCTGCAGATTTTAGGTTTATTTACTCTTAGTTGACTATGACGGCGTTGAAAAACAATCAAATGCTAAAAAATCTATAAGGCTGTCACTTACCATTTAAACATTATTAATAAGCACATTGTGATGGCTTCTGGCTTCTGTTTTTGCGGATATCGAATGGCAAATGTGACATGATATAACTTTATCACATTCTCCATAAATAATAAATTAGTTTAAATAATCTTCGTTTGTATAATTTAAGCGCCCGTGAATGATTATTAATAATGTTAAGTGACAGCGTCATAGATTTTTTTAGCATTTGATTGTTTTTCAATGCCGCCATAGCCAACTAAGGGTAACTGAACTTAAAATCTGCAGCAAAATCTCCATATAAAAATATTAAATTGGCAATATTTCGAAAACTAACAATTTTTGGAATACACAACCTTATACAAACTTACCCTTATTTTTAATGCTAAATAAGAAATAATTATAAAATTTGGGTGTTTCCATTTAAAAATCTGGACTTTTGACTGTTTTTTCATTTTCATTTTTAATCTTATTTTTTAAACACCCTGTATTAATAGTTATCAAAATATTATAAAAAATCTATTAAATCAGGTCCTTTATAACAAGGAATTCCACTTAAATTAAATAAATAAGGCTTCTTTATAGAAAAAATTGATAATTATTCTAAGGCTCGCAAACGTAATTTTTGACATAAAAATTCAAATATGTCAAAAACGTTTAGACATAGCTATAGGACATGGTATACAAAATCTGCCTAGAATCTTGCATAGAATGCAAAAATGTAATAATATATAGGATGTCCTATTTAAAATAAGCAAGTTGACACTTACTTCCGGTATAACCGGAAGTGCCACTATTATGAAAATATTTTAGGCCGGTCGCCCCCAGCAGCATCAGCATACTGTCAAATTTTCAAAATTTTCCTATGTATAGTTTTCTATATATAGATCGATTCGGTTCCCGTTGGAAACCCTGTATAGTAGAATTTTTTAGTAGGTATACCACTTTTGAAAAAAAAAATTGTTGTTACAAACATCGTGTAGCCCATCCCGTTATATTCAAGGTGGCCCATTTGTCTGACAAAGTAATATACCGTCTCTACTATTAAAGATATCAAAAAAAAGTTTTTATAAAAGTTGTGAGGTATAAAAAAATAATGTTCTAAAATTATTTTTAAATATACAGGATGGCCCAGCAAAGTAGGACAATAAAAAGATACATTTTTTTAAATGTTTCCTTATAAAATTCTCCCTATGACGCCATATTTAGTTTTTTTAAATTTTGCAACGTTGCCAAACAAAATGCAAAATTCTTAAAATTTTGGAAAAAACAAGATAGTAAAAAATTACCTGTATTTCTCAATAAGAGTATCGAAAATTTCTTGTAAATTGTAAAGTTTAGGGATATAAAGACTGTCTTAAATCTTTAAATACCTAAAATTTTGTACAGGGTGTTTTCTGTTGGCCTCCAAATATACAAAATTTTAAAATACAATAACTCTGTTTTTTTAAATGAAACACCCTATATTTATTAGGCTCGTCTGAGAGATAATATCTCTTATACAATATTATTGTAAGTATCTTTTATTATTGTTAAGTCACACCTATACCTAAATTTATTCGTTACTCGTATCCAGACAGACGACAACCCAATAAACCAGCTTTGGAAAATTAATGGAGAAGTTTGACAGAACAGGAAGCGTGACTATGACCATAAAAGAAATGAAAGAAAAACTGTTTGAACGAAAGAAAACGAGCTAAATGATTTATTAACAAATAAATAGTTTGCAGCGACTTTCTTTTTGTTTTTGTATCTTAACATTTGGATGTTATTATAAATTCATAATGGTACTGAGTGCTATTATGAAGGTCATAATGACATCCAAATGATAATGCTCAATACGTCATAATGGCACTGTCGTAGATTAACAAATTTAGTGAACCCCAGTGTTTTCGTCACCAGCCACCACTGAATTGCAATGGCAAAGATTAAAGACAGCTGGAGTCTTATTATAAGTGGATATTCCCTCTATGAGCTTTCTAAAAATAAACTTGCTATAAAAATATAAAACTAGACCAATTTTAAAACTTTAACTTTGCCGGTCTCGATATACCAGTTGTCACCTAATTTAAAATAAGATGAATGCAACATCTAATACAAAACTTTCGTGGGGGAATAAAAGTAGAATAGCCAATCAGGTTACGCCGCATTTGCTGACAGCAGTCAAGAAACCGTTGAACGTAACGTAAATAAAAAGTTAAGTGTATTTTTAAAATTCTGAATCTCCTTTTATCAAGAGCAATTCTGCGGAGGTATTTATTACTCTGTCCCTATCAGAACTCAGAAATATAATAACTTAAAAGACAAAAAGGTACTAACCAGCCTGAGTATAATATACTTCACGTACACTTTTAATGGCCGACGATGACACAGGTCATTTCTAGTCAGTGGCAGCTCGCGGTCTTAAAAAATGGTGAAGAGCTAGGTATAGTGCGGGTACTTAAATAAACATTGACTAATTTCTATTTTTATTACGTACAAACACTAGCGTTGCCAGACGTCCCGTATTTTCCGGGATTGGCCCGAATTTCAAGGTTTTGTCCCGCGTCCCGGGTCTGTTTTTTAAGAATCAAATACATTTTTAAAAGTCTCTAATGAAAAATATTTCAATGTGACTTCCCTAAGGGTACGAAAAAGAAAAATAAACCTAATCTTTTGGTATACTGCCGAACTAAAGAAGGTAAGATTTTCTTTTACAGATTTTATATTATTTCAGTACCTAAAGACGATTTAAAGATTTCATAAATTTATAAATAATAATTGTATATACATAAAAAATATATAAAAAATAAAAAATATATAAAAAATAAAAATAAAAATTTTTTTTCAAAATTATTAAAAAATGTATTTGATTTATTAACAAAATTTTCCTTTTTAATTACAGAACTATAACTACGCTAAGATGATGGCTTCTCCTCCACCCTGTTTACTTCAGCAGATTAAGTATTTTATACTAAGAACTTTTTAAAAAAATTTAAAAAATAAAATTACCACATATCTATCATATAAGTCTTGAATTTTGACTTTGGAAAGAACATTTTTTGTGAAAGAGTGTATTTTCTTGCCCAACCCACGGTGAACAAAGGATTTCCAATAATTTCCACCACTCATTCTGTCTACCCCCATATTTTTCAGACTAGGTCTGACGGCATTATGTGATAGAAACCTCTACCCCTGTTTAAATCTTGTACCTTAACTTCTATATCATCATTTTTGTACCAGTGTACTAGCTTGCCTACGTAACTTTTTTAGTTAGAGTTGACGATGACCTTTTCTAAGGTCGAAACATGTTCTCTTTCTCTTTTACCCATATAAACTACCCTTAAAAATATTTTTTCATTAAAGATATTGTGGTTTAGACCGACTTTTATTCCTATTAGATATTATATAGTTAGTTCATTCTATAACTGTTAAAACCCGCATTCATTTACCTGTTGTATTTGGTAAAAATTGTTATGTAACTGACCCCAGAGCCGTATTTATTTAAAAGTAACTATTAAATTCCTGATGATGTAAAGATAACATAAGATCATCTAAAAATTATTCAGGTTAAATTTAGGGCTAAATGGGGTCTCAAAAAATAAAATAAAAAATGCAGATCCGTATTTAAAAAATTAAAGTTGATAACAGTTCCACACAATCGAAACATTGTACCGAAATTCTAAAAACACGGTAGTATAAAGCTAAAAAAAAGTTGCTTTAATAATGTTGTATTGGTTTTTCGTAGCGTTTAAAATGAGTCAGATAAATTTAAAAAACAAAAACTCAAAATTTTAGTTTTTTCGAATATTTCAAAAAATAACAAATAAAGCTTTACAATATTACTGACCGATCCTGTATGTTTTATAGTTTCCGAAATACCCATGATGAGCATCGAATTTGGGACACCCTGTACGTAGGTAATTTTTTCGTTCCTGTTTTGAGGTTTTAGAATTGGTTGAAGTTAGATAGATTTTTAATGAGTTATAAAAAAATTAATGGTATGACCTTGCGCAACAGTTTTGACAAAAAGTAAGGATTTTAGCACCAAATTAATAATATAAATAACAAAACTAAAATTTGAAAACAGTTAGTGAAAAAAACCATTATCAAAATTAGTTTTCAAAGAAAAAATAACAATTAATTATAATTAACCTACATTAAGAAAACAAACGATCACTCATATTTCGCAATAAAAGTTAATTAAGAAATATTAAAAGATAACTGAGAAGAAAATATTTTTGAGGTGCCAAAATAGGTAGCGAATTGGGGTTACTTTGAAAGGTGAATAATTTGTCATAAATTATTAAGGTAGACAGCATTTAATGCCTAATTTTGCCCCTAAAAAACATGAGTTCACCTTATAAACCCACTTTATTAATCATAAATTTCTAAGGCACAGATACTTTTTTTAACAAGTTTTTTACTAAAAGTTTTTACGCTGTTTTCTGGTAAATATTGGCGGATGATCAACAGTTTTGTCTACCAAACAGCTTATTTTGAATTTTGTAGCATCAAGTCGCATGGGCCTGGTTGGTTAGTAAAATTGCCAGTATACTACAGCCGATTGAGCACAATGGTCCAAACCTGGCCTAAATGCGTCCAGCGTATGGACGGGCCCTCGAAGTAAAAAAATACTGCAGCCAAACGGCATATTATAATATATCCCTGTATCACAATATAATGACTAAAAAACTCGTTTTTCTCTTTTCCAGATATACTCTAACTACATTTATTAAAATTATATTTTATCATTTGATAGAGAAATCGCTATAGAACCTTCACATTTCTCAAAATATGTTATATTAATTTTTCAACACTAGTTTCCACATTTTATGTGTAGGGGAGAGTCTGGAACAGTGGCCACCATTTTGCAAAACCAATCAAATAAACCAGATTTTTCACTTTTTACTAACTCTTATATCAATAGAATATAGAGGCGTCATCTCCTCTGATATTACCAGATTATGGGACTGAAAAAACAAAAACTAACGATAATATTTTCATTGCAAAAACATGTGACAAAGTGGCCACTGTACCAACAACAGTGGTACAGTGGCCACTGTAGTATGGTACATTGGCCACCATAATGGTAGGTACAGTTCCTTTGAGAAATAGGGATATAGAAAACAACTTAGACAGAATAATATTTAATTATAATAATATTTTAGTTATAATAATTATAAGTAGTAGGTACTTGTAACCAAAAAGCAACTCAAGCATATTTATATTGCAACTAAAATAACAAATTTAAGTATTTTCAAGCAGGTTACCAGATATTGTACATGGATAAACTTATGGAAAAAGAAAATAGATTTGCTGATCTAGTAGTGCCACCCACTTTGAGAGGTCTTTGACGGATATTATCAAAAAAATGTTGCACTACTGGTTTATTGAACCCCATCGCTCTTCCTAAAGATGTGGCTTCTGCTGACCTTACGGACAGTTCTTTTCGTCTTTTCATAAAACCTTTGAACCATAACCTTCCGGCGGTACTATTTTCTTCCCACGAGGCAGGTATTTTTTTTCTATTTGCAACTGCCAAATAATACGCCAACTTTCGAGCACATTTTGGAGTCATACCATGATGAAGTTTGGTCATGGTTTGGAAATATTCACTGAGAACGTCTTCTTCACAAGAAAATATTTGACTAATTCTGTAATTAGGAGTCAGTCTTGATGTCCCCTTCAAAAATGGCGAGTTCCAGTTAATTTGGTCTGCGTTATCTATATCGTATCCTAATTGATAACAAAAGTATCCGCATTAAACAACTACTAGATTTATGTAATGTATATAATTTAAATCAGTGTATTTTTAAAGCAACACGTGAAACTGAAGATTCAGCTACATTAATTGACAACATATTTTGTAATTTTGAACATTTTTCTAGCTATGTATTGAACTCGGCACTCTCTGATCACCATGCACAAATAATTAGTATTAAAGGTCCATGTAATGTAAAAAAACCGGAATATGAATTTAGGAGAGTTTTTTCGCAGGGTAAGATCTTGCATTTCAAACAAGAGATTGACATGATTGACTGGACTCAGGTGTATGATGCCAAAACGGTTGATGGCGCCTACTCTGTATTTTTAAATTTGCTTTTGAATTATTTTAATAGCATTTTTGTTGTGAAAAAGTGTTCGCTGGCTAAAAACAACAAACACTGGATTACAACTGGTATCAAAGTATCCTGTAGACATAAGCGTGTGCTTTACTACAAAAGAAATCAGGGGAGGATTGCCAATCAGGTGTTTATTAAATATTGTAGAATATTAAAGCAAGTTATAAAAAATGCAAGAAAAATGTCAAACAAACAATTTCTTGATGCTGCTGAGGATAGGGTTAGGGCCACTTGGCAATTAGTTAAAAATATAACTGGTACTAATAGGAAAAAAACTGTCCTTGAGGGTTTCTCAAAAAAGTACGATAGTCCACTTAAAATTGTGAACAACCTAAATAAATATTTCATCGATGCATGTCCAAAGCTGGATTCTACTGACAGAGATGCTTCACTACAATCCCCTACTTCCTTACAGTCTATATATCTGAGACCAACTGATTGCAGTGAGATTTATAAGCTTATAATGAACTTGAAAAACAAGAAATATGTTGGTGATGATAATATACCAGTGAGGATTCTTAAAGATATTGCTAAAACAATCTGTAACCCATTAACATATATCATAAACTTGTGTTTTAAAACTGGAGTGTACCCCAATCGATTAAAAAATGCATATGTTAAGGCAATATACAAAAAGGGTGAGAATGATGAAGAAAAAAATTATAGGCCTATATCCCTTCTCTCCAATATAGGAAAGGTTTTTGAAAAGGCTATATGCAATAGACTGACAGATTTTTTTGAGAAATTTTCACTGATTACTGATGGACAGAACGGTTTTAGGAAGGGGAAGTCTACCATAAGAGCAATCTATCAGGCACTTTCTAATATACTAGATTCATTGAATAATAAAAAAATTACTTTAGCAATGTGCATGGACCTGTCAAAGGCTTTTGACAGTGTTAACCACAACATATTGTGCTCAAAACTAGAAAATTATGGTATAAGGGGAAATGCTATTGATTTGATTCGATCCTATCTAGAAAACCGGACACAACAGGTTGTGGAGACCGATGCTTATGGTAGACTTATAGCCTCGGACAGAATAAGTGTTATTAGGGGTGTACCACAAGGATCTATTTTAGGCCCTTTGCTTTATATAATGTATACTAATGAATTGGTGAGTATTACAGGTCAGTATACAGTTCTTTATGCCGATGACACCACTCTGATCTTTAGTGAGGAGGACTCTGATTCTATGATGATTAGCGTTGAAAGAGCTTGCGGTGACCTTGACAGGTACTTTTCAGGCCATGATCTTCTTTTAAACATACTTAAGACTCAGTGTATTGTTTTTGGGAATCGAACTGAACATGCTTTTGCATTTACCTACAGGAATAGTAAAGTCCAGAATTTAGATCGGGTTTCCTTTCTTGGTGTAACAATAGACAAGAGATTGGACTGGAGAGCGCATGTCGAGGCTATCGCGACTAGTATATCGAGGTACTGTTATGCTCTAAGAATTATTGCTAAGAATGTCTGCATAGAGGCTGCAATGTCAGCCTATCATGCATTTGTTGCATCTAAGATTAGGTATGGTATTATTTTTTGGGGGAATTCTACAGATATGGACAGGATTTTAAAATTGCAAAAAAGATGTGTCAGGTGTATTTTCGGAATGAAACAACGAGACAGTTGTAAAAATGAATTTATTGATAAAAAAATTTTAACATTAGTTTGTATGTATATAATGGATTCTTTTATGTTTGTGCATGGTAATAGAGATCTGTTTGAAGATTCTAAACATTGTTATCCAACTAGACAAAAGACTAACTTACACATAGAAAAATGTAATTTTAGCTATATTCAGAAAAATGCTCCTAGTGCTATAATAAAGATTTATAATAGTTTTCCGGATAGTGTTCGAAATCTCCCAAAGTGTAAAGTTAAAAGTACTATAAAAAACTATTTAATTAAAAAAGCATACTATAATATAAGTGAGTTTTATAATGATGCAGATAGATCTGATATGCTTCTGTAAGAATACTATCGTATATTTGTGTATCTTTGTATTGGATTATCATTGCGTCAACTGCCACTACTATGTTTGTGAAGTAGGTGTCTGTTATACATATTTTTATTTCTAAATATTTCTTGTTTTATACTTAAGAATATTTTACCATAAAACTGTTCCTTATGTCAAATTATTGTTTTTAACTAGATATTATTTTCTGTATAAGTACTATGTAGAATATCTTTTTTATAACATTGTTCTATGCCTTTTGGTTTTTTTTGAATAAAAAATATTTATCTATCTATCTATCTATCTATCTATCCTTGCATTTTTTCAAATACCGCCTAAGTGTAGTACGGGGAATGTTGTGTTTAATAGCCGCGGCTTTAGCTGATAACCCACCATTAAGCACATCAGAAATTGTATTTCGGATGCTTTCGGATGTAGTTTTTCCAATTTTAACATTTGTTTTTTTTTTCGGCGAGGCATTCTTTTAAGAAAACTCTGAAATAAAAGAAAATATAAGACGCAAAATTGTACTATATATTTTTTCAAACTTAGGTACACTGGCCACCACTTATTAACCTAATTAAGTAGTGGCCACTGTACCTACATTTAACATGGCCACTGTACCAACAATCACATGTTTTTGAGAAAAACTGTCAAACAGAAAAAATTCTCCATGCAATAAAATAATTTTTATACCAATAAATACTTACATGATGTAGGTTTAAGTCACCAGTCCTAGTTTATTTTTATATATATTTGTTTAGTCACTAACGACAATTTCACTGCCTTGCTGTAATTTACTTTACACACCAAAATATTAGGTTAGATATATTTGAAGGGGAAAAATATGACATTATTACAGATAACTTCGTCGATGTAGTCTGTGCTTGATACGCTACTTTTATACTAGATGGCAGTACCAGATAATGTTTCAATAGAAAATAGCGGGCAGGTGGCCACTGTTCCTGGGTGGCCAGTGTTCCAGACTCTCCCATACCCTTCGAAAACTATCCATGTCACTTTAGGGAATCGTATCCTAAGATGTATTCGGTCATCACAGTTCATATATTATTTACACAACAATAGTACATCTGTCTTGCCAATACATACCGGGTCCGCCAACGTGGCGGGGATGGAAAAATAAATCATTATGGAGGAGCTTATCAAAAATACTAAACCAGCATAAGGTATTGACTTAAAAGCGGCATATTTTAAAAATATTTTACATTATACAGGGTGGCTCAAAAAAGTGTGGCGGACTAAACTTGCATTTTTTAAATGGAACACCCTATATATTATATTATTTTCTAATTCCCTATACAATTCCACGTATATTTTGTATAAAATGTCATATGTCTAAAT
Organism: Polydrusus cervinus; assembly: GCA_935413205.1. NCBI lineage: Eukaryota > Metazoa > Arthropoda > Insecta > Coleoptera > Curculionidae > Polydrusus > Polydrusus cervinus. The sequence continues at coordinate 50,534,334 of OW284516.1, read as the reverse complement.
TCAATTGTTTTTGAGTAATTGACGTTTAAAATATGGCATTTTTTGACTTTGACAGGCTGTAACATTGGAACGGTTCATCTTAGAGAAAAATGGTTTTCACCTCCCTATCTTAGTTTTTCATTCTCTATCCAAGAAAACCAACCTCCGATTTACCATATTAAACCTTTAAAACCGGTTTTTTGCAGGTTAAAAACAGTTAAGCGCTTCCTACCGCCTAGGGATCGCTAAACATAATGAGAATGTAAGAAAAAATCGGCACATTTTAAGTAGAATTATAAGTTGCGTAAAGTTCTGTGGTGTATTTGAGTTGGCTCTTAGAGGCCACGATGAAACAGAAGATTCTTTAAATCGTGGAATTTTTAAAGAATTAATAAACTTTTTTTTTTGTTTTTTTTTCAATCTGTATAGGTATCTACTACTATCTAGGTACCCATTATAAAACTATTAAAATTTTTAAAAAATAAAAAATAAATTTGGTGCTAAAACAAAGAAAATTTAAATCCCATTTAAAAAATGCGTTTTTTAAAAATTTTTTGGATAAAAAGCACAAAGAAAATCGATACAAAGGTGAAAAGGGGCGTGGCACCTCTAAAAATTTTCGCCTGCGGCGCTTTTTTCCTGCTGCGCACACCCTACAATAAATATCACGAGCCGCCACTGCTATTCGCCTACATCAGTCCGTGGATCGAACTCGGGTCACCTGCAGCCGAAAGCGACAGCTCTACCACTAAGCTGTCATACCCTGGCCGCCTTGGCCGCCTGGTCTCTTCTAATTGGGCAAAGGTATAGTTGTTGTATGCACGCCTCCAATTATAATTTTTTTTTATTGGCGTGACATAGTACATTAGACATAACAAAGAGAATTACCTAAAAATACTTTAAAATTTTTTTTTTATATTACGTAAATAACCTTCTCTTTCTTTTTAATTTGAATAAAATTTGGTTGATGATAATAATTGCTTACAGACATGCACCATTTCTGCAAATTAACTTTTTAAATAATTATTTTCTTTCTGCGGATCTGATATTTTATCAAAACGAAATATTCTCAGAAATTACTAATAAAAAAAAAAGTTTGCCATATTATGTATCTACTGTAAAGTTTCCGTGGCGCATGGTTCAAATATTTCAAATCCCATTATTCCTGCTGGCCTCAGACTAAATCCCAAGTCCCAAAACCGTAAAAAACAGGGTTGATTAAGGCGTGAATATTTAATATACCTGTGGGCGTCATTGTCGGTTCCAAACAAAAAAAATCTAATTTACCTGGAGTGAAATCAAGTATAAAAATTATTTGATTTAAAAGAGTTATTAACAATAAATTGGGATTAGATTAAAAAACTATCCTGAATAATCCATTTCGGCAGTGGTCTATCAAGGGACTGTAAGCAGTGGCGGCCGATGCGGTAGGCCTCTTTGGCCCTGATTTGGGAAAAAATAACAATCTCATGCACATCTCCCAACGACCTAACTTAACGAACTATTTTTTTTAATGGTAAAAACAAGCATGCATGTAAAAAACACGTAAAAATGCTGAAATGGGCATCAAATGCTTCGTCAAAAGACTGTACTGGCGGTAGTCATGGCCAGTGGTGCGCAAACTGGGAGTCGCGACCCCCGGAGGGTTCGGGAGAAAATTTTTGGGGGTCGCCAAAAATCCCAGAAAAAATTTCAATGTAACTACGTTGACGAGGAAAAAAACGCCTACTGTCTATCCAGGGGGTCGTGATAAAATTTTACACAAAATAAGGGGTCGCAAATGAAAATAGTTTGCGCACCACTGGTCATGGCAACCAACGATCAACGTGTAAAAGTTCGAGTGGGGACGCGATGAGGCTCTGAGCCGTCCGCCAAACGCACGCCTCGCTGATATTCCCATTGCAAGTTGTAATAATTCGCTTGTGTTAGATACAAGGGTTTGGCTGCTTTTTAAAACTGTATAGTTTTAATTTAAAACGATTCTTTCAAGAATTTTAGATACTAAAAATAGTAAAGCTGTTGATCGAAAATCTTAACCGTTTTGTGCATTATTTACTTTAGGTATTGGGACAATAATACCCGTTTTCGAAATAACGGAATAAAGATTATTTGTAATCGAATGAATAAATATATGTTAAAGAGCTTTTAAGCAGTTATTGTTCATACAAAATCCTAACATTCTCAAAGCAATACCATCGATGCCACAAGAATCTGTTATCATATTAGAAATAATTTTTATGATATCATAATTTGAGACAGAAAACGTAGATCCTTTCTAAACCGAAATAAATAAGCTGTTGAAGAAAATTGAGGTTCTAAACTTTATTCCATTTAAACTTGTTTCAAAGAGGAAAATTTTCCTAAATAATGCATGAAGTGTAGATTTAAAGGCCTCAGTGCTGTCAAACAGAAAATGGGATGGCTTAGAATATCCGGTAGTTTTCGGTATAATATAAAATATTTGTCTTATACTTCAGGTAAATAACATCATAAAAAGGTTTTTTCCTTTGAAAGACATGAGCTGTTTTATTAAGAAGGCCGAGTTCGTTGAATGGCATGGATCCGTATACCGGGTGGTGTATCGTGGTTGGAAACATAGTTAATCCCATGCAAGTTTTAGACTATCCAAATATTTGCGCCCCTGTTGACTTTAGAGCGGGGTTGTAAGAAGACTTTTTAGGGTCTCTGTATGACGAGTGCACCATGTGGAGTTTGAACAATTTTGGACAACCCGATCTTAACTTATTTGAATAGGATTGCGGTTGGTTTTTCATTGGAATTTAACAGATGATGCTGCGGACACCAGCAACCTGTGATTTGTCATTGTCAAATGTAATTTGCAAACGGTAGACTTTTTAAAAATCTTTCCATGAAGATAAATAAATTGAAATAGTTATCAATATTTAATTTTAAAAGGTGTACATTTTGTTGGACGGCTATCTAGATTTATTTTTTAAAACACCATATTAGAATTATGGCTAAATTATAAGGCTAAATTATAAATGTTCCCTAACCGCGTTTGTGGCTCAGAGGTAGAGCTACTGGCATTCGGCCGCAGCGACCCGGATTCGATTCCCGGAGTGGGCATACGTACAATAAAAAAAATATGTCCGAAATTTAGTGGATTTAAGAATGCAGGGAAGAGTGTAAAAGGTATCATCTCCCAACCCACCCCATTTACGCCGGTAACCAGACCGGATGAGATCGGACATCTCGTGGAGTGCGGAAGAAGATACACACTCCCCAATCGGTAGGTCATGCAATGGCAATAAACCAAGGGTTGATAGCCCTTGGGGGGTGTCGCATGACTGAGGATCATGGTTCGGAATCCACGTTAAACTGTAGGTCCCCTCGAGAATGGCCCTGGCAGCGAACGAAGAGAAAAAAGCCTAATTCGAAAGATGGGCAGAACGGCAAATGTTCCCTAAATATATTATTCATTTTAAAGTAGTTGTTTGGTCATGAAATAAATAATAACAAACTTGGACAATCATAAAGTTTAAATATATTTTTTTGTCGTGGATTGCTTGACAACGAAACTATGAAAACAATCACTTCTTCAAATAAAGTGGTAAAAGTTATTCTTTTGGGAAATAACTCTGAAACCAAAGAAGATTGCACTGCGGTCTTCTAAGTTTTTATTGCAAATTTAATATACTTTCTGATTATGATGTCATAGTTATACCGTATGATTTAAGTTTTCGGAATAAAACCAAAAAATTGTTATTATTACAAATTGTGCCCTCTAACAATTTTTTTAAGAACTAACGTGTACCGGTGGATACGACAATTAAAAGTACTTCAAACAAGCTTAAGTTTACTAAAATCGGAAAAGTCGTTTAGAAGTTACAGCAATTTAAATGATTATACTTTCAATACTCTACACTCTTATTTAAGGTCTAGACTTGTCTAAGTTTTGTAATGATGTTATCAAAGGTATTAATGTGCGAATTTTCGGAAAAATTTAGAATTTTAATATTTAATTTTTAATTGTGCCCTCTTGCGGCAAAATGCGAAGCTTAAGACTTATTTCCAGGATTTTCTCATAGTTTTTATGTCCAGTAGTTTTCGAGATATAGCCGGTGGCCAGCCTTAATAAATCACCCTGTATCATGAATCATACCAAAAACGTTGCGTTCTCTTGGCCCCAATCTTGGCCATGTTTATTAAGTAATATTTAAAACCTTTTTAAATTTGGACTCTACAGATATAGGACAGTGTTGGAAAGTTAGTTTTATTAAAAAATAATTTCAATATTTTTATGATTTAATAATATTAATATTTTACATTGAACTTATATAGTCAAAAACTAACTAAGAATATAAATTTGTTTTCAGTGCACCGTCGAATTCAGTGTCCTCTATTCCCTCCCAGATGCTTCACTCGCTTCTTTCACAGGAAGTTCAAATATCGATCACATGCTGGAGGACGATCAACAGATGCTGATCGATATCGAACAAAACATCGCCAATATCGAAAAAAATTTATTATCAGAACCAATTGCTTCAAACTCGGTGATGGGGATGGACAGAAGAAAGACTTTGAGGCGTGGTACAACGATAAGTACACCTGACAAGAGTATTAGTGAGAGGAAGAGGTCAACTCTTAAAAGTGTCAAGGTAAGTATTATTATTAGAAATGTAGAAATTTTAGAAAAAATTAGAAATTTACAATTTTGCACATTACCCAATTACACCACAAAGTATTTATAGTATCCTTAAATATATTAATAAGACAGAAGCAGGTCACGTTAAACTAAACGCCCCCGTGCCAAAATTCCGACATCTCCTTTGATGATCTATTGTCGGGTTGTACATAGTATATTACAACAAGTGATGAAAGTGATACTTTCTCAGCCGAGTGCGGAAATTCTTTAGAATAATCACTTTCACCCGAGTAATGTAAACTATTTTTCCTACGACCACAAAGGATTATTAAAAACGCCTTTGATTTGTGAAAAAAATATTTCAACATTAGTGTTAAAAAAAATATCAACACTAGTGTTGAAATTAGCATACTTAGGATTATGTTCCATTTAATATCTGGTTTAATAGTTTGTCAATAGTTTCCTTTAGTTGTAGTTTAACTTTTTCATTTTTTCATATTTTATATTCATAGAAAGAACTAATCCTGGATTGACTTCTTAATTAATCAGAATGAAAAAATTTTAAATTTAATCGAGGAAAAATGCATTAAACATAAATTTAAAAAATCCACACAGCAAGGAAGATTTCAATTTAAATTAATTCTATAAATTATTTAATGTTTTTAATAAAAAAAAACTATGGGAGGGGATTTGAACCTGTGACCTTGCGATCTGTAGGCTAGAGCTCTATTCTCTACGCTATGGCTTCCGATAAACATTTGTTGTTTAATACATGACACTCTCTTTAGCGCGATTTGTTTTTTCTGGTAATAGATTTTCCCCATGTTGTCAACTAATGGAAAATTTCCAAATTTGTGAGAAATAATGATTCAAAGAAAAGAGGAAAGATTGATCGGCGCTGTATCCAAAGGAAAAAGGAATTTTTTTACGCACAGTGTTATATTCGTAGGATACTCTTTAGGATCACTTGTGGTTAGATTTTCTAAAAATCGATAGGAAAAATTGACATGTTTGATAATATTTTTAAAAGAAAAAGTCAATATTTCCTTACACTTAGTCGTTGCTAGACAACGGAAGATAATTGTTAGGAAATATTTATTGTTGTACTATAAGAAAATATTATTTCTGTACGGCTACTTGTAAACTAAAATGTGTTAAGCTTGACAATTCAATATTACTATGTTTCCATAGTTACAATACAAATATTTAATGACATCATTTATTTGTGAATAAAGTTAATAATATTTATTTCAAAATTTTAACTAGTTGATTGTAATAATTTAAGTCCTTTTAATAATTTTCGATTTACGGAAAAATAGTATGTATACCTCGTAGAAAAAGCCACATTCCCGGACTCCGTATGTCAGTCTCGGCTTGCGCCTTGACATACAATCTTTACGGTCGTCCGGGAATGTTCAGCTTTTCCTGCTAGGTATACAATGTACCTTTTCCCAGTATTTTGACTTAATTAAATTTATTAATGTTCTAGAGCCTTATCAGATTCGGAAAACAAAGACCGCCAAAAGACAGTGACACAGAGGATGAACTAGCCTCCTTAATAAGAGGGGCCGAATCTGGAAGAAGTTCGAGAAACTCTGATATAGCATCAGCCCCCATTTCAAGAGCAGGAAGCGACACATCCATAGATTCAAATGGAGAAAATCAACTTTCACTTTTGGATAAGAGACGAAGCTCCAAGTAAGTGTCCTTGTCCTTGTTTTTCTTCTATGTTTCGATGTATCGAAAACTGTTACTATATAAATTCTCTACAAAATTACAAATCTACGAAAACTTCTTTTTTTTTTTTATGATAAAACACCTGCACTGTAGGAAAAATCCTTTAAGGCGCTCTGGGAGCGGTGCAAGTGCGAAAAAAGCGATTAACGTTGGTCTTGAAACGTTGAAGATTGCATTCATTGGGAAACACGACCTCAGGAAGATCATTCCACAAAGATGACGTTCTCCAGATGAAAGAATTCTTGAACAATGAAGTTCGAGGAGTACTAAGCTGAACAACATATGGATGAGCGGCAGTGGTTCGCCGTGTATTTCTGTTTTGCATTGCTCTAGGTGGAATCAAGTGGGCAATGTCAGTCGAACACCTGCCATGGAAATATCTGTAAAAGAGAGCCAAATCACCCACCTGTCTTCGATGCTCCAGGCTATCGAGGGTCTTGGTCAGCTCGGGGTCGCCGATCAGACGAACGGCTCTCCTTTGAATGGAATCCAGTAGCCGAAGGGTGTGCTTGGGTGCAGAGCTCCAAACATGAGAGCAATATTCTAATGATGGTCGAATCTGGGCTTTGTAGAGTGTCAAAAGTTGATGAGATGTGTATTGGTGCGGAAAAGTCCACCAAGTTTCTGTGCAGCTGCCTTGGCAATTGCGGCAACGTGATCATGCCAAGACATATTACCTCCCAGATTGACCCCCAGCAAATTAATAGACGGTGCCCGGGGAATTGCGTGTCCTGCCATGACTATATCCGGTTCTGCAATGTTAACCTTTTTGGAGAAGACTGCTGCCTGGGTTTTCTTGGCATTAAATTCGACTTGGTTACTGTCACCCCAAGCCAAAATTTCTTCCAGGTCATTGTTGAGGCGCAATACTTCATGCTGCCTGCGAAGATCGATACTTATAAACCGATCTTTAATTTATTAGTAAAAGTCGTAGAAAAAGTATAGCATGTATTGCGTGTTGTAAAGTAATTAGGCACTTAAGTAATATGCTTTTTCTTACGACCACCTATTCAAATGAGAAAAAAAGCACGGTTAATTTAGTTAGAAAGCGCCGTATATCACAAGCGTATTGAAAAAAAAAATATTTCAACTCTAGTGTTGAAATACAAGGCACACTATTTAATTTAAACATAAGGTGCCAATTTGACAGACAACTCCTATTTATTAAAAAGAACAAAATTTAGAAAGCAGTAATTGTGTGTTTAGCTTATTTATCATGTATACAGGCCATTATATTCACCAAATCTAGGAAACCGCTACCCAGGCAAATCATATTAAATAACACCCAACTGACATGGTCCAAAAAAGCCAAATATCTGGGTTTACACTTCGACTCCAAGCTTATCTGGAAGGAACACCTGGCCCAAACATTAACCAAAGCAAACAGGCTCCTACACCAGTACTATCCACTAATACATAGAAATAGCAAGCTAAACACCCGCAACAAAGTTACCATCTACAAACTATGCATAAGACCAGCACTACTGTATGCCCCCTCGTCATGGTCAACACTCTGCATGACGGGGAAAAGCAAAATACAAACATATCAAAACAAATTGTTACGAATAATAACTAACGCACCATGGTTTGTACGTAATACCACATTACACAGAGACCTTAAAATGGAAACGATCCAAGACTACATCACGAACACCAGTAGCAATTACTTCAACATAGCAGAACAAAGCCAGAACCCGTTAATCCTCCATTCCCACCAACCACAACCCCAGGCAGGTCCATACAGGCTATCACGACAATGAGGGACCCAGGTTCAAACCCCTCACACAACACGAACTTAATGTACTAGTTTTTAGCTAATGTTTTATCAATAATTAAGAGGAGTTATAGGCCTAGCCTCGCTTAAAATTTTAATCAATACAGATCCTAGTCCAATTTGACAGACAACTCATATTTATTAAAAAGAACAAAATTTAGAAAGCAGTAATTGTGTGTTTAGCTTATTTATCATGTATTTGTCGAGTGATACGCTATCTGAAATTATAAAAAATGTTAATAATATACTAGAAAATCTATTACCAGAAGAAAAAAATCGCGCTAAAGAAAATGTCATGTATTAAACAAAAAATGTTTATCGGTAGCCATAGCGTAGGGAATAGAGCTCTAGCGTACAGATTGCAAGGTCACAGGCTCAAATCCCACCAGGAGTATTTGATTTTTTTTTATAAAAACATTAAATAATTTATAGAATTATTTTGAATTGAAATCTTCCTTGTTGGGTTGATTTTTTAAATTTATGTTTAATTTAATCAAGAGCGAGCGTAGTCTCGGTGAAATATGAACGTAACAGAAATATGTGCATGCATGGTTTTGGTTTCATTATTTATTTCACATTCAATTTTCTTTCTGCATGACTGCCGATGCAACGCATAGCGAAAATGTATTCTTAAGTGCTTCTGTGAAATTGCTAGTTCTATATTTATAGTGGCGAGAAATCGAAGAGTGGCCCGATAACATCATAAGAGAGGTTTCGCAGCTAAAAAAAGATGTCTTTGTTGGTAACCAGTGGCGGCTCGTAATCAGTTTTACAAGTGGGCCATGTCAAAATTTAGATATACAGGGTGGCTCATTTGTGTGATAAAGTAATATACCGTCTCTACTATTAAAGATATAAAAAAAGTGTTTATAAAAGTTGTCAGGTGTAAAAAAAATGTGTTATGAAATTGATATCTGAATATAGAAAATTTTAAAATACAATAACTCTGTTTTTTCAAATAAAACACCCTATCTATGACTGTATTTTGAAGTGCAGTAGGGTATTAGTCATGTAGAGCTTTCTCTTGCCAAGTTACAAGCTGTTCACTTGGCGGTGCGCGGATGATGTTGGGTAATCCGTTTTGCTGTAAGTCGAGAGCTGTATCTATATCCAGCGTCTGCTGCTACCACTTTTTGTAGAATTTCTCCATTCGACTTTTGGAAGTATTTTCTCTCTTCTATCGTTTTAGGTAGATTCTTTCAAGTGCAGAGCGTGGATGATGGAATCTGAATTTTGTCAGCAGCCTGCGCCTAAGCCTATCTAGTTCGTGCAAATCCGTGTCTGAGTACTTAAGGATTATGGTAAGTATTTGTATTGCCCAGGTGCTAATGGCAGTAATAAGGGGTTACCAGTGCTCAGGTAAGTATTGAAAAGCTTTGTAAGTCTGCTTTTATATTAATTTTCAAACTCCCTTTTTTTACTAGTATGATTTATTTGTTGGTTTTGGGAGATGCCTAAGTATTTATATGTGTTGTCCTCATTTAGTATATTTATGCCTTCAAGCAGGCCATGATTTTGTTCAGTTTTTTCTCGTACAACATTCAAGATTGCGCACATCTTGTCTAACCCACAGGATATTTTGATATCATCGCTAATTGTCCTAGTTGCTTGAATTAGAGACTGTAAATGGGTTTTGCTATCGGCGTAAAGTTTAATGTCGTCTATAAATAAAAGGTGATTTATTCTAAAATGTTCTGTTAGGTTGGGACGATTTCCGTAGGTTGTTGATTTTAGTAGTGAGGACAGTGAATCCATGGCCAAAATGTACCAAAGGGGGCTTAACAGGGGGCTTAACCAGTCCCCTTGAAATATGGCTTTTGATATATATATTTTCGTAGCTTCTCTTGTCCAGTATGGAGGTTAGTATTTCATTGCTCCATCAGGGTGCCTAATTGATTTGCAATATTTTCTTTAGCCAGTCGTGACGAACAGAATCAAATGTTTTACTATATTATATACTATTATTATTTTTGTAAGAGGATGAACATAGAAAAACAAAATAAATTAATGAAGTAGGTTGTTGAAAAATGTTTTAAGATTTAATAATTTTTTCATCAAAACTAAATAGGGTATTTTACTTGGTTTTGTTAATTGGTACTAGTATTAAGAATAATAAGCCCCTGGCACTGCCTGCCTGTAAGATAAAGAGAAAATGTCATATCGATTATCGATTAAGATTTTGTATTCAAACTGCCTCCCTGATCCAAATCTTTTGTTTAATCAAGAACGATTTCTCTGAAATTAGGGAATAACGATATCTTTAAGAAATCTTTATGTGGTGGAATCCCAAAGGTCTCAGAATATTGATGAACAAAATGGTAATCAGTTATTGGAAAAGATTAAAGTCCAGCAAACGAAGTGTTAAAATGGAAATTTTAGATAGAAATATTATTATTATTGTCCATCGGAGTTAACCGTGGCCCTATTATGCATAGCTAGATTCGGATTAAATTAATATGATTAATTCGAATATAATTATTTTTTAAGGGCTAAAATGGAAGTTATATTGGTACACTAATATTTAATATTGTCGAAACACTTTCTTCCTGGTTTTATTTTTTGGTAAAGAGCCCCTTCACCTACTTCATCTGACGAGCCACCCTGTATCTTTCACCTAATTCAATTATTTTGTAATCAAAACCCAACGTATGGTTTTCATACAAAGCTTACAATATGACAACTTAAATACCCACCAGAGACATATATTACACTGCAAGCGAGTCCTGCATATCCATTAAGCTGAATGAGAAATAGGTCCTGGAATCTTAGTTCGCGAAGGAAACTTACAGTTTAAACCGGTTTAATTTGACACTTAAAAAGATAATTGTAGTAATATAAACTAGATAGTGTGACTTAAGACAAAGACAGAGAACTAAGTTTCAAATATTAGTAACGTACAGTGTAAATAGTATATTACGTATTAGGTGTGGTAAATAGTATATTACATAACAAGTGATGAAAGTGATACTTTTCAAACGAGGAGATATTTAGCACGAGGCGTCAGCCGAGTGCGGATAATATCCGAGTTTTAGAATAATCACTTTCACACGAGTAATGTACACTATTTTTCTTACGACCACAAAGAATTATTAAAAAATCCTTTGATTTGTGAAAAAAATATTTCAACACTAGTGTTGAAATAAGCATACTTAGGATTATGTTCCACAGGCTTTTCCTTTATTTGTAGTTTAACTTTTTTATTTTTTCATCAACTAATATAATAATAATAAAAAAGTTAAACTACAAATAAAGGAAAAGCCTGTGGAACATAATCCTAAGTATGCTTATTTCAACACTAGTGTTGAAATATTTTTTTCACAAATCAAAGGATTTTTTAATAATTCTTTGTGGTCGTAAGAAAAATAGTGTACATTACTCGTGTGAAAGTGATTATTCTAAAACTCGGATATTATCCGCACTCGGCTGACGCCTCGTGCTAAATATCTCCTCGTTTGAAAAGTATCACTTTCATCACTTGTTATGTAATATACTATTTACCACACCTAATACGTAATATACTATTTACACTGTACGTTACTAATATTTGAAACTTAGTTCTCTGTCTTTGTCTTAAGTCACACTATCTAGTTTATATTACTACAATTATCTTTTTAAGTGTCAAATTAAACCGGTTTAAACTGTAAGTTTCCTTCGCGAACTAAGATTCCAGGACCTATTTCTCATTCAGCTTAATGGATATGCAGGACTCGCTTGCAGTGTAATATATGTCTCTGGTGGGTATTTAAGTTGTCATATTGTAAGCTTTGTATGAAAACCATACGTTGGGTTTTGATTAAAAAATAATTGAATTAGGTGAAATATACAGGGTGGCTCGTCAGATGAAGTAGGTGAAGGGGCTCTTTACCAAAAAATAAAACCAGGAGGAAAGTGTTTCGACAATATTAAATATTAGTGTACCAATATAACTTCCATTTTAGCCCTTAAAAAATAATTATATTCGAATTAATCATATTAATTTAATCCGAATCTAGCTATGCATAATAGGACCACGGTTAACTCCGATGGACAATAATAATAATATTTCTATCTAAAATTTCCATTTTAACACTTCGTTTGCTGGACTTTAATCTTTTCCAATAACTGATTACCATTTTGTTCATCAATATTCTGAGACCTTTGGGATTCCACAACATAAAGATTTCTTAAAGATATCGTTATTCCCTAATTTCAGAGAAATCGTTCTTGATTAAACAAAAGATTTGGATCAGGGAGGCAGTTTGAATACAAAATCTTAATCGATATGACATTTTCTCTTTGTCTTACAGGCAGGCAGTGCCAGGGGCTTATTATTCTTAATACTACCAATTAACAAAACTAAGTAAAATACCCTATTTAGTTTTGATGAAAAAATTATTAAATCTTAAAACATTTTTCAACAACCTACTTCATTAATTTATTTTGTTTTTCTATGTTCATCCTCTTACAAAAATAATAATAGTATATAATATAGTAAAACATTTTATTCTGTTCGTCACGACTGGCTAAAGAAAATATTGCAAATCAATTAGGCACCCTGATGGAGCAATGAAATACTAACCTCCATACTGGACAAGAGAAGCTACGAAAATATATATATCAAAAGCCATATTTCAAGGGGACTGGTTAAGCCCCCTGTTAAGCCCCCTTTGGTACATTTTGGCCATGGATTCACTGTCCTCACTACTAAAATCAACAACCTACGGAAATCGTCCCAACCTAACAGAACATTTTAGAATAAATCACCTTTTATTTATAGACGACATTAAACTTTATGCCGATAGCAAAACCCATTTACAGTCTCTAATTCAAGCAACTAGGACAATTAACGATGATATCAAAATATCCTGTGGGTTAGACAAGATGTGCGCAATCTTGAATGTTGTACGAGAAAAAACTGAACAAAATCATGGCCTGCTTGAAGGCATAAATATACTAAATGAGGACAACACATATAAATACTTAGGCATCTCCCAAAACCAACAAATAAATCATACTAGTAAAAAAAGGGAGTTTGAAAATTAATATAAAAGCAGACTTACAAAGCTTTTCAATACTTACCTGAGCACTGGTAACCCCTTATTACTGCCATTAGCACCTGGGCAATACAAATACTTACCATAATCCTTAAGTACTCAGACACGGATTTGCACGAACTAGATAGGCTTAGGCGCAGGCTGCTGACAAAATTCAGATTCCATCATCCACGCTCTGCACTTGAAAGAATCTACCTAAAACGATAGAAGAGAGAAAATACTTCCAAAAGTCGAATGGAGAAATTCTACAAAAAGTGGTAGCAGCAGACGCTGGATATAGGTACAGCTCTCGACTTACAGCAAAACGGATTACCCAACATCATCCGAGCACCGCCAAGTGAACAGCTTGTAACTTGGCAAGAGAAAGCTCTACATGACTAATACCCTACTGCACTTCAAAATACAGTCATAGATAGGGTGTTTTATTTGAAAAAACAGAGTTATTGTATTTTAAAATTTTCTATATTCAGATATCAATTTCATAACACATTTTTTTTACACCTGACAACTTTTATAAACATTTTTTGTATATCTTTAATAGTAGAGACGGTATATTACTTTATCACACAAATGAGCCACCCTGTATATCTAAATTTTGACATGGCCCACTTGTAAAACTGATTACGAGCCGCCACTGGTTACCAACAAAGACATCTTTTTTTTAGCTGCGAAACCTCTCTTATGATGTTATCGGGCCACTCTTCGATTTCTCGCCACTATAAATATAGAACTAGCAATTTCACAGAAGCACTTAAGAATACATTTTCGCTATGCGTTGCATCGGCAGTCATGCAGAAACAAAATTGAATGTGAAATAAATAATGAAACCAAAACCATGCATGCACATATTTCTGTTACGTTCATATTTCACCGAGACTACGCTCGCTCTTGACACAATTTAAAACAAAGGAAATTGCTTCATACATATTCGCTTATAACAGCTTTGTTCGCTGTAAGGATTCTGAACCGATTCGGAACTATTTGCGTGCGCAGTTCAGATAATTCGCATATGCAGTCAAAGAATTTTGTGATCAGCGAAGGTCATTATTTGAATTGCACATACGAATAGTCCTGAATCGGTTCAGCATCATTTCCTTGTTTCTCAGGGGACCCTGACCGAATAATGTGTTGTTGGAATCTGATCCCCCGATTGAATTTGTAAAGAACCCAATGCCAGGGTACAGAAAACCAGTCTATTTCAGTGGAAGATATAGCTGAAAAACATAGTGTAACTGTACTGCGCACACCGCCATATCATTGCGGACTAAATCCTAATGAACTTATATGGGCGCAAGTGAAAGGATTTGTTCGTAACAAGACACAACACGACATTCAAAATGAAAGACGTTAAGCTACTGTTTGATCAAGCCATTAAGGAAGTGACACCAGAGAACAGGAGAAAAGCAGTCCATCATGTCATTAAGGAAGAGGAAAAAATGTGGGATCTTGATTACCTGATCGATCGGACCGTCGATTCGTTAATTATAACGTCAATAGGGCCAATAGGAGATGACAGTTCCTCAGATGACGAAGAATAAGTTTAATAGAGAATAAATGTACCTTATACTATGTACCAACATAATGCACGCCTTTGTCACACCAATTTCAGTGTTTGTGAATGGGTAGCAATAGGCAAAACCCATAAATTGACCCAAACCCGGGTGGTACTACCTGCACTTAATGAAAATAAAGAATTTTGCAATGAAATAAATGCCAAATTATGAAAGTGGTGGCCTAAATATTCGTTGGGTCACTCTGTATACCTAATAAGCTTTTATTACTCTACACCTTTTTGAAATAGACTTTAGTAGGGTCATTTAGCCAAAATTCTTTAATGTTTTCAGATGACAATCTAGATTGCCGCATAGTATTATTTCACGTAAACTTTTAATGGCCGCCGATAATACACGTCATTTCTAGTAACATTCATTTTATAGAACTTAAAGTTTGGTCAGGGCCGGACTTCAATTTTTATTAAAAAGTGCGTGTGAAAATCAGATAATTTAACTGTAGTTCTAATTATACGATTCCTAAACAACAATTACGTCAGCAAAATTTGTGATATTTAAAAAAATACACTACAGGGAATAATTGTAATTGGATAAAATATTAGAAAAACATTTTCATTTTATTTTTTATTCATGAGTGGTGATATTATTTTGGTTTAAAGCACATATTTAGTTTATAATATAAAATATAGATACAACTGGTAGTCGTGGGTCCAGTATTATGGATAATTCACCACGGTTTATTGGTGTATTACATCGCAATCACGGTAACATTTATTAAAAAATTACTTACTGTATATACTTGGAATGCAATAGTCGTGATCCCTAATAAATAAATATTTAAAAATATAAACAAACGTTACAATTAAAAGTAAAAATGTTTTATTATCAGAAACAAATTTATCGACAAAGTTTTTAGAAACTTTTATTTACCTACAACAAAAATAACATGGTTTAAAAATAAAAATATTAATCATTTGCCAAATTTTCAGGACTACATTTTACCCTTCCTTTTTCATCTCCTTAATTTTTTTAAATTCCTTACAATGGACCCATATCGGTAACCAACTATACCACTTACAATCAAAATTATCAAATACGAATACATATCAATTTGATAACATCGTGTAAATAAGTATAGTTTACCAAATTGTAAAATAATATTAAGTGTATACAAATAGATGTGTTTCCTAATTAACATTAGGAAATGAAATAATAATTTGACCGAATTAGTTCGATTATTTATAATGTGTATGCTTTGTATGCAATTTAATATAAGTGTTGATATAGCATAATCAAGGGGATTGCTGCAATGCTTATAAATATTGAGAGAGGAGTCAATAGACTTAGTTTTGAATATGAAACTAGTAACTTGTTTTATCTACTTTTATTTAGTAATATGAATTTTACAGTTCTGTAAATCGTTTTGTAAGGGCATCTATTACAGCACTAGTGCTGTAATAGATGCCTTTACAGCACTAGTGCTGGGTTTTATTAAAATTTTGCTGTTAAATAAAACCACACTTTTTAGAAGAATGATTTATTACTAACAATTATAAAATTAATTACCAATTATTAATTAAAATATAACACTTAAGGTTTATTATAAACATTAATGATACACGTTTTACAGTTAGAAATGTGTATACCAGAAGTGGATGTGATAGAGCCCTTTACGTTCAAATTTTAAATCATTAAATCCGTGTCTGACCCCATGATCTTCTTTGCTATTTGTTTCTTATTTTCTAAAGAATTCTCAACGTAGCCTTCTGCCGTAGAAGAGGATTTCCAGCCCCCATGACACTTTAACATCTGCATATCTGCACCACCATCAACTAGAATGGTGGCTGAGGACCTCCTAAAACAATGTCCACTGTATCCTTCGAGGTTATTCAATCCAAGTTTTGTTGCAATCTTTTTTGGTATACTTCCAAAACTATTAATTCGGACAGGCTGGGAGGTGCATTTTCCTTTTCCATAGAATACAAAAAACCGCCTGTGAGTTGCAAGAGGACGAAGTTTAGCATACTTTCGAAAAATACTTAAACAGTTGACACCTGTCACGTTTCCTTCTGTTATAACAAATTCTCGCATAATTTTGGTTTTCGAGAATGGAATAACAATTTTTATATACAAATCATTGTGTTCAATATGATCCAACATTAACTTAGCTAGTTCTTCGCGCCGACAAGCCCCAAAAATGACGATTATCATAACAACCTTCATAAGTAAATATGTTTAATCATCTGCAGTATTAAGAAACTTACATACGTCTTCCTTTGTGAAAACTTTGGACTTTTTGGCCTTGCAACCCTCTGAACTTCTTTTAAAAAATGCGATTATTTGAGAAAATTTGCTTATATCTTGATTTTTCTTGACTGAAATCATAGTTCTCAACATTGAGTAGTGAATCCATAGTGTAGATGGTTTCTGGGAGCGTTGCTTTACGAAAAAATAACCCAAAAGGATTTTCTCAGACACCTCCTTTATTTTGTTAGCTTTGCACCAATCTTCAAACTTCTGATACCCCAACTCATACCGCGCCTTGGATTTTGTCGGAACTAAACTTGAGATCGCTTCGTTTGCCGCTGCTTCTATATCAGAGAGTAAACTTCCATCAGAATCGCTCATTTTAAAAAACGCTTTTTATATTTTTGAATTTGTTTGACAAAGTTTCGACAGTAACCATGCGAAACAGTAACTATGCGAAAGGTAACATAAAAAACTTGATTAGTAAACTTAATAGCAGGTGCATTTTTATTTTAAAAAATGCCTTTTGCCAAATATTTTTATTCATAGATGAAAGTAGATAAAATTTTGTACAATATTCTTGTTGTAAATTCATATTACTACACTCGATGTTTTATTAAACTCGGCTGACGCCTCGTTTGACAACTTCAACATTTCGTGTTGTAATATAAATCTTTACAACACTTATATCGTAAATAACTATTATTGACGTCACCCAATAGAATGAAAGAGCGAAGAAGAACATTCCTATTTATTACATCGTCCTTTTTAGGGTCAGTTCAATAATAGTAAGTATTAAAAGAAAAAATTTATATGCCACAATAAAAATGTTTGCATCATAGGCTATGCCACATATACGGCTATGCTACTAAACCAAACCAAGATTAATTATTACAACCACGCCTTATAAACTAGTTTCAATTCTTGATATATGACGCAAAATATATTCTTCTAGCAAATTTTTTAAAATTTGGCTATGGTGTTAATTATAAAATAAACAATAGTTTAACCCACTTTTTTATAAATGGAACACTTCCCAAATACACACAGTGCAACAGTTTACAACTAGATAGTCTAAGTCTACAAAATAATAGTAAAATGATCTCTAAAAATATTAAAAACAACAATAACACTGCACTTATTTAACACGTAAACAATCAAAACAAAAATGGAATAAATGGATGCGGTGCCGAGCGGTCTTTTTAATTGAAAGAACTCAAAGAAGACACGCGTATTGCAGGTTCTGTAACAATAATCTCTCAAAGGGTTTTAGCTGATTGAAGGGCAACAAATTGGAGTTTTTAGTGTGTATCTTTATCTTGTACATGTAATAACTATACAGTCAGTTTTATATCCATTTCTCATGAATCTAACCAATGTTCGTAAGGAAAAGCCGCTTTGAGAATTAAGGAATTTTTAAATCACATGTTGATCAACGCGCTTCACAAGAGAAACTTCAAAGCTTACGTGAAAAATAGTATAGATCTTATTTTATTTCCAATTAAAAAACAAGACGTTACAGATTTTTTAAAATATTCAATATAGCAGATTGTTTCCTTATTTTTTGTAAACACACAAATACACACCATCACACCCTTACACCTCACACACACACACCCGGTCTCACACACACATACCTTGCCACTTATTATTGACCATGTTTAATAATGAAAACAATCTGGTGTCTGTTTGAAGTTTGGAGACAATGATGTTTCTTGAATGATAGAATAGTTTTGGACTTGCATTGTCTTTAATTTGTTTTACATCACAACGTTTCAACTGGTAAGTATCTCCAGTCGTCTTCAGGTGAATACTAAATAAGTACAGTAACTACAGCTCTATTTATACTAGCTAGATGTACTGGAGCATGACTGAGATGGGTGCAGTCATGCGTTTAATTCTTGTGCGGTATTTTAAGTTTACATCTACTTAACAAAGGTTTCCAGATATTTCTTATATCTAGTGAGGGCTTACTAAAACAATCTGGGTTCTGGTATATGATAGCATTAGAACGAAATTCTTACTACCCCTACTTCAACCACTCCACATCATTTGTGAAAAATTCTCAACACTTCGTACAACTTATTGGCGGGATGAAAGTACAACCAGAAGATCAACTTGTCAGTTTTGACGTCAAAAGTCTCTACACTAACGTCCCTGTAAAAGATGCACTAAAGGTTATTAAAAGCAGATTTGAGGAAGACCAGACACTACAAGAAAGAACACTGCTACCTATCAAGGCCATCATGGAACTATTAGAATGTTGCCTGAATAATTCTTACTTTCAGGAAAAAGATAGGTTTTTCAGCCAAGTGGACGGACTACCGATGGGCTCATCTCTCTCACCAATAATCGCCAACATTTACATGGAATGGTTTGAATCCGAAGCAATAAAACAAGCAAAAAAGAAACCAAAAACATGGCTGAGATATGTGGACGACACCTTCATTATTTGGAATGGAAACGATGACGAACTCAAGTAATTCCTATACCACATTAACAGCCTGGCGCCGACAATCAAATTTACCATGGAGAGAGAAGAAAACAGTCAATTACCTTTCCTGGATGTAAACGTAAAGAAAAATGGCAACACCATCCATACCTCAGTGTACAGAAAACCCACGCATACAGGTCAATATTTGAATTACACCTCAAATCACTCAAATAGCACAAAACATGGCATAGTAAGAACGCTTGTGGATAGAGCAATTACCATCTGTAATTCAAACGAAGCCCTCAAACAGGAAACTAACTACATCAAGACCGACCTCAACAAAAATGGCTACCCCGGGCATCTAGTTGATAAACTAATGGAAAATCGCAAGAATCGGTCAAATACACAAAAGAAGCCAGTAGAGTCACAATCAACACTCAACATTCCGTATGTCAAAGGAGTATCTGAGAGAATTAGAAGACTAGGACAACGATACAACATTAATACGGTATTCAGCTCAAAAGACACTTTAAGAAGCCACCTGACGAAGACGAAACCAACAAGTCAAAAAGATAGGAAAAACTGTGTCTATCAGATTCCCTGCGAATGTGGCAGATCCTACATTGGTGAGACTCTAAGGCCACTTGAAACTAGGGTCAAGGAACACAGAAACAACACGCTTAAAGGAGAAACCGAAAAATCAGGGGCAGCTGACCATGCCTGGACACACGGTCATCACATTAAGAGGACAGAAGCTCGAATCCTGCACAAAGAACCACATTGGAGGAAGAGGAAGTTCAAGGAAGCTGCTATCATATACCAGAACCCAGATTGTTTTAGTAAGCCCTCACTAGATATAAGAAATGATGTAAACTTAAAATACCGCACAAGAATTAAACGCATGACTGCACCCATCTCAGTCATGCTCCAGTACATAATAATAATAATAATAATAATAAATGTCTTTTATTTATCTCACAATTTTATACAAGATACAAAAGTAAGATGGAGGCGAGATCTAGCCAGGCTACTCAATCTAACCTCCGTGTTAGGTAATAATATATTAGTATTATACAGAAATGGAAATATAAACAGTATTGTAAATACAAGTATTCATACTCAGTCCAACCTCCAAGCTAGGTAATATTATATTAGTATTATACAAAAAAAAAAATAGAAATATAAACAGTATTGTAAATGCAAGAGTTCAGTAAATTAAACTAAAAATTCTATGTAAGGAAGTTTTTAAATATACTTAAAATAAGTTTAACAGTTTTTAGAACAATTAGAAATCAAGCTAGTATAAATAGAGCTGTAGTTACTTTACTTATTTAGTATTCACCTGAAGACGACTGGAGATACTTACCAGTTGAAACGTTGTGATGTAAAACAAATTAAAGACAATGCAAGTCCAAAACTATTCTATCATTTATGAAAACAATCTATTTGAAAGCAGATAACTTGATATTTAGCTTCTATAATAATATGGAAGGTGATTTCTTTTAGGTAGGCAAGCAGATAATAATTTATTGACAATACCATTTTCCTCGCATCTTAAATCCCTCGTCGCTACGCGCGCTCCTCGTGATTTACTCGACGCTCGGGCAATAGTGTCGAAACCTTGGTTAATAAATAACATATTGTTATTAAAAAACTAAATATAAACAACATGGTACTAAAGTTAAATTACTTTTTTTTTTCAGGCTTAAAGAACTTAAAAACAGCCAAACAACAGCGGATCCAGCGTTGAAAGCGCAAGATTTTCAAGTATGCTTGACAATAATTGAAGCCCGACAGCTCGCCGGACTCAACATGGATCCAGTCGTTTGCATACAAGTGGGAGATCAGAAAAAATACACGAGTGTAAAAGAGAGCACGAATTGTCCGTATTATAATGAGGTAAGTGGAAAATGTTTGAGTGTTAGACCAATTACCATCTACAGGGTGAGTCAACGTTAGAGTAAAGTTCTTTTTCGCCTTTATCTTAAGAATTAGATTAAAATTCGATTTATAAAAGTTGCAGAGACCATTAAAGTTCACATTTTAAAATTATGCTGTAGTATACGGGGTGGTCCAAAAAAACGTGGTGTGTGTGTGTTTTTTAAATGAAACACCCAATACAATACAGGGTGTTACAAATTCGACATACCAGCATTGGAATCTCGGAAACCATAGGAGTTAGAGAAACGGTTAAATGCGGGCAAAGTTGTGCTGATTATAATGCCGCCTTAAAAGTTTTCAAATTCCGAATACTTCCGATTTTATTCGAAAAAACCGAAATTTTGCCAAATCGTTTTTATTTTTTCCTGAGCTCATTAGACTAGCTATTTAAAAATAAATGACACTTTGTCATTGCCACTTTTTCTCCTCTACAAAATTACGTTACTAAACTAAAGATCCGCCGTTTCGTCTCCGAGCGGCCATCACCAGCTTTACTTTTTTAAATACGGACCTGGATTTTTTTTAACTGATTTTTATACCTTCCTACCCTCAAAATGTAATGGCGATATTATTTTCTCATAATGATGAATTGTCCTTGCTTATTTTTTTAAATTCATATTTTTTTTTCACTTCTTGTCAGTCCGGTCCTGGCAACGAATCAGAATATTAATTGTATAAAAATGTTATTTATAAAAATGACTTAGATACCATGTAAGAACTGGAAGAACGCATACAGGTTGCATTTGGTAGGATAAGGGAAAGACCGGTTGCAAGGGCTGTTTCGCCAGAATTGGAGGAAAAATCGATGGTTGTATTGAGCAAAACGTCAATCTCTTTGAACATTTAGAAAATTAGGATTTATAATTAGTAAATTTGGAATTATTAGAAAATTCTTATAAAATACATTATGTATGAATGTTTTAAATAAAACAAAGTTTTTAATTATTATTGTGATTCGTTGCCAGGACCGGACTAACAAGAAGTGTAAAAAATATGAATTTAAAAAAATAAGCAAGGACAATTCATCATTATGAGAAAAAAACATCGCCATTACATTTTGAGGGTAGAAGGGTTTAAAAATCGGTTAAAAAAAATCCAGGTCCGTATTTAAAAAAGTAAAGTTGGTGATGGCCGCTCGGAGACGAAACGACGGATCTTTAGTTTAGTAACGTCATTTTGTAGATGAGAAAAAGTGGCAATAACAAAGTGTCATTTATTTTTAAATAGCTAGTCAAATGAGCTCAGGAAAACATAAAAACGATTTTGCAAAATTTCGGTTTCTTTCGAAATAAATCGGAAGTATTCGGAATTTGAAAACTTTTAAAGCGGCATTAAAATCAGCACCAAATTGCACAACTTTGCCCCCATTTAACCGTTTCTCTAACTCCTATGGTTTCCAAGATTCCAATGCTGGTATGTTGAATTTGTAACACCCTGTATACGTATTATTTTCTATTCCCCATAAAATCTACGCTTTTTTTGTAAATGTTAAATGTCTAAATTCAATAGTTTTTGAGATATTGACGTTTAAAATATGACATTTTCAGACTTTAACAGGCTGTACATTGGAACGGTTCATCTTAGAAAAAAATGGTTTTCCCCTACCTATCTTACATCCTATCCTATTTTTTTTTTTCTCTATCCAAAAAAGCCAACTTCCGATTTACCTATTTAAACCAAAAAACCTGTTTTAACGGTTTAACATGATTGTTAAACCGGAAGTTGTAACTTTTAGATAGAGAATAAAAAATTACACTATTCTCTCAGTCTTCTGGTGAAGACGACTGGAGATACCTACATGCCAGGTGAAACGTAATGATTCAAAACTAATAAAGACAATGCAAGTCCAAAACTCTACTACCGTTAAACAAGATATAGGTTAAACAATAGGAAAATGCGTCCTACTTTGTCTCTGTGTATTTGAACCTCCTGGCCTATAAGTTTTTAGTTCGATTTAATATTTTTCATATTGCGTTACCTATATCTTGTTTCTTACAGAGTGTCCTGAAGATGGCATATTCGGCCGAAACGCATCGGCACTAATTTTATTACATAAATTTAAAAAGAAAGAGAGGGCTTTCTTTCGAAACCCCTAATTTACAACGTTTCTTCTGGATAGTAGTTATGACTTCGTTAAAGCTTGATTATTATTCATTTTCTTTTAATGGATATACAATCGTGTCCTAATTTAACTGTCTTGATCTCTCTTTCTAGTTTTGAAATGCCCACGTGCGCATATTCAGTGTATTTTAGACGATATAATAAATTTAATCAGTTCAATTCATAAATTCTTTAATATTTCCTAATTAAATGAAATTAACTTTGATTCATTAAATATTAATAAGGCACGTTATTGACACCAAATACTTTATATAGGACAATAAATTAATTTATTTGTGTCAATACTTTGAAACAGACCTACCCCAGGTGTGTTATTCACCTGCTGAAATCTGTCACTCTAGCTGTAATCGTCAAATATTGTGGTACGACCCTGCCTACGTTGTGTTTATTTTTTTTTAGGTTCTTTTAAAGTTTGGTACAACGGTAAAATTATTTCAGATTTTAAGATACCCTAGCCTTATTCTAATCCTTCTGGTTTTCCCTACTCATTCCTCGGCATTCCAAAGCCAGATAATGAAAATCAAAGAAGTTTTATAAAAACACTTATTTATTAGAAATCGATATATCAGCAATGTACATATTCAAACAATTTATAAAAGTACAATAAATATCGATTGACTTAATTATTACATTATATACTTAATTTAAGCTAGTCTGTCTCCCATAATTTAGCCCGTTTGGACCAACACATGTCTGCGACACTAAGAAGTGATGCTACTTTACCTTTTGTTGCCAAGTATGTCTGCGACTCTAATGGCAACACTTCTCCCCCTTAAACCCATTTCCGATTATTTGATTGGTCTGCAACCATACGCTGTTTTAGACTGATTCCCTGTTAATCTGCAATTTATTTGTGTTACCTGTCGCCCAATTCTCGTGTACGTATAATTAATATTGTTTATCAATTTGCGTATATCATATGACCCTAAATTAACGTACACGTTTGGTATAATGGTACTACGTAGTATAGTGAAAAGTCGGGAGACAACTGTCCAGTGGTGGTGTCCCACTGCCGAACGATTCAACATATAACTTATAAAAATGCAATAAAATTTAGGAGCTTGCTCACTTTCCGCATGTGTCACTTTTCTTCTCAAGTGAGCATTGTTTTTCAAATTACTAGAAAGTCAAAAGACAACTGTCCAGTGGTGGTGTCCCACTGTTGAACATTCATTCCTATGAAAAACCCGTCACACCATTTCAGTACACCTATTATAAATTAATGTTCTACAGGCAACATCATACCAAATAATTATAACCCTTCCGATAACTATATTTATCATAATATTATAAAATAGATTATTACTTTATTATATATACCTTCCTCCCCCAAGTCTTTCTCTAACATTGCAGATTATTAATTTTACAAGTAGCATTATTACTGCATAATAATGTCTACCTTTGTTCTGAAGTACCCCGTAATAAATCCCATGGAAGACAAACTAACATCTGTTACAGTTAAAGGTTCCTTGACCCATTTTTATGACCCTATATAAGAAAGCAAAAGTGTATTGATTTTTGTTACATGGTACCGTTATACTATTTTCACTCTTTAATTTAACCTTTAATAATCAATTTTGTCTGACGACAACTTTATTGACCTGCGGTCAGTTGCCATTTATAACCCTTGCAAATTTTTTTGATTTCAATTTAGTAGTAAAATTTGAAGTACGGGAGTTAAGATAAAAAGAATATTTAGTTTTACTGAAATTACATGATTGAACCGCAAATACTGGGTTACCCTTTTAATTTGTAAATGAATAAAAGCGACTTTGGTCCTGCGGACGTTTTAGTCGGAATTTAGTAGACATCTATTGACCTGCGGTCTTCCCCTCAATTTATTTATCCCTTGAAAAATTGATGATTTGATTTATTTATAGTAATATGTGCAACAATGAAATTAATTAAGAGAATATTTAGTTTTTTTTTATAGGTTCGGCATTTAAAGAATTAATAATTTAGAATAATAGCTGTATTGTCTATTAACCGTATTAGTTGGATTTTTTTTCTGCGCCTTCTTCAACGGGAAACACCGGCATTAGCTTCCGGAACCGTAGGGCTAACTCGGCGTTGATCCCGTCTGGTCAAGTTGCAGTTTACCCAATTAATTATTGTCAATACATCAATATAGCGTTTGGATTTAATTCCGTTATCAAAGATTTCTAGCGCACCGTCTCGACGTCCGGAGCCGTAGGGTCGATCGGCGCAGAGAGTCATCTCGATAAGTAAAAAAAAATCCAACAATTTGAATGATAATTGAAATGGAATATATTACCGAACATAAAAAAAAACATTAAGGTTATGAGTTTAAATTAAAGAATATTGAATTATTTATGGCATTTTACCGTAAAAAGAAAAAACAATTTATTTTACCTGATAAGAACTTCTTTTGCACTACGCGTTCTACCACTTTAGCACTTCTTCTTGTTTTCATTGTATTGAAATAAAGTTATTTTAAATTTAAGAATTTTATGGATGCGGCACTAAGTTTTACTTAAAAATTGAAATATCTGACTGGCAGCGTAACCGCTTGATTTTAGTACGACAAAATTTTGAATCCCTAGAGCGTAGCGTCTCTTGTTTTTATACTCACGACCCCTCCGCCCTCCGAGTCGACGTATGGTAGCGTCGCTTGGGTCATATGTTTTTAATAAAACTAAAGAATTTGACCTGACTTATCCGTTTCCCTAAATATATGGTAAACTTTTACACTTTTGGTGGCTTTTAAGCTCTTTTAAAACGAGGATTCCTCTGTACATATTATTGGATCTAAAAATATTAGCTTCTTGGTTTTTGTCCTAAAGAAATATGCGGAAATTTTTTAGAAAAAAAAATAGCCCCGGGTCTGGGGCGTTTCAACTTCCAATCAATCACGCGATTATAATGATGTATAAATTTAAGTTACCTAAAAATTTGATTATAATTTAATTAGACTAAATAAATATATTAATTTTATATAAAAAAAGTATTTAAGACAACTCTAAAATGTAAAAAATTATACAGGGTGATTTCTAAGTTGAAACTTCTTTTTTAGCGCTGTATAGAAGGCATTAAAATAAACAACATTTTTAAATACCTTTTTTTAAAAAAACACTCATTTATTATCGAACAAATACGGTTCTGCCTAACTTGCCCGTTGAATAACATTAAGAAAACTTCTGGGTGTAGGATGAGCCCGCTAGGAAAAGCGTTTTGCGTATAATCTCGAAGCAGTAGCCGCACTTTGACGACACTCACCGTAAATTAGCACCATATCTACTAGTTCATTGTTTTCAAATTTTACCATTTTCACGTAATCTAATCTAAGCAATCTAATGCATGTAACCATTGAGCTACCACCGAGTTATTATTAAAATATTATTTTTGTTTTTTAGTGAGTGTTTTCGAAAAAAAATTGATATCAAACGAATATCAACATTTAATTTGTTTCAGTATTTCGTCTTCGACTTTCACATGCCACCGATCATGCTCTTTGACAAAATAATCCATTTGTCGGTAAGTTAAAACATTTTGTAATTTTTTAAATAATTGTGCTTTTTGTATTGTTCATTTTTATAAAATATTAAATATCAGTATTAAATATATTTTTTTTTTAAATAATGAGTCTCTCGGAAGCTATAGAAAGATTCGGTATCGGTCAAATAATGGCAAAGTTGCGGAACTAATCGTAAAAAAAAATTTTTACTTTATGAAATAGATATTCGAAAAAAACTAAATATTTTGATTTTTTTTTATTAATCTGGCTTATACAAACATTGCTAAAGCTACTTTTTAGCTTTGTACTACCGTGTTTTTGGAATGTCGGTACAACTAAATTCAATCATTCATCATGTATACACTTAATAATCTTTAGGCGTTTTGATGTTATTTTTACATACTTACACATTTTTTTACGATATTACTAGGCACAAAGTTCCGCAACTTTGCCCCTTTTTGACCGATGCTGTATCATTTATACTTTCTGAGATACCCATGATGAGCATCATAAATGGGACACCCTAAATATAATCTTAAGTAATTTTATTTTAGAATAAAGACTTATTTTTAGGTATTACACTCTAGAAAAATGTCGTTGATAAGGTCAGGCACAATGGTTGGAAACTTCAAAATTGATGTCAAAACGGTTTATGATGCACCTGGTATATTTAATTCAATAAATACATACTATATGGGCCATTTAAAAGCATGAACCTTCAGATAAGCATGTTAGCGAAAAACAATAAGTTAAAAATTGCTATTTTGCTACTAAATACTTAAAGGAATCGGTTATATTTTGTTATATGATTCTAAAAATTTAATTAAAAAGCTGGAAAAGAGAAATTAAAAATGAAGTGCAAATTTTAGCAAACCCCCCTATTCAATTTAGAAATAATCTGTCAATAATTTTTCGAATGTAATTTTACATTAGAGTAAAGAAGCAATTTTTTTTTAAATTTTTGTTATACAGGGTAGGGATAAGTGATACGAAGATGGTTAAATTAAGGCAAAGTTGCGTATTTTGGGGCTTAATAATTTGGTGAAGAAAAATTGTAAATATTCCGGATACTTTCGGAGATATCCGAATTTTTTTGTTTTTAATTTTTTGTGTCCTTATTTTTGATTTGAAAAAAAAATACAAACCACTTTTTCCTTGCCGTTTTTCTGTTCTGAAAGATGGCGTTATTATTTTCAAATTCCACGTTTCGTTCTTTATATACCCACCTTCAGTCAATTTTTTTTAAATTCGGTTTTGGAATTTTAAATACAGGTTAAAGGACTTCTAAGCTGTAGGAATTTAATATAGATATACGGTTTTTGAAATATTAATGATTGTTATGTAATAACACAGTTCTTCAAATTATTTTTTTACGTCATAAAGTTCTAAACATTTAGAGTCAAACTAAAAAAAATTATGATTTGAAAAATT
Source organism: Polydrusus cervinus (assembly GCA_935413205.1). NCBI lineage: Eukaryota > Metazoa > Arthropoda > Insecta > Coleoptera > Curculionidae > Polydrusus > Polydrusus cervinus. Next base: position 50,506,045 of record OW284516.1, on the reverse strand, counting down.
CGTTCATTTTTACTCAAAGCGACCAGATATTTGATATTTTATAAGAAGAAAGAGGGAAAGGCTCAGCTTTAAGTATTTTTCTGTCGTTTATTTTTGTTACATGTTTCACCTGAAACTGGCATTATCAGACCTTAAAAAATTTAAAATTGTTTTTGAAACAAACATAATCACAGTAACATAATTAGACAAACTTCCAGTTTCCTTTTTTTTCCCTCAGGATCATTGAGTTTTTTCTGTTTTAAAACGTATTTACTTCCTAGAGTATTATTACGGTAAAACTTATTGAAATAATAAATGTAATGTAATTTTAATTTTCAAGTTATTCTTAAAATAATTGCCAGGGCCGTAATAGTAAAAAAAGGATAATTTGAAATACTGATGATGTGTTAGTTGGTGACAAAATTTTAAAAGCCTTTAAAGTGTATTAAGTTTCTGAAGCTTAGAAGTCTCTAAAACCGTATTTAAAATTCCAGGACCGTATTTCATAAAAAATTGACTTGAGGTTGGTATATAAAGAATGAAACGTCAAATTTAAAAAATAGTACCGCCATCTTGTAGAACATAGAAGACGACTATGAAGAGGTGTTTTTTGTTTTTCTCAAGTCAAAAATGAGAGCACAAAAATTTGAGAACCAAAACTAAAAGTTTCGGGTTTTTTTTTCGGAATATTTTAAATTTTCTTTCACCAAATTATTAAGCCCTAAAATATGCAACTTTGCCTCAATTTAACCATATTCGTATCTCTTACAGTTTTCCCCTTGTACGCACCTGTATTTGTAGCACCCTGTATTTTTTTGCATTACACAAAACGCTTTCTCTAAAAGTCGGACTGAATTACAATAGTTAATTTTAAAGCTCAAGTTTTCTAAAGTATAATTTTATAGGAAACGACCACGGAGAATTTTCTAACAGGAGTGATTTTTTATGTTCGTATTTCTATCAAATTATTAAAAAATAATTATACGTGGACCGAGAGGAATGAATGATTTTTTTTTAATTGTCTAATATTTTCCTAGAGCTTTTATTAGAGGTCACAACAGACCATGCCATTATGACAGCAGAATAAAACATAATTTAAATAAAAAATAAATTGTTTCATAATAAGTGGGCGTCCTCAAGTTACATAACGCAAAATATTCAATTTTTTTGCCCCCTACCCTTTACGTACCAGGACCGTAACGCTTGGTCGCACCACCAGTCAATCTTACCTTCCTTTACACCTATAAAAAAGGCCATCGAAAATTCATTTATAAAAAGGTTGCCGACATCAAACAGCTTAGCCGGCATCTACCTGGCCACCTGGCCCAACAAGTTTTAAATGAATGGGTTACTCTACATGAAATTCGATTTTACTAATCAAAAACCAAACAAAAAAACCGTTAAAAATGTATTTTTTCGAAGCTCGTGTAAAAAATTCTCTATCCAGAGTATCGTCCATTTGTCATCTGACATAGTATATTACATAACAAGTGATGAAAGTGATACTTTTCAAACGAGGAGATATTTAGCACGAGGCGTCAGCCGAGTGCGGAAAATCTCCGAGTTTTAGAATAATCACTTTCACACGAGTAATGTACATTTTTCCTACGACCACAAAGAATTATTAAAAAAACCTTTGATTTGTGAAAACAATATTTCAACTACAGAGCTGAAAAAAAATTTTTCAACTCTAGAGTGGAAATACAAGGCACACTATTTAATTTAACCATATGATGCCAATTTAATAGATCGAAAGGTCACAGGTTCAAATTCCATCAGGAGTACTTGACTTTTTTTTATAAAAACATTAAATAAATTATAAAATTATTTTGAATTGAAATCTTCCTTCTTAAATGATTTTTTTTATTTAATCAAGGAAAGATGCATTAAAAATAAATTTAAAAAATTCACCCAACAAGGAAGATTTCAATAATTCTATAAACTATTTAATGTTTTCATAAAAAAAAGTTAAGTGCTCCTGATGGGATTTGAACCTGTGATCTTTGGATTCGTAGGTCATGGCTCTAGTCTCTAGGGTATGGCGACCCATAAACATTTTCTGCTTAAGTTTAATATATGACATTTTCTTCAGCGGGGCTTGTTTTGACTGGTAATAAATTTTTCAGTATATTCTTAACTTTTTTATAATTTCAGATGGCTTATTTTCACACTCTAATTCTGAATCACTCGACAAATACGTGATAAATAAACTAAACTGCTTTCTAGAATTTGTTCTTTTTAATAAATAGGTGAGGTCTGTCAAATTGGCATCATATGCCTAAATTAAATAGTGTGCCTTGTATTTCCACTCTAGAGTTGAAATATTTTCTTTCAACACGCGTGTGATATTCGGCGCTTTCGAGCCAAGTTAACCGTGCTTTTTTTCTCATTTTCATAGATGGTTGTAGGAAAATATTTTATGACTTCTCTTCCATTTATATAATGAATATTTGTTTCCCAGGTTATTGGATCCCCTTTCAAAAATTGTGTATTGATTTTGAATCGCGTAAATAGTGACTATTTTGAGATACGAATGCATCTATGGACTTCTAAAATAGAAATTAGTCAAAGCATAGTTTAAGAGAAAATCTGCAAATACCTGTAAAAGTGTGATCAACATTTCTGGTTAAAATTATTTCCACTCTAGAGTTGAAATATTTTCTTTCAACACGCGTGTGATATTCGGCGCTTTCGAGCCAAGTTAACCGTGCTTTTTTTCTCATTTTCATAGGTGGTCGTAGGAAAAAAATATTACATATGGGTGACGCTTTGAATAGAGAAATTTTACACGAACGCCGGAAAGATACATTTTCAACGTTGTTTTTTTTGGCTTTTCAATCAATAAAACCTATAGTTTCGGGTAGAATAATCCAATTTTTTTAACTTGTAAGGCCAGATGATCAGCTAAATGCTGGCTAAGTTGTTTGATGTCGGAAATCTTTTTATAAATGATTTTCGATAGTCTCTTCAATACCTTATTATTAAGAAAATTATTGTAATTATTGTAGATAATTGATTTCCAACAATAAATATGGTAAATTTAGCCCTCAAATGTAAAATAACCTAGCACCGGTAAAAGTACCGCGATCTTTTTTTGTAATTAACAGCAAATTTTCTAGTTAAATGTACATAATCGTCCCTGATTGGTGCATTCAATAATTATCAAGCTGTTTTCCAGTTTATAAAAGTAAAATTGTCTTGCATTTACAAAACACTTTAAAAATAAGAACAATTTACGAACTTCTGTAAATTCACTCAAAAGTGTGACCATTACAGGGTGTCCCTTTACATAGGAAAATTTGGAAAATTTGACAGTATGCTAATGTTAATAAGGGCAACATGACTTATTTATTTTTAATATGGTGGCACTTTCGGTTATGCGGAAAGTATGTATCAACTTGCTTATTTTAAATATAATAACCTTTATATTAGTACATTTTTGGATTTTACACAAGATTCTAGGTAGATGTTGTATATAATGTTTTTTACCTAAGTCTAAGCATTTTTGACATGTTTAAATTTTCATGTCAAAAATGACGTTTGGAAGCCTTAAAAATTTGGGCAAGGGCCTGTCGACATATTAAGCACCGGTTCCCGCAGATCACCGAAGTTAAGCTGTGTCGAGCGCGGTTAGTATTTGGATGGGTGACCGCTTGTAAACACTGCGTGCTCTTGCTGCAATCCTATTCATTCCGGACAGGCCGGATATCTCGTAGGGTGAAGGTGCCGTCTCCCACTCCCCAGTCGGTAGACCTTGTGGTCGATGACCGGTTCAAGTTGGCCTCCGTAGTCGGCAAATCGTAAAAAAAAAATTAAAAAAGCCTTAAATAATTATTAATTTTTTCTATAAAGAAACCTTAATTATTTAATTTAAGTAGGATGCCTTGTTCTAAAGAACCTACTTTATTAGACTTTTTATAATATTTTAATAACTATTAATACACGGCGTTCAAACAAAAAAATTAAAAACGAGATTGAAAAACTGCAAAAAGTATAGATTTTCAAATGTAAACCCCCAAATTTTATAATTATTTCTTATTTAGCATGAAAAATAAAGGCAAGCTTGTGCAAAGTTGTCTAGTCCGAAAATTTTTGGTTTTTGAAATAATGCCAATTTAATATTTTTATATGACGATTTTGCTGAGGATCTTAAGATCAGTTAATCCTAGTTGGCTATGACTACTTGTACAATTTAAGCGCCCATGCATGATTATTAAAAATGGTCTAATGGTAAGTGACAGATTAATAGATTTGTTTAGCATTTGGCCGTTTTACAGCGCCGTCATAGCCAACGTAACTGAACTTAAAATGCGCAACAAAATCGCAATATTAAAATTTAAATTACCATTATATCATATCAAAAACTAAAAATTTTTTGAATGGACAATCTTACACAAACTTACCCTTATTCTTAATGCCAAATAATAAATAATTATAAAATTTAGGGGATTTCGATTTGAAAATGTAGATTTTTTGCAGTTTTTTCAATCTTATTGCTTGAACACCCTATATTACTAGTAATCAAAATATTATAAAAAGTCAATTAAAGTTTGTCCTTTACAACAAGGAATCTCACTTAAATAATTAGGGCAACTTTACTTATAGGAAAAATTTATAATTATTTTAAGGCTTTCAAACGCCATTTTTGATATGAATATTTCAATATGTCGAAGACGCTTAGACTTAGGTATAGGACATGGTATACAAAATCTGCCTAGAATCTTGTGTAGAATCCAAAAATGTATTAATATATAGGGTATTCTATTTAAAATAAGCAAGTTGATACCTACTTTGGTATAACCAGAAGTACCACCATATTTGAAATATTTTAGCCGGGTTGCTCTTATTAACATTAGCATACTATAAAAGTTTTCTATGTACCTATAGTTTTCCATATACAGGGTCCTGCACCTTACCTCCCATCTTCAATAGCTCACTTATAAATTAACTAAGGATTTTTATACTTTGCAAACTTTATCTGTATTTTAGGGCGAATTCCAGGAAAATATTTTTGTTTATACAGGATGTTCCAAAAAAGTGTGACGTCATAAGGTTTATTTTTTTAGATTATTCTAGATATTTGCCTACATACCACATACCACCATATTTTTAATGAAATCGGTTAAGTATTATAGGCGAAAAAAATAAACACTATTAAAAATCAGTTTTGAACCACTGGTTGTAAAAATTAATAAAAAATAAAAATAATGCCTCGTTATTAAAATGATACAAAGTTACTTAATAAATAAAGTCGAACAGTCTAGTTAACCAAGTTTGATTAATACGAATTGTACAGGGTGTCCAAAGTTTAGTGTCAAACTTTAAATCAATTTATTTTTCTTATTTCAAATTTGAACCCTTGTATACAGTGTGTCCGCGGGTGGGGTCCCCAAGGGGGAAAAATCTTTATTATTCATTTTACGACCAAAAGTCATTCTTTATAAAAAGTTCTGCTTGTTGAGAAAATTAATTTACAATAAAAGAATTTCAGATCAAATGTACAGGGTGTTAATAAATTAGGAAAATATGAAAATGCTTCAAGAGAGAGGTACTATTATTTATTATTTTTTACAAAAATTTTATAAAACAAAGTGGTTTATAAACTAACGTAAAGTCTAAATAAGTACAAATTTTGAAATAAAAATTCGAATTTTTAAAATTAAATATTAATATTAACATCTATAGCGTGTTGATAAGACACATTTCCAATTTTTTTCTTTGGTTAACATTTTGAAAATGACTTTACGGAAATAGAATACTGACAGATGTAAATAAAATTCTGACATAAACATGAACGTATACAAAATATTGATTTTTTTTGTAAAATGCAACTAATTAAATGAAAACAATAATTATTAATATTTTATTTTAAAAATTCGAATATTTATTTCAAAATTTGTATTTAGACTCTACGTTAGTTTATAAACAACTTTGTTTTATAAAATTTTTGTAAAAAATAATAAATAATGGTACTTCTCTCTTGCAGCATTTTCATATTTTCCTAATTTATTAACACCCTGTACATCTGATCTAAAAAAATTTTATCGTGAATTCATTTTCTCAATAAGCAGAACTTTTTATAAAGAATGACTTTTGGTCGTAAAATGAATAATAAAGATTTTTTTCCCCTTGGGGACCCCCATCCGCGGACAAACTGTATATATTCTGCATCGAAAAACATAATGTTTTTCGATGCAGAACAGACTGTTTGACCTTATTTATTAAATACCTTTGTATAATTTTAATAACGAGGCATTATTTTTATTTTTTATTAATTTATAAAACCAGTGGTGCAAAACTGATTTTTATTATGGGGGTATGTAGGAAACTATAAAAGGCATCTAAATAAGTAAGAATATTTATGGCATGTAATCTAAAAAAATAAATCCTTATGACGTCACACTTTTTGGAACGTCCTGTATAAACAAAAATATTTTTCTGAAATGCGCCCTAAAGATAAAGTTTGCAAAGTAATAAAATCCCAAGTTAATTAATAAGTGAGCTATAGAAGACGAAAGATGAGGTGCAGGACCCTGTATAGAAGGCGGTTACCGGCTCGATATCCTGTATGTCCTTAATTAATATTACGAAATTTACTGTAAATTAATATTATAATTTTACAGTGTACGCTGTATGTATTAAAACAATACAAAATTGTATTATAATCGAAATCCCAAATGTATTTTGACATTATGCTTTTAAATACGCCCTAAAAAAGTGTTGCTTTATCATCTTCATAAATTTTTGTAAGTAAAGCTTTATTATAGCAAAAGAAGCTTTATTATAGCAAACTTTTTAAGCAAAGTAAGTATATTGTCCTCTTTTAATTAATAACAGCTACTTAACATTCTCCTCAGAGGTTACAAGATTTACAAACTTTAAAAAACTCCTAAAAAGTTTGTTTAAGTTAAAAACTTGCAGCTCTTCTCGGTTTTCTTCAAAGTTCGAACGCCGTCTTTAATAAAGTTTTTTCGTGAAATAGTTAAAAGATTCTACTCTGAACATAATTATGAATATTTTATGCTACAGTAAATAAGAATACTTACTCTTTTCTGTCTTAAGAGTTTAGATGCACTAGCGTAAATGCACGCAAGCATAAAATCTGCAAAGAAAATTCACAATCTTATGAAGATGCTTTTTAATAAACACTTACTTTTCATTCGGCGAAGATTAAAACACAAATCGTGAGATTTATGGAGAGATTTCAGAAAGATGTAGAGTAATAAAAGCTCATTAGGTGTGCAAAGGGACTACAGAGTGACCCAACGAATAATTAAACCACTTTCATAATTTGGAATTGATTTCATTGCAAAATTCTTTATTTTCATCAAGTGCAGGTAGTACCGGGTTTAGGTCAATTAACGGGTTTTGCTGTTGTTATCCATTCACAAACACTGAAAATTGTGTGACAAAGGCGTGCATTATGTACAAAGTATTAGGTAGATACACTTATTTTTTTATTAAACATTACAAAAAATCCAAAATATAAAAAATACAGAAATTAAATTATAAAAAATAGATTCTACGTCATCTCCTCTTGACGTTATAATTAACGAGTCGGCGGTCCGATCGATCAGGTGGTCAAGATCCCACATTTTCTCCTCTTCTTTAATGACATGATGGACTGCTTTTCGCCAGTTCTCTGGTGTCACTTCCTTAATGGCTTGATCAAACAGTAGCTTAACGTCTTTTATTTTGAATGTCGTGTTGTGTCTTGTTACAAATCCTTTCACTTGCGCCCATTAAAGTTCTATAGAATTTAGTTTATAACGATATGGCGGTTTGCGCAATACAGTTTCACTATGTTTTTCAGCTATATCTTACCGAATTTGAGCCGAACTGGAGGGAATTTGCTCTTTGTTTACTCTACACCTTTATGAAATAAACTATAGACCATTTGGGATTTAAAATGTCATGTATAAAAAAATGGCGTATCCTATAGGCCTTCCATAAACTGTGTTACCCCTCACTGATCCTTCAATCATCACTTTACCACTGCTAAGATTTCTATATTGCGCTTACCATTATAAAACTGCATCACAAGGTTATAAATTAAAAAACGTAATTTTATTTTCGAATATTTATTTTTTATATAATTTGTAAGCATGGTATTTATTTTCAAATTTTAAAAGTAAGCTGACTTTCAGATTTCTACAGAGTATAGTCGTAAAATTCAAGTTTTTAAAAAGACTTAAATGATTTTTGTCATAAAGCAGCACTTTTCATATATTTTGCTTTTCTTTATTAATAATTACTGAAAATAAAGATCAGCAAATCTTACACAGTTTTGCATTGTGCCATCGCCTGCGTTGACAGCTAGTTCTATTAATACCTTCTAGAATTTTCTCCACACAATACATATTTTATGAATAATACAGGAAAAGAAAGCCCGATGTCCATAATTGTTTCCCATTTTTTTAAAGTAACTGGATTAGGTACCGGTAAACAAACAAAGTCAAAAGGATGTAGAATACTGCTACATCTAGTATGGATGTTGGACACTTCCAAAGTATATCAACAGCCCTCCAACGAACTAACGAAAAATAAGTATTACTTGTAAGGATGAACCTGGCGAAAGGAAACTCTTCTTTTAACTACATTGGTTTTGGTTTCATTAAACAGATACTGAAGCTAGCACTGCCTAGCGAGACCCCCGTAATTGTGACGTTCAGTTTTACAAGTGATTTTTTTTACATTTTACTTATTTTTATAGGTTCCTTTAAGGGCTCATGCTCATATGCTTTGGAAGTATCCAATATCGACCCTAGAGGTCGTCTCGTGCTACATCCGTCTATAACGCTGTACGCCTTTTAATATTCATTTTTTTTTTCTTTTATCAGATACTAGCATGACTACCAGTGTTGCCGATCTGTTACAAGTGTAACAGATCTGTTACGTTTTTAAAGGATCTGTAACGCTGTTACGCCTTTAAGCAAACGTTTTCTTAATGTGATTTTTTTTTTGGTAGGAGGAGAAAGGACCTCTTCTTGTGGTTTGTTATTAATCACTTTTGTTCGGGTTCGCCGTTTGCGTACGTTGTGTAGGGGTAGGTTAAATCGGGCTTGTTCGGGTTCGTCCTTTGCGTACGTTGTGTAGGGGTAGGTTAAGTCGGGCTTGTTCGGGTTCGTCCTTTGCGTATGTTGTGTAGGGGTGCTGACCTTCTTTTTTATAGAAGTTACTTTGGATTAGAAGAAGAGATATTCTATAATGCTGTTACTATTTTAGTACGGTTTTAAAGCTAATCTATTACAATTCAAAAAAATGTTATGACAACACTGATGACTACTATTAAATGATGATGAAATCTTTCATTAAATTTATTTTTAATTAAGCTACCCCACCGACCCAGTTCTATCCCCTATCTCACGGGCGTATACCGAACCGATAACGAAAAAGCTTGTGGCAACACTGATGCTATGAGCTATGATATAGCGAAACACATTTAAGGATGGAACTGATATCTGACAAAGTAAAAGAAAATTATTATTCTGAAAAGAGAGTTTATATTATCACTTCTCACAAACGTGATGACAGTGACATAACATTCATATATTTTAGAGATTCTTGATCTCAACATAATGCTATTGACATCGATTCAAGAGCGTTATGACTTTCATAATATGATTGATGAAATGAAAAATATGATTTTAAATTAAGAAAATATTTTTATGTGTGAAGGACCATAGGGTCCATAAGGGTTAGGTTTTTCACGAAGAGTTACGGCAGATAACGTAACAGTATTTCTTTAATAAAGTTAATCATAGGTACCAATTCTAATAAATTCAGTGACAGCACATTTGCTGTAAGTACTGTTATAATCTGTACAAATTTTGATCAAAGATGGACATTCTGCCTTCTTTCCCTGTATCTTCATCTATTATCTTGTGCTCTTGCAGGCAATTTTTCACACTTTTTTCGAGTTTTCCTTTTGTTTCTCTCGATTTTCTCGTCGGCAGGTACTGCAGTCACGCAACTTCCTACGAAGTAACAAAATGCTGGGGAGCTTTAAGCTAGACGTGGCAACGGTGTGGGCTCAGCCAGGTACTAGCCAGCACTGTGCTTTGTAGTGATTGTTTAGTAGGAGTCCTTCTGTAGTAAAAGCATGACGAACGCTTCAACTTGACTACTTAACGATGTGCTAATGAATGTGCTTAATGTTTTCAAAAGTAAAAATTTTTCAAAAATCTCAAAAAATCAAAAAAATTTTTTTTTTTAAATGCGTATGTTACTGATGTTGAACTCTTTCAGCGGATGGATTTTCCTATTGACGAATGATGTGTTAACCTAAAGACTGTAAACTAGGGATATTTTATCAAAGTTTTGACACATTTTCCATCGTAAAAACTTAAAAACAAATAATATCATATCGCATTTAAAGCCTTGTTATTCACATGAACTAGTTTATAATTATTTTAAAAAAAATATTATGTAGGTATAGAAAGAAACTTAGCGGCAAGCGGACAGAGTAGTGCGTCTATCTTTTGCATTCAAGTATACAGGGACGCCAAAGGTAATAGGCTCCCTTATTGGGACTCATCAGAAAGCCATAACCTGTAAGCAATTCCCACTACAGCAAAAATATGTTTTCAAGATATTATTACGAATACAAATATGATGAAAACCTATTGTCGCCATCTGCTGGAAACAACTCAACTCAATAGCGATACTAGGTTTTCATCATATTTCTATTCTTAATATCTTGAAAAACATATTTTTGCTGTAATGGGAATTGCTTACAGGTTATGGCTTTCTGATGAGTCCCCATAAGGACAAAACAGCCTATCATTGTCTACCTGTGCCCCAGCAGGGAACCCATTATCTTTGGTGTCCCTGTGTAATTTAAAGCAAAAGATAGACGCACTACTCTGTCCTCTTTGCTGCTAAGTTTCTTTCTATATATTTTAACGGACACTATTTTATTTATTTATTATCTAGGGTTTTTTATTTATTTTTTAAATTGGTGTCGAAGTAGCTCCAGTATGAGGGTTTTTTCGACGACGATAAAATGTTTGTAATATCGAAGCAACGTCTACCATAAGCAACTTCGACACCTACAAATGTATTTTTAACCATTTAATTTTTAACAATATCTTAAAAACCGCCTAAAATCGACATTCAAAAATAACAAATTTTTAATTGCAAAATACGTTTATTTATAAAGAAATGTTATTTCTCTGTTTAACGAACATACATTATACTAAAATGTCACGATTTTTTTTTAAACGTTATATTTTATTACTATACTATTATCTTTTTAAAAATCAAAATGTGCTTTAACATTAATGAAAGCGAAAAAGACAATTTGACACAGTACGGAAATATATGTGTGCGGCCAAAGGCGTAAGAAAAAGATGCATATAATAACAGCATTCTATGTGAGGTGAGATATAGTCGTCGCAACCAATTCTATTATTAATTTGTCATCGAGCTGATAACAGGATCCATAATTTCCCTAGTGACCTGTAATTAGCGCACACGTCACATTGTGAATTGTACGGGAGTAGAGTTTTGGACTTGCATTGTCTTTATTTGTTTTAAATCACAACGTTTCAACTGGAAATTATCTCCAGTCGTCTTCAGGTGAAACTAAATAAGTATGGTAACTTCAGCTCTATTTATACTAGCTAAGTGCTTTGACGCATAACTAAGTGGACGGAGTCATGCGTTTAACTCTAAGAGCCACTGCACCTACCTAATATAAATAGAGCTGTAGTTACCATACTTATTTATTGTTCACCTGAAGACGACTGGAGATACTTACCAGTTGAAACGTTGTGATTTTAAATAAACAACTGAACATTAATTACTTAAAATTATGGTCATTATTTTTTTTATTCAGTCGTGGAACATAATGCATTTTTTCTACTCCCACATGGAAATTTGCTGTTTCCTTTACACTTAAGTGGCGGGTAAAGTAGGCTATTCCAGTTAAGTGTGCGGCAAAATATCATATCCATCCTAGTTAGGATATGAAAGTGACCAATTTTACATGTTGTAAATTCGTTTTCTGGCAGTTGAGAGAAGTTAGGTTAACAATATGCTTCAAAAATATGCAAATCTGTCAGATGAAATTTGTTCTTTTTAAATTTAAACCAAAACATTTATCCCAGAGTCTATGTAGGTATTCACAATATTTTCCTAAAGAGTATACGAAATGGTGCAAAAATTGAAGGTATAATAACAAAATTAATTCCAAAAGTATATTTCTAGCAAATTATTGTTATTTTCTGCCGAACTAAACATTGCATAAAATGTACTATATACCTACCAAATGAACGTTTTCTTACTAACCTTGGTAATTTTTTTCAATATAATTAATATATATTATTATAAATATTTGTGCACGGGGATATTTTCCGATATATTTTGAACGGGGATCCAACCCCAATTGATCTTAAAACTTTTATTATACGCAACAAACATAGAAAATTTACTGGTAATTCTTCCTTAACTGGTGGAACATAAAGATAACCCGATAAAACAGACGAAATTATAAGATTTCTAGAAAAAAAATTCATTTTTTACTAACACTTTTAAGGTTATTTCTACTTACACTATTGCCAAATCTCGTATTCTCTTTCCACGTTAACAGTGTTGCTAGTTTGTGAATTGGCGATTATTTTGAAAAATTTGACCATAGCGAACGTTAAAAATTCATATTAATGCACAAAATCCATTTTTAACTATTTGAAACAAATTCTACAGCTATTTTGTTGTACTTTCGGAGTTATAATTCTTTACGCAAGTATAAATAAACCCGAAAAACCTATTTTTCTTCTGTGCATTTCATTAAATCTATTAATAATCAAATTACCTGGTTGAGAAAATAAATTGTTCGTTTTTATTAATACATATATCGCTTTTTGTCTGCAAAAAGCCGAATGTGAGAAAGATAGATATATTCAAAAGTGAGTTTGTATAAATATAAGAACTTACCCAAATCGATAAATATGTTACAATGTAATTTGGTCAATGGGTTTGCCATCAAAATGAATTTTTGTTCAATTGTTTCTTATTACCGTTCTCACAAGTTCATGGCCAACTTAAAAGACAACTTATGATGCCTAATTTAAATAATTTTTTAAAATTCTTAGCATGAAGTTCGGAAGTTAAGTCGTAGAAAAAATATACTGTACAACTCGAGTGGATTGTCCATATTGCGCTCGGAAGTTTGAGCACTCCGCCTGCGGCATCGTGCTCAATTTACTTTCTAGTGCGATATGGACATCATATCCACTCTTGTTGTACAAACTATTATTTTTTAGTCAATAATAAAATAGAATTTTATTACTTACTTGACGTTATCAGTTTATTAATTAAAAAGTTTTTGGCTCCAGATCAATTAAAATTGAAAATGTTTCAAATATACCTGGAAAGAAAGTTCGTCGGAAAAATGAAGTAATGTAATTACAGAAAAGGTTATTGAAAAGAGCAAGGACGAATGATATAATTAGATTGAATAAGCGAGGGTAAAAAATGTCAAATGTTCGTAATATTCTTCAAGAGAATGTGGGTGAGCGTAATAATAATAAATGTTTAGTTTAACAATGATACCGAAACCACCGCCCAATAAACATTTTTCCAAACTTATGCATAACATCAATTTTTATATAATAGCTATATAAAGATAATACAAGTATATAAGAAGGATATAAGGGGTTTATGTAATATAACTTTCCATCACCATTTTATAAAACTTGTAGTAATGGTTACCAATCTGTTAATAAAGAATTGACATAAGGTTTGCCGCAACCTCATTTATACAACTAGAATACCCATAGTTATTTAAAAGTGATGGTAATGACCTTTATAAAAACTGATATAAAAAAGATGGTGGTGATGGCTATGATTATAAATCCCTTGGTGATATTATCAGTAATCACGGCTATATATATAACTTCCCAAATACTAGTAACAATAATTACCCCTATAAACCTTATATAAACGTCTTGCTTATAAAATGGCCGTTTCCCATAATACGTAGTATAAACACCTAACTTAACAGTTTTTTTGCCTTTTAAGTATTTCATAATGAATAAACTCAACACTTAATTTTGCTGCGAAATTACAAAAAACTGTACTGTACTTTTTTTTTTATGATAAAACACCTGCACTGTAGGAAAAATCCTTTAAGACGCTCTGGGAGCGGTGCGAGTGCGAAAAAAGCGATTAACGTTGGTCTTGAAACGTTGAAGATTGTATTCATTGGGAAACACGACCTCAAGAAGTTCATTCCACAATGATGACGTTCTCCAGATGAAAGAGTTCTTGAACAATGAAGTTCGAGGAGTACTAAGCTGAACAACATATGGATGAGCGGCAGCGATTCGCCGTGTATTTCTGTTTTGCATTGCTCTAGGTGGAATCAAGTGGGCAATGTCAGTCGAACACCTGCCTTCGATGCTCCAGGCTATCGAGGGTCTTGGTCAGCTCGGGGTCGCCGATCAGACGAACGGCTCTCCTTTGAATGGAATCCAGTAGCCGAAGGGTGTGCTTGGGTGCAGAGCTCCAGACATGAGAGCAATATTCTAATGATGGTCGAATCTGGGCTTTGTAGAGTGTCAAAAGTTGATGAGGTGTGTACAACCTTTTGGTGCGGAAAAGTACACCAAGTTTCTGTGCAGCTGCCTTGGCAATTGCGGCAACGTGATCATGCCAAGACATATTACCTCCCAGATTGACCCCCAGCAAATTAATAGACGGTGCCAGGGGAATTGCGTGTCCGGCCATGACTATATCCGGTTCTGCAATGTTAACCTTTTTGGAGAAGACTGCTGCCTAAAATATTATTAGTAGATAAAACGAAAGTTCACTTCACTAAGTAATAAGAGGAGAAGCAAGAATGGGAATCTATTCACTGCAGAGTCTAACGCCGCTCTTCGGCAGGCAGCAAACTGGACACGAACTATTAAACGAGACTATAGGTGGATTTGAGTTAGAAACGAGATCAGAACACATAAATCCAAGGTTTCGCTATGACATACCATATGAGGTCCAAACTGATGAACGAAACGTATTGAAAAACAAAACACCAGAAACTACTCCTGGGACAATAATCTGGTACACAGACGGCTCCAAAACCAAAGAGGGTACCGGAGCGGGGATACTCGGAGTAGGACCAGAGAAAAATGCTTTTTCCTCTTTAGCAAAGTCTCCCGCGGTGTTCCAAATAGAAATCTATGCCATATTGTAATTTGCGTACGAAAACAATAGGAGATCTTACCTCAATAAGCGGATACATATATATTCTGACAGTCAAGCAGCCCTAAAATCGCTAATATGCAACAAGGTAACCTCAAGACTGGTATGGAAATGTCAGGAGGAAATGGAGGCCCTGACAAAAGTAAACAAAGGAATACTACCAGTAATAGTACCAGGACACGAAGGTATTACAGGAAATGAAAAACTTGCAAGGAAAGGCTCAGAAAATACATTCATTGGTCCAGAACCGGCATTTAGAGTAACAAAGTGCACAATACGAGAGGCCATAAAGCGATGGATTAGGAGTGAACACAAAATAAATAGGAAGACAAAAATCACAAAGTCATGGTCTCAATCATATAATAAAATCAACTATGGTGACATGTTTCGCTCTTTACGGAGCATCATCAGACCTAAAATTGTATCGAGGTGTGACCTATATTACATTTTTATACTATTTATCAGCCTACCTTCATTAAAACCAATAAATGAAATAACACATGAAAAACAAGACGAGTACCATGTCAAAACAAACAGGTTACAATTAATCTTAAAACTAACACAAAAACGACAGTTATAAAAACGGGTAGGTGGGAGAGTGAAGCAACTATACAGGAGAATACGACTAACCGAGCTAAGGCCAAGCGTAGTAAAAGCCAAAATATATAAACGAAGAATTCCCCCCCCCCCCCCCCCCGCCCAATATTGTTGTCAATCTGCCAAACCAATTTAGGCGAGAGAACCAGAACAGGTTATAAAATATTCAATTATTTAATTTAAGTTATTTATTATTCCTATAAATTAACTCCACTTTAAGAATGGACTACTTCCTCAATATTAAAAATAAGGTAAGGTTCAAAGTTGAAGACTTCATTAACACAATTAAGGACTGGGCTCTTTTTTGCCTTAGTAATTTCAAGTTTCTCTAGTAAATCTAACTTTTTGCTCTTACCACATTCATGCAGTATGTTTACGTTTTCAGATGTTGACTTGGTGTTAGATATATCAGTGTTCTGGTATTTATTAACCAAACTAAGATGTTCATGGACTCTAGTGGAAATTTTTCTACCTGATTGATCTATATATACAGCAGGGCAGTCGGCACAACTTAAAGAATAAACACCAGACTTAGATAGTGGATTAACTTTATCTTGTATTAAAACTAAATGTTGTTTTACAGTGTTAACGATCTTAAATCCAAGTGAAATATTGAAAGGTTTGAAAAATTTTGCTAATTGTAAAGATATATTTCCAAAAAATGTTAGAGACCTATAATTGCTTGGGTTGTTTACTGTATTCTGATGTAAAATATTATAAGATAATTTGTATTTGTTGACAAATTTATAATAAATTTTATTAATTAACCTAGAGGAAAACCCATTGTTTATTGAGATTCTTCTTATTATGAAAAGTTCTTTATTAAAAGCCATGTTTCTAGATGTTCTCTAGATAGGGGTAAATTGAATAATCTGAAGAAAAAAGCTTTAAATGATGAGACTTTATATGAATAAGGTGAGTTTGAGTTAAATTGCATAACATTATCCGTCGACGATGGCTTTCTATATACTTCAAATTCGATTTTATTGTTTCTTCTCATTACCAGGACGTCCAGGAAGGGTATCTTTCCCTCCTTTTCAAGTTCCATTGTGAAACTTATATTCGGGTGTAAGTTGTTAACAAAATTGAGAAAATCGGCCAAAACGACGTCATCACCAGTCCAGACAATAAAAATATCATCAACGTATCTTTTATATGCTAATCAGGCACGTAGCAACAGGGGGTGCGAGTGGTGCCGCGCACCAGTGCCCGGGCCCCTACGGGGCCCGCGAATCCGATCGGAATCATAATGCGAAACAAATAAGCGACAACGCCGCGAGCTAAACAAACAAGCGACAACGCCGCGCGCCGCGAGGCTGTCATGAGTCAAGGTTCTTAGATACTATAGGTTGTAGGCCGTGGTACCAAAGGATATCCTTACCCTCTTCCAGTTGACTTACACAAACTAGTGCAAGGAACTGGGATCACGAAGTGGGTATATCTTGCCTGCTTGCTGGCTCGACGCCGTTCACGCCAACCGTTGCCGTTGTTTGTCAATTTCTCTTCTAGCCACGCGCCGAAAACGAGCTACGCTACGACGCTACGACCCGCATTAGAGCTCCTAGTTGGGGAATTGATCAAAGTTTTAAAAATAACAGAATTCGCAAAGTAAAAAAACAATTCGATGAGTTGTCGTGTGACGAACGACTGTCCAATGCCAAGTGTCGGTGTTTAATTTAACGTTGGACGTTATTATATCACAACTGGAAAATCGATTTAAAGGTTTAAACAACGTAGTTCTAAAGTTTAAAGCACTTTTTCCTTCTACCTTAAGAGAGTCCTCTGATGCTAATCTAGTACTTCTATCTGAGAATCTAGTTAAGTTTTATTCCAACGATTTATCACATTCGCTTGTTCAAGAAATTTTATCATTTAGGCGCGTTTATAAGGATCAAATCCATGCAGACATTTTCATTAATGACTTGGCGAAATTATAGTTATTTGCGATGAAATGATTTCGAGTTCATTTAAAGAAATATGCTGTGCTTTTATACTTTTTCTAACGATTCCCGTATCGGTAGCCACTTTGGAGAGATCATTTTCAATCTTAAAGTTGATTAAGAATTATTTGAGAAATAAAATGTCGCAAAGCAGACTTTCTAGTTTGGCAATTTTATCCATTGAAAATCAGACAGCCAGAACGTTAGATATCAGTAAAATTATTTCATTGTTTGCTAATCAAAAGGCAAGAAAAGTAGATTTTTCAGCGTAAATAAAATAAGTAAGGTTATTTAGAATTAGGTTTGTATTCGTTTAATTCGTTTCGTTATGTTACCCACCATGCACTCGCCATGCATTTTTTGTGCAATAAAATTTGTAACCCATAGTAGACTATTTTTTTTTAATGATGAAGGGGGCCCGCTGTGGTCTTGCACCAGGGCCCGGTTGTAACTTGCTACGTCCCTGATGCTAATAGAAATCTAGAAAAATAGCTAGCCATAATCGATTTTTCCAAGTTATCCATGAAAACCTCGCTCTTTGAGAAAATGGACAATTTTTTCGAATGTGAACACAAAATCCACTTTAGCAACAGACAGGGATTACACCACAGCAAAAGCTTCATTAGGGATCCAGACCCAAGGCCTACAAAACAGTTGCTTCAAATGAACAGGAATCAGCTTAGAACCATTACAGGAATTCTGACAGGACACATGGCTGTCAAGAACTATCTGTACAGAATGCAACTGTACAATGGAGACCTTGATTGCAGATTATTCGGACAAGACAGAGAAACTGTCGGAGTCGTTATTTTGTAGCAGGAATCTAAGGCGTCATTTATTCTCTTGTTATTTTTTCACGAGATATTACAAAATTTCAAATAATCCTCTAACTTTGTAAACTTCCAATCATAATTAAGTTCTGTTATCTTTAATATACAAAACTCTTCATAACATAAATATATTCACAAATAACATCGCTTTTGTAGCCAACCTCAAAAAGGAAACTGCACATAAAAAGGTCCGAAGCTTTGTTATCTCTAGGCTTATATTTGCCAGAAATTTCACGCTCGGCGCTGTTGAGAGTGATATAATATGACTTCATTTGTAGTTACATAAAAGATTCTTTTTACATCAAGGACCGTTATAAAGAAGGGGAAAAGAAAATTGGAGAATATTTTAAGGGGTTATTATAGTTACGACTCGCCAGGGGCCGGAGATTCGGACGCCAAAAATCATCGATTTTTTTTAAATTATTAATTTTAAAAAACATGGTTGATTTTTTCGATTGTAATAAAACATTTATTTAACTCGCTTTTTTTTAAAAAAATACAAATTATTTTCCCCACGAAAATGAGAAAAAAAAGCACGGTTAACTTGGCCCGAAAGCGCCGAATATCACACGCGTGTGAAAAATATTTCAACTCTAGAGTTGAAATACAAGGCACACTATTTAATTTAAACATATAATGCCAATTTTAGAGACCACCACTATTTTATTAAAAAGAACAAATTTTAGAAAGCAGTAATTGTAAAGTGTTTAACTTATTTATCATGTATTTGTCGAGTGATTCAAAATTAGAGTGTGAAAATACGCCTTCTGAAATTATAAAAAATGTTAATAATATACTGGAAAATCTTTTACCAGAAAAAACAAATCGCGCTGAAGAGAGTGTCATGTATTAAATAACAAATGTTTATCGGTAGCCATAGCGTAGAGAATAGAGCTCTAGCTTACAGATCGCAAGGTCACAGGTTTTAAATCCCGTCAGGAGTATTTGACTTTTTTTTATAAAAACATTAAATAATTTATAGAATTAGGTATTTTGAATTGAAATCTTCCTTGTTGGGTAGATTTTCTAAATTTATGTTTAATGCATCTTTCCTTGATAACTTTAAAATTTTTCATTCTCCAAAGCTTTTTAATAATTTTTGTGGTCGTAAAAAAAAATAATGTACATTACTCCTCGTTTGAAAGTATCACTTTCGTCACTTGTTATGTAATATACTATTGCTTCAAACATTTTCACTGCATAACTGATAATAATATAGATAAATAAAAGTTATTTTCATTAACTGTCGGCAGGGGACGGTTCTAGACCCGAAATATTGGGGGGGCACCACATTGGCGTAGCCAAAAAATATTCTCGGGGGGGGGGGGGGGGGGGGGGGGGTGGGGGGCGTAAGTAGGACATTTTTTTTTCTAAAGAAAGGGATAGAAGCGGGAAAGCGCCGCAGGCGAAACATTTTCGGGGCCACGCCCAAAGTTCGTTTAAAATTCACCTAACTAACTACTATCAAATTTCGAAAATTAAATTATTACCTCTCCCCCTTTGCATGGTTGGATTAAATTTTTATTTTTGATATTCCTAGCTGGCACTTTATTTAAAAAAAAAACATTTTTTATATTTGTGAAAAATATCAATATTGGTGTCAATCCAAAATTTTAAAAATAAGACGTACGACTCTAACCAGCATTTTCCGGGCTCGGTTTTTCATGATTAAAAAAAAAGTAAATATCACTCACCACGCCAAAATTGATGATTTTTTCAGAAATCATGTATTTTAGGAGCGTAGATCTAAGAGCAGATTTTGGTGTAAATGCTTAGATTTGGAAATACTTCTTCTTAAGTGCCGTATATTTATATTCCTAATAAAGCATTCTCATTTCATCCCGCACTATTTTATTTATTACAAATAATCACACTTCTTCCATAAAAAATGTTTCAATTGAAATGTTTACCTTAATTTTTCTCTTAAGAAATAAATACATAATTGTTTTTGTTCTAAAAATATTTTTTCTACTGACGTTTTATAATAACCTCTTTTTGATTGTCATTATGATTTTTTAATAACCTCCTTTAAGGCGCAGCGTGCTTAAAATTTTTTTAAGCACGTTACCAGGAACAACGTGCTTAAAAGTAACAAGTATAAACACAGACTATAGTTTCACCTATTTATTATAAATATTAACAGTACAGTTACTTATATTATTAAAATTAATATATGTGCCCTCATACAAACTTCTTGATTTTTGGGGAACAAGGTACACCATTGCGTCATTTGCGGCATTTTCAATGTCTGAGTCCTCTAAATCACTCATTTTTACTTTTATATTTGTCGCAGTTTTTGACACAAAAATCGAATTTGTTTTTGACAACTGTCGATTTTTTTGACATGAAAGGTGTAAGGTAATAAAATGTTAGTAAAATTAAGTTTTTTATTATAAAACCTCAGTAGAAAAAATATTGTATACAACTCGTTACGAAACAATGTATTTTAGTCACTTTGACGTGTTGTCCAACTCGGCTTCGCCTCGTAGGACAATTCACGTCGCGTGCCTAAAAGACACTCATTTCGCAACTAATTGTATAAATAGCTATTATTGCATTGGGTTATATTTTTGGTGATTTAAAATACCTCTAAAAAAGGGAAAACGGAGCAGACAAGTATATAATAGAAAAATTTTATAAAATATTGTTATTTTACTCGTTTTCCTTTAAAATGGCATCAAAAATCAATAACTAAAACGATATGCGATCTCTATATAAAACAGGAATTTTAGAAGGAAAAGTTTAAAAGCTAAACGTTTCCTACAAGACCTTTGTAATCTAAGCCAAGAATACATTATTTAAAGATTAAAATTAAGAGTCCATGCGTGAGATGAAAATGCAGCCCGGCACCCCCCTCCCCCCTTATATACACCCTATTAATGGCTCTGTATAAATTACTAAACAATCAACTCGACTGTATTAATATATTGGGTAAGCTTAATTTTAATGTGCCACGATTGAATTCACGACAAAATATGACTTTCTACCTGCCTAATCCAAAGACAAATATTTTAAAGTTTTCTCCTGTCTTTCAAATGTGTGAGAGATATAATAAGCGGTTTGATTTAGATTTTTTCAGCTCTTCGGTCAGTACAGTTAAGAGGTTAGTGCGGCATTAATACTTTAAACTGAGATTGTGCGGCTGGTATTATTTTTTGTCCAGTGACATGATTTTCTGTGTTCAGTCTCTCTTTTTCTTTTTTTTTACTGTTACTTTTCTTATATTCAAATTTAATTTCGAATAATTAGTTTAGGTTTACTTATAGACTAGCTTACTTTTGTTAGTATTTTTAGCTTCACTTTTAGTATATTTATTTTTTGTGTAAACTTTTTCATGGTCCTGCCTTGTAGTTGGGTTATTTAACCTGTAGGGTAGGTAATTTACAATATAAATAAATAAATAAATATACGCCAGTGGGCACAGCCACAATGTTTGGTAGCCTTCGCAAGCAAATAACGCCACAGTCCAAAATTTTTTAGGATCATGCTCAAATTGTATTAAATTATGTAAATAATAAAGCACCCGGAATTTTTTTTTATTAGTGGCATGAATTTTATAGTTTTTTTCAGAAATGTTGGGGGGTCCTGCCCCCCCCCCCTAGGCTTCCCCGTAGAACCGCCCCTGACTGTCGGTCAATTAATATAATCACATGAACATTAAGAATTATAATAGAACGGTTTTTATGCGCCAAATTGTATAACAATTTTCGCCGCATCGCCAATTATTGCTAAATAAAAGTTCAGTTGACTCCATGTTGTGTGCCATAATAAAATAAAATATTATTAATCATACCGAAAAACCAACAAAGCAAAATTCAATTAGGTCACGTCAACCACAAACGAAATATTATTTCTGAGAGTTATATACATCAAGAGAATTGGATACTAACGATAAAGCATGTGGCTGTCGGGTTTTTTAGTCAGACATTTTTACACATATTCTTATAATTGAAGGGTGTATTATATGTCCCAAAAGTTTTGGTACGTAATATTTCAAATGCCTTAAGGGCCCTCTATCACTTACATACCATCGAAAGATAAATATTTAGTATTTTGACGTTATATCTGCATAAAAGGAAAAATTCTGAATTTAGCCACAACTCTGCAGCAACCAGTTCTAGATAAGATAGACCCATACTATGGGAGTAAAAGCAACGGTATGGTAGCTCAGTGGTAGAGCTGTCGCATTCGGCCGCAGGTGACCCGGGTTCGATCCGGGTGTACGCTTAATAAAAAAAGTATACCCAAGATTTTAGAGGTAAGAATGCAGTATGACACTGGTTGACTCCCGAATACGACCCATTGAGGGCGGATAATCCTGCCTTTAGGGGACTGACGGATAAACCAGTGCATACGCGTGGTTTGGATTCCACGTGAAAAACTGTAGGTCCCGTCTGGCTGACATTACCCCGACGTTAAGCAAAAGGGATACAATAAGCCATTTGGCTGCAGTATACTGACAACAGGTCAACCCTCCTTGAACCAACCAACCAACCAACCATAGGAGTAAAAACAATACATTTCCAGACGACAATGTAAAGTCTGATAATACGGGAATGTGCTTTTACTACAAGATACACGATTTTATACGAAATTGCACTAATCCGATACAAAATATTTTTAATCGTATTATACTTTGGCTTGTGATTTAGTATTTGATCTTTTGGTAGAAAATGATATACAACACTGTATCTTTTATCTTACGCAAAATAATACTTTCAACAGATATATTCCTATAGAGGAGGCGTCTTATCGGTAATACCGCTGTTTTTTACAAGAAATCGATTTTCTGATAAATTTCACGAAATATAATTTTTACTTATAATTATTTCTTATTTAGCATGAAAAATAAAGGCAAGCTTGTGCAAAGTTGTCTAGTCCGAAAATTTTTGGTTTTTGAAATAATGCCAATTTAATATTTTTATATGACGATTTTGCTGAGGATCTTAAGATCAGTTAATCCTAGTTGGCTATGACTACTTGTACAATTTAAGCGCCCATGCATGATTATTAAAAATGGTCTAATGGTAAGTGACAGATTAATAGATTTGTTTAGCATTTGGCCGTTTTACAGCGCCGTCATAGCCAACGTAACTGAACTTAAAATGCGCAACAAAATCGCAATATTAAAATTTAAATTACCATTATATCATATCAAAAACTAAAAATTTTTTGAATGGACAATCTTACACAAACTTACCCTTATTCTTAATGCCAAATAATAAATAATTATAAAATTTAGGGGATTTCGATTTGAAAATGTAGATTTTTTGCAGTTTTTTCAATCTTATTGCTTGAACACCCTATATTACTAGTAATCAAAATATTATAAAAAGTCAATTAAAGTTTGTCCTTTACAACAAGGAATCTCACTTAAATAATTAGGGCAACTTTACTTATAGGAAAAATTTATAATTATTTTAAGGCTTTCAAACGCCATTTTTGATATGAATATTTCAATATGTCGAAGACGCTTAGACTTAGGTATAGGACATGGTATACAAAATCTGCCTAGAATCTTGTGTAGAATCCAAAAATGTATTAATATATAGGGTATTCTATTTAAAATAAGCAAGTTGATACCTACTTTGGTATAACCAGAAGTACCACCATATTTGAAATATTTTAGCCGGGTTGCTCTTATTAACATTAGCATACTATAAAAGTTTTCTATGTACCTATAGTTTTCCATATACAGGGTCCTGCACCTTACCTCCCATCTTCAATAGCTCACTTATAAATTAACTAAGGATTTTTATACTTTGCAAACTTTATCTGTATTTTAGGGCGAATTCCAGGAAAATATTTTTGTTTATACAGGATGTTCCAAAAAAGTGTGACGTCATAAGGTTTATTTTTTTAGATTATTCTAGATATTTGCCTACATACCACATACCTCCATATTTTTAATGAAATCGGTTAAGTATTATAGGCGAAAAAAATAAAAATCAGTTTTGAACCACTGGTTGTAAAAATTAATAAAAAATAAAAATAATGACTCGTTATTAAAATGATACAAAGTTACTTAATAAATAAGGTCGAACAGTCTAGTTAACCAAGTTTGATTAATACGAATTGTACAGGGTGTCCAAAGTTTAGTGTCAAACTTTAAATCAATTTATTTTTCTTATTTCAAATTTGAACCCTTGTATACAGTGTGTCCGCGGGTGGGGTCCCCAAGGGGGAAAAATCTTTATTATTCATTTTACGACCAAAAGTCATTCTTTATAAAAAGTTCTGCTTATTGAGAAAATTAATTCACAATAAAAAAAATTCAGATCAAATGTACAGGGTGTTAATAAATTAGGAAAATATGAAAATGCTTCAAGAGAGAAGTACTATTATTTATTATTTTTTACAAAAATTTTATAAAACAAAGTTGTTTATAAACTAACGTAAAGTCTAAATAAGTACAAATTTTGAAATAAAAATTAGAATTTTTAAAATTAAATATTAATATTAACATCTATAGCGTGTTGATAAGACACATTTCCAATTTTTTTCTTTGGTTAACATTTTCGAAAATTACTTTACGGAAATAGAATACTGACAGATGTAAATAAAATTCTGACATAAACATGAACGTATACAAAATATTGATTTTTTTTGTAAAATGCAACTAATTAAATGAAAACAATAATTATTAATATTTTATTTTAAAAATTCGAATATTTATTTCAAAATTTGTATTTAGACTCTACGTTAGTTTATAAACAACTTTGTTTTATAAAATTTTTGTAAAAAATAATAAACAATGGTACTTCTCTCTTGCAGCATTTTCATATTTTCCTAATTTATTAACACCCTGTACATCTGATCTAAAATTTTTTTATCGTGAATTCATTTTCTCAATAAGCAGAACTTTTTATAAAGAATGACTTTTGGTCGTAAAATGAATAATAAAGATTTTTTTCCCCCTGGGGACCCCCATCCGCGGACACACTGTATATATTCTGCATCGAAAAACATAATGTTTTTCGATGCAAAACTGATTTTTATTATGGGGGTATGTAGGAAACTATAAAAGGCATCTAAATAAGTAAGAATATTTATGGCATGTAATCTAAAAAAATAAATCCTTATGACGTCACACTTTTTGGAACGTCCTGTATAAACAAAAATATGTTTCTGAAATGCGCCCTAAAGATAAAGTTTGCAAAGTAATAAAATCCCAAGTTAATTCATAAGATAAGGTGCAGGACCCTGTATAGAAGGCGGTTCCCGGCTCGATATCCTGTATGTCCTTAATTAATATTACGAAATTTACTGTAAATTTATATGATAATTTTACAGTGTACGCTGTATGTAATAAAACAATACAAAATTGTATTATAATCGAAATCCCAAATGTATTTTGACATTATGCTTTTAAATACGCCCTAGAAAAGTGTTGCTTTATCATCTTCATAAATTTTTGTAAGTAAAGCTTTATTATAGCAAAAGAAGCTTTATTATAGCAAACTTTTTAAGCAAAGTAAGTATATTGTCCTCTTTTAATTAATAACAGCTACTTAACATTCTCCTCAGAGGTTACAAGATTTACAAACTTTAAAAAAACTCCTAAAAAGTTTGTTTAAGTTAAAAACTTGCAGCTCTTCTCGGTTTTCTTCAAAGTTCGAACGCCGTCTTTAATAAAGTTTTTTCGTGAAATAGTTAAAAGATTCTACCCTGAACATAATTATGAATATTTTATCCTACAGTAAAAAAGAATACTTACTCTTTTCTGTCTTAAGAGTTTAGATGCACTAGCGTAAATGCACGCAAGCATAAAATCTGCAAAGAAAATTCACAATCTAATAAAGAAGCTTTTTAATAAACACTTACTTTTCATTCGGCGAAGATTAAAACACAAATCGTGAGATTTATGGAGAGATTTCAGAAAGATGTAGAGTAATAAAAGCTCATTAGGTGTGCAAAGGGACTACAGAGTGACCCAACGAATAATTAAACCACTTTCATAATTTGGAATTGATTTCATTGCAAAATTCTTTATTTTCATCAAGTGCAGGTAGTACCGGGTTTAGGTCAATTAACGGGTTTTGCTGTTGTTATCCATTCACAAACACTGAAAATTGTGTGACAAAGGCGTGCATTATGTACAAAGTATTAGGTAGATACACTTATTTTTTTATTAAACATTACAAAAAATCCAAAATATAAAAAATACAGAAATTAAATTATAAAAAATAGATTCTACGTCATCTCCTCTTGACGTTATAATTAACGAGTCGGCGGTCCGATCGATCAGGTGGTCAAGATCCCACATTTTCTCCTCTTCTTTAATGACATGATGGACTGCTTTTCGCCAGTTCTCTGGTGTCACTTCCTTAATGGCTTGATCAAAAAGTAGCTTAACGTCTTTTATTTTGAATGTCGTGTTGTGTCTTGTTACAAATCCTTTCACTTGCGCCCATTAAAGTTCTATAGAATTTAGTTTATAACGATATGGCGGTTTGCGCAATACAGTTTCACTATGTTTTTCAGCTATATCTTACCGAATTTGAGCCGAACTGGAGGGAATTTGCTCTTTGTTTACTCTACACCTTTATGAAATAAACTATAGACCATTTGGGATTTAAAATGTCATGTATAAAAAAATGGCGTATCCTATAGGCCTTTCATAAACTGTGTTACCCCTCACTGATCCTTCAATCATCACTTTACCACTGCTAAGATTTCTATATTGCGCTTACCATTATAAAACTGCATCACAAGGTTATAAATTAAAAAACGTAATTTTATTTTCGAATATTTATTTTTTATATAATTTGTAAGCATGGTATTTATTTTCAAATTTTAAAAGTAAGCTGACTTTCAGATTTCTACAGAGTATAGTCGTAAAATTCAAGTTTTTAAAAAGACTTAAATGATTTTTGTCATAAAGCAGCACTTTTCATAAATTTTGCTTTTCTTTATTAATAATTACTGAAAATAAAGATCAGCAAATCTTACACAGTTTTGCATTGTGCCATCGCCTGCGTTGACAGCTAGTTCTATTAATACCTTCTAGAATTTTCTCCACACAATACATATTTTATGAATAATACAGGAAAAGAAAGCCCGATGTCCATAATTGTTTCCCATTTTTTTAAAGTAACTGGATTAGGTACCGGTAAACAAACAAAGTCAAAAGGATGTAGAATACTGCTACATCTAGTATGGATGTTGGACACTTCCAAAGTATATCAACAGCCCTCCAACGAACTAACGAAAAATAAGTATTACTTGTAAGGATGAACCTGGCGAAAGGAAACTCTTCTTTTAACTACATTGGTTTTGGTTTCATTAAACAGATACTGAAGCTAGCACTGCCTAGCGAGACCCCCGTAATTGTGACGTTCAGTTTTACAAGTGATTTTTTTTACATTTTACTTATTTTTATAGGTTCCTTTAAGGGCTCATGCTCATATGCTTTGGAAGTATCCAATATCGACCCTAGAGGTCGTCTCGTGCTACATCCGTCTATAACGCTGTACGCCTTTTAATATTCATTTTTTTTTCTTTTATCAGATACTAGCATGACTACCAGTGTTGCCGATCTGTTACAAGTGTAACAGATCTGTTACGTTTTTAAAGGATCTGTAACGCTGTTACGCCTTTAAGCAAACGTTTTCTTAATGTGATTTTTTTTTTGGTAGGAGGAGAAAGGACCTCTTCTTGTGGTTTGTTATTAATCACTTTTGTTCGGGTTCGCCGTTTGCGTACGTTGTGTAGGGGTAGGTTAAATCGGGCTTGTTCGGGTTCGTCCTTTGCGTACGTTGTGTAGGGGTAGGTTAAGTCGGGCTTGTTCGGGTTCGTCCTTTGCGTATGTTGTGTAGGGGTGCTGACCTTCTTTTTTATAGAAGTTACTTTGGATTAGAAGAAGAGATATTCTATAATGCTGTTACTATTTTAGTACGGTTTTAAAGCTAATCTATTACAATTCAAAAAAATGTTATGACAACACTGATGACTACTATTAAATGATGATGAAATCTTTTATTAAATTTATTTTTAATTAAGCTACCCCACCGACCCAGTTCTATCCCCTATCTCACGGGCGTATACCGAACCGATAACGAAAAAGCTTGTGACAACACTAATGCTATGAGCTATGATATAGCGAAACGCATTTAAGGATGGAACTGATATCTGACAAAGTAAAAGAAAATTATTATTCTGAAAAGAGAGTTTAAATTATCGCTTCTCACAAACGTCCACCATTAAAAAACAACTGATTTTGTGGAGGTCATAATTATTTGCCACATATTAAAGTTATAATGCTGTTGGATAGATGACAGTGACATAACATTCATATATTTTAGAGATTCTCAACATAATGCTATTGACATCGATTCAAGAGCATTATGACTTTAATAATGTAGCAAAAAAATATGATTTTAAATTAAGAAAATATTTTTATGTGTGAAGGACCATAGGGTCCATAAGGGTTAGGTTTTTCACGAAAAGTTACGGCAGATAACGTAACAGTATTTCTTTAATAAAGTTAATCATAGGTACCAATTCTAATAAATTCAGTGACAGCACATTTGCTGTAAGTACTGTTATAATCTGTACAAATTTTGATCAAAGATGGACATTCTGCCTTCTTTCCCTGTATCTTCATCTATTATCTTGTGCTCTTGCAGGCAATTTTTCACACTTTTTTCGAGTTTTCCTTTTGTTTCTCTCGATTTTCTCGTCGGCAGGTACTGCAGTCACGCAACTTCCTACGAAGTAACAAAATGCTGGGGAGCTTTAAGCTAGACGTGGCAACGGTGTGGGCTCAGCCAGGTACTAGCCAGCACTGTGCTTTGTAGTGATTGTTTAGTAGGAGTCCTTCTGTAGTAAAAGCATGACGAACGCTTCAACTTGACTACTTAACGATGTGCTAATGAATGTGCTTAATGTTTTCAAAAGTAAAAATTTTTCAAAAATCTCAAAAAATCAAAAAAATTTTTTTTTTTAAATGCGTATGTTACTGATGTTGAACTCTTTCAGCGGATGGATTTTCCTATTGACGAATGATGTGTTAACCTAAAGACTGTAAACTAGGGATATTTTATCAAAGTTTTGACACATTTTCCATCGTAAAAACTTAAAAACAAATAATATCATATCGCATTTAAAGCCTTGTTATTCACATGAACTAGTTTATAATTATTTTAAAAAAAATATTATGTAGGTATAGAAAGAAACTTAGCGGCAAGCGGACAGAGTAGTGCGTCTATCTTTTGCATTAAAGTATACAGGGACGCCAAAGGTAATAGGCTCCCTTATTGGGACTCATCAGAAAGCCATAACCTGTAAGCAATTCCCACTTCAGCAAAAATATGTTTTCAAGATATTATTACGAATACAAATATGATGAAAACCTATTGTCGCCATCTGCTGGAAACAACTCAACTCAATAGCGATACTAGGTTTTCATCATATTTCTATTCTTAATATCTTGAAAAACATATTTTTGCTGTAATGGGAATTGCTTACAGGTTATGGCTTTCTGATGAGTCCCCATAAGGACGAAACAGCCTATCATTGTCTACCTGTGCCCCAGCAGGGAACCCATTATCTTTGGTGTCCCTGTGTAATTTAAAGCAAAAGATAGACGCACTACTCTGTCCTCTTTGCTGCTAAGTTTCTTTCTATATATTTTAACGGACACTATTTTATTTATTTATTATCTAGGGTTTTTTATTTATTTTTTAAATTGGTGTCGAAGTAACTCCAGTATGAGGGTTTTTTCGACGACGATAAAATGTTTGTAATATCGAAGCAACTTCTACCATAAGCAACCTCGACACCTACAAATGTATTTTTAACCATTTAATTTTTAACAATATCTTAAAAACCGCCTAAAATCGACATTCAAAAATAACAAATTTTTAATTGCAAAATACGTTTATTTATAAAGAAATGTTATTTCTCTGTTAAACGAACATACATTTTACTAAAATGTCACGATTTTTTTTAAACGTTATATTTTATTACTATACTATTATCTTTTTAAAAATCAAAATGTGCTTTAACATTAATGAAAGCGAAAAAGACAATTTGACACAGTACGGAAATATATATGTGCGGCCAAAGGCGTAAAAAAAAGATGCATATAATAACAGCATTCTATGTGAGGTGCTATAGTCGTCACAACCAATTCTATTATTTTTCGACCGACGACAGCACTAATTTGTCATCGAGCTGATAACAGGATCCAGAATTTCTCTAGATTTTTAATGAGTTGTAATTAGCTCACACGTCACATTGTGAATTGTACGGGAGTAGGGTTTTGGACTTGCATTATCTTTATTTATTTTGAATCACAACGTTTCAACTGGAAATTATCTCCAGTCGTCTTCAGGTGAAACTAAATAAGTATGGTAAGTTCAGCTCTATTTATACTAGCTAGGTGCATTGACGTATAACTAAGTGAACGGAGTCATGCGTTTAACTCTAAGAGTCACTGCATCTACCTAGTATAAATAGAGCTGTAGTTACCATACTTATTTAGTGTTCACCTGAAGACGACTGGAGATACTTACCAGTTGAAACGTTGTGATTTTAAATAAACAATTGAACATTAATTACTTAAAATTATGGCCATTTTTTTTTATTCAGTCGTGGAACATAATGCATTTTTTCTACTCCCACATGGAAATTTGCTGTTTCCTTTACACTTAAGTGGCGGGTAAAGTAGGCTATTCCAGTTAACTGTGCGACAAAATATCATATCCATCCTAGTTAGGATATGAAAGTGACCAATCACAGTAGTCAATTACAGAGAAGCCAAATTTACATGTTGTAGGTTAACAACATGCTTCAAAAATATGCAAATCTGTCACATGAAATTTGTTCTTTTTACATTTAAATCAAAACATTTACACGAAATGGTGCAAAAATTGAAGGTATAATAACAAAATTAATACCAAAAGTATATTTCTAGCAAATTATTGTTCTTTTCTGCCGAACTAAACATTTGCACACAGACGCACTTCTTATTTCAAAAATATCTTTATTTCCACTCATTTGTAGACAATTACTACAAGCTTTGCATAAAATGTACTATATACCTACCAAATGAACGTTTTCTTACTAACCTTGGTAATTTTTTTCCATATAAATAATATATATTATTATAAATATTTGTGCACGGGAATATTTTCCGATATATTTTGAACGATTCGATATCGAACCCCAATTGATCTTAAAACTTTTATTATACGCAACAAACATAGAAAATGTACTGGTTATTCTTCCTTAACTGGTGGAACATAAAGATAACCCGATAAAACAGACGAAATTATAGGATTTCTAGAAAAAAAATTTTTTACTAACACTTTTAAGGTTATGTTATTTCTACTTACACTATTGACAAATCTCGTATTCTCTTTCCACGTTAACAGTGTTGCTAGTTTGTAAATTGGCGATTATTTTGAAAAATTTGACCATAGCGAGTGTTAAAAACTCATATTAGTTATAATTCTTTACGCAAGCATAAATAAACCCGAAAAACCTATTTTTCTTCTGTGCATATCAGTAAATCTATTATTAATCAAATTACCTGGTTGAGAAAATAAATTGTTCATTTTTATTAATACACATATCGCTTTTTGTCTGTTATTCTGCAAAAAGCCGAATGTGAGAAAGATAGATATATTCAAAAGTGAGTTTGTATAAATATAAGAACTTACCCAAATCGATAAATATGTTACAATGTAATTTGGTCAATGGGTTTGCCATCAAAATGAATTTTTGTTCAATTGTTTCTTATTACCGTTCTCACAAGTTCATGGCCAACTTAAACGACAAGTTATGATGCCTAATTTAAATAATTTTTTAAAATTCTTAGCATGAAGTTTGGACGCTAAGTCGTAGAAAAAATATACTGTACAACTCGAGTGGATTGTCCATATTGCGCTCGGAAGGTTGAGCACTCCGCCTGCGGCATCGTGCTTAATTTACTTCCTCGTGCGATATGGACATCATATCCACTCTTGTTGTACAAACTACTATTTTATAGTCAATAATGAAATAGAATTTTATTACTTACTTGACGTTATCAGTTTATTAATTAAAAAGTTTTTGGCTCCAGATCAATTAAAATTGAAAAATGTTTCAAATATAGCTGGAAAGAAAGTTCGTCGGAAAAATGAAGTAATGTAATTACAGAAAAGGTTATTGAAAAGAGCAAGGACGAATGATATAATTAGATTGAATAAGCGAGGGTAAAAAATGTCAAATGTTCGTAATATTCTTCAAGAGAATGTGGGTGAGCGTAATAATAATAAATGTTTAGTTTAACAATGATACCGAAACCACCGCCCAATAAACATTTTTCCAAACTTATGCATAACATCAAATTATATAATAGTTATATAAAGATAATACAAGTATATAAGAAGGATATAAGGGGTTTATGTAATATAACTTTCCATCACCATTTTATAAAACTTGTAGTAATGGTTACCAATCTGTTAATAAAGAATTGACATAAGGTTTGCCGCAACCTCATTTATACAACTAGAATACCCATAGTTATTTAAAAGTGATGGTAATGACCTTTATAAAAACTGATATAAAAAGATGATGGTGATGGTGATGGCTATGATTATAAATCCCTTGGTGATATTATTAGTAATCACGGCTATATAACTTCCCAAATACTAGTAACAATAATTACCCCTATAAACCTTATATAAACGTCTTGCTTATAAAATGGCCGTTTCCCATAATACGTAGTATAAACACCTAACTTAACAGTTTTTTTGCCTTTTAAGTATTTCATAATGAATAAACACAACACTTAATTTTGCTGCGAAATTACAAAAAACTGTACTGTACTTTTTTTTTTATGATAAAACACCTGCACTGTAGGAAAAATCCTTTAAGGCGCTCTGGGAGCGGTGCGAGTGCGAAAAAAGCGATTAACGTTGGTCTTGAAACGTTGAAGATTGTATTCATTGGGAAACACGACCTCAGGAAGTTCATTCCACAATGATGACGTTCTCCAGATGAAAGAGTTCTTGAACAATGAAGTTCGAGGAGTACTAAGCTGAACAACATATGGATGAGTGGCAGCGATTCGCCGTGTATTTCTGTTTTGCATTGCTCTAGGTGGAATCAAGTGGGCAATGTCAGTCGAACACCTGCCATGGAAATATCTGTAAAAGAGAGCCAAATCACCAACCTGTATTCGATGCTCCAGGCTATCGAGGGTCTTGGTCAGATCGGGGTCGCCGATCAGACGAACGGCTCTCCTTTGAATGGAATCCAGTAGCCGAAGGGTGTGCTTGGGTGCGAATCTGGGCTTTGTAGAGTGTCAAAAGTTGATGAGGTGTGTACAACCTTTTGGTGCGGAAAAGTACACCAAGTTTCTGTGCAGCTGCCCTGGCAATTGCGGCAACGTGATCATGCCAAGACATATTACCTCCCAGATTGACCCCCAGCAAATTAATAGACGGTGCCAGGGGAATTGCGTGTCCTGCCATGACTATATCCGGTTCTGCAATGTTAACCTTTTTGAAGAAGACTGCTGCCTAAAATATTATTAGTAGATAAAACGAAAGGTCACTTCACTAAGTAATAAGAGGAGAAGCAAGAATGGGAATCTATTCACTGCAGAGTCTAACGCCGCTCTTAGGCAGGCAGCAAACTGGACACGAACTATTAAACGAGACTATAGGTGGATTTGAGTTAGAAACGAGATCAGAACACATAAATCCAAGGTTTCGCTATGACATACCATATGATGTCGAAATTGATGAACGAAACGTATTGAAAAACAAAACACCAGAAACTACTCCTGGGACAATAATCTTGTACACAGACGGCTCCAAAACCAAAGAGGGTACCGGAGCGGGGATACTCGGAGTAGGACCAGAGAAAAATGCTTTTTCCTCTTTAGCAAAGTCTCCCGCGGTGTTCCAAATAGAAATCTATGCCATATTGTAATTTGCGTACGAAAACAATAGGAGATCTTACCTCAATAAGCGGATACATATATATTCTGACAGTCAAGCAGCCCTAAAATCGCTAATATGCAACAAGGTAACCTCAAGACTGGTATGGAAATGTCAGGAGGAAATGGAGGCCCTGACAAAAGTAAACAAAGGAATACTACCAGTAATAGTACCAGGACACGAAGGTATTACAGGAAATGAAAAACTTGCAAGGAAAGGCTCAGAAAATACATTCATTGGTCCAGAACCGGCATTTAGAGTACCAAAGTGCACAATACGAGAGGCCATAAAGCGATGGATTAGGAGTGAACACAAAATAAATAGGAAGACAAAAATCACAAAGTCATGGTCTCAATCATATAATAAAATCAACTATGGTGACATGTTTCGCTCTTTACGGAGCATCATCAGACCTAAAATTGTATCGAGGTGTGACCTATATTACATTTTTATACTATTTATCAGCCTACCTTCATTAAAACCAATAAATGAAATAACACATGAAAAACAAGACGAGTACCATGTCAAAACAAACAGGTTACAATTAATCTTAAAACTAACACAAAAACGACAGTTATAAAAACGGGTAGGTGGGAGAGTGAAGCAACTATACAGGAGAATACGACTAACCGAGCTAAGGCCAAGCGTAGTAAAAGCCAAAATATATAAACAAAGAAGTCCCTCCCCCCCCCCCCCCAATATTGTTGTCAATCTGCCAAACCAATTTAGGCGAGAGAACCAGAACAGGTTATAAAATATTCAATTATTTAAATTAAGTTATTAAAAATAAGGTAAGGTTCAAAGTTGAAGACTTCATTAACACAATTAAGGACTGGGCTCTTTTTTGCCTTAGTAATTTCAAGTTTCTCTAGTAAATCTAACTTTTTGCTCTTACCACATTCATGCAGTATGTTTACGTTTTCAGATGTTGACTTGGTGTTAGATATATCAGTGTTCTGGTATTTACTAACCAAACTAAGATGTTCATGGACTCTAGTGGAAATTTTTCTACCTGATTGATCTATATATACAGCAGGGCAGTCGGCACAACTTAAAGAATAAACACCAGACTTAGATAGTGGATTAACTTTATCTTGTATTAAAACTAAATGTTGTTTTACAGTGTTAACGGTCTTAAATCCAAGTGAAATATTGAAAGGTTTGAAAAATTTTGCTAATTGTAAAGATATATTTCCAAAAAATGTTAGAGACCTATAATTGCTTGGGTTGTTTACTGTATTCTGATGTAAAATATTATAAGATAATTTGTATTTGTTGACAAATTTATAATAAATTTTATTAATTAACCTAGAGGAAAACCCATTGTTTATTGAGATTCTTCTTATTATGAAAAGTTCTTTATTAAAAGCAATGTTTCTAGATGTTCTCTAGATAGAGGTAAATTGAATAATCTGAAGAAAAAAGCTTTAAATGATGAGACTTTATATGAATAAGGTGAGTTTAAGTTAAATTGCATAACATTATCCGTCGACGATGGCTTTCTATATACTTCAAATTCGATTTTATTGTTTCTTCTCATTACCAGGACGTCCAGGAAGGGTATCTTTCCGTCCTTTTCAAGTTCCATTGTGAAACTTATATTCGGGTGTAAGTTGTTAACAAAATTGAGAAAATCGGCCAAAACGACGTCATCACCAGTCCAGACAATAAAAATATCATCAACGTATCTTTTATAATAATATGCTAATAGAAATCTAGAAAAATAGCTAGCCATAATCGATTTTTCCAAGTTATCCATGAAAACCTCGCTCTTTGAGAAAATGGACAATTTTTTCGAATGTGAACACAAAATCCACTTTAGCAACAGACAGGGATTACACCACAGCAAAAGCTTCATTAGGGATCCAGACCCAAGGCCTACAAAACAGTTGCTTCAAATGAACAGGAATCAGCTTAGAACCATTACAGGAATTCTGACAGGACACATGGCTGTCAAGAACTATCTGTACAGAATGCAACTGTACAATGGAGACCTTGATTGCAGATTATTCGGACAAGACAGAGAAACTGTCGGAGTCGTTATTTTGTTGCAGGAATCTAAGGCGTCATTTATTCTCTTGTTATTTTTTCACGAGATATTACAAAATTTCAAATAATCCTCTAACTTTGTAAACTTCCAATCATAATTAAGTTCTGTTATCTTTAATATACAAAACTCTTCATAACATAAATATATTCACAAATAACATCGCTTTTGTAGCCAACCTCAAAAAGGAAACTGCACATAAAAAGGTCCGAAGCTTTGTTATCTCTAGGCTTATATTTGCCAGAAATTTCACGCTCGGCGCTGTTGAGAGTGATATAATATGACTTCATTTGTAGTTACATAAAAGATGCTTGTTACATCAAGGACCGTTATAAAGAAGGGGAAAAGAAAATTGGAGAATATTTTAAGGGGTTATTATAGTTACGACTCGCCAGGGGCCGGAGATTCGGACGCCAAAAATCATCGATTTTTTTTTAATTATTAATTTTAAAAAACATGGTTGATATTTTCGATTGTAATAAAAAATTTATTTAACTCGCTTTTTTTAAATAAATACAAATTATTTTTCCCACGAAAATGAGAAAAAAAAGCACGGTTAACTTGGCTCGAAAGCGCCGAATATCACACGCGTGTGAAAAATATTTCAACTCTAGAGTTGAAATACAAGGCACACTATTTAATTTAAACATATAATGCCAATTTTAGAGACCACCACTATTTTATTAAAAAGAACAAATTTTAGAAAGCAGTAATTGTAAAGTGTTTAACTTATTTATCATGTATTTGTCGAGTGATTCAGAATTAGAGTGTGAAAATACGCCATCTGAAATTATAAAAAATGTTAATAATATACTGGAAAATCTTTTACCAGAAAAAACAAATCGCGCTGAAGAGAGTGTCATGTATTAAATAACAAATGTTTATCGGTAGCCATAGCGTAGAGAATAGAGCTCTAGCTTACAGATCGAAAGGTCACAGGTTCAAATCCCGTCAGGAGTATTTGACTTTTTTTTATAAAAACATTAAATAATTTATAGAATTAGGTATTTTGAATTGAAATCTTCCTTGTTGGGTAGATTTTCTAAATTTATGTTTAATGCATCTTTCCTTGATTAACTTTAAAATTTTTCATTTTCAAAGCTTTTTTAATAATTTTTTGTGGTCGTAAAAAAAAATAATGTACATTACTCCTCGTTTGAAAAGTATCACTTTCATCACTTGTTATGTAATATACTATTGCTTCAAACATTTTCACTGCATAACTGATAATAATATAGATAAATAAAAGTTATTTTCATTAACTGTCGGCAGGGACGGTTCTAGACCCGAAATATTGGGGGGGCACCACATTGGCGTAGCCAAAAAATATGCTCGGGGGGGGGGGGGGCGTAAGTAGGACATTTTTTTTTTCTAAAGAGAGGGATAGAAGCGGGAAAGCGCCGCAGGCGAAAAATTTTCGGGGCCACGCCCAAAGTTCGTTTAAAATTCACCTAACTACTATCAAATTGAATTATTACCTCTCCCCCTTTGCATGGTTGGATTAAATTTTTATTTTTGATATTCCCAGCTGGCACTTTATTTAAAAAAAAACATTTTTTATATTTGTGAAAAATATCAATATTGGTGTCAATCCAAAATTTTAAAATAAGACGTATGTATGACTCTAACCAGCGTTTTCCGGGCTCGGTTTTTCATGATTAAAAAAAAAGTAAATATCACTCACCACGCCAAAATTGATGATTTTTTCAGAAATCATGTATTTTAGGAGCGTAGATCTAAGAGCAGTTTTTAGTATAAATGCTTAGATTTGGAAATACTCCTTAAGTGCCGTATATTTATATTCCTAATAAAGCATTCTCATTTCATCCCGCACTATTTTATTTATTACAAATTATCACACTTCTTCCATAAAAAATGTTTCAATTGAAATGTTTACCTTAATTTTTCTCTTAAGAAATAAATACATAATTGTTTTTGTTCTAAAAATATTTTTTCTACTGACGTTTTATAATAACCTCTTTTTGATTGTCATTATGATTTTTTAATAACCTCCTTTAAGGCGCAGCGTGCTTAAAATTTTTTTAAGCACGTTACCAGGAACAACGTGCTTAAAAGTAACAAGTATAAACACAGACTATAGTTTCACCTATTTATTATAAATATTAACAGTACAGTTACTTATATTATTAAAATTAATATATGTGCCCTCATACAAACTTCTTGATTTTTGGGGAACAAGGTACACCATTGCGTCATTTGCGGCATTTTCAATGTCTGAGTCCTCTAAATCACTCATTTTTACTTTTATATTTGTCGCAGTTTTTGACAAAAAAATCGAATTTGTTTTTGACAACTGTCGATTTTTTTGACATGAAAGGTGTAAATGAAACATAGGTAATAAAATGTTAGTAAAATTAAGTTTTTTATTATAAAACCTCAGTAGAAAAAATATTGTATACAACTCGTTACGAAACAATGTCTTTTAGTCACTTTGACGTGTTGTCCAACTCGGCTTCGCCTCGTAGGACAATTCACGTCGCGTGCCTAAAAGACACTCATTTCGCAACTAATTGTATAAATAGCTATTATTGCATTGGGTTATATTTTTGGTGATTTAAAATACCTCTAAAAAAGGGAAAACGGAGCAGACAAGTATATAATAGAAAAATTTTATAAAATATTGTTATTTTACTCGTTTTCCTTTAAAATGGCATCAAAAATCAATAACTAAAACGATATGCGATCTCTATATAAAACAGGAATTTTAGAAGGAAAAGTTTAAAAGCTAAACGTTTCCTACAAGACCTTTGTAATCTAAGCCAAGAATACATTATTTAAAGATTAAAATTAAGAGTCCATGCGTGAGATGAAAATGCAGCCCGGCACCCCCCCCCCCCCCTTGTATACACCCTATTAATGGCTCTGTATAAATTACTAAACAATCAACTCGACTGTATTAATATATTGGGTAAGCTTAATTTTAATGTGCCAGGATTGAATTCACGACAAAATATGACTTTCTACCTGCCTAATCCAAAGACAAATATT
Source organism: Polydrusus cervinus (assembly GCA_935413205.1). NCBI lineage: Eukaryota > Metazoa > Arthropoda > Insecta > Coleoptera > Curculionidae > Polydrusus > Polydrusus cervinus. The sequence continues at coordinate 50,466,507 of OW284516.1, read as the reverse complement.
TTAAAGTTTTCTCCTGTCTTTCAAATGTGTAAGAGATACAATAAGCGGTTTGATTTAGATTTTTTCAGCTCTTCGGTCAGTACAGTTAAGAGGTTAGTGCGGCATTAATACTTTAAACTGAGATTGTGCGGCTGGTATTATTTTTTGTCCAGTGACATGATTTTCTGTGTTCAGTCTCTCTTTTTATTTTTTTTTACTGTTACTTTTCTTATATTCAAATTTAATTTCGAATAATTAGTTTAGGTTTTACTTATAGACTAACTTACTTTTGTTAGTATTTTTAGCTTCACTTTTAGTATATTTATTTTTTGTGTAAACTTTTTCATGGTCCTGCCTTGTAGTTGGGTTATTTAACCTGTAGGGTAGGTAATGTAAATAAATAAATAAATATACGCCAGTGGGTACAGCCACAATGTTTGGTAGCCTTCGCAAGCAAATAACGCCACAGTCCAAAATTTTTTAGGATCATGCTCAAATTGTATTAAATTATGTAAATAATAAAGCACCCGGAATTTTTTTTTTATTAGTGGCATGAATTTTATAGTTTTTTTTCAGAAATGTTAGGGGGTCCTGCCCCCCCCAGGCCTCCCCGTAGAACCGCCCCTGACTGTCGGTCAATTAATATAATCACATGAACATTAAGAATTATAATAGAACGGTTTTTATGCGCCAAATTGTATAACAATTTTTTAAATAAAAGTTCAGTTGACTCCATGTTGTGTGCCATAATAAAATAAAATATTATTAATCATACCGAAAAACCAACAAAGCAAAATTCAATTAGGTCACGTCAACCACAAACGAAATATTATTTCTGAGAGTTATATACATCAAGAGAATTGGATACTAACGATAAAGCATGTGGCTGTCGGGTTTTTTAGTCATACATTTTTACACATATTCGTATAATTGAAGGGTGTATTATATGTCCCAAAAGTTTTGGTACGTAATATTTCAAATGCCTTAAGGGCCCTCTATCACTTACATACCATCGAAAGATAAATATTTAGTATTTTGACGTTATATCTGCATAAAAGGAAAAATTCTGAATTTAGCCACAACTCTGCAGCAACCAGTTCTAGATAAGATAGGCCTATACTATGGGAGTAAAAACAATACATTTCCAGACGACAATGTAAAGTCCGATAATACGGGAAGGTGCTTTTACTACAAGATACACATACTATTTTATCCGAAATTGCACTAATGCGATACAAAATCCTTACTTTAACATTAAAAAATATTTTTAATCGTATTATACTTTGGCTTGTGATTTAGTATTTGATCTTTTGGTAGATAATGATATACAACACAGTATCTTTTATCTTATGCAAAATAATGGTTTCGTATTTTCTATGCTCCTTATATAAAAAAATAAAGTTTTCATTACGTGAAGATCATTTATTTTACAAGCAAAAACTTTTATAAGAATTACCTTTTTCGTAACTTTCTCTTCTTAGTCCATTCGTCTTTTTCTATAGTCTATTTCAGAAAGGTGTAGAGTAACGCTCAATAGGTATTCAAAGGGACTACAGAGTGACTCAACGAATATTTAAGCCACTTTCATAATTTGGCATTTCATTGCACAAGTTTTTCTTTTCATCAAGTGCAGGTAGTATCACCCGGGGTTTCGGTCAATTTTATGGGTTTTGCCTATTGTTATCTATTCACAAACACTGAAAATGGTGTGACAGAGGCGTGCATTATGTACATTGTATTAGGTACACTTTATAAAAAAAAATACAAAATGCATTATACAGAAATTAAATTTTAAAAAATCATAATATTCTTCGTCATATGAGGACCGTCATCTCCTCTTGACGTTATATATATCAGGTCGCGGGCCGATCGATCAGGTGGTCAAGATCACACATTTTCTCCTCTTCTTTACTGACATGATGAATTGCTTTTCGCCAGTTCTCTGGTGTCTCTTTCTTAATGGCTTGATGGAACAGTAGCTAAACGTCTTTTATTTTGAATGTAGTGTTGCGTCTTGCTACAAATCCTTTTACTTGTGCCCATATAAGTTCTATAGGATTTAGTTCGCAATGATATGACGGTGTGCGCAGAACAGTTACACTATTCTTTTCAGCTATATCTTTCACAGCATATTTCATAAAACGATGTTTGTGTGCATTTTAAGGAGCTAGATCTTTAAAATCGTAATGTAGGACAATCAAAAAACGCCGCAGGCTAATTGCCGAAGGTTAAAAATTTTTGGCCTATTAAAAAAAATGTTAAAGAAAAAAGAAATATTTAAGCATATTTTTTTTGTAGTGACTTACAAATATACTAATAACGCTGGCTAAATGAGTAAGCAGCCAGTTCTCATGAATTGTTAACCACTTTTGTACATAGTTATAAACGTGGTGCTATTTCCGCCCATGGAATTTGAGTCATGAGCTATTCAAATCCGTTCTTTAATTGTGGTTATTAAAATATCTGACCTTTTGCTCCACAGTTCTGGCACTATCTTATTTCTGGGGCAAAAATAATACCGATATACCTATAGATCAATATTATATCTCAAAGTAAATCTAACACCATAATTCGATTTTAGGCTTTTAGAAATTATTGCAGGAAAAAAATACGTGACCGGATTTTGTAACAAAACTGTAAAGTCAATGAAAATTCCCAACGTATTTTCGTTTGAAACAAGGCATGACACCGGGACATTATTAAATGTCTTCTATTTATTACTTATATTGGCTACAATGGTGGAGTTAGAGATAAGCTTTTAGAAGGGATAAAAATTTAAATAATATATTGAATAAAAGGTTTTTAAACGACTCATGGCAAGTGGCCTATTTAAGGGAGCGAGGGGGGAGGAGGGGGGGGGGGGGGGGGGGCTGGGCTGCAGCCCCCCCCCCTCCCCAGCCTAGGAGCTCGGGTTTAAAGTCTAATTGCAATCTAATTTTTCGTCTCACGCTTGGACTCTTTATTTAATTTTTGAAATAATGTATTATTGGCTTAGATTACAAAGATCTTGTAGGAAACGTTTAGTTTTTAAATTTTCCCTTCTAAAAGTCCTGTTTTATATAGAAATTAAGTTTTCAAACGCATATCGCTTTAGTTATGATTTTTGATGCAATTTTAGAGGAAAACGAGTAAAAAGAATAATTTTTTATAGTATTTTTTTATTATACTTGTCTGTTCCGTTTTCTATTTTTTAGAGCTATTTTAAATCAACAAAAATATAACCCAATGCAATAAAATATTTGTACAACAAAAACAAAACACAATTAGATATTTATTTTTAAAGAGAAAAATCTAAGTAAACATTTTAATTGAAACATTTTTATGGAAGAAGTGTAATAATTTATAATAAAAAAAAAGAGAATGCTTTATTATGAATATATAAAACGGCACTTAAGAAGAGAAGAATTTCAAAACCTAAACTTTTGCATCAAAAACTGTTCTTAGATTTACGCTCCTAAAATACATGATTTCTGAAAAAATCATCAATTTTAGAGTGGTGAGCGATGTTTACTTTATTTTTGCTCATGAAAAACCGAGCCCAAAAAACGCTGGTTATAGTCGTATAGACTTCTTATGTAAAAATTTTCGATTGACACCAATATTCATACTTTCACAAATAACATAAAAACTGTTTTTTTTATTAAAGAGCTAGCTAGGAATGCCAAAAAAAAGTAAAAAAAAAAATATACAAAAACAAATTTAATCCAACCATGCAGAGGGGGAGCGGTAATAATTTATTTTGGATATTCAATAGTAGTTACGTGAATTTTACACGAACTTTGGGCGTGGCCCCGAAAATTTTCTGGGAATCGAACCCAAAACCTCTTGATTACATGTCAAGCGCGCTGCCAATTGCGCTACGGGGGACCTGAAATTCTCTCACCAACTTCGGTCATATAATTTATTCAATTTTATGTTAGTAGTAACAGTCTGGAATCTCCTGTGATTCACAGACCGGGGAGGGTGTTATAAGGGGAAAGGGAACTCACTCACTACCACTGAACATTAAGATCTATTTTTCTTTATTTTTTCGGAGTAAAATCAAAAAATGTGTTATTTTTGCAATTGCGCCCTCTATCATTTTTTTTGAGAACTACCATGGACAACTAAATACGATTGGTGAAAGTGCATACATTTCTCTTCCAAACAGTCTTTAGTTTGCTAAAATCGGATAAGTCGTTTATAAGTTACAGCGATTTAGCTGATTACACTTTCAACAGCTTCCCCCCCTCTTATTAAAGTCGGTACGCCAATGAGCATAAGACCGAAATAATGGATAATTGGCCAAGCATTTTAATGATGTTATCAAAGATATACCTTAATGTGGAATTTTCGGAGATATGTAAAATTTTAAAATTGACTTTTCAATTACGCCCTCTTGCGGCAAAATGCGGAACTTAAAAATTATTTCCAGGATTTTCTCATGGCCACTTTAGTTGTCATTTTTTTTTCCTGAATTTCTATGCCCAGTAGTTTCCGAGATATGGCCGCTCGTCACCCTTAATGAATCACCCGGTATAATGTGGGATTAACAGCAAATTTTAAATTAAAAGTGATTTACCTGGTCATAACTTAATATAATGTAATAACATAACATAACAAGGTATGACCAGGTTGATTATGATTACTCTAAAATTAAACTTTGCTTTCAATCTCACATTATAAATCAACTTTTTCTGACATTTCTACGATTTTAGAATTATTCTTGGGTTTAAACTTAGGTTAATGAGGATTGGGCCTTAAGGATGCTGGACGCATGCAAAGTCGTCACCAAGCAGGTAAAATGTATACCCGTAATTTTAATGACTTTTATTACACATGCATTTTCGTCACTGAGGCAGCAAGCAGGTAAAAATGGTACATGCAAAGTCGTCACCAACTATTAAAAGCTCATTAAAAATTATTAAAATAAATTATGATTATTTTAAGGATTATTTGTATTAATTCCCTGAAATTTGCTCGAAGAATTTCCTATGTAAATATTTATAAGTACCATCTTAGGTGCACTAATTTCAATTGTTATCCGGATTTCAAAAAGATGGAAACAAAAGTTATTTCAAGTATTCGCGGCAAACCAATGTTGGTTTTTAATAATTTTAAATATAATTTCAATAAGGACATAAAGTCCACTGGTGAAAAATTTTGGAAGTGTATTAATCGTCAGTGCAAGTGTACAGCGCATACCATCGGTATATATAGTAATATCGTTGTGACCAAGCACACTCGTTGTGACAAGGAACACTCCCATGTCGCAAGTGAAGCGCGTCTGAATCGGCAGATTGTGAGCAATTCGTGCAAAAGGAAAGCTATAGATGATTTGACTGAAAGGCCTTCAAAAATAATAAGACAGGAACTTCAAAAAAAATTTACCGCCCAATCTAACCACTACTGATGTGGAGTATATACGGCACACAATGTACAACGCCCGACGACGAATACTTCCCACTTTGCCAAAAGATGTTAGTGAAGTACATAGAATCCTCTCAGAAATGACGATCCTTACAAGTAAAGATGAAAATTTTCTTTTTATTAATAGTAATACTGATAATATTGTGGTATTTTCATGCAAAACAAATATTAGTATTTTAAGTTCTGTGTCTCGACTTTATCTCGACGGAACCTTTAGTTATTGTACAAAATACTTTTGCCAGCTTTTTACTATACATGGCTACATTGGTGGACATTATATTCCTCTCCTGTATTGTCTGTTACCTAATAAGTCTACGGATATATATATATATAAAACTATTTAGCTTAATGATTAATGCTTGTTTAATCAAAAAAATTGTTTTTAACGTTGAAGAAATCGTTGTGGATTTTGAAAAAGCAATTCATATAGCTGCAACTGATATTTGGCCCAACGCTAAAATAATTGGCTGTCGGTTTCACCTAGCACAGGCTTGGTATAGAAAAATCCAAAACTGTGGATTGGCCCTCGACTATAGAAACGAGTCGAGTGAAATTGGGCGTTGGTTGAAACTAACTTTCGCGCTTATGTATTTAAATTCAAAAGACATAGGTGACTGTTTTGCCCTTGATTTATCAGAAAGTATGCCTCAAGATGATAGAGTTATTAAATATGCTGATTACTTAGTTGATAATTATATTTCTGAGGAATCACTTTTTCCACCCATTATCTGGGCAGAACAGTCAGCTACTGTAAGTCGCACGACCAATGCTTGTGAATCTTTTCATGGGCATTTTAATGACAGTATGTACAAAGAGCATCCAAATTTATTTATTTTTCTTGAAAAACTTAAAGATATCCAAATAGATACGTATGTTAAAATTCAAAGTGTGCATATTCCTCGTAAAATCCGTGATATGAAAGTTAAAAAAAGACAACAATTTATTCAATCTACTATAATAAAATATCAAGATAGAGAGATAAATAGATTACCATGTCTTTCATATCATTGTTCAATTTGGAATAGCTGTAGCATTAAAAATATATTTGTTTAGTGCCTTTCTTTTTTAAATCGGAGGCCGAAAAAGGGAATATAATTAATTTTCAAATTTGTATTGGTGACGAAAATGCATGTATAATAAACCCGAACCTTTAAGCTTAGTGACGAGAATGCATGTGTAATAAAACCGACCCTTTAAAGTCGGTGACGAAAATGCATGTCTTTATTACCTCGGTGACGAAAAAGCATACGCCCAGTCACTTGTCATTTATGGCACCCTGTTGACGTCTGGTCTATTTTACGTTTAGAGGTTGGCTAAAAAGACAGGACCGGACTATTTTTATGTTCCATTAACAAAGTAAAAAAATATTTAAATATTAAGTTCCTTATCTCCCATTTTAATTTATCAAAGAAGACTTTACAAATTTTTCTATTTAAATCATCGTTCTTAACTAAAGATGTCAAGAAACTTTTGGAGATGTTATCCAAATTGGAACAAAAGTCAAGAACCTATTAGGTATCCACTGAATACTACCTAGATATTGTGATAGGAATTACTTACAATAAAGTAATGTAAAAGTCTAAAAATACCTTAATAGTATATTACGTAATAAGTGTTGTAAAAAGCAAATTACGCACAAATAGAAAAGTTACGCACGACGCCGCGTAGCGGCGAGTGCGTAATTCTATGAGTGCGTAATTGCATTACAACACGTATTACGTACCATACTTTACCTACGACCTACTTATTCACACAACATCATTTAGTTTTAGTTTTTCATCTTAACTGGTAACAATATTATTAATTTAAGAACGTGATAACATCAACGAGAAGGTATATATTGTAATAATTCTACAGTATGATTATTTAAATTTACAAATGTTATTTTTTATAATATTATTTATTCTCATTACAATAATTATTTATAGTTACAGAACAATTATTGAAGACAAAAGGTATATCGTTTCTTTTGCTTGTTGAAGCATAAGTAAGATTTACATTATTAGTTGCCTCAATGAAATTTTCATTAATACTATTAGTAAGTACTACTACTAGTACTTGCTATTGCAGATGATATTTTAGACGAATTGTTAGTTTGATTATTTAGGGAATTATCCACATACCCTTCAGCTACGGCTGAGGACTGCCATCCGCCGTGTCTTTTTAAATCTAATAAGTCACCACCCGCGTCAACAAGAATAGTCGCGGACGAGCGTCGAAAACAGTGTCCTGTATAATTCGCTGCTTCTGGTAGTCCCAGATATTTGGCTATTTCTTTTGGAACCTTTCCTAACTTGTTAATACCAACAGACTGTTTGGTACATTTTCCGTTTATATAGTTTAGAAAAAAAGGTAAATTTGGAGCTGTACTTACTGCAGAGCGAATGTTTATATATTTTTTAACCTTTTGGTAAAAATATTCTGACACCACAAAAGAACGTTGCCGTTTAGTTTTTGAATCGGGAATATTAATAATTAGATTCTTCCCTGTGTCTTGGATATCTGACGGTTTTATATTACGCAACTCTTGTTTCCTGCATGCACCGCTTATACCAATTATAAGAGCAACCTAAAAGACGATTTGAAATAAATTTACACATTTAACATTATATTGAGCTCAATATATTACCTTCATAAACAAATGTTTATCATCTGGTGCGTTTTCTAGAAAATCGTTTATATTCTTGCTTGTCAAAATCTTGGATTTTTTGGATTTAAAGCCGTCCGATTTTCTCTTCAGAAGAGCTTGTAATTTGGAGTAGTTTGCAATATCGACATTGTGATTTATATTAATTGTGGCCTTTAACATTGAGTAAAATGACCAAAGTGAGGAAGGCTTCATCGTTTTTGATAGTTCTTGGAAATATGCCATCATTACATTCTCGGAAAATGATTTAACGTCGTTTTTTAATCTCCATTCCATAAATCTTTGGTAAGTAAATTTGTATCGATATTCAGATTTCGCCGGTAACAAGTTGTTTTTAGCAGCTTCTGCAATTTCGCTAATATTGGGTGGAGTTAAATTTTCTATTTCACTGTCACTCGACATTTTTTATGTACCTAATCAAACTAATTTCACTTTATAATATTACTCACATACAAATTTGATCTACGATTATGTCAGTTTTTGAATAAGTTTGTTTGTATTGACCGTTGCTAAGCGGTTGCTAGGAAAACTGTGCGATTTTTTTACCAAGCTGTGCGATTTTTTTACCGTGCGTAATGGGAATCTTACATTGATCGGAAACGGTGTGTTTTTAAGTATTTACAGTAGTGGTCGTAGGTAAACGTTTTTAAACACACTAAATAAAAAACAGCCACAAAAATACTAAAAAACACCATAAAACAGCGAAAATAATAGGACGCGAACTGACATGTGAACTTGTTACGGTCCACACTAATTCTAGTAACTTTTCGGCGGAACTAGAATCAGCTGTGAATGTCATCTGTGGCTTTCAACTGTCGAAACGCCGTTTTCTATCGCGATATAGACTCTAGCCACTCCAGTCTTTCCGTGTACCTGCAATAATTATTTCTGATAAATTTATTATTCAATAAATGTATCCCTTCGTGTAATTCCCTTCGAGACCACAAGCTACCTATATGTCGGTCTATATGGACCTTTATGTACCTACAAATTTAATGAAGGACATACAGTAATTGGGGATTTAGGGGAAAAGTAGCATTGTTTAATTAGTTCTGGTTTGTTTGTTTAATTAGTTATACTAATTAGGACATGGGTTATGGGCTTTGTCATGTTTATTTTCTGTTGGAAAGTTAATTATATTGTTTCTAATACAAACACTGTTCATGTCCAAAAGAACACTGCATTTTTATAAACATGTTCTGTTGACCAATATCTAGGAAGCGATACTGATAGAAATGCTAAGTTTATCATTACTCTACCGTAGATTTACATATATGATATTTATTTATGATAAGAAACATAACTGTCTATTTAAAATTATATTTTGTTTACAAAAATTTAGATTTCAAAATTTTTTATTATCCAAGTATTTTTATGTTTTTCAAATATGGTATACAAAAAGTAACCGTAGGGGAGAGGGAGGCAAGAGTGAACACTTAAGATTTCATACTTTTTTTTATTATTAGGCAGAACTTGAAATAAACTTGCAACAATCTTTGATAAACCAGTAACACAAAAATATATGTATAAATTCTTTAAACTATAAAATAATATTAATACAAAAATATTTTGAAAACTCCAAAAGTTTACTCTTGCCCCTCTGGTATGAGGCAAGAGCAAACAACAAAAAATCACAAGTAAAAACGTCATCAAAAAGTTCAAGGTCTGTAGGTACAGTCGTCATGTGACCATAAACCACAGGTGACCCATCGAATCCATTTCTCATTTGACTGACTATATTTAACGCTACAATAAATACATTCGCAATAATCCTCTTTATCAGTTATTTTTATTTTCTTTACTACTTTCTTTTTTGTTTTTATACAAGATACACCAGCTGCTTCTATATTACATTTTAAACCCGACCCACCCCCTTCTTTATCACATATTTTTCAAGGGCAAGCAAGAGTAAACACATGTGTTCACTCTTGCCCCAAAAAACAAAAATTTTTAATAAGCAGCTTTTTTAACAACGCACCACTGGCGACGTTATATACCAACAGGAATTGATAGGTTAGATTTTAAAGATTTTGTAAAAAAATGGTAAGTAAAAATGAACTACTACAAGCGATTAAACGATCTAAATTATCTCTTTATTTGAAGAAATAGTCCATACTTAAAGTGGAGTGGAAATTCAGAAGGAAAGAAATAAGAACACAAAGTCTTCCTCCACTATTATATTAAATTAAAGAATCTCGTATGTTCAGAGAAACTCTTTATCTCTACATGTTTCGAATGCAGAAGCATTCATCTTCAGGAGAATGAATGAAAAAAGAAGAAACTAATAGATATCACCTTAACGGAGCATCAAAATAGTAAGTTCAGTAAATAGAACTGGAATATCCAATTTTAATATAATTTAATAATTTCATCTTCCTCACACTTCAGTTTTCTGTTATGACCAACCTTCAATTTCTCGATTAATTATTAACTTTTTCTTTTCCACATTTTTCCAACCATTCTTCTCAGACAGAAATGTTATATTTTTTATTCTGCATATTATAAACTTTTACAGTGCCATGAGCCTGAATCCCATATATTTTTATTGTTACAATACCACGTGTGTATTAGTTTTCTCACAGTTCTATTTACTGAACTTACTATTTTGATGCTCCGTTAAGGTGATATCTATTCGTTTCTTCTTTTTTCATTCATTCTCCTGAAGATGAATGCTTTTGCATTCGAAACATGTAGAGATAAAGAGTTTCTCTGAACATACGAGATTCTTTAATTTAATATAATAGTGGAGGAAGACTTTGTGTTCTTATTTCTTTCCTTCTGTATCTCTTTATTGTTACATCGTATATTATTAAAAATAAATTTACCTTATTTTCGGCTTAGTTTTTGAGGAAATTCAAACCAAAGTTGCACAGAGAACTAAAAGCACATGGTTTACACTACTGTGACCATTGGCAGCAGAAAAATTATTAATTAGAAATGTTATTGCATTGTCTACTCTTGCCCACCTGTTTACTCTTGCCCTCCTCACCCCTACACTTTATTTTTTTAAAGAAAACTAAGAAAAACTGAAACTTTTATAAATAGCGGCCTCTATACAGCAAAACACGAACTAGCAACCATCAACTAAAGTATCTACTTTTCTATTAAGCATGAAATTATCTTTCAAAGGAGCCCACATTAATAAAGATTACATAAAATATCTAAAAGATACATTACTTTTAGTAATAATTAATTTGCCAGCTACCCCCACCCTTATTATTGGAGATAAAAAAATCCTTGGGACCAAACTGCCGCAAGAATGGATAAACTTTCCACTGCCGATTATATACTATTTTAAAAATTACTGGAATTTTGTATTTATGTCTCGTCAGTTACGCCCTCTAGCGGCAATCGTACAATTTTAGAAATACTTTCTAGTGTGCACTTTTTACCGGTTTACCTATAAAAAAAAATGTTCCCGAAAATGTATGATCAATAGTTTCCGAGATACAGCCGCTGGCCGACTTTAGCGGGACACCCCTGTTATATTAGTACTAATAATTATATTTTTCGACGCTGAAACCAAATCTGATATTAAAATGTACATAGGGCCGTACAACTACTGAGTGGATTCACGTAACAGCTTCTCATGTAATTTTTGATTCGAGCCATGTCGTTGATTAAAACATATATTTTTGCAATTCTGTTAGGATTTAAATAAGCTTCGAAATGACCATTTTCTTTACTGAGTAATGACTAATGAGACATATGTTCAGAATATATTCCAAGTAACTAGTTTTTGCTTTCAAATCACTTTAACACGTAAAATTGAGGTTCTTCAAAATGACAAAGGCTGTTAAAACGAATTTTATGTCAATTGACAAAAGCTTATTAGGTATGCAAAGTGACTACAAAGTGACTTGACGAATATTTAGACCACTTTTATAATTTCGCATTAATTTCATTGCAAATTTCTTTATTTTCATCAAGTGCAGGCAGGGCCGGCCCCAGACATTTTGGCGCTCCGGGCAAAACCTTAATTTCCCCCCCCCCCCGTTTTTCTTTTAAGTAAATCTAATGCGACCATATCAGAAAGTCAAGAAAACATTGAAAAAAAACCGTTTTATTAAAAACTCAATCATCAGATAACAAGATAAGCAATTTAGCACTTAAGGCAAAATAACAAAAATTAAAATGTAGTAATGCTAACTAAACTAATATCCCATACTATAAATAAATTCTAACTAACCAAAGTAATTAAAATGCCCTTTTTCTAACTTTTCTTTCGGCAAACTCACGAACCAGTAATTTCAGTCTAATTTGTCACTAATTTGGTGTTCTATAGCTATCATTGCTAATCCATTAAGACGATTTTGCGTCTGCATCGTTCTGAGATAATTTTTTATTATTTTTAGTTTTGAAGTTAGTTCTGAAGCCACAGTGACTGGCAATGTAAGTAGGATTCTTAAAGCTATGCTAGGGTTTGGTGCAAATTTAAGTGTAGCGATAAACTTAAGAACTTCAACAGGGGTTTCCTTTTTTGTCATGTTGAATTGAATTCAACTAGATTTTGCCTTAATGTTTAAATATATTATATTACTTGAATTATGTGCTTAGAAATAAAAATGATAATTTCCGCCTGCCGCCTCTTAATCTTGTCAACTATCAGTCAAATCTTGCAACGCGTTTTTGAGAAAATCCCCGTGAACCGATTACAATGAAATTTGGTATACTTACAAAGGTCCGATGACAATGCAATATTATGAAAAATAATTTATTGATATGATATCAGAATGATAAAAAAATATTCTTTACTTTTTAGTGCATTTTATAAAAGCCTGTAACTTAATTTTTTATCAGTTTATTTTCATTTTCCATGGCGCCCCTAGATCATTGCGCTCCGGGCGGCCGCCCGGATCGCCCTACCCTGGGGCCTACGCTGGTGCAGGTAGTACCACCCGGGTTTGGGTCAATTTATGGGTTTTGCCGATTGTTATCCATTCACAAACACTGAAAATGGTGTGACAAAGGCGTGCATTATGTACATAGTATTAGGTACCCTTATTTTTTATTAAACATTATTAAAAAAATACTAAATACAAAAAATGTATTATACAGAAATTAAATTATAAAAAATCATAATATTTTTCGTCATCTGAGTAACTGTCATCTCCTCTTGAAGTTATAATTGACGGTCCGATCGATCCGGTGGTCAAAATCCCACATTTTCTCCTCTCTTCTTTAATAACATAATGGACTGCTTTTGGCCAGTTCTCTGGTTTCACTTCCTTAATGGCTTGATCAAACAGTAGCTTAACGTCTTTCATTTTGAATGTCGTGTTATTATGTCTTGCTACAAATCCTTTCACTTGCTCCCATATAAGTTCTAGGTATAGAATTTAGTTCGCAATGATATGGCGGTGTGCGCAACACAGTTACACTATGTTTTTAGCTTTATCTTCCACTGCATATTTCATAAAACGATGTTTGTGGTAATTTGCTATAGCTAATAGTTCCTTATTTATCAAATTATCTTCAAATTCACAACTTTGGGAGGTTAACCAGTCGATAATTTCTTGTTTTCTCCAAGATCAAGTTGGAGTCTTCTCTGTGCATCGAGAATGATAGCTTGCGATATCCATAACTACCACTGAATCAGCTGGAAGATATTTTATTTATCATTTCACCAAAATAGTCCTCAAAAACATTCGAATTCATTTCCTCGTGGTAATCTCCCGAATTGAATTACGCAATTACTTAAAATTTTAACATTACAAACAATACCAATTTATCTTATTACCCTTTCTCTAAAATTTTTGGTTAGTTATCATAAATAATTGATTGCACAAAATTTACGTGCGCCTATGGCCGAAACTGAAATTGAGCCCAACTGGACGTAATTTCCCTACACCTTTCGGAAATAGACTATACCTTATTTTTTGTTTCTGTTATCATCTGATAATCTATTTGCGAGTTGTAACGTGCATCCAGCCAGTAATTGTACGCACTATACTATACCTATAAATTTTGGTATTACGGCTAAAAGCAACCCGTAAAATTAGGTAAAGTAACCCCATACAATGAATGAATATAAATTAATTATTATTATATAAAGGGATTGAAACCAGCTTTCATAAAAATAAAGTACTCAAATTGCAGTACATCGTAAAAATAAATTTTACGGCTTTGTAGTTTTAAGTATCTAACAATCAATCTGGTTTTAGAGCTAATTTTAACACTACGACATTTTTATGTAAACTAAAGATCCCATTTTAGAAAACTGGGATTTAAACTTTGCTACCAGCATTGTTTTTCTAGATATGGCAATAGCTAAATCACAAATTAATACTTGCAATACTTAAATATACAGGGTGTCCTACCGGGAACCGAATCGATCTATATATATAGAAAACTATACATAGGAAAATTTTGAAAATAACAATAATTTGGTAGAAATATATTTTGGTATTAATTTTATTATTATACCTTCAATTTTTGCACCATTTCGTGTACTCTTTAGGAAAATATTATATATACACATAGATAGGGATAGGATAAATGTTTGGATTTAAATTTAAAAAGAACAAATTTCATCTGACAGATTTACATATTTTTGAAGCATATTGTTAACCTAACTTCTCTCAACTGTCAGAAAACGAATTTACAACATGTAAATTTGGCTTCTCTGTAATTGACTACTGTGATTGGTCAGTTTCATAACCTGACTAGGATGGATATAAAATTTTGCCACACAGTTAACTGGAATAGCCTACTTTACCCGCCATAAAAAGGAAACAGCAAATTTCCATGTGGGAGTAGAAAAATATTAGTTCCCTTTAGGCCCGTATTATTAATCTCCTGGTAACTTTACCACCCAGATAATTTCTATGGAGACATGGAGACATGGAGATGAATAATACGGGCCTTAGTACAATAAATATTTCCTAACAGCTATTTTCCGTTGCCTAGCAACGACTAAGTGTAAGGAAATATTGACTTTTCTTTCAGAAATGTTATCAAAAATGTCAATATTTCCGATCGATTTTCGGGAAAATAACTTTATTCATAAAAAACATGGGATTCTATCGAAACTAAATAACTGTACTGAACAACATTTGAAAAAATATTTTTTTAAGGTCGGATTGAAAGACTGATTGATTACTAATCAAAATGATGAAACTGATATCTTACTGTCACCAATGTTCAGTTTCAGTTATTTAATTAAAATTTAATTTTTTCAAGTTCATTTTATTACATATAATTTATTGTTGTTTTTGGCACAAATAAATATCTTTATGATTATTGAAAAATCTGGAGCCACTCCGAGCTACTCATTTGTTACTCAAATCGACCCCTGACCCTGACAAAACCGGTATATAAAAATAAAGTACACTAATATGTCAGTAGATCGTGAATAATACTAAAGGTTTTAAAGTTTACAGTATATGATTTAGAACAGTCATACTCAACCTGCGGCCCGCTTGCCGCATGAGGCCCGCCGAGCCTTTGTGACTGGCCCACCACTTTTTTGACTATGATAAAGGCTACTGAGGACCGTATCGATATTTCTGAGGAAAACTGTTCCTCAATTTTAACTTATTCAGGGTCATTCCTAAGTTGATACTTGTTTTTTAGCTGTGTATAGTAGGCATTAAAATAAACAAACATTTTCAAATACCTTTTTTCAAAAAATTCAAAAATAAAGTACTTACATTTATTTATTACACTACGAATCAAATACGGTTCTGCCTAACTTGCCCGTTGAATAACATTAAGAAAACTTCTGAGTGTTGGATGAGCCTGCAAGGGAAAGCGTTCTGCGTATAATCTCGAAGCACTTTGCCACACTCACAGTAAATTACCACCTTATCTATTAATTCATTGTTTTCAAATTTTACCATTTTGGTAAAATCAATCATTTAAAATTAATTTGCTTTAGAAAAACACACCGCACCGGATTGTTCAACACTATCCGTATGACTAATACTAATAAGAGATAGGAAAAACAACAAAAACTATAGCGGGGTATGTTTTGATGCCAGGCTCGCACTTCGATTTTTTACTTCTTTATCTCGCCTATTTTTTAGTTTTTTGAAAAAAGGTATTCGAAAAAGTTGTTAATTTTAATGCTTTTTATACACAGCTAAAAAAGAAGTATCAACTTAGGAATCACCCTGTATAACTGCACTGTCAGACGAATTTCAAAAAAGATTCCAAAATTTAAGGAAAATAGAAAAATGTGTATTGCTTGTAGAACACCGATGGCATCTGGGAACGACGACCATCTCACAGCTAGCTTCAGTTTTAAGTTGTAATTTTGCAGAGTTGTTCGATGAATTTATCGATTTCAAAAACGATACCAACCTAGAAGTTCTGTTTAAAGAAAAAAAGGAAAAAAGGGGGAATACGTGGTATTTTGGAGCATTCTCCTGCAAAAATATAAAACCGTTCAAAAAAGTGCCCAAAGTCTATTAACACTTTTTGGATCTGCATACGTTTGCGAATCGTCGTTTTCGCGAATGAAATACGCAAAAAATGTAAACAGAAACAAACTTACGGACTCACATCTGGATGATGTAATAAGGTTGGCATACAGAACCAAGCCCGATCTTGACCGAGTTTTAAAAAAGTGTTCACAATTTCAGAAATCTCGATAGAACCAAAATTTGGGATTGTAAAAGCTCTTTGCAAATTTTGTCAACCTTATATTATAAGATTTATAAGATCATCTTTCTTTGTTGTTAAGATAACCATTCATTTTAAATTACGTTTTTTATTAACACCTAAATAAATTTCTGTTTTGGCCCGCGGCACCTTTGCTAAAAGTCTATGTGGCCCCTATAAAAAAAAAAGTTAAGTATGGCTGATCTAGAACAACTCAGAGCGATCCGTCTTATTTGTCACTCAAATAAATACTCCCTATAATAGGGTGGCAACTACACTTACATAAATACACAATACATAATACACAATACGCAGAGGAAGCTTACACATTTTATACATTTTTCACGATTTACTGGCATTTATGTAAATATTTTATTTTTATATTGGAGTGCTTTTCATCCCAAGGTGGATTTAGATCCTTATTTAGATGGTTGACTGCTCAATAAAAAACACGTACGTTTTTCACAATTTACTTGGATACAGTCATTGTATCTTGAGGTATGGTATGGGGGGGGGGGGGGGAGCGGAGGCTCGTGGATAATAAATATGGAAGGGCGCAGATCTAGGTACGCAAGATTGAGTGCCTGAGGATGTTTTACTAATTTTTAAGGAATTTTTTTTCAATTGAAAAGTAAACAAACTTTTTACTATCATTCCACTATACAGGGTGGCCCATTTGTATGACAAAGTAATATACCGTCTCTACTATTAAAGATATCAAAAAAAAGTTTTTATAAAAGTTATGAGGTACAAAAAAATATATGTTCTAAAATTATTTTTTAATATACAGGATGGTCCAAAAAAGTAGGACAATAAAATGATACATTTTTTTAAATGGAACACCCTATATATTTTAGCATTTTTAGTTTTCTTACAAAATTATCAATATGACGCCTTATTTAGTTTTTTAATTTTTTGCAGCGTTGCCAAACAAAATGCAAAATTCTTAAAATTTTGGAAAAAACATGATAGTAAAAAATTACCTGTATCTCTCAATAAGAGTATCGAAAATCAAACATTTCTTGGTAGCTCTTAAGTTTAGGGATAGATAAACTGTCTTAAATCTTTAAGTACCGAAAATTTTGTACAGGGTGTTTTCTGTTGACATCCAAATATACAAAATTTTAAAATACAATAACTCTGTTTTTTCAAATGAAACACCCTATATTTATTAGGCTCGTCTGATAGATATTGTAAGTATCTTTTATTATTGTTAAGTCATACCTATACCTAAATTTACTAGTTTTGGCAATATTTCGATTTTTATTTAAATTTAGGTGAAAAAAACTAAAGTTTTTATTTTTTTAGTAAGCCATGACTAGCAAAGTCAAAACAAATGTAATTGAATATAATGTCATATTGATAATTATTATATTTATATTTATAATGTTTGTAAACTTATTTTCAATATCAAGTTGCGTAATAAAAACAAAATTTTATTAAATTAAATTTAATAAATACGTAACTAACTATGATTATCAATTTATTTTAATATGGGATAATATTTAATTACATTTGTTTTTAGTTTGCTGGTCATGGCTTACTAGAAAAATAAAATCTATAGTTTTTTTCACCAAAATTTAAATAAAAATCGAAATATTGCCAAAACTAGTAAATTTAGGTATAGGTATGACTTAACAATAATAAAAGATACTTACAATATCTATTAGACGAGCCTAAAAAATAGAGGGTGTTTCATTTGAAAAAACAGAGTTATTGTATTTTAAAATTTTGTATATTCGGATGTCAACAGAAAACACCCTGTACAAAATTTTCGGTACTTAAAGATTTAAGACAGTTTATCTATCCCTAAACTTAAGAGCTTACAAGAAATTTTCGATTTTCGATACTCTTATTGAGAAATACAGGTAATTTTTTACTATCATGTTTTTTCCAAAATTTTAAGAATTTTGCATTTTGTTTGGCAACGTTGCAAAAAATTAAAAAACTAAACATGGCGTTATATGGACAATTTTGTAAGGAAACAAAAAATGCTAAAATATATAGGGTGTTCTATTTAAAAAAATGTATCATTTTATTGTCCTACTTTTTTGGACCATCCTGTATATTTAAAAATAATTTTAGAACATATATTTTTTTGTACCTTACAACTTTTATAAAAACTTTTTTTTGATACCTTTAATAGTAGAGACGGTATATTACTTTGTCAGACAAATGGGCCACCCTGTATTAATATTCTATATTATTAAATATAGTGGAATTATATTAAAAAATTTGTTTACTTTCCCATCGAAATTAATCATGGAATTCCACCGAGTAAAGGCAGAAACAGTTCAATTTTTTAAGGAAATGTCTAAACTTACAAAATTATGTTCAAAACATTAGCTAGAAAAATTAACCATAATATAGTTCAAGTTTCTTTATTTTTTTTTAAGCATCCTAGCAATATTTCTAAATTATTCTCCAAAGCTACCAGATTCATGAGAAATTATATCTATACAGGGTGCTACAAATTCGTGTGCGTACAAGGGGATCTCGAAAACGGTAAGAGATACAGAGATGGTTAAATTGAGGCAAAGTTGCGTATTTTAAGACTTAATAAGTTTGTTAAAAAAATGTAATATTCCGAATACCTTCGGAGATATCCGAAGATAACAGAAATATTTTGGTTTTGGCTTTTAATTTTTTTCGTCTCCAATTTTGACTTAAGAAAAAAACAAAAACACTTTCTCATAGTCATTCTTTATGTTCTACAAGATGACGTTATTAGTTTTCAAATTGGACGTTTCGCTCTTTAGATACCAACCTCAAGTCAATTTTTTAAAATACGAACTGGAACTTATTAAAACAGTTTTAAGAACTTCTAAGCTTTTGAAATATAATACAATTTAAAGGTTTTTAAAGTTTTAACGTTTTGTTATCAAATAACACATCATTAGAATTTAAAATTATCCTTTCTTTACTATTACGGCCCTAGCAATTATTTTTAGGATTACTTAAATATTAAAATTACATTAAAGGAAGTTATGGTGTTTAGTCCGTTTATTTTTTCAAAAAGATTTACCGTCACAATACTCTAGGAAATAAGCAAGTTTTTAAGGCATAAGAAGTAATTTTATTTTTTATTAGTATTTTATTAATATTATATCTTAAGTCTTATGGTTTTTGATTTTTTTTTTTAGTTTGGCTCTAAATGTTCAGGATAATTTGAAAAATGTGTTATTAGATGACAACATGTTAAAATTTCAAACATTTTTATATTGTATTAAATAGAAAGAAAGTTCTTAGCGGCAGACGGAGAACGTAGTGAATCTATCTTTTGCATTAAAGTACACAGAGATGCCAAAGTAATGGGTTCCCCGGGGCACAGGTAGACAATGATAGGCTGTTTCATTCTTGTTAGAACTCATCAGAAAGCCATAACCCGTAAGCAACACCCAGTACAGCAAGAATATTCCTTCAACACATCTTTAAGAATAAAAATGTGATGAAAACCTAGTAACGCCATCAGTGGGAATCAACTCAATGCTAAAGATAGCTAGCCATCAAACGTGAAAACATAGAACTAAGTAAATCAAGTACGGTACAGTATTACATTTTTCCAGTTTTTAATTTCTTACCATTAGAAACTCTGAGAACTGTGCCCAAATTGAGTTTTTAGCCTTCCGTGTATTAAGTGGAATATAATCAGCTATCGATTTTTTAATATCTTGGGCAAATTGGCACCCAAACCTTGCCTTTCCGTTTAAAGTGCTCATTTTGTCTTTTTCAAACCAGGATGACATTTATCAGACTAACAATAGTTTTTACCTGTCATCTATCAAAATTTTGCCGCTGAAAAACCATCTTGTTGATTTTGTCCAGGTAGATGTAATTAAGAGTTTTTCCACTAGAAAGCCCGTTGCTATGGTATTTTGCCAGTATAAAACACTCTAGTAAAATAGTCTTTACTAAAATTAGTGATTATAATTAATATGTAAAGTTTTTTTAACCCGGCTCAACAACCTATTAATTCTTTAGTAAATATAATATAGAAATTCCATTATATTACATCTTGCGACGCAGAGAACGCAATAAGTCCTTTGTCAGTGGTACAATTCAAAGAAATTTACTGGAATTCGACAAAGGCATGTAAGTTTTATTGTAAGATCTACGCGACAACACTTTGATTAAATTTCAAACAAGGCAATAAAATATTCCATTTTATTTCGCAATGGGAAACTTCTTGGTTAAAAGAATGGAAAACACAAAGTTTTATTCCGCATTTCCTGAATTAAGTATACGCCGAACTGGTAAAAAGTACGGTAAAGGTTCGATAAGGTACATTATATAAAATTACTTACGTCATAACTCATTACATATTTATCATAATTTATTTTTAAAACGTTCGTTTGGTCCAATTTACCTTTTTTTCCTACAATGTCCATAAATTCGGTAAAACAAGATAAGTGGTAAATAGGATGCCATGGAAACGTTAAAATGGTTCATTTCAACCTACTTTACAATATGCTTTTGAAAAAGTAAATCGAAATTTCTCAATTTTTTCAAACAGTAACCCATCTTTGTATTATTATAATAAAATTCTTCATTTTATTTTCTTTCCAACTGTGTATCACAATTTAATAATTATTCATTAAGTTATAATAGAAATTAAGGAGAAATATTATAAATCTAAGTTCTATACGCCATTTTATAAACCATAAGTTTTGTCAAGGCAAGTTTAACTTATTAAATGCAATCTTTCTCCACCCAATATTTTGGTTTAATACAAGCAGAAATAATGGATCTAAAAATTACATTTATGATATTTCTTGTTAATTTCTACTATTAGTATAGTAGTGGCATAGCATAACTATACTATAATGGTATACAATAATAATTAACTCGTGATACATTGTTAGAAAGAAAATTAAGTGAAGACTTTTGTTATAATACAAAAAGGGTTGCTTTTTGAAAATAATGAGAATTCCGCTTTGTTTTTTTTTTAAAGCAGGTTGTAAAAAAAATTGTCCTAACGGATATCTTCGCGGCATATTTCATAAAACAATGTTTGTGTAAATTTGCTATAGCGAATAGTTCCTTCTTTATCAAATTATCTTCTTTTTTTTCTTTGGTTAATTACCATAAATAATTCAATGCACAAAATATACCTGCGCCTATGGCCGACACCGAAATTGAGCCGAACAACTTGCCATTTTATTACTCTACACCATATTTCTTAAAACATTTTTTACTTCCAAATTGTTGGTTTTGGAGATTTGGACAATTAATCGCCACCTTTAGCGAAACACCCTGTATACTATATTATTCTATACATTTTATTCTCCCGCACCAATCCCTATTTTTACCAAAAAATCTAGATCGTCCCGCCTAAATTAACGGTTTATAATGAAAACTAACTTGAATATTTTCACACATATATTTTTATCAGCTTACAGCATGATGTGGTAATCTATTTTTATGCGAGTAAAAGCTTCCATTAAACGTGTTTTAATTTTTCTAACAATATTTGCATGGCATGTTCAGATCAATACTCTACTCCGTTCTCAGGAGACCAATTTATAAATTTCCCCATTCATAGCGATCGGATATGTTCGTTTTGTTAACATTTTTTTTTTCATATTGACGAAAAGAACTATCGTAGCTGTATGAGAGGATCAAGATTTGAAACATTAGTAATACATTTTTTTGACGTCATTAAGATACTTTTCAGTCACTCGATAAGCCTAAGGTGGAAAGACGACGTTCTACAAAACGAGGGAGTTTTTAATGTAAATAAAAAGTGGTTTCTCACACTGGGAGAGTGAACTCGCGACCGCATGAATATGCGTCAACCATTCTAACTGCCTACCTTAAGCCGCGGTCACACCAATCGCACAAAACGTTCGTGAACGTTTAAAAGCGCTGACATGTAAGATGCGCTTCCGGTATGAACGTAACAAGCTGACACATGTTTGCAAACAACAACGACAAGAACGCAAAGATAGACTCCATTCATAAAATTACTTTTGCGCCGAGCCTACAACTCACTGTTTATAAGAGGGCGATAGCATGTGTAGACTACTACGATATCCAGGCACTGAATCGGTTATTTTGCAAACCTGACACTGTCTCACCATATTGTTTTTTTTTATAATTAACCCACAAAACTTCAAACACTAAACTCTCACCATTTTTTATTTAATAAAGCTGGAAATAAATCATTTATAGCTCTTAATGTCAAAATTGTCATTTTTCATTTCCATATTTTCACTTGTTACCGCTAGGAGACAAACGACGTTGCCAAGTTTTGAGCTAATGTGGAATAATCCGAAAAATAAATTTATTATGAGTGTTTGTTCACTGTATGTTAAAGGCAATTTTAAAATGTCGTGGTAATGCTGATTCAATGTATTTCAAAATATATATTTACTTCTCAAATTTATGAAAAATAAGTGACCATGTAGTATACTCAAATCATTTTGACAAGATAACTAGTTTATAATTAATTTATACAGTAGTTCAGCTCAAAAGTTAGGTAAAGTTATGTTAAACTAACAATCACGTTCCAAGTTCGATTCTGTTACGGTTTTCATTTAAATCTCGATACGAATACAATTACAAAATATGCCAACACGACCTTAAATAATCGAACTCAATACCTGTGTTGATGTAATTTTTAATTCGCTACGTGGATTTATGTAAAAATGTACTTTATGAAAATGTGGTAAATTATTAGGAATACGAAAATAAACCACGCCTGGTGACAGTCACAGAAGCTCTCTTAGCTGCCATTCAATGAGAAATTGTCTCGAAATGTTTGTCGTTATTAGTAGATTGAGGTTAGAATATGTTTTAAGCAATTCATCGATGAGTTTAATTAGGTATATTATTTTTTTCTCCGGTGAGTTCACCGGTGGCAGCGGTTGAGCGCATCGCGTTCTTAAATTCCCTATTGTACTACCGATTAGTTTTTTCCTTAGCGCGGTAACAAAATACAGCACGATAATGTATTATTTTTTATACTATTTGGGGGTTTGGGCAACAACTCCTAAAATACATGGGGGGGGAGGGGGGCAAATACCCTTTCTACGCCAGTGTGGTAGGTCTATTCTGTACTCAGATTAGACTAGGATACGCTTCTACGGTAGCAACCGAGAAAGAAAAGGGTATAAGACACCAAGAGAGTGATTACCAGAGTGCGTCTTGCTTGCTTGCGAAATCCTTATTTATTTTTTTAATTATTGTTGCTTGCGTACAGATTGAATTCCTCTAACTCCTGAATTATAATTTATTTAATAAATAGTTTGACCTTCTGACGAACATAATCGACCGCTTTCAATAGGGATAAAAATTTACATCAATAACATTGAATTCCTAATAAAAAATCTTCATTTTACAGATCATCAGTTTTACCACAAATGGGCTCTCCTAACAGATCCCGATGACATAGCAGGTGGACCGAAAGGATACCTGAAATGTGATATCAGTGTAATAGGGAAGGGGGATACTGTGAAGGTACCGCCTAAAAGTGAAAAGGACGAAGACGATATCGAAGCGTAAGTAATTTATTTCATTGTGAAATGATTGTTTTAGGAATAATAAATTTGTGTTCTCGATTACAAATCAAAAACGATTTGCGGCGGAAAATGCTTAGTTTTTGAGATATTCGTAGAGAGTTTGTAAAGCAAAATTGCGTTTTTTTTTCGTTATTTTTTTTATTTCACCAAAATACACACATTCATTGGTCCAGAACCGGCACTTGGAGTACCAACGTGCACAGTACAAGATGCCATAAAGCAATGGATCAGGAGCGAACACAAAATCTACTGGAAAAAAAGACAGGGATTATACCAAAGCAAATGCTTCATTGGAGATCCAGACCCGAGATTAACGAAACAGCTGCTTCAAATAAACAGGCATCAGCTGAGAACTATTACAGGAATTCTGACAGGTTTATAGCTGTCAAGAACCATCTGCACAGAATGCAACTGTACAATTGAAACCTTAACTGTAGATTATGCGGACTAGTTAGGAAAACATTACAGCACATAGTTTGCCACTGCGAGTCACTCAACCGGAAGAGACAAGAAATATTCGGGAAACCAAAACTGGCATCAGTTTGGCATCTCCCCAGTTGACCTACATAAACTAGGGCACAGAATATATAGCTATATATTCTGTGACTAGGGCAAGGAATTACCTGGGCTTTTTTCCAGTTAATAGGAAAGTAAGAATTAATAATGCCCGGGATCTTTGTAGATTTTATGTAGTTTTTATTTTTACGAAATTGTTTAAGAGGGACAAAATAGCAGAATTTAAAAAGTTCAATTTCTCGTCGATATTACGCATATACAGGGTGATTCCTAAATTGATACTTCTTTTTTAGCTGTGTATAAAAGGCATTAAAATAAACAAACATTTTCAAATACCTTTTTCAAAAAACTAAAAATTGACGAGATAGAGGAGTAAAAAATCTAATTGCGGGCCTGGTCACCAAAACATAGCCCGCTATAGTTTCTGTTGTTTTTCTTATCTCTTATTAGTAAATTGGTAAAGATTTATCCATTTTATGGATCTATAGAAAATTTTTACAGATGAATCATCTAGTTTTTTTAGTCCAACCCTAACAAATGTAACTAGATGATCTACGATGTTAGAGTCTACACTGGCGAGCAAAAAATTTAGGTCACTTAGTAAATATGCCATGTTCGCCCATGGTAACCATAAAAGGCATCGCATGATCTTCGAGAATTTCTGTAATGTACCTGTGAGATGTTAGGGAGCCATTTTGTACGAAGACCAATTCTGTGCGGGCTTGTGCAGTGATTCCTGCCCAAACCATTACCGAACCACCGCCAAATGGAAGACGCTGGTCAATACAAACTGCAGCATATCTTTCTCCTGGTCTTCTCCATACTCGTCGACGTCCGTCTGAGCCATTGAGGCAAAAACGTGACTCATCTGAAAACAGTACATTGCTCCAATCATAATCATTCCATGCTAAGTGATAGAAGCCTACTACCCCTATAAAATAATACATTACATAGAAATAAAAAAAAAATGACTTATTGTAGTTTTAAATACTTGAATTTAAACTGAATTAGAAATGAGATGAAATTCCATAATTATTTTATAACAAGAAGTCCAATTTATAATAATTAAATTTGTGCGAAAATAAACAACAGCAAAGGTATCAAATTTCAGAACATAAAGTAAACAATTTGAATTTTTATTTAATACACAAAAATAATTAAAAAACATTTTAAAATATTTTTTTAAATGGCGCAGTAGTAGCCTACAATAAACAAATAACGTAATACTAGTAAAAACAAAATGGTATATATGTGTTTTTAGGTATTTTATGTAAATTTACATATTGTCTACATTTATTTTTATCTATCTTTGTCATTTCTTGTCCTTCTTTCGAATTAGGCTTTTTATCTCTTTGTTCGCTGCTAGGGCCCTTCCCGGCATAACGTGGGTTCCGAACCACGATCCTCAGTCACGCGACACTCCCCCCAATAGCTATCAACCCTCGGTTTCTTACGTCATTGTATGACCTACCGATTGGGGAGTGTGTACCTTCTTCCGCACCCCAAGAGATATCCGATCTCATCCGGCCTAGTTACCGGTTAACGGCGTGAATGAAGTAGGTCGAGAGATGAAGCATTTTACACTCTTCGCTGCATTCTTAAACCTATTAAAATTCGGACGTACTTTTTTTATTATGCGAATCCCCACTCCGAAGATCGAACCCAGAACGCCACGGTCGAATGTCAGTGACTCACCACTAAGCTATCGCCGCGGTATTTACTAGCTGACTTATGACATTCAATATTAAATTATCGTACTGATTTTGCAAGAACAAAAAAGGCTCAGAATTCACCAATATACAGGGTGTCCCGAAATTAGATGACAATATTTTAAGGGGATAAAGTACATCCAAAAATAGGACTAAACTCCTCTATTAATATACCTTCAAAAACGCTTCGTTATGGGGCTAGAGCTCCCCGAATGGAAGCTATGATACGCGGTTTTTTCACAATATCTCAGAAACTGATTAAAGTATCAAAACAAAATTTGATACATGTTTTACCCATGACAAGACGCAATAAACGGTTTGTTTAGTTTAGGTGTATTTCTTCCAGTGGCGTCCCACTGGGTAGGTAGTGAGGAGAATATTGCCCTAACTTTTTAATTTGTAGAATTTTTTAACGCCAGGTACAATTTTTAAAATCACTAAAGTCTTCTAATAAAAAAAGATACTCTTGCTTCATTTCGGTAGGATTCGCCATTTTTCAGTAAAATCGATTTAAAAATTTTCGGTTTTTTACAAGCCGTTGAAAAGACTAAGGTGTTTTTTGCATATCTTAGCAAACACTTGATATTAAAACATGAAATTTATTAAAAGTTCTACTAGCGACAAGGCATATTTATTAAAGGATGTAACATTAAAATATTTTTCCAGTGGTGTCGCACGGATTGGAGCCTAAAGTAAATATTACTATTTTTTTTTATTTGAGGGGCTTTCCTTTTATACCATTTTCAAATTCTCCGTGCCTCACAAAACATAACACGCAGGTCTAGATTTTGCATCCAACAAAATGGAAATCATTTCGAACATTTGCTTAAGAATTAGTTTCCCGTGTGGTTTTACAATTAAATTTGATTTGCAATTTGTTATTCTTTTTTGTTTTATTTTAAGTCTCTTATACAAATAAATATTTAAAAAACAAGGTCTAAAAATCTGTTGAAAACCTTATACTCTGTCAAATTACAATAATGTAAGGTTTTATTAACAAAAAATTTAAAAATTTTAAAAAATTACATTAAAAGTATGAAGCCCCCCAAATTAAAAAAAAATTGTAATATTTACTTTAGGCTCCACCCCGTGCGACGCCACTGGAAAAATATTTTAATGTTACATCCTTTAATAAATATGCCTTGTCGCTAGTAGAACTTCTAATAAATGTCATGTTTTAATATCAAGTGTTTGCTGAGATATGCAAAAAAACACCTTAACTTGTAAAAAACCGAAAATTTTTAAATCAATTTTACTGAAAAATGGCGAATCCTGCCGGAATGAAGCAAGAGTATCTTTTTTCAATAGAAGACTTTAGTGCTTTTAAAAATTGCACCTGCCGTTAAAAAATCCTACAAATAAAAAAGTTAGGGCAATATTCTCCTTACTACCTACCCAGTGGGACGCCACTGGAAGAAATACACCTAAGCTAAACAAACCGTTTATTGCGTCTTGTCATGGGTAAAACATGTATCAAATTTTATTTTGATACTTTAATCAGTTTCTGAGATATTGTGAAAAAACCGCTTATCATAGCTTTCATTCGGGGGGCTCTAGCCCCATAACGAAGCGTTTTTCAAGGTATATTAATAGAGGATTTTAGTCCTATTTTTGGATGTACTTTATCCCCTTAAAATATTGTCACCTAATTTCGGGATACCCTGTATACAAGCATTCAAACTTACAGGGTTGCCCAGAAGTCCGGAATAAAATTAATATCAATTAACGGGAAAAGATCTAGGAAAAACGCTCGGATCCGTAAATTTTTATTTTTAATTGTGCATTTTTTGATATAAAAAAATATTATACAGGGTGTCTCATAGAACTGTCGTCACGTCTTTGACAATTATTTTTAATGAAACACCTAACATATTGTATCATTTTCTGATTCCCCACAAAATTCTATGCTTATGTTGTAAATTCAATAGTTTTTGAGATATTGACGATTAAAATATGGCATTTTTTGACTTTGACAGGCTGTAACATTGGAACGGTTCAACTTAGAGAAAAATGGTTTTCACCTCCCTATCTTAGTTTTTTATTCTCTATCGAAAGAAATCAACCTCTGATTTACCATGTTAAACCGTTAAAACCGGTTTTTTCCTTGCCAGGTTTACGTAATACTATGTACATAATGCACGCCTTTGTCACACCATTTTCAGTGTTTGTGAATGGATAACAATAGGCAAAATCCATCAATTGACCCAAACCCGGGTGGTACTACCTGCACTTGATGAAAATAAAGAATTTTAAAATGAAATCAATGCCAAATTATGAAAGTGACTCAAATATTCGTTGGGTCACTCTGTAGTGACTTTGAATACCTAATAAGCTTTTATCACTCTACACCTTTCTGAAATAGACTATCAATATGGACCTGTATTCTTTAATGTAATTTCGTAGATCATGTTTCTAATAAAATAATAATTCAATACTATTTAATTGAATAGCTGCAATTTTGCAGTTTAATAAGTATCATTTCATAAGAGCTATTTATAATTGAATTGCCAGTATAACACAGTACTCGTTTAGAATTCCTGATTAGTCTCTTGTCTGGCCTCGTCCATTCATAAGTAAGCTCGTGTTGTAATTAATTATTTGTCGACCTAATAACGTAAACAACCAAGTAATTAGACACAACATCAATTTCCTATCTCTCGGAAATTTCTGAATTTTCTTTTCTATTAACTGTGTTAGGTGCAATGCAGTTCTTGAACCAAACGATCAATCTTTGTTGACACAAGCCGCCAATGTAAAAGAACGAGGTGACAATGATAAACTGCTGTTTGATTTTAAGTAAAATAGACAGCTTTGCATATTAAACAATCCTCCATAAGTGACAAACGATATTAAACTTTCATCTATTTATATAAACTTTATTTAAACGAACCGTTCAAAAAATATTATGACGGAAACTAAGTTTGTGTCCAAAAATGTTGTTATACAGGGTGTTACAAATTCGACATACCAGCATTGGAATCTCGGAAACCATACGAGTTAGAGAAACGGTTAAATGGGGGCAAAGTTGTGCAATTCGGTGCTGATTATAATGCCGCTTTAAAAGTTTTCAAATTCGGAATACTTTTTTTGCAAAATCGTTTTTATTTTTTCCTGAGCTCAATTGACTAGCTATTTAAAAATTAATGGTTTTTTGGTTGCACACACCTCAAGTAATGGCGACACTGAGCAAAACATACATGTATTGAGTACTTCGACTAAAATAACAAATTTTAAAAATTATTTTCAAAAATATTTTCACCTAAACCCATATTTTCTTTTACCTCTCTCCGGGTCATGTTTTAATTAAAATCGGATAATATCTTTATAATTGTCTACTGCATGTTTTACTTCACCTTCAACCTTTGCTCCCTTATTTAGTTATGAATGCAACAATGTTATATTTAATAACACTGCAATGTATTGATTTATGTATAAACGCATTTAATTGTTTAACCAATAGATTGTTTTTGAGTCTAGCTATAACAAAATTTAATCTATTTAAAATTAAAATCATAAACGAATTTTAATTTCATTTCATTTTGGTTTATTATTAAATCACTTCCATAACAATTGCACAGAGGCAAATTTATAATACAACATATATAAATATAATATTTATCATAATTTCTAGTTGTATACAGGGTGTTACAAATTCGGCATACCAGCATTGGAATCTCGGAAACTATAGAAGTTAGAGAAACGGTTAAATAGGGGCAAAGTTGTGCAATTCGGTGCTAATTATAATGCCACTTTAAAAGTTTTTAAATTACGAATACTTCCGATTTTATTCGATAAAAACCGAAATTTTGCAAAATCGTTTTTATTTTTTCCTGAGCTCATTTGATTAGCTATTTAAAAATAATTAACACTTTGTCATTGCCACTTTTTCTCCTCTACAAAATGACGTTACTAAACTAAAGATCCGCCGTTTCGTCTCCGAGCGGCCATCACCAACTTTATTTTTTTAAATACGGACCTGGATTTTTTTAACCGATTTTTAAACCCTCCTACCCCCAAAATGTAATAGCGATATTACTTTCGCATAATGATGAATTGTCCTTCCTTATTTTTTTAAATTCATATTTTTTACACTTTTTGTCAGTCCAGTCCTGGCAACGAATTACAATATTAATTAAAAACTTTATTTAAAAAAAAAATTTATTTATAAAAATGACGTAGATACCATTGAAGAACAAATACATGTTGCATTTGGTAGGATAAAGAGAAGATCGGTTAAAAGGGCTGTCGCCAAAATTGGAAGAAAAATCGATCGTTTTATTGAGCAAAACGGCAATCTCTTTGAATATTTAGAAAATTAGGATTTATAATTAGAAAATTCTTATAAAATAAATTATATTACTTATGTATGAATGTTGTAAATAAAATAAAGTTTTTAATTAATAATGTGATTCGTTGCCAGGACCGGATTGATAAGAAGTGTAAAAAATATTAAATCAAAAAATAAGCAAGAACAATCATAATGAAAAAGTAATATCGCCATTACATTTTGAGGGTAGGAGGGTTTAAAAATCGGTATAAAAAAATCCAGGTCCGCATTCAAAAAAGTTAAGTTGGGGATGGCCGCTCGGAGACGAAACGGCGGATCTTTAGTTTAGTAATGTCACATTGTAGAGGAGAAAAAGTGGCAACGACAAAGTGTCAGTTATTTTTAAATAGCTAGTCAAATGAGCTCAGGAAAATATAAAAAGGATTTTGCAAAATTTCGGTTTTTTTCGAATAAAATCGGAAGTATTCGGAATTTGAAAACTTTTAAAGCGGAATTATAATCAGCACCGATTTGCACAACTTTGCCCCGGTTTCCGAGATTCCAATGCTGGTATGTTGAATTTGTAACACCCTGTATAGGAACATAATACAGTATAATATCGTTTACAATAAT
Source organism: Polydrusus cervinus (assembly GCA_935413205.1). Taxonomy (NCBI): domain Eukaryota; kingdom Metazoa; phylum Arthropoda; class Insecta; order Coleoptera; family Curculionidae; genus Polydrusus; species Polydrusus cervinus. The sequence goes on along the minus strand of OW284516.1, from coordinate 50,435,223 downwards.
GTTAATATAGTTCATTTAGTGACGGGTATTATTATTGGTAATATAAATTATTATGAACAGCAGTAGAGATTTTGACTTGCATTGTCTTTATTTGTTTTGAATCACAACGTTTCAACTTGTGAGTATCTCCAATCGTCTTCAAGAAAATACTAAATAAGTATGGTAACTAAAGCTCTATTTATACTAGGTAGGCACAGTGACGCATAACCAGTGGGCGGAGTCATGCATTTAACTCTTACTTATTATTTATTTTATAGCTAGGGGTATGACACATAATTGAATGAGTCATGCGTACACCCAATGAGTTATGCGTTTAACTCTTACGTGGTCTTAATCTAAGATTAGGTACATTTACTTAACAAAGGTTTCCAGACGTTTCTCATATCTAATGAAGGCTTCCTAAAGCAACCTGGTTTTTGGTGTATGGTGGCAGCTTCCTTAAATTTCCTCTTCCTCCTGTGCGGTTCTTTTTGCAGGCTTTCGGCTTCTGTTCACTGGACAGCCACCACCAAGTTTGCATTAGTAAGCCTTCATTAGATATGAGAAACGTCTGGAAACCTTTGTTAAGTAAATGTAATCTTAGAATAAGACCACGTCAAAGTTAAACGCAGGACTCATCGGGATTGTGCATGACTTATCCAGTCATGCGTTATATACATAGCTAGTATAAATAGAACACGTAAGAGTTACACGCATGACTCCACTCACTGGCTTTGCGTCACTGCGCCTACCTAGTATAAATAGAGCTGTAGTTACCATACTTATTAAGTATTCACCTGAAGACGACTGGAGATACTAACCAGTTCAAATGTTGTGGTTCAAAACAAATAAAGACAATGCAAGTCCAAAACTGTACTGCCCAAAATTTTTTTTAAATAAAGTATATTTTGTAATAAGAAACATTATTTTTTTATTTGCTTTTACTTAGTTTTTAATTTGAGAAATACAGGGTGTCCCGAAATTAGGGTGCAATGTACATCCAAAAATATGACAAAAATGTCCTATTAATATACCCCGAGAAATGCTTCTTTAGGGGGCTAGAGACCCTCAAAGGGGGTCAAGGGAAAAGTTTTTTTTCGTAATAGCATGGAAACCGGTTAAAATAATATCATAAAAATTGATACATGCCTTACAATCAATAAGTTGTAAATTAATTTTTTAACCCAATTGTTTTGTTTCAGAAATTTGTTGTTACCCGATGGAGTACCTACAGACAGACAGAGAGCTCATTTTATTGTTAAAATATACAGAGCCGATGGTTTACCCAAAATGAACTCTTCACTCATGGCGAATGTGAAAAAAGCATTTACAGGGGAATTGAATGACTTAGTGGATCCTTATATTCAAGTATCGTTTGCTGGTCTTACGGTAAGATTGCTTTTCGTTATACATTTATGTATTTTAGTAGTATATTAAAATACAAGTTATGCACGGTAATGACTTTCTATTTCATAACTCGTGCTCTTCTTAAAATTATTTTCTCATCTATACTTCTGTCAGTGCTAGATAAGCGTAAAGTAAGTAGAGCAATCTCTCCACATCAACTATCTTATCGTAAAGTAAGATTAGGTCAATTTCTAGTAAGTATTATAATTAGTAATGTAAATGAAAAAAAAAACGTTGATGTTTTTTTTCAAAACTCGACTTTCTTTTTGAAAAAAAAACAGAGGGGGTATGTTTTTTTTCTAAATTGCGTATTTTTCACAATAATTAAAAATCTGTATTATCTTGTTGAGTTTTTAAAATAAAGTGCAATCAACACGAACATATTTTTACATTTGTCAATAAACATATATTTAAAGAAAAAAACGAACATAAACCATCAACTTTTAAAGAAAAATAACACAAAAACTTTGTAGTTGCACTATACAATGTAAAAAGAAAAAGGGTTACCTATAACAACAGTAAATACTCTTTATCTACTTTCATTTAGTAATATGAATTTTACAGTTCTTTAAATCGTTTTGAAGGGGCATCTATTACAGCACTGGTGCATAAATTCATAATGTGTTGAACGATAGAAGAGTTTTGGACTTGCATTGTCTATATTTGTTTTACATCACAACGTTTCAACTGGTAAGTATCTCCAGTCGTCTTCAGGTGAATAATAAATAAGTAAAGTAACTACAGCTCTATTTATACTAGCTAGATGCACTGCATGCGTTTAGTTCGTGTGCGGTATTATAAGTTTGCATCTACTTAACAAAGGTTTCCAGATATTTCTTATATCTAGTGATGGCTTACTAAAACAATCTGGGTTCTGGTATATGGTAGCAGCTTCCTTGAACTTCCTCTTCTTCCAATATGGTTCTTTATGCAGGATTTGAGCTTCTGTTCACTTGATTTGATGACCGTGTGTCCAGGCATGGTCAGCTCCACCCGATTTTTCGGTTTCTCCTTTAAGCGTGTTGTTTCTGTGTTCCTTGATCCTAGTTTCAAGTGGCCTTAGAGTCTCACTAATGTAAGATCGGTCACATTCGCAGGGGATCTGGTAGACGCAGTTTTTCATGTCTTTTTGACTTGTTGGTTTTGTCTTCGTCAGGTGGCTTCTTAAAGTGTCTTTAGAGCTGAATACCGTATTGATGTTGTATCGTTGTCCTAGCCTTCTAATTCTCTCAGATACTCCTTTGACATACGGAATTTTGAGTGTTGACTGTGACTCTATTTGCTTCTTTTGGGTATTTGGCCGATTCTTGCGATTTTCCAATAGCTTATCAACTAAATGGATGGGGTAGCCATTTTTGTTGAGGTCGGTCTTGATGTTGTTAGTTTCTTCTTTGAGGGCTTCATTTGAATTACAGATAGTAATTACTCTGTCCACAAGCGTTCTTGCTATGCCATGTTTTGTACTGATTGAGTGATTTGAAGGGTAATTCAGATATTGACCTGTATGCGTAGGTTTACTGTACATTGATGGTGTTGCCATTTTTCTTTACGTTTACATCTAGGAAGGGTAATTGATTGTTTTCCTCTCTCTCCATGGTAAATTTCATTGTCGACGTCAGGCTAATAATGTGATGTAAGAATTCCCTGAGTTCGTCATCGTTTCCCTCCTACTTACCAGTTGAAACGTTGTGATGTAAAACAAATATAGACAATGCAAGTCCAAAACTCTTCTATCGTTCAAGAAACATCATTGTCTCCAACCTTCAAACAGACACTCATAATGTGTTATTACAACAAGCTTGATTGATAAACACAAGTTTGTAGGAATCTTGATGTAACATTTAAATAGGATATATACAGAGTCAAATTCAGCTAAACAAAATATTTTATTTCTGCCAACTAATATGAAAACAAGATATTTTTTCTGTTCTAATGGCATTATTTTTTGATAAATATAACCAAGAAAAAAATCTTTCTTGTTTTCCTAACCAAAAGTAGTTATTTTTGGTAACGTAAACACGAGAACAAATAAAAATGAGTACAAAATACCCAATCATTTTTAAAAGTATATGTACTCCTAAACTTGTATTCTTTTTAAAATTTATACGAAAAACTTCACGAAGGAGGATTAATTTTTATCTTGTTTGTTTCTCTTTGAAACTCGAACAAACATTTTAAAGTTTTAAAATACATAAGTATGCAATGAAACTCAATTTAAAGGCTGAAATGTGCTTATTTATTTTAGGAGACCTTGGCTTCTATTTGTGTTAACATTAAATTTGGGTTAAAATAAAAATAACGAAATATAACTTTGACAGTGTTTTTTTTAAAGCCAACCCTTTAGATATTTATATCACGTGGAAATATAATATAAAAGTCTAACCTGAATTTATTTACCTTGGCAAAAAAAACACATACATTTGTGTGAACATAAACAAGCTATATTAGGTCTTCTAAGCGACGATTTTTTAAAATATAATTTAAAAAACTACCTAAAAAAATTTTTTTAACATCATCTTACCATACTAGAGATACAGGTTAGATGGTGATAAGAGTAGGATAGGGTTGGTGACACAAAGTAAATATATATTGTATTAGCAGCGAAATGGCGCTCGACTAACAAATATTCAAAGAATTAATGCAATCCTCATGTGTATCCAGATTCCAGTCCACAGATTCATTGGTTTAAAGGTAAAACTCCTCACATTTCCCTTATTGTAAAAATAGCAAGGGGATGTTGTTACAACAAATTGTTAATATAAATTTTTGCGTAAAACTGATTTAAAAACATCATAAATTAACGAAAGATTGTGTTAAGCAAACTAATATATTAAGGTGCCCGAAATGACTTGTAGCGAATAAACAAGCAAAACGAAATTGATTCTCGGTTTTTAAATCGTTGGAAAAAGAATGTAAAAAATAATTATTGAAGCAAAATGTGGCTTTCGAGTTTCAGTTTCCTGTTTCTGAAGTGTTTTTTTTTCTATTAAAATTATCTAAACAATAGTACATTGTATACCTAATAGGAAAAGCTGAACATTCCCGGACGACCGTAAAGATTGTATGTCGAGTAGCAAGCCGAGACTGGCAATACGGAGTCCGGGAATGTAGTTTTTTCTACGAGGCATTCATACTATTTTTCCGTAAACCGAAATGTATCTAAAGGACATAACTTATTACATTCAACTTGTAAAAATTTTTAAATAACTATTATTAACTTTGTTCACAAATAAAGGATGCCATTAATGATTTGTGTTGTAACTATGGAAACACAGTAATATTGAATTGTCAAGCTTAACACATTTTAGTTTACAAGTAGCTGTACAGAAATAATATTTCCTTACAGTACAATAATAAATATTTCCTAACAGTTATTTTCCGTTGCCTAGCAACGAACAAGTGTAAGGAAATATTGACCTTTTTCTTTCAAAAATATTATCAAAAACGTCAATATTTTCTATCGATTTTCGGAAAAGGTATTGTTATTATCAATATAATCGGTCGCACGACTCGCAAATAAAAAATTGCGCGGTTAATAGGATGACGTACGTGCCTTACTAATGAATCAAATTAAGAATTGTTGTGATCTGGCAGATTTGAATTTTTTTAAAGTATATTCTTAACCTCACTTTTGTTAAATGTCAGAAAACGACTCGTAAAATTTCTGAGGCGTAAATTTGGTTTATTTGTAATTGACCAATGTAATTGGTCAGTTTCATATCATAGCTAGGCTAGGATGAATATGAAATTAAATCCTTTCAGTTAACCGGAATAGCCCACTTATCCAATCACTTTACTGTAAATGAAACAGCAAAAAGCCATGTGGGAGTAGAAAAAAATATTAAGTGAATTTTCTTTTTCTTGTAGGGTAAGACCAGTGTGAAAAAACACAGCTACGCACCAGTCTGGAACGAGCAACTAGTATTTACGGAAATGTTTCCGCCGTTATGCCAGAGAATCAAGGTTCAGTTAAGGGACGATGATCCAGTTAAACCACGAGTTATCGGAACTCATTTTGTTGACCTGAAGACCATGTCGAACGACGGAGAGAAGGGTGAGATCAGGTAGCTTTCTGGGGTTGAAATGAGTAGGAAACGGATAAATATACAGGGTGCTACAAATTCGTGTGCGTACAAAGGGATCTCGAAAACGGTAGGAGGTACGAAGATGGTTAAATAGTGGCAAAGTTGCGTATTTTGTCGCTTAATAATTTGGTGAAAAAAAATTGTAAATATTCCGAATGTTTTCGGTGATATCCGAAAAAAGTATAAATTTCCATTTTTGGTTTTTAATTTTTTTGTTCTTTCATTTTTGACTTGGGAAAAACATAAAAAGCACTTTTTCATATCCGTTTTTTATGTTCTACAAGATAGCGGTATTAGTTTTCAAATTCGACATTTCGTTCTTTAGTTACCAACCACAAGTCAATTTTTTTAAATAGGGGCCTGGAATTTTAAATACAGTTTTAGGGACTTCTAAGCTTTAGAAATTGAATACAATGTAAACATTTTTAAAATTTGAACGTTTTGTCATCTAATAACACATTTTTTAAATAATCTTTTTTATTTCATTACGGATACATTTCATACTAAACATTTAAAGCCAAACGCGCAAACAAAAGATTTCTGATTTAAAAAATCCGTCCATTTTTACTTAAAGAGGCCTAATATTTGATATTTTGTAAGAGATAAGACCCAAAGTCACGCCCTCAAATATCTAGGTCTGTTTATTTTGCCTGAAACTAGCATCATCAGATCTTCTAAGCAGTAAAAAAAATGTAAATTGTTTTTGAAACATAAGCGCATCACAGTAACATAACTAGACTAAAACTCCAATTACCTTTTCTTCACTCGGGAGCATTATTTTTTTACCTGTTTTACAGTAAGGCAAAGACCATAGGACTTAAGACATTCATAATACAAAAATATTGCATATTGCATATTTTATTTTAGATCTGTATTTTTTCCCCTTTAACACTTTTGTGATTTCGGTTGCTAAATCTGTTACATTGGAGTATTCTACGTATATGGCAAATTATTACAGATAAAATTATAACTTAATAAGCGGAAAAATATAAAATTGCATAGTGTGCCTTGACGACAAAAACAATCGCTTCTCTTTATTTGACGTTGTTAGAATGACATTTCCAGTGCTTTATTTCTTCAATCCGTAGTTTCAGTTAGTGAGATGCCACATTTAAGTGAGTTAATTTCTGTTAAAGTTGTTTGTTTAGCAAATGAGGGGTACAGATAAGAAGTTATTACACGGAGATTGAATATCCATCAATCGATTGTTTCTCGTATAGTAAAACGATACAATGAGACTGAAGAATACAAAAGGTGGCCTGGTCGAGGACGTTAAAGATGTACAACGCCAAGAGATGACCAATCTTTGCGAAATCGTGCATTTACTGCTCCGCATCTGAAAAATCAATTACTAAATGCAAGCCGAGTTAATGTTTCTACCAAAACAGTAATAAGGAGACTTGAGGAGGTCGGTTTAAATTCAAGACGTCCTGCTAGAGTTCCTCGGCTTCTCCCACGCCACAAAATCGGACGGTTAGAATTTGCAAGAGCAAGAGAGAATTTTTACCGATGAAACCAGAATTCAATTATGGAAGCCTGATGGACATAATTGAGTATACAGAAGGTCAGGAGAACGTTTTGCAGAATGTAATCTTGCACATAATCTTAGCTTTGGTGGCGGTTCCATTATGCTATGGGCTGGCATTAGTTGGGAGAGCCGCGCGGAGCTCATTGAGGGGAATTTAAGGATGAATGCAGACTGGTACATACGCAACATTCTTGCAGAACATATTATGCCGGCTTTATGGGGTAGGATAAATTTGTACTAATGCATGATAATGCCAGTGCTCATGCTGCAAGAACAGTAATCCAGTACCTTGAGGATGTAAGGATTGCGAAGCTAGAATGGCCACCATACAGTCCTGACGCAAATCCCATAGAACATGTATGGGACATCCTGAAAAAATATACGAGCACGAAATCCAGCTCCTAACTAAATTGCACAATTAAGGATTGTTGCACAGGAATAATGGAATCGTATTCCCCAAGAAACTATCAAGGATCTTTTGAGCAGTATGCCTAGAAGGATGCAGGCTATCGCTAGAGCGAATCTGTTGTAAATCTTCAATATGTAATTAATTTGATTATAAATAACGTAAAACACTCCAATATAACAGATTTAGCAACCGAAATCACAAAAGTGTTAAGGGGGAAAAAATACAGATCTAAAATAAAATATGCAATATTTTTGTCCGTGAGTGTATTAATAAAATAAATAAAATACCAATAAAAAATAGAATTACTTTTCATGCCTTAAAAACTTGCTTACTTCCTAGCTAAGAGTAATAGTCTAAACACTATAACTTCCTGATATGTAATTTTAATATATTTTTTTCCTAAGTCAAAAATGAAGGTGAAAAAAAAATTAAAAATCAAAACTAAAAATTTCGTTTTCTTTCGGATATCCCCGAAAGCTTTCGGAATATTTACAATTTTCTTTTAACAAATTATTAAGCCTCAAAATACGCAATTTTGCCTCAATTTAAACATCTTCGTATCTCTTACCGTTTTCGAGATCCCCTTGTACGCACACGAATTTGTAGCACCCTGTATACTGGTTAATAAAATGCGTACATAACCCAATATCTTTCTGGGCATTGTTGATATCTGCATTACGTCGTTGCCAATGAAACGCCCTAGACAGAGAAATAATTATAAGGGTAATTTACTTCACATAATATATAGAATCAATCAGAACGCAAATTTTCATAGCAACCACCTTGGTAACATGGTCTTACCCGATAAGACCTACCGCTAGCTCGGTCAGACCACTGTAGCTTTTTGTCAAACAAACAGTAATTTATTTCAAGAAATCAAATTTAAAAAATAAATATTATAACCCCTACAAAATAAAAGTGACACAACAGTATTTGAGGTGATTTAAGGGCTTAAACTTAACTTAATTTTTACATTTTTAAAGAAATGTTTTATGACAAAAGGCTTTTTGATAACTGGACATCGAACGTGTCACATTGCCAAGCCAGATCACTGATAAGCACCCAGAATCAGAAGGATGACCTCACATTTCATTTTAAGTGAGGCAAGGAATGTTAACATCAAATTAAATGACATGCTGCCCATGGTAACCTTAAAAACCCGATGGACGTACCTATCGGTAAACGATTCGTTTATTGGTAGCTATCCACGGCATCGAGCGTCCGAAGTTTGCACGCTGTGCACCCCTTCGTCTATTACCCGCTGTCCCCTCACCTTGTCAGTGGGGAATGGCAGTTTATGAGTCCTTAGACTTACTGCTAACAACGGTATACCCTGTCTTCTTCCGTTAACATCTCAATCCTTTCGTTGTTTCGTCCTACTGGGACTCATCAGAGACGCGCGACCATCCTGAGGCCGCGGCCCGCAAAGGGTCTGCGCCTATGGATGGTCAATCGTCTCAGACGTTGTTAGCAGTGAGTCTAAAACCTCCGTAAACTGCCATTCCTCACTGACAAGGTGAGGGGACAGCGGGTAATAGACGAAGGGGTGCACAGCGTGCAAACCCCGGACGCTCGATGCCGTGGATAGCTACCAATAAACGAATCGTTTACCGATAGGTACGTCCATCGGGTTTGTGATGGTACCATGGCTAGCCTGTCATTTAATTTGATGTTAACATTCCTTGCCTCACTTAAAATGAAATGTGAGGTCATCCTTGTTTCTGATTCTCGGTGCTTATCAGTAATCTGGCTTGGCAATGGGACACGTTCGATGTCCAGTTATCATATTGATCCTCTAGACTCCTTAGCTCATTGTTGTCGGTGATTTATTCGACACAATCATGAGAGGTAGGCAGCTTGGCTGCTCCTGAGTTCTAGTTAAGGCTGATTAAGCCTTCTCATTCGATCAAAAAGGATTTTTCATGGCGACCGTGATGACAACAAGCGAATTTGATTTTTGACGTTCCTCCGTCTGATTTAGTCTTGGATTTTTAATTAATTGTTATTTGTGGCGCGTTTATAAACTTAAAAGTAAATCATAATGATATATTTGTATATTTTCCTTTATCACAAACGGCTTTTATTTCGGGTTCAGTAAATTATCCAATAAAATACACCTCTAGAAGCAGCATCTTATCTTCATACCTTTGTTTTTTACTCGAAACTAGATTTATTTATTTTAGAAGAAAATTATTACTCAATATAATTTTAAGATAAGACCCTCGAGCTAAAGTTCTCGGGATTATATCAGATTTTAAGTAAAAATTACATTTCGTGAAAATTTGTCAGAAAATCAATTTCTTGTAAAAAAACAGCGGTATTACCAATAAGATGCCTCCTCTATCGGTATATTACTGTTGAATAGTTGTAAACTGATTATTTAATTTTAAGGTTTTTAAGGGTTTTGTTTATTGACTGACTAAACGTCATCGTTTTTTATTGTCGTTTTCAACAATAATATTTTTTCTTTTTAATACATTATTGTGCCTTAAAATAGGATGTAATCATAAATACAGATCTTTTCAGAGCCATTGTCATTTTCCTTTTGTGCTGCCGGCCGGTAAGTAGTTATTGATCGGTGTTATTATTTATTTATTGTATAAAATCAGAACCTTAAAAGCATGTCGAGAAAAAAATTACGGCAGTTACTAAATACCTTTAAATAGAAATATGTTAAAAAAATTTAATACTCATCTATACTCTGTTAATAAAAATGTTTTGCATAGTGTTTTTAAATGATCTATTAAATGTATTTTAATTTAATGTTTATTAGGAGATAAAAAAGTAATTTTTATATAAATCGGGGTCCAGTTGAAATCGAAAAAAATGTCAAAAATGGTAATTTTATCATACGAGATTGACAGCAAAGTTCGATTTAGAAGTGATTTATCTGGACTTTATAAAATTGGGCTTCAGTGTAAAAATAGGATAATTTAAAATATTGATGACGAAACGGTAACCTTTAAAAATCTTTAAATTGTTTTAAATTTCTAAAGCTTAAAAGTCTCTAAAACGGCATTTGAAAATCCAGGTCCGTATTTTTAATAATTGACGTGGCATTCAAAGAACAAAACCTTCAATTTAGAAACTAGTTAGGCTATATTATCGAACATACTAAAAGTGTTTTTGTTTTTTTCGAAGTCAAAATTTAAAGCAAAAATATTTTAAAAAATAAACTAAAATCGTAATTTTTTTAAAACCTGTTAATTCAAACACACCTATGTTTTTTTATAAAGCTTAGCTTAAAGCCTTGCTATACTTCTAGCTTATAGGACATATTTTAAAATATGTTGGGGACTTTGTGAAAAATTAATAACTTCGAAATTCCGCTTATAAATTGGAAAAAAATTGCAATTACATCCGAAATAAAAGTTTAGATGCCACCATATTTTAAGGGATGTTAGCCTATACCTATAGCTTACGTATCCACTATATGACATATTCCAGAAAATGTCGGGGACTTTGTAAAAATTAATAACTTCGAAATTCCGCTTATAAATTGGAAAAAAATTGCAATTACATCCGAAATAAAAGTTTAGACGCCACCATATTTTAAGAGATGTTAGACTATACCTATAGCTTACATATCCACTATATGACATATTCCAGAAAATGTCGGGGACTTTGCAAAAAATTAATTATAAAATTAATAACTTCGAGATCCCGCTTATAAATTGGAAAAAATTGCAATTACATCCGAAATAAAAGTTTAGACGCCACCATATTTTAAGGGATGTTAGACTATACCTATAGCTTACGTATCCACTATATGACATATTCCAGAAAATGTCGGGGACTTTGTAAAAAATTAATAACTTCGAGATCCCGCTTATAAATTGGAAAAAAATTGCAATTACATTCGAAATAAAAGTGTCGGAGAGGTAAAATTTACGGTTTTTTGTTAGATACCTCCAAAGGAATAATTACAATTTTTTTTTTATCAAATTTTAAGTTTCAAAATTACATCAATTTAAACTTTTTCGTATCTCTTGCCATGCAGACTATTTGTAGAACATATTTATTAGACAATCTACTCACTACGAACGTTTAATTTTCTTAGAATTTTTTATTTATAAATTCTTTGCCTCCGTTACCCTGAAGAATGACACGTGTGAAGCGCGAAATACAAACAAATTTTTTTTGTACTGTTAACATATAACTTATTCAATTTTTATGTTAGTAGTAACAGTCTGGAATCTACTGCGATTCACAAACCGAAACGAGTGTTATAATATTACCGGAGTTGGTAAGAGATTATCAGGTCCTCCGTAGCGCAATTGGCAGCGTGATTGAGGCTTAAACATGAGGTTATGGAATCGATTTCAAACGGAAGCATAAAACATTTTCGATTTTAATCTTGTCTGCACGCTGGTAAACATTTTTCACTTTAAAAAGTATTTACAGACACCAACATACCTACATAGTTTTTTCTGTCTAGTGCATTATATATTAATAGTATATAATTATATAGCAACTTTACTTACCATGGTTGAGATACGGAGCTAAGCTTCAACTTCGCTAGTTGTATTTTTTTTGTTTAAAATTACAATAAAGACAAAACTTGTTTACTTTGTCGACCTTATTTGGGACTCTGGGGCACTATATTTAAATAAGTGAATCCTAGAGAAACAAGCTGTATTTTTTTTTAAATAAACCGTCTACAAAGTTTTGTAAGAACCCCTAAATAAGACCTAGTTTGTTGCACGGTCATGGGAACAGTTTTTTCGAGTAACAGAAATGAAAAATAATATAATGTTGATAATACAAATAACACTTTGTATAGCGGGAGTTAAGTTAAACCTTATTTAATTAATAAAAATTATTAAACCAAAAGGTCAAGATCGACCATTAAAATTTAGTTAAAAAATAACTTGTAATCAAAACCATTTTTGTCTCTTTCGAAGTTTAATAACTAATAGGACGTATTATTTCAGGATTTATGCCTACCTTCGGTCCCAGCTTCATCCACCTGTACGGTTCAACTCGAGATTACAGTCTTATAGATGAACACTCGAGCCTAAATACAGGATTAGGAGAAGGTAAGACTGTTGACTGTACCTTTGAGGCGTCTGTATAGCAAAACAAACAAACAACTTCATTGGAATTAGAAATATATTTTTTGCAAAGTGTTTATATTATATTAAATCTCTTAAGAGTTTATAATTACCAATGAAATATCATAGAAGTCTCAAAGGATTGGAATAACTTGATATTTAATTTGTCCATCGCAACATTTAACCATTTTTTCTATTCCTACGTTGATATTTGCTGTTTCATATTCATTTTTTTACTGTCAGTGCCGAACAGGGTGGCATCCTTTAAAAATAAAATGTGCCATTTTTAAAGAAAAATTTCACGAATGCACACAATACAGAGAAAGTTTTTTTTTGGCAGATCACAACCACAAGTGATCCTAAAGAATATGCTACGAAAATAACACTGTGCGTAAAAATTTCCCTTTTCCCTTTGGAGACAGCGCCGACCTATCATTTCTCTGTGCTTTGTTCTCACAAATCCTGAAATTTCCCATTACAGTTGACAACAATTTTTATAAATTGAATCCTCTGTGGTGTTCTTATAAAGTACTGACCAATCACACAAAGACACTAAACTTTACCTGGTGATTCACGACGAGCTTGAATTGGAACTTTTGAGAAAACTACTGGGAATATTTTTTTAAAAATCAGTAGGTTTAAGTTTTTCGATATGCCCCCTAAACTAACATATTAACATGTTTCTGTCACTTCCGGTTATACCGGAAGTAGCTTCAACTTTCATTTTTTAAATACAATATAACATTTTTTATTATATTTTTGGTTATTGCATTAAATTTTAATTACATTTTATGGAACACGTTTTTTACTTAAGTCTACTAATTTTATATCTGCCTATTTTCTTATTATTTCGTAAATGCATAGCGATGAAATTATCTGTATATATTTTTTACCTCAGCTCCTGCACTAATTTTTTTTGTTATTGTATACTTAGTTAAAGAATCAACAAATCTTAAAAAATAATTAAACTTTGCATAAAATATACAGGGAGGTCATAATTAAGGGCTCATTGTAAAAAACCTTGAACATTAAAAGCTTTATTATTTTAAATGGAAGACCATGTTTATTTATTTTTTTAAATATGATTTTTTCAAGCTTGCCGTGAAAACAGATGTACCGGGTGATTCATTAAGGGTGACGAGCGGCCATATCTCGGAAACTACTTGGCATAGAAATTCAGGAAAAAAATTATAACTAAAGTGGCCATAAGAAAATCCTGGAAATATATTTTAAGTTCCGCATTTTGCGCAAGAGGGCGTAATTGAAACGTAAATTTTAAAATTTTACATATATCCAAAAATTCCACATTAAGGTATATCTTTGGTAACACCATTAAAAGCTTAGACAATTATGCATCATTTTCGTCTTATTCTCATTGGCGTGCCGACTTTAATAAGAGAGGGGGAAGCTGTTGAAAGTGTAATCAGATAAATCGCTGTAACTTATAAACGACTTATACGATTTTAGCAAACTAAAGACTGTTTGGAAGATAAATGTATGCACTTTCACCAATCGTATTTAGTTGTCCATAATAGTTCTCAAAAAAATTGCTAGAGGGCGCAATTTGTAATAATAACACATTTTTTGATTTTACTCCGAAAAAATAAATCATACGGTATAATTATGAAAGTGAAGAAGCGGTTATATATTTTTTAGAAATAAAGTGGAACGCCACTGATATTTTTCCATATGGATATTATTTCGGATTAGCCTGGTCACTACTGCGTTTCTCTCCTCAGCCACACCGTTCTTAATTAAAATAATTAAATTAAATTAGCTCTACTATTTATTATTATTATTAACATTGATAATGAAAAATTTTGTTTTATAAAAATTGTTGGAAATGACCACCTTCACTTAAAAGGAAAGAAAGTCTAATTTAATTTAATTATTTTAATTCAGAACGGTGTGCCTGAGGAGAAAAACGCAAAAGACCATTTTTATGCAGAATTGACCAGGTTAATCAGAAATAATATCCACATGGAAAAATATCAGTGGCGTACCACTTTTTTTCTAAAAAATATATAACCGCTTCTTCATTTATTTTTAAAATTATTCTATTGGCAATAACGCTAAAACGAACGGAGATATCGAGCTGCGGTTTTAATATTTTTTCTAGCAAATTTCATCTACTTTTCGATTATGGTATCATAATTATATCGTATGATTTATTTTTTCGGAGTAAAATCAAAAAATGTGTTATTATTACAAATTGCGCCCTCTAGAATTTTTTTTGAGAACTATTATGGACAACTAAATACGATTGGTGAAAGTGACATTTCTCTTCAACAAGTGCAACAGTCTTTAGTTTGCTAAAATCGGATAAATCGTTCAACAGCTCCCCCCCCCTGCATTTCTATGCCCAGTAGTTTCCGAGATATCTCCGCTCGTCACCCTTAATGAATCACTCGGTACATGGAGCCTCCATGTACAATAATAGTGTAGTGAAGAGAATAGTAATCATTTTAAACATCTGTTAAAAAAAAATACTAAATTTATTACTTATTATTACATACTATTTAGTTATAGTAAAGGTTTAAACTTTTTTCACCATTTGAAAAATGTAGTTCTAAAACAATTAAACTTAATACATTAAAAGAGAGCAACTGTTTCTTATTTGCTTTAATAAAGCTTTAAACAAGTAATATCTTTTCTAGTATATCATCATATAAAATAAAAATATACAGGGTGTTCCATTTAAAATAATAAAAATTTTAATGTTTAACGTTTTTTACAATAACCTTTAATTGTGACCTTCCTGTATATTTAACGCCAAGTTTAGTTATTTCTTGAGATTTGTTGATTCTTTAACTATACCTACACTAACAAAAAAAAAAGTAAAAAAAGGTAAAAAATATATTCGGATAATTTTATCGCTATGCATTTACGAAATAATTACAAAATATGCAGATATCTCAGAAATTAGTAGCCTTAGGTAAAAAACGTGTTCCATAAAATGTAACTAAAATTTAATGCAAAAACCAAAAATATAATAAAATATATATTGTTTTTAAAAAATGAAAGTTGAAGCATATCGATAAACTTAAACCTACAGATTTTGAAAAAAATATTTTCAGTAGTTTCCTCAAAAGTTCTAATGCAAGCTCGTCGTGAATCACTCTTTATATATTTATATGTATATTGTACAATATAACAAAATATATACCTACGGATCATTAATATTTTTATCAATAATAACCTGCTAAATGTTCATAAAAAATTAATTTCATGTAACATTATTATTAAGTTAATTTTACCCTAATTTATAATATGAGGCGATGCGCTATAACAACTAGCGTTGATTTCATGTCCGGTGGCTCGGTCTTTGACATTCAAGTCAATTCCTAGAGATGGCGATGGGACGTTTTCACTACTTATTTTATTCTTAAACAATAGTCTTACAAACGCGCTATTATTGTTTCTGGAGTTTTCAGGTTATGGCTTTCCGTAGAATCCTAATAAAAACTAAACGGCCTTCAATGTCTACCTGTGCCCCAAGGAACCCAATGTTTTGGCGTCCCTGTGTACTTTAATGTAAAACTTAGTCCGCTTGCTCTAACTTTTCTTTCTACCAAAAATATGTTTCAAATTCAAAAATTTTCGTTTTTTGTTCTCATGTCGACGCCTTTGAAGTGACATTTAGACATATTTTAATAAGCCTTGTTAGTATTTGCTTCTGTATAATATTTACTTAATGTTTGGTCCTTTCGGGTTCAAGTTTATAACTAACTTTAAATGAAGACTTACAAAATTAAACTGGCCGCGTTAGAGGTGCTTTATATAATTTATTTAGTTACATAAGAGTACTCTTAATGTATAATGTGTTAAATTATTCACATCTAAGCTTGGGGAGAATGTGCCTTTAACGAAAACAAGATTAGAAACAGTGGTGGCTCGCGATGTAAACAGTGGAGGTTCTCCATGTTTGTAATATATTTCGTTTCAGTGGCGTATTTAGGGAGGGGCTGCCGGGCTGCATTATTAATAATTTTCGGTTTATATAATGCTAGCCCGCCAGCGCGAACTGGCACAGGACAGAATTATAGTTAACCTCTCGGGCACAAAAAAATATTATTATTATAAAAAATAAAAAATATGGGCACTATGAAGGTAAAAACTCAAAAAAAAAATATTAAAACACTGGGTCAGTTAGGAAGAACTTACCAACGAGAACAAACACGGCGCCTCCACCAAATGTCACGTGGGGAAGAGTTAAAGGCAAGAAGTCGCCATAACACCTACTTTATTATATAATATGAAACGGCAGTTAAAACGGTTACATAAAATTAGGCTTTACTTACAATAACATATTTGGCTAGGGACGAGCTCTCTAGGGCAAGGGGCTGATAACAGGACTCTGCGCTGCTACTGACCCAATATTGCTGATCTGGACCTTTTACCCAAAATGGTCGTGACTTAAATGGTCTTGACCGGAATGGTGTTGACCGGAATGGTCGAGGCTAGGAGCTCTAAAAGTCTGATTGCAACCTAATTTTTCGTCTCACGCTTGGACTCTTAATTTAAATATGTAATGTATTCTTGGCTTAGATTACAACGGTCTTGTCGGAAACCTTTAGTTTTTAAATTTTTTCTTTAAAAGTCCTATTTTATATAGTAATTAAGGTTTTGGACGCATGTCGTTTTAGTTATTGATTTATGATGCAATTTTAAAGGAAAACGAGTAAAAGAATTATTTATGTTATAGTATTTTTCTATTATATATGTACTTATCTGTTCCGTTTTCCCCCCTTTTTAGAGCTATTTTAAATCAACAAAAATATAACCCAATGCAATAAAATATTTTTACAACAAAAAACAATTAGGTATTTATTTTTAAAGAGAAAAATTAAAGTAAAAATTTTAATTGAAACCTTTTTTATAGTGCGGGAAAAAACGAGAATGCTTTATTACGAATATACAAAACGGCACTTAAGAAGGAGTAATTCAAAACCTTAGCATTTGCACCAAAAACTGCTCTTAGATCTACGCTCCTAAATACATGATTTCTGAAAAAATCATCAATTTTGGCGTGGTGAGCGATATTTACTTTATTTTTAATCATGAAAAACCGAGCCCGGAAAACGCTGGTTAGAGTCATACATACGTCTTATGTTAAAATTTTGGATTGACACCAATATTCATATTTTTCACAATTATAAATAATGTTTTTTTTTAAATAAAGAGCCGGCTAGTAATATCAAAAAAACACATTAAAATTTAATCCAACCAAGGGGGAGAGGTAATAATTTAATTTTCGAAATTTTATAGTAGTTAGGTGAATTTTAAACGAACTTGGGGCGTGGCCCCGAAAAATTTTCGCCTGCGGCGCTTTTCTGCCTTCCTCGCTAGGTACAATACCATGGAATACATATAGTCGATCGACTATCCCTCTCTTCAGAAAAAAAAATGTCCTACCTACGTCCCACCAGCCCCCCCCCCCCCCGCCAATTTGGTGCCCCCCCCCCAATTTTTGGGTCTAGAACCGCCCCTGTACATAGTATTAGGTACACTTATTTTTTATTAAACATTATACACAAATTAAATTATAGAAAATCATAATATTCTTCGTCATCTGAAGAACTGATATCTCCTCTTGAGGTTATAATTAACGGGTCGACGGTCCGGTCGATCAGGTGGTGAAGATACCACATTTTCTCCTCTGATTTAATAACATGATGGACTGCTTTTTGCCAGTTCTCTAATGTCACTTCCTAAATGGCTTGAACAAGAAGTAGCTTAACGTCTTTCATATTAAATGTCGTGTTGTGTTTTGCTACAAACCCTTTCACTTGCGCCCATAAGTTCTATAGGAATTAGTTCGCAATGATATGGAGGTGTGCGCAGCACAGTTACACTATTGTCTGTTTAAAGGTTGGAGACAATGACGTTTCTTGAACGGCAGTAGAGTTTTGGACTTGCATTGTCTTTATTTGTTTAGAATCACTACGTTTCAACTGGTAAGTATCTCCAGTCGTCTTCAGGTGAATACTGAATAAGTATGGTAACTACAGCTCTATTTATACTAGGCAGGTGCTGTGACGCATGACTAGTGGGCGGAGTCATGCGTGTTGCTAGGTGATGACGCATAACTGGATGAGTCATGCTTGATGAGTCATGCTCGATGACGTCATGTTCGATGAATCATGCGTTTAACTCTTGGGTGGTCTTATTCTAAGATTACATTTAATTAACAAGGGTTTCCAGACGTTTCTCATGTCTAATGAAGGCTTACTAAAGCAACCTGGATTTTGGTGTATGGTAGCAGCTTCCTTAAACTTCCTCTTCCTCCAGTGCGGTTCTTTTTGCAGGATTTCCGCTTTTGTCCACATGATTTGATGGCCGTGCGTCCAGGCGTGGTCAGCTGCACCTGATTTTTCGGTCTCTCCTTTTCGGGTATTATTCCGATGTTCTTTAATCCTTACTTCTAGTGGTCTTAGTGTCTCACCAATGTAAGACTGGCCGCATTCGCAGGGGATCTGGTAGACACAATTTTTCTTGTCTTTCTGGCTTACTGGTCTCGTCTTCGTTAGGTGGCTTCTTAAAGTGTCTCTAGAGCTGAATACTGTTTCGATGTTGTATCGTTTTCCTAGTCTTCTTATTTTCTCAGATACTCCTTTGACATACGGAATATTGAGTATTGGTTGTATCTCTTTCTCTGCTTTACGTGTGTTTGGCCGATTCTTGCGATTTTCCAATATTGTGTCAATCAGTTTCATGGGATAGCCATTCTTGTTGAGGTCGGTCTTGATGTGGTTAGTTTCTCTTTTGAGAGCTTCGTTTGAGTTACAGAGAGTAATTGCTCTATCCACAAGGTTTCTTACTATGCCATGTTTTGTGTTGTTTGAGTGGTTTGATGTATAATTGAGATATTGCCCTGTATGTGTAGGTTTTCTGTACACTGAGGTTAGGAAGGTGTTGCCATTTTTCTCTACATTGACGTCTAGAAAAGGTAATTGGTTGTTCTCTTCTTTTTCCATGGTGAATTTAATTGTCGGTGCAAAGTTATTAATGTGATGTAAGAATTCTCTGAGTTCGTCCTCGTTTCCGTTCCAAATAATGAAGGTGTCATCCACATATCTAAGCCATATTTTTGGTTTCTTCTTTGCTTGTTTTATTGCTTCGGATTCGAACCATTCCATATAAATGTTGGCGATTATGGGCGAGAGAGATGAGCCCATTGGTAGTCCGTCCTTTTGGCTAAAGAATCTATCTTTTTCTTGAAAATAAGAATTGTTAAGGCAGCATTCCAATAGTTCCATGATGGCATTTGTAGGTAGCGGTGTTCTTTCTTGTAGGGTCAAGTCTTCCTCAAGTCTGCTCCTGATGACCTTAAGTGCGTCTTTTATAGGGACGTTGGTGTAAAGACTTTCGACGTCAAAGCTGACCAGTTGGTCTCCTGGTTGTACTTCCTTTTCTCCTATTATTTGTGCAAAGTGTTGCGAGTTCTTTACAAATGACGTGCTGTTTCCTTGAAGTGGTTGGAGTAGGGGAAGTAAAAATTTACCTAGTTCATATGTAGGGGAGTTACGGGAGCTTGTAATTGGTCGTAGAGGCATATTATGTTTGTGTATTTTTGGCAGGCCATAGAGGTGTGGTGGTTTACTGTGGTGTGGTGTCAGGCGTCTCCGCGTCTTTTCTGGAATGTACCGCTCAAATTTCTTAAGTGTTCGGTAGACTCTTCCCTCGATTGTGCCGGTCGGATCTTTGGAAATAAGGGTGTAGTTTCCTTTTTGCACAACTTCCTCGATTTTTTGGTCGTATGTCTGAACATCCATGATGACAGTTGCGTTTCCTTTGTCGGCTGGTAGAATCTTGATATTAGGATCCTTACGAAGTTTTGTGAGAGCGATTGTTTCTTCCTTACCGATATTTCGTTTTGGAGGCCTTGATTTTTCTAGAATATTTCTAACGTTCCATCTAAATTCTTCCGCTTGTGTTTCTCCTATGGTTGTTGAGTCGACGGCGCTAATAATGTCCAATATTGGTATCTCTGTTGGAGCAATAGTAAAGTTTAAACCCTTAGCCATTAGGGATTCTTCTATGGGTGTTAATTCTCTAGATGAAATGTTGACGATGGTTCTTTGGTTATGGGGTTGCGTTGTTGGTGGATTTTGACTAACATGCTTTCGCAATTTCTTCTCATGAATATTTTGTTGAGCTGTTCTTACTTTGTCGCAGGTGGCATCAATCTTCCGAAAAATGGGTTCGTGATCCTCTTCCAGTGTATATTCTTTAATTTCCTCAAATCTCTGTTGGATATCTGTGAGTAGAGAAGCTTTCTTAAAGCGATGGTAGTTGATTTGGGAGCGTATAAGAGCTTTGCTGGCGTTGTTTAGAATCTTCTTAGCTTGTTGTCCTGGGATCGGTGACTTGATCCTAAAGCCATCTGGAATAATATCTTGGTCCCTTGCCCGTAGTAGAAACTGGATGTGCGTTTCCTCCTTTGTTAATTTTATCTTAGCTTTCTCGTAGTTACGGAACTTATCACTTATACCGGGTCCATACCGGGCTTCTAGTGTCTGTTTAAAGGTTGGAGACAATGACGTTTCTTGAACGGCAGTAGAGTTTTGGACTTGCATTGTCTTTATTTGTTTAGAATCACTACGTTTCAACTGGTAAGTATCTCCAGTCGTCTTCAGGTGAATACTGAATAAGTATGGTAACTACAGCTCTATTTATACTAGGCAGGTGCTGTGACGCATGACTAGTGGGCGGAGTCATGCGTGTTGCTAGGTGATGACGCATAACTGGATGAGTCATGCTTGATGAGTCATGCTCGATGACGTCATGTTCGATGAATCATGCGTTTAACTCTTGGGTGGTCTTATTCTAAGATTACATTTAATTAACAAGGGTTTCCAGACGTTTCTCATGTCTAATGAAGGCTTACTAAAGCAACCTGGATTTTGGTGTATGGTAGCAGCTTCCTTAAACTTCCTCTTCCTCCAGTGCGGTTCTTTTTGCAGGATTTCCGCTTTTGTCCACATGATTTGATGGCCGTGCGTCCAGGCGTGGTCAGCTGCACCTGATTTTTTGGTCTCTCCTTTTCGGGTATTATTCCGATGTTCTTTAATCCTTACTTCTAGTGGTCTTAGTGTCTCACCAATGTAAGACTGGCCGCATTCGCAGGGGATCTGGTAGACACAATTTTTCTTGTCTTTCTGGCTTACTGGTCTCGTCTTCGTTAGGTGGCTTCTTAAAGTGTCTCTAGAGCTGAATACTGTTTCGATGTTGTATCGTTTTCCTAGTCTTCTTATTTTCTCAGATACTCCTTTGACATACGGAATATTGAGTATTGGTTGTATCTCTTTCTCTGCTTTACGTGTGTTTGGCCGATTCTTGCGATTTTCCAATATTGTGTCAATCAGTTTCATGGGATAGCCATTCTTGTTGAGGTCGGTCTTGATGTGGTTAGTTTCTCTTTTGAGAGCTTCGTTTGAGTTACAGAGAGTAATTGCTCTATCCACAAGGTTTCTTACTATGCCATGTTTTGTGTTGTTTGAGTGGTTTGATGTATAATTGAGATATTGCCCTGTATGTGTAGGTTTTCTGTACACTGAGGTTAGGAAGGTGTTGCCATTTTTCTCTACATTGACGTCTAGAAAAGGTAATTGGTTGTTCTCTTCTTTTTCCATGGTGAATTTAATTGTCGGTGCAAAGTTATTAATGTGATGTAAGAATTCTCTGAGTTCGTCCTCGTTTCCGTTCCAAATAATGAAGGTGTCATCCACATATCTAAGCCATATTTTTGGTTTCTTCTTTGCTTGTTTTATTGCTTCGGATTCGAACCATTCCATATAAATGTTGGCGATTATGGGCGAGAGAGATGAGCCCATTGGTAGTCCGTCCTCTTGGCTAAAGAATCTATCTTTTTCTTGAAAATAAGAATTGTTAAGGCAGCATTCCAATAGTTCCATGATGGCATTTGTAGGTAGCGGTGTTCTTTCTTGTAGGGTCAAGTCTTCCTCAAGTCTGCTCCTGATGACCTTAAGTGCGTCTTTTATAGGGACGTTGGTGTAAAGACTTTCGACGTCAAAGCTGACCAGTTGGTCTCCTGGTTGTACTTCCTTTTCTCCTATTATTTGTGCAAAGTGTTGCGAGTTCTTTACAAATGACGTGCTGTTTCCTTGAAGTGGTTGGAGTAGGGGAAGTAAAAATTTACCTAGTTCATATGTAGGGGAGTTACGGGAGCTTGTAATTGGTCGTAGAGGCATATTATGTTTGTGTATTTTTGGCAGGCCATAGAGGTGTGGTGGTTTACTGTGGTGTGGTGTCAGGCGTCTCCGCGTCTTTTCTGGAATGTACCGCTCAAATTTCTTAAGTGTTCGGTAGACTCTTCCCTCGATTGTGCCGGTCGGATCTTTGGAAATAAGGGTGTAGTTTCCTTTTTGCACAACTTCCTCGATTTTTTGGTCGTATGTCTGAACATCCATGATGACAGTTGCGTTTCCTTTGTCGGCTGGTAGAATCTTGATATTAGGATCCTTACGAAGTTTTGTGAGAGCGATTGTTTCTTCCTTACCGATATTTCGTTTTGGAGGCCTTGATTTTTCTAGAATATTTCTAACGTTCCATCTAAATTCTTCCGCTTGTGTTTCTCCTATGGTTGTTGAGTCGACGGCGCTAATAATGTCCAATATTGGTATCTCTGTTGGAGCAATAGTAAAGTTTAAACCCTTAGCCATTAGGGATTCTTCTATGGGTGTTAATTCTCTAGATGAAATGTTGACGATGGTTCTTTGGTTATGGGGTTGCGTTGTTGGTGGATTTTGACTAACATGCTTTCGCAATTTCTTCTCATGAATATTTTGTTGAGCTGTTCTTACTTTGTCGCAGGTGGCATCAATCTTCCGAAAAATGGGTTCGTGATCCTCTTCCAGTGTATATTCTTTAATTTCCTCAAATCTCTGTTGGATATCTGTGAGTAGAGAAGCTTTCTTAAAGCGATGGTAGTTGATTTGGGAGCGTATAAGAGCTTTGCTGGCGTTGTTTAGAATCTTCTTAGCTTGTTGTCCTGGGATCGGTGACTTGATCCTAAAGCCATCTGGAATAATATCTTGGTCCCTTGCCCGTAGTAGAAACTGGATGTGCGTTTCCTCCTTTGTTAATTTTATCTTAGCTTTCTCGTAGTTACGGAACTTATCACTTATACCGGGTCCATACCGGGCTTCTAGTGTCTGTTTAAAGGTTGGAGACAATGACGTTTCTTGAACGGCAGTAGAGTTTTGGACTTGCATTGTCTTTATTTGTTTAGAATCACTACGTTTCAACTGGTAAGTATCTCCAGTCGTCTTCAGGTGAATACTGAATAAGTATGGTAACTACAGCTCTATTTATACTAGGCAGGTGCTGTGACGCATGACTAGTGGGCGGAGTCATGCGTGTTGCTAGGTGATGACGCATAACTGGATGAGTCATGCTTGATGAGTCATGCTCGATGACGTCATGTTCGATGAATCATGCGTTTAACTCTTGGGTGGTCTTATTCTAAGATTACATTTAATTAACAAGGGTTTCCAGACGTTTCTCATGTCTAATGAAGGCTTACTAAAGCAACCTGGATTTTGGTGTATGGTAGCAGCTTCCTTAAACTTCCTCTTCCTCCAGTGCGGTTCTTTTTGCAGGATTTCCGCTTTTGTCCACATGATTTGATGGCCGTGCGTCCAGGCGTGGTCAGCTGCACCTGATTTTTCGGTCTCTCCTTTTCGGGTATTATTCCGATGTTCTTTAATCCTTACTTCTAGTGGTCTTAGTGTCTCACCAATGTAAGACTGGCCGCATTCGCAGGGGATCTGGTAGACACAATTTTTCTTGTCTTTCTGGCTTACTGGTCTCGTCTTCGTTAGGTGGCTTCTTAAAGTGTCTCTAGAGCTGAATACTGTTTCGATGTTGTATCGTTTTCCTAGTCTTCTTATTTTCTCAGATACTCCTTTGACATACGGAATATTGAGTATTGGTTGTATCTCTTTCTCTGCTTTACGTGTGTTTGGCCGATTCTTGCGATTTTCCAATATTGTGTCAATCAGTTTCATGGGATAGCCATTCTTGTTGAGGTCGGTCTTGATGTGGTTAGTTTCTCTTTTGAGAGCTTCGTTTGAGTTACAGAGAGTAATTGCTCTATCCACAAGGTTTCTTACTATGCCATGTTTTGTGTTGTTTGAGTGGTTTGATGTATAATTGAGATATTGCCCTGTATGTGTAGGTTTTCTGTACACTGAGGTTAGGAAGGTGTTGCCATTTTTCTCTACATTGACGTCTAGAAAAGGTAATTGGTTGTTCTCTTCTTTTTCCATGGTGAATTTAATTGTCGGTGCAAAGTTATTAATGTGATGTAAGAATTCTCTGAGTTCGTCCTCGTTTCCGTTCCAAATAATGAAGGTGTCATCCACATATCTAAGCCATATTTTTGGTTTCTTCTTTGCTTGTTTTATTGCTTCGGATTCGAACCATTCCATATAAATGTTGGCGATTATGGGCGAGAGAGATGAGCCCATTGGTAGTCCGTCCTCTTGGCTAAAGAATCTATCTTTTTCTTGAAAATAAGAATTGTTAAGGCAGCATTCCAATAGTTCCATGATGGCATTTGTAGGTAGCGGTGTTCTTTCTTGTAGGGTCAAGTCTTCCTCAAGTCTGCTCCTGATGACCTTAAGTGCGTCTTTTATAGGGACGTTGGTGTAAAGACTTTCGACGTCAAAGCTGACCAGTTGGTCTCCTGGTTGTACTTCCTTTTCTCCTATTATTTGTGCAAAGTGTTGCGAGTTCTTTACAAATGACGTGCTGTTTCCTTGAAGTGGTTGGAGTAGGGGAAGTAAAAATTTACCTAGTTCATATGTAGGGGAGTTACGGGAGCTTGTAATTGGTCGTAGAGGCATATTATGTTTGTGTATTTTTGGCAGGCCATAGAGGTGTGGTGGTTTACTGTGGTGTGGTGTCAGGCGTCTCCGCGTCTTTTCTGGAATGTACCGCTCAAATTTCTTAAGTGTTCGGTAGACTCTTCCCTCGATTGTGCCGGTCGGATCTTTGGAAATAAGGGTGTAGTTTCCTTTTTGCACAACTTCCTCGATTTTTTGGTCGTATGTCTGAACATCCATGATGACAGTTGCGTTTCCTTTGTCGGCTGGTAGAATCTTGATATTAGGATCCTTACGAAGTTTTGTGAGAGCGATTGTTTCTTCCTTACCGATATTTCGTTTTGGAGGCCTTGATTTTTCTAGAATATTTCTAACGTTCCATCTAAATTCTTCCGCTTGTGTTTCTCCTATGGTTGTTGAGTCGACGGCGCTAATAATGTCCAATATTGGTATCTCTGTTGGAGCAATAGTAAAGTTTAAACCCTTAGCCATTAGGGATTCTTCTATGGGTGTTAATTCTCTAGATGAAATGTTGACGATGGTTCTTTGGTTATGGGGTTGCGTTGTTGGTGGATTTTGACTAACATGCTTTCGCAATTTCTTCTCATGAATATTTTGTTGAGCTGTTCTTACTTTGTCGCAGGTGGCATCAATCTTCCGAAAAATGGGTTCGTGATCCTCTTCCAGTGTATATTCTTTAATTTCCTCAAATCTCTGTTGGATATCTGTGAGTAGAGAAGCTTTCTTAAAGCGATGGTAGTTGATTTGGGAGCGTATAAGAGCTTTGCTGGCGTTGTTTAGAATCTTCTTAGCTTGTTGTCCTGGGATCGGTGACTTGATCCTAAAGCCATCTGGAATAATATCTTGGTCCCTTGCCCGTAGTAGAAACTGGATGTGCGTTTCCTCCTTTGTTAATTTTATCTTAGCTTTCTCGTAGTTACGGAACTTATCACTTATACCGGGTCCATACCGGGCTTCTAGTGTCTGTTTAAAGGTTGGAGACAATGACGTTTCTTGAACGGCAGTAGAGTTTTGGACTTGCATTGTCTTTATTTGTTTAGAATCACTACGTTTCAACTGGTAAGTATCTCCAGTCGTCTTCAGGTGAATACTGAATAAGTATGGTAACTACAGCTCTATTTATACTAGGCAGGTGCTGTGACGCATGACTAGTGGGCGGAGTCATGCGTGTTGCTAGGTGATGACGCATAACTGGATGAGTCATGCTTGATGAGTCATGCTCGATGACGTCATGTTCGATGAATCATGCGTTTAACTCTTGGGTGGTCTTATTCTAAGATTACATTTAATTAACAAGGGTTTCCAGACGTTTCTCATGTCTAATGAAGGCTTACTAAAGCAACCTGGATTTTGGTGTATGGTAGCAGCTTCCTTAAACTTCCTCTTCCTCCAGTGCGGTTCTTTTTGCAGGATTTCCGCTTTTGTCCACATGATTTGATGGCCGTGCGTCCAGGCGTGGTCAGCTGCACCTGATTTTTCGGTCTCTCCTTTTCGGGTATTATTCCGATGTTCTTTAATCCTTACTTCTAGTGGTCTTAGTGTCTCACCAATGTAAGACTGGCCGCATTCGCAGGGGATCTGGTAGACACAATTTTTCTTGTCTTTCTGGCTTACTGGTCTCGTCTTCGTTAGGTGGCTTCTTAAAGTGTCTCTAGAGCTGAATACTGTTTCGATGTTGTATCGTTTTCCTAGTCTTCTTATTTTCTCAGATACTCCTTTGACATACGGAATATTGAGTATTGGTTGTATCTCTTTCTCTGCTTTACGTGTGTTTGGCCGATTCTTGCGATTTTCCAATATTGTGTCAATCAGTTTCATGGGATAGCCATTCTTGTTGAGGTCGGTCTTGATGTGGTTAGTTTCTCTTTTGAGAGCTTCGTTTGAGTTACAGAGAGTAATTGCTCTATCCACAAGGTTTCTTACTATGCCATGTTTTGTGTTGTTTGAGTGGTTTGATGTATAATTGAGATATTGCCCTGTATGTGTAGGTTTTCTGTACACTGAGGTTAGGAAGGTGTTGCCATTTTTCTCTACATTGACGTCTAGAAAAGGTAATTGGTTGTTCTCTTCTTTTTCCATGGTGAATTTAATTGTCGGTGCAAAGTTATTAATGTGATGTAAGAATTCTCTGAGTTCGTCCTCGTTTCCGTTCCAAATAATGAAGGTGTCATCCACATATCTAAGCCATATTTTTGGTTTCTTCTTTGCTTGTTTTATTGCTTCGGATTCGAACCATTCCATATAAATGTTGGCGATTATGGGCGAGAGAGATGAGCCCATTGGTAGTCCGTCCTCTTGGCTAAAGAATCTATCTTTTTCTTGAAAATAAGAATTGTTAAGGCAGCATTCCAATAGTTCCATGATGGCATTTGTAGGTAGCGGTGTTCTTTCTTGTAGGGTCAAGTCTTCCTCAAGTCTGCTCCTGATGACCTTAAGTGCGTCTTTTATAGGGACGTTGGTGTAAAGACTTTCGACGTCAAAGCTGACCAGTTGGTCTCCTGGTTGTACTTCCTTTTCTCCTATTATTTGTGCAAAGTGTTGCGAGTTCTTTACAAATGACGTGCTGTTTCCTTGAAGTGGTTGGAGTAGGGGAAGTAAAAATTTACCTAGTTCATATGTAGGGGAGTTACGGGAGCTTGTAATTGGTCGTAGAGGCATATTATGTTTGTGTATTTTTGGCAGGCCATAGAGGTGTGGTGGTTTACTGTGGTGTGGTGTCAGGCGTCTCCGCGTCTTTTCTGGAATGTACCGCTCAAATTTCTTAAGTGTTCGGTAGACTCTTCCCTCGATTGTGCCGGTCGGATCTTTGGAAATAAGGGTGTAGTTTCCTTTTTGCACAACTTCCTCGATTTTTTGGTCGTATGTCTGAACATCCATGATGACAGTTGCGTTTCCTTTGTCGGCTGGTAGAATCTTGATATTAGGATCCTTACGAAGTTTTGTGAGAGCGATTGTTTCTTCCTTACCGATATTTCGTTTTGGAGGCCTTGATTTTTCTAGAATATTTCTAACGTTCCATCTAAATTCTTCCGCTTGTGTTTCTCCTATGGTTGTTGAGTCGACGGCGCTAATAATGTCCAATATTGGTATCTCTGTTGGAGCAATAGTAAAGTTTAAACCCTTAGCCATTAGGGATTCTTCTATGGGTGTTAATTCTCTAGATGAAATGTTGACGATGGTTCTTTGGTTATGGGGTTGCGTTGTTGGTGGATTTTGACTAACATGCTTTCGCAATTTCTTCTCATGAATATTTTGTTGAGCTGTTCTTACTTTGTCGCAGGTGGCATCAATCTTCCGAAAAATGGGTTCGTGATCCTCTTCCAGTGTATATTCTTTAATTTCCTCAAATCTCTGTTGGATATCTGTGAGTAGAGAAGCTTTCTTAAAGCGATGGTAGTTGATTTGGGAGCGTATAAGAGCTTTGCTGGCGTTGTTTAGAATCTTCTTAGCTTGTTGTCCTGGGATCGGTGACTTGATCCTAAAGCCATCTGGAATAATATCTTGGTCCCTTGCCCGTAGTAGAAACTGGATGTGCGTTTCCTCCTTTGTTAATTTTATCTTAGCTTTCTCGTAGTTACGGAACTTATCACTTATACCGGGTCCATACCGGGCTTCTAGTGTCTGTTTAAAGGTTGGAGACAATGACGTTTCTTGAACGGCAGTAGAGTTTTGGACTTGCATTGTCTTTATTTGTTTAGAATCACTACGTTTCAACTGGTAAGTATCTCCAGTCGTCTTCAGGTGAATACTGAATAAGTATGGTAACTACAGCTCTATTTATACTAGGCAGGTGCTGTGACGCATGACTAGTGGGCGGAGTCATGCGTGTTGCTAGGTGATGACGCATAACTGGATGAGTCATGCTTGATGAGTCATGCTCGATGACGTCATGTTCGATGAATCATGCGTTTAACTCTTGGGTGGTCTTATTCTAAGATTACATTTAATTAACAAGGGTTTCCAGACGTTTCTCATGTCTAATGAAGGCTTACTAAAGCAACCTGGATTTTGGTGTATGGTAGCAGCTTCCTTAAACTTCCTCTTCCTCCAGTGCGGTTCTTTTTGCAGGATTTCCGCTTTTGTCCACATGATTTGATGGCCGTGCGTCCAGGCGTGGTCAGCTGCACCTGATTTTTCGGTCTCTCCTTTTCGGGTATTATTCCGATGTTCTTTAATCCTTACTTCTAGTGGTCTTAGTGTCTCACCAATGTAAGACTGGCCGCATTCGCAGGGGATCTGGTAGACACAATTTTTCTTGTCTTTCTGGCTTACTGGTCTCGTCTTCGTTAGGTGGCTTCTTAAAGTGTCTCTAGAGCTGAATACTGTTTCGATGTTGTATCGTTTTCCTAGTCTTCTTATTTTCTCAGATACTCCTTTGACATACGGAATATTGAGTATTGGTTGTATCTCTTTCTCTGCTTTACGTGTGTTTGGCCGATTCTTGCGATTTTCCAATATTGTGTCAATCAGTTTCATGGGATAGCCATTCTTGTTGAGGTCGGTCTTGATGTGGTTAGTTTCTCTTTTGAGAGCTTCGTTTGAGTTACAGAGAGTAATTGCTCTATCCACAAGGTTTCTTACTATGCCATGTTTTGTGTTGTTTGAGTGGTTTGATGTATAATTGAGATATTGCCCTGTATGTGTAGGTTTTCTGTACACTGAGGTTAGGAAGGTGTTGCCATTTTTCTCTACATTGACGTCTAGAAAAGGTAATTGGTTGTTCTCTTCTTTTTCCATGGTGAATTTAATTGTCGGTGCAAAGTTATTAATGTGATGTAAGAATTCTCTGAGTTCGTCCTCGTTTCCGTTCCAAATAATGAAGGTGTCATCCACATATCTAAGCCATATTTTTGGTTTCTTCTTTGCTTGTTTTATTGCTTCGGATTCGAACCATTCCATATAAATGTTGGCGATTATGGGCGAGAGAGATGAGCCCATTGGTAGTCCGTCCTCTTGGCTAAAGAATCTATCTTTTTCTTGAAAATAAGAATTGTTAAGGCAGCATTCCAATAGTTCCATGATGGCATTTGTAGGTAGCGGTGTTCTTTCTTGTAGGGTCAAGTCTTCCTCAAGTCTGCTCCTGATGACCTTAAGTGCGTCTTTTATAGGGACGTTGGTGTAAAGACTTTCGACGTCAAAGCTGACCAGTTGGTCTCCTGGTTGTACTTCCTTTTCTCCTATTATTTGTGCAAAGTGTTGCGAGTTCTTTACAAATGACGTGCTGTTTCCTTGAAGTGGTTGGAGTAGGGGAAGTAAAAATTTACCTAGTTCATATGTAGGGGAGTTACGGGAGCTTGTAATTGGTCGTAGAGGCATATTATGTTTGTGTATTTTTGGCAGGCCATAGAGGTGTGGTGGTTTACTGTGGTGTGGTGTCAGGCGTCTCCGCGTCTTTTCTGGAATGTACCGCTCAAATTTCTTAAGTGTTCGGTAGACTCTTCCCTCGATTGTGCCGGTCGGATCTTTGGAAATAAGGGTGTAGTTTCCTTTTTGCACAACTTCCTCGATTTTTTGGTCGTATGTCTGAACATCCATGATGACAGTTGCGTTTCCTTTGTCGGCTGGTAGAATCTTGATATTAGGATCCTTACGAAGTTTTGTGAGAGCGATTGTTTCTTCCTTACCGATATTTCGTTTTGGAGGCCTTGATTTTTCTAGAATATTTCTAACGTTCCATCTAAATTCTTCCGCTTGTGTTTCTCCTATGGTTGTTGAGTCGACGGCGCTAATAATGTCCAATATTGGTATCTCTGTTGGAGCAATAGTAAAGTTTAAACCCTTAGCCATTAGGGATTCTTCTATGGGTGTTAATTCTCTAGATGAAATGTTGACGATGGTTCTTTGGTTATGGGGTTGCGTTGTTGGTGGATTTTGACTAACATGCTTTCGCAATTTCTTCTCATGAATATTTTGTTGAGCTGTTCTTACTTTGTCGCAGGTGGCATCAATCTTCCGAAAAATGGGTTCGTGATCCTCTTCCAGTGTATATTCTTTAATTTCCTCAAATCTCTGTTGGATATCTGTGAGTAGAGAAGCTTTCTTAAAGCGATGGTAGTTGATTTGGGAGCGTATAAGAGCTTTGCTGGCGTTGTTTAGAATCTTCTTAGCTTGTTGTCCTGGGATCGGTGACTTGATCCTAAAGCCATCTGGAATAATATCTTGGTCCCTTGCCCGTAGTAGAAACTGGATGTGCGTTTCCTCCTTTGTTAATTTTATCTTAGCTTTCTCGTAGTTACGGAACTTATCACTTATACCGGGTCCATACCGGGCTTCTAGTGTCTGTTTAAAGGTTGGAGACAATGACGTTTCTTGAACGGCAGTAGAGTTTTGGACTTGCATTGTCTTTATTTGTTTAGAATCACTACGTTTCAACTGGTAAGTATCTCCAGTCGTCTTCAGGTGAATACTGAATAAGTATGGTAACTACAGCTCTATTTATACTAGGCAGGTGCTGTGATGCATGACTAGTGGGCGGAGTCATGCGTGTTGCTAGGTGATGACGCATAACTGGATGAGTCATGCTTGATGAGTCATGCTCGATGACGTCATGTTCGATGAATCATGCGTTTAACTCTTGGGTGGTCTTATTCTAAGATTACATTTAATTAACAAGGGTTTCCAGACGTTTTTCATGTCTAATGAAGGCTTACTAAAGCAACCTGGATTTTGGTGTATGGTAGCAGCTTCCTTAAACTTCCTCTTCCTCCAGTGCGGTTCTTTTTGCAGGATTTCCGCTTTTGTCCACATGATTTGATGGCCGTGCGTCCAGGCGTGGTCAGCTGCACCTGATTTTTTGGTCTCTCCTTTTCGGGTATTATTCCGATGTTCTTTAATCCTTACTTCTAGTGGTCTTAGTGTCTCACCAATGTAAGACTGGCCGCATTCGCAGGGGATCTGGTAGACACAATTTTTCTTGTCTTTCTGGCTTACTGGTCTCGTCTTCGTTAGGTGGCTTCTTAAAGTGTCTCTAGAGCTGAATACTGTTTCGATGTTGTATCGTTTTCCTAGTCTTCTTATTTTCTCAGATACTCCTTTGACATACGGAATATTGAGTATTGGTTGTATCTCTTTCTCTGCTTTACGTGTGTTTGGCCGATTCTTGCGATTTTCCAATATTGTGTCAATCAGTTTCATGGGATAGCCATTCTTGTTGAGGTCGGTCTTGATGTGGTTAGTTTCTCTTTTGAGAGCTTCGTTTGAGTTACAGAGAGTAATTGCTCTATCCACAAGGTTTCTTACTATGCCATGTTTTGTGTTGTTTGAGTGGTTTGATGTATAATTGAGATATTGCCCTGTATGTGTAGGTTTTCTGTACACTGAGGTTAGGAAGGTGTTGCCATTTTTCTCTACATTGACGTCTAGAAAAGGTAATTGGTTGTTCTCTTCTTTTTTTTCCATGGTGAATTTAATTGTCGGTGCAAAGTTATTAATGTGATGTAAGAATTCTCTGAGTTCGTCCTCGTTTCCGTTCCAAATAATGAAGGTGTCATCCACATATCTAAGCCATATTTTTGGTTTCTTCTTTGCTTGTTTTATTGCTTCGGATTCGAACCATTCCATATAAATGTTGGCGATTATGGGCGAGAGAGATGAGCCCATTGGTAGTCCGTCCTCTTGGCTAAAGAATCTATCTTTTTCTTGAAAATAAGAATTGTTAAGGCAGCATTCCAATAGTTCCATGATGGCATTTGTAGGTAGCGGTGTTCTTTCTTGTAGGGTCAAGTCTTCCTCAAGTCTGCTCCTGATGACCTTAAGTGCGTCTTTTATAGGGACGTTGGTGTAAAGACTTTCGACGTCAAAGCTGACCAGTTGGTCTCCTGGTTGTACTTCCTTTTCTCCTATTATTTGTGCAAAGTGTTGCGAGTTCTTTACAAATGACGTGCTGTTTCCTTGAAGTGGTTGGAGTAGGGGAAGTAAAAATTTACCTAGTTCATATGTAGGGGAGTTACGGGAGCTTGTAATTGGTCGTAGAGGCATATTATGTTTGTGTATTTTTGGCAGGCCATAGAGGTGTGGTGGTTTACTGTGGTGTGGTGTCAGGCGTCTCCGCGTCTTTTCTGGAATGTACCGCTCAAACTTCTTAAGTGTTCGGTAGACTCTTCCCTCGATTGTGCCGGTCGGATCTTTGGAAATAAGGGTGTAGTTTCCTTTTTGCACAACTTCCTCGATTTTTTGGTCGTATGTCTGAACATCCATGATGACAGTTGCGTTTCCTTTGTCGGCTGGTAGAATCTTGATATTAGGATCCTTACGAAGTTTTGTGAGAGCGATTGTTTCTTCCTTACCGATATTTCGTTTTGGAGGCCTTGATTTTTCTAGAATATTTCTAACGTTCCATCTAAATTCTTCCGCTTGTGTTTCTCCTATGGTTGTTGAGTCGACGGCGCTAATAATGTCCAATATTGGTATCTCTGTTGGAGCAATAGTAAAGTTTAAACCCTTAGCCATTAGGGATTCTTCTATGGGTGTTAATTCTCTAGATGAAATGTTGACGATGGTTCTTTGGTTATGGGGTTGCGTTGTTGGTGGATTTTGACTAACATGCTTTCGCAATTTCTTCTCATGAATATTTTGTTGAGCTGTTCTTACTTTGTCGCAGGTGGCATCAATCTTCCGAAAAATGGGTTCGTGATCCTCTTCCAGTGTATATTCTTTAATTTCCTCAAATCTCTGTTGGATATCTGTGAGTAGAGAAGCTTTCTTAAAGCGATGGTAGTTGATTTGGGAGCGTATAAGAGCTTTGCTGGCGTTGTTTAGAATCTTCTTAGCTTGTTGTCCTGGGATCGGTGACTTGATCCTAAAGCCATCTGGAATAATATCTTGGTCCCTTGCCCGTAGTAGAAACTGGATGTGCGTTTCCTCCTTTGTTAATTTTATCTTAGCTTTCTCGTAGTTACGGAACTTATCACTTATACCGGGTCCATACCGGGCTTCTAGTGTCTGTTTAAAGGTTGGAGACAATGACGTTTCTTGAACGGCAGTAGAGTTTTGGACTTGCATTGTCTTTATTTGTTTAGAATCACTACGTTTCAACTGGTAAGTATCTCCAGTCGTCTTCAGGTGAATACTGAATAAGTATGGTAACTACAGCTCTATTTATACTAGGCAGGTGCTGTGACGCATGACTAGTGGGCGGAGTCATGCGTGTTGCTAGGTGATGACGCATAACTGGATGAGTCATGCTTGATGAGTCATGCTCGATGACGTCATGTTCGATGAATCATGCGTTTAACTCTTGGGTGGTCTTATTCTAAGATTACATTTAATTAACAAGGGTTTCCAGACGTTTCTCATGTCTAATGAAGGCTTACTAAAGCAACCTGGATTTTGGTGTATGGTAGCAGCTTCCTTAAACTTCCTCTTCCTCCAGTGCGGTTCTTTTTGCAGGATTTCCGCTTTTGTCCACATGATTTGATGGCCGTGCGTCCAGGCGTGGTCAGCTGCACCTGATTTTTCGGTCTCTCCTTTTCGGGTATTATTCCGATGTTCTTTAATCCTTACTTCTAGTGGTCTTAGTGTCTCACCAATGTAAGACTGGCCGCATTCGCAGGGGATCTGGTAGACACAATTTTTCTTGTCTTTCTGGCTTACTGGTCTCGTCTTCGTTAGGTGGCTTCTTAAAGTGTCTCTAGAGCTGAATACTGTTTCGATGTTGTATCGTTTTCCTAGTCTTCTTATTTTCTCAGATACTCCTTTGACATACGGAATATTGAGTATTGGTTGTATCTCTTTCTCTGCTTTACGTGTGTTTGGCCGATTCTTGCGATTTTCCAATATTGTGTCAATCAGTTTCATGGGATAGCCATTCTTGTTGAGGTCGGTCTTGATGTGGTTAGTTTCTCTTTTGAGAGCTTCGTTTGAGTTACAGAGAGTAATTGCTCTATCCACAAGGTTTCTTACTATGCCATGTTTTGTGTTGTTTGAGTGGTTTGATGTATAATTGAGATATTGCCCTGTATGTGTAGGTTTTCTGTACACTGAGGTTAGGAAGGTGTTGCCATTTTTCTCTACATTGACGTCTAGAAAAGGTAATTGGTTGTTCTCTTCTTTTTCCATGGTGAATTTAATTGTCGGTGCAAAGTTATTAATGTGATGTAAGAATTCTCTGAGTTCGTCCTCGTTTCCGTTCCAAATAATGAAGGTGTCATCCACATATCTAAGCCATATTTTTGGTTTCTTCTTTGCTTGTTTTATTGCTTCGGATTCGAACCATTCCATATAAATGTTGGCGATTATGGGCGAGAGAGATGAGCCCATTGGTAGTCCGTCCTCTTGGCTAAAGAATCTATCTTTTTCTTGAAAATAAGAATTGTTAAGGCAGCATTCCAATAGTTCCATGATGGCATTTGTAGGTAGCGGTGTTCTTTCTTGTAGGGTCAAGTCTTCCTCAAGTCTGCTCCTGATGACCTTAAGTGCGTCTTTTATAGGGACGTTGGTGTAAAGACTTTCGACGTCAAAGCTGACCAGTTGGTCTCCTGGTTGTACTTCCTTTTCTCCTATTATTTGTGCAAAGTGTTGCGAGTTCTTTACAAATGACGTGCTGTTTCCTTGAAGTGGTTGGAGTAGGGGAAGTAAAAATTTACCTAGTTCATATGTAGGGGAGTTACGGGAGCTTGTAATTGGTCGTAGAGGCATATTATGTTTGTGTATTTTTGGCAGGCCATAGAGGTGTGGTGGTTTACTGTGGTGTGGTGTCAGGCGTCTCCGCGTCTTTTCTGGAATGTACCGCTCAAATTTCTTAAGTGTTCGGTAGACTCTTCCCTCGATTGTGCCGGTCGGATCTTTGGAAATAAGGGTGTAGTTTCCTTTTTGCACAACTTCCTCGATTTTTTGGTCGTATGTCTGAACATCCATGATGACAGTTGCGTTTCCTTTGTCGGCTGGTAGAATCTTGATATTAGGATCCTTACGAAGTTTTGTGAGAGCGATTGTTTCTTCCTTACCGATATTTCGTTTTGGAGGCCTTGATTTTTCTAGAATATTTCTAACGTTCCATCTAAATTCTTCCGCTTGTGTTTCTCCTATGGTTGTTGAGTCGACGGCGCTAATAATGTCCAATATTGGTATCTCTGTTGGAGCAATAGTAAAGTTTAAACCCTTAGCCATTAGGGATTCTTCTATGGGTGTTAATTCTCTAGATGAAATGTTGACGATGGTTCTTTGGTTATGGGGTTGCGTTGTTGGTGGATTTTGACTAACATGCTTTCGCAATTTCTTCTCATGAATATTTTGTTGAGCTGTTCTTACTTTGTCGCAGGTGGCATCAATCTTCCGAAAAATGGGTTCGTGATCCTCTTCCAGTGTATATTCTTTAATTTCCTCAAATCTCTGTTGGATATCTGTGAGTAGAGAAGCTTTCTTAAAGCGATGGTAGTTGATTTGGGAGCGTATAAGAGCTTTGCTGGCGTTGTTTAGAATCTTCTTAGCTTGTTGTCCTGGGATCGGTGACTTGATCCTAAAGCCATCTGGAATAATATCTTGGTCCCTTGCCCGTAGTAGAAACTGGATGTGCGTTTCCTCCTTTGTTAATTTTATCTTAGCTTTCTCGTAGTTACGGAACTTATCACTTATACCGGGTCCATACCGGGCTTCTAGTGTCTGTTTAAAGGTTGGAGACAATGACGTTTCTTGAACGGCAGTAGAGTTTTGGACTTGCATTGTCTTTATTTGTTTAGAATCACTACGTTTCAACTGGTAAGTATCTCCAGTCGTCTTCAGGTGAATACTGAATAAGTATGGTAACTACAGCTCTATTTATACTAGGCAGGTGCTGTGACGCATGACTAGTGGGCGGAGTCATGCGTGTTGCTAGGTGATGACGCATAACTGGATGAGTCATGCTTGATGAGTCATGCTCGATGATGTCATGTTGCTTTAGTAAGCCTTCATTAGACATGAGAAACGTCTGGAAACCCTTGTTAATTAAATGTAATCTTAGAATAAGACCACCCAAGAGTTAAACGCATGATTCATCGAACATGACGTCATCGAGCATGACTCATCAAGCATGACTCATCCAGTTATGCGTCATCACCTAGCAACACGCATGACTCCGCCCACTAGTCATGCGTCACAGCACCTGCCTAGTATAAATAGAGCTGTAGTTACCATACTTATTCAGTATTCACCTGAAGACGACTGGAGATACTTACCAGTTGAAACGTAGTGATTCTAAACAAATAAAGACAATGCAAGTCCAAAACTCTACTGCCGTTCAAGAAACGTCATTGTCTCCAACCTTTAAACAGACACTAGAAGCCCGGTATGGACCCGGTATAAGTGATAAGTTCCGTAACTACGAGAAAGCTAAGATAAAATTAACAAAGGAGGAAACGCACATCCAGTTTCTACTACGGGCAAGGGACCAAGATATTATTCCAGATGGCTTTAGGATCAAGTCACCGATCCCAGGACAACAAGCTAAGA